>JAPDNY010000008.1:135821281-138221281 GCA_029375565.1 Gekko gecko | reverse complement strand
TCCCTGGAGCTGTGTATTGCATAACACTGTAAATTCTAATGATCTTTCCCCCAGCAATTTCATGCAGCAGTTTCAAAACCATGGACAGCAAAAACTGACAAAGCAAATACCACAGAACGGAAATACCACACACACACACACTCCCTGTTGAACACACATGAATGAACAAACAGATCACACTGCCTTATACTCAATCAGACCTTTGGCCCAAACGTTCAGTATTGTCTTCTCAGTTTGGCAGCGGGTTTCCAGGGTCTTAGGTCGAAGCCTTTCCCATCACCAACTACCTGACTATTTTAACTGGAGATGTCAGAGATTGAACCTGGGACCTCTGGCACGCCAGGCAGGTGCTCTAACACTGAGCCGTAGCCCATCCTGGTCACCTGGAAAGGATTTGAAGCATGGGATCATGGTGAGTCCAGTACGCATTCCAGAAGAGTATTGTCACTGATAGCAGCCAAAAGGCCACTAGAGATGCACTTTGTTGTGACTTCTCTGTTCCAAAACTAGGCCTGAAGGATGAAATGGGTGTCCATAAAGGTTTCTCAGTTAGTTTACTGAGATGTGCCATCAACCAATATCCTGTCCATGTTCTGTTAATGAAACTAGAGGACTGGAAAGAACTGGAAAGAACAGTAATAGGCATCAGTAATTCCTCTGCCATGAGTAGCATTATTATTGGTTTGAAGACAATGAGATCCCTTTTTGACTTGCGAGATCTATCACTGTGCTAAAGACAAATGATGCCTTCTGAGATTTTAGAAATGCAAATGTGGAAAAGGGAAACAAATTAAACTTTGTCATGGATGAGGGGAAATAATACTTTTATGTAAAGACATTTTGAAAACATGGTTGCATTTCAAATTTTTAACCTACCCCTTAACATTGAACTGAAAGTGATGCAAAACTTGATGCAAAAAGACTTTTTTTTTTCTTTTTCACAGCAAAAAAAAATGCTATCTGCTTCTAAAAAACACATTAAAAATTGAGGGCTTCCACTAAGGCCTTCAGTAATGTATAATGAAGCAGTTTGGCTCCTGAGAAGGCTCAGAGATCGCTATTGCTCCGTTTTTTCCCCCCACTATTAAAATATGGATTTATTTTAATGGGAATAATAGTCTTCGTGACTCATATTTTTTTCTGGCTTCAAAAGAAGGTTGGTTGGCTCGTGAAGAAAGGAAGCTTCTTTTTTGGTCCCATCCCTCTTCACAAAGGAGGGCACTGGAGAATTAGGCAGATCCTGCCACATTAATGTTGCCAAGAAAAGTTTGTCCCTCATATCATTTTCTCACCAAAAGGTACAGATTGATCTAACATTATCTTTGACCCCTAAAGCACCACTGTCCTGGTCAGACACAAACATATACCATTGCCACGTGGATAGCTTCCCCTTACCTTTTTTTTAAAAAAATCCCAGGGCCCTGACCCATCCATTCTGTCCCTTCAATCAATCCCAATTACCTTACCTCACCCTCTCCCTCCTTTCCCCACCTGGATTTTTTTTAAAAAAGTTAGTGAATTCAGCTTAAGTGTGCCAGGAACTTGCATGGTGGGGTAAGGGCCAGATACGATGTCATGTGATGCACCAACATCCTGTCCAGGTAAGAACCAGGATGTGACATCAGCTGATGCTCTGTACTTCCTCCCAAACTGTATGGTATTTTAGGGGGTATTCTGGAGTATTGGCTGATGCTCTTGACATCAGTTCTCGGTTTTCACATGGACATGATGTTGACACATTCAACAAGGTCATTCCTGCCCCCCCCTCCAACCCAGATGGAAAGGCAGGTGGGAAGATGGACCGGCTGGGCCCACCCAGAGCAGGCAAATACCAAGTCTAACTCTCAGCTGCTGGCCTTATAAATGGGGATAGAAAACGGAGCTTCTGCCTGCCAGGAGTAATGCTTTTGAGACTGGCAGAGTGCCCACTGACACATGTCACTGATCCTGCTTATCTTCGCCTTTGGATTATTAGCTACCCTGATGGACTTGGACCTTTGCCCTGACCAAATCCATCTGTCTCTCTCACACAATGATGAAACTGCCTTATATTGAATTAGACCACTGATCTATCAGAGTCATTATTGTCTGCTCTGACCAGGCCTGTAGCCAGGGTTTTTTTAAGTCAGGGGGCATTTAAACTTCTTAGGGGGCACTGGCTAATCAATTTAGCTTGGGGGAGATGGCCATGACACCCTGGGCTAGATGGGAAGTCAGGGGGCCTGGCCAGCAAGTCAGGGGGCCTAGCCCCGAGATGCCCCGCTGTAGCTACAGGCCTGGCTCTGAATGGATCTTTCACATTGTTACGTAGTTGCTTCACACAAAGATAACAACAAGAGTTCTTACCTAACTTCATTTGAGACCAAAGTTTGAGAGGTGACAAGTATAACTAGAGAACAACAACTCCTTACAGGCCTACAGTACTCTGCTGCTAACCGCAGCCTTCAAATTAGAACTGCCAGGGCAGAGCAGAGACATGGAAAGTAGCCCTTAAAGGTACAGTAACACTATTTCATATACTGCACTGTTCCATATACTACCCACATCACCTACTGTCTGCTTTTTTTTTTTTTAATTTGGACCCTCTAAGCGCAAAGCCAGTTTTCTACCACCAAATCACAGTATTTGTCTTGTTACCTCTCACTAGGGTTGCCAGTGGGGAGGGGCTTATAAGGAGAAAGGTTTAGTCCTTGTGGCTGGTATCACACAGAAAGTGACATCATCAGACCAGCAATGTCTGGGCAATGCTATGGTATTTGGGTGAAAATTCTTAAAGTAAAACTGGCTTCTACTATATAATTTTTGCCCAAATATCAGAGTGTTCCCTGGATGATGTGATGACAGCACTTTCTGTACAATGCTGGCAATGAGGCTTAGGCCTTCTCCCAGTAAGGCCTCCCCCCGCCAGCCAGCTGATCAGCGGCTGTGGGTAAGGTCTGGTGGCTGGGACCCCTATCTCCACCAGGCGATCTGTTAACCCTTCCTCTCACTCCCCCCCCGCCTCAATAGAGTAACTTGTACAGGGTTTGGATATTTGGAGTGACTGACTCTTTTAGTGGGGTTTTTAGTGTTGGGTGGTATCACTTATTTTGACGGTTCTGAGTTTGCTAATTTCTCAGCTCGTATATTTTATTATCCCCCTTCAATAAAATTTATTGCTGTTTTTCCTCTTTCTGTAACTCCGTATTGCTTCCATACTTATGCCTGTGTCAGACATCCCTATAACCTTTGTGGATGCCTGGAGTAATCATCCTTAAAACTCTCACCTCTCCTCCAGGGCTCTGAACCAATACTTGTGATTTAGACCTCAAGTCATTGGCTGTGATCAGATGTACACTTTCATCCATTGTTGTTGCTGTTCCTTTACGGATTTAAAGTGCATGATCAGATAGCAAGATTTGTCGTGTCCCAGTCATCTGAGTCCCATTCCCCCCCTTTTGCTGCGTGTTTCTTTGATATCTGAGAAAGTCCAGTCCTGTTGGTTTGAGCTGTTTCCAAAATGGATTTCCTGTTGTGTGATCACTCTGTTGCACACTCAAGCCATCAGACCATTTTTTGACTAGTTAGTGACATACACATAACTGCATATACGTACCTCTCCCCCCCCCGGGCTGCTCAAAACTTTGTTTTCTTTTTAAACACTCTCAAAGAAAGATGCCTCTGTTCTACAGCTTTTTTCTGTTCTTTGGGGAAGGGGGAAACTGAAAAGATTAGAGGGAGGACAGCAGTGAACTCCATATCCCAGCAGTCTTATCAGCATTTGTGCTCTTGCTCCAAGGACAAACTTTAAAAAAAAAATGGCCAACAGCCCCATATCTCAGCAGGTTCATCAGTGCTTGTGGGCATGCTCAAAGGACACACCTTTTAAAAAATGGCCGATGGGCTGATTCCCTGCTTTCTGCCTTCGAATCACTCAAGGATGGACAAAAGCACTTTGAATAGTGCTAAAAAGGGTGAGGCTGGTCAGGATTCTCTGTCACAAAATTATTGGTTCAACTAGAGGCAAGCCAACAGCAGACTGAACTGCCCGTCTGACCACAGCCATTGTCAGCCAATCAGAGTCCATGGAATTCCACTGGATGGGAGGGGGTGAACCAGCCTCTGCTTAGGAAGTGTGAAGAAACCTTTTGGGATTTCATGGCTCTGGAAAGGAGCATCAGCTTTTAGTTAGGGTTTGGGGTCAGCTTAGGGAAGATAGCTTATTTTAATGGTACAAATAAGCATCCTGTTAAAGGCCTATCATTCCTACCTGGTATATATAGGTTCTGTGGTAAGCTGCTCTGAGAAATAAAAGTAAACTATCCAAGAATCCATAGCTGTGTACCAATAACCAGTGACAAATATAAACAACAGTGTAGCACATAAAAAATGAAGCACTTTGTCTAATTTATATCTAATGTGTCTTTTTACCTTCAATTCATACACAATATAATGCAACTATATTATGCATTGTGTGAAGTATAACAGCAACCTTGAACTTGTCCAGTGAAAGGGGAATCAAATCTCCCCTCAGGGGTTATTTACTTTACCATAGAGCCAGCTTTATATATGTAAGTTATCCACACATCATTTTTACCATATTAGATTTTGTATTTTCTGTTAAATGAATCTGTGTTGTTCATCTCCATCCGTGTCTTATCTGTCAAGTCAAAAATCTAAGAAACTGTGGTCTCTATTTACCACACATATAAGAACAGTCTTAGTCTAGCAAGTCTGCAAATAAGAGACCGTTAGGGAACTTACTCATTACCAATCTTTATTTGGAGCTTGTGCACCCTCCCCCCTTGCTATTTGATTGTGGACGGTTGGGATATACAGAATCTATAGGAGAGGCCAGAGCGCGGGACTGGATATCTTTCAGCCCAGAAGGCCTCAGAGCCTCCCCCGCCCTCTCTCACCCCATATTTGCCACAATGCCCTTTTCTCATACTGGGACAATTTCTTTTCTTTTTTTCTTTTAAACAATTTTTATTATTAAATTATCAACCATAACATAAACAGATAGCGAGTAGAACAAAGTACAGTCAATATACTCAAATCTGTAAATTATTACAACTATAACTATAATAATACACTACCATAAATGTAATTTATTAATCACATCTGGAATTTCCTCTCGTTGAGATAAAAATTCTAAAATAGGAACCCAAACCGGTAAAAAATCAGATTTAGCAATGGATGCATAGGCATCATTAATATTCTCTGTAATTTTTGCCATTATATACATATTCCATAGTTTGGAGTACCAGTTTTGCTTAGTGGGGCTATTATTGTTTTTCCACTTTGCTGCTACTACGTTTTTAGCTGCTGCTAATAAAATAGCTACTGTTTTGCTGGTACTATTTGAGCCAACTTCCATAAGCCATTGATTCAAAATAATGTTCCATTGTGAGGTTCAACTGTACTCCTGTTATTACCTTAATTTGCATTATAATTTCTTTCCAAAATATCTCTAGAACTGGACATTCCAGCTCGCAGTGAAGGTATGTTCCAAGGTGGCCGCGTTTCCTCCAACAAACAGGTTTTACAGATGAGGTAAGATGTGACAGTTTTTGAGGAGTCAAATACCAAAATGTTAATATTTTAAAGGTTTGGAGCTTAATATCAATTATGTTAGATTTAAAAGGAAAAGAGGACCAAATTGTATTCCAACTGGGACAATTTCTTAAGACAAAAGCTCTAGCTTAGGAGTGAGATCCTACAGAATGAGGTGTTTCTTCCTTATGCTCAAACGATTACCCTGTGCACACAGATTCAGACTGGAAAGTGGGTCCAGTTCCCACTGAACCATGTCAAAGAGACACGTGTCTATATAGAGCTGGAAACAGACTGAGCTTCATGTCAGAGTGGAATTTTGAATCTAGGTTTTTCCTGGTTGTACCCTATCACTCTAACCACTGCACCACACTGATTCTCACTCCCCTCACCTACGTGGTGCCAGATTTTTAAAGGAAGCCACAAGGAAGCAGTTGCTATGTTATGTGATAGAACATGAAAGTATTTCTGGTGATGCTAGAATCAGAGTTTACTCTGAAGAAGGCAGTATGGTGCAATGGTTAGAGCATTGGACAATGATCTGGGGCACCCAGATCTGAGTCCCCACTCTGCTGAGGAAGCCTAACCTACCTCCCAGGGTTGTTGCTGTAAGGGAAGTATGGAGGAGGGGAGAATGATGATATAAGTTACTTTGGGTCTCCATCCGGGACATAAATATCTAAATACACAAAATAAATTTAAAACATCCCTTGCTTCATTGTACTACTTTGTTCCTGAAGTCTGCTGATACCTTACACCATTGTTATGCTAACCTATGAAAGCGTAAGAAAATTGCTCATGATTGTTCGAGAAAAAGAGCTTTGAATGCTTTCTGATTCTTAGATGGTACATTGATTTTAGCATCTTTCTTATTACTAGTTTTTGGGACTGCATTTTTAGCGTATTGATGCTTCTATTAAAGCACTTTGAGTTTTATAAGAAAAGCCACATCTATATCGCTCTTTACTTCTGAGCACGAATGCACCTAACTGGTTTTCAAGTTACATAGTAAACAAAACTCATATAAAATCCAACTGAATGAAATTGCTAAAAGGGTAAAAAGCTTTACCATTTCTCCCCCATTATTAATCATCAGGGATGTGTAGCTGAAAACTTCCTAATGAAGATCTAACTCAAATAATTAGGGATTGCTGCAAATTTCACTGTGAACTCATTTGACTGTCAAACTTAACATGTCTGAAAGTGGCAATGAGATGTGAGATGATCTGTTCGGTATGTACAAGCAACTGTGACCGCATGCCAAACCTGTTTGCACTGCATTTCCCCAAAAATGTACATGTGCAAAGATACTGCTGATTCAAACTGGTCAATGGCAATCAAGGACGACTTAGACCAGTGGTCCTCATCATGGTACCCACTGACACCTTTCCTGGTGCCTGCCGAGTTCTTATAGAAAGTGGGCAGGACTAAATGAGGCTTTTCCCCAGCAGGGCTTCTGACTGGCTGTGCAGATTAAAATATATCTTTATAAATTTAAATTAAGTTTATTTAATACATTCTACATACAAATCACTCCAAGATTAAAAGATACCTTGTTAAACAAAGCTTCTGCCTGAAGAGTTACTATTAGAGATGTATGTAACCTTGATCCCTGACATTTTGTGGTTGGCCCCATGTCCAGCAGACAGCCATCTTGTGATTGGCTCCACCTCCTGTGGCAGCCATTTTCTGATGGGTCCACCACCCTTTGTCAGAATTCCAGCAGTGCCCACAGACCGAAAAAGGTAGGAGACCCCTGTTTAAGATGAACACCAAAGGGTAGCATTTTCCTGAAAAACAGCATTTACTGATGACTGGTTTATATGACTTCTGAGTGATCTGATTGTCTATTCAAACAATTGCCTGCTCAGCATAAGTTACACAGTAAGATGGGGGGGGTAGCAGAACCTTAATTGAGCTATGTGAGAATGTATGTGCATGGAAAGCCAATTGAGCTGTACGGAATGGTTAGTAAGGAATGGTTAGTAAGCAATGCAGTGAAACAACCTGTCAAACACCCGCAAAAATATGAATGAACTATCAAACCAATTGTCGAAAAATCATGTCTCTGCGTGCAATCAGCGAACAGGACTTGAGCTGAACCAGTGGGTGTTCGAGCATCCCTATAAGTCATGCCACATTTGGAAATATTAGAAAGGCTCCTAATCTTATCAGAATTATTCCTGACAATCAAGCATTGATGGAGTTATCCTGGCAGCCTGAATGCTTCCTGTATGGTGTGTACTTCTGTTTGCATTGTCAGAGGAGGTGGGAAGGGCTGGGTAAGCATGGGGAAGGAAATTACAGCACCAGCAATACATGCTTGACAGGGATGCCATTCAACTGCAAGAGCTGCCACCCATTAAAATTGTTCCTATTGGTGATTTTATTTATTTATAGCATTTCTGTATCACCTTTCCACCCAAATCGATCTCAAAGGCGGCAAACATCAAAATATTTCAACATTAAAACAGCATTTAAAATATATAAAACAATTCATTAAAAACATATAAATACACGAACACACATAAATCAGGGAGGAGGGCCAAGCATCCACTAATAGAAGACAATGATAAGGGGAGACAGACTCTCCCTGGGGAGGGAGTTCCAAAGTTTTGGTGCCACAACCAAAAACACCCTTTCCTAGATTACCACTCATCTAGCTGCAGATGGTGAGAGCACACAAAGCAAGGCCTAGGGTTGCCAGGTCCCTCCTGGCAACTGGTGGGGGATGGGGGACATACCACGAAAAAGAGAGAGGCTCAGGCCACATTGCTGATGTTGCACAGGAAGTGATGCCATCACACTGCAACACCACTGTGATGCTCTGGTATTTGGACAGAAACTCTATGGTAAAAATGGCTTCTACCATAGAGTTTTTGCCAGGATACCAGAGCATCACTTAGACATCTCCGGTATGATAACATCACCTACTGTGCAACACCAGCAATGTGGTCTGAGCCAGTTTGGTGTAGTGGTTAAGTGTGCGGACTCTAATCTGGGAGAACCAGGTTTGATTCCCCACTCCTCCACTTGCACCTCCTGGATGACCTTGGGCAAGCCATAGTTTTGATAACAGCTGTCCTTGAAAAGAGCAGTTTCTGTCAGAGCTCTTTCAGCCTCACCTACCTCACAGGGTGCCTGTTGTGGGGAGGGGAAGGGAAAGGAGATTGTAAACCGCTCTGAGTCTCCTTCCGGTAGTGAAGGTCGGGGCATAAATCCAGTCTCTTCTTCTTCTTCTTCTTCTTCTTCTTCTTCTTCTTCTTCTTCTTCTTCTTCTTCTTCTTCTTCTTCTTCTTCTTCTTCTTCTTCTTCTTCTTCTTCTTCTTCTTCTTCTTCTTCTTCTTCTTCTTCTTCTTCTTCCTTCTGTTAAGTCCCCATGCTGGCCAGCTGATCAGCCACAGGATGACAGGGTGTGGTGGCAGGGGAGCCACACCTCCCAGGGGGGTGGTCTGGCAACCCTAGCAAAAGTCCTCTGAAGATGACCGGAGTGTTGGTTCAGATGGGAGAAGGCAATCTTTAAAGTATGCTGGCCTTACATCATATATTGCTTTAAAGGTCAATACCAGCACCTTGAATTTAGCCTGGAAGCAAATGCCATCTGTCATGATCTGTGCAGGATTAGGCCCCAAGAGATCTGTGCATGACTGGGAGAAAAGCCTGAGGCCTAGGCCACAGGAGAGGCCTGTGTGGTAGTAGAAAGCAAGCTGCCTACAATTCCCACAATGCCTGGAGCCAAATGCAACCAATGGGGATACTAGAAGTCTATGAGGAGATGTGTTCTTATACTTGGTGGTCAGTTTAAATGACATTCTTTTCTCTAAGGTCTCACCTCACACAGGGGTAAACTGAGGAGACTGGTCTGGAAAAAAAATCCCTCACTTAGGGGACAGAGTGAATTACGGGGACAGGCCTGGTAAGAAGGCTGTAGGCCTTAAGTAGTAACTAGTTAAGTGAAATAGGTAGTCACGTTAGGTTTGTGTTTATTTTTGCCTTTAAGCACTGTTATATCTTTTTAAAGCACCTTGTCTTGTTTTCCATGCCCCATTAGTGTTAATAAACCATTTGGTTAAGTGTTCTCTGCCTTGTCATCCTGCCTGTGTTTTCTAGGCTGTAAAAGGGGCATTTTGGTTGGGCTTGAGAGGGTACCCTGGCCTTCTCAAGGGATTGTAAGTCCAGGGTGGTGGCAGAGGTGGCAACCCCCTGGGGTCATGACACCAGCGAAGAAGGAAAAAAGACTAGACTGATATTGTCTCTGTGACCCACCCCAGTTGACACTCTGGCTGCTGCATTCCAGGCAACACTCTGGCTGCAGTATCAACTTTAGTTTCCAGGTGGTGTTCCAGGGCAGCCCCAAATAGAGTGCATTGCAGTAATCTCATTTAGATTTTACCAGGGTATCCACCACAGTGGCAAAACCTTTCCTGTGCAGGAAGGGCTATAGCTGGCTCACCAGTTGAAGCTGATGAAAAGCACCCTTGTTCACTGCTGCCACCCATTTATCCAACAGGAGGCGAGGTCCAGCAGCATCCCCAAGCTGTGAATCTAATGTTTATGGGGAAATGCAACACCATTCAGAAAAGGAGAGAAGCCTGTTTGTACCTTGTCAGATTGATCCCAAGTCTTTGTCCAGAGTCCCTTTAGCAGTTTCCCCTTCTCTTTTCATCATCCACAGTCCCTCAGTAAACTAAGGCTCTTAAGACTATTGCCTTGTTTATTTCCTCATTCCAGAGGTCAACCAGGGCATCAACTAAAGCAATGAGCATAACAGCAGTAAAATCCCCTAATGCCATCTGAACGCTAGTCAGATCCATCAGACTACAGGGTTAGATCGTCTTAATAGATCCCCCATCCCTGTGGAGTTTTGGTTTCCCTGTAAGCCTACACCCCAGCAAATAGTGATCTGTCCATGACAAGGGGACCATCTTCAATCCCTCCACCTTCAGATCCCCTTCTTTCTGCCCTAAACAGAACGCCAGATCAAGAACACCAGCACACTCCATTGATTTTGGAACCATCACCCACCACATTCTGCTCCCCCAAACACACCCCAAGCCAGCAAGTGACACAGGGACATTTAAACACTGCAGTCCGGATGCCAGCTGTCACCTGGATCTGGACAGGACAAACAAATTTTGTGCTCAGTGTTTTAATTTCCACCAGTTATTATACTTTTTCATTATTTGTATAGGATCTTTTTGCTTCTATGCAACCACAAGACTCAACTGCTTGAGCGATTCCATTACCTGAAGATATCTGAGGTGCATACAGTAAGCTAGATTGACAGATGAAAGATTTTGCCTGTCTTTGTTGACAGGCAGGCAGAACAGTTGGGAAAAACAAGACCCGGAGTCTATGGTTTTCATCCCCACAACAGGTAGCCAACGCCAACCAACCTGCAATAATATACCAGCAAACAGTTGCTGGGCATTTTCTTGCTCAACTAAATATTTTGTTTACAGAATCAGTGGTTTTAAGTACAAGTCAAAGGACGTTTGTTTTGGTTGCTTTAAAAAACAAACAAACCAAAATTGGGTTCCGATAGGTATGGACGGGCATGAACCAGAAAAATGTGGATTGTGTCAGTTTGTGATTTATGGCTGAACCACGAACCAAACCAGTTTGTGGCCCTGCAAACCCCATTGAAAGGGACTGCAGTTTCTTTAAATAGAGTTTGCAGAAAGCCCATAAAACAGCTGAGCAACAGGGAGCAGTTTTCTCCCTGCGGCTCAGCTGTTTTAGGCTTTCTTGTGCAGTCACTTTAAAGGAACTGCAAAACAAACAAACAAACAAAAAACCAGCTGAGCAGTGGGGAGGTTTTGACTTTCTCATGCAGTCTCTTTAAAGGGACTGCACAAGAAGACTGGAAGAACAGTTGAGCAGTGGGGAGGCAGTCCAGGATGCTAGCTATTTCACTTTCTTGTGCAGTCCCTTTAAAACAGGGGTGTGGATCTCATTGGTTATGAGGGCTGGATCTGACATAAATGTCACTTTGTTGGGCAGGGCCACGCATACCATAAAATGTAACACCAGGTACCTGAGATATAAACTTGATAAAGGACACAGGCAAACCCAATTAGTGATATTATTTTTTACTCAAAATACAAACATGCTTAAAACATCGGCACTCTTACAGTATTTCCTTTATTTAATATTCTTGGATAACTGATACCTCTTGCTCTGAATTATTGCATTGAAATCTGGAGCCTTTTTAAACAGTTGCAAGGGAAAGGCTCTTCCTGGATTCTGCCCATCGGAGAAAGAAGGGGAGGGGGCAAGGCACCCAACAGCACTGCAGTCGTGCCCCCCACATCTGTGGGCCTTTCTCCTAGAAAAAGCAAAGGATTTATTCCACCATCTCTTTTCTGGTGAAGTTGGATTACAGCCACATGAAGACACAGAACTGCCACAGCATACCGAGTATATATTATTAGATCCAAGCAAGAGTCACATAACAGAGGGGAAGCTTTTAAGTTCCCCAGAATTCTTAAGTCTTGGTGTTACCAAAAAAAGAGGGGGTGGGGGAAGAGTCAGGCTGATATGTGAACCAAAGCCCTGGTATAGCATGTGCTGTGCTAGGTGTTAGATGCATGCTGAGGGGTGCACTTTTTTGCTTTTTTAAAGCGTGGGAGAATGCAGGTGCCAGGGAAAGGCAGTCTGCACTCTCTCAGGAACATTGCCTCCTCTCCTGGGCAGTGAGGCAGGCTCATCCAGACCAGGGCTGGAAGAGGAGGGTTTAAAGGAGGTAAGAGCAGCGGGCCCCAAGAGAAATTCAAGCAACACTTGGCCAGTTAAGTCAGCCAGCACCAAAGAGCAGTTTGGTCCTGGCCAGCCCAGAGCTGTGCCTGGAACTCGTGTTCCCCATGCCTGGAGGAAGACAGTGAAAGGGAGAGAGGCACTCATGAAGAGGTGCTTGTTGGCAGAAGTGAGCGCAAGGCAGCCAGCTCGGTGCAGAAGAACAGCTTCCCCCAACCAGCCAGGGACAGAGCCTGGCTCTTGCCCAGACTTAGCACAGAAAGAGAGAGAAGTCGAGAGAGGCACCCGTGGAGGTGTTTGTCAGTGGCTGTGGGCAGGCCTCTTTTTGCAGCAGGAACTCCTTTGCATATTAGATAACACACCCCTAATGTAGCCAATCCTCCAAGAGTTTACAGAGTTCTTCTTACAGGGGATACTGTAAGCTCTTGGAGGATTGACTACATTCGGGGCGTGTCGCCTACTATGCAAAGGAGTTCCTGATACAAAAAGAGCTCTGGCTGTGGGTACCAGCAGCACTGAACAGGAAGTGAGACCAGACAAGTAGGAGTTGTTGGCTTGTTGGTGAGAAGGGATTGGGAGGGAGGTGTGCCCACAAGAGGGGCACTGGGCAGCCTCTGCAGGGTTTAGTCAGGTGAGCAAGAAGCAGCCAACCAACCAGCCAACTGACCTACCACTTCCTCCAGCACACCAACAGCACAAGCAGGCCATGTGCACTTGTTTTTAAGGTGGCAACGTAGTCTCCATAGAGACTACGGGGATGGGGGGGAAGTATAGAGCATCTTTTTATTACCAAGTAAAGAGACCTATTGATGGAACATTGCCCACCATTAACAAGAAAAACTATAGCGTGCACCTGCTCACCCTCCCAAAACAAGGAATGGATTCCAAAACCCAAGGGAATGGGTCAAACACAGTGTCTAAAAGTAGAATGAATTGCAGTCCTCTTTCCTAGAAGTAACCCTTATTGAATAGAATGGGACTTATTTCTAAGTATACCAGCCCAGGATTGCACTCTCAGCCCCCAAGTTCTGAAATAGCAGCCCCCAGACTAGAATGATTGTCCCTGAGGTTGGAATGAGTCCTTTTCCAGGGCCTTTTTGGCCTCCCTGACCACCCCCTAAATTGGTCTGCTCAGATGCAAGTCCCTTTTTATTCAGTGAGCTTACTCCCAGAATGCATCCTCATTCTACTCTCAGAGACCATGTTTTTCTTGGGAATTGTTCTTGAGTAAGCATGCATAGATTTGCAGTGAGCAGCTTTTATTAGCAAAGTTTATTCTTCTTACGTGGGGGGGGAGTAGAAAATTGAGAGAAGGTTAACTGGGTGGTATGACCTAGTGGTTGAAGAGTTTGGTGTCCTCTCCTTCCAACCAGGTAATATTGGAGCGTGGCTGGGATCTTTCCAGGTTTTTTGGCTCCCTGCCCATCTTTAAGCAGAACAGCATCAGACAGCTTCATTTGACTTGCGGTAGCCGCCTTAAACCCATTTTCTTCTTCTTTGAAATCCATTCCTGGTTTTTTGGGGTAACTGTGACCGCTATGCTGAGTTCCTTTGCAAACAGCATGTTGGCCTGCTTTACTCAGAATTCATTAATGAGAATAACAAAAAAAAAAGTTAAATCTCCTTTAAAACCAATTCATTTTAGAAGTCTGATTCAAACAGGGTTGCAGAGAAAATAATTAAGTCTGTCCAGCAGAGACATCAGGATGTAAGAGACAGCCTGCCAGCCGGAAAGCCGAGTGTGTGTAAATGACATTGAGTAGCCACTCCCTGTCCTCGGATTCTAGCCAACTGTTCTGATCGGTATCAATCAGTGACATTCACGCCTGGTGATTACCTGGTGAACCCACAGGAGCATCCCTACACTTTACGTGGAGAATTGTTTGCAAAGAGATGATTCAGTTTCTAGAAGGAACAAAGAGGTATATCTATGCAAGCCAGTGGCCTAACTGCACCACTACAGTTTGGCTAGGAGACTCCCTCTCTGGGTGAAGGCTGCAATCCAGGAGCAACCACAATGATAAAATAGCATGAGGAAATATGTTTACCACTGATATACTAGTGGGTAGCTGTGTTGGTCTGAAGCAGCAGAGCAAAGTTTGAGTCCAGTGGCTCTGCTAAGACCATCAAAGTTTTATTCAAGGTATAAGCTGTTGTGGGCATATAGCTGAAGAAGTGTGCATGGACATGAAAGCTCATACCTTGAAGAGCCAGTTTGGTGTAGTGGTTAAGTGCACGGACTCTAATCTGGGAGAACCGGGTTTGATTCTCCACTCCTCCTCTTGCACCTGGCTGGATGACCTTGGGCAAGCCGTAGTCCTGATAAGAGCTGTTCTTGAAAAAAGAGCAGTTTCTGTCAAGAGCTCTCTCAGCCCCACCTACCTCACAGGGCGTCTGTTGTGGGGAGGGGGAGGGAAGGGAGTTTGTAAGCCGCTCTGAGATACCTTTGGGTAGTGAAGGGCGGGGTATAAATCCAATCTCTTCTTCTTCTTCTTCTGAATAAAACTTTGATCATCTTAACAGAGCCACTGGACTCAAACTTTGTTCCACTGATACACTAATATGACTAAACTTAATAAATGAGTACAATTGACTCTATTCTTACATTAAACCACATGGTAGATTTTTAAAAAAATGCCCAGTGACCCCAATCTGAATCAGATTTTGTTTTTTTTTTGACACTGCCAGTGCTAGACTCTTACTTTTCTTCAGACAAAGGACCTCCTCAAGATACAAAATGGCATAAGGTCTCTGAACCGGAATACAGGAACACGTTGTCCATTTACAGTGATAGAAAACCACGTGTCCAACACAAACATCTTGCACCTGGGCAATTTCCCTTTCTCACTCAGAGCAAGCTTTATTGTAGAACTGGAAGGGAAATGATACAGATATTTAAATTGTTGGAAATTTCAGAGTTAGAATTTATGGTGTGTGTTTTTCTTAAAAAAAAATGGTCAGTTCCCGCTTTTAAATTTTAAATGTACAAGACAATTCCTTTAAAAAACCCTCAAAGTCTTGACAATACATCTTGAAGAGATGCTGCCAGATTTAATATACTTACACACACACACACACACACAGACATAAAACAACTAAGATTACCTGGGGAATAGTGTGTGTGGGGGGTGTCCAAATTAGGAGAATATACATCCACATTTTTGTAAGCCAATTTGAGTCAGGAGAATATGCTTAAATTTCCCCCCATTGGGGACCAGCCCCCCTGCATGCCTGAACTGGAATGCTTAATTTTCTGTGTGACGCACTGAGGAAGAGCAATGAATCTAGGCACCTCTCAGCACAGTTAACATGCAGATGAAGATAAACAAAGGTGGCAATAAATTGCCAGCTGCATGTAGAGCCATGATAGGGTTTTGACGAAGAGTTGAATATAGCTGAGCTGGAAATAAGCTGTTTTAAGCTATCTCAGGTTGGCTTGGGAGATATCCCAAATGACCCAAAATGCTCCCAGATTTCAGGCACAATGAAAAGTCACCTTCTGGAATTCCAGGAGTGTTTTGAGTCAGGAGCCAAGAGGGAGAAAAAAGAAGCTGGTCTGAAGATGGAGACCAGGTCTATCCTCCAAAAAATCAGTGGCCCTTGGGAGCTTTGACTCCCTCAAGCTTATTCCCCGAAAATCTAAATGGGTCACTAAGGTGCTTCTGGACTCAAATCTAGCAGTTGGGAATTAAAAGGAGGGAGATGCTGCCAAACAGCTCATTAGCAAGACCGTCATCTTCTCCCTCCCTCTGTGCTCCTGCTGCCTCTGAAAGATAGGGGAGGGGGGGCAATTGCTCAAATGGTCCCACATTTTAGGGACCTGGGGGGAAAAACCACCCTGCAAAATCCCCAAATGGTAAGGAGATTCCTGAGAATTCAGAATAACAAAAAGCATGCCCTCCCCAAATCCGGATCCAAAATGGATTCAGTTTTTCTCAATGTGCACGTCACTAGCGTTGCCTGGATGAGGGTAGCCACGACAGGCTGCCAAGTGCAGCCCATCCTTAGATAGGAAAAGAGATTACGATGTTGATCTGCCATTTGATAGCCTGATTAAGCTTAACTAGTTGTCTGGTGTTTTATTGGGGTGGTGCTGGTGCTGGGAGGCAGGTTAGGCTGAGAGAGTGGCCAGCCCAAGGGCCCTTAGTGAACTCCTGTGGCAAAACTAGGGATTTGACCTTGGCTCTCCCATTTTCTAGCCTGATACCCTAACTATTACACCACACTGGCTGTGTTCATTCTGGGCACCCTATTATACTTCACAAGGCGAGAAAACTGCATGAAGCCATTTCGACAGCACTGCTGTCCTGGTGTGAACTCCCGTATAGTCAGCATGCATACCACCAATTTGTTTTGGAAAGAAGGAGAGGAATCAGGAAATGAAGGGATCCTCTGGTAAAAACCTTGAGAATGAGAGATAGGTTTCCATTTCAAGCTTCCAGTACTAAGCTCAGTTCTCTGTGATTGGCACTGTGATTGTCCCCATCTGATGCTTCTCTCCAGGTTATTGGAAAAGGTAGCCCTTCATTTATCTCATTCCCTCCACTGCAATGCCTTAGAATTTGCCAAATTAGAATCCCATCCATTTACCAAAATTGTTTTCTCAATTTAGGATGAAGGATGCAACATCTCTCTGACATGCTTCCTCCCTTATTTCCCCCCCACCATATGCTCTACTGCCGTAGCCAACAGCATCCTCAGCAAAGATATCTCTATGAAAAATGTGACAATATATCACCCAGCAGTGAATTTCTGAAGCTAATATGCATCATTTTTAAAGGTCCAGCACAAGCCTTCATTCCATCATATATTATTAGGAGGCATCCACATTAGAATTTGGACAAAACAACTGCAGAATTGCATTGACAGTGTGACAGATGACCCTTTTTCCTGGGAAGGAAGGAAGGAAGGAAGGAAGGAAGGAAGGAAGGAAGGAAGGAAGGAAGGAAGGAAGGAAGGAAGGAAGGAAGGAAGGAAGGAAGGAAGGAAAGAAAGGAAGAAATGAAGGAAAGAAATGAAGGAAAGAAAGAAAGAGGAGGAGGGAGGGAGACTGCACTTGACTTATAAGTTTTGTACTGATATATCTTGGATAAAGCTCACATGATGTAAGGGCATACAAAATGTTTTGGGGGTTTGTTCAGTAAGATCAGAATCAATGCTGTTTAATATTAGAGTGAACCCTACTAGGTTTGCTAGTCATTTTCACTGGTTTCAGTAGTAAACACATTTTGGGTGTAATTTGGTCCACACAAACACAAGAAGCTGTGCGGGTCTTTCCCATCATCTACAGTATTATTGTTTAGGCTGGACAAGCTAGGGATTGATCTTCAGCATGCAAATCAGGTGCTCTGCCACTGAGTTTGCCCCTCCCCAACTTCCCTAACCCTAATTATTTATCCAAGGGATTTTAAGCAGAACACTGTTGAATAAGAGAGGATCTTCCTCTGTGAGGAGCTGCAATAATAACAACTTCCTTTTTCTCTGATCTTGTCTGCACTAAATCCTGGAGTGGACTAGGGTAGTTTGAAACACTGGCCTGGATTAAAGGAACGGAGTTACCACAAACATTCTCCTTTGGAGAGTTTTTCCTCTGTCCTTTCCTACCACTGGCATCCTGTTGGGAGGGAGGCTGGAGGGCAGGGTGAAGGCAAGTTTTGGCAAGGAGCATCAAATTCTGCAATCACACATAATCCCGAAGCTAGATTCGTCCATTTTGGCAGGTTTCTTTCTGCTAGGAATGCCCTGCATTTTTCAATGAAGAAGAAGAAGAGGAGATTGGATTTATACCCCACCCTTTACTACCCAAGGGAGTCTCAGAGCGGCTTACAAACTCCTTTCCCTTCCCCTCACCACAACAGACACTCTGTGAGGTATGTGGGGCTGAGAGAGCTCTGACAGAAACTGCTATTTTTCAAGAACAGGTGTGCCAGAACTATGGCTTGTCCAGGGTCATCCAGCAGGTGCAAGTGGAGGAGTGGGGAATCAACCATGTCCAGAGGTGTCAGTCAGATGTGGACGGGCCACCCAGCCTGTTGGGTCTGTGCCCAATTGCTGTAAATACCTGTGAAACAGGTCAGTGTTGGGGTTTTGCAAAACTGTGCATGCACAAATATGTCACTGGTTCAAATCAGTCAGCATCTATTAGCATCGTTAGGGAATACTTAGATAAATTGATTTTTTTAAAACATTTTTTTATTATTTATGGAGGATTTACATGATTTGTCACCAGTTTAATGATCCATTTAAACAACTGCCCACTGAGCAATGCTGTTATGCAGCAAAGATGGAGAGGTAGCAAATCCAGCTGTGTGAGAACAGGCATGTGTGAAAAGCCAGTTGTGCTGTATGGCATGCTTAGGAAGGAATACAGTGAAGTAACCTGCTGAACAGCCACAAAAGGGTCAACAAATAGTTGAGTCAATCATAGAATTGTCAGTTGCCTGTAAGCAACCGGTGGACGGGTATGAGCAGAAGAGGTGGGTGTTCGAGCTTCCCTAATTCCAGCCTATAATTAAATTAATTGTTTGGTCAGTATTGAAGAACTGACATCCTGATCTGGACTAAACAGATATAATCAGATCCTGGAAGTTAAGCAGGGCCAGCTCTGGTTAGGGTTGCCACTTGCACAGGGGGGCAGGGGAGTCACAGATTTTGTGGGCTCTTGCCCACCGCCAGACAGCTGGCCAGTGGGAAGGAATCACCCCAAACAGTGACATCACACGTGATGTGCCTGCATCACCCAGAAGTGACGTCGGCATGTCAGCGATGTCAGGGGGTGACACTCTAGATTTTGGGCAAAACCCTATGGTTTGATGCCAATTTTACCATAGAGTTTTGCCCAAAATCCATAGTTAATCCTTATGTGCCGATGTCACTTCTGGATGATGCAGTCACATCACATGTGACATCACTGTTTGGAGGGAATGGGGGGTGATGTCACTTTCCACTCCCAGAATGCCCCCCACCCCCCATTCCCCTGTCAGTAGACAAAACCCTAGCTCCGGTTAGTATTTGAATGGGAGACCACTAAAGAAGAGAAGAAGAAGAAAGTGAAGAGAAGAGATTAGATTGGATTTATACCCCACCTTTCGCTACGCAAAGAAGTCTCAGAGCAGCTTACAATCTCCTTCCCCTCCCCCTAACAGACACCCTGTGAGGTAGGTGGGGCTGAGAGAGCTCTCTTGAGAGAACAGCTCAGAAAGAACTTATGACTGACCCAAGGTCACACCAGAAGCTGTATTTGGAGGAGTGGGGAATCAAACCTGGCACTCCCAGATAAGAGTTCGCACTTTTAACCACTACACCAAACTTGGAAGTCCAGGGCTGCTACACAGTGACAGACAGGTAAAGCACCTCCAAACGTCTCTTGCCTTGAAAACCCCATGGGGTCACCATCAGTCAGCTGCGACTCGACAGCACTTTCCACCCCCACTAATGAGGAACTGAATAAATTGACTGGAGAAAATTAAATCCTTCACACAGCAGAGAAGAGCGTACAAGGTACAGAAGGATGTCCTGACTTACATCCATGGCAATCTGACTGTTGGGGGCTCTTAGGCTGAGGTCTTTCATACCGCCTGACCCTTTGGATGGCAGATGCTGTGGATTGAACCTATGGCTGCCTGCATGCAAGGCAGAGGCTCCAATCCTAAGCTACCGGCCACTTCTCTGAAGAAGAACACATGAAGCAGCCCTATTGCAGCCCTGTGCATATGACCCCTCTGCATGCTGACTGAATGAGTGGAGACAGAGAGAGGGAGAGAGAGAGAGAGAGAGATCATGAACATGCTGGCCCCACCTCACCCCTGCGTCACATGATCACTGCCTTGTGAACATGGTGCCTCTCTGCAGAGGCAGTGTGCCCATGTTTGCTTCCTCCACATGATTGGGGATTCTGCTTTCCAAACATCATCAGTCATGGGGAGGGAGAATTTGCATGCACAGTGCCTCTCTGCTCAGAAGCTGGTGATCACGCAGAGGCAGTGGGCGGTGCCTGGCTGTTCATACCCCCTCTTCCTCTCTGCATGTTTAGTTAACTCACTGAGGAGTTGTATGTACAGGGCCTACTGAGTCAGACCATTGGTCTGACATGGACAGTGTCATACACATTGGCTAGTTCTCCAAGATCCCGGGCTTGGGTTGCCAGCAATGCTCCCTCTAAGCTGTGGAGTCTTGTGAGCAAAAATTCTACTTTGTGAGCTACTGGCACTAAAGCTGTGAGCGACCGATTTGGCTGTTGCATAGTGTGCTCTGGAGCCATCCTTCCTGAGCAAAGACAAAAACGTGTGAGCCGGAGGCTAAAAAAAAGTGAGCTAACTCACACTCACTCAGCTGAGAGGGAACACTGGATGCCAGCCTCCAGGTGGGACCTGGGGATTTTCTGGCATTAAGGCTCATCTCCGGACTACAGAGATCAGTTTCCCTGGAGAAAATGGATGATTTGGAGGGTGGGCTGGTTGGCACTGTGCCCCACTGAGGTCCCTGTCCTCCCCAGGCTCCATCCCCAAATCTCCAGGAGTTCTCCAGTGTGGAGCTGGCAACCCTAACCCCTACCCCACCCTCTGCCAGTGGCCGGGATGGACCGGGCACTCCTATCACAGGCAGAGGTCTTTCACATTCTGTTACTTGATTCAGTTAACTGGAGATGATGGGGAGGGCAGGGTAAAAGTCAAATAAATAAATAAATAAATCGAACCTGGGACCCTCTATATGCAAAGCAGATGCTCTACCACAGAGCCAAGCCCCCCCCCCATTTCAGAAACAACTGCCTTACCAGCAAAGTGCTCAACAAATACAAAAGAGGGTCCCAAAAGCAAAACAAATAAATCAAAGGACATCTAGTGTCTTGCTGCTTAGGAAGATAAAATGATATACGAACTTCAATAATGTTTTCACATTTAAGCCATCTACATAAACTTTATAGGCCTTGGCTTTTATGACATCTTATTCAAAAATCCAAAACATAAAGTCAATTTTAATTTGTTGGATAAAACTGAAAATTAATATTTCATAGAGACCATCCCGGATCGTGTTTCATTTTATAACATATACTGTTTGTAATTATAGAAGTGATGCATTTTATATTGTCTGTAATATCTGTACTCTACAATATAATTACCATTTTCAATCATACACCCTTTATGAAATTCTGTTCTTAATCTGGAATATTAGATAACTTATTTTTTTTTTCAATTTAGTAAACTGATTTTTCTTAAGCCGCAAAATCTTACCTGCTCCATTTCCAAAATGGGCTTCACAAATTTGCAGACAACACTGCATGCAACCTACTTAATGTGCTGATGCTACTGAACTTTGCAACCTCAGAGCATTCGAATCAAAACCCTCTGCTTCATACACCCTTTCCTCTTTGCAAACTGAAGCCACGCCGCTTTATTTCCATGCCATTTTCAATTTCTTTAAACCAGATTTTCCCTCTTACTTATGTGCAACGTTTATTCTGATTTTTTGCATCAATTGCATATAAACAGCATATAAGTGGCACAAAAATGGTGCAAAAAAGCCATAAGGGAAATGCATTGGTTGGGAACATCAGCCATAAAAATTAGTTTTCAAAAAGACTCACAGTAACTTCATACATTTTTTAAAAAATGAAGAAGGGCATATTTGTACATCCCTAGGTGACACTGGCTATTCATTAATGAAATGTATGTGTTATACTTTGTTATCAAAATCACTAATACACATGCAGCCCCCACAGCTAGCAACAGTGCCCTTGTGCTAGCAAGGAGAAAATGTGTCTTGTGGGGTATTAGTTGCTGAGACTGTAACCTGTATATACGGGGGTTGAGATACAGACGAACGCTCAAAACAAATGAAGGGGAATAAGCTTCTTAAATAAGAAAATAAATTTAAATTTACAGAAAGAGAACCAAGTTAAGTCAAGTGCTACAGAAAGGAAATAAATGCACATGTGAAGTGCAAACACAGTTTCAACCGTTTCCCTAGCAAACCATCTGCTACTAAGGGAGAAAATTAAAGGCCTGCTTCCTGAAGACAGCCGGCAGCTCTGGAGAGGCACAGCAGAATGGGGTGGAACAATCAAAAAGCCAACCATGCAGTAGGGTTAAAGGCTGGGATCCAAAACTTGCTACAAATTGGATGGACTGAGGGATGACTTTTTATACATCTTTGTTAAGGAGGGGAAAAGGTGTTGACATTGGAATGTGGGATGGATGAAAAGTTCATCTCTCCGGAGATGGAGAAGTATCAAGGAGAAGTATTCCTGTAGAGCAGGTAGATTAGATAGGCAAGTAGGTGGAGTGGGGGGATCTTCCTGTTCAGCACTTAAGATCAGGAGGAAATGGCTGGGACTGGCCCATTGCTCACTGTCTTGATTATTTGGGTCATTATTAAGGCCAGATTGTCAGGGATGGAACCCCTTAGGTCCTTGGGGGAACGGCCCTTCTGTTGATTCCCACTTGATATGTCTTTCGCACAGGGCTTCTTTTCTAGAAAAAGCCCAGCAGAAACTCATTAGCATATTAGGCCACACCCCCATATTACCAGAAGTGTGGTCATCCAGCCACACCCACCTTTTGCTTCTTATTCTGTTTGTTGTCAAAATCCAGGGCTTTTTTGGTAGTGAGGCATTAATAAAAGACTTCAGGGAATTAATTTCTAATTAAGTTATCACATTAGGGCTAGAAAGGCAGGCTGAAATTGCAAGCAAACAAAGCAGCTTTCACACCCAGCAAGACAAAAACCCATATAAGAAAATGACCCATTTCAGTCAGGAAGCTTTGTGGTGAAGCTTGGTCTGCTCAGACAGCATTTCAGCTCGGTTGTGCAAGGCTTGCGCTGGGATGCAGGAAATGTAGCTTAACCGCAGAAAAACTTAGGAAATATGTTAACCAGCAACTTTGAAATCTCTTGCAAATATGTTAACCACTGTTTAAGAAAGGCAGACACTTTGAAATCTCTTGCAAATATGTTAAACACAATGCAAAACTGTGTAGAAAGCAGAGAATTTTGAAATCTTTTCTCTCTTCCTTTACTTGTGGCTTCTTGCAGCAAAGAAAGGGGAGTTACCTTTGGCTCTGGCATATAAAAGTTATTACTGCCTTAGAGTGGGGGCTGAGTTCCCTTTGTTTGTCGTTTGACGGCTGAACTCAGTCTGCTGCAGCAATAAATAATAAGGATCTTTCCTCGTGGTCTGTGTGGTTACTCCCGGAGGCTGTAAACTAATCTGCAACAGTAGCAGGAACTCCTTTGCATGTTAGGCCACACACCCCTAATATAGCCAATCCTAATGAGTTGCTGCTGTTGGGTGTGGCCTATTATGCTAATGAGTTCCTGCTGGGCGTGGCCAACTCAGGAGCCAGCCAGAGCATTCCTGCCCCAAAATAGCCCTGATTTCGCATGATTAATGGGGGAGCTGCTTCAAATTCCTTGCATGCCCTCAGTCAATTTGATATCAGTTTGATCCAGTCTCCATTTTTCATTGCTAGGCCCCTGCTAAGATAGGCAAGTATACAGGGACCCAAAACAGAGGTCCCCTGTGAGGTGAAGTCCCCTCCAGATACCTGCTCAGAATGGCATATGTAATACCACAAGTGCTGATAATCTCTGGGAGGGGGTGTGGCTTAGTGGAAGATCATCTGTTTTGCATGCAGAGGTTCCCAGGTTCAATCCCCGGCATCTACAGTTGAAAGAACCAGGCAGTAGGTTTCTGCCTGAGATCCTGGAGGGCTGCAGTCAGACTGAGTAGACAATACTGACCTTGCTGGACCAAGGGTCTGATTCAGTATAAGGCAGATTCATGTGTATTCTTGACTGTAAGTGGCAAGAAAAGTTTCAAGGATACTAAGAACAGTAAAAAATGAGTTTGGTGTAGTGGTTAAGTGCACAGACTCTAATCTGGGAGAACTGGGTTTGATTCCCCACTCCTCCACTTGCAGCTGCTGGATGACCTTGGGCAAGCCATAGATCTGTCAGAGCTGTTCTCTCAAGGACAGTTCTCTCAGAGCTCTCTCAGCCCCACCTATCTCACAGGGTGTCTGTTGTGGGGAGGGGAAGGGAAAGGAGTTTGTAAGCCGCTCTAAGACTCTGAGTGAAAGGCGGGGTATAAATCCAATCTCCTCCTCCTCCTCCTCTTCTTCTTCTCTGAACTTAGTGTGATCAAATGCCTTACTGACATGCAAGCAGAGCTCCTTCATCAGATTGCCATGATGTTGCTGTTTGATTTTTTTTTTTTACTTAAAAGCCATTTCGAGCAGCTATTCTCCTGCACAGGGACTGTGTGTGCTGCAGAATCAACACTTGGTAGACGTTTCATTTAATTTTGTGCTTCTGCTTGTGGCTGTCCCTCAGCCTGCACAATTAGTAAACACAATCTTCTCATTCACTGGAGAAGATGACTCACATCACTGAGGTCAGGCCATTAAAGTAACCTATGCTTCAAGCAGAGTTTACTGTTAGGACGAAATCATCAGTTCAGCTGCCTTTCTTTTTGCCTGTGTGCCAAGAACACTTCACTGCAACAAGGCCCAAGCTGATCTCTTTGAGTAGTTTTCTCATGTTAATAACACCTGTTTTATAGATGTGAGGGGAAGGCAAAAATAAACTACAGCTCCCATTAGACTGTGCAATAGAGTTCATGGGTGAATTGATCTCTATGGCAAGGCAGCTATCAGTGGACACTGGGGTGTGCTGTTAGAAGGCATACAGATACCAAAGGAATGCTGCAACTCCCAAGGTCAAAATGCATTTTTTTCTTTTAACAATGTGTCTTTAAAGTTGAAGGCAGTGGCAACACCTGATGAGGTAGTGTGTGGCAGCAAGAAAGCAGCATGCAACGTGCATGCATTAGGGTGGCCAGCTATAATGGTGTTACAGCAGACAACCGGCTGAGACAAATTGGGGGGGGGGCAGGTACTGGCACGTCACTTCTAGTGCAGAACTGGATGTAATTCCAGTGTGTTGGGGTGATGCTCTAGGATTCACTCCAAATTCTATGGTTTAACAAGAGCTTTTGTGTGCGAATCCTAGAGCTATCCTGGAGTATTGCCCCTGACATGATGAGGCCACTTCCGGTTTTGTGCCAGAACTGAAGTTGTGTGTCAGCATGATGCCAGCAAGTCCCCTTCCCACTTTCCCCCTGCTGGCCTATGAAGCAGCAGTGAGAAATGAGGGGCTGGTGTTGGGTGGTCTCCTGCTACAGGCCCCACTAGCATATGCGGTTATCTTTTTTCCCAACAACTGGGCACATTTGCGCTGTTTGCTTGCAGATCAACAGTCTCTCAGATGTTCAGTTTTTCTGAACACTATGCACAAAAAAGAAGTGAGCCATACTGGTGGGTCAACACACATCTTCAAAAAGTGTCCATTTGCATTTATCTAAGGCCAGATTCATACTTGTAGGAGGATGAGATGGTGCTGAGGGAAGGTGGTAAAGTTGTATTGTACTATTTCAGACTGCAGCTGGGTTTTTCCCCCCTATTTTGAATATTTCTTCAAATAAAAAGTCCATGCACATAGGAAAGTAGCATAGAAGAGGGAAAGATGGTAGATCCTCTCTTTCTTTGCTCCACTGGCTTCCAATTTGCAGGGAGTCTTTAACAAAGGGAAGCAATTCCAAATGCGATCTTTGATTCCCCCACCTTAAATCTGAAGTGGTGCAGTCCATTCTACCGCCAGCCTCATTGCCACACCACAGGCACACTCAGAAGTCCAGAGAGGCTTAGGTCACCTCCAGCTTTGGAGATTGCTAGCCATAACAAAGGATAAGCTGAGAGAGTGTCAGCCTCCAGGTGGGGTCTGGAGCTCTTTTCGAATTACAACTGATCCCCAGACTATAGAGATCAGCTCCTGGAGAAAATGGCAGCTTTGGAGGATGAACTTTGTGGCATTATGCCGCACTGAAGTCCCCCTCCTCCCCAAACCCTGCTCTGCCCAGGCTCCATCATCAGATCTCCGACTCTGAGTTGGCAACTGGACACCTGTTACGATTAGGATTCCCAATCTGGAGCTTAGGAACCCTAATTGTTTCTGATTCATTTATTTCATTCATTTATAGCCTGCCTTGCTCAGTGAGATTCAAGGTGGGTTACAAGACATAGAAAAGCATGAAAGCATAAAGTATTTAATGAACAATGCAATAGGAATAAGATTACAAAACTGGAAAAAGAACTCAAAGAACAGCAACAAAAATCCTGCCTCTGACACACCATAGTGCAAAATGTGGGTTGGAAACAGGGCCAGTTCCAGATTTCCAGGGGCCCTGGGTGGAGAGTTCCCGGGGGCCCCTTCCCTCCTGCTCACTCATATGTCTCACTGCCTGCCTCTTTGCCCTGCTCACAAGCTTTCCTGCTGCTCATGCTCACAGCCACCTGCACTGTCTGCAGCTCTTTCCCTGATGGCACGGGGCCGTGTGTGCAGCTGGAAGCATGGATAGTGAAGCACTCACAAGTGATCAGGCAGGGAAATGGCATGTTGTAGGCTCATCCAAAGTGAGCCCTGCCAGAAGCCCTGGGCACTGACAGCCGACCCGCCTGAAGGTATGCTGTCACTGCACCAGCATCCAGGTGGGACCTGGGGATCTTCTGTCTTCCCCAGGCTCCACCCCCAAATCTCCAGGAATTTCCCAATCTGCATTTGGCAACCCTGCCCTCCCCCATCCCCTGCCCGTGGCCAGAGGGGGCCTGTCAACCCTAGTCACTGGACCTGGTTAGAAAGACAGAAGACTATGGATATAATTGGAACAAACCCCAGGTTTATCATCCTGTGTCATTTATGCACCAGCTACTGAGTAACCAGTCCCTGTAAGGGTAAGGGTTAAGTTCAGCTCACCCTCCAAGAGTCAAAAAAGTCCCTCCCAAAGCTACTGTGTGCTTTTTAAAGAAAACAATGGTCAGCAGGACTGTCTTATGTTCATTTGCAGGGCTTTTTTTGTAGAAAAAGCCCAGCAGAAACTCATTAGCATAACAGGCCACACCCAACAGCAGAAACTTATTAGCATATTAGGCCATACCCTGATAGCACAGCTCATTAACATATTAGGCCACACCCCCATGTTACCAGAAGTGTGGTCATCCAGCCACACCCACCTTTTGCTTTTTATTCTGTTTACCTTGTTTGTTGTCAAAACCAAGGGCTTTTTTTTTGTAGCAGGAACTCCTTTGCATGTTAGGCCACACACCCCTAATGTAGCCAATCGTAATGAGTTTCTGCTGTTGGGTGTGGCCTATTATGCTAATGAGTTCCTGCTGGGTGTGGCCAACTCGGGAGCCAGCCGGAACCCCGTTCCTGTGCGTTCCTGCCCAAAAATAGTCCGTCTCATTTGGATGTAATGTGTGGTTAGGCCTCAATAACCTAGCAAGAAATTAGAACCCTTCCGAGCCATCTGCAAAGAGTAACAAATATGTTTATTAAAGCCCCACTACTGAATAGTAATTTGCAGCTCTTATTCCCGTGTAACTTTTCCATCAATTTGAATGACAGTCTGTTATTTCCCTCAGCCATCAAGGAACATTTTATTTATGTGCTATTATTATTGGGTGGATATAAAGCCACCATATATTTTAATCACATATGCCATAATACTGACATTGTGATTGGAACACCTGGATTTCATAAAACTGAAACAATACAAAGCGAGCCAGCAAAAACAGCCTGTTAGCCCTAAGTGGTGTTTATAAAAGAGTTTTGATAAAGAATTTTTTTTAAACAATCCTTAGGGCAAGTTCTAAAACTCCTAATGTTCTACCATTTGAGGTGTTGATTCCATTTTGAGTGATTTACTCAAAAGGCGTCATCTGGATGTTTTTTTCTTTCTTTCTGGCAGATGTCCTGATTCCTGTCCACTCTCCATTTAGTTCAACCTCAAAACAAGAGTTTAAAGTTAGAAAGGTTGCAGAGGTATTCAAATATCTCTGAAGATGTGCGAGCGCTAGGGTTGCCAACTTTCAGGTGAGCCCTGGAGATCCCCCACTATTACAACTGATCTCTAGACGATAGAGAGCGGTTCCCCTGGAGAAAATGGCTGCTTTGGAGGGTAGCGTCTATGGCATTGTACTCTGCTGAGGTATCCCTGCTCCCCAAACATTGACTTCCCAGACTCCACCATCAAAATCTCCAGGTATTTCCCAATCCAGAGCTGGCAACCCTAGTGAGGGCAGGAAAAACACACAGCAGGTTTGACAGATCTGGACTGGGAAATACCTGGAGATTTGGAGGGCTGAGCCTGAGAAAGGTAGGGTTTGGGAAGAAGAGGAGCTTCAGCAGTGTAAAATGCCATAGAGCCGACCCTCCAAAGCAGCCATTTTCTCCAAGGGAACTGATCTTTATTGTCTGGAGATCAATTGCAATAAGGACAGATCTCCAGGCTGCACCTAGAGGTTGGCAACCCTGACACAGATTTTATAACGTTGGCATGTTTCTGCTGATTTACTGGCTTGATGCTGAAATAAACTATCTAGCTCTAACACACGGTTGATGTGGGACTTGGGAAATGGCTGTAATTTCCTTGCTGCAGAAGTGGCTGAGATCTCTGTTTCCTTCTATAAAAAAACTTTAAACCCTAAGGGAGCTGTCAAAGGACAATGTCTAATGGTCCTTTCTGTCTGACACCTCCTTGGAGAAATGTACGAAACAGTTTATAAGCAACAACATAAAAGGAAATCAAGAAAAGCAACAAAAACAACTTAACAACCAATCAAGAAAATTATATAGCAATAAATACAAGCAATAAACAACACATTAAAATCATTTTGCTCAGTCCTGAAGATTCTTTTACTAACAGTCATAACTGAAAATAGGGGCAGAGTTTGGAGTTGTTATAATATGGAGAAGATTTCGAAACAAAATGCTCAAAGTGACTCAGAAAGCTATCAGTCTAATTTTATAGAAATCTGGTTCCCGATGTTGGACTATATGGTCATGTCCAATAGAGTGATCAGCTGTTCTTTCTTGGTTGATGTGTTACTTTTTAAAGTTTGATTTCTGTACTATTTGCAGGTACTAGGCAAAGCAGTTAGATTAGTTATAATTATTTGTGTAGTCTGGATGTTTGTTTGGTGTTTGATATTTATATTTGTATTGAATAAATTTCTTTAAAAAAAGAAAAGAAAATAGGGGTTGTGGCATGGATATGCGCTCCACACTTTCCACAGTGAACACAAAAGGAAAAAGACCTTTGAGTGTGTCGGCCATCTCTCCATCTTTGTTTAACAATCCCTTTATTCCTTTGTCATCCAAAGGGCCCACTGCTTCTCTGGCTGGTTTCCTGCTCCGGATATATTTTTAAAATGTTCTGTGTTTGTCTTGATGCTTTTAGCAACCTGCTCCTCAAAATCTCTTTTTGCATGCCTAATTATTGACTTATATTTCTTTTGCCAGAGCTGATGGTCCCTCCTGTTCAATCCATTGGTGCAGAGCTTCCACTTTTTAAAAGAAGCCTCTACTTTTTATAGCTTCCTTGACTTGTGTTTGTTAACCACGTAGGCCTTCCTTTAGACTTGGCAGTGCCTTTCCTAACACATGGATTGCATTCTGTTTGGGCTTTAATTGATATGGTTTTAAATAGCTTCCAAGCATCCTCTAAGGATTTGACTTTGCTGTGTTTCCCTTTTGGCTTCCTTTTTACTATTCCCCTCATTTTTGTAAAGTTCTCTCTTTTGAAATCAAATGTTATCATTTTGGACTTTAGGGGTAACTTTCCATTCACCACCCTCCCCTACATGGTGAAAGTTCCTGTTTGGTTGTCTTTTGATCCCATTATATCGCTTTTGTTGTTTTGCTTGTGGAAGTTGCTGGCCTCCTTGGCCTCAGTGTTCTTTTTGGACTCAGTTCTAGTGACCCTGTTTCAATTTTGTTTCCCCTTTCATTATCAACGCTCTGATTCTTTATTTTGTGCCATTTTCTGTGTTGTCATGGTGATCCCACCACCTCCCCATGTTTTCAATGTGATTTGTACATATATAAATCACCATTATTCATTATCCACATATGGTGTTGGATTGAGACCTAATTTTTTTTTATTAGCAAAATGGAAGTTTCCTGCCTTCACCATCCCACTGCAGCTCACTGATCTCCATGCATTGCCGCTGCTGGGACACAGGGGACCTTGAAGAGCAATCTCAGGACAGTTTGCAGCAGAAAGAGGAATTGGCAGAAATTGCAGTTAATGGGAAATATGGCTAACTCGTTATCTGCATAAATGACATACACTGTATATAAATCTATGCTACTAGAACATATCAAAGAAAGAAATTAATCTTCAGTGCCAATAACCACAATGGGTAGACCAAAACTCTTTGTAATGGCAACACATGGAAAGAAAGAAAAAAAGTGGGAAAGGCCATATCCATTTGTTCCTAAATTCAACTTTGGAAGTGGAACGTTCAATTTTTAGAAGCCTATAGCTGCTTTATCAAGGAGGGGCTGTGGCTCAGAGGGAGAGCATCTTTTTGGCATGTTAAGAGGTCACATGTTCAATCTTTGGCACCTACAGAGAAGAAGAAGAAGAAGAGGAGGAGGAGAAGGAGGGGGAAGAGGAGTTGGATTTATACCCAGAGTGGCTTACAATCACCTTCCCTTCCTTTTCCCACAACAGACACCCTGTGAGATTAGTAGGGCTCTGGCATCTCTTAAAAAAAAAAGCCCTGGGTGGGGCTAAGCAATGCTCTTTTGAGAACTGCTCTTGAGAGAACAGCTCTGAGAGAACTATGACTGACACAAGGTCACCCAGCTGGCATTATGTGGAGGAGTGGGGAATCAAACCCAGTTCTCCAGACTGAAGTCTGTCACTCTTAACCCCTGCACCAAAAGGACCAGGCAATATATGAGAAAGACAACTGCCTGAGACACTGGCGAGCTGCTGCCAGTCTGAGTAGATAATACTGACCTCAATGGACCAAGGGTCTGATTCAGTACAAGGCAGATTCATTTGTTCATAACTGTGCAAGTTTCTGCCATACCCTGCAGAAAATATTTGAGTAATATTATTCTTTCCTTCGATGTGATAATAATAGATTGCTTCAATTTACTGAATTGGGAGGGAAGGCAGCATAGTATAGCCTGAACTCCTCAGATCTCGGAAGCTAAGTGGGGTCAGTATTTGGAAGGGAGACCACCAAAGGCAATGGGAAACCACCTCTGCTTCTCAATTGCCTTGAAAGCCCCTTGCTGGGATCACCAGAAGTCGGCTGCACCTTGATGGCACTTTAGACATACACATTTACTGAATTAGAGTGCCAGTAGATCTATCCCTGGATGTCTGCTCAGGTGCTTAAACATACTTCTCTTGTCCCATCTGCTTCCAGCAACCTAGTGTCTGGAAATTGGAGGCAGCCATTTTATAAGCTCACCTAATGCCTGACTCCATTTGGCCATCTACAATGATGCCAATTGCTTGCCACCAGCATGCACCTGCTTTGCCATGGAGCAGTGTGTACTATTGCACCCCATCTCATCATTGGGGGGAGAGGAAAGGAATGAACTCTGGTGGGAAGGGGATCTCCTTGGAAATAATCCAGTTGGATCTGTGAATGATTAAAACAATATTATTATAATCACTCCTCATCCAATGTATATGACGTTTTATAGTTCCACGAGAAGAGGAATGCAACTGAGAGAGTAGGGAGTCAAGAGTAGTAAAGAACAAATGTGCAGAAATGCTGTTACACATGCTTGATCTTGGCTATAGCAGGGAATGGAGATTAAGGGGTTAAGCTAAAGGCCTTGTGGACTAAGTGAATTTTGTGATCAATAAGCTGCAGAGTCAAATAGATTGGGTGAACTACTAAGGTCTCCAACCTCCGGAAAATCAGGATCCTGCGATGGGAGCAGAGAACGCATTAATATTTCACAAGTATGCCAGCACATAATAGCAGCTGTTGTGCTCTTTATGTATTTATTTATTTAAAAGATTTATAGACGGCAACTCTCGACCAATGATTCCCAAGGTGGTTTATAATATAAAACAGCAATGAAAACAATCCAACAAAAGTGCAAGGGAAAGATATGGCAGCTTCAAGACAGAGATTCCCTAAAAGGCCGATACAGCAATAAAACCCCTGCCACCATAAAATAGCCAATAAAGCTTGCTTAAAACAGCACACCATAATGTCAGCCCAACAAAGGAAGGGAAATGAGACAAGACAGCAAAACCAGATAAAGCGCTAGGATAAAAGGGGAGATCTTTACCAGGTGCTTAAAACAGGATTGGGTTAATGCCTATTGTGGGAGGGAAGAAAACTTATGGGAGAGACTTGTAGAGTTGAGGTACCACCACTGAAAAGATCCTTTCTCTATTGGTCAATCTGCCCGACCTCCAAAAGTGGGGGTACACAGAGGAGAGCAACCAAAAATGATCTTAACTGAGAGAGCAAAACTTTGCCCTTCAAATACTCAAAGGCTTAATTGCCGTGATGTTTCATGAATCCTCAGCTATTGAGAGATGGGATAGACATGAACAAGGCCATCTGCACTGTGACTCCCTGAAACCATATGAGATTTCAAATGCTGTTTTGGTTAGTCACCATCCAGGTAACACTGGCAGTCTCCTGTCGTCCCCAGAATTCCATACGGGTAATGGAGGTATCCAAATCCAACTTCTGCTTTTTTGTTTCCTTGTCTACCAGTTCACAACACAAAACCGTCTAACCTCCCTGCCATTTTTCAAATTACCCATCCCTTTGTGACATAGTCTCTTGCCTGCCTTCTTTGTGGAAATGGAGGTCGCTGGGTTAAATCTACTTGTGAATGCCTGAATGCTGTTTCCACAATGAACCTGGCATCTTGCACCCGCCCTTTCTTAACCTTCCTCACAGTGCATAATGAACCAAAATCTGAAGAGTCTTCTGTATGTGCCCTCACTTGACACTTCTGGAGAGTTAGAAGAGCACCTGTGTCCGTGTAATCATTAACTCCATTTATGTATCCGTGTGTTTGCTGTTTTCCTGCCCTCAGTTGCAATGCTAATGCTTTCAGTTTTAGCTAACTGTAATGGCATGGGGGAGGGAAGGCGGCACAGTATAGCCCGATCTCGTCGGATCCCGGAAGCTAAGCAGGGTTGCAGCTTGCAAGGGAGTCCACCAAGGAAGAATCTGTAAAGTAAGGCAATGGCAAACCACTGCTGCTTCTTGCTTGCCTTGAATGCCCCTTGCTGCGACAGCCACATGTTGGTTGCAACTTGACGGCACTTACGTAGATAATGGCATGGCTTATTTCTTCCAAGGGAAGCTAGGGGGTCAGAGAAGAAACAGTACCCCTTCCTGGAAAACCATATTTTTGCTTACATTGACACTCAGGAAAGAATCCAATCTCCCTGGTCCTGTTACAGTTGGGGCCATATTTCGTACACATAAGTAAGTTCTGTCTTGTACTTAGATACTTCAGTGTTTGCTCTGCAACAACTAGTCACATGTTGCCCTTCTAAAGAGGTGCGGGATGGGCCAAGGTAGGCATGTTTGTAACATCTATCTAGAGGAGAACATATGTACAAAATAATAAAATCACAGCAGAAAGGTTCCTTCTCCACACCTAATTTATCCATTCTGTCTAGCCCAATCCTGCCTATACACCCAGGATGCTTATCTCCCAGTTCCATGGCAACAGATTTACTGTTAGTTCCCAAGAGAGCAAACCTGTACCAGACATGAGACTGGCAGGCACAGCAATTTATTCTTAAGGAGTGAAAACAATCCAGACATCCAGCCATATCTCCCAAGGACGAAAGAATTATTAAAGCAAAAAGGAAAAGGTTGCAGGACACATCACAAGCGGTAATAGAAGAGCTTGGAGAAGTTCACCAGATGACTCCTCGGAACTCCTGTCCCTAGACAGTAGAGTAAAATTCATATGCTGACTTCTGATAGTAGCTTAACAGTTTACATCGTGATGGCCCTATTCACATGACATGCATCTGTAGCTTCTTCCCAGAGGTGTTCTTGCCCAGAGCGATGGCCTAGGATCTGGGAGACCCAAGTCTGAATCCCCCCCTCTGCCATGGAAGCTTGCTGGGTGACCTTGAGCCAGTCACACACTCTCAGCCTAACCTACCTCACAGGGCTGTTAGTGAGGATAAAGTGGAGGAGAGGAGACTGAATTAAGCTGCTTTGGGTCCCCATTGGGAAGAAAGGCATGGTATAAATGAAATTATGGTTAGCTCATCATTGCTATTTATATGCTCTGAGATTTTGGAGCAATTGCTGGAGCTGGCCTGCTATCCCAGTTTAAGAAACGCTGATCAAAGAAGAAGGAAGCACTAATTTAAGGGAAGCGCCAGCTTAAGAAGAGGGAAGAATGAGTGCATCCAGAGGAAAGGAGCATCACGTTCCCATAAACCAGCTCCACTGGTGTACCAACTGCTTCTGCAGACTGACATTTCATTGGATGACTGTGAAATCAATGCACTTTGGTGTAACTTGTAATTGAACATTTATATGGGACTTTATTATATAGGGTCTCCTGTGTGGCTGCAGGGTCAGCTGGGGCCATTGGCACCATGCCAAGGCACCCAAAAGTATTTGGCAGCTGTTTGAGTTGGAGATTAAGCTACAGACAACTAGGTAGAATCACAGAACCATAGAGTAGGAAGGGATCTCCAGGGTCATCTAGTCCAACCCCCTCCACACCCGCAGTGACCCCTGTTCCACGCCCAGAAGATGACAAAAAACCTCCAGGATCCCTAACCTCCCTCTAGAACACCCCCCCCCAGTATACATTGAAACTGACCACCTAGGCAGTAGCCCTGCTTAAAGTTACTGTTTCTTGTAGAAAGGCATGTGACAATGTCAGAATTTTTTTACTAATCCCACAATTCAGATCCCCTTCGGTATCTTGCTCGCCAGTTTACTTACCTATGAATGATTCTTTTTGCAGGATTTCTTAACCATCTCAACTTTCAAAGAAACATAAATCTGTCCATCAGATTTACAGCACACAGTCTCCCTTTTTGTGAATGCATGCTGACTGTTCATAATTAAATCATAACTTTTTAGGTGTTCCCCAGCTCTTTCTGATGAATGTTTCTAGTGGAGATTTCGAGCACTGCAGTCAATCTTTTAAGCCCGGATCTTTCTTAGACTCTCAAGCAACCTTAAATTATGTTCAACATCTAGAGTTCCATTGGCTTATGACTGTGCCTTCCTAAAATTCCAAATGATTTAGATGCCTGTTTTCCACAGCTGGTTTCTAGTTCTCATTTATTATTCAATTGCTGTTGCAATTTATGTATGCCCAAGCATGCAAGCTGATTGAGTCTAAAAATTAGGAATAGTAGAGAACTGGCTTGCCTCTGATTTACATGGTTACATTAATTACATGGTAAAAATCTAGGTGGGAGCAATGAACTCCGAACATAAACTCATACCCGTTAATCATGGACCAGTTTTTAATATCATTATGTGTCCTGTTCCGAAGTCTAGTTTGCATATAGCCTTCCCTTGATCATACTTGGGCTCAGTGGTGAATGAACAATGTTCCAGTCTTGCAGCTATTGAAGACTTCACGTCATACCTGTCCAATGTTAAAATTCCTCAAAGATTAAGATCTTCAGACCAATCCTGAGGGCTTCTTTGGCAGTGATGTCCTGCTGCCAATGTAATAGTTAGGGTTGCCAACCTTCATGTGCTGCCTGGAGATCTCCATGAATTACAATTGATCTCCAGACAACAAACATCAGTTCCCTTGGAGAAAATGGCTCCTTTGGAGGGTGGACTCTATGGGATTACACTCCATTTTCCCTCTCCCCAGGCTCTATCCCCCAAATCTCCTGGATTTTACCAACCGCAGTAATAGTGGGGGTATTGGTCTGTTCCCTATGAATATTCCGGGGAGGGGACAACACGTTCGCTCCACAAAGAGAATACTATATAGCAAGTGACCCCAGCAACATCCAGTAATCAGGCAGCTTTTCACAAGGAGCAGAAAGCAGGGAGTAAAATGGCAAACCCCTACCTTCTGCTCCCAATGAGAAAACCATGGGGAGCAGAAAGCAGGGTTTAAATGGCTCAGAGCCAATTAAACCAAACAGCTGAGTGGTGATTCCTGCCACTCAGCTGTTTTGGAAACCCCTGGTGGTTCTGCTGTGGGGTTCAGAAATGAACCAAATGGCAAAAAATGTGGTTTGTGGCTATCTCTGCCTTGGACCATCCCCATCCCACTCCCTGTGTGAACTGTACAAGCAGCCAGCAAAGTGTGTGAGTGGGAAGGGGTTGGGGACTGTGGGGGCGGGGGCTGTCAGTCTGTTGAAGAGGGGAGTATTTATGTATTTATTTATCTGACCAATTTATTAGATGCCTTTCTCCCTTGCGAAACTTAAGGTGACTTACAATGTAAATAAAACAGTTATAAAAACACAATAAAAACAACAATTATAAAACCTATAAAATTCACAGTTTAAACACTCCAATTAGGTCTGCCAGTAATAAAAGCTAAATCAACCAAAATGCAGCCTTAAGTTCTTCAGTTGCCCCTTGAAGATCAACAAGGCACACCTTCCCAGGGAGATTGTTCCATAATTGTGGGTCTGCACATATAAGGCCCTCTTTTATGTACCCACCAAATAAGCACCTTAATTGGTGGGACAGTCAGGAGCGCATCTCCTTGCGATCTTAATTCCCAGACAGGAATATATAGGCGAAAGCAGTCCTTCAGATACCCTGATGCCAAGCCATGTAGGGCTTGGGACTCGATCCATAGCCAGTGTAATTGCTGTAATATCGGGACTGTATACTCCTGATAGCTGGCTCTAGCTGCAGCATTCTGCACTAGCTGCAGCTTCCAAACACTCTTCAAGGGTAGCACCAAGTAGAATTCATTGCAGTAGACCAGACTAGATAATAATAATTATTGTATAGCTTTGTGCATAGAATACCCAGGAGATCTTAAAATTGTCTGGCAGATTGAAGTTCTAGCTCTTCAGCATTATACACCACTAGGTGGTGAGCTAGACTTGTTTTTAAGGAAAGAGATGTTTCAGAGGTGGTTTGCCATTGCCTGTCTCTGCATCACAACCCTGGAATTCTTTGGAAGTCACCCTTCCAAATACTAGCCAAGGCCAACCCTGCTTAGCTTCCGAGATCTGACAGGACTGAGCTGGACTGGGCCATCCAGGTCAGGGTCATCAGACTAAATGTAACTAAAGCATGGATCACTGTGGCTGGATCTTACTGAACCAGTAACAAATGCAGTTGAGACTTCAGCTAGAGCTAGGCAAATGCACTTTGAGCCACAGCAGCTTTCTTGTTTTCTAAGGCAACCACTGTGTTAAAACAGCACTCCCAAGCTGCAAAACCTGGCGAGAGAAAACAGAACTTGGTAAATGCTGGTTCCCACCACAAAGTCACAAAATCAAAATTAAGACATTTGAACTGGAACCAACTCATTTGTCAAATCCCATAGCATTTCCACTTGTCACTATGCTGAATCTTGCTATCATCTTCCTGTCACATGTAGTTGTTTTCCCCTCAAGACCCAATAATCTATTCGTCTTTTCCATTCCACTTTCCAAGTTGCTTTGGGGTTTCTGTGGGCATGCGGATAATCGCAATACGATGTCCTCCCCAAGCCATGTTGACAAATCCCACCACAAGGTGGGAGGGAGAGTGACCTGTCATGGCACGGAAGTTGTTTTGGGGCAGTTTATCGATGAGGACTCCGGCTCAGGGAGACAAGCCATTAGCCCCGCTTGCCAATGATTAAGAAGCAAGGAAATCAACCAAATTAATAATCCCAAAAACAGAAGTTATTCTCTGTTTTGTTCTTCTCTATGGCGCCATTTAGTCTCTACAATTTGTAAAGCCAGTTGTGCTAAGCTAATATTAGATATGTAATGTTGTTCTAATAGCTGATTATAGAATTGTTAATGCTAATGAAGGCAATTTATCTGAAACCCCTTCTGTTCATTTTGCCAGTGCTGTTTATTCTCTTTATTCCTTTCAAAACATTTCCCCCCACATTTAATTAATCATGTGTTTTCACTCTTTGTTAAAGCAGTTTAAAAATGTTAGGGATAAACAGGGTGAGCACATACATAAAATCCAACATCGAAAGAAAGATAAGAAAAATGGGGGGGCCCTCCTTAATTGATGGGCAAGAATAGAATCAGTTACTAATTTTTCCCCCCAAAGAAAACAGCCAGACATTATTATAACATAGTGTGCATGCTTTTTCCTGCATTGCTGCTGTGAACCTTTTATTCTTCACATTTCTACTGATAATAATCAAAATTGCTTCTCCTACACTGTTTATTTATTTATTTCACATTTATATGTTATAGATCTAATGGGTGGAAATTACAAGGGAGTCGTTACCGGCTAGATATCAGGAGAAACTTCCTAACTGTAAGAGTGGTTGAGCAGTGGAACAGTCTGCCTCAGGAGGTGGTGGATGCTCCTTTCCTGGATGTTTTCAAGCGGAGGCTGGACGACCATCTTTTGGGTATGTTGTAGGTATATAGGGCTATCTTTTGGCTATGCTCCTGCAGAGTGCAGGGGGTTGGGCTAGATGACCTGCAAACTCTAACATTCTATGATTCTGTGACAGTCCCTGGGAGTAGCATCAGCATTCTGGGAAAGGAATGCCACTCTGGGAGCCCTCATTCCAATCCCAGAATGCTTCTGCTACTCCCACAGACTGTCATTTCACTCTGGTAGCTGTCATTCCAGTCCCAGAGTAGTCTATCTGAGCCCAGAGACCTTCCACATTATCCATTCCGGATTTTCTTTGCAACTTTGTCGGTGCTGTGCCACCATGTATTTCAATGGAGTGAAGCTCAAGTAGTTTCACTTTCCAGTGTTTGTGTAGCTGAAGCTGCTTGCTGGAGTTGTCTCCTTGCACATATAGGGTCGATGTTTTGAGCCAGCTTGTCTCTGCTTAATGGACCTGAGTATAGGTGCCTGAGTGAGTACTCTAACCTGGGAACCCACAGCCAAAGGGGGACATCACACTGGAGAGCCACTGCCATTCTAAGTATACGGAGGGGGAGGAAGCTTGCAATGCACAGCATTTTATATTTTTTAGTTTATATTTTAGTTTCTGCTGTGATCCTTGTGCTTTTTCTTTATGTTTTATTTTAAAAATTGCAATGCCGAACCCCACTATTCCCCAACCTTTTCATTTTAGGAAGGTGTATTTTAAGGAGGGGGGAGGTTTGGGAGGTGTCAATTATCAAAGACTATTATATAAACAAAATATTGCAAGAGTTTTAAGCATATTTATATTTTAAGTATATATATATATATATATATATATATATATATATATATATATATATATATCTTTAATTGTGTTTGTATCTTTGGCCACCAAATGAGAAGGGAGCACTCACTGGAGAAGACCCTGATGCTGGGAAAGATTGAAGGTCAAAGAAGAAGGGGACAGCAAAGGATGAGATGGTTAGACAGTGTTAGTGAGGCAACAAACAGGAAATTAAGCAAACTCCTGAGCACGACGGAAGACAGGAGGGCATGGCGTGATGTGGTCCATGGGGTCGCAAAGAGTTGGACTCGACTGTGCAACTGAACAACAACAACAACATCTCTCCTTATAAATAATTATCTTTTGGTTTCACAAGATTCCATGCGCTCCCATTGGCTGTAAAATGCCCTCCCTCAGCCATTGGCCCATCAGCCACCACTCAAGAGTACTCACGTGCCATTGGCCGGGTGCTGGGTCTGCTCCTCTTCCCCACCCACTCCCCCTTCAGACAGATTTTGCATGTCAGATTTACTGGCAGACAGCTCTCTCTCCTGAGGAAGACAGTTCTCTTGACTCCTGTGAGGGACTGTCCCCTCAGTGGCTGTCGGTAGGCAACCAAGCTTGGTTCTGTGAGTAAAAAAATAAAGGACTTTCAGCATAACCCCCTCCCCCGCCCATAACCCCCTCCCCAGTGGCCATTTTCCTGTCAGAATAAGTGGAAAAAGGCTCTTTCTCCTGCTTAGCTTCAGCATGGCTGGCTGGCTAACGAGGTGGGCCAGCGACCATCAGACCATTTTCTTCAACTCCCTGCTGTGCGGCTGACTTTCCCCTAGGGCTGCCAATCTCCAGGTGGGACCTGGAGATCTCCCACTGTTACAATTGACCTCCAGATGACAGAGATCAGTTCCCCGGGAGAAAATGGTTGCTTTGGAGTGTAGACTCTATGGCATTATACCCTGCTGAGTCCTTCCACACACACCCCAAATGCTGCCCTCCACAGGATCCACCCCCCCAAATCTCCAGGTATTTCCCTAATCAGCGTTGGCACCTGTACTTTCTCCTCTGTCAGTAAAAGGCCCTTTCCACACCTATGTTGGCCTTTGGAAGAAAACTCATTGGGCCCAGTCCTGATCAGGTTGCCAACTCCAGGTGGGCAATTCCTGTAGATTTGAGGGATGGAGCCTGGAGAGGTTTGAGGAGGGGTGGCACCTCAGACAGGTACGATGCCATAGACTCCACCCTCCAATCCAGCCATTCCCTGATGGGGAACCATTGTTGCCAATCTCCAGGTGGGGGCTGGAGATCACTCAAAATTACAACTGCTCTCTAGGAGGGAGGGGGGAGGAGATGGAAAACTAAAGGTAGGTTGATGGTTGGCTGGGAGGGAGATAGGGTTGTCAACTCCAGGTTGAGAAATTCCTGGAGATTTGAGGGGTCGAACCTGGAGAGGGTAAGTGTTGAGGAGGGGTGGGATCTCAGACAGGTACAATGCCATAGACTCCACCCTCCAAACCAGCCACTCCCTCCTGGGGAACCACTGTTACCAATCTTGGGGGTGGGCTGGAGATCACTCAAAATTGCTACTGCTCTTCAGGTAGCAAAGATCAGTTCCTCTGGAGAAAATGGTGGACTCTGTCATTATACCCTGCTGAGATTGCCACAGCAAATTGTCACTGAGTGCCCAAAGCCGGGGCACTCTCCCAGAGCCTCTTTCTAGAGCCCATTGTATTTATTTCCACAACGGGCCTTATTCCTAGTATTTTATAAAGTTTATATCTCTGCTACCTGGCATTACATTTTATGACATGCATGATGTGGCCCCGCAAAGTCCCATTCATGTCAGATCCGGCCCTTGTAACAAATGAGTTTGACACCCCTATGATACAAAACTCTCGGACATCTAACTAAAATGAAAGGAAATAAAAGCTATATTTTTAACTATATGCAAAAGGTATATGCAAAATACATAAAGTGAAAATAAAAATGAATACTACTTAGATACTGTATGAGGATATCAACTAGATTAAAATGATATAAAGAAAATTCCCCATATGTGTATTTATGTATATTTGTCTTTGTATTTCTGATGTATAAAATAAAAATGTTATACATAAAACTGGGACCATTTGCACAAAAAGCAGATGCTCTACAACCCACTGTTCCATCTCATCCAGCCATCTGTCCATCACATTTTTATATTTTGCAACCTTCAAGGAAGCCAGGATGGTTTCCTTCCTTCCTTCCTTCCTTCCTTCCTTCCTTCCTTCCTTCCTTCCTTCCTTCCTTCCTTCCTTCCTTCCTTCCTTCCTTCCTTCCTTCCTTCCTTCCTTCCTTCCTTCCTTCCCAGCCTCTCTCATTGGGACTCAATGTGGATTACACAGAGTAAATCAATGCAATCACCAGGATGAGACATTCAGTAAACAGGATTAGGATTGTAGAAATCTGGATGGAAATAAACAGAAATCTAAAAACTGAAGCAAAGCATAAGTATTAAGATGACATATTAAGTGATGCAAAAATTACACAGTAGGATCCTACTTACAGCAGGCTATACATAGTAGCCTACCACACTCCTTAATCATTAACTATTTTGTACAATGTAACATTATTGTTGTTGTTGTTGTTGTTGTTCAGTTGCACAGTCGAGTCTGACTCTTCGCGACCCCATGGATCAGATCACGCTAGGCCCTCCTGTCTTCCGCCGTCCTCTGAAGTTTGCTCAATTTCATGTCCATTGCATCGATGACACTGTCTAACCATCTCATCCTTTGCCGTCCCCTTCTTCTTTGACCTTCAATCTTTCCCAGCATCAGGGTCTTCTCCAGTGAGTGCTGCCTTCTCATTTGGTGGCCAAAGTATTTTGAGCTTCAGCTTCAGTATCTGGCCTTCCAGGGAACAGTCAGGGTTGATATTACCTATGTAGAAAAACCCTCTTGGATCCTCCTTGTCCATTTTGCCCTCATACCGATCCTATGAGGTCATCTAGGATGAGAGTGGAATTTCTCTAGTGCTGTTCTGATATTTTGATTGCTTTTCCACAGTGCCTCTATTATCTGCTATTTATATGCAATGGATGCAGAAGCAGCATTGGAAGATATATGTTTACATTAAAAAGTCAATTCAAGGAAACACAAAATGGTACAAACTGAAAGACTCACAAATTCAGCTCTCACAGTAGTGAAGTGGACTCTATGGTAGTGCATCTGCCAGCACCAGGTTCACACTGGGGCAGCAATGGCATGGTGTTACACCAGTGCGACTCCAAGTTATGCCAACATACCTCTGAGTTATGCTGGTGTATCTCCACGGTATGCCAGTTTAGGAACTACATTGCCCTCCTAAAGAGTTCCCAGATAGCTTTAAGACTGTGCCTTTAATACTCTGTGAATCAGTTATGCCTGCAAACATATCCCGCATTTAAAAGAAATGGCTTCCATTTATCACAATTTAAAAACAAAGCTTCTCGCTCTGTTACAGTTCTTCTTGGCTCATTTAATTTTCAGTCAGCATTTTTTACATTGATGCTTCCTGACACAACATGATTTGTCTGTGTGAGAGGGGGGCAAAAACACTCCGTTACATGATACCTTGCTACAGTGTACAGGCATTACACCATTAATGGGAAGTTGTACAGGACAGAAAGGAGGGATTTTGTGTCAGAACTGTAAAGGGTAGGTGTGAACACCATCCAAATCTGTAAAGGTCCACTGCACTCCATAGCTCAGGGTGACCTATTTAGTGTTTCTATTGCCTGTTAAAGGCATAATAGAACTAATAGTGAGCACCAAGTAATAGACACAAAATGTGCTTGGAGAGAGAGGCTCAGCTTTTCAATAGATACAGTCTCTCCTTCTGGCTCTCACCCATTTGCCAGTACTGACAGCAGTGGATACACTAACCCTGGTGTTCCTTTTAGTGCCAAAGAAATTCATTTACACATGTTTTTAATGAAGTTGTAAAGGTATCAGGTCTGCCCCCCTTATAACTGCACAAATTTTCAAGCCAGTGGCAATTTCAGTATTTATTTTACAGAAGGGAACAGACAAACCAATACTTATAAACAAATAGTGCACTTATTATTTATTTAGGAATTATTATCTGTTTAGGAATGCATTCTGGCCACTCTGGCAAGACCTAACCACAGCGTTGGCAGAGGGCCCTTAGCATCTCAAAAACTGGTGTTCAGTACCTTTAGAATCCAGATTAGCTGTCAATCCAGAAATCGGACGGTCCTGACAAAACCCAGGCCCCTCCCATTTCTGACCACAAGAAGCCAAAGCTAATTCAGGCCGCTGTACAGAACTGTCCCGTCTTGCTTATAATTCTGCCGCAAATGCATAAAATGCCCCTCATAATAATCTGACGTTCCCAATTTGTTTCTATTTTATTTTACAGTCACATTGAGAGACAGCAAAGTGTGCTATGTACAAGCAGGACATGCAAGATAATAATGGGGGGCAGGAATCCCTCTAGTAGCAGTGCCATGCTATTGCTTCATTGGCTTGCTCTCTTGCTCACTCACTAACTCCCTGCCATTTTGCCTGCCCACCTGTCTGCTTCCACTGCTTCCACTGCTTCTGCTGTGCCTGACTGCTTCGACGGTTATGGGTTCCCCACTCTCACGCTCCTCCTTCCCTGCCTACTTGCAGCATCACCACCTTGGTGGTTGCTCCTCAGCCTCCTGGTTCTCCTCTTTGACTCATAAACAGCGGCTGCTGGGTGGTGGTGGTGACAGCCCCCATTGCCCTTCTCCTGCCTCCCACCTTTCCTGTCTGCCTTGCCTGCCTGCTGCAGTAGTCAAGACATAGTTGTCTGTGCTTGCAAAGACAACCATTGTCTATTTGGGAGGGTGTTCTCTCAAGGTTTGTAGAAATAGCTCTCTTCTCTCCAGATGGCCCTAATCCATAAATTTACAGATTTGCAGCTGGGACTATTTTGAGAATTAGATATAACAAGTGGGGCTGGATCAGCAAGAAACTTGCGGGAGCAGCTATCCCATTCCCCCCACCTCTGCTACTTCTCCTCTCCCCCTGCTTCTCTCACACTCTTTCTCCTTCCTGCCTCCCCTTTTCTTACTCTCTCTCTCCCCTCCATACCTGTCACTTCCCTTCTGCCCCTAACCCATCACACTTTCTGCCCCAACATTCTCCCAGCCTCCCACCTATTTCCTCCTCCCCCTCTCTACAGTAGTAGTGGCAGTAGCTGCTCTCAAGGAATCACAATGGATTGCCCAAATACAGAGATCAGTTTCTCTTAGGTTTGCCAGTTCCATATTGGAAATTCCTGGAGATTTGGGGGTGGAGCTTTGGGAAGATGAGGTTTGAGCTTGGAAGTGCTCAGCAGGGTATCATACTGTAAATCCCACCCTTCGAAGCAGCCATTTTCTCTGGGGGAACTGATCGCTGTCATCTGGAGATGATCTCTGTCACCCTCCACAGACTCCATCCCACAAATCTCCAGGAATTTTCCACCTGGAGTTGGCAACCCTATCAGGATTGGGCCCAATGAGTTTTCTCTGAAAGACCAAAACAGGTGTGGAAAGGGCCTTTTACTGACAGAACCTGGTTGCCTAGTAACAGGCACTAAGGAGAAAGGACAGTTGCCACCTTTGATTAGGGAAATACCTGGAGATTTGAGGGGGTGGATCCTGTGGAGGGCAGCATTGGGAGGGGGAATGGAAGGACTCAGGAGGGGATAATGCCATAGGGTCTACCCTCCAAAGCACCCATTTTCTCCAGGGGAACTGATCTCTGTCATCTGGAGATAAATTGTAACAGCGGGAGATCTCCAGTTCTCACCTCGAGACTGGCAAGCCTCGGGGAAAGTCAGCTGCACAGCAGGGGGTTGAAGAGAATGGTTTGATGGTCACTGGCCCACCTCATTAGCCAGCCAGCTATCGTGAAGCCAAAATGGAGTGAGAGGCACGTTAAGTTTATTCTGACAGGAAAGTGGCCGGGGGGGGGGGCTTTATGCTGAAAGTCCTTTGGTTTTTTTTACTCACAGTTGTTTGGTTGCCTACCAACAGCCACTGACGAGACAATTAGTCACAGTCTCACACAGGAGCCAAGAGAAGTATCTTCCTCAGGAGAGAGTCCGGCTTTCCAGGAGCCGCAGCTCATTTCCTCTAGACCAGACCCTCCCTGGCACTGCCACCACTGCTGAAGGAAAGTGGGGGAACCTTTGAAAGGTGGTGCAGGCCTTGCAGCTGAGGGAGAGAGGCCACAAGGGGCAGCTCGCTAGGTCTACCTCCTTCTCCCCCATGGAGAGGTTGCTACTCTCTCAGTGGAGTGTCTATCGCTGAGGGTGAAATGCTGCCCACCGGCTCAGTGGGCGGGGCTGAGCCAACGCAGCGAGCCAATGCAGCCATGGAATTGGGAGACTGTGAGAGTGGCATCTGAACAGGCCAAAGGCTGTGGAAGCGTGTCCAGGAGGGACACCAAAACTCACATTTATTTATTTATTTATTTGTTTATTTATTTATTTATTTATTTATTTATTTATTTATTTATTGGTTTGACTTTTACCCCACCCTCCCCAACGAGGTAAGGAGAGATGTGTATGATATACTTGTATAGTGTGTGCATTATAGGTATAATACGTGCATACAATTTTGATTTATTGACAATGCTGAACAATGTATAATTTTTACAAGGAAAAAATGGTTTTAGAAATATAAGGAATCATGTGTCTGATTCATGTAGATGGGAATTAAGAACACAGAAAACAGATGAAAAGGATCTGGGCTGAGTATTTGTTTTCCCTTTCTGCAGGTATTTTAAAATTTGGCCATGACCAGAGGGATAATGGAGTAAGCCAAAGGACTCCTTGCCCTTGGGTTGCTCCCTGTGGCCCTGCGTGTGTTGTACTGCTAGTGAAACCATCACAAACTTGGAATGTCCTCGTAGTTCATTACCAGCTTGAAATTTATATGGGGCCCTGTTGGCATATATATACATTTTGTAACCTGCATTTTTACACTTTTTTCCCTCTTGTAAGACACTTTACATCTCCAGTGTTATCTTCTAAATAAATACACAAGGGACTACCAAAATCAAGATGGTGATTGGCGGGGGTGATCAAAACAGCAGTGATGAGAAATTCACAATCATCCCTGGAGTTACCATCTGTGGCAAAGCCTGCTCGGCTGTCATTGAACATGTCAAAAGGTTCCAGCATCTTTGGAGCTCAAGAAATGGTGATGAGCTGTAGCTGCTTATACAGAAAGAAGCAATGTCTCCCCTGCCCCTTAGCAGAACCCTCCTGATAAAACGTTTCTCACCTCTTCGGTTCTAGGAAAGCATTTGCCTGCTTTGATCTTTCTTGTTTCTCCAATCGGTTACTGGCCTTGCTTTTTGCCGCCTTGGTTTCTTCAAATTGTTTTGCAGCTGTAGGCAGTTATCTGTCACTGGTATAAAAACTTCAGACTTCTCAAAGGGCAGCTAATACATATTTTTCATCTTGACATGGTTTATGGCATGTGTCATTATCCAATTGCATTTAAGCTCCCTGTGACAGTCATGTCACTGTTGAATTAGGCTTTTTTTGACATCCTTCCTAATTGTAAATATTTCAGCTATTCCACTTCCTCCTACGTTTGCTTTTCACCTATTTCTCATTGAAAGCTGTTGCTCAAGTGAAATGAAATATTTGTGTTCTTTGAGACGGGGAAAGAAAAGGAGAGAAATCACATTTACTACTTTACAAAATGCACCTTCAAAAACTTTTCTATAACATTTATTGAAGCTGACTTTAGCTGCAGGCCAAACTGAGTGGACAGGGGCTTCTCTACTGCAATGCCTTAATTATTAATTAAAGGAAAGATTTAAAAAAATATATAGTTCCCAGAGCACGTTCAGCATACATTTCCGAGACAAACATCTTTCAAATTTAAACAGAAACACACTGAGGGAAAAAGTGCTTAACTTACTTTGTGAAGTGACCCTCATGTAAGGAAGCCATTGGCTCGTCACAGGATTAGATCTAACCAACTTTTTAGTACCGTGCTGCCCAGTTATTGCACCATCTCCTCAGGCAGAGGGTAAAGCCAGGACACTTGGGCCTGCTCCCACTATACAGATTGATTTCACCACATATAACGTCATATGTAGAGAACATACGAACTTAAGAAGAAGAAGTGTTGCTCCAGCCTCCAGCTATCTGACCTGCCCAGGTCTGCCCAGCTCCTCTTTCCCTGGCTTACTATGAACCTCATGCTTTATTGGACCTGAAGCAAGTATGTCCTATGCAAGCATATCAATAAGAGTTTCAGGGTATAAGCTCCCTGAAAATCTTGTTGGTCTCTAAAGTGTTACTGGGCTCGAATCCAGGGGGAATAAGGGTTCATAAAAATCCTTCAGCTAAAGAGAGTGTTCAGTATGCATATGAAAAGGCTTCTAAACTTTAAGATATTTTTTCTTATTCACCATATAGATTCTGGGAGCCATCTAAACATTTAGGAACATTAAAATGCAATAGATAGTTGGGTTTAGTTAGAAGATTACAGAAGTTTCTGTTGAGAATGAGCGTGGCCCAGTAGTTGGACATGAACCAGGGCGGCCTGCTTTTGAATCCTCCTGTTTTGAAAAGCCCTACATTTTCTCAGGCCATGATCTCAGAGTGTGAACTGATCATAACTCTCAGAGTTTGAAATATACTGAGGTGTAGCATAGTGATCAGCTCAGGTTTATTTAGTCAAAACAGGGGAAATATACAGTACAAGCTGACAACAAAAAAACCAACTGTGTAATGAAATCACACCAACACCAATCACAAAACACTCAAAACTCAATATTTCTTAACCATGAAATCCTAACATACCAACATCTACATCAATACAATCAGGAGACACCACTAAATGCATAGGAAGTCCTTGAGTAATGAAGAATCAAAATATTCCAAAGTCTTCAGAAAAAAGTTGGAGACAAATTACGACGGAAGTAACGTAACCAGATAACTTCATTTAGAAAATGCTTGGCCGGTGTCCAAGTTCTCTTTGGCCGGTTGCCAAGCTGCCTGGCCGGTTCCACTGTTACTTCCAGCTGCTGCTGACGTGCAGTCGACTACTAATCACGTATCGCAAAGAAGCTTCATCAGAGCATACTGAAACTAAACAAATGATAACATTTGTAAACCTGAAAGACTTGTTTGCAACAACCCACTCAGCCTCAAACGAGACATCATTATTCCCCTACCATAACTCTCTTATAGAGGTTTATAAACTTGACTGGGGAATGGCGTCTCCCAGGTACTTTCAACAGTCAAAAGGCAGAGTGCTCATGTGGCAACAAGTGTTCTTAATTATATATCAAGGTACCAACACCTTAAAGGGGCATACACTATCTCAAGGAACCCTATCTCAACTAATCAGGTCCTCAAACACAAAGAACAGCTTGATGTAGGAGGAGAAATAATCCTGTCCATGTACTCAACCTGGGGCTCCTTGCAGAAGATATAAATGAAATGAAGGAATAAACACTGGTCACAATAACTTGTTTCTTATTGTTTCTTGATTGATTGCCCTAAAAAATATGGCAGCATTGTCACCTAGCAAAGAAGACTGGCTATAGCCACTGGACTGAAGTGTTACAGTCTGGAAATAACTCTGGTTCATGTCCCAAAAGCTGGTGTATAGTGTCAGGCTCACGTTCAAATACCCACTTGCGTTATGGAAGCTCACTGGATGACCTTGGGTTAGTCACACACTCTCAGCCTAATGTGCCTCAGAGGGTTGTTCTGAAGATAACATGGAAGAGATGAGAATGTAAGCAGCTTTGAGTCCCCCTTGGGGAGAAAGTCAGGGTAGAAATGAATTAAATAAATAAATAAAACTTACCATTTAATTCCCTTAATTCTCTACATGGCTGACTCTCTAAACTGACTTTGTATGAGTCCAAGAAGTCTTTTTTCCACTGATAAAAGATAGGTTTTTTTGCAATTCCTGTGGGTGAAATGGTCAATGCCACCAAGTATAAGTTCATTTCCTGGAATTTTTTTCCAGTCTTAACTCCGTCTTTTATAATATGTGAGAAAAACCGAACAAGTTAACTTTCATCAAAAGAAAAAGTTACAACAATGGGCATGCAACACATGTTCCTAGAGCCTTGCCCCATTCTCAGGTACTGTTGTGAGACCTTTGGATTCTCAGCAAAGGCAGTCTGAAATACATCATTCTTGCAAAACTAAAACCCTTTTGCAAGAGCACTCAAAGACGATGATTGAGGCTGCTACAGTGGATTTTCAGTTAGCATGCTGACAACTAATCCTTCCCCAGGATATACAGTAGGCTTCAATGATCTGAACAAGTACTTCCTGACTACAATAGGAGATTCTTAACTGAATGGCATTATTTCTAAAGTTCTCCTGAGAAGTCAGTCTTTTTTTACCAGTTAAAAAACAGAATTGTTAAAAGATACAAGGATGAAAGAGAGAGAAATTGCTTCTAATATGTTTGCTAGACGCCATCAAGTTTACCAGTTACCAAAGTTACTAAGTAAAAAAGCCTAAGTTAAAGATCTCTTTAATTGTTTACTTGTTTATTAAGATAGATGATAAGACAGACAGACAGACAGATACATAGACAGATGATATCCAACCTTTCAACAAAATGTATATAAGGTAAGTGGAAGTATAACTTCCCATCAAGATTTACAGTAGATGCAACTACCCTTGGGAGGGATGGTAGATTCATAAAATGGCTGGTGTGGTTGGCCAAATTTAAACTAGTTAGCTTCTTTTTTATTGGAGGAAAGTTTCCCCCCCCCCATTCAAAAAGGCTTCTCCCCACCCCAGTCTCATACATTTTTCTTGGCAAACATCATATTTACATGAAACATGCTCTGCCCTAGGTGGGTATGTGACTGTCCTGGATTCCCTTGATGATGATGATGATGATGAGGAGGAGGAGGAGCTTGCAGGGCCACAACCAGCACCAAGCCAACTTTTCTGTAAACCACAGTGCCATTTTTAAAAAACCACAAGTTAGTTTAGAAATCTGGAAGAAAGGCAGGATATGTTGTCTAAGGCTTTCACGTTCGGAGTTCATTAGATGCTGTAGATTTTCCGGGTTGTGTGGCCGTGGTCTTGGCATTGTAAGACCTGACATTTCGTCAGTAGCTGTGACAGGCATCCTCAAAGGTATAACACAGAAAATTATACAGAAAGTTTCCTGTCCTGAAAAACACAAAAGGCTCTAAATCTGACAGTAGCACTGACAGTACAGATAAGATTAGGATTTCAACAGCCAATCCACATACAAAAGAACCTCCTCAGGAAACAGGAAACCTCCTCAGGAAACAATTCATAGACAAAAGAACCTCCTCAGGAAAGTTCCCGATTAGCATGTTCATAGCCTGGGGAACTCCTACAAGATAATGACTCTGCCCTACCCCACCTTCCAGGGTAGATATAAATTACCTGCCTACCATTTTTCTTCTCACCTTGACACAGAGAGTACTCCATCTTTCTGTGTTATACCTCTGAGGATGCCACTCACAGCTGCTGGCGAAACATCAGGTCCTACAGTGCCAAGACCATGGTCACACAACCCGGAAAATCTACAGCAACTAAAGGAAGGATAGTTTCTCATCAAGGAAAGGGATAAAGCAATCAAGGCCTGAGCATGTGTGGCAGCTCCTACTGCCTCAGCTGGCTGGTGTTCTAATAAATGCTGACTCTGCAGGTGCAGGAGTGGAATGTCAGCATGACCTTAGTCCCATTGTTAATTACAAATGGAGAAAGAGTATCAGGCTGACGGTGCCCAATAAAAAAAGACAAGAAGTAAAATTGGATATTACAAGTTGCAAACTTTGGGTCACTACCCTCTACCAACACCTGAACTGTGTCGCAGTAGATATATCAAGGAAAACACAGGCTTCCACTCAACATTATCTGAGTTTGCTAGTATTCTATAGAACTATTGCATATGTGCGTGTGCAAAGTGCCACCAAGTCGCACCTGAATTATGGCGATCCCAGCAAGGGGCTTTCAAGGAAAGTGCAAAGCAGAGGTGGTTTGCCCTTGCCTTCCTCTGCAGGGTCTTCCTTGGTGGTCTCCCTTCCAAGTACTGACCCTGCTTAGCTTTTGAGAGCTGGCATGATCAGGCTATACCATGCCACCTCCCCACCGCCCCTGTCTATTGCATAGAGAAATATACTGAAGAAAAGACTTCCTCTAATTATGTATCATTTGCTCATTCAACGTCAAAGTTAGTGTGTCTCCCTATAACAAGCACCTTGTGAGGTAGGTGTGGCTGAGAGAGTTCCGAGAGAACCGTGACTGGCCCAAGGTGTTGCCATGAAGCCATTTTAGATGGCACTATTAAAGACCCTTTTAATATTGCTGCCCTACTGGACTGTGAAGAGTGTGTGCCAGGGCAATGGGCAGAGCTGTGGTCCCACCTGAAGTGCCGAATGCTGGACTATGGACTGTACACTGTGGCCAAGGGAAGCCTTGTGCCCAAGAAGCATGCCAAGCCAGATAGGGCCCAGAGACTATAGAAGACTTCTGCCCCTGCACTCCTGCATCAGCACAAGGACCGTGATGCAGACCAAAAGCTCTGGATTTCATGAACACAGAGACAGTAGCAGACCAGAGAGAGAAGCCATGTTCTGACAGAAGACCAGTGTTCCTGTACAGAAGCCATGAAAGAATCTCCTCTCCATCACACAGCACATTCCTTTTCCCCCTCCTGAGCCATTCTCAAAGAAAGACTGTTGCCCAGCTAAAGACAAAATAAGTGATTAAGCCTTCATGCCACCAATCCAGATGATGCTCCTGCCAAGCATCAGATTGTTAATGTGAAGCATCAGACCAGCGATGTGATTGTATCCCTCTACCCTCTCCTTTGCCTCACTCCCTTCCCCAAGAGGTGTCACTCCCTGCTGACCATCAACCCTAAATTGCCCAACTGTCATTTCCTTTTGTCTCACCCACCCAGAGTATAGATTTTTTTCTAACACTTCCTGGGAACCAGTGGCCAGTTTGCCACCACCTCAAGTCATAATTTGGATATTTAAGGTGAGCTCTCCCTGAGTTCTCTCTCTCTTCTCTTTGCCCCTACCCACCCTGTTGGCTCCATCCCTGATCACTCCATGTGTGTCACTGGCCAACTGACGATCCATTTCCCCTTCCACTTTTGTTCCTTTTTCACTGAATGGTCTACTCATCTCGATGGACAGGTAATGTATCACCCACCAACAATACTTCCTGCTAATGCGAAAGTCACTGTCTTTTCAACCCTGATTTCCTAGCTCTGTATTGTGTATGTCTGTTTATTATTATAGTATGCCTGAAAATTATTAAGTAAAAGACCAATAATTTCAGGAACCTGGTCTTTTTGTCTATTCACAGGCTCTGGAATTCTGACTCTGGTATACAAAGGCTATGTTCCTGTGCTATACGCCTATTGTCCTTTAATATTCATAATTCCCTGAAGCTTATTAATCATAGAAGAAGAAGAGGAAGAGGAAGAGGAAGAGGAAGAAGAAGAAGAAGAAGAAGAAGAAGAAGAAGAAGAAGAAGAAGAAGAAGAAGAAGAAGAAGAAGAAGAGGGAGGAGGAGGGGGGAGGGGGAGGAGGAGATTGGATTTATACCCCGCTCTTCACTACCCCAAGGTGTCTCAGAGTGGCTTACAAACTCCTTTCCCTTCCCCTCTCTACAATAGAAACCCTGTGAGGTAGGTGGGGCTGAGAGAGCTCTTGACAGAAACTGCTCTTTTTCAAGAACAGCTCTTATCAGAACTATGGCTTGCCCAAGGTCATCCAGCCAGGTGCAAGTGGAGGAGTGGGGAATCAAATCTGGTCGTCTCAGATTAGAGTCTGCGCACTTAACCACTACACCAAACTGGCTCTCAAACTGGCTTTAGGCAATTTGGCTAACAAAGGTCACCCAGCTGCGAACTGTGAGCCATGGGCTAAAAGTGGTTCTTGGCCACTAGCTCCTGCCCTTCACTTTGTGGCCTTGTCCACAAACAGGCTTCAATACCTGTAACAGGAAAGGAGAACAGGTGCTCAGCTTATATCTTATTCATTTGGCAGAGATGTCCCCAAGATTCCACTCCCCTGCTAACCCACCCTCCACATAAAAAAACCCTTCTTCTGATCATGCCCAGGCATATATAACTCCCTTCCCATTGCTTGAAACACATGCTTCAAAAAGTGTCTGGAATTCTTTACGATCGTAAAACCAGAGTGGCATTTCATGAAGTCCTATTAAGTCCATATTGTTGTATTAAATATGATCTCTGCTGCACAGGAAAAGCAAATGATTGTTCCCTCTCAGAAGCTGGCTGTGGAAAATGTGCTTCAGTAAAATCCAAGAAAAATTAATATTCAATGATTTACAGTAAATCTCCTGAGTACAGAAGACTTGCTCTAGACAGGAAAAGCAAACACTTATGGGCTACATTATAATGATGGCTTATGCTAATTAAACTGAGGCAGAAATGCTTAATTTATGCCTTGCCATCGAGTGAATGGGGGAGGAACATCCTCTTGGTTCAAGCTTTACTTTATTAAGAGGATTTACCTCCTTATGCCTGTAATAAAAATCTATTTCTGAGTGTAGGCAAGGAAAGCAGCGACTTGCCCGGCTTTGCTGCTAGTTGCCATGACGTTGGAGATCTGAACCTCCATTCAATGTAGTGGTTGCAATTAGGTTAATTAGAACATTATCTCAAAGTGCCCAGCCACTGAGGAGAAAAGAGGAAAGAATACAGTCTCACTTACTATTGCCAATAAATGATCTTTTTGTTGGAAATTATTTTCTAATTGCACCAAATAATGGATTTCTTCCAGGAACGAGTGGCATTTAAACAGAATAATTGTTGACAGAAACAGGGAAGTCATGTTGTCAGAGTGTCTTTGGGACATTCATATCTTTGGTAGGCCTTTCTAGTAATTTCCTTCCAGGAGAACAGTCTGTGGAAAAAGCACTGTTTACTCTAGTAGGACAACCATATTGTCACTCTTTTTTTTTGCTGTCAAGTCACAGCTGACGTATGGTGACCCCATAGGTTTTTCAAGACAAAGAGATACTCAGAGGCGATTTGCCAATGCCTGCCTCCACATCACAACCCTGATTTTCCCGGGTGATTTCCCATTCAACTACTAGTCAGGATTGACCCTGCTTAGCTTCTAAGATCTGACAATATCAGGCTATCCAGGCCCGGGCACTGAAGCATTTAGGTTACCAGTACTGGAATTACATATTACCCCCCCAAAAAAGTGGGGGAGGACTGCTGCAAAACAACAACAACAAAAAGATGCCCCATGTTGAGTTTTGTGCCTCCTTGTTCACGGTGTGTAGTGTATCCCCTTTACAACTGTATCATTACACACTGTATTTTCCCACATCCGCTCCATATCATTGACTGCCTCAGGTAGGAGCGGGAAATGTTCTCTTTCTTTCTTTAGTTGTTTGCTTACTCCATTTATACCCACCTTTCTCCCCAGTGGGAACCCAAGTGGCTCACATTGTTCTCCTCTCCTCCATTTTATCCTCATAACATCCCCATGAAGCAGGTTAGGCTGAGAATATGGGACTGGCCCCAGATCAGCCCGTAAGCTCCCACGGCAGAGTGGGGATCCATACCTGGAGTCTCCCAGATCAGCACTCTAACTTCTACAGCACACTGGCTCTCTGCATCTGGGATCCCCTGTGTTCAGATAACAATGTGATCACAAGTGTGACCAAGTCTCCCTGATCCAAATACGATACTGCATCTCACTGGATCTTCTAGTATTCAAGAACAACTGCTAAAAATTTAATAGTCATACCTTTGACCCATTCATTGAGGTCTATGACCTGATGTTCAGTAGTCCCATCAAAATGAACTATGAGATTGAAATGAACTATCAGCTACCTCTGCACTACTTCTCCCAATGCAGAGCATATGCAGAGGAGAGTGACCAGGATGATCAGGGGCCTGCAGGCCAAGCCCTAGGAGGAAAGGCTGAGGGGCTTGGGAATGTCCAGTCTGGAGAAGAGGAGGTTGAGGGGGGGCATGATTGCTCTCTTGAAGTATTTGGAGGGCTGTCACTGAGAGGAGGGCAGGGAGCTGTTCCTGTTGGCAGCAGAGGATAGGATTCGCAATAATGGGTTTAAATTAAGGGCGGGAAGGTTTCGGCTGGATTTTAGGAAAAACTTTTTTACAATAAGAGTTGTGCAACAGTGGAATCAACTGCCTAGGGAGGTGGTGAACTCAAATGGCCCTTAGAAAGCATTACTAACAACAAAGCTAGCGGAGATAACAGTATCCCAGCTGAGCTATTCAAAGTCCTAAAAGATGATGCTGTTAAAGTGCTGCACTCCATATGCCAGCAAATTTGGAAAACGCAACAGTGGCCACAGGATTGGAAAAGGTCAGTTTACATTCCAGTCCCAAAGAAGGGTAATGCCAAGGAATGTTCAAGGTGTCACACAATTGCAGTTATTCCATATGCTAGCAAGATCATGCTCAAGAACCTACAAGCTAGGCCTCAGCAGTACATGGATAGAGAACTACCAGAAGTACAAGCTGGGTTTCGAAGAGGTAGAAGAACTAGAAATCAAATTCCCAGCATTTGCTGGATTATGGAGAAAGCAAGGGAGTACCAGAAAAACATCTGATTCATTGACTATGCTAAAGCCTTTGATTGTGTGGATCACAACAAACTACGGCAGGTCCTTAAAGAGATTGGTGTACCAGACCACCTCACATGTCTCCTAAGAAAGTTGTATAAGGGTCAAAAAGCACCAGTTAGAATTGGACATGGAACAACTAATTGATTTAGAATAGGAAAAGGAGTACGACAAGGATGTATATTGTCACCTTGCTTATTTAATTTATATGCAGAGTATATAATGTGAAATGCCAGCCTGGATTAATCACAAACTGGAATTAAAATTGCTGGGATAAACATCAGCCACCTCAGATATGCAGACAATACCACCCTGATAGCAGAAAGTAAAGAGGACCCAAAGAGCCTCTGGCACAGAGTGAAAGAGGAGAGCGCAAAAGTTGGCCTGAAACTGAACATTAAAAAAACTAAGATCATGGCATCTGGCCGTATCACTCCCTGGCAAATAGAAGGGGAAGTCATGGAAGCAGTGACAGACTTCACGTTCCTGGGATCCAAGATCACTGCAAACAGTGACTGCAGCTGTGAAATTAAAGACACCTGATCCTTGGGAGGAAAGTGATGGCAAACCTAGACAGCATAATAAAAATTAGAGACATCGCCCTGCCAACAAAAGTCTGTATGGTCAAAGCAATGTATCCCCAGTAGTAATGAATGGCTGTGAGAGTTGGACCATAAGGAAGGCCGAGTGCCAAGGGATAGATGCTTTTGAATTATGGTGCTGGAGAAGACTCCTGAGAGTCCCTTGGACTGCAAGGAGATCAAATCAGTCAGTCCTAAAGGAAATCAACCCTGTCTGTTCCCTGGAAGGCCAGATACTGAAACTGAAGTTCAAGTACTTTGGCCACCAAATGAGGAGCATTCACTGGAGAAGACCCTGATGCTGCGTAAGGTTGAAGGCAAAATAAGAAGGGGACGGCAAAGGATGAGATGGTTAGACAGTGATATCGATGCAGCGAACATGAGGTTAAGCACACTCCAGGGGATGGTGGAGGGCAGGAGGGCCTGGCGTGATATGGTCCATGGGGTCATGAAGAATTGGACTAGACTGTGCGACTGAACAACAATAGTTTTTGCCCAAATACCAAAGTGTTACCAGGACATTGCTGACATGATGACATCACTGATGTGATGACATCACTTCTGGTACACGCCAGAAGTAACATCATCATGTGGCCGGCAACAACAGGTTATGGCTGCCTCCCCTGCCAGTAAATCCACCCGCTGGCCAGCTGATCAGGCAGGGTCTGAGGCCAGTGGATTCCCCACCTCCAGAGGGGGGCTGGCAACCCCAGCTGGAGCTTCTTACATTAAACTGGCATGGGAGAGAATGGTACTCTTTCAGCTCTTGCTGCTACTAGTTGTAAGAAATCCTGCTGGTGCCAACAGTAAGTTCATTTCAACATGTCGCAACACCAGTTGTGATTCTCTGCTAACCAGTTTTCTTGTCGCTGAACAGAGCTTGCTATTTGTACCTCTTATTAGAATGGAGTTCTTAGAAAATGAATGACATCAGAGAGATAGAACAGAAAGGAATTAACATCAGACAGTAGAGAAATGGTCAGCGTACTAAGGACTAAAGAACTGCAGACATTATTGAGAATTTTGAAGCTTTGGTGGGTCCTATGTGGGTTCAATTAATTAATCGAGTTAATTGGGTTTAGTTTCAGGCCTTTCATTTCTTGAAGCATTAATGCCTTTCCTATTAATTTCAGGGATTAAATGTACTCAGTAGAACCACCCACTCTCCTTGTGCGGATCATATACCAATAGCCTCAGTGAGCTGACTTTTAGAGAAATGAGAGAGGTGACGCAAAGGTCAAACAGGGAAATATCCATGAGAAAAGCATTGCAGAAAATGCCACACCATCTCCATCCATCTTAACTCAGGAGTGATGAAAAAGTCAGAAACAGGAGAAGATAATATTAGGACATTTGGATATTAAATCATCACAGAAAATACCCCACATAGCATTGTTGTAGAACATGCCTATTCTTGCCTGCAGGTCCAATTCTACTTCATCTTCCTCGGGGGATCCCAAGTCCCTGGAGGAGCTTTTCCTTTTACTCTTCAGTAGTCACCACCACAACCTGATCAGGACCCTCAGCTTCCCTTCCCAGCTCAGAGGCCTCATCTCCAGGGTTCTCTTTGTAGTAGCAACTCCTTTGCATATTAGGTGACACACCCCTAAAGTAGCCAATCCTCCAAGAGCTTACAAAGCTCTTCTTACAGGGGCTACTGTAAGCTCTTGGAGGATTGGCTACATTAGGGGTGTGTCACCTAATATGCAAAATAATTCCTGCTACAAAAAGAGCCCTGCTTACCTCTATGTCTCCCGCTAGCCCAATGCTTGGCTACCATGGGGACAGTTTACTGATTTGTGCACCCCTAGGGGAACAGCCAGTTGCCAACTGCTTGTCTTCCCCCCTCCTGGGGTTCCCTCTTAGAATAGTGTGCCCAAAACAGTGTGGGTCTGTGTGGTACAGAGAACCACTTCTAGAATTAAAAGTTATAAAGTACTTATTGAAAATAAAATGTTTACAAGCACATTTTTAGCACAACGCTAGAGCAAGGAAGAACAAAAGAAATTGGTAAAACCCAGAGCCTCTGTCCCTCTCAACTATATGTGCCTTATCTGATGGTAAAATATAGGATGGGCTCTTTATCTTTGTTGTCCTAGTTCTCTAAAGATCACCATTACCTTAAAGCTTGCTCCCAATTATTTAGGCCATCACAGGGTTGCCAGCTCTGGATTGTGAAATACCTGAAGATTTTGGGAGTGGAGCCTGGGAAAGGTAGGGTTTTGGGGGTCAGGATTTCAATGGAGTATAATGCCACAGAGTCCACCTTACAAAGTGGCCATTTTCTCCAGGTGATCAGATCTCTGTTGCCTAGAAATCAGTTGTCATCCCAGCCACCACCTGGAGGCTATAGAAAAATATATACCACTGTGTGTAATAAATGTATACATAAATATATTTTGTGCTTTTTAATTTTTTTAAAAAAAATTTCTACATACTATTTTACAAATACCGGTGTCAAGTATTTTAAAACATAGATTCACCACAACAATACATGCAGGTTTATACCATGTATAAACATTCTAACAGCACCTTGTCAATTTCACAAACACTGATCCCACCAGACTCTAGTAATTTACTGTATCAAATACAATCTTTTTCAAGGACAATGATATACATACAAGACATAAGGCACAAAAATCCTCTTTGTGAGTTTAAGACTCTTAAAATGGCAGCATTTTTCTAGGGTCCCATTGGAACCCTTTTGGCAAATATTATTTATTTATTTATTATTTCCGCTTTTACCCCACCCTCCCTGCCAGAGCAGCCTCGGGGTGGCTCACGTAAAACTAATAAAACAATATATGATTCAGTACAGAATACATCTCAGATACAAGTACATAATAAACAGTTTAAAACAGTTAAAACAACCATTAGTATACCAATGGCGGTACACTATTATAACTTATATAATAACTTAGCTAGTAGAACATATCTCTTATTATAACTTATATAATAACTTATCTAGGAGAACATATCTCTCAAGTTCTATCAGGCAGCCCAGGTCAAGGCTTCTTTTCCTGTTGTCTCCAGGAAGTCTCTTCCTGTGACCAGTCTAACCATTAACAGCTCCACCTCTATTCCCTGCTTGGAGAAGGGGGGTGAACTGGCCCATCCCATTGTCCCTAGTAAGACCCATTAACATTTCTTAAGAGATGCACCTGGAATGCCCTGGGCTAACTTCCTCCTTCCTCTTGCTTGTTCTTAGCTCGGGGTGGGGGTGGGGACTGGTAAAATGCACAGAGAAGTCCTGCTCATTGTCAGCCTCTCAGGAGACAAGGCATTTCTCCATAGCTGTTATAATTAATCCAAATGGGGGGCGGAATAATGTCAGTCAGTAATACTCTCTCTAGAATCTTCAGACAAGATGATTATTCTGGAACTGCTAAGAATTTAAAGGAGGAAGAAGGAAGAAGGATGGGGCAAGAATAATTCAGAAATATGAAACTGACATGGAACTTTTCCAGTCCATAGAGTAATACTAGATCTTGCCACTGAAAACCAAGCAGAGGTTAGAGAGTGTCTATTTGTAAACAAAAACTGAACTTCTTTCAACAGGAAAGATTAGAATTTCAACGGCCAATCCACATACAAAAGAACCTCCTCAGGAAACAGGAAACCTCCTCAGGAAACGATCCATAGACAAAAGAACCTCCTCAGGAAAGCTCCTCCATTCCCATGTTCATAGCCTGGGGAACTCCTATGACAATGACTCAGCCCTACCCCACCTTCCAGGGTAGATATAAATTACCTGCCTACCATTTTTCTTCTCACCTTGACACAGAGAGTACTCCATCTTTCTGTGTTATACCTCTGAGGACGCCAGTCACAGCTACTGGTGAAATGTCAGGTCCTACAATGCCAAGACCATGGCCACACAACCCGGAAAATCTACAGCAACTAATAAAAAAACTGAACACTTGGATGAGGAGATCTAAACACTACACTCTCCCGTGCCTTAACTTAGGGCCAAACTACACATTCCAGTGCACCTGAGTGAGCTATATTGAAGCTGCCAGTTCCTAGTGGGGACTCTATTAAAAGTGTTTCAGGGGCCCAGTTTGTTCGTTTATTTCATTATTGCATCTGTAACATCAGATTTCATATACAATACAATCAATTGTCAGATTAAAACATTAAATTTAAAATTTAGATTAGTTTTCTTTTTGATTGTCTGCATCCCACCTCTTCGATGTGTTTTATAACTCACTCAGTTTTTGATTAAAAAAAAATACTAAAGGTTTTCTAACTGCTATGTTTGGAATGGTTTAATCATGGCCGAAGCTAATTTTACTGTTTTAATAACATTTTGACTATGTTTTTATTTCTTTGTTGTTAGCTGCCTCAAGCAGGCCTCTTGAGAGGTGGCCTACATATTTTCCAGCTGAATAAGTAAAACAAATAGTCTTGCTACATTCAACGATCACCCATTAAGAGCACTCAACAGCACAGGACCATAAAATAAGATTGTCCCTCATGATAACTCATGGTTGCCAGGCTTTACCAGGGAGGTGGGGGTGGGGGGAAGGATATAGGGATGGCCATCCAGTGACAGTGTTATGTAAAGCCACAGAGTTTTTGCTGACTTCTACAGAGGCATGACGTCACTTCCGGGTTTACCTGCAGGCAAAAGATCCCCCGCCCCCACAAGGAGGCTGGCAACCCTATTAACTAGGTTTCATGACCTTGGGCCCTCATATCTACAGTATTGCCTCTCCCGTTATGACTCACAATGACCGCTTTGCTCATGTGAGCGAAGCCTTCTGAAGGTGATACACTCTTTCTGTTGTGGCCGTCTCAAAGTGGAATGGCCTGGAACACAAGGAAGGGTCCCACACTTTTACCGTTCCACAATCTATGTAAAACAGAATTGTTTATAAGGTTATAGTATGGTTCAGGAAGGCACTTTTATAAAGCAAACAGGGCTGTCTCTATGCCACAATGTATGGTATACCTCAACTGTTTATTGTTCATCTTATCCTGCTTGTGTTACACTGTTTTCTACTTTTGAAATTCTCTTTTCTGCATTGTTTGAAATATAATTACTGTTTGTAATCCTAGTCCTGTTGCATGCTTATTAGATATCTCTGGGGATGCTACTCACTTACTCAGAACCGAAGGTCCACAGCCCACCCTGCTGCTTCAGCAGATGACAGGCTCTTTTAGGAATAATATGTCATCTTTAGGTGCTCAAAGTACTTGCCACTTGTCCCTACATTCCAGCCACTCACCCTAGTCCTGTCATCTAGTTATGGCTGCACCATTCCCAGGCAAGGCCTATTTCTAACCTCACACTCCGCAGAACAGCAGGAAGCAGGAGGAAAAAAAGAGAATTATTAAATGTGGAATTTGCTACCAGAGGATGTAGTGATGGCCACAGGAATAAAAAGATAGATTCATGGAGGTTAAGTCTATCAATGGCTACTAGCCATCGTAACTGAGGGGGACCTCCACATTCAGAGGTACTGAATCCCAGAGCCAGGAGGCAATATCAGGGAAAGGCCTCAGCCTCTATGCCCTATTGTTGGTCTTCCAGAGGAACTGGTTGGCCACAGTGTGAGACAGGATGCTGGACTAGATGGACCATTGGCCTTAACCAGCAGGGCTCTTCTTATGTTCTTATGGTTTTATATCCCCAGCAATAGCCAATCTGTGAAGATGTCCAAATTTCCTGCTTAGCCCCAGAGGTGACCAGATACAGCCATGCTGTCCTAAACTATGAGTTAGTGTAGAGGAGAGTTGGCTGGCAACTGATGAGATGTGGGGTGGAGACATGGGGTGGTACGTGTGACATGATATCACTTCCAGGGAAAACTGAAAGTGGTATTACCTCACTCTAGGAATTGCCAGAAACTCTATAGTAATGCCATAGTGTTTCCATTGATTCCTAGAGTGACATGGTATCATTTCCAGGTTTTACCCAGAAATGACATCACATCACTTGTGACACTAGTGAGATATATACACATACACACACACCCTGCCACCCAAAGGACTGATGGCAGGAAGAGCAGATTGCCACTGAGAGCTCTCCCACTTAGACCTGACAACCCTGGTGTATGGGTCAAGAGCATGTGGCAAAAGCCTGTGGAGGAGAAGCACTCTTCTAAACAACTCTAACCAGCTCCCCATGAGCTGATCCCAGTTTGGTGCAACCAGTGATGCTCCATGCCTCCTTTGAAATGTTGGGGCTGCAACAACAGCACCCATGATTTCATCGCTTCCAGTGCTTCCTGGATCAGAACCTTCACTGAAGCATCAGAAGTGGTGGAGCTGCCAGATCTATTCTGAACCCCCTCATTTGCTGTCCAAAAGCCATTGGTGGAACACCCAGTTCCTCAGACCTGGTTTATGTGTTCTTTCAGCAACTGAGTCCTTGTACTGCAGCCTAGACAACCTTTCTTTGCTGGACAGTTTCCTCGACTTGCTTGACTCCATTTTTGGTGAACTGGGATGCTCACAGAGTCTGGCATCTTCAGTAACAAATAAGCAGCAATGGAAAGAAAGCTCTGGGTTTCACCACCTGACGCATTTCTCTCAGGGTATAAAGGTTTACTGCTGGGACTGAAGGAAAATGTTCCTCATGCAACAGGAGAATCTTGATAGATATTGAAAGCCCTCCAAAATTTCGAAACCATGTGTAACTATTTTACTCTTTATCCTATAAACAAGTCAAATGTGACGAGCTATGTAATAGCTTTTTTATGGTAATTATATCGGTTTGTTTGGTCTTTTTTACCAGATCATTAAGTTGCTGAGGGTGCTGGAGGACTAGAGTTCTTCTCACAACATTTTTAATAGTTCTTCTTTGATTGTTCCAGAGGATTTTCTGTTGTGCTAAAAGAGATTTTTAAAGACCTGGAAAGACAGTTTTATATATATATATGTTTAAAAAGAGGTTTTTCCCTAGTAAGATTATTTGTCTTTATGCTACTCTATAGTTTTACCATTTCCCATATCAAAAGATGTGAGATATACTACAGAAGAGGAACTACCTCAAAAAGAAGAAGAAGAAGAGACTGGATTTATACCCCTCCCTTCACTTGGAGTCTCAGAGCGGCTTACAATCTCCTTTCCCTTCCCCTCCCCACAACAGACACCCTGTGAGGTAGGTGGGGCTGAGAGAGCTCTTGACAGAAACTGCTCTTTTTCAAGAACAGCTGTGCCAGAGCTTGTGACTGACCCAAGGTCACATCAGCAGGTGCAAGTGGAGGAGTGGGGAATCAAACCCAGTTCTTCCAGACTAGAGTCCGCGCAGGGGTGGCATCATTCATCATACTAAAGGAGGAAACAAGAAACCAAGTTTCTGGTTCATGGTGTGAATGGGTATTTGCTCTTCCTTTCCAATTGCTTTCTCAAGAGACACTTAGGACAGTGTTGTGTAGTGGCCACAGTTTTCAGATATGAGGGACTGAAGTTCGAATCTCCACTCTGCCATGGAAATTTGCAGGGCAACCATTGGGCCAGTCACTCATGTTCAACCTAACCTACCTCACAGGGCTTTTATGAGGATAAAAGAGAGGTGAAGAGAACAATGCAACCCATTTGGGGAGAAAAGTGAGGTATGAATGACATTTAAAAAATAATAAAAACTTAAGACTCAAGCAAGTGTGACATTTTGAGTTCTTTGGGTACTACCAACATTTCCCCCCCCTTTTTAAAACGCAGGCACACATATTCCCAATTCACATCAAGATGGTGGCAAGGGTAGGAGGGGATTTAAACCTTCTTTGGTGCCAATTGGGAGCTGTGGCTGGTTGGTTGCGGCAGAGTTGGCTGAAGTCAAATCCATTAGAGACGGAGGTCCTGTATCTGAGTCGTGGGGAGCCGGGAGTGAGGGGCCTAGGAGTGATACTGGATGCCTCATTATCAAAGGAGGCCCAGATCACCATGGCTGCCAAATCAGACTTTTCCCATCTTCAGCAGGTTCGGCAACTAGTCCCCTACCTTCCCTCCCATGACTTGGCTACAGTGATCCATGCAGTGGTCACTTGAAGGTTAGACTATTGCAACTCATTTTATGCGGGGCTACCCTTCTACCTGATCCAGAAGTTGCAGCTGGTGTGAAATGCAGCAGTGCACCTGCTGACTGTGACATCTTTGTGGATGCACATTCAGCCAGTGTTATGCCAACTACACTGGCTGCTGACAGAATCCCAGATCCATTTTAAGGTGTTGGTCTTAACTTCCAAAGCAGGGGTGTCAAACTCATTTGTTATGAGGGCCAGATCAGACATAAATAAGAGCTGGGCCATGCGTGTCGTAAAATGTAATGCCAGGTAGCGGAGATATAAACTTTATAAAGGACACAAATACAAAGGTTTTTTTAACTTAAAATAGAAGCATGCTTAAAACATTAGCATTCTTGCAATATTTTGTTTATTTAACAGTGTCTGATAACTGACACCCCTTGCTCTGAATTATTACATCAAAATGTCTGTGCTGTTGCAATCTTGAGTCTGCTGTTCAGATGTGTACCTGTAAGCTGCAAACTTACAATGATGCAGCAGCAGCAGAACTGGAAGAAGAAGCAGAAGACAGCCACTTCCACTGCGGGCCTGATAGAAGCCCTCCGGGGACCTGATCCGGCTCCCGGGCCTCATGTTTGACACCAGAGACCAACATATCTACAGGACCACCTCTCCCCATCTACTGGAAATCCTAGCTCAAAAGACATTTGCTTCACCTCAGTCAAGGCCAGGGTGTTCTCAGCCCTGGCCCAAGCCTGGTGGAATAAGCTCCTAATGGAGATCATGGCCCTGCAGGATCTATAACAGTTCTGCAGGGCCTGTAAAATGGAGCTTTTCTGCCAGGTTGAGGTGGTGGACATCCAATTAATCTGGCCCCTCCTGCTTAAGCAACCCTTTGAGTCTGATGGCAACGATCCTGTTACTCTGAGAACCTGGACCATTCATGCCTCTATTTTGGACACCATAAGTTTTGAAAAATGCTATCTTGTGATTGAGTCAGAATTTGGGATAGTTGTTTCTAGGGTTTCTAAACTGTTTTATTCCTTGCCCAGTATATTGTATGTAGTAACCTGCCCTGAGCCCACTTGCGGGGAGGGTGGGATAAAAATCTAAATTAATTAATTAATTAATTTCTCTGACCTGAAGTGGTTTCAAGGAGCTACTCTCTGCCCCATTTTTGCTCTCATTTGTAGCCATGAACATTATGAGGTCTGCTCACCAGCTATAGTGAATGCATAAACAATTCATGTATATTGCACTCTTTTCAAAATACACGTCTTAAGTAATTCTCCTGTTACGCTCAATCTATATACATCTGAATGTGTGATAAAAATCCTACATTTATCCAGGTACTGGTCCCTGGTTTCGACTACAAAGAGAATCCACATTGGCCCTTCCTTACCAACACATGTACGTAACATACAGACAAGGCTATTATGAGGGAGCGTAATTATACAGTCGAAAGAATAGATTTAGATTTCCCCATCATCCTAAACCTTGAAACTCATAGAGCAAAGCCTGATGATGTCACAGGGTGGGGCCCGGTGATGTCCCACTGAACACTTGCATTATTAATAGAACTTCCACACAGCATTAGTTATGCACCAAATTGTCTCTTTTTTGTTTATTTACTTCATATGAACCCCACTTTTCTCCCCAATGGGGACCCAAAGTGGCTTACACTGTTCTCCTTGCTTCCATTTTGTTCTGGGCAACTAGGACAAAAACCTTGCACATTTCCCCTTATAGTTCTGCAATGAAAAGGATTAGAGACTTTACAAAAAATAATGCTGGTAATTTAGAGGTGGGGCATTGAGGGGGACTTCCCCCCAAATTTGCTTCCTATCTATGGGTCTACTGCTTCTTCAGTGAGATTTTTTGTTTAAAATCTCAGCAATAATGTCATACTATCAACTTGCTGCATGCTTATAGGTTCACTTTCTCATGCTTTTAGACTCACAACTTTTTTATCTAGTGCAGGGAACTTTATGCCCCTGGGAGGAAAGTCCAGATGGTATATTTCTCTATGGCAAAACAGTGGTAGGCAGACGATAATGCACATCATCTTTAAGAGCTGCACGTCTTTTCTCAGGAAAGAGAGAAGTGTTCATCTACCGGATCATTCAAATTAAATAGCCACAATTTGAGGGACTATCATTCGGATTGCAAATGGATGTTTCTATCATTACATGCCACATTAACCATATTCACAAGTTAAAGAATAAAACATATTACAGATGGGGAAAAAAGTGAACACAAGCTGGTTATAGATAACAAAATTGCAAGTGAAGAAATCAAAGCACAACACAATTTTTTTTCGAACAACAATGTTCCATCAAGAAATGGTTTCCAGACAAATGCTAAAACTTTTAAGACTGCATTGCTCTTCAGTGTTTTTTTGGGGGGAAGGGCAGGGAGGTTCATTCCCTGACAGGAATTCTTCATGGAATATGCTATTCTGATCCAAATTGTCCATGTCTCACTTTGGAATAGCACGCCAATTCTTTTTGTCCATTTGCTGATGGTGTGCCTTCAGTTCTTTTGGTGAGTAAAGATTGGATTCGTGTACGTGCTATCATTACCATAGTCCTATGGGAATGTGAATTGCAACATTGCATACATATGAAACAAATCCAATACAAATTGAAAGGTTGTTCCAAGCAGTTTTCAATGGATCAGAAGGAAGGGACACTTGATGCAGAGAAACAATGGGAGAGGTAATAGAGAGTGACACTCATCCAGATACGATGATTTGGAGACATGGGGGTGGTGCCTAGGAAGGTTGGCATTTGGGGAGGGAGCTCATCATCAAAGCTACACGTTCCTCTAGAGAAACTAATCTCAGTAATCTGGAAACCAGTTATAACTCCAGAACAACTCCAGGTCTGGAGATTAGGAACCCTATACCCTATTGCTAAACATGAAGAAGTCTCTGGGCCACCAAAATGGTCAGAACTGGAATAAATATCCAGAATCTGAACTACTGCCTGGTCAATAGATTGGTGACCTTTCAAGCTCCAGCTTCTACTGAATGCAATTTTCAGGGAATTTGTGTTGGAAAACACACTGTCTAGGGTCCCGATCAGACGGCTCTTTAGATCTGCCCCAAGCATGAGTGCCTAGTGGAGTTAAAGGGAATGATCAGATAACGACATCTGTGATGAGCCCGTTTTGCTGTGCCAGGGAGCCGTGCTTAAAAGATACCAGTTTCAGTCCGGGGCAAATATTTGCCGACAGGCCAATGGCGGACTTTCCCCTGTCTGATCATTCCAGCGCACAATCCTCCCATTGGGGTGGTCTGACTCCAGAACATCCCAAACGGATGCCATTTTTTAAAAAATCTTAGTGATATGCACATAAACATATAAATATGCAACAGCCACAGAGCTCCACTCAAACATTCTGGACAATTTCATGTTTCTGAAGGGCCCATGAAATTTATGAACTGCGTTAATTGAAATGGTACCTAGAGGGAGGTACCGCTGGCAGTGTTTTAACCATTCAGTTCCATGCATGAGCGGAAAACAAGTACACATTGAGGCGCAGATGCACATGCACAAACAGATTAAAAATAAAAATCCCAACCAACCACGCGGCTCCTTCAGGTGGACGCCATCTATACAACCCACTGTGGAGTATGCATGCAGTAATCTGGTCATGCAACACTGGATAAAAAAGATCTGGATCAAATTAGAGCTGGGCCAATGGTGGGATTTGCTGCCTGTCTGAACAGGACCTAGATCTTGATACAGATATAGCCACTTCCATGCATGCCTTGATCTAGCACAGACATTCCTCCATCAAGTCCCATTGGAATACTGATAGCCAGCTTGGTGCAGGGATTAGAGTGTCAGACTAGGTTCTGGGAGGCTCAAGCTGGAATCCACCCTCTAGCCTGGAAGATTGCTGGATGATCTTGGGCCAATCACACACACACTCAGCCTCACCTACCTCGCAGGATTTTTTGTGAAGGGGAAACGGAGGAAAGGAGAATGATGTAAGTCGCCCACTGGGGAGAAAGACAGGGTATCAATGAAGGAAATAAGTAATTGAAGCAAGCAAGTAAATACATGAATAAATATCTGACCTAGAATTTTCCTGGCCAGTTTCCAAGTTAGGCTTCAGATGGTAAATCTGTTTCACCCCAAGGATTGAAAAAGAGTTATACAGACATCCTCCTCCAGGACATGAATAGGAACAGCTGCACAGAGGAAGCGGGGGTTGGATCCAGCCAGCTTTTCCACTCAGTCCCATCCATTTCTTTCAGTTATGACAGTCCCCATCCCACATGGGTTTTCTCTATACAGGTCCCATGAGCCCCAGCATAGCCTTCTTTTGGTGGTCAAAGCCCCTCCCCCTTCCTTTCACACCTTCTGAAAAGCTGGTTGGACCCAAACCATAAGAACATATAAGAACATAGGAGAAGCCAATGTTGGACCAGGCCAATGGCCCATCCATTCCAAGACTCTGTCACACAGTGGCCAAAAATACCAGGTGCCATCAGGAGGTCCAGTAGTGGGGCCAGGAGATTAGAAGCCCTCCCACTGTTGCCCCCCCCAAGCATCAAGAATACAGAGCATCACTTGCCCCAGAGTTCTTATCTATACTTGTGGCTAATAGCCACTGATGGACTTCTGCTCCATATGCTTATCTAATCTCATCTTGAAGTCATCCAAGCTTGTAGCCGCCACCTCCTCCTGTGGCAGTGAATTCCATGTGTTAATCACTCTTTGGGTGAAGAAGTACTTCCTTTTATCTGTTCTAACTGGACTGCTCAGCAATTTCATTGAAGGTTTTGTAAATCCAAGAAGTGAGTGCTGCCAGACAAGCAAATAGTGGGAAGATGAGTGAGTTATCTCCTGCCATTTTGCCTCCTCTTGGAAATAAGTATGCACTGATTTCTACCCTGCTAGGGAATATTTTATGCTCATGTAACCCCATTGATTGATTTAATTAAGCCTGTTGGTAAATTAGGATTTTAAAGAGTTGCTCATCCAAAATAAACAGCAAATTAGCAAAATGGGCAGCCTCCAAGGTCACCTCCTGATTTTCAAGCTGGGCCCACAAAGCATCTTCCAGAAATGCAGCAGATAATGTGATTCATTAGCAAAATTATCTAAGCAGTTGAATTTGGTCTGGGAAAATGGAGGCGGTTTTTGTCCGATCTGCTTAACATCTGAGATAGCCTGATGTTGCTCGTGTTATGTTTGCTCGTAAAGTTTTCCATCTCGCATTATAAAACTGTAAACGAAGGCATATCCTTTTTAGTGAGGGAACAAATTGAAAACTCATATGGTTTGTGGTGTTCTACTAATAAATTTGATTTTCTAGAACTTCGAATAGAGAGTTGATTGAGGTAAGGTGCTTTTGTAAACTCCCCCCCCGTTCAAATAAAAATGACATGCCAACTAACTTTGCAAACCATTTTGCAAAGCAATTTGAAATGACTAACACATCTTCACTGTTTCTGACAAGCATTGAAGCAGTTAGACTAGAGCTGGTAGGAGCAAGGAGTGGCGGTGGGGAGCATTGGGAAACCAAGCAGTGGCAGGAGATTATTTTTTAACACTGGTGTCAGGTGCAGTGTGGCATCACTTCTGGGGGAACTTGGAAGTGATGTCATGTTGCTCTAGGAATCACTGGAAGCTCTATGAACTGTAGCGTTTCCATAGGGTTTTCCCCAGAAGTGACATCATGTCATGAGTAATGTTGCTGGTTTAAAATAAAATTTCTCCCATTGCCACTTAGAGTGGTGGCTGGCAACTAGGGATGCCAGCCTCCAGTGGAACCTGGGGATACCCGAGAATTATAGCTCATCTCCCCTGAAAAACAAAAAAGGATGCTTTGGAGGGTGGGATCTATAGCATTGCGTCTCACTGAGGTCCCTGTCAGAAGACCACCAAGACTACCTTTGGGCCTACAGGTAGTTCCCATTTGGAAATCACTGGCCAAATCACAAGAGGACGGCTAGCTTGGAACCTCCAGTAGTAGCCAAGCGCTGACAACCAGTGGGAGTATTTTCAGAGGTAGGAAGCAATATCACTTCCGGTTTGTACCCAAAATTATCATAATAATACTCTAGGAACTGGCCCATATTTATGGTAGTTCAACACATATATTGGTATGCAGTAATAATTGAACCATGTGTCCTGCAAGGGCACTTCCAGTTTGGTATAGTGCTTTGGTGTAGTGGTTAGGAGCACAGACTCTAATCTGGGAGGACTGGGTCTGATTCCCCACTCCTTCACATGCAGCTGCTGGTGCAACCTTGGTCAGTCATAAATTCTCTCAAGAGCAGTCCTTGAGAGAGCTCTCTCAGCCCCAACTACCTCACAGGGTGTCTGTTGTGGGGAGGGGAAGAGAAAGGGATTGTAAGCCACTCTGAGACTTATGGTCACCTTCCTAAGTACATGATGGAGGACCAAAGTAGACATTAAGGCATCCACAGGTCTTATCTATGGACACCAGTGCCCATTTTGAAGAAGAATTCAGTCATTTAAAAATATTGCAAGGGCCCTGACCTGGATAGCCCAGGCAAGCCCGATCTCGTCAGATCTCGGAAGCTAAGCAGGGTGGACCCTGTCAAGTCCTTGGATGGGAGACTTCCTTGGAATACCTGCAGTTGGGAGGCAGGGGCAGGCTTTGTTCAGCCACCTCTCTGAATATCCTCCAGGCCCCCAGTAGAGATCAATCACCAGAGGTCACCATGACTTCCAGGTGTACACATATTCACACACTCACTCACTCTCTCTCTCACACACACACATGCACATATGAAAAATACAAAAAACCCCAATAAAATAAAAATAAAAATGCTGCAAGGGTAGCACATCAGGACCAGGTGATCTCCCTCCTGTGCCCTTTTAAATGGCTGAATTCTTCTTTAAAATGGCATCAGCATCCATCGGCTCAGCTCATGGATGCTGTAATGTCTAGTTCAGTCCTGAGGTGACGTTTGAACCGGGGACTTGACAGCACACGTGTAAACTGCTACACCGCATCAGCTCTCTGGACATGAAATACCAAAATAAAATAAATATCTCTCACTGCAACATTACAAAGAGGTGGCCTGACAGCACCAAGAATAGTTCTGAATAACATTGGTTGATTGCCACTTTTTATACCAAGGAGACCTGAAGTGGAATTCAGCCAGCCTTTTTGCTCGGCACACAGCAGAGCGAGCAAAGTGTGATTGCTGCGACTCTTACAAACATACTTCAGAAAGTGGTACCGCATCACCCAGGTCATGTAATCAATGCATCTCAAAAAGCCTGAACAGCAAGACTGGGACGCCATCAATGCGATCTGAAAGAGGGTCATCAACTCTGTTAAAAGTGCCAGGATCATGAAGCCTGCAAATGTCGGCGCAAACAGTGACAGGATATTGACAGATACATATGCTGAACTTAATCCTCAAGTAAAATCAATCAAACATGTAAGGACAGGGAGGGCAGAAGGTGCCTTCCAGAGGTACAACAGAAGCTGGCTGGGGATGTGGGAAGGAAGAATAGCATTTGTGTCTGCTCCTCTTGCAGAGGGACAGGCTGAAATGTAATCTGAAGGTTTTCCACATCAATATAACTAGTGACGGAAGCGACAACCATAGCTGCAGCAGTAGAATTCAGGGTTTCTATTATCACAGATAGTAACTCCATACCCACGTCTGGAAGAAGACATTGCTTTTAAAATATGGTAAAGAGTAACAAAGGATGATGCAATTAAGAAAGGGTTAATGGCCCGTTCTGCACTCTCCTTTTAATCCATGTTCACTGCAGTGACTTCCAAGCAATTCTGCACCAAAACTGAATTCAACCTTCCACATTCTGCACTGAAATTGAGTTCAACCTTCTTTTTATTTTGGGTTCCCTCCCCCCATTATGCATCACATGATGTCCCTTCAGTAGTCAGCCCAGTTTCAGCCTGCTGTTGCCCCAGGTTATTTGGATGCTATTTTGCCCTGGACTTAAATTGCCTCGACTCAAACACTGAGAAAATCCAGAGTGGCAGGCAAATGTGGAAAAGACCAATGTTTCGAGGAGAGGCTATCTGTCTCCTAGTGGCATCTGGGGAAAAGAAACTGAGTTTTGATGGTTAAGATGGTGAGACCACCAGAGCAGGCATGCAAGACCCCAGCAGTGTCAGGAGGTTCTGGACAGCCTGACTGGAGGAAAATATGTCTGGGATGTCGAGGGCAAGGAGATGCTGTCAGGGCGGTAGAGCCTGCATGGGCAAGCCATACATTAAAAGTTGGTGGCAAGCCAATGGGCGGGAGTGGAGAGAAAAACCACGGGCATCCAGGAGGCCGAGCCTGGCTGAAGGCACAGTGAAACAGCAAAAGATAGAAATGGATTCCCAACAACATAAAAAGTCCCCTCATTCACTTGATTTTTGGCTAATCTAACCTGATGAGTTAGTTTCCCTGGCAGAGTTACATTCCACAAATGCTTGGATCACATACTCAGTCATTTTTGTAGTGGATTTTAAGTGTTGAGATTTGGTGGATCTTGCGGCTATTAACTTTTTTTGAACAATTATTTATGTGCCAACTTCTTATTTTCTGCTGTCAATAAAAATGTGGCAAGGGACCCCCGAGGATGACCATTGCAAAGGAAGAATGAAGAGACGGGCCCTACCTTGGAGGAATTGACAGACCCACCCTCCATGGCTGGCTGGACATACATCATGGTAGATGTGGCTGGCTGTATCAATCTCCATGAAAGGAGAAGGTGTGCCTCAGGGACCATGGGGACCCTTTAACAGTGAGGTTTAACAATTCTGAGAATGAAAACAAGTTCCAGTTTATTCATGGTCATTCATATGCACAATATCAGTCCAGTAACAACCTTTATTAGTATATTGTCATCTGTATTTTTAAGGTAGTTCCTTTATGAAGGCTCAGTTGCTTGTACCTTTGGAGAGTGTTTTGTCAGCAATCGAACAGAAGGTTTTGCACTTGCTCATCAAAAGGGACTGGCTTGCTCTTTATATAAAATGAAGATAACCACAGAGCAACAAGAGGAAGACAATTAATGAAGCATGAAAAATTCTGAAGAAGTTGTAACATGAAACGAGTTTACAACTTGTTACTCATCTTGTTTTATAATAATAATAAGAAGAAGAAGAGAAGAAGAGATTGGATTTATACCCCGCCCTTCACTTGGAGTCCCAGAGTGGCTTACAAACTCCTTTCCCTTCCCCTCCCCACAACAGACACCCTGTGAGGTAGGTGGGGCTGAGAGAACTCTAACACAAACTGTCCTTGAGAGAACAGCTGCGCCAGAGCTTGTGACTGACCCAAGGTCACATCAGCAGGTGCAAGTGGAGGAGTGGGGAATCAAACCCGGTTCTCCCAGATAAGAGTCCGCACACTTAACCACTACACCAAACTGGCTCTCCACAAGGATGAGCCCATTTCAAAATGGCAACAAGGTTATCTTAATGGTTCTTGTTATTGTATTTTCATGTTAATGATAATTGTGAAATTCGTATGTAGTTTTACCAAAATAAAGTACAGTAGCCTGTATATCACAGTGATTGCTTTTTGTATTTAGGATGCAATTCACACTCTGATCCCATTTATTTGTTTTTCCAGTCAGTAACCTGGCAGCTGCATTCTGGACCACAAGCAGTTTCTGAAGCATTTTCCATAAGGTTGCCAGGTCAGTTGGACAAGCCAGCAGGGGACTTACTGGGAGGATCCTGGAGCAGGGGGGAAGAAGCACAACGTGCCTGTGTCACTTCCGGGTGACATAGGCAAATTGGGGGTGTTGGGGGTGATGCTCTGGTTTGTGGGCAAAATTTGATGGTGGAATTAGCTTCTAACCATAGAGTTTTGCCTCAAAACCAGAGCATAGCCCTCTGCCATTGCCAATGTGCCTACATAACTTCTGGGTGATGCAGGCATGTCGTGTTTATTTCCAACTTCTTTCTTCCCCATGGGGATAATTGGGGGGGATGGAGAGAGGCACCTGAAACTGGGGGATCCCCCGTTCACCAGGGTGGGGGGCTGGGAGATCTAGTTTTCAAGGGTAGCCCTATGTAGAGTGAACTGCAATAGTCCAATTTGGAGGTGACCGTTGCATGGATCAGTGTGGCAAGGTCTGACCCAGACAAATAAGAAGCCAGCCATTAAGTATGTGTAACTTCTTGAAACCACTGAATCGAATTGATTTAAAAATTCAGAATCAATTAAAAGATTTTTTTAAGTATTATAGGTTGTGTAATAAACTGTCTAAGAGGGAAGGAGGTATGGCATAGCCCAATCTCATCAGATCTCAGAAGCTAAGCAGGGTCAGTACTTGGAAGGGAGACCACCAAGGAAGATTTTACAGAGGTAGGTAAGGGAAAATCACCTCTTCTTCACCCTTGCCTTGAAAGCCCCTTGCTGGGGTCACCATAAGTTAGCTGTGACTTGAGAGCACTTACACACACACACACACACACAAATCCAAGTCAATGAGCTCCGGAATGCTTACTTTTGTTTAGGATTGCCCTGATAATTAACTTCCATTGGTGGTTGTATAATGGAAACAGGAAACAGTTTCTATGGTTTAAAAGACTGGGATTGCAACCTTAGCAAGAATTCAGAAAAGGAGAGTGTTTCAATATCATTTGCACTTGTTTTAAAAATTAAAACACTAAATAACATCTTTATATAGGAAAATATACCAATCATGTAATTGCTTTAATTAGTAGAGCTGGAACATTAAGTAACAAAAAACAAAACTTCAGTTTACTTTATCACCAACCGTATAAAATAATGTTTCAGAGTAAAAGAGATTTTTTTTGAAAAAGTGTTTCATTGGCTTTGCTCGTTCTTTATTTTTACATTCCCCAAATGGACAAGCATAACTTTTTTAAAAATCTGTTTTGCCCCTGTGTGTTGCACTAGTCATTCCCAGATAATGCCAGTGTTGCAGTCTGTGAGTAATCTGAAAATTAATTAAAATGTCATGAAATCATTCTTTCATTAGCATATATGTGGTCATAAAAATAATTATAATTACTTCTTAGAGGTGGAGGAGAGTTAAGTTTGATTGATGGAATTAATGAATATGTGGACCCTCCTGACATACTAAGCAGAAGAATTACTGGGTGTATTTTTTTTTTTCCTCCGGCCAAAATATAACAGTTGCATTAGAGTATTAACAATCTATGGAAAAGAAATGACGGCGATCTCACTGTATTGAAAAGTATTACTCATCTCCATCCTAATATCTAGAAACCTAAAATAAACATTTAATGTAATGGACAATTGTCAATATCTTGGCCTTAGTTATTAGGATTTGTTTCTGTAGCTTAAAAAGAAAAGGCCTCTCCAATACATATTGGATATGATCCAGACATAGTTAAGCACAAGGGTCTTTTTGTAGAAGAACAGCTGCAGGAGCTCATTAGCATATGGTATGCTAATGAGCTATTAGGCTATTAGCATATGCCACATCCCCTGACATCACCGGAAGTGATGTCAGAAGGGGAAGCAAAAGGGGGGAAGCATCTTCAAAAGCCTCCCCTTCCCTTCCCCAGCTGGTCTGGGTGGGGGAGCTAAGAGAGAAGGGGTTTAAAGTTTAAACTCCTTCTCATGAGAGTTGGGCCACAGAAGGAGGAAAGAGGGAAGGAAAGAGAGAGAGTAGAGAGAAGGAAAGAAGGAAGGAAAGAGAGAAAGAAAGAGAGGGAAGAAGGAGGGAAACAGGGAAAGGAGGAAAAAGAGAAGAGAAGAAGGTGGGAAAGAAAGAAAGAAAGAAAGAAAGAAAGAAAGAAAGAAAGAAAGAAAGAAAGAAAGAAAGAAAGAAAGAAAGAAAGAAAGAAAGAAAGAAAGAAAGAAAGAAAGAAAGAAAGAAAGAAAGAGATAAGAGAAGAATGAGGGAAAGAGGAAAAAGAAAGAAGGAAAGGAGGGAATGAAAGAAATTCAGTGGCAATTCAGCCCCATTATACCCTATGGGCCATTGAAGTCAATGGTGAAAACATAGGGTATATTCTGGGAGCTGGAGGGAGGGTTTGAGGGAGAGGCTCCAAGATCACAGGATAGCTGATGGAGCCTCTCCCCAAGATACCCACCAAGTTTCAAGAACATTGGACCAGGGGGTCCAATTCTATGGACCCCCAAACAGGTTGCCCCATTTCCTCCATTGTTCTCTATGGTGGGAAAAAAAGTTATTTTTTCCCACCATAGAGAACAATGGAGGGAATAGGGGCAACCTGTTTAGGGGCCCATAGAATTGGACTCCTGGTCCAATGTTCTTGAAACTTGGTATCTTGGGGAGCTGCTCTGGGGAGGCTCCATCAGCTATCCTGTGAGTTTCGAGCCTCTCCCTCAAACCCCTCTCCTCCAGCCCCTAGAATATACTCTATGTTTTCACCATTGACTTCAATGGCCCATAGGATATAATGGAGCTGAAATTGACATTCGGCTGCCTGAAAGACTCTCCGGGACGCCGGCTGGGGGCGGGGCTTGGCTCCTGAGCTCCCGGAGGGGTGCGCTCCCCCCGAAAAGACCCCTGGTTAAGCATTTCCAAATCCCACTGGTTTCCAAGGAGAGAGATAAGCCTTTGTTTAACTTTCTCACTGAAACCAAGTGCCAATGCTTCATTTGGCTGCTTTCATTCCCAAGATTCCTTGTGCCTTTTAACTTCCATATGTACAGTCTTGTTCTGCATATGTGAGAAAGCCGGTGTGCTGTTGCGGTTAGAGTGTTGAACTAAGATCTAGAAGACACAGTTTCGAATCCCCTCTCTGACATGGAAGCCCACTGGGCAACCTTGGGCCAGTCACACACTCTCAGCCTAACCTAACTCCTAGGGTTGTTGTGAGGATAAAACAAAGAATGGGAGAATGGTCTAAGCCACTTCGGGTCCCCATTGGGGAGAAAAGCAGGGTACAAATGAAGAAAAGCAAAAAAAACCAGTAAAACAGTGTAGAGAATGAAGTACAAGGACTAGAAATGGGGGTGGGGCTGCCAGCCTCTGCCTCCTGAGTCCTGGCCCTTCCTCTTCCAGCGGCAAACTCAAATTGAGGCCATCCAAGCGTTTTATAGTCTGCTTTTCTCTCTGCTATTCAAGGAAGATTTTTTTTTTGAAAAAAAATTAAAAATGCCTTCAGATGGCATCAAATGATGCAGGTTACGCTAATGGTGATGGTGATGATGATATTCCTGCACTCATGCTCTCCCAGTTAACAGCTGGTGCACATGGACTTCTTAAAAACAAAGCACAGTTCATAGGGTTGCCAAGTCCTCTCTGGACGCTGGTGGGGGATGGGGGATTAGGGTTGTCAGATCCAGATAGGGAAGCTCCAGGAGATTTGGGGGGTGGAGCCTGGGGAGGACAGGGTCCTCAGTGGGGAACAATGCCATAGAGTCCACCCTCCAAAGCATCCAGTTTATCTAGGGAAGATGATCTCTGTAGTCTGGAGAGGAGCTGTAATTCCAGGGGATCCCCAGGTCCCACCTGGAGGCTGGCATCACTATGTAGTGGTTGTTCAATATGTCATCAGACCAGAATTGGGCTTTGGCAACTGTAAGAAACAATAGCTGAACTATAGCATGCTGGGGCTGCGCCCCTTTTACTCTTCTTTGGTGTCATAATTCTGTTAAATTTGCTGTCATGGTGACATGAATCTATTGGCTACAAGGCAGGAAAGATTTTCTTTTGACATTGCCAGCCATGTTTCCATTTGCTTCTGCTCAAGAAAGCATAAACATTGGGGGAGGGGGACTGGTTTAAACTCGGCCCAGGGCCCATCAGGATTCTAACAAGGCCTTGACTGTTTCTCCTCCTGCACAGAGGGCTAGATGCTGTAAAGAACAGAGAAGTAGCAGGCTCCCTGCCCAGAGGGCTTACAACTGATATGACACTAATAGTACAGGTATTCAGAGAAATGCTGGGGATTTGAGAATTATTAGCAGAGGAGAAAGGAGGCAAGAATCATTTTTAAGCATAGAGCTTTCCGTTCTCCCACTAGTCTCTCCCCGAGTGCCAAAGAGAAAAAAATGTGCAATACCCATGCACATTTTTATTGGTTTTGGCAGGCATACTGGGGGGTACTTTCACATCCACCATATATTTTCCTATTTCAAATTAAGCACGAGCAGCTACTTTAAGTGCTTTAGATTTTCAGATAAATATAGCCAAGTGCAAGTGCTACAAATTTTTCATCACACATAAATTCTCAACAGAGCATTAGAAGGAACCAACCAAAAGAAGCACATTGAACACAAACGAGCCAGAGGTAAGCACTTGGAAGTCCGGTTGATTTCACTGCCTTGCTCCCAAAGTTTGGTGGTGGTTTTTTTCAGACCCACCCCACCCCGTTCAACTCTGTCTTGGCAAGATCCCTCTCTGGTTTTTCTTCCATTCTGCAGATGGCAAGAATCAATCATGGGCATCTTTGTTTCAACAGTGTAAAGCAATAGGGAGGGGAGGGCTTGCAGAAATGCTCAGATGCCTCCCTGAAGATGCTCAGGCCAGAAAGCAGAAAAGAAATTTTGTTATGTCTTCAGAGACATAAGTGACAGCATAAACTGAGCAGGTGCTCATTATGCGGATTTAGAAACTGACTTGTATTGCCCAATCAAAGGGCTTATGGAGGGAACATCTTTGATTGGCTATTGTTATGGAATATAATTGGTCCTTATAACGGCATTATGATTGGCTGCCTTGTTCAAATGTTATTGGCGCGTTTTACATTCTGTGGGTGTGGCTACTACAGCCTGAAGTGTATATAAACTGCTATTTTTGGAACTGTCCTTAGTCTAGCTGGTCTAGTCCTTAGCTGGTCTAACTTGGAGCTGAATAAAGCTGAAATCACTTCTTGAATTTACCTCCGGTGTGTTGTCTCGTATATATCAAATTTATTCTATGAATTCAATGGGTATTATGATAGTGCATTCCCCCCCATTCATTCATTCATTCATTCATTCATTCATTCATTCATTCATTCATTCACATTTATAGCCCACCCTTCCCGGAATCGGGCTCAGGGCAGGTAACAACATTTCATTTATACAAATATATTAGCTAATACAATGAAATCAAATTTAAAACATCATCATAAATATTAAAATGGTGGTCACAGCAGACAGCAAGGAGATTTTCTGGTTGTGGAAGGTTCCTGACTATAGCCAGTAGTTGTTAATAGAGTGATAGATACCTCAGGGAAGCTGTGTATGGAGGTATGCTGCCTCAGCCAAAGGCCCGGCGGAACAGCTCCATCTTGCAGGCCCTGCAGAATCGAAGGAGATCCCACAGGGCCCTAATCTCAATGGGGAGCATGTTCCACCAGGCAGGGGCCAGTTATGGTGGGAGACCTCCACATAATTGCAGACCTTGCCTGATGATACTTAGCTGATTGGCGGGAGGAACCTGGGGCCAGGGGGGCCAGGTACGATTGTCCTAGGGAGAAAAATCTGAAAGAAATATAACACATTCACTGCTTAAAAGAAGTTCTGACCACAGAGGTCCATTGTGTTGTAGAAATTGTAGACACAGCCTGAGACAACTTAATAAGGAATTAGGAAAGCAGTATGTATTTTATAGACAGACAGTGCTACAAAGCTGCTGTCAAGTTGCCATAATGCCCACTGCTGACAGTTGTAGGGTTAGATTTTGGGAGGGGGGAGTTGGGAAGGGGGCGTATTTTCCCCAAGAAGGAATGGATGTATTTATTATTGTTTTACACTTAATGTTAAGTGACAACTTGGTATAGAGTAAAGTTATGAAGAACCTTCTATCACTGTGGAGCAGGCACAGGCTCCTCATCAGATGAGGGTAAGCAGGAAGTTCCATCTATGATATTTACACACAACTGCCCATAATACTTGTGGTTTGGGAAGCTGGGTAATACCTCAGGACCAGCCTCATGACACTTCCTATCCAGATCTGTAACCTTCCTCCCTCAGTTTCATCTACTAGTTATTAAAGGAAGTCTGTCCTTCCAAGCCACCCAACTACAAAGCTTTGTCCTGCTGTCTTTGGCCTCTGCCAGCTTTCCACCTACCAGACTTCCACCTGCCCACTTGCTGCAAGCCTGTCCCTCAAGGCCGCCTTCAAGGATCAAAATGGTGAATACCTGCTGGGCTACAGACCTGAGGTGTCAGTTTCCCAATAGGAGAAGTCCCTGGAAGAAGCAGAGCACAAGATGATTGCACTATTCTGCCTACTTTGAAAATCATGAAACTTTGTGATGACTCATACAGTATCTTCTCTTAGACCTGTCAGCATGGATATGGCAAAAAAGTAGAACATGAGAGATAGGGTTGACAGCCTCCAGATGGTGGATGGAGATCTCCCACTATTACAACTGATCTCTAGGCGACAGAGATAAGTTCACCTTAAGAAAATGGCTGTTTTGGAAGATGGACTGTATGGCTTTATACCATTGAAGACCCTCCTCGCCCCAAACTCTGCCCTCCTCAGGCCCCACCCCCCAAATCTCCAGGTATTTCCCAACCCAGGGCTGGCCACCCTATTTAAATGGTACTTTGTGCCCTCTCTCATCATCATAGTCGAGGGGAGAAGAAGTGAACCATAGATAGGGATAGGATTGGTAGAGAAGAACAGAATGACAGCTGGGAGGACTTGTGATCTCATTGGGGGGAGCAGGAGCTGCAGACCATCGAAACTCTGTGCCCAAGGGCCCATAGCAACTAGCAATTGACCTTGTTCTCCTTGACCAATATATTCAGCTGCCAGGGTGAAAGTAAGCAGGTATGGACCAGTGTGGAGAAAGCTGCCCAAATGGTGCCTCCCGTCTTCAGGCCCCCTGAGAGAGACAGTATTGCTAAGAAATTTAAGTAACCCTCACCAAGTCTCAGTCACCTTCAGCCTAAGCACCTGAAACCCACCTCTGTACTTCATGTCACCAATCCCATCAAAGGTTTTGAGTTCCCCCCAACTTCATTGGCTGTTTTGCCTGAGGAGCCACCTCCAAATTCCCTTTGCATTTCACTTGAGGGCTTCTGTCGCCCTGTTGTTCTTCTCTTTACCTATCTGTGCTCCATGTGTGGTTCATCACAAGCCTAGAGGAAGGAATAGCTTAATAAATTCTTGTTGGCAGTTACTGCCTGCTCCGTCCTTTAAATCTTGTTATCAGATATGAAGCATCTGGATGACCTGATTTAACTGCTGTGATTATACAAAGCAAGACTCAGTAATAGTTTTCAAATGGTGGCTAGGAATTGAAGCGGCATTGTGCACCAGAAAATATGCAAATAAACAACATTAGGAGATGCATTGTAATTAGTAGTGCTCACAAAGCGGCTGCTGTAACCACAAGTAACCTAATGTTATTACAGTAGGATTTATATATTTTTAAAAAAATGTGTCTTTTTTTCTCAGAGATTTGACAATCGAAAGAAGAAGAAGAGTTGGTTTTTATATCCCACTTTTTCCTACTCAGGGTCCAGTCACACTGCCGTTTTGATCGGGGTTCGCTGCTGTTCCCTTGCACATGTCAGTTTCACGTTCACACGCGCCAATCCGCCTCCCGCCCCAAAGCAGGCTCACTCGCACAATGCTGCTGGGTTTTCCTGACCCCTGGAAAATCTACTGTTTTCCTGGCACTTGCAGTTTGAATGCGCGATTTTGCCTATCTGGACAGCCCATCTTTCGCAATCATTGCGATTAGGGCTGTCTGAACGCTCTATGTGCTTTTTTTTTTTAAAGCTTCCGGTTTGAGTGCTTGAGCAAACATGTGCTTAATACATCCATTTAACATTTAATAATGGATTTATTAAGTGCATGTTTTAGTCAAGCGCTCAAACCGGAAGCTTAAAAAAACAACAACGCACAAAGGCCCTGGAGGCGGGAACGAGAGGCGGGGGCTCCAGCAGCCTGGACGGGGCCAGCAAGGAGGATGGCAGAGATGACGGAGCCAGTTTTCATAGGGCAATGGCGGCAGCAGCAGCAGGGGACCCCCCACACACAGTGGCGGCAGGAGCAGCAGCTGCCCGAGCCTCCCCGTGGCTGGCAGGATCACCTGGAGGGACGGCGTGGCAGCAGGCAAGCGGGTGCTGGAAAAGAGGGGCTGGCTGCATCTAGTCAGCCCAATGCGAAGAAAAATGTTCCCGATTAAATTACAGTGGGAACAAAGCACAATTACCTTGCCGTGTGACCAGGGCCTCAAAGTGGTTTACAATCACCTTCCTTTCCTCTCTGCACAACAGGCACCTTGTGAGGTAGGTGAGGTTGAGAGAGTGCTGAGAGAACTGTGAGGGAACAGCTGGCTGTATATGGAGGAGTTGGGAATCAAATCTGTTCCTCCAGTTTAGAGTTTGTCACTCTTAACCACTACACCATGCTGGCTCTGTTATGTTGGGAATACATGTGGGCTGTTTGCTCAACTGCTGCACATCAAAACGAAAACGAAAATGAAAATGAAAATGAAAATGAAGAACAATGTTCCATGACCAGAAAAGAATATGCATTTCATATACAGCTATTAGGATGATGGACAAAGAATCCCGGATTATAATTACATTCCATTTATTAGCAGGTTTGTCTATATGGTTCACAGGCTATTAGACAAGACCACATTTTGTACAAAGTTTTTAAAATTAATTACACTAGAACATCAACAAAAACAACAACAACCCTGACCCAACCAGTTTAAAACTAACAAAATCAATGATAAAATCAAGTGATTAAAACAAACTCAAATGAGTTATTAAAAAGGGCAATCAAAGGAAATTAGATGAAATTCCAGGGTGGTGATCAACCTACATTTATTTATTCACAAAATTTATACCCCACCTTTCTGCCCTCATTTAAATTAGTATGATTTGTGTGTGTGTGTGTGTGTGTGTATTATCCCCCTTTTGTTTTCTCCATGTGTATTGTCCCTCCTTTCCCCTCTTGGCCTTCTTTTCTCTGTATGTGTTTAACATCCCTTTCTTCATCTCTCTGTGTGCATTATCCCCTTTGGGATTCTTTTGTGTCTCTGTGTGGTTGTATTCCTCACCCTCTTCCTCTTGTGTGTGTATATGCGCTTAGAGCCATCTCCTGTAGCCACCATTTTGTGCTTGGCTCCACCTCCCACGGCAGCCATTTTGTAGTAGTGCTCACCACAGTCCTTCCAAAGATATCTACAGGATCAAAAAGGTTGGGGATACAATACTCTGTATGCTGAAACAGTCCTTCCTCTACCCATTTCCAAGCATGTAATTCTGTCTTTGATTCCCACTCTATAAGCACAGAGTGTACATCTTTACTTAATATTCAGGCATCAGATTTGCTAGTAGTACACTCAGAGATTAGTGGGATTATAAGGAAAGTTTTGTATTTCATTTAGGTCTATTAGCCACTTGGGGCCCACCCCGATTGCTCTGCTTGTCAATCCCATAACTCACTGCACTTGCAATCCTATTTTTATGGAGCTCTGCTCCATAAATACAGCAAATAATTTATGTTTTTTAAATCAATTAAAACACTGGAAGGTAAACACATACAGCATTTGGATTGTGATTAGTTTTATTAAGAAACCAGTGAGTTCTACTCATGTTCTTTTCCTCAGGCAGCATTTTTGGACACTACTCCTATTGTATGATAATTTTATGCAGACCTCATCAAGCTTTAGATCATCATGGATTAACAGAAAGAGTTTGTCAGAAGTCATCGGCTAATACAATGGTGACTCCTCCCATAGTTAAATTATTTCTTCACAAATCCTGCAATGTGAGGTCGAAATAAGAATGCCAGCCTCCAGGTGGGACCTGGAGATCCCACAGAATTACAGCTCATCTCCACACTGCAGAGATCCATTCCCCTGGAGAAAATGGATGTTTCGGAGGTAGGATTCTGTGGCATTGTACCCCACTGAGGTCCCTGTCCTCCCCAGGCTCCATCCTCAAATATCCAGGAGTTTCCCAACCTGGATCTGGGAACCCCTCCATCCCTTGCTGGTGGCCAGGGAGGACCTTGCAACACTAAGTCTAAGGATTCTATATTATGAGTCTACACTCCTGTAAAATTGTAGCTTTTGCCATTCCTCTACCAGTACTGCAGGTTGGTTATTCAGTGGTTGACATACTTAACTGTTCTTGTGGGTATGAGAAAATGTCTATATTTTAGTCACTGCTGAAACAACTCCTACACTTTTGCCAGTAAATCTGACTTGGACCTCATCCAACTTTCCTCAGGTAGAAGAATCTTCTTCAGAAGTTGCCAAGGACATTAATAACCTGAAACAGTTCATATTAAAAATAACAAAATTCAGATACTTCCTTTGCAAGCATCTTTGTATCATACATTTTTGTCACATGGAGATGAGCATTTGATAGATTGGTTTGTGAGGTAACGAACGGACTGAAGGCCTTGCTTCACATAAATGTGGCATCCAAAGACACCCAATACTAGCACATCCCCGTAGCCTGGCAATTGTGGCTGATTCTGTATACTTGCTGCATCTGCTCAGCTCACTGGAGTTGGCACAAGCCCTGGAAACCTGTTCAAAAATGCTTTGTTGGAGGATTGGGGCGGGGTTTTGGGGAAATGGCTGCTTCTTATCCACTTTAATGGAATTCTGCTTAGTCATGAATTTTGAATCTTTAAAATTCCATATCTGAACAGACACAATTCTGAATTCCAAATCTGAATCATGAATCTGAATTTTCGTGCTGGTGCACATCCGTATATAAAGACTAGCTAGGATACACTGGGTTTTTTTGTTTGTTCTTTCTTAGTTGGAGCTGATTATGAAAGACAAGAAAATGCTTCCTTGATGCTGAATCTGAGACGAAGACTACAAGGAGTAACTTGAGGATTCCGAGTAAGCACTTTGGGCTGCTCCGAGTATTATTTGCCTCCCATTCTCATTTCTTTTATGGAGCACCCTGTGTCCAATTACATTTGCTGTCATGAATCATGATAATCTGGAAAACTCCCGGAGCATTTTGAGAGTCTCAGGTGTGTCTGCAGAAATCAGGTTGTGTTGCCAACTCCTGGCCTTAAAGGACTAATTTGAGCAGGAGGCCTGAGGAACAACTGATGTTTGCAGCAAGCACTTATTTCTATTGGCCAAATGAGGCTTATTAAGATTTGGCTGTAGGGCTTCCCATTGAAAACTTTAAAAAACATAACCCTTCCTTTTCGAATAGTTGAATGGTGCAGGAAAGCCCAGCTGGTACAACATCTGCCAAACCTCTTTCTGCCCCAGAGTTATTGCTGACTTGATGCCAGAGCACTTGTTCTGAACCGACAGAACATTCTACCTGTGCGTCAAGCAACTTCTGGAATGCTAAATGCATGCAGGATGGCATCAAAGGCTTCAGCCTCTAAATCTGAAACACAGTCTATCCCATGAGATGAAACTGCAATAAGACGTATTCCTAAAAGCTGTTTTGCTCTTACTAAATGATGTTTTGCTCTGCATTTCAAGGACAAATGTCAACCAGGTTCAATGTCTGGATGCAGGTGGTGAGGCAAGCTGGAATCTTTTTTCTGGCCTACATTTGGACAACAGCACAGATTGGAACTTAAAGAGGAAAGTGGTTAACCAAGCTGCATGAGATTCAACCTCTTTTGATTGTCATGATTTCTGGTGCTAGACAAAGGGTTGGATCCAAATCTGCCCTTAAACCTTTCAGAGCTTTCTTTCTGAGCTCACACTGTACCTCCACTGCCCTCCTGGCCTTGCAACCTACCCATGAAATAACTGCAGTCTTCTCTTGAAACCTGATCTATGTTGGAGAACCACTGCTGTAGAGATTTAAATGAACATACTTGGTTGTATACCAAGGGAGTTCCTTAAAGTAGTTTCTGTGTTAATGGATCCACATGGACAGTCTCATATTAGTATATTATAAGGTGACTTTCTTTTTTCCCCTGTGCCCTCTGATTTATTAAACCGATTTCCTCTTGCATTTTCATCACACTAGAAGTGTGCAAGTTCTAGTAACTTTGAAAGCCTAATAATGCTAAACCTTCAAGTTTCACCCACTTTGCATCCCCCCCTCAGAAATGTACAGTGATCCTTTATGGATGCAGAAGAGGCACACTTTGCTAATCACACTGTATAAAATGGCAAAAGAAAAGTTCACATTCATCAGAATATCACTAAGATGGAGAGGAGACATTTTTCCTCAGTAGCCTGCAATGGAATGGGACATTTTGAAACATTCAAAATTACTTCCACCCATTCCCAGAATGTATGCAAGTGATTATGCATCTCTGGTGAACACTTACCGTCACTTTGTATGAATAAAAGAGAGGTACCAAAATGTGCAGGGAAATACTCTGTATTTAAGATGTGATGTTGACGGTTCCCCTGGCACTCCAGTTTCAAAGATAGATATTGCCAACACAACTACCAAAGCAAGTGCAGTCTGTAAGACGCGGGTCTGTTTTAATCAGGCTTTGTACGGAAATCAATTGGCTACACTGGCACAGGTACCTGCAGCTCTGCAGTAGAAGAAATGCTTTTAGGATGTCCTATAGGTGAATTGTGATCCCCCAACACCTTGTTTGCTTCAGGTGGGCAGCCTTGTTGGTCAGCAGCAGGAGAGCAAGATTCCAGTCCAGGGGCACCTGAAAGACCACAATACGATCTTTTGGGTAGAAGCTTTCTAGAGTCAAAGCTCCTGTCATTTTATTTATTTTGCTTATTATTTCAATTTATATCCTGCCCTTCCCACGAACAAGCTTAGGGCAGCAAACAGCAATGAAAACAAACGATCCGATACCACCTTTAGTGGCACCGAGCCTTGTTCATTTGGTTCCCCCTCTCTCCTTTGAAACAAACACACTGTGCTTAGGCTTGCCAGCCTCCCGGTGGGGCCTGGGGACCTCCCACTTTTACAACTGGTCTCCAGCTGACAGAGGTCAGCTCCCCTGGAGGAAATGGCTACTTTGGAGGGTAGACTCTATGGCAGGGGTGTCGAACTCATCTGTTATGAGGGCTGGATCTGACATAAATGAGACCTTGTTGGGCCGGGCCACGTGTGCCATAAAATGTAATGCCAGGTAGCAGAGATATAAACTTTATAAAGGACACAAACACAAGGATTTATGTTTTTTTTTACTTAAAATAAAAACATGCTTAAAACATTCGCTGTGGAGCTGCGGTGGCTCAAGTGGTTAAGACGCTGAACTGCAGGCTGTGGAAGGTCAGTAGTTCGGCAGTTCGAGACCCGGGTGCCGCATGACGGGGTGAGCTCCCGTCTCTAGTTCCAGCTCCTGCCAACCTAGCAGTTCGAAAGCAAGAAATTGCAAGTAGATAAATAGGGACCACTTCAGTGGGAAGGTAACAGCGTTCCATGCACCTTGGTGTTTAGTCATGCCGGCCACATGACCACGGAAACGTCTTCAGACAGCGCTGGCTCTTCGGCTTTGAAACGGAGATGAGCACCGCAACCCTAGAGTCGGATTCGACTGGCTTTCGAGCAAGGGAACCTTTACCTTTACCTAAAACATTCGCTCTGTAAGCTGCGAATTGATTTATTGACATTCACCACAGAAATCTCACGCTCCGAGTTCTGAGTCTAGGACCCAGGTTAAAACATGAAATGGCTGAGTGATTAAGAGAGTCTGGAGAAGCAAGCTGTGATGCAGCAGCAGCAGAACTGGAAGCGGGGGATGGCCAGTTCCACTGCAGGTCTGATGGAAGCCTTCTGGGGGCCTGATCTGGCACCCGAGCTGCATGTTTGACACCCCTGCTCTATGACATTGTACCATGCTCAGGCCTCCCCCTCTCCAAAACCCACCCTCTCCTGGCTCCGCCCCCAATGTCTCCAGGTATTTTCCAACCCAGACCTGGCAACCCTAGCTGTGCTGGGTCCAGCCCAAATTTCCCTCTCAATATATTTTCTGCACAAAGCACTTCTGTCAGTGGAACAGAGCATATCTCTCCCCCCCCTTGCACTGCAGCCCATCGATCTCCCAAAATGCTGCTCCTGGGGGACCAGGGACCCTCAAGAATAGCACTAGAGACAAACTAGGGCTGAGTTCAGACTGGCGGTTTGAAGTGGGAGCCAGTTGTGGCAAAAAAAAGCCCTGGAACAAACTGTTCTGGGTTTTCCCAGTCACACAGGGCCTACTGATGCGGGAGCATACTGAGAGGAGGCACGCAGGAGCGTTCAGACTGCTGGCCCGGAGGAGCGGCTGTAAACGGCTTTTTCCTGGTAAATCGGCTGGATGCCTATGTGTGTATGAGCGTATGTGCGCATGAGCACTCACACACTCATACACACATAGGCATCCAGCTGATTTGGGGAGGATCCTGTTGTGCCGGCACCACATTGGGTGGTAGAGCAGAGCACAGCCAATCATATCACTGCTGCCTTATGCGCAACGCGGGTTGCTCCATGCTTTTCGGCTGAGCGTTCACACTTCCAGGAAGTGGAATGCAGTGGGATAAAGGCACTCTCCAGGATTTGCTACCACTTTCAACAGGTATCTTTTAATCCTGGGAGCGAAGCAGAACAGCACGGGTTGCCTATGGGTGGGGAACGCCAGGCAGATGTGCCTGTGCGAACGCCCACTTTAATCCACTTGAAACGTAGCTATAGCGGGGCATATGCCAGTCTGAACTCAGCCTAGGTCTCTGCAGCAAGAAGGGGGAAATTAGAGGAAATTACCCAATGGCAATTTTAGTTTGGACACAGACTTGGATCTTCAGTCTTGCTTTCATTTGTGCATCACTTTGTCCATTGCAAAGGCTGTCCCCAGGCAACACAGGTGCTCCTCTCCTTGTTGAAAGGTGCCGGTGTTGCATGAACAGAAGTTCTTGACACTAAAGGGGACAGTGCTTTGCACTGGAGGACCAACCTTGCAATGGAAAAATGTACAGTGTAGACAGAAGCAAAGCTCATGCAAGGGAAAAGCAGGCCTCCTTATGCAAAAGATATGGAAATGATTCCCTCCCATCCATTTGAATTTGAGAAGCTGTTTAGATGAATTTTTCTCCTTTGTAGTCAGACACTATCCAAATATTCACCAGAAACTTCACTGAATAAGCACAGATCGTTACTAATTGGCTTCTGCTTTTTCTCTCTGCTTTCTGCATAAATAGGTGGGAGAATATTTCAGATATTAGTGTGATGCTGTGAAATCTATGAGCTTGCTCACAATCGTGCTAGGGGGGGAAATACTTCTTAACACATTTAAATTTGGCAGTTGGCTAAAGCTAGCATTTGGGAAAAGTTGGCACAGTCCTTGTCAAGCATCAATATCTGTAAGAGAGCTGAAAACAAACTCCCTGGCAGGAGCACGCACAGCTGTGTGTGCCCACTTCCACCTGTTCCAGCCTACCATTTAGTGCTTTTTTTGTCCAAATTGTTTGCAAGATTGGGGGGGGGAGACTCAGAAAGCATCTAATAGTGCTTATCAAAAACTTTAGGTAGAGCAACTGTATCTTCAGAACAGGTCTTGAAAAATATAGCTGGAAAAATTAATACCGAGAGCTCAAGCAAATTGGATGTGAGCAAGAAAAAGAACAGGAGACAGCATGCCCATACCTCTTGCTTCCCATTGGGCGAGAGTCCCCAGTGCGGTGTCCATGGGCCCTATGGTGCCTGCTGATACCTTTCAATCTAATCTCCTCCTCTTCTTCTTCTTTTCTGGTGCTCGCCAAGTGTTTTCAGAAAGTGGGTGGAGCCCGGTCAGGCACTGCTCAGCAGGGCTTCTGACTGGCCCCTGGAGATATGATTCCTGGGCGAATTAAAATAATGTTTCAGGGGCAGCTGTCACCACAGCATTGGCCTGATTCTTTCTCACTCCTCTTACTTTTTAAAAAAAATACTTCCCTTTCACCTGCATTTGAGCTTTCTTTGTGTATACGTGGCTCTGCCTCCTGTAGAAGCCATTTTGCGGTTGTGCCCACCACCCTGTGTCAAAATTCCAAAGGTGTTCAAAGGATCAAAGAGGATGGGGACCCCTACAGTAAGGCGCTGCACAGCCACCACTGTTGGAGAATGATCTATATTGGTTCTTCTGCAAGATGCTGGGATAGGGAGCAGCAGCAGGAGGAGATTGGATTTGTACCTCACCCTTCACTACCCAAAGGAGTCTCAGAGCAGTTTACAATCTCCTTTCCCTTCCCTTCCCCACAACAGACATCCTGGGAGGTAGGTGGGGCTGAGAGCTCTCTCAAGAACTGCTTGTGAGAGAACAGCTCTAAAAGAACTTGTAACTGAGCCCAGGTCACACGAGGAGCTTCATGTGGGGGAGTCGGGAATCAAATCTGGTTCCCCCAGATTAGAGTCCATGCTCCTAACCACTACACGAAACTGGGTCTCAAGTACCCTGTATTTTGTGACTGCACCTCATGCAGCTTTAGAGATAAACTAATGTACTTGATTGCATTTCTTTGTACATTAATTTATACTGTTAACACTTGTTATTGTCTACTTTTCACCATTGCTTTGGTAGATTATTTTGTATTAGGTGTGCAGGTTGTGCTGTTTTCATATGCAATGTTTACAGTATGACCTATATATTATGTGTGGTTTATTGATGCATAAATAACAATGAATAATCTGTTCATTTATATGGTGGTGGGGGGGAATCACATGAATTAACAGAAAATGGTGCAAAAACTGAGAATAAAATCTGCATAAGGGTGAAGCAAAATTGAAACAGGAATTTTTGGGTTGAATCAGAAAGGGGAAAGTTGAAATAGCCCCTGTTCTATGGGTTTTAAAAAAAGGTAAAGGTTTCCCTTGCATGAAAGCTAGTTGAATCCGACTCTAGGGGGTGGTGCTCATCTCTGTTTCTAAGCCAAAGAGCCAGCGCTGTCCGAAGAAATTTCCGTGGTCATGTGGCCGGCATGACTAAACACCAAGGTGCACAGAATCCTATGGGTTTTGACAGATGCAAATCTGGTTAGGCTGGAAGTATAGGAGAACTAATGCATCTATATGCAGTAAATGCTGTTCAGTTCACATTGCTGACTCAGATTTTAACTAGAGGTGCTGTGAGCTTTGCAGCAAACATGTTCCAAAGGCCAGTTTACCAATTTCAACAGCCACAATTCACTCACAAGCTGAGCCTTGTATTTCTTCACCTCACTGCCGTCTGACTCAAGCAGCTGCTGAAAAAGCTTTGCAGCTTTGCATCCCCTGTGGTGCTCTAGTTCCGTTTGCCTTCAGTTCTGCAGCCACTTTTGTTTCTGCGCAGTAGTTGAACTTACCCTGATCTTGGCGGCCCAGGGTAGCCTGACTTTGTCAGATCTCAAGAGCTAAGGAGGGTCAGCCCTGGTTAGTACTTGGATGGGAATAGGGAGGGGCATGAATCGGCTTATGAACTAAAGTTAGTGATGAATTTTGGCTGGTTCATGCTTTGTGAAGTCAAGTTAGTGGCAGTGAAGTCAAGTCACCCAGCATGAAATTTCCATAAGCTTTCAACCTGTTCATGGAGCTTTGTGCTGCGGAGACATTCCCAGACAGACTGGAGGGCCGTAACTTGAACCCTATAAATCCAATCCTCACTTAACTTGGAGGGCATGTAGAGGAGCATCCGGGGGAGGTCCCCTGTTACTTTGATGTCTCTAGCTTGCACAGAATCTGTTCTATACACTCCTGAACCTTGATCATTTTGACAGGCATAGGTTCAGGAGTGTATAGAATGGATCCTGTTGAAGCTAGAGACACCAGACTTGCAGCAGACCTCCCCCAAATACTCCTGTACATGCCCTCTTTAGCTTGCACAGGATCCATTTTATATACTCTTGAACCTCCTGAACCTGCACCTGTCAAAATGACTGCCTGTCATGTGTCATTTTAACAGGTGTAGGTTCAGGAGGTTTGGGAGTGTATAGAACAGTTCCTGTGCAAGATGGAGATATCAAACTCACAGGAGATCTCCAGCTGACTATCCTCTACCTGCCCTCCAAGTTAGGTGGGGATTGGGTTTACAGGGTTCAAGTTACAGCCCTCAAAAGAAGGTGCCCCAGGAAAGTGCCTTCTGGAGAAATGACCACCTGTCTTTCCCCCAAAAAGCACTTTCCTGGGGGTACCTTCCTTGTGGGGCTGTAACTCAGACCCTGTAAATCCAATTCTTACCAAACTTGGGGGGCAGGTAGAAGAGAGTCAGCCAGAGATCCTCTGTGAGGTTAGTATCTCTAGCATGCCGGGGGGGGGGTTTCTACCACCTCATAAATCAAAACCAATTTGTGAAGCAACTAAACATTTTTGATGATCTGTGGTTCACAAACGGAGTATATCACAAACCATGAACTGAACTGCAGTTTCCTAGTTCATGTCTAGTCCTAGATGGGAGACCACCAAAGAAGTCCAGGGTTGCTATGCAGAGGCACACAGTCAGGCTAACCTGAGCTAGCCTGGGCTATCCAGGTCAAGTTGATACAGCTACTACCACTATTTAAAAAGAGCCAGAAAAAGCTGCCAATGGTGCAGGGGAGGAGGGAATGGCGGGCATGAATTGCACTAATGTGGACATATGAAGCTTTCTTATACTGAATGAGGCCATTGATCCATCAAAGACAGTACTGTCTGCTCAGACTGGCATTGGCTCTCCAGGGTCTCAGACAGAGGTCTTTCACATCATAGAATCAGAGAGTTGGAAGGGATCTCTAGGGTCATCTAGTCCAACTCCCTGCACAATGCAGGAAATTCACAAATACCTCCCCCCGCATCACCTACTGCTTGACTGGTTTTAACTGGAGACACCAGGGATTGAACTGGGGACCTTCTGCATGCCAAGCAGATGCTCTACTACTGAGCTACAGCCCTTCCCCATGGAAGGGAGGGGAAGTGTGGAAATCAGCATCTTCCTGTCTACACGGTGAGAAAGAATGAACCAAACCTGGTTTTAGAAAGACCAAGAGAAATAACAAAACTAAACAAACACAATCATAGAAATCAATAACTGGAGGACAACTGAGAGATAAAGTTGTAAGGAAGCTTCAGGAGAAAGAAAAAAAGATGGCCTCTTTGGACCCCAGGAAATGTACAAACACACACACATACACACACACCCATCCTGAGTAGTGTTGGAATTGACTTTATTTTGTTCTTTTCAATTTCAAGAACATTCATTTGCATTCTTCATTATTCCTGTGCAGAAATTAATTGAGACGAATGTAGGAATAAGTTCTACTAGCCAAGCGCTTTTCAACCCATCCTAGGTTGGGAAATTCCTGGAGATTTGGGAATGGAGCCAAGGGACAATAGGTACTTCAGTGGGGTACAATGCCATAGATTCCACCCTCCAAAGCATCCATTTTCTTCAGGGGGACTGATCTCTGTAGTCTGAAGATGAGCTGTAATTCCAGGGGATCCCCAGTGTCCTGAAGTGTGTCCTGAAGCGTGAATTCATCCTATCTACTTGTATGTAAAGCTTCAGAAATAAAGAAGGATTGTAATCTGTCGCATTACTATTGGCTGATTTCTGTGAAACTTGTAAATGAACCAATCACAACTGTAAATAGTTTTTCGGAGGGAACAAACCTCATTGGTTGTTATCCGTGTATTCTGATTGGACCTTAACTTATTTATGGATGTGGCTTTGACAGCCCAGATCATTTAAAAAGGGAGCTGCACTCTACTGTTCTGTGTGTGTGTGTTACTGAGTTGAGTTGCTGTTACATAAAGCTGAAATCACTTGTTTGAAATCACTTCGTGTTAAATTGCATACTTAACACCCAGACCCCACCTGGAGGCTGGCATCTCTAACCCATCCCCCCATATTATTGTTCGTATTTTAAGTGAATTATGCCGGACAGCACAACACAGGTGATACATCCACTTTTCTTCACCACTTTTTTAAACAGGGCTGTTTTTGACCCAACATTTGTTTTTAAGATTCATATAAACAAATAAAGGTTGCTACAGGTTAAAATGGTTTTCTGACAGACTCCTGCTTCTTTCACTCTTTACAGCCAAGTTTTACAGAGACAGGGTTTTAGGTTTGTTTGTTTTTTAACTGCAGGAGACAAGCTGACAGATCCTTAAACCTGTCGCCACAATCATTTTTGAGACTATTGAACCTTAAAATATAAATGCTTGACCATGAACTTTTTACCAAGGTCAAGGACAGTCAAATATGGCTTCTTTGTTTGGAGCATAATTTAAGCTCCTTCCAGGGGCAATTCCTGCCCCTCCCCCATGTCTTCATTGGGTCTTTGAAAGTTTCATGATTTTTATTTTCCAGTTTTCCCTCTTTCCTGATGACTAACTTTCCTACATCCCCACCAATGCCATAAACAAGTCATAGATAACAAGAAAAATAAAACAGCAGTTTATGGACATTAATGGTGCAATCCTAAATAGACCCTGGATTGTTTTATGGGCCTTTGCTCCAGGATATATTTTTTATGCAACATCGTTGATTATGCTGCCACCAGTAGCTTACAAGACATAAAAAGGCAAATGACAGGTACTGTCAGATAGTCAAATGAGAAGAAGTAGAAATTCACTGAGCATGTAATATGGGAAATTTCGGAAAGCTAAAAATCCACGGTAGATTCGACTGACATGTTCCTTTATAAAGTTATTTGAAGAAGCAACTGTTAAAATAATGAATTGGATGAAGTCTTACATAACTACTAATTCCCTACGGTTTTGTCTGCTGCCTTCTCTGATAAATCGTGAGGATTTTCATGCTACATCAAAGAAAAGCATACAACAAAATAGAGATGAAAACAGCCTGTACATGCCCTCAAGTGTATTGTCGATGTTTTAGGAGTAGCATAAGAAACACTGAAGGAAGCAGATCTTTCTTTGTGCGCATTCTTGAGTTGGAGTATAGACCACAGCAGGAAAAAAAAAAGTGTAACCTGAAATGGTGGAAAGTACCTGGTTCATCACTGATCTCTGAATCTGTCAGTACTGCCCAAATAGTACTGCAAACAGCCACCGGCCTGTACCCTACCAGTCCACTCAGCAAAGTCCTATAGCCTCAGGAGCCCAGCCATTCTTCAACTCAAGTGGCTCTTCCTCAGTGAAAGAGCCATTTAAGTCGGAAGGAGGCTGGAGAAAGAATCCTGTGATGGCTTCCTACAGTTTCAGGAGAGTTATTATAACTCTTTTCCCACTCTCCTTCTGAGGTGATAGTCTATGGTAGCATATTTAAGGTTTCATTTTAATGGTTGTAGGGTTCCCTGTTGTGAGGTCAGTTTTATTTTCTGCCCAGGACACTGAGACCCTTAAGCAAGGATTTTTTTTTCTTAAAGAGAACAACAGTACTCTTTTATCTTTCTTTCCAGAATTGTTAAAATACTTAAGTCACAGGCACAATTAATAGGTTACAAAACAAAGTAATGCTACAGGCTGGTTTGAGGGTTTTTTTCCCCCTTCACAAGTACATTGTCAGACGTTTTATATGCAATCTAACTCACAGATAGCTTAAATGAATTTTTGCCACTGATTGATAATTTTTCATTCAGGAATTAATCAGGGACTTCACCTTGAGACAATTTCTGTCAAGACTCCCAAAGTCTTCACAATGAGTTTCCAGTCAATCTCCCTCTTTCTGAATGATTGACCTGCACCAAATTAGACTTAGTTTTCAACCCAGTCTGCTCCACCCTGGAGTCAGACTCTCTTTATAATTAATCTGCTCTCTGCACAAGTAAGAACCTAACCAACACATCTACTCTCTCCCAGCGACTGACCTTCACTTAACACGTCTGGTCTCTCCACTGCCTGCACTTCCCCTAATGTTCCATCAGTCCTCTGAAAGCTGACTGAATGCTGCTGAAGCCTTCAAATCAGCTCAAGCATTCATGTGGGGCTGGTTGTTCAACAGCTGGGACAGCCTGTCCATTACAGACCCTTAGGATGGAAGGTGAAAAGTACTGAGACTTACTAGTGATTTCAGCTCTCACATACTTTATTAGTTGAAGAACAAGACAAGTAAGCCGGCTCGCAGGCCGGCTTTTTATCCCCAAGTGACCCACACCCCAAACAGACACACACCTGGTGATTCGCTATTTACATTGATTGGATTAACTCCTGCTCCTCCATTGGAGGGGAGTCAGGATCCACTAGTCCATTGTCCTTCGGGCGAAGCTCAGGCCCTTCGCCTGGCCACATGGTGGACCGGTTAGAACCAGTCCAAGCACATGGCTGCCCGGAGCCCATGTTCTCTAGTGGATACATTACAGAAGGACTTCCTCCAGCTTATGGTAGGATACCAACCATTATCTACAGCAATGGTTCTGCATTTTCCCATCACATGATTCCAGTACAGTAAGGGCAACAGCCATAAACCAGCAACTCGTAGACTGTGTAGATAACAAAGTGAGTTAGCTCTCAGTCATTAAATGTATGTGACAAGAAATATTTGATGCAAAATAGAGTCACTATGCAAAATATACTACAAAGGGAACTACTCAGTTCACCACTGTGTCTACTATCATAGCAGAGTTTCTGATTGTAATCCTTTACAAAACCTGAGATTAATATTGCTTAGAACCAAAGGAGTGGAAGGAGCCCTTTTATTAAATATATAAATAGCTGTTTGAGTTTGCAAGCATTCAGTGTTATCCTTGATTAAACAAGGAAATAATTTTAGAACAGAAAGCTGTGATTGTACAGATGTTAATCCTGGACATGGTTTTGGTTCAAATGAACTAAGAACATATTTTCATCCTCTTTTTTACAAGCAAGAGTGTGATGTTAAAATATTTTAATTATTCACAGTGAGTGCAATATTCATTGTATATTTAGTCAATCCTTCCACCCTGTTGTAGTTTACTAAACTGTACAATCTGGATGATGATGATGACAACAACAACAACAACAATGACAATGAATTGTCACAGTCAGGTATTTGACTGGTAGATAGTGTTCTGCAATTTTATTTATTTATTTTATTATTATTTATTATTTATATACCACCCTCTCCAGATGGGCTCAGGGCAGTGTACAGCAGTTAAATAATACACTTTAAAAATTTAAAATAACAATTTACATACAAATATCATAAAATACCATGTAGTCATAAAATGATCAGATGACCAATCAACTCAGGCCATTGATGGACAATTGGCCAGAAAAGTTGGGCCAGAAGAACTAAGGCCAGAGAAGCGGAGGGTGGGGGGACATCCACTGCCGGTGGAAGAGCTCCGTCTTGCAGGCCCTGTGGAACTATAATAGGGACTGCAGGGTCCTGATCTCACACGGAAGCTTATTCCACCAGGCAGGGGCCAGGGCTGAAAAAGCCCTGGCCCTGGTTGAGGCTAGCTGGATGTACCTGGGGCCAGGAGCCACTAGCAGATGTTGATTTGTGGACAGTGCCCTCCTGGTGAGAGGTAGTCTCGTAGGTAGCCAAGTTCTTGGGAATTGCAGATGTGTCTTTGCAGGATTCTTGCTGTTCCAAGCAACACTATCTTCTGGAGCTGAGCTGGTGTTATTTGCTCAATGCCCAGAATGTCCAGGTGTTTCTTGAGACTTCTAGGCACTGCACCAAGGGCTCCAATGACAACTGTCATGATGGTCACCGTCTCCCAGAGGCACTCTAACTCTGTTTGTAGGTCTTGGTATTTTGTGATCTTCTTCTGTTCTTTCTTTTCTATCTGCTGACTCCTGGGATCGCAATATCAATGATCCAAACCCTATTTCTCATTTTTCTCTACAATTGTGATATCAGGAGTATTATGATCAAGGTGTTTATCTGTTTGCAATCGGAAGTCTCAAAGAGTCTTTGTTTCACCATTCTTGTCTGCTTTGGGCTCCCATGAATTTCTGGCTGATGGTCAGCCATACTTCTTGAAAAAATTCCAGTGCAACATAGCTGCAACTCTATTGTGACATTTTTTCTAGTCAGTTTGAGCAATTTTACTACAGGCACTGACCATGCGATCGACTGTTTCATCCTTTGTCTTCCAAGTCAACATCTGCTGTTATCACTGGTCTTCTGAATCTTTTTTTGAGTGCCTGCTCTTTCTTATTTATTTATTTATTTATTTATTATTTCAATTTATACCCCACCCTCCCTGCAAGCAGGCTCAGATAGAATGAGTTCTTCTGTTTCATTCTTCAAGTGGCCATTTTGGAGCCCCTTGCAGGCATTTTCACTATCAACTTTGTTCTTTATGTCTTTCAAATATTGCCTGTGGAAGTGCTTTTCCTTCCAGTTGTAAAAGTGAGTTTTTTATTTCAATCTTCTTGTAATCTCTGGGTCCTGTAATGTGAAAGAAGTCTGCCTTGTATACTTCAATTAGAAGCATCTCTGCTTTTCTCGGTGTAGTCATTCAATGCTCATTTTACTTCTTCAAGTACTTGCTTAACTTTCAGGAGACCTCTTCCACCTAATTTTCCTGGTAAGTAAAGATGATCAACATCACTTTTAGGGTGTAGTGATCTGATTGTGATATCTGACACAGAGTGGAGACCCCAGGATGAATTATTTCTCCTCCTTTGGGGGGGGGTGAGTGGGTAAAGTTTATTAAAAAGCCTCCCTGAACAACAAATAGAATAGCTGGGAAAGGTCCCACTCCAGGTGGACAAAAGATTTGACTCCTTGGAAAAAGGCACCTGGAACAGAGTCCTCTGAAAAGCCTGCAACAGATGAAGTTCAAATAATGAATGTAAAGGCCTTTAGAATGACTCCTTCATGAATGAAAACAATTTAATGAAATCAGTGATTTTAGGAACAGGGATGATTCATTTGAACACAACACATGCAGCTGTCTTATGCAGAATCAGAACGTCAAGGCCAATATTGCCTCCTCTGATGGGCAGCAGCTCTCCAGGGTCTCCAGGAGATGCCTTCTTCATCATCTTCTACCTGATCCCATAAAATTAAGATGGAAAATGGGGCCTATATGCAAAGCAGATACTACTGATCCCCAGTTAAACAAAGCCAAAAAAAGAGGAACATTAGCTTTGGAGACATTACAGATATAGATGAGAAAAAGAAGTGGTGGAACAAAGAAAAATGTGAATGAGAAAAAAAAGAAATGAGAAGAACATTGAATATTACTTTTTTGCACCCCTTTCTGTCTCACACACAGAAAAAAATGATCCTGATTTGCCTTTCCTTAATATTTAATTTATAATAACAAGAGCCTGGAATTCTAAAAACAACTTATTGTGCAGATTTTCACTTTTTTATTATGCATATGTGGTTATAGTCCTGCACAGATTTCTAAGCAAATGGCAGGATGGTTAACTTCCTTCTATTATAGAGTATCTGTGACATATTCATTGAAAGGAAACACAATATTTATTTTTACGAGGGGGGGAGAGAGAGACTGTCAACTTTGCTGCCTAAAATCCTGGAACTTGCTTCAAGTATGGTACACCTCTTTCCAGGGTTGCCAAGAAGAAGCAAACAACCATGATGTATTATGCCCAAAAAGTCTCCAAGGATTAGAAATTTCTTTTTCCAATATTCAGCTTACTGGAAGCAATTCAGACGCCATCAACACCAATGAACAATGCATATAATATCTCATTTTGTCAAAGTGGGTAGTGTTGAAATATCTATATAATATTAATCCATTTGGCAAATACTTCATATCCCATAGTAACACTCATAAGAGGTCTAATGTATCAGGTTTTCAGGTCAATATGAGTATGCCAAGCAACATAGCCAGCTACCATGAGCAGAAACATCATGGGAAGCAGGGGGCAGCCATAGCTCAGTGGTAGAGCGGATGGCTTGCTGCAAAGGACCCCAGGGTCAGTCTTTGTATCTCCAGTCACAACAGTCTTGCTGCCTGTGAAAGCAGTAAAGGAGACACTATTGGGACAATATTGTATAGACAACTCCACTGTTCTGAATTGCTATAAGACCATTCCATGCCTAGGATTTTAGTGGGGATCAAATTGGGTTTAAGGGCCAATGTATTGCTTCTTGTACTGCATTGCATTGTGATGGGTGGAGCTGAAATTCTCATTGTGGATTTGCAGCTTGACAAAAGATCTTTCAGAGGATAGTGACTGTAATTTTATTTGGCAATAATTAGCAATCCATTCCTCACATATAGAGAGAGATGGGTTGGGTAAGAGAGAAGTCTCTTTTCTCCCAACGTCCTTTTTTAAAAAATCACCTAACCAGGGGAAATATAGTGGATAGATAGATAAAAAGACAGGATGATTCAAGGAAAAGCTAAGGAACATGTGGGCTGCTTTGAGATTCCACGTGATTAAAAAAAATGCATAGGCAGGCACACAGTGTTACAGGATGCTGTAACAGACAGTGAAGGTGATTTGCACTGCAATAAGACTGTCTGCTGCATTTGAAAAGCACAGGGAGAGGATGAATAGCTAAGGCTGGAGAAAGATATCAGCTGATACCCTCTTTGAAACACAGATAGCCATGAAGAATTCAGTGTGTATTCAGCTTTATAATATACCAACAGAATAGAGTGAAAACAGAGCATTCTAATCCATGACTTTGACCAGAGAAGTTCACTCCAAAGGAATTTTGCTCCGAGAGAAATTTCGGGCCAAACCACATGTTGCATTTTTTTAAAAAAAACATTTTATTATAGGATATGTTTCACATAGTTAAAATTCCATCTTATAGATATCACATACCTTTTTTCTTTTCTCCCCACTCCCCCCAGTACAAGGCTTCCCGCAATGCTCTTACCCCCTTATAAACTCTATTATCTAATTACCATTCACAAAATATGTCATTTCCAATATCAAATTAAGTAACATTTTAGCAATCTTATCGTTCTTTACCACATGTTGCATTTTTCACGTGGTCAGCACCAAGACTAGAAGTCTTATGCCAACTGCAAGTTCCCCATGGGAACTCTATCCAGAAGTGCCATAGGGGGCCCGATTTTGGTCAGGACTGTGGTATGGGCAGATAGGGTTGCCAACTCCAGGTTGGGAAATTCCTGGAGGGTTTGGGGTGGAGGCTGAGGAGGGCAGAGTTTGGGGGAGGGAGGGAGGGAGGGAGCTCAGCAGGGGTGTGATGCCATAGGGCTCACTCTCCAAAGTTGTCATAGTCTCCCAGGGAACTGATCACTGCAGTCTGGAGATCAGCTATAATTCTTGGAGATCTCCAGGCTCTTCCTGGAGGTTGGCAAGTAAAAGAGGCTTCTTTCTTTCCTCTGCAAAATATAGGGGGGGGTGTTATTTGCCCCATGGTGCCATTTTAGAAATGGCTTGAGGGAAAGGCAAGAGGCCCCCCTCCCCTCATATGGTCCTGACCAGAATTATAGACGGAGAACATCCCTACTGATTGGCTTTATCTATAAATGTGGAACAGCTAATAATAGTGTCTTCCTAGTTCGAACAGCAAACCAGGAATTTCATTGTTCACCTGCAGTATTTCATGGGGAACTTGGTGCTTGCATGTGGCTGCAAGTCCCCATGGTGACCGCCATGTGGAAAATGTAATGTGTAGTATGGCTCTGAGCAATGTCCCCAGGTCAGAGATGAACAATGAAATCCTTGATTTGCTTCTTGAACCAGGAAGGTACTATTGTTAGCAGATTCACATTTCTGCAAAAAAGCTAAAAAATAGGAATGGCCTCCATCCACGATTAGTGGGTCAATGAGATCTCAAGAAAAAGCTCTATATAGGTCATTAGTCAGATTGCCATAAAAAAAAGTTCAAGACCCTAAGTTCGTGTACGGTGTGAAAAGTTGGAGCAGAGTTTCATCCAGAGGGGTCAATGAGTTTTGCCAGATGCATCTGGAAGACTCTCCTCAGGAATGTCAGATACTTTTCTAATGATTCTAGTGGAAGTCAGTAGAATTTTGGTCAGATTAGTGAAATTTCTCAGGGGCTTCACATATCACTATATAAAGCATCTGGACTCTTAAGCACTTTAGCAGGAAGATTATAGCCTTTCGACAGACAGATGTGTGATAAGACATATTGACAGATGTTCTGACCTTTACTTTTAAAACTCTCATTTATAGGGGACTTTTTTTAAAAAAATGCATTTTCTTATATCTAACTTTGCTTTCAAATGTCTATGGCAAATAGTTACTTTATCCACTTGGAAATAGCAGGAAGAACATTTGCTTTTAATGTCATCATTATCTCCCAGTGCCTCTGGATAATGAAACTGTATTAAGTTTTCAGTGCAGGCTGTTCTAAGGGACCTCTATTTCAGACATTGAAAGATTTAGTCTAATCATGAAAAAAAAAATTAACTCCAGTGTCCCTAGATAGACTTAAATTAATTCTCTCTTTCTCCCCACCCTTCGAATTCACTTTCAGATATACTTCCTACAGAAATCACCAGAACTGTGTCAGAAGAAGAGATAGCAAAATGATAGTTGAGAAAACCAAATAAAATGGACATAAACGAAGGGACAGTTTTGGACCAGCCAAATGACCCCATGATAACTGCAGCAACATTGGATGGCCAAGGCACTAATATAGCTCTGGTGCAGCTGGTCACACATAACCACCACCGGTGACTCTTACACGTTCCCAGCTGCATTAACAGGCTCATTCTCCCAATTCTATAGGGCGCAGACAAGCTTCACAGTGCAGGTGCCTAACTAACTAGCTGTGCATCAACATGCCACATGCTCGGAAAGCTGTTTCCAAAAGAGAATTCTCTGGCTCACATTGGTTCATCACAGAGGTACAACAAATTGTGTGATCCAAAGGGCAATATTAAGGTGCTCATGCTCACTGTGCAAATTGGCATCCAGTCATAGAACTGGAATGTTCAGTACAAAAGTGCAGTCCCTCTGCCATCAGCAGCCAAAGTAGCCTCTTTTCTTCTTGTCTTGAGATTTTCGTCAGAGCCTCCCATGCTCCTGAAATCCTCCATAATCTAGAATGTTCTCTATAAGTAGTTCCATTAAGAAGAAAATATATATATAGTTCTCATCTGAGCAAAATCCATAGATTGAAGCTGAAATCCTAAAAGCACTTTCCTGGGAATGAGCTTCAGTGAATAAAATGTAGGGTTTCCAGGTCTGGATTGGAAAATACCTGAAGACTTTGGGGGTGGAGCCAGGAGAAGGTGGGGTTTGGGGAGAGGAGGGGCCTCAGCATGGTACAATGCCATAGAATCCACCCTCCAAAGCAGCCATTTTCTCCAGGGGAGCTGATCTCTGTCAGCTGGAGATCAGTTGTAAAAGCAGGAGATCTCCAGGCCCCACTTAGAAGCTGGCAACCCTAATAAAATTGGTCTTAATCCACCTCCTGTTTTGCCAAGTTCACTTACAAAATGAAAATATTTGAATCCTCTTTGGAATTCTAAAGCTTATCAAATGTCTCACCGACAACATAATGCTTCTGCCTCCCCCTGACTTTTCAGTATGATCCCAGTCAGCTCTGTTATCTGTGTTTATACATAAGTTTCGTAGCCAATTCCCTTAGCACCTAGATTGCAACTCAGGGGAATAGCAACTGTCGCTACACTTATACTAACAGTACTCATAGAAAGTATTATGGTGCAATATTTATGCAAAGCTATGGGACTTACAAAAATGTTTTACAGGAACTGCTATTTATTAAAAAAACATTTGTTAGTGACATGTGAAGTGAGGCCTAGCCAGTGTGGGGCCTCTGGGACTCTACCTGAGCACTGATTTGACCCATCTTAAGAAAAAAAAAGCTTCTAAATTTGTGGTATTACTGCTTGAATTTGAAGAGTAAGAACTTCTTTTTTACAAAAAGAATATCTCCATCCCCCCCCCCAAAAAAAAAAAAAAATGATGGATGGTGCATGTCATAGATACCACCCTCTGAAGCGATCATTCCCTCCAGGGGAACTGATTTCTGTAGTCTGGAGATATTGCAACTCCAGGAATACTCCAGCACTTACCTGGAGGTTGGCAATACTAGGACCAGTGCCTTCCTCTGACGTTGACTACTATCACTGGTATTCAGAGATTCACTGCCACTAGAGTCACCATGGCTCTTTGCCTGAGACCCTGGAGAGCCATTGCCAATCCAAGTAGGCAATACTGACCTTGATGGACCAATGGTCTGCTTCAGTAGAAGGCAGCTTCGTGGGTTCATGAGTCTGTCTGACTCCCTTTAAAATCCATCTGTGATCATGGCCATCTCTAGAGCCACTGGCAGAGAATCCCACAATTTAATTACTCTTCGAGTAAACATTTCCTTTTTCTCTGTCCTGTATCTGTTGACCATCAGGTTCATTGAATCCTTGAAACTCCACCCATTTGACCTGTCCATTTTCACTCTTCTGGTTAGCTCTAATGATGGTTTCTTCAAGGTTACTATCACTTTTATTATGTTCAGCAACAATTCAGCTACTGGGATTTTGAGTCTAGCAAGATGATGACTCTCTCAGTTCCGCAGGGCCTGCAAGACGGAGCTCTTCCGCCAGGCATTCAATTAGGGGCCGCCGCCATTGGAGTGCCCAGCCCGTAATGCCACAACGGAGCAGCTGCCTGAGCAGGAACACCTAGTACTTACTACCAAGCTGGGGCCACTTGGAGTTGGCAAGTGAGGAACACCAGCTCTTCAGATATGGCGAAACATTGGCCTAATGGTTAACAACCGCTTGCATCTTTGCACTGTATTTGTACTGTAATGGTTTTATACTTGTATTATAATATGTTTTAACTGGTGTATTTTTAGATATGTTTTATGTATGTATTTACATCGATTGTAAGCCGCCCTGAGCCTGCTTTGGCGGGGAGGGCGGGGTATAAATCCCATAATAAATAGATAGATAGATAGATAGATAGATAGATAGATAGATAGATAGATGATAGATAGATAGATAGATGATAGATAGATAGATAGATAGATAGATAGATAGATAGATAGATAGATAGATAGATAGATAGATAGATAGATAGATAGATGATAGATAGATAGATAGATAGATAGATAGATAGATAGATAGATAGATAGATAGATGATTTAAGAGGTCACCTAAGGAAGTTATCATTTGTTTAATGAAAGGGTTAATTATAGGTAAAAGATTCTGAATTTTAAAATGTCTGTTTTCATTCAGCTTCCAAGATTCTGATGCAAATAATTTGTATACATTAGCATAGACAGAGAAAAAGGCAGCTACTAACAGAACAGGTCCCCAGGATCTAATCCACAGTTAGCGAACCTTTAAAAATTGCAGAAAAGAGAGACTATTGATGGGGGTGAGCTATCGTGTTAACCATAGTCTGGCAGCGCAAGATACAAGTCAGTGTCCCTCCACTGATATTCACCATAAGCCTCAGTGAGAACAGTGGGGTATAAATGAAATTAATAATAATGGGATCAACAACTCCATGGGAAATAGCCCTCATGCATCTAAGTTTGCTAAGGTTTGCTTCAGAGCTCAGCACTTTCTCACTTCCCCTTTCATGCAACATTTCATTTTGACCAGAGGCTTGCAGCCAAAGGTTTGGCTGGTTATTTCAAATCAATGTGTGAACTTCAGCTTCCCTTACCTCTGCAATTCTTCCCAGCTTAATCTCGAACAAGAAGATCTGGGAAAGCCTACAGACTCCCATTTTTTCTTAGACAGCAAGCAAGCCTGCAGGCAGAGTTTGTTCTATTTTTTTCAGTTCAGTTGTTGAACAGGACCTAGTTCTACAGACACTATATAAATAATAAATACTGCTATATTGTTATAGTAATATGTCTGCTCCGTGTAGATTAGAAAAGCAGCAAAATCAGGCCCTCCACAGGCAAAGTAGGGAGCCTCTGCATACCCAAGAGACTCCCCCAAGGATATAAAAACAGGAACTTGTAAACTATCCAAGATAAATGAAGGAAGATCTCAGAAAACTGTCTGCTATAGCTGCCAACTGGCCAGCAGAAAAAAAGTCCTGTCCCTTGAACAGAGGCTTAATAGGATGTTATTTACCTGTGTGAAGTTCTCATTTTCTTGCAAATCAGGAAGAGGGGACTCATTCAGATTCTGCTCTTAAGTTCACACACCAGAGACCTGTGTTCAAAATAACATTAATTTATTAACAAGATATAGGGCTGCCAGCTCCAAGTTGGGAAATATCTGGAGATTTTCAGGGTGGAGCCTGAGGAGGGCGGGGTTTGGGGTTGGGAGGGACTATGATGAGGTATAATGCCATAGAGTCCACCTTCCAAAGCAGCCATTTTCTCTACATGAACTGATTTCTGTCACCTGGAAATCAGTTGTAATCCAGGAGATCTCCAGCCACCATCTGGAGGTTGGCAACCCTATACAGGGATGGGAGCAACAGGATTCAGAATGAGGGAGCTCATTTGTTCTAACTAGCAAACAGGACTAAGTGAACAGGGAACTACAGAGCCCATGTGACTAAACTAACCCATACAGAAATGGGAGGTGGGGGGCAGACAGTTCTACTGTAATAGATACAATAAATGTACCAGTATTTCGGAAACTTATAGTATGCTAGCTTGTAAAATTCTGGGAATTTCGAGGCATGAGTTTCCAGATGGTTCCCCCCACACCTGCAAGGCATCTTTGTAAGCTTGTCATGTCCCCTGGCCACCAGCAGGGGATGGAGGACAGGGTTACTAGATCCGGCTTGGGAAACTGCTGGAGATTTGGGGATGGAGCCTGGGGAGGACAGGGGCTTCAGTGGTGTGCAATGTCATACACTCCACCCTCCAAAACAGCCATTTTCTCCAGGGGAACTGATCTCTGTAGTCTGGAGATGAGCTGTAATTCCAGAGGATCCCCAGGTCCCATCTGGAGGCTGGCATCCCTTCCGATACCTTCCTAAGAAGACTTGCTTCCTAAGAAGACTTGCTTGAATTCCCAGGTATGCCCCCCAAGACCTTCTAAATTTATTTGTTTGTTAAAAGGGGAATACTCTTCCCTGGACTGATTATGCTGCAGGAAGAATAGAATGTTAAAATCAGTTTAATAGAAGGAGAGAGAGAGAGAGTGACAGGCAGACAGACAGATTGAGTGTGTGTCTGTGCTCTGAAAACTTAAAGAATCATAGGAGAGAGTTTCTAACTTTCTCTCTACTCTTCCTCAGGTCCCACAACATGTTAGGATAAACTGATAGACTTTATTGGCTTTAGACAATAATGTAAAATTAAAACAACAACAAAAATGCCAACGTCACTGACAAAAAGATCCAGCTGTTTAGGTACAACAGGAAATCATTATGAGACCCCGTGTTGATAATCAATGCTTTATCGATGAAAGAAAGATCCGTAAGAATGGATATTATAAATACTGGAAATTTTAAATAAGAGCTGATTTCTGGTGGTGTAGGCCTAGGGCTGCCACTCTTCAGATGGGGCCTGGAGTTCTTCAGATAGGGTTCCCATTCCCCAGGTGGGGGCAGGGGATCCCCTGCTTTTGGGGGCTTCTGTCCAAATCCCGCCCCCAAACAGCAACATCATCACACAGTGTCATTGATGCAATGACATCATGTGGAAGTGACATCACATTGGGGACATTGCGTGGCGTCACTCTGGTTTGAAGGCAAAACTCTATGGTTTGAAAGCAATTTTACCATAGAGTTTTGCTCTCAAACCAGAGTGTCACCACACAGTGTCCCTGGTGTGATGACATCACTTCCATATGATGTCATTGTGTTGCTGCTTGGGGGCAGAGCTCTGCTCCACTCCCAGAAGGCTTCCTCCCACCACCTGCTGGTGTGAGGTCAGTACCTGGCAGCCCTATCTCTACAGAGATCACTTTTCCTGGAGAAAATGGCTGCTTTAGAAGGTGGACTGTGGTATCAGATCCTTGCTGAGCTCCCTCCCATCCTCCAACCACATCCTCCCCAGGCTCCACCCCAAAATCTCCAGGTTTTTCCCAACATGGGCTTACAACCTTTTGTGGACCTCCAATGAATAACTTCTGGCTGTACCTGCTCTTCTTTTCCCCTCAAAGTAGGGGAAAAAACCCTTCCAGTACATTTTTCTACTTGGTTTCTCTGGAGATTTGCTTGTCACAAATAAGTGTAAAAGTGAATTAGCAGTTCCTGGTGGCCATTTGGAGGATTGAAGAAGTGTCAGTAGGGGACAAGGTTTTCATTCCTTTCCTTCCATGCCTCTTCATGACTGAAAACACTCTTCCAAACTTGCAATCAGTTCTCCATGGGAGGAAAAGTCTAGTACAAGAGCTTAAATCTGACTTTACCAACCTATTGAGTTAATTGCAGTGTTGGGGTGACATTTTAAATTCACAAGGCAACCAGAAACCCTTTTGCAGTAGAGACCCTTCCTCAATATTCAAAGCAGCCATCTTCTAATTAACTCTAGTTACCAGCTTTTAAAAAAACAAACAAAAAACAGGAATATCAAATACATATCATTTAGTTTACAATGAGCAAAGCTAGTTTTTATGTGACAGTCTGAAAAAGTCTCATATGCAACCTCCTGATATACAATATTTCGGTCCATCTGGCAACACTAACTAGAAACCCTTCTCCCTTTCCAGTCTTTCCCTGACATTCAGGTAGTTCAATCAATTCTAGAATTGCCAGTGACTACTTTACCACCATTCCTTAGTAAATAATTTTGTGTATGGATCTATGGGCCAAATTAGATGATATATGGGACACATAACATTGGGGAACTAAAGTTCACAAACACTCCAAGGCCCAGTTCAGCTTGTGAGTACAGAGTATGGGGGAGGAGAGGTGTTGGCCTTCCCTCCCATGCCATTTTCCTGAGCCAAAACTACCACAGTTGGTATATATAGAGCCCTACAGCAAAGCTAGCAGAGCTCTTCTGTGACCGTTTTGAGTCAGGAAAAATGCATGGAAGGGAAGGCTGAAGCCTCTTCTTCCCCAGTAGCATGCTTCTGAGCCAAATCAGGCCCTGGAGCACTTGGGAACTTGCAATGTCTAGTCTGGCTCTATGACAGATACCCCTACACTGCCAAACTTTATTATGATGCCAGACCTCCAGTTGTGGCAGGAGGCCCCCGACTCACATCCCTTGTTGCCTACCGCCACTCAGAGAGGTGGCAAGAGATTTTTTTTAAGCTGGTATTACACATGATGTGATCACTTCCAGTCAAAACCCACCCATGATGTCATGTAACTAGGAATCACTAAGATTTCCAGCAATTCCTAGAGCAACTTGACATTACGAATTTTCCTGGAAGTGATATCATAGCACACATGACTCTGCATCCCTCCATGTCCCCATTCCCCAAGTTCACACGTAGGGTTGCCACCCCCAGGTCCCAGTGGGGGATCCTTGGTTTTGAGAGCTTCGCCCTGGCATAGACCAGCAGGCAGGCAGGGGAAACCCTGCCTATAAACAGGGATGTCACTGTGCAACATCCCTGGTGTGATGACATCACCTGGAAATGATGCCATCACATCAGAAATGTCTTGTGGGGGCGCTCTGGTTTTGGGGCAACTTTACCATAGAGTTTGCCCCAAAACCAGAATGTCCCCTGCATGTCAGGGACATAATGCAAAATCCTCTCCCACCTCCAAAACACTCCCCCAAATCCCCCTGCTGGAGCAGTGAGGGAACCTGGCTACCCTATTCACACCAGTTGCCACACACATCACAGCGACCCTGTCCTTTACTGCTGCTCACCACAAATCCCCCCAAAACCTCAATTTGGTTCTGCCATTTCTTGCAAAGTTTTATTGCTGTTTCAGGCCTTGTAATTCAAAACAAGAAAAAATAAATTCATCAAAAGGAATTCAGGAAATGGAGGCAAATTTTTTCACCTGATTGATTCTTATGTTTTTTAACAAAAAAGAAAATGGTAGGGGATTTTTCTCTCTCCCCATCTCTAGTACTTATTATCAGCAGACCATATAAATGACTGGTCCTTGCCACATGAACAATTACTTTAATTTCCAGTTCCTTCTGCTGGAACTTTAATTAATTGAAAGATGGGTCTTTTATAATGCATGAAAGACTTGGAAGATGTGGCTCTGCAACTTTGCCTCTGCTAGTAAAGACCAGAAAAGAATCAGCAGCCACTTCGCTTGCTCAAAATAGCTGTGTGTGTTTTAAAATTTTAGTGGGGATTAGCACATTGTCATCTCAATATATCACTTTGAGTAACTCGCAGAATAATGTTCTGTTCAGAATGATGCAACATAATGATACGATGCACTGGAAAGATGAGATGACAAATCCCTGACATAAAGTTTGTCCTTGTTTGAACTGGTATGTTTGCCTTTCCATAATAAACTTGGACACATCTGTACAGTAGATGATGTGGTGTGACTCTTACTCTGCTCTTCGTATAACACCTTTGATAGCTGTCCACCAACCATTTATTTTTTCAATGTCACAGTGTTGGAGTGGAGCCCAAAATTCTCAGTGAATGTTTTTGGCAGTATATTTCTTTTTAGGTGATATCTTTTAGACTTACATGAAGATATTCACATATTCCTTTGCCCAGGGGACCTGGCAACCCTACTTGCATTGCCCTCATCTCCCCCCTCTCTCAGGTGTTCTCACTTTCCCACTCTCTCATTTACCCTCACTTGCCTTCAGAGATGTAACCATGGTCATCTGACAGCAATGCTGATCCTGTGAACTTAGGCAGATCATGAGAGGGAGAGCAGGCAGTGTTGCATCAGTCCTTAGTTCTTGTGGCCTTCCTTACACGCCCAGGGAAATGCCGATTGCTACTTTGGGGTCAGCAAGCAATTTTCTCTAGGCCAGTTTGGCCAGGGATCCTGGAGGGTTGTTGTTGTTTTGCTGTCTTCTGGGCATGGAGCAGGGGTCACTGGGAGTTCATGTGGGGGAGGTAGTTGTGAATTTCCTGCATTGTGCAGGGGGTTGGACTAGATGACCCTGGAGGATCCTTCCAACTCTATGATTCTAAATGAATAAACCTTAGGAACAAGGAAGAGGCAGCATCCATGGGAATCAATGGCATCAAACAGGAGTTTAGAAGCCAAGATATTCACTTAGTAAGTAATTTGGGAGGGGGAAATCTTATCCCTCCAAAATTGCTAGTTTCTCCTACAAAATTTAATCTGCCAACACATTTTTTTTTTAAAAAAAATACAATAACGTCTTCCCACAGTGTTCAAGATTCCTCATAAGCAGGAAACTACCTCCTTTAAAAATTGTGTGTTAAGCCCAATCTTTTTTGGTCTGGGTTTCCCTAGGTAGTAACTATGCAGCCTCATAATGAAAGACACACCAAGTAGGGCAGATAAAGAAAAATATGCAAAGGAAATGTTTCACAATAACAAACTGAAAACAGACAAAGAAAAGAAAAATTAAGAATGGATCCGACTTAATCTATGCCACTACCCCAAATTCTCTTTCTTGTGTATTCCCAGTTGTAATTTGTTGAACAGTGCTCCCTAGCTATAGACTTTGGGCTGGATCCCAATACACCCCTCAGCTAAGTGGGATCTTCTGACTCCCTTCCAACTACTCTTGAACAGGGGCACCTTCCTTCAGCAAAGAAAAACTTTTCTCCATCAGCAAAATTAATTCCACACTGAGGGAGGTCTTCCACCTCTGAAGGAGGGGCGGGAAGAGCCTCAGTCGTGGGATCCAAAACACTAGCAGGACTTTCCATTCTCAGTGTTTTGTTGCTGCTGGGCTCTCAGGGGGCCTGATGTTCATTTTATGTTTTGTATCACAATGTGGACACCTCCCCCTCAAAAAAAAAAAAAGGTCTCATCAAGTTTAAAGGTCCAGTGTATACTCTGTGATATCCCTTTTTATCTGCCAAAAAGTGTGAACACACTTGAAAATATTTTTTAGGAAAAAAATGTGCATTGAATTTTTTCACACATATGCATGTTAGGTACCTGGATTTTGTTCTTGGCAGTTTGTACTTCAGTAGCACATGTAAAGTTTGAATCAGCAGAAAGGTTTCCAATTAGTCAGTAGGTGTTCATCATCTCAAAATCCTTCGCCAAACTTTAGTACCTTGTCCAAATGAAGCATATTTGTCTATTGCCTTTGACTCAGTTATGTCCCCAGGCTTTACCTGATAAATAAAAGCCCTCCAATGATTCATAAGGCAAAGGGTCTTTTCGGGGGGAGCGCACGGGAGCGCAGCTCCGGGAGCTCAGGAGCCAAGCCCCGCCCCCAGCCGGCGTCCCGGAGAGTCTTTCAGGCAGCCGAATGTCAATTTCAGCTCCATTATATCCTATGGGCCATTGAAGTCAATGGTGAAAACATAGAGTATATTCTAGGGGCTGGAGGAGAGGGTTTGAGGAGAGGCTCGAACCTCACAGGATAGCTGATGGAGCCTCTCCCCAAGATACCCACCAAGTTTCAAGAACATTGGACCAGGGGGTCCAATTCTATGGGCCCCTAAACAGGTTGCCCCTATTCCCTCCATTGTTCTCTATGGTGGGAAAAAAATAACTTTTTTTCCCACCATAGAGAACAATGGAGGAAATGGGGCAACCTGTTTGGGGGTCCATAGAATTGGACCCCTGGTCCAATGTTCTTGAAACTTGGTGGGTATCTTGGGGAGAGGCTCCATCAGCTATCCTGTGATCTTGGAGCCTCTACCTCAAACCCCTCCCCTCCAGCCCCCAGAATATACCCTATGTTTTCACCATTGACTTCAATGGCCCATAGAGTATAATGGGGCTGAATTGCCACTGAATTTCTTTCATTCCCTCCTTTCCTTCTTTCTTTTTCCTCTTTCCCTCATTCTTCTCTTATCTCTTTCTTTCTTTCTTTCTTTCTTTCTTTCTTTCTTTCTTTCTTTCTTTCTTTCTTTCTTTCTTTCTTTCTTTCTTTCTTTCTTTCTTTCTTTCTTTCTTTCTTTCTTTCTTTCTCTTTCCCACCTTCTTCTCTTCTCTTTTTTCCTCCTTTCCCTGTTTCCCTCCTTCTTCCCTCTCTTTCTTTCTCTCTTTCCTTCCTTCTTTCCTTCTCTCTACTCTCTCTCTTTCCTTCCCTCTTTCCTCCTTCTGTGGCCCAACTCTCATGAGAAGGAGTTTAAACTTTAAACCCCTTCTCTCTTAGCTCCCCCACCCAGACCAGCTGGGGAAGGGAAGGGGAGGCTTTTGAAGATGCTTCCCCCCCTTTTGCTTCCCCTTCTGACATCACTTCCGGTGATGTCAGGGGGTGTGGCATATGCTAATAGCCTAATAGCTCATTAGCATACCATATGCTAATGAGCTCCTGCAGCTGTTCTTCTACGAAAAGACCCCTGGCCCTGCTCATGTATGTTAAATCATGCATACGTATGCCAAAGGAATCTTGCCACTGTTTCTACCAACTTGATGCCCGGGTATACTGCCAAACATCCAATGTCCACAGAGATGGGAGCCTAGAGATCTCCAGTTATTATTCGTTCCCCTGGAGAAAATGTTGCTTTGGAGGATGGGCTCTATGGCTTTGTACTCCACTGAAATTTCTCCCCTCCCCCAATTCCACCCTTCCCAGGCTCCAAGTATTTCCCAACCCAGAGCTGGCAACCCCGCTTATGCATGTACAAATATATGCATGCAGACCTTGTATAACTGATTGTGAATGCTGATGGTAGAAAACAGGGATTAACTTTGACCAGCCATCAAGTGATTGCAAAAATGAAAAAGTTCCAAGGTTAGGTAATCCATGGCTTTTTATGGCAATGGACCATGGTGTTCTTGATGCATTTGGTCAAAAGGCCTGTAGATGAATGATCTCAGATGCAAGAAATCTCCAAAGGGCCACAGATAAACTGGGAGAAGAAAGAAATACTTCCATAGAACTGTTACAGATAAATATTTTGGAATTACCCCAAGTAGAAAGCATAATTTTAAGAACAGTGGGGGGTGGCGGGATGCGAATTGGACAGAAGTGACTGCAGCTTAGACCCCATCTAGAACACATTCAGGAGATGGTTCCTTTGCCCAGTCAGAGAACTACTTCATTACTGTCTCTTTTCAGGCACTCTGGCAGCTTAGATCAGTTGCTGGAGTGAGAAAGAAGATTAATCGCGTGGCGTAGTCTTTTGGCCCAGAAAAGAACAAAGTGCTGGGTCAAAAAAGCCATATGAACGAGCAGCTTAGTCAGGGTGATTGGCACAGAGGAGACAGCAATTCCAAGCAGAACTGTGAGACTTGGCAGACACGAGGAACTCCCATTTAAACAACGGACTCCTTTTTATTCAATTCTGGAAACTGATAATTTATTATCCAAACCCTTTCTGTCTCAGCCCATGAAATATAATCACTGCCTGTTCTAGTTTGTTTTCCTCATTTTGCTGCACTGTGGTCATTTCTCCCCCCTATTGACCACTGCTGCAGGTGTGCACTCTCTAAGTGGTTTATCTGAAGCTGGCGGGTGAAATGCCCACTTCCTGAGGTGAAATCTCTGGAGCAGAGCAAGGGGAAAAAGCTTAAAGCCATAATGTTGTTACAGCTTTCATTGTCCCAAATTTTAAGTGGAACTGGCCGTTATCTTCGGAATTGTAGGGTTGCTACCCGACTCTTGCCAAGTTTACCTGAATGCTAGAGCAGGAAGGAGAAATTTCTTCAGGCTGCCTATTCCTCTGTTAAATTTCCCTTCCCTCAATGATCTTTTCCTTAGGGATGTTTTCAAAATTCTCCTCAGTTGGATTTATTCCTAGATGTTGGAGTCGAGACTTACCTTGTCTTATTTCAGAAGAGAAACTAAGGCATTAGTGATGAAATTTCTTACTATCTATACTTCTTATTGTCATTGAGTTTAATAAGGGATTAGAAAATGGTTCATCAGTGGCTTTAGCCATAATTACAGAATAGAATCTGCATGTTTGGAGGTAATAACTCCCTGAATATTAACAGTGGGGGCAACAACACCAACAAAATCATATACAGTGTTCTAAATGTGGCTGCACCATAGATCTATACAAGGGCATCACAGTATTGGCAGTTTTATTTCCAGGCCCTTTCCTAATAATCTCTAACTTGAAGTTTGACTCTGAGTTGATATTTTCATCAGTCTATTGGCTGTTTCTGCATGGTGAGGATTCTCCACATTGCTTTCTTCATTGCTGTGAATGCAGAAGTAAGTGCACTGATGATGGACTTCCAGATGTGAGGATTTCCTCTGCACTTTCCTCCATCTGCTTTCCAACTTTTCTCTTCCACATGTTTTCCACAGCAAGTCTATTGGCATGCTGTGACAATGGCATCTGCAAAGGGCTGAGAGCCAGTTTGCTGTAGTGGTTAAGTGTGCAGACTGATCTGGGAGAACCTCTACTTGCAGCTGCTGGATGACCTTGGGCAAGCCATAGTTCTGTTAGAGCTGTTATCTCAAGGACAGTTCTCTCACTCAGCCCTACCTACCTCTCAGGGTGTCTGTTTCAGGGAGGGGAAGGGGGAAAAGTTTGTAAGCCACTCTGAGACTCCGAGCAAAGGGTGGGGTATAAATCCAATCTCCTCCTCCTCCTCCTTTTCTTCTTCTTATCGGGAAATGGTGCCTTATGGGTGGGACCTTCAGCAGGGCAGGAAACTGTCTGCCATTCCTTCCAGATCCCATGCTGACATGTTGTTTCCAAAAATACTGAAGTAAAGTAGGTTAAGGAAAGAATATATCGAGGACAGGGAAAACCTGGAAGGCAGACAATTACGAGGACAATATCATGTGGAAAATCAGCATATGCTTGCTTGCTTTGTTGACAGCCTTCCTTTCTTGTTGCAACTCAAGGTGGGTTACACAATGTAAAACAATACAATCAAATAGCAGAAGTTGTGTGGTTGTGTTATGTAGTTTGACTGGATTTGTGTTTGTGATATTTATATGTTGTATTTCTGCAAACCAAATAAATATTTTTATAATTTTTTTAAAGCAAGAAGGTATAAAATAAAACAGTGCAATAGGACTGGGATTACAAAAAATTAGAAACAATGCCAGTAAAGAAAATAAATTTGAAAAGTAATGTGGTAAAAGCAAGATAATATGTTAAAAGAGCAGTGGAATAGACTACAGTCCTGTTCTCTTTATAGGTATCTCAGTGAACCATTACCTTATGCTACAGCTCTATTCACTTTATAAAAATGTTCTCCTTATTAAAAAAAAAAAGTCTTGTTTGGAAGCCGAAATGAAAATCTAATGTGGAAACAGCCATCCACTACAACCCCAAAATCATTTTTCCTTTTGGTCTTTGGCAGTTCAGACCCCATCAACATATATTTAATGAGAGGACTTTTCTTTCCTTTGCACATAATGGACATGGACTGACTTACATTGGAGATCATTTACCATGTTGTTGTCCACTCACACAATTTAGAGAGATTCTCTTGGCAAAATTTGCTTTGATTTTCACCATCCTAAATGATTTGATGTGAGCTGCAAACTAGGACACTGCACCTATCACTACCTATTACTAGATCCATCACCTATTACACGATCCTAGTAGGATTCAGCTGCTTACTTCTTTCTATGATGAGAACTGTCCCTTTACTCCTACTCTGTGCTGCCAGGGAGTAGAGTGGCTCAATAGTTAAGCATAAGGTTGGCACACAAAAGGTCCCTAGTTCAATCTCCGGGACCTCCAGTTAAGGATCAAATCACAGATGTTGGAAAAGACCTTGGACAGCTGCTGCCAGTCTGAGTACAAATTATACAGATAGAAACCAGTCACTAGTATGAGTATGAGAGACCAAAGGAAACTGGAAGAATTGTGCTAAAGAAATTATAAAATGTACTCTATGTAAAAAAAATTATGTGACAATAACAATAAAGCAAATCTTCATAGATGAAATCATATCTTCATGTCTGCCCGGGAGAGATGTATTGAGCAAATACCTTGATGGTAGTTTGAAATTCCTTATGAAGAAAATGCTGTCTTAAGATACAAATGAAAAATATGGTTAAGAAAAGAACACACAGACGTTGTCGAAGGCTTTCACGGCTGGAGTTCATTAGTTGCTTTAGATTTTCTGGGTTGTGTGGCCGTGGTCTTGGCATTGCAGGACCTGACATTTCACCAGTAGCTGTGACTGGCATCCTCAGAGGAATAGCACAGAAAGATGGAGTACTCTCTGTGTCAAGGTGAGCAGAAAACTGATAGGCAAGTAATTTATTTCTACCCTGGAAGGTGGGGTAGGTCTGAGTCAATTATCTAGTGTAGTTCTCCAGGCTATTAACATGCTAATGGAGGAGCTTTCCTGAGGAGGTTCTTTTGTCTATGGATTGTTTCCTGAGGAGGTTTGAGGAGGTTCTTCTGTGTGTGGAATGGGTATTGAAACTCTAATCTTATCTGTAGTGCTATTGCCAGCTGTCGAGCATTTTGTGTTTTTCAGAACAGGAAACCATGCCCTATTTATTTTTAAACTCTCTTCTTTCCTGTTGAAATTGTGCATATGTTTATGAATTTCAATGGCTTCCCTGTGTAATCTGACATGGTAATTGGAAGTGTTGTACAGTCTTTCAGTGTCTTGGAACAAAATGCTGTGTCCTGTTTGGGTTAGGCTATGTTTAGCCACTGCTGATTTTTCAGGTTGGCCAAGTCTGCAGTGTCTGAATGGTATGCTGTGTGGTCCCGACGTAAACTTGTCCACAACGGCATGGTATGCGGTATACTCCTGCAGAAGTGAGGGGGTCTCTTCTTTCTTTTGCCAATCGTAGCATCTGTTGTATTTTTCTGGTGGGTCTACTGGTGAAACGTCAGCTCCTACAATGCTAAGACCACAGCCACACAACCCGGAAAATCTAAAGCAACTAACACAGAGAAGTGTCTACAACGAAACGCAACACAGTTCCGGAAAGTTTCATTAACAAGTAAAGGAGTATGAAGATATGATTTCATCCATGAAGATTTGCTTTATTGTTATCGTCACTTGTAATTTTTCCACATAGAATGCACTTTATAATTTCTTTAGCATAATTCTTCCAATTTCCTTTGGCCAGTCTGAGTAGACAGTACTGACACGGATGACTCAGTATGAAGCAGTTTCATATGTTCATGTGTTGTTTAACTGATTTTTAGGCCATAAAATGATTTCATCTGCTTGAATTCACACAAATATTAAGAGTTGCTGCACATTATAAAAACACCACATATGTAATGTGCATCTGGAATGCCGCCAGTAATACGTAAGAACCATATTAATAATTTCTTCTGGCGATATGTACATACCATCGAGAATGTATAGAGCTGTTTATAGATTCAGGTGGGTAGCAATATTGGTCTGAAGCAGCAGAACAAAGTTTGAATCCAGTAGCACCTTTAAGACCAACAAAGTTTTATTCATGGTATAACATTTCTTATGAATGCACAAATCTTCAGATACAGAGTTGTTTATTAAATCTTCCTTTTCCACTTTCCACTGTGGAGAACTTTACTACTAGAAATATTTCCTCAAGTGGGACTCAAAATATTTAAATCCATAGGTTGTATACAACCAACATTCAACTACCAGATGACGTGGAGGAGTGATCTTGGCCAGTTCTTCTCTGCACTGCTTCCTCTGACCCCCATGACTTTTTATTCATGAGGATTCCACAAGGCCTAATATCAAGTCCAAGGAGTAGTAAATTGTTGTCGGGAGAATGGAAAGGTGGGGACACATCCACTTCTGCTGGTAGAAAGTTGGTGGGTCCAACTCTGTGTAACTTTCAGAGTTCTATTTCCAGAATGCATACATGATAGAAGTAATTTATTTTTTTAAAAAATCTAACAGCATGGGTCCTGAAAAACATATTTTTGTAGGGTGTATGTGCTAATATGTTGCAGAAGAGTGCAGTTGCGATCTTCTGCAACAGGTAAGTGACAATACAACTTTATGTTATTATAAGACACCTGGTGGTAAAGTTGGCATATAAATCTCCTGAATAAATTAATAAATAGAATCCCCCTGGCAAACTACTTTTTTATTAACCATATTGACCAGAATAAACATTAATTTTAAATTGCTGTCTGCAACTAGGATTGCTGGCTTCCCCCAGCCACTGGCAAGGGATACGGATAGGGCAGCCAAATCCAGGTTGGGAAACTGGTGGAGATTTGGGGATGGAGCCTGGGAGGACAGGGACCTCAGTGAGGCACAATGTCAAACAGTCTACACTCCAAACCATCCATTTTCTCCAGGGGAACTGATCTCTGGTCTGGAGATGAGCTGTAACTTGGGTGGGGGGGCAGGGTCCCCAGGCCTCACCTGGAAGCTGGCATTCCTATCTGCTGTTCAGTTTCTCTACACTTCTGTGTAAAGGCAGATCCCTGCCCCATTTTTCTCAGAGAAGAAGCTGCTGGGTAGATTATTGACCACAGCCTGTGTTTACTTGTGCTACTACATTTATCCCATCTTGTCTCTGAGAAGCTCAGGCTGGTGAACTTAGTTCTTTTATGGTTGCCAACGTCAACAACAAAAGAATGTCTTGCCCCTTTAGTAGAGGTTTAATGTGTGGAACTTGGCAGCTGAAGCTTTTCCTGGGATGGAGGTAAACAGTATCAGTTGGTAAATAGCATCCCATTAAGCCTCTGTTAAAATAACTGGTCATTTCCCTCCCCTCTCCAGGTTGCTGTCAGCCTTTCTTTCTTCCTCAATTTTATCCTCATAACAAGCCTATAGGGTAGGTCATGTGACTGACTCAAGGCTGCCCAGGGAGAACAAGGAGTGTCTTCACTAGGGAAGGTTTGAATTGGTTCTCCCCTTTCTTAAGCTAGCACTGTACCCACGACACCAAACTGGCTCTCTTGCATTGTACTTTCATATATTAATTTCATACGTTCTTTTCAACTGTATTGATAAGGAGACGCTGTATTTTAAAAAGCAGTAACAAGGAAAAACAGACTATACCTAGTACTATATGCTTTTGTGAACAATGGGCTAATCATTGTAGAAAAACTGAGGTAAGTGATATGTATGAGACAACACACCGGAGGTAAATTCAAAAGTGATTTCAGCTTTATTTCAGCTCCAAGTTAGACCAGCTAAGGACTAGACCAGCTAGACAAAATACAGTCCTAAAACAGCAGCTTATATACAATCCTGGCTGAGGTAGCCACGCCCACAGAAACAAAACGCACCAATAACATTTGAATATCATAACCAATCACAGCTCAGGTATAAGGACCAATCATCTTTGTACCTTATGACCAATCACAGTTGTTCCCGCCATAAGCCCTCTGATTGGGCAATACTTGTGCAGCTTTTCCGATCCGCATAATGAGCACCTGCTCAGTATGCTCACCATTATGTCTCTGAGGACATAACAACTCCTCCCCCCTTAGATGGAACACACTCATAGTCTGCTAAATGGGGAGGGGCCCTTCGGCTTCATTGGGACCGCCTGAGTTCTGGGGCTTCAGGGTCTTCACTGGTCTCAGCGCCAGGCATTGCTGGGCTGTCAGGGTCCACAGGGTCCGAGAGTGCAGGGGTCTGCCCTGCCTCAGGTTCTTGACGAGAACCAGCAGCACTCACCTCGTCCGGAGGCAAGTGGGACTGCTCCCTGGGCCTGAAACAATCTCCGGCTTCAATCTCCTGGTCCGCAGGAGACCATCGCTGCCGGAGTTGGTCTATGTGGCGGCGTATCTTTCGGCCGTCAGATAGCCTCACCACATACATCCTGGACCCTAGGCGGTTGGTGACTTCGGCGGGAAGCCACCGGTGCCCCTCGGAGTAGTTTCGGGCAAAGACCCAGTCCCCGGGCTGGAACTCCCTGGATGGCGTGGGCGATTCGGCCCGTACAGCTCTGCTGCCATCCAGATCCGGGTGCAGGCGGTCGAGGAGGGTTGTCAATTTCCTCCCCATGAGCAGCTCGGCCGGGCTTTTCCCTGTGGCAGAGCTCGGTGTGACATGCTGCCATAGGAGAAAATTGGCCACACGATGGTCCCAGTCCTCGCCAGGCAGTCGGGCGAGGGTCTCTTTCGCCGTCCGCACCATTCTTTCCGCCTGGCCGTTGGAGGCGGGGTGGAATGGTGCTGTGGTGATGTGCCGGATTCCGTAGCCCTCTAGGAAGCCGGCGAACTCCCTAGAGGTCAGTTGAGGGCCGTTATCACTGACCAGTACTTCAGGTAGCCCATGGGTGGCAAAAAGTTGGCGCGAAGCCTTTATTAGGTTTGCCGATGTCGTGGACCTCATGGGGACTACCTCCAGCCACTTCGAATAAGAGTCCACAACCACTAGGAGCATTTGGCCGTTGATTGGCCCGGCAAAGTCAAAGTGCAGCCTTGACCAAGGCTTTTCAGCTCTGTTCATGGGTGCTGGTGGTGTGTGCGGAGGGTCAGGCCGTGACTGCTGGCAGCACACGCAGCCTCGGACTTTCTCTTCGATGTTTGCATCGAGCCCAGGCCACCATAAATACCCCTCGCCAGGGCCTTCATGCGAACAATCCCTGGGTGCCCAGCATGCAGGGACTCAAGAACCCTTCCTCTTAGTTTGGGGGGAATCACGACTCTGTTCCCCCATAGTACACAACCCTTAACAATGGACAGCTCAGACCTTCTGTCCCAGTACGCCTTGAACTCAGGCTCTGAACAGACACTCGGCCACCCCCTCCACACCCAGTTTAAAACACGAGATAGTATCAAGTCCTTCTGGGTGAATGCGGCAACGTCCTCGGACTGAAGTGGAGACTCCGGCAGTTCATCCAAGGCGCAAATGTCCACTGTAGGAGCTGGATCGAACCCAGTCTCAGGCAGAGGACAGCGGCTCAGAGCATCAGCGTGCGCGATACATTTTCCAGGTCTATGTTCCAAGTCGTATTCGTATGCCGCCAAGAACAGGGCCCATCTCAGCATTCTGGGCGACAGAATGTTGGGCGTGGGGCGGTCAGGGGCAAAGATTCCCAGTAGCGGCTTGTGGTCCGTCACCAGAATGAAATGGCGGCCATACAAAAAGTCATGGAATTTCTTGACCGCACTTACAAGCGCCAAACCCTCTTTGTCTATTTGCGCGTAGTTTTTTTCTGCACCACTCAATGACCTTGAGTAGTATGCAATCGGTGCCTCAGACCCGTCAGGCATTACATGGCTCAAAACTGCCCCAATACCGTATGGCGACGCATCAGCCGCCAAAACCAACATTTTACCCTCATCAAAATGAGTTAGCACGCTGTCAGAAGTCAGTAACGCTTTAACATTTTCAAATGCCCTCTCTTGTAGCTGTCCCCAAACCCATTTCGCGCCTTTATTCAACAATCGATGCAATGGCTCGGCTACCGAAGCTTTGTGGGGCAGAAATGAGTGGTAAAAATTGATTAGCCCAAGATAGGCTTGTAACTCCGTTTTATTTGTCGGTCTGGGTGCATTGTGTATAGCTGCTACCTTTCCAGGGGTTGGGTGTACACCTTGTTCGTCAATCTTGAACCCAAGGAACTCGACACTGGAGACCCCAATCGCACATTTTTCCCGTTTTACTCGCAACCCAGCCTTATTGAAACACTTCAGAACACTCCGGACCCTTTCCAGCAACTCTTCATCACTTTTTCCCGCAATAAGCACGTCATCAAAATAGGGAATTACTCCCTTGATACCTCTGAGCAACCCCTCCATTAAACCCTGGAAAATCCCTGGTGCGACGTTAACCCCGAATTGTAGGCGCTTAACTTTAAACGCACCTCTATGCGTAACGATGGTTTGTGCTTCTGCAGCATTGTTATCTACGGGCAACTGTTGATATGCCTGGGCAAGGTCTAATTTTGCAAACACCTTGCCTCCCCCAAGAGATGCAAGTACATGGCTTATTACCGGTACAGGGTAGGAATGTTGTTGTAGCGCCTTATTGATTGTGCATTTATAATCTGCACAAATACGTATGCTACCATCAGGTTTGACAGGAGTAACAATAGGCGTTTCCCATTTGCTGTACGGAACTGGCTCCAAAACCCCTTGCTCTAGGAGCTTGTCAATTTCCATTTCAATCTTGGGTTGCAATGCTAACGGCACCTTCCTATATTTTAGCCTGATAGGCCTAACATTTGGATCCAACTCAAATGAAACCGGGGGACCCGTATAAGTTCCCAGCCCTTTTGCAAAAACCTGAGGGAACTCGTCATACAAACAATTCCATTTATCATGACATACCGTATTAATACCAGAAATAGCAATGCCTAATGGCTCAAACCAATCGAGCCCCAACAGGCTTACCCTGTCCCCTTCGGCAACAATCAGGGACAGAGCCGCCTTACGCTCTTTGAAACGGACGTCAAATTCCGCCTCACCTGCCAATGGAATTCGGTGTCCCTGAAAATCTGCTAGACAGGCATCAGTGGGCAAGAGGCGGTGGCAGCGGCTTCGGCTCGGAAAAAGACGATTCAACGTGCACGTTGAAATGATGGTTCTAGCCGACCCGGAATCGACTTCAAACGGGCAGGGAATTCCGTCGAGGAACAAGGTGACGAAAATCTTCTTCCTTCGGGGTGCTCCCGTGGTGAGGACGGACGATGAAGAGAGGTTGGACGACAGGGTCGGGTTTCGGGATGACAGGGATGAAGAGCAGGTTGTGTTGACCTTGCTTCGGAATTGAGAGCGCTGTGGAGGCGACGTAGGCGGCGATCTCTTCGACTTGCAAACTCTGGCGATGTGCCCACGCTTTCCGCAAGCCCGACAAACCAAACCTTTGGCCCAACAGGTGTCGCGCTCGTGCTTCCCGCCACAACCAAGGCACTGACGTGCTGGCGCAGTCTTCACTTGGGTTCGCGGCTGGCTGCTGAAACAAGGCTCTCGTACGTCATCCACGGCGGCCGCCGGCTCACGGTCCTCGACCTGTTGGTGAATGCTGTATTCAGCTGCCGCAGGCCGCTGTCGCACTTCTCGCGTCGACCTTTCAGCAGCTTCAGCGGCGATGGCTTCCTCAAACGCGACCTTGAATGTCAGCGTCTTTAGGGTGAACAGGCGTTGTTGCAGCTTTGCATCGCAGTGGCTGCAGACCAGCTGGTCTCGCAAAGCTGTCTCGAGATCTGCGAAGTTGCAAGCCCTTGCCAACTTCCTCAATGCCACCACAAACTCGGCTACTGATTCGCTGGAGCCTTGCCACCTTTCGTAGAACGCGTGCCGAGAAACGATCTCTGAAGGCTGCGGCGCGAAATGAGCCTTCAACTTCTCCGTCAGGGTGGCGTACGGCACGGTCTTGATGTCATCCGGCATGACAAGTGAACGAGCAATGTCGAACACCTCTTTGCCACACGAGCTAAGCAGTGCAGCTCGTTTCTTCGCAGCATCCGTCACCCCGGCGTTCTCGAGGTGAAACTCGAACCGGGTGAGGTACGCCTCCCAGTCCTCGGTCGCGGGCTCGAACGGCTCGAACCGGTGCTTGGAGCTCATCGCGGCACTTCCTGGGGCGGACGGCCCCCTCGGAAACTCGCGGTCGATCGGAACTTCCTCCGTGTTGTCTCAGCGGGGCTGCCTACCCGCTAAATCCCATCCTCGTCACCAGTTGATATGTATGAGACAACACACCGGAGGTAAATTCAAAAGTGATTTCAGCTTTATTTCAGCTCCAAGTTAGACCAGCTAAGGACTAGACCAGCTAGACAAAATACAGTCCTAAAACAGCAGCTTATATACAATCCTGGCTGAGGTAGCCACGCCCACAGAAACAAAACGCGCCAATAACATTTGAATATCATAACCAATCACAGCTCAGGTATAAGGACCAATCATCTTTGTACCTTATGACCAATCACAGTTGTTCCCACCATAAGCCCTCAGATTGGGCAATACTTGTGCAGCTTTTCCGATCCGCATAATGAGCACCTGCTCAGTATGCTCACCATTATGTCTCTGAGGACATAACAGTAAGTATTTATCATATTGAAGAATTAAGTGCAACAGGTGCCTGTTCTAATTGCAATGCACCTTAATTTAAACAAACAGATTCTTACTGTTCTTCCTTGCAGTAAATGTGGAGTAGTGGCCCTGCCATGAAAATTTAGTACATGTGTTTAAAAGTCCTACATATTGGTTTAACCAATAATTAATTCAATAACAGATTGCTTAATTGAGCATGTATTCTGAGTGTGTTGACATTTAGTACTGCATTAAATAAGCTATATTTAAGGGCTTGATACCATTTTCTGCTATGTGTCAATATTTAAGGATTAATTGTTATATATAATTTACTTTTGTATGTCAGCGTGCCAGTGAAAATTTTAAATATCTTCTACAAGTTTAATGTTCCAGTTTGACATTAAACATGCTGCTCCAATTTAATCATTGATGCAATCCCATTAATGTCAATAAAATTTATCAAGGATATGTTTGATACAATGTCTGTGGTTAATATAATTTGAAAGAGACTGGGCTGTCTTCTGGTGGGGAAGCATGAATTTTAAAACTGGATGTATGAATTGTAAAATGAAACCTCTCCTTGTTCTTGATCACAACCATAAATATATGATTTTTTTTAAAAAAAAGTTAATCCTTTTAAATGCCTTTAACTATGACATTTGAGCAATAAATGTATGTTTAAAGCAGATAAATAACTTTAACTGAGGCATGATTAAACTAAATTCAGCATACTATAGATTTCAACCGGAGGCTTTAGTAGGTGAGAGATGAATTCCATGACTAGTTCATATTAATGGCAGCCATGGGGGGGGGTAGATTTCCCATTTACAAGCCTGGGGTGGGGAATTGCCTACTCCCAGGCTGAGGTTGCCAGCCTCCATGTGGGACCTGGCATTTTCCCAGAATTACACAGATCTCCAGACCGCAGAGATAAAATGGCAGGTTCAGAGGGCAGATACTATGGTATACCATAGATCCTGAGTGAAATCCCTCCCCAAACTCCCCCTTCCACAGGTACTGCCCACAAATCTCCAAGAATTTCCCTGGTCACAGTTGGCAATTCTGCCAACTGCCCATGGGTTCAGTTTTAAATGTGATCCTTGCTTAACTCTGCCTCCCCTAGGCTCTTCCCCCCAAATCTCCAGGAACTTTCCAACCCAGAGTTGCCAACCCTAAGTTCCTCACTGTCAGCTGAGGCAACCTCATGGGGAAGGGGCTGAAAGGAAAATTATATACACCACTCAAAGCTCTTTGGAGGAAAATGGCTGGAGCATGTTTGTCCTGTGAAATCCTTCCTTATCATATAAAAGCCATTTGGGGTGGCAAAGTTCTATGTGTGCCAAAACCAGTTGGCTGCATGAACTGCCAGTCAGAAGGTGCTGGCTGGGTTGGCTGCCTGCCTTGCTGAGTCCCACCCACAAAAGTTGCAGCCAGCGTCTTGGGCTCACTCTGCATGGAGCTGATGGAAGGGAAGGGTGGAGTAGACACCTCCCCCCCCACAGCACAGTAAGCACAAGGACAGGACTCTCCGGGCAGGGAAAGGCCTCCAGATGCCCCCTCACCACCTTTCCCTGCTCACCTGCTGAGGTGGATGGGCAGGGAAAGGCCTCTGGAGGGCCCCCGCACCACCTTTCCCCGCTCGTCTGTCAAGGCAGATGGTCAGGGAAAGGCATCCGGAGGGCCCCTTCACCACCTTTCCCCACTAACCCACTGAGGTGGACAGGTGGGAAAAGGCCTCCCGAGGGCCCTCATGCCACCTTTCCCCACTCGCCCACTGAGGCAGACAGGCAGGGAAAGGCTTCCAGAGACCCCTCTTCCCCGCTCACCAGCCAAGACAGCCAAGACAGGGAAGGGCTGGAGAGCCCCCCCTTCCCTGGCCCTCCCTCCCTCTTTCTCTACCGAGCATCTCTTTGCCTTCTCTCCCTCCCTCTCTCCCTCTTTTCCTTCCTTCCTTCCTTTGCCTTCTATCCCTCTCTCGCTCTTTCTCTTCCTTCCTTCCTTCTTCCCTATCCCTTTGCATTCCTTCCCTCCCTCCCTGATAGTGAAAAAGTAGTTTCAAATACTTCTCAGGTATTTGGAGCAGAAATGCCGACTGGGAGTCTGCCAAGCAGAGGGTTGTTCAAGAGGATGGCAATAGGGTCTTCCTTCCTTGTCACATGCCTGTTCAGCTTCTCTATCAGGTGAAAAAAAAAAACAGAATAGGCAACAACAGGGAACAAACGTACAGCAACAAGTGGAAAGGTTGCATAACTGGAAAGTTATGTTCTGAAATCTATGAAGCTCAAGTTCAGAATGAAAAGCTATGGCTCTTTTGGAAGTAAGTTCTGATTAGATAAATCAAGATGAGTTATGCTGTTATTTTCAGAGAGATTTTTTTTAACCAGGATAGAACAAGAATTAAATAAAATAACAAAATAAGGAAGGCTAATTTGCCTGTCTACAGCTACTATGTCATTTGCTGAGTATGATTATGAAACATTTAGCTATTCAATGGTATTAGAACTTGCAAAGAAATATCCAAATTTATTGTCACTTCCTGATGACATTATGCTTATTTTCTGTGTTTTTCTCATTAATACAATTGTCTGTGTGTGTTTCTGTGTGATAATGCTATAAATCGACAGAAATGCAACTAATGTGCATTTTTGTTGTGTTACCTGGAGTGCAAGTAGAAAGCTTGACATAATCTCTTCCTTTCATTATTGATATGTTGATTGATTTCCATTTTCAACTCTTCTATTTTCCCCACCTAATTTTTCCAAATGGCAAAACCTTTAAAGAGGAGAACAAATTGTGGAAAGGTGGTTGCCAGCTTGTAAATTCCTATCTGTTTGGGGCTTTCCATATCAAGTTTTCAATTAAGTTTGGCCTCTTAACTGCATTGGGTTAAAAGAATGTCTTTTGCAGATCATTGCTCTCCACCCATCCCCCCAAGTTTTCCATGTGTTTCTTCAGACCACCTCAATGGTGGCTTTAAAAAGCACAGAAGAAAAAAAAAACCTTTGTAGAAGAGAGCAGCAAAATTCTTACTTTCCCACCTACATGGCAGCCAGCATGGCTTTCCTATGATCTTTCCCAAAACATCACAACAAAGCAGGTTTGGGATAGGGTTGCCATCTCTGGATTTTGGGGTGGAGCTTGAGGGGTGGGTTTGGGGAGGGGAGGGAATTCAGTGGCGTACAGTTCCATAGAGCCCACCTTCCAAAGCAGCCATTTTCTCCAGGGGAACTGATCTATATCATCTATGGAAATCAGCTGTGATAATGAGAGATCCCCAAACCACACCAGGAGGTTGGAAACCCTACTTGGGAAAGACCACAGAAAAGTCCAGGAAAATCTGAATGGTGCACAGAAGTATCACAAATGCTGTGGGGATCCAGGAGAAAAACCCATTTTCCAACTGCATAGTTCCTTGGGTAGATCTCCCATGCAGTCTCTGACAGGAAGAAACTGAGGGAACCTTGATGAGCTCTTCTTTCATGGCCTTTTGTGACATCTGAATGGTTTGTATCATCAAATGACACCTCCATTTAAGTAATCAGTGATAGCCTCCTGTAGCTTTTATGTAGATTCCACAAAACTCCACATAATGAACCCTCTTTAGAGCCCCTTTCATATCACCTCAGAGCTGTGACCCAAGGGATAAGAAAACATTCCAGCCACACCTAACCTCAGAAAGTATTGTTATATTTGGGATACATGGAAAATAGAGAAAATCTTGTAAAAGAAATTAAGTTCACAGCTCTGGACAGCTCTGGTGAGTGAATACTCCTAAAAATATAAATCAGTACTTTGGGACTGTATTGAAATATTGTCAATGATATCAATGAAAAACAGCTGTCCCACCCTTGAAAGGTTCTGATGCTCATTTTTTTAAAGACTGGCCAAGTAGCCATGTGTAGTGGCATGAAAGCAATCCTGCTCTTTCCAGCACAACCAATTAACCCTGCATAGGATTCAACTAGTTTCTGCTCATTAAACTGGGCATAAATGAATTTAAGAGGTTTGGATTAGTGCCACTGATTTTTGTTGGTCTGTGAAAACCACACAGAAACAGATTAATGATCCCATCTGTTTTAGTATCCCATCGCTTGTACAACTGCTGTTCCTAGCAGATTCATTCTTTGACATGAAGGCGCCCCAGCACCTGTTCAGTTTTGCTCAGCTCCTGGTTTAGCAATAATCTCTGTCACCACTCTCAGGTCTGTTGTTGCCACTGGAGATATAATTCCTGTTTGCAAATAATAACCTTTGCCAACAATTCACACAGTCATTGTGAAGAAATTCACCAGGTGAGAGGTAATGTTACCTGGTGATGACGTTTCCCCTCAGTTCTTGGGAGGCCAAAAGGGTCTTGTGGCACGTTCCCAGGTTCTGAAAATCTCTAATGTTCTAGTGCAGGTGACATCAAATTTGGTGTGTGTGGTTGGATATGAAGACATTATACAAATTGAAGAGGTCACCCCCATGGAGACTTTTCTATTTCAAAAATGGTGTTCCATTGCTTCCTCATCTATACAGGTCTGCTTGGACTTAACTAGCAGCACTTCTGTATTGGAACAGAATAGAACTGACACAGATTGTAATCTGGTGGTTAGAATTTTGGACTAGAACTGTGGATACCAACACCAAATCCTACTGTGTGCCCTTGGGTCTCTATCTATCTGCAAAGGCTGCTATGGGGAAGAACCAAGTGTGCAGTCTTGAGCTCCCTGGTAGAAGGGTAGGATAATATACTATTGTAATTATTATTACTGTAAAAATACACAGCTCTCTTAATGTGCTAGATGTAGTGACTCCCTTCGTCTATAGTTGTGTCTTCCTCTGAAGGAGGTAGACTAGGTCTGTTGAGGAAGGGTTTCTCTGCTGAGGACAATTACTTATCTAGTAAAAGGAGTTGGTAGATCCAATCTATAACCTACATGGCTGCCTGATAGAGAATATGCTGCCTAGTCTTCCCTCAGACACAGTGTCACATTTCTGCATATTCATAAAGTGCCTGACCAATCAGGGAATTATTTTTCTTGTCATTGGTTGACCAGTTGCCATACTGGACTAGCTACTCTTCTAACGAATTAGACTATTCTGGCAGAAGCAAGATATAACTGATACTTCCTATGGTCAATGGTTGCCCCTCTGCTATTAGCATTGTTTTGAAAATATACAGTCCTTTTATCCCCTGTATTCCTCACATACATTGAATGAATATATATATATAGTCATTAAGTATTTTTCAGTCAATTATTTCCCTATCTGATACATTTATTAGGACACAAAAATTAGAATTTACTGCAGACTTTCCTCTTTTCCTCTCTTTCCCCTGTATCACCAAAAAGAGAACTATTCACTTCTTTTGTTGCATAGATATATTGTTTAAATATTGTCAGTTTTTAAAATCTGGTTTCTATATTTGCATAAAGTATTTGTTGTTATTTGAGCCCATAGATAATCCCAATACTTGTCTTCTTGGGCTAATTTAAATATACTTATGTAAATTGTCTTCCTTTGGTCTAAAGAACTGAAACTAAATGAGGGTAATGTGGCAGAGTAATCAACAATAGAAATGGGAAATACTTCCTTGCTGAGAAATACTCAAAAATTCTTAATTATTTTGTTGCTGTACAAAAATGGTAGGGGGAAACAGTCAATTACTTTGGAAAGCATATGGAAATTAAGGATGATTGGGCACCCCTGCTGTTTTGACCCTAAAATCCCTGCTTTGATTTCAAATAAGCAAAATCAAAACAGGGGTCGAAACAACAGGGAGGAAATAAATCATAACTAAATCAGCATTATGCATATGTATAAATGATGTACATTGTACATACAAATGCTGTATAAATTTTGTACAAAAAAGAAAAAATACAACCTTCACACAAACAAATGTATAAAGCCATCAACATGAAGCAGCGAACTGAAAGTACTGAGGGGGGGGAACCCCTAACCAAACATAAAATGAAACAAATAGTGAACAGTCACTCACCTATACAGGACATATGTCAAACAAATTCAAGGTAAAATGGTATTTGTGAAGAACAGTGGGTCCACAACTCTAAGGGTTTTTGAGGGGGTTCAAAATGGAAGCATTCTGAAATTTCTGCAAATGTCTGCTGTTCAAGTAATTATAGTAAACACTCCTTATAGAACAGCTTTCTTCATTTTGCTTAAAGTATTTTTTTTTTTTTAAGTATGGAAGTATTACACTGGAGCAAAACTTAGGCTGGCTCCACACCTGAGCCATTCTGTATAAACCAAACAGCCAATGTGGTATAGTGGTTAGGGCTGAATTAGGAAATAGGGGAACCATATTCAGATCCTTATTCATCCATAAAGTTTGGTCCAGTCATCTATCATGTGAAGATAAACAGGGGAAGGAGACTGAGCTTGTTGGAGGTTGAAAAGTATAAAAATGTACTAAATAAATAAATACATTGATGCTGTTCTGTATTAGAGCTACTGAACGCCCACATGTTACTGCATATTGTACTACGGGAATCATTAACCTTTCAGATTTCGCCATCCAGATTGGGGGTAGTTCTCATTTGTGCCATTATTTCATGACATGAGAGACACATGCTTGGCTTTGTGAGCCAGTCAAAATGGAAACAGTGGGAGTACTAGAAAGACAAACTGGCAGCATCTCTCCCAAGCATGATTGTAGCACCTCTGATCTGTAAACCAAGGGGTCACTTTGCTTGGCAGGAAGGTATTTGTCATCTGGAGACAATCCTGTCAGTCATCCTGGAGATTGTCAATTCCATAAATCTGCTAGGACAGGGACAGAGACAGAGACACGTCAAGCATGTGTGCCTCAGGACAGTTGCTCTTGAATTTCTTAAGAAATCCACAGCATCAATAAGCCTCCTGGAGCAGTCTGTCTTAATTGGATCCCCAGTCTAAACTTTACTGTGTAATGGTCAGTCCATGCCTAAGGAATCACTGACATATTCTCTACTCTTCAACCATATCAAACTTGGCCAGCAAAGAAAACTCTGTGCATGGGAACTAATTTTCCTGGACAGGTTCATCATTGCTGGAGGTCATGAAGTCCTGAGCCACACCATTATGAAACCTGATGACACGCAAAACTAATATTCTGGGGGACTATCACTCCACCTCCAAGAATACCTGCAGCAGGACATAAGTTGTCCTTTCTCCTCAATGCTAGTTAAAAAAAAACCAGCCAAAATTGGTCCTCTGCTTAATTAGGCACCTGTCAAGAGGAATATCAGAACTATAGACAATGGCTCCTCCATTTCCCTAATGTCGATGCTGCACTGAGAACACTGGATACCCCTTTGGGGAAAAATAGCTTCACCCATCTTATCCAGTTAGGTCCTGGTGATTCATGCTAGGTCAGATCCTTCATCAAGGTCACACCCTGGATGACAATTAACTTTCCTTGAACTGACCTGGACAGTCTTAATCTTCAGAGAGAGTACATAACAAAGCATAGCCACCACTTGTCTTAGCTCAGTTTCCCCCATTGGACCCATCCCCCTTCTACTGCACACTACTAACCGCTCCACATCCCCACACTATCTGAAGGCCAAAGGACAGATCCAAATTTAAATGTGCAAACTCTTGAGCCCACATACCACAACAGCCCACACCACACTGTGCCCAGATAACCAACCTAACCCACCTCTATCTTTATGGCTCCCTGGGCAGATGACCCAAATGGAATCCTTCGGAGTTACCAGTCAATGGTGACCCAACAGCAGTGGCTGCTGATTAAAGCCTTTTGGGTTGGATCAGACCACCTTTTCAACTGGTGAGCAAAGAAGTAAGGGGCCTTTGACCACCAAAAAAGCTGGGTTCATGAGACTTGCATGGAAAACAGTCGTGTGGGACGGGGGCTATAGCGAGGAGGTAAAATGGGCAAGACTGAGTGAAAAAGCTGGCTGGATCCAATCCAATATTTTTTTTGTTTGTTTTATGACTGGGTCCTATGGTCACCCAGCCATCTCAGTCATTCTCCAGCTGCATGACCTTGGATTGGGAGATGACAACTGCCCTTCCCCCACCTCATTTTAATCATCCATAATATGGTCTGTGCAATAGGGATAGAGTGGATTACTGGTAGAGTACTTACTTTGTATGCAGACAGTGTTGTGTAGGGGCTGTGGTTTGATCCTGGGCATCTCCAGTAAAAAGATCAGGTAGTGGATGAAGTGAAAAACCTTTGCCCGAGTCCCTGGAGAGCAGCTGCCAGTCAGAACTGATAGCATGGATCTTGACAGACAAGTAGACTGGCTCAGAATAAGGCAGCTTCATGTGTTCATGGGTCAGATCCAGTCCTTATATTCTCTTCTCAGCAGGTGTTTGGAAAGACCTTCTTTGTCTCCAGTCTGGAGAGGTGCTGCCAACCAATCAATAACAAGCTAGATAGGCCAATGTTCTGATTCAGTATAAGGCAGCTTCATATGTTCATATGAGGTCTTTTAATACATTTTGTATTAAGAGACCTCATATAGTTCTTTCGACAGCAATCCATTTGTTGAATCAGAATGAATTATTAAATATATCTCTCTGGCAGGTTTGCATCAGGATTAATTCTATCTTCTGGTATAGTGCACCTCTCTTCTTTCTGTTTATTGTACACTGACTGCAATGCATACACATAATCTTTATTCTTCTGTAGCCTTACTACATGGATAAGTCTAGATAATCCTCAAGGACCTTAGTCCTACAATTCTATGGCTGTTGTAACAGCATTTCCACAAAAGAACAGAATGTAGAATTATTAAACTGAAGTTGACCATAGCTACTATTAGAGGTCATAAAATACCAGAAGCAGTAAGTTTGCACTTGACTATGAAAAATTGTGCCATATAACATTTCATACTAAATCTTGACTCATCACCCACAGATAGTGTGCTGATGCATTGGAACATTTAGAGAACCAGAAGATAGCATTCACGAAAGCAAGGGGGGGACTGATAGCATGAAATGCTGATAGCAAGTAGTATCTTTGATTTATACCGCTTTTATATACACTTTTGTCTACGTAGAAAGTTATGAAACTTTACTGTACTGTCTTAGGCTATTGCTCTTGGAAACAGAATAAAATATTGTTGTAGTGAGCAAAGGAGCAGATTGGCTTGGGGGCAAAAGGTTACTGAGCGTTCATAAAAACACATACACATCAAAATGAAATCTAAATAGCTCTATGTCTTTTCTTCACTGGTCTTCTGTAAGCAAACTGCTAGGGATATAGAAAAGCCTTATATAAAGCTGAGATTCTCCTTTCCCACACTTTAACCACTACTTTAGTATTGTTGGTTTACTTGTATTTATTAACTAGGAATGCTGAAATACCCATCAATTGAGCTCATGATCTGCCTTCCTATTGCAAGCAGGGAGCCAATTTTTCACTAAGCAGTTCAGCTGCTTATAAACAGCAAAACCTATTTGTGGGGATAGTTTTCTCCTGTTCAAATGGTATAGTACAGTACAATTGGCAGTATTGCATGCATGCGCATGCCCACATAAGTCAATGGGAATCCTAGTTCTCCCACTCTCCTACAGACTTCTTGTCATCACTAATTATCACTCAGTAACTAACCAGTGAGCAAATTAATTGGCCAGCTGGTGATTATAGACAAACATTTTTTGATTCCCCACTCCTCCACATGCAGCCAGCTGGATGACCTTGGGTCAGTCACAGTTCTCCCAGAACAGTTCTCTCAAGAGCAGTTTTCTCAGAACTCTCTGAGCTTCACCTACCTCAAAGAGTGTCTGTTGTGGGGAGAAGAATGGAAGGAGATTGTCAGATGCTCTGAAACTCCAAGAGAAGGGCAGGGTATAATTCTTCTTCTTCTTTTCTTCTTTTCTTCTTTTTCTCCTTCTCCTCCCTTCTTCTTTTTTATTATGCTGTCTAGGTTTGCCATAGCTTTCCTCCCAGGGAGCAGGCATCATTTAATTTCATGCTACCAAACATGGGGTATTTGCCTGTCAAACCTCTTCGCCATGAAGCTTCTGGCATCCTTAATATTAACCTGGTGTTTATGGGCAGAATCTTAAAATCATAGAGTTGGAAGGGACCTCCAGGGTCATCTAGTCCAACCGCTTGCACAGTGCAGGAAATTCACAAACACCTCCCCCGCCCCCACCCCAGTGACCCCTGTTCCATGCCCAGAAGATGGCAAAAAAAAAAAAAATCCTCCAGGATCCCTGGCCAAAACTGGCCTGGAGAAAAATTGCTTCCTGACCCCAAAGTGGCGATCAGCATTTTCCTGGGCATGTAAGAAAGGGCCATGAGAATTAAGCACTGATGCAACCCTTCCTGCCCTCCCTCTCATGATCTGCCAAAGTTCACAGAATCAGCATTGCTGTCAGATGGCCATCTAGCTTCTGTTTGAAAACCTCCAAAGAAGGAGATACCACCACCTTCCAAGGAAGCTTGTTCCACTGAGGAACCACTCTATCCGGAAGTTCTTTCTAATGTTTAGCCAAAAACTCTTTTGATTTAATTTTGACCAGAACCAGTGGCCAAGTCTCCCCCAACCTATAATTATGCCTTTGATTTATCCTACGTAATACAGAACTTTACATTTATCCCCACTGAAATCCATTTTGTTTTAGCCCAGTTTTCCAGCCTGTCAAGATCATCCTGTACCCTGACTCTGTCTTCTACCATATTTTCTACCCCTCCCAATTTAGTATCATCTGCAGATTTAATATGCATTCCCTTTATTCCTTCACCCAAATCACTTATAAAGATGTTGAAGGAAACAGGTCCCAGGACAGATCTCTGAGGCACTCCCCTTGTCACTCCTCTCCAAGAGGATGATGAACCATTAACAAGTACTCTTTGGGTGCGATCTGTCAACCAGTTACAGATCCACCTAATAGTAATAGGATCCAAACCACATTTTACCAGTTTGATTTGTCAATATAGTCAACAGTCATCACCAGATCTTATTGGTTGATTTCATTTTGCTGCCTATATCTATTAAACCCTCTATGAAGAACTGATTGACGACTTGGCAGGTGCCACCACCATCTTCTCTTTCCTGTTCAGTGTAATAGATTGTTCTTTCTTCAGAGCATCTCAGAAAGGGAGGGAGGAGTGCATAGATTCCCCCAGCAAACATACAATATTCTGCTTCAAATGCCAAGGGGAAAAAGCAAGTGAATGTGGCATCCCACTGAAATCTGCTTTAGATAGTTAAGTGACATGGATCATTTCCTTCTGTCATGGCACTGATGATCCTCTTCAGAAGAACCAGCTGTTCTCACCAAAATATAACATTTTGGTGTTAATAATTAAAAACCAACTACATCTGCTGCGTTTCTATATTCACACTTTCTTCAGCCTTTTCTTTTTGGTTCCTTGGGGGCAATATAAAACTCTTTTCGCATCCTTCTTCACCTAATGTCCTGATCCTCAGCACTGTTGTAAAAAGAACATAAGTGAGGGAAAACTACCATCTTAATTTTGAAACCACTATTAAATGGGCCTCCTCAGTGTTGTGAAACCTTTCCATGATCTCCCTGTGTGAAACTTTCAGGGCAGTCCTGAACAGAGTTAAACCCTTTGACCTTGATGGACTTAGAAGAGTAGAGACTCTTCTTAGCATCAAATTGTTAGCTGCCCACAAGCTCATAGCTATAGTGGGACCTCATGGGTCCTGCCCCCCTCCCAACTTCCTGGAACAGGGAGACAGCAGCAATGCTGCCATGGAGCTAAGCTGGCAAGCAGAGGAGTCTGGAGAAGAGCGGAGATGAGGCGGCTGCAGCAGTGCTCCTTCCCGGGCTGGCCCAAGCAAGCAAGCACACTGGTGCACTCCTCCACTGCCTTCCCTTCCCACCTGCTCTGCCTACCCAGAGTGAGTTGGCCGGGGGGGGGTAGGGGAGCCAGGCCAGGAAAGCCCCCTCTGCGGGGGGGGAGAGGCCATCATTGTGCAGCTGGGCAAAAAGTGGCAGGGCACTTAATGTGTTTGGTCCCCTCCCCCAAGAAATTTAAATGCCCCCTGTCTAAAGAAACCCTGGCTACAGGCTTGGCTGCCCATGTCCAAGCTAGGGGCTGCATGAACAAGCAGACTTCTATGATGGAGAAAAAAATCCCATCATTTTGGAGTGATTATGAATAAAGCCTCTTGACATGCATAAACAATAACTGTCATTTACCACTTATAACCATGCCACTGCCAGCAGTCTGCCTACCGGTTTGATGCAGCGAGTTCCAGGTCCATCACATTGAAGCCAATATTATATGAATATTTGCTTACTTCCTCTTTAAATTTATTCCAAAGAGGATACAATGGTTGTATATTTGGTCCATGATATCCTCACTAAGATGTGTTTTTGGCTATCCAAGTTCTAGATCAAACCAAGCCTGACTTCTCCATTGAAGCTGGCACTATTGTACTTTGGTCACATCATGAGGAGACAAGACTCACTGGAAAAGACAATAATGCTGGAAAAGTTGAAGGCAGTAGGAAAAGATGAAGTCCAACATGAGATGGATTGACTCAATAAATAGAGCTGCCAACCTGGAATTAAAGCTGATGTCCAGACCACTGAGATCAGTTCCCCTAGAGAAAATGGCAGCTCTGGATAGGGTTGCCATTCCCCAGGCCGCACAGGGGAAACCCCCAATTTTGGGGGCTTCAGCCTGTCATCGGCCACCCCAAACAGGGACATCACTGTATTACATCCCCGGCATGATGACATCTCTCAGGAGTGATGTCATTGCACTGGGGATGTCCTGTGGGGGACACTCTGGTATTTGGGCAAACTCTATAGTTTTAGGCTGAAAAAACCATAGACTTCACCCAAATACCAGAGCACCTCTCAAGCAACATCTCCGGCATGATGATGTCACTTCTAGGTGAAGTTTTCACATTGGGGACATCATGAGACATACCCGCCCACCCCAGATCCCCCCCAGTCCCCCACTGCAGCCAGGGCAAGATCTGACAACCCTAGTTCTGGAGGATGGACTATATGGCATCACATCCGCTCCCTCCTCTCCCCAAGTTTCATTTTCCACAGGCTCTGCCTCCAAATCTCCAGAAATTTCACAACCCAGAGTTGGTACTCTATCCATAAAGGAAGTAATGGCCATCAGTTTGCAAGACCTGAGCAAGGCTGTTAATAATAGGAGTCTGAATTCATAGGGTCACCTAACATAGTCACATATTCCAAAATAATTGGAATGATTTTGGATTACATTAACTGTCACACAGGGTCATCCACTGAGTTTCATGACAAGCAAGGATGTGAACCCAAGCCAGGGCTAGTCTGACAGTTTAATCAATCCAATGTTGCTATGGCTCAGTCAAATTTTTCTATTCTGTGTGTCATACAAATCAGAAAATTAGTGAATCAATTGTTTCTTTCATTGTTAAGATGTTCTTATTCTTTTACCACATTATTCTTTTACCAGAAATCAACGTGTGGGACATGTGACTATAGTTTCAGAGGGTAGCCATGTTGTTCTGGGGTAGAAGACCTAGATCCAAGTCCAGTAGCACCATGCAGACCCACAAGATTTTCGAGGCAGAGGCGTTCAAGAGTCAAACTCCCTTCATCTGACTCAAATCTAGACACGTGACTAATCACCCAGTTCTTGTTATTAAACAACAAAATCTTCTATCTTCCCCAAGAAGCAAAGGGAGTGGGATCTTTTGTCTCCTGGAGCTATATCAAAGTGTTTAGAAAAGGCCAAATGATAGGAAAACCACAACAGGAAATCAATATAGATGTGTGGAAAACAGAACGAACAACTGAGGAAACAAAATTGTTTGGAAAGATTAACAAGGTACAAGCTTCACCGAGTGAAATAGGGCCATGCAGGAATCAATGTGAGAACTGGTATTGATGACTTCAATGACCAGTAGTGTTTGACACGCTGCCATGCCAGGCTGTTCTTTCAGAACTAAAAGGAAAAGAACTCTCTAAAGCCATAAGAAAGTTTGCCCCTCCTGGTGGCCAGTTTCAACTGCAGCACATTGTGGCTAGGTCTTCCGGAAGGTAGATCATTAGAGTGAGACCAGAGCACAGAGCAGAAGTGGGAAATGTCTATTCTACTTATGAAATAATGAACAAACCTTTTCAACATATATAAGCAATTATCATGAACAGAAAGGAGAGCTAATAGCTTACCACATGAACATTATAATGGGAATTTCTCTCTAATAAGCACCTAGACCTTGAACTTCTCTTCCTCTTATTGGTCTAGCATTTGAGCCAGGTCATACATCTGGATCGTATTTCATTACAATTTTCTTGCCTTTATCCACAGAAATATGTTTGAACTGGTCTATATGTTACTGTAGGTGTTAGCGTGTTAACTGCCTGGGTCTTCTGAAATGTGGCTGGCTGGAATTGAAACACTGTAAAAGTTCTCAGATTGGCTTGGAACCCAAAAGCAGGTGGTGACTCTCTTACATTGCTTATGAAGTCACTCACGGAGGAGGAACAGGGAAAGGAGACTCTGGGTAATTCAATATAAAATTTGGGGCTGCCTCTGCTAAATTATAGAGAGTAGCTATGAAATAGAGCCTCTTTGCTCGTAATCTGTATACTATTCCCCAAATGTGCCCCCATCTGCAGATATCTAAATCCTCAGATTGGGGCCACACTTGCAATAAACAAGTGTTCTGCAAACTTTGAGGAGGCTAGATTTGCAGAAATATCTGACAAAAATAATTTTTTTTGGGGGGGGTTAAATTCCCCTCAAAATAAAACAGTTTTCTGTGCACAAGTGCAGAGAATGCCCCTATCTCAGATGGTGCCACAGCCCAGGAACCTCTCTGGACTTGGTGGTGCCTCAACCCAGGAGCGGTCCTGGGCCCAGGAGCTACCCTGTGCCTGGTGACAGCCCCATAGCCCAGGAGCTGCACAAGGCCCAGTGAGAAAGTGGGAGGGAGCTAGGATTCCCCCTCCTGTGAGTTTTGCAGGCCACCCACTGAGCTGGGAAGGAAGTCCTCACTGCCTCCCCCACTAAGTCAGTAAGCTGAAAGGTGGGTGAGGAGAGTAGCAAAAATGGGGGTGAGTGGAGTGCCAAGGATGGGAGGGTAGATAGGGAGAGCTGCAAAGGTGGGAGTGGGTGAAATACCAAGGTATATACAGTATATACAATGATATATACAATATAAAATCCATGGGGAATATCCATCCCCGAGACACACTTGCGTTGTAGAAAGAAGGGATGCTGTTGTTTCTAATATTCCATGTAACTTTCTAGGCCTGGTCAGGGCAAACCATGTCTACTGGTTCACTCCCTTCTAAGCTCGGTTTCAAGGGTGTCACTATTTAAGACCGCACTGTTAAACAGCGTTATATACAGTTTGGCTTGGATCCTGTAACACTGCTTCCCTTGTAGTTCTCTTGGACTATTGTGGAGATTTCCCCTTTCTGCAGCACTTTCTTCCTCTGCCACTAGCACTTGGGAGGGAAGGCAGCATGGTACAGCCTGATCTCATCAGATCTTGGAAGCTAAGCAGAACTTACTACTTGGAAGGGAGACCTCCATGGAAGACTCTGCAGAAGAAGGCAATGGCCAACCACCTCTGCTTCTCAGTTGCCGTGAAAGCCCCCAAGCACTTGTCCATGTACTAGGATTGCCAACCTCTAGGTGGCGGCTGGAGATCTCCTAGGATTACAACTAATCACCAGGAGACAGAGATCGGCTCACCTGGAGAATATGGCCACTTTGGAAGGTGGACTCTATGGCATTATACCCCACTGAAATCTCTCCCCTCCCTGAACGGCGCCCTCCTCAGGCTCCACCCTTCAAACTCTCCAAGTATTTCCCAACCTGGAGTTGGCAACTCTACTATGCACAAAGTCTCCTTGAAAACAATCTTGCATATATAGAAGTCATAGCAGCTGAGGAAAGCCTCTGCCATGACTGGAGGGAAATACAAGGGAAATGATGCCATAGGATTGTGGCACTGACGAGAGAATACTGATTAATTTTCATAGTTTTATTTTTCATATATCTGCACACCTGTGCCTATATAGGTTTCAATATTAGAAATGGATAAGTATTCAATAAGCTCTTCTTTGTAGGTCAGAGTATGCGTTAAGCTTGTGCTGACAAACCAGGAGTAAACATTCTCTCCTTATCTGGGTTTTTAGCTAGAATAGCTATTTGGCTGTCTGGCTGCCTTAAGGGAACTTGAATGTATTTACTCAATCTTACTTTTAGTGTAGAGTTCATGTGCCTTACCTATGTTTTGCTATAAGTTTCCAAAGAGTCTTGGTAGAGGGGAATTTTTGTTCCTTATCGAAGAATGATACTTTTTGCTTGGGTATGCAGGGTCCTTGGTCAGAGTTGAAGAGGGCCTCTTTGTTCTAAGTAAATAATTAAGATATTGTGTAACTGAACACCTTTCTGTAAGTGACCAATGAATGTATGTCTACTCAAATTATGCCTTTTTACTTGTACTAATGATTTCTGTATATTATCATTTTGTTTATGTCATCTTGAATATAAAACCTTATGTCCTTCCTTGTATTATTCAGAAAGCAGTTGATTTTTGGTGGGCATTTATTGCTTTGCACTGTTTCCCTATTTGTTGCAATGAATATCAAGAACTTTTCTCCTCACTTGCACTTCACCCATGTAGTTCTTTTGGGGGGCTGGGGACACGCAAACCACGTTTGTGGGACAGGATCCATGCCACAGAATGGGACTTTTTTTTTTCAAAGAAGGTGTTTGGGAATGCCTAAAATGGCCCTGAATCTGTGGAAATGACAGCTGAAATCCCAGTTTACAATTGTGTGGGAAGCCCCCCCCCCATGACATACCTTAGAGCATTGCTAGCATCTAGTCTAGACATCAGGTTATCATAATATTGGCTCTTTAACACTGAGCTAGATTTTTTTCAAATGGAAGAAGAAGAAGAAGAAGAAGAAGAAGAAGAAGAAGAAGAAGAAGAAGAAGAAGAAGAAGAAGAAGAAGAAGAAGAAGAAGAAGAGGGGATTGGATTTATACCATGCCCTTCACTACCCAAAAGAGTCTCAGAGCAGCTTACAAAATCCTTTCCCTTCCCCTTCCCACAACAGACAACCTGGGGCTGAGAGAGCTCTGGCAGAAACTGCTCTTTTTCAAGAATAGCTGTGCCAGAACTATGGCTTGCCCATGGTCATCCAGCAGGTGCAAGTGGAGGAGTGGGGAATCAAATCCAGTCCTCCCAGATTAGAGTCTGTGCACTTAACCACTACAACAAACTGGCTCTCATGTTTGAGACCCTATAAACTCTTTGTGAAGAATGTCCTAACAAATGAGTGACAATTGTGGTGCAGTGGTTAAAGTTTTGGACGAGGATCTGGGAGACCCAAGTTTGAATTCCCACTCTACCATAAAGCTCGCTGAATGACTTTGGGGCAATTACTCTCACCTGAACCAACCTCACAGGATGTTTGTCATGAAGACACAATAGAGAATTTAAGAACAATTTTAGCCGCTATAGTTTTTCAATGGAAATAAATGTGGACTATAAATGAATTTAAAGAAATGAACAAATTGGGATATTGTTTTTCTTACTTAAATTTTAAGCTTTTGCATGAAAGCCTTGAACTTCTCGGAGGTATATTCTGTTTTTGCACAGTACAATTGAGGGAAGAATCCAGCTTCCCTTGCCCTTGAAATCTACCTCCTGTGGCCATTTAGTCTAAACAATGTGATCTTTGCTTGAACTGGAGCACTGATTCCTCTAAGGAGTTAGGATGTGATATGTCAACAGTTTCTCTTTGTTAACTGTGAGAGACTTCTTGGGACCATTAAAACAAAGCAGTTCAGAATGTGAAACAATTTTTGTCCCGTTTCCACTTCCTAAATATGTTTTTTACCAAAGACGGTTAGTGAAGAATTCTTTAATGAAAATTGCCAAAGTTGTTGTGTTTGTCGCTAATGGCTTTGTTTCCTTGGAGATAGAACAATCATAATGTGTGCCATTCTAAAGACAGGCAGGGAGGCTGGCCCACAAGGAGGGAAAGGTAACCTTACAGAAGGGGTTCCCAACCTTTTTGAGCCACAGGCATCTTTGGAATTCTGACACTGGGAGATGGGCACAGCCACAAAATGGCTGCCACAAGAGGCAGAGCCAACCACAAAAGGTCAGGAAATGAGGCCATTCATAACTCTGATAGGAACTCTTCAGCATTTCAAGCAGAAGGTCTGTTTAACAGGATGCCTTTTAAAATGAGCATGTTGTTTAAAAAAAAATGTGCTTTTTTCACAAGTTACTTTCAGTCATGCAATGAAGATCTTTGTGCTGTGGTGTCTGCTGCTGAAGCAACTTTTAAAAGATTCTGCTCAGCCAATCAGATCCCCAATGGCCAAACAGAAGCCCCGCTGGGCAAACCCCCCATCTGGACCTACCCATTTCCTAAAAAAAACACTTGCTGAGCACCAGGAAAGGTATTGCCAGACACCATGGCACTCAAGGGCATATTGAGGGACTCTGCATTACTGTATTATACCAACAATGCCATACTAGTATTTGGAAGATGTGTTTATGAAATCTAATAAACATACAGTCCTCAACCCAGCTTCCACTGCCATCAGTGAATGAATAAGGCATGGTAGTGTGTGCAAGAGATTTGGTATGGGCATCAGAGCCAGGTCCACAAAGAATTGCTAAACCAAGACGTTTGTTTTGTTATCTGTTATTTTCTCCTTTTCCTCCATGGAGCATACAGTATCATACATGGAGATTACATCATTGTATCTTCACAAACACTCAGTGAAGTAGATTAGACTTGCCTTGGATCACCTACCAATGTTCATGGCTGAATAAAAGGGTTGGATCCAGCCACCTTTTTTCCACCCTGTCCTACTTCCTCTAGTCCCATGTGGCTTTTGTCCCACATGGCTTTTGTCCATGATCCCCAACATATATATATTTGTAAACAAAGGAGACTCCTCCTTCATTTCCCCCAAAGTTTCAAACCCTGGTCTTATCAGCTGGGTCTCAAAGGCTTTACTTGTTACACTGCACTCTCAACTAAATTATCTCCAGTTAACTCTCCAGTTAAACTAAATGTCCTAATCAGACCAACTGCATGTGTCATGGAGGACACTGTGCACCACAACAAATGTAGGAGGAATCAGATTTGGCAAAAATAAAATGTAGGATTTTTGCTGATTTATATTGTTTCATATTTCAGTATCTTTGAGCTTCTGCATAATGAGTTGATGAAATCCATGGCACTTCCATCAGTTTGCCATTCACCCTACTTATTTTTTTTTAAGATGTATTATGTATATAAAATGATCATACTTATGAAAACTTTTGTTCGGAGACCCAAATTGATCAAAACAGGGTATTTTTTTTTTAAATCAAGGAATTAACAATGCTATTTGATGCGGGGAGGGGGGATGCAACCGTGAACAGGCATAAATCATTGCCAAACTTCAAATGCCCGAGGCCATTTCATACACATGAGTTTGAAAATTTGCCTTTTAAAGCACAGCGAGTTTTATGCGTCTTATTTTAGTCTTCATTATGATTTTTCAAGCTTTTTAAAAGCAAATTATTGATGGTTGCTCCCTCTCTTGACACCAGCTAGTGTTGGTGAATAGGGCAAAAAGCAGAATTTAGGAAGGGAAAAAAGCACTCTTCTTGAGAACATAGAATGGGAGCTACTCTAAATATGCTCAAGGGCTTGTACATCTGCTTGGTACACAGAAACTCCCAGCTGAAATCTAGGTCCTCTCTAGTTAAAAAGTATTAGGATTAGTAACTGATATGAAAAACGTAAGACCCTTGTAGAGCTACCAACTCTGAATTTGGAAATACCTGGATTTTTGAGGGCGGGGCCTTGGAGAGTTGGGTTTAGGGAGGGGAGGGACCTGGTAGGGTTATAATGTCATACAGTCCATCCTTCCAAAGCAGCAATTTTTTCAAGGAGAAGTGAAATAAATATTTTAAATAAATAATGAATGAATCAATGGTTTATGTAGTGTGGAGATCCATCGTAATTCCAGGAGATCTCCAGCCCCCACCTGAAAGCTGGCAACCCTAGACCTGCCAGTCAGGGTAGACATTATTTTATTTATTAGTTCTTACTGTTTTCATAACCAGAGTCAAAAACAGCAGAGTAGACATTATTGATCATGATAGATCCAGGTTCTGAACTGGGGATGGTAGCTTCTTGTGTTCATAGCGGTTCTAAATACAGCAGTTAAAAAGAACTAAAATATAGATCCACAGTGTCTTAAAATGTATACAGATCATTAGCTGGGAAGCTTTCCAGAGTTTACAGTGGCTCAGAAAAGTAGTGGCTTTCCTGACACAGTCAAGAAAGTAGTTTCATGATATATAGGCTACAACTGAAAATGCCCCTCAAAGAGGCCATGGCTGTTTTTATCACCTACAGGATGAAGTTATCAGTAGGCCCTGATCTATTTTTTTAAATAGTAATGCAGTGATAGATCTTTCTGAAAGGAGATCCAGTTAACGCAAGCAGCTCCTACACACACGCAGGTGCACCCAAGGTCTTGGGCAAAGCTGATGGATTTTTGAAACATCTCTTTACCCAACAGAGTCCTCTGTTTTTGAACCAACCACACCCACCCACCTCACCCCAGTTGACAGGGTTGCCAACTCCAGGTTCAGAAAAATCTGGAGCTTTGAAGGTAGAACTTGGGAGGGTGGGATTTAGAGAGGAAAGGGACCTCAGTGGGTATAATGCCATACAGTCCACCTTCCAAAGTAGCCTTTTTCTTCAGGAAAATTGGAATAAACATTTTTTTACTTAAATAAATACATTTACTTAAACCACTTATTCATAATAAATAATCAATTTATGGAGTCTGGAGGTCAGGAGTAATTCTGGGAGATGTTCAATCCCCACCTAGAGACTGGCAATCCTACCAGTTAAAGTGGCTCTGGTGTGTTAGAAGAAACGTGCATCTTTTTATGCACAGAACTGGCTATACTCATTTCTTTGTATTCTAGCTACAGAATTTAATGAAGAAACATTGTTTGCCTGTGTCCATATCAGTGTTCTCAAAACTCTTCTGATCAGGATGATTACATTACATACAAGGCTGATTCACAAGACCCAAAACCTGCTCCATCCATCCATCCATCCATCCACCCACCCATCTATTCCTTCATTGATAGCCCTTTTTGAGACTCAAGGCAGATTACAGAATTAGAAAACAATGCAGTGAATACCAGTAGAATACTTGCAACAAGCCCTGCAGTAAAACAGGACTGCAAAAATTAGAGAGCATTGAAATAAAAAAGAGTAAAATGTATCCAATAAACAATTTTGTTTTGCTGAACATTTCCCTCTCTGTTTTGGGATGAGTCTGGTATATGATAAGGATTATTTTCCCCCCATGTACCATATACTGAAAAATCGATCTGGCAGTCAGAGGGAGCAATCAGATTGCTATTCCACTAAATGACCAGTTCAGGACAATTTGAGGTCATGTCAGTTGGCCCTGAAGCACCAGCTGCAATGAGACATCTGTTGTCTACACCACCAACCATATTTATGTTGCAGAATTGCATGAGTCAGCTCAGGGAAGGATGTCAAAATGTTTACAACTTACCAGGTCATCCTAAGTAGAGTCACATTGTTAGGCTAGCACTGTTAACCAGTTTTCTAAACTGCTGCCAAAATATTGACCTTTAGTCATGTAGGATTTTTCTTAATTCATTTCCTCACTGTACAGAAATGCTTACAAACAAAACCTCATGGGATTCATGGGGAACTGCTATTTATTTATTGACATAAACCTACCCTGATTTTCTACCCAGGGAGCACTCATTGTGGCTTACAAAATAAACCTGAAATATGCAGTTTAAAGACATAAACAGAGAAAATATATGGTATTACTCCAACATCCTTGATTGGTCCTGGATCCCCTGGGCTGGATCAATCAGGGCCACCAGCAGCAAGATATGGCCTAAGAGCCAAGGGCTAACAGACAATGTTGCATAGTGGTTACAGTGTCAGACCTGGGAGACCAAGCTTAAAACCTCCATTCTGCCATGGAACCTTTCTGAGTGAGCTTGGAATAGTCACATGCTGTCAGCCTATCCTACCTCACAGGGCTCTTATGAGGATAAAATGCAGGAAAGGAGAATGATCTAAGGTCCTTGGAGTCCTCATTGTGGAGAACGTAGGATACAAATGTAGGAAATCACCATCACCATCCTTACAAATAAACATTAAGCTTGCACCTGTAACCATGCCCAGCATTAAATCCTTGCAGAAAAGAAGAAAAGTCTGTCTAGGTTTCAGGCTAGGTCCTCCCCTGCTAAAATAGCCTCTGAGCACACTCATACAAAAAGATGAATAAGTGAGTTCTAGATCAAATCAGACTTGAAACTAAAAAAACTAAACTGAGACTCTCATACTTTGGTCACATTATGAGAAGACAAGTCACTGGAAAAGACAAGAATGCTAGGAAAAGTTGAAGGTGGCAGAAAAAGAGGACCACCCAACATGAAATGGATTAACTCAATCAAGGAAGTCATGGCCCTCAGTTTGCAAGTCCTGAGCAAGACTGGTAATGATAGGACATTTTGGAGGTCACTAATTCATGAGGTCACCAGAAGTCAGAAGCAACTTGACATCACCTAACACACACAAACACACACACACCAAAGTAGAGAACAAAAGCTCAGGCAAGATCTTGCTCAGCTGGCAGAGATGTTCCTATCTTCTGTCCCCTGCTATTTAGCCTCCATGGTGTATTTTTGAGGTCCCGGGGGGGGGCTCTATCAAATAACATAGTTGCCAACAAATTTTACCCCAGTGGAACATCAAAGTGAATTTCAAGGTCACTGCATAAGCAAACTACCCAATCAACATGATCAGTTTGGAGATTCCTACATGCGTGAAATGCTTGATTTTGTGGGGAGCATTTCAAAGGGATTAGTAAACATCATTGGGGCAAGCGGTGTGGTCTGTGCATTCCTGAATTTTAGAGCAGCATATGGCTGTCATCCTGCAGTGATTGCTTCAACAAGTTAATGACATATGAAGAAATATCAAGATGTTGAAACTGCTTGAGCCTGGGGGGAAATGGTAGGGGAGGAGTCAAAGATGAGCAGAAATTGAGCTACAATCATATTCAATAGACCACCTCAAGACAAAATCTGAAGATACTTAGCCTTGTTGAAGGTTAGCAGACCTGGTCCCATTGAGTGCCACAATGGAAGCTGTCTAGGACTATTGCATATACCTCCTGGAGTTCTGAGTATGGAACTCATATGTCAACAAAATCAAATACATCAATTTCCATCATCTCTTTTATTGTTCTCTTGACTTTAGCAAGATGTGTAAGCAACAGCCCTTAATATCATTTTCAAATGCTGTAGGGACTTTGCTGGCAAGCTTAATCAACATTTAGGTTGCTTTTAAGGCACAGTTTACCCTATTTCTGTGGATATGTGTTGCCTGTCTGTGGTGCTTACTCTTCATTTTCCTGAGAAAGCAACAGACGTTTATCATTGTTACCATGGTCTTCTCAGGACAGCCTCTGGGACAAATTAGCTAGAGCCATCACAATAATGCATTTTGATTCAGTGTGGATGATGACTAAATTGTCACCCAAGCTGATAAAACAATCTGGACATGTTTCCACTTGGCCCTCAGTCACCATGAGTTCCAGATTACCTCAGTACATGTTTAGACATTTGAGAAATCTCTGCTACATTGGAGATCATTCATCTTTTTAGAAAATCCAGGAGTGTGAAGCTCATTCATATTTTCATCCATTCTACATTAGGTTGCTCCAACATTGTTTTCTCAGAGGAGGAGGAGGAGGAGGAGGAGGAGGAGGAGGAGAAGAAGAAGAAGAAGAAGAAGAAGAAGAAGAAGAAGAAGAAGAAGAAGAAGAAGAAGAAGAAGAAGAAGAAGAAGAAGAAGAAGAAGGAAGAGGAAGAAGAGGAAGAGGAAGAAGAGGAAGAAGAAGAAGAGGAAGAAGAAGAAGAAGAATTGGATTTATACCCAGCCCTTCACTCTGTGTCTCAGAGTGCCTTACAATTTCCTTCCCTTCCTCTCCCCACAGCAGACACCTTGTGAGGTAGGTGGGGCTGAGAGGAAAGCTCTGAGAGAGCTGTGACTGACCCAGAGTCACCCAGCTGTGGCTGCATGTGGGGAAGTGGGGAATCAAACCCAGTTCTCCAGATTAGTGTCCACTGCTCTTAACTACTTCCTGTTAGACTGTTCTGTTAGAACAACCTTCTATGATAAAGCCTATATTTTTCACCAGAATCAAATTATCCTGTTCAGAATCCCTTTACAGTTTCTCTTGGTATGAAGGATCTCTTTGCGTGTAGTTACTTTACATTCACTGTTATTCTTTCTCTTCTAAAAATTTCACCCAAACTTATTTTAAAAATGTGCAATTATATCATATACATGTTTATTTAGAAGTATATCCTACTTTATTTAATGGTCCTCACACTGCCTAAATCCCAGGTAAATGCTCAAATAATGGGAATATCCCTCCTTGAGTCCAGAAGGTAACCAATGAATCCCCCAAAAGTGGGCAGGTGGGCCAACAGCTTGAGGCGAATGTCCTTACTAAGAGGGCCAAGCCCCTTTTGATCCTTCTAATTTGCTAGACTTCATCCAGCATGGCCAATCTGAGCATAGAGACTGGCCAAATGGCATCCATTGCTCTTAAGGCTATGAATACACTAATTTATAAATGGGATAAAAAATGTCTCCTTGTGAGATGTTGTGGCCCTCCTTGGCAATCCCTGGCATCTCCATTTAAAAGGACCAGGTAGTAGACCTCTACCTAAGACTCTGGACAGCTGTTGCCAGTTTAAGTAGACCGTTCTGACCCTGATGAACCAAAGGGTCTCATTCAATGTAAGGCAGCTTTATTTGTGCATGTGTTTGTGAGTCAAAACCCAACTAAGAAATCATCAGCATCAGTGACGAAAATGAAGTGAACAAAAACCAATGGCAATATACAAAGTCACAGTAAACAATTTTGGATTAGTCCTATGGAACCATTATTCATTGTTATTCACCGGCTGTTTCAGGTTGGGGAAAGGGTGCCATAGAGGAGGATATGCTCTCCTTCCTACTGTGCCATAGGTAAAGTAAAGGTAAAGGTTCCCTTGCTCGAAAGCCAGTCGAATCCGACTCTAGGGTTGCGGTGCTCATCTCCGTTTCAAAGCCGAAGAGCCAGCGCTGTCTGAAGACATTTCTGTGGTCATGTGGCCGGCATGACTAAACACCAAGGTGCATGGAACGCTGTTACCTTCCCACCGAAGTGGTCCCTATTTATCTACTTGCAATTTCTTGCTTTCGAACTGCTAGGTTGGCAGGAGCTGGAACTAGAGACAGGAGCTCACCCCTGTCATGCGGCACCCGGGTCTCGAACTGCTGAACTACTGACCTTCCACAGCCTGCAGTTCAGCGTCTTAACCACTTGAGCCACCGCAGCTCCACTGTGCCATGGTTCCAGACTAAATCAGGCACTCTCACACCTGATCACTGAGACAACCCCCCCCCCAAATCTGGGGCCTCTGGAAAAAGAAATCCCAGCACATATCTGATTTGGCCCTCTGAGAGCACACAGGGTTCTTTCTAGTCGGGCCAGTGATCTGGTGGCTAGCATCTGCATCATTGCCACAAAACTGAAAGCATTGGGTGAGAAGTATCAGAAGGAGGACTGAGATGAGACAAGTGTTGTGGCCACAGAGAGAAGACTAAAATATTTGAGTAGGTTAAGAGAATTTTATACCCTACAATACTTTTTTGAAAGAACAATTCGTTTCAGCACAAAATATTAACCCTACAAAGCAATCCTATACAGAGTCACACCCAACTCTGCATTGTTAGACCCAGACTCAGAGTCCTGGCCAGAACTTTTCTCCAGCTTCTGCTGTACTTTCTCCATTACTGCAGATTTTGAAGATTTTGGCTAATCATATCTTAGCCATATGATTTCTAACATCATGTTTGACTTAGATGCTCCCTGAATTCTCTTTGTGTTCTAAGTTTCTATAAATTGAGTTCTAGTGTTTCTGAAAGGATTTGTACTGGATAATCTGGAAAGGAAAGCCTTTTTTTCATCTTTCAAAGGCATCAAAAGGAGTTATGTAGTATTTGATCTCTCCTAATGGGTTTCTTACAAGCATTAGACTGATTGAATACAGGGAAATTCAATATAAATTTCAAAAAAGACGAGCCTGAAAGCAACATGATTATCTCACCCATTGTAGAAGTAGACCAGAATACTTTGGGGGGCTGTAACAGGATGTTGATTAATTTTGTATTAGACTCGTGAGCATAGGAAATATGAGGTCATCTGGTTTATCAACTACATCTGTCTGTCACTATGTTATTGTTTTCCTTCTGAGCATTGGTTTCAGGTATTTTCTTTTTTACTATTCACATCTGTAGACCCCTGAAAATGTCAGAAAGTAGAAGGGGGCACCTCTCCTTTGGATGACTTTGTGAATGAATGATACTTTTTCAGAATCGTAGTAAGAAGACAATCAGAACATTCATTTTCATATTGTAGCAGAGGGCATCCCTATAGAGATACGCTAAATGTGGGGATAAAGAGATTGGCATAAGTGTACAGCGGAGCCATTATTCTTCCTTCCTTAGCTACAGTGGACATATGCAAAATACAATATCTTCATCATTACTGTTAATGGAAGGCCTTTCATTATGTGTGGTTTTTTTACATTCAAAGTTAGGATCCATTAAAATGGGGCTACATTCCAAAATGAAAAGCACTTGTTACAGGAAATACATGAGTCCCACCTCCTGGAATTCCACATGTATGTCACTATATATAAAGATTCCTGGCAAGTTGTATATAATTCCTGAGCTATACAGTACAGCAGACTCAAATATTTTTGCAAATTAAGCCTGGCTAGACTTCAGGAATGCAGAACTGTATCATTTTTTTGCAAAGGCAGAGTAACAGTAACCCACATGAAATACAAGGGACAACTACATTGCTCCAGAATAGGCCAAAATACTTATACTTTGAATACAGCAATGGCATCAGGGTATGATAACCATTATAAATAACGCAAACCAATAGCAGAGCAGAAAGACCCCCTGAATGCATCAATAAGAAAGGGGTCAAGAATGGCCTTGTGTCATGACAGGTATAAGCCCACAGTGCTCGGTCCTATACATTTTCAAACAGGAAGTGCTCAGGAAGGCACACTTCCCAAAGCAACTTGCTTCAGCCTCTGAGAAGTTGATGGTGAGGCCTAGGAGAGTCAAATGGACACAATGGTCCTTTCCGCACTAGACCTTAAATCCTGGTTCAACCCTGTCCCCAAACTTACATTCTACACTACAAGCGAGTTCACCCCTGTAATTATCTCAGGGTGTTTTTTGTTTCCATATTACATTGAGGTCACCCCAGTTTTGCCCCACACTTGTCCCAGGATAAATGGATGCTGTTATAACTGGGAATAAATGCAAGCTATTGTGTCCCAAGTTGAACTCTGATAAAACCAGGGATGAGATGTGGAAAGGACCAATGTGGCATAGAGAGGAAAATGAATTGTGTGAACTGTATGAAGTCATTGTTGGCAGAGTTCAGGAAATAATCCAATCCATTCTTTGCAGCTGGCTTTCAATGGATTTACTGCAACAGGATTTGCAAAAAAGACAATAACTGACTGCAGGCTATTAATGCAACAGAGAGGCCTTCAGAGCACAAGCACTAGGACATACTAACAGAGAGAGAAAGAAACAAGGAGAGGTAGGCTGAACTGCAAGCAAAAAACAGTCAATAAACCCTGAACATTAGCGAATGCTCCACAGTTCCCCCTAGGGTAGAAGTGGACTAAAGTACCCTGTCAGCCGTATTTACAGTAATTAGACTCTTAGTAGGCTGTTGCTTCTCCAACAGTCGTCACTCTTACTTTCATACAAGCTGAATGTTTTCTCCACTGAACTTGTTCTGCTAGTGAAATTTAGGGGTAATTTTCTTCATTTCTTCTTGCCGTCTCTAGCCCCATGCTGTATTGTTTCCATGATGCTCCCTTAACCTCTGGCATGGGCATCTCAGGGCTCAGAGGGAGCAGCTATGGGAAGGCATGGAAGATTTTTTTCACAAGTGTCCTGAGCTAACAGTTTTTAAGATCCAACATAGCTTTCTTTTTTCTAGTTAGAGTAATTAGGGAGCATCATAGCAAGGTCTTGGAAACAGGCCTTACGGGGGAAAGGGGACTGTATTAAAGTGGTTATGAATCAAGCATCTTCCAATTTAGTTGCAAGTTTTTATTGACTGCCGCAGAGGTGACCATAACCTAGTTTGTGCTACAACAGAGCCGTTTATAAAAATTGTATTTCTATCAGAAAAGATGGGAGAGTTTAAAAAATTCTCAAAGGTAATTAGCTAGACAGTTTTTTGGCATTTGGTTCATTGCTTTTTGAAAGGCATTCTATACATCCCCCCCAGCTGTGGAAAAGTTAAAAGCTTAGGTCTAGACATGAAGTCATCCTTCTTCATTACCACTTCATAAATGGTGGGTGGGGGAGATGCACTCATGTCTGGATTACAAACACTTATTGATGGACCCTTTTGCTGTTGCTTTTCTGGGAGCAATGTCTTTTCTGTGACTAGCTGATAATGCATGTGTGCATTTTACTCTTCCACACAAACACTGAACGTTCCTCTGTGTGTGTGTTCAATGCCATCAAATCACTTCTAATTTATGGTGACCCTTTGAACTAATGTCCTCCAAAATGTCCCATTGTTAACAGCCTTGCTCAGGTCTTGCAAACTGAGGACCTTGGCTTCCTTGATTGAATCAATCCATCTCATGGTGGGTCTTAGGGTTCCCAAGTACTTACCGCGTGGGAGCAGGGGGAGCGGGGGATGCATGCTCCCCAGCCGGACCAGTTCTCCCTGTAACGCACCATACTGTCACCAGGAAGTGATGGCAGGTGATGCTTTGGCAATGGGGTTGAAAACTTGATGGTACCATCGAGTTTCTAGCTGCATTGCCAGAGCATCGCCTAGTGTCACTTCCTGGCAACGGCATTGTGCCTGCGTCTTTCCTTCCCCCGGGGATGGTCCTGCCAGGACATATCCATCCACCACCAAAATACGGTAAGTTCTTGGCAAGCCTAATGGGTCTTCCTCATCCTGGTACCTTCAACTTTTCCTACAATTATTGTCTTTTCCATTGTCTCTTGTCTTCTCATAATGTGACCAAAGTATGATTGATAACCTCTGTTTAGTTATTTTAGCTTCTCGGGAGAGTTCAGGCTTGATTTGATCTAGAACCCACTTATTTATCTCTTTGGTGGTCTGGGGTATCCATCAAACTCTCCTCCAACACCACATTTCAAAGGAATCAATTTTCTTCCTGTCAGCTTCCTTCATTGTCCAACGTTCACACCCATACATAGTAATGGAGGATACCATGGCATGAATTAGCTTGATTTTGGTTGCCAGCAAGTTGCAATTCATCCTTACACTTAAGAATCTTTTCCAGCTCCTTCATGGTTGTGTTAGTTGGAAATAAAATGCAGTGCTAGATGCACTGATGCTTTAATCCAGCAGGATCCTTCTTATCTTCCAATTTGTAGATCATAAGGTTCAAAGGAAAGAGAAGGTCATCTGATCCTCCAACCTGCTAATGCAAGGCAATTCACAAATTGACTGTCCTCCTTAAAATTCCTAAGGGTGTGAATCACATACAGAGTGAGGTTCCCTTCAATAAATGGCAGGTACAAATAGATTTCCTGGTTTCTCCAATCTTTATTTATCCAAATGCTCTTTAAATCTTCATTGCACAGTTTGTTTGTGCTTATCCGTAGATAAACAGAACTCTAATTTACCTTTTTACTTCTCTTTAAATCAATAATTTGAGTTTTCTTCCAAGCCGTTAAGATGGGTCGAAAGTCACAACTGATTTGTATATTTTTTTTCTCCTCTTCTAACTGATGGCACTAGACCAGATTCACTTTCTATCAAATAAAGTAAGTGGTGTGATATCTTAGTCGCTGGTAATAAACTGGTTTTTCAAAATGTGCCCTCTACACACAGGATATTGTTGATGGTATCGCCAAATTAAACCTTAATGATGGTGAGATGTTTCAAGAAATGAGACCTTGGTAATTAAAAGTCTTTCAGATAACGTTGCTATCTGGATTAATCTTCAAAGGCATTGTTGAAAGCTCTTCATTAAAGAAAATTATAAAGAAACATATGCTAGTGAGATAAAAAATACTTCAAGCAATAACAAATGTAGTTCCTTGAAGGAATCGGCAATTTCTTTCTAGATGTCAGAAGCCAAAGTACAATATGCTGAAATATGTGCAGTACTGCCAATCAATATAGGTGGACCCCAAATAAAGGGAACTGATGGGAGGAGTGGCGGCTCAGCAGTAGAACATCTACTTTGTATTTAGAAGGTCCCAGGTTCAATCTCCAGCATCTTTAGTTGAAAGCAGCAGGCAATAAGTAATGTGAAAAACCTCTGCCTGAGATGCTGGAAAGTTGCTGCCAGTCTGAGTAGACAACATTGGCCTTGATGGACCAATGGTAGATTCATGTGTCCATGTGTGTTCATGGGAGAGAATTGTCTATATTATGTATGTATGACTGGTGACATGACCATTATTATGATGGCAGGGGACAGTGGAAAGTCTCATAGATTGCCAGTCTGCTATCACAGGACAGTGTAAGCTCTTGAGTGCATCTCTCTTGGCGCTGGAGTCTCCTTTTCTATGAGACTTTCTTATGCAGTTGAAGAGCCTTGTGTGCCTGTGACCATGTCCTGATTCACATTATATAGATCTTTGTACAATGGAGTAGCAACATGTTCCCCTCATGTCCATGAAAGCAATGATGTCATGTGTGAGACCTGTAGTCGTGCAAATCTCCATGCATTTCCTCTTTCTTTTTTTTTTCCAAGTGGACACCATCATTTCTGTGCATTTACATATATTTGGGACTTACCCAGTTATGGAGTGGGAGCTCCTTTTGCCCCCACTGATTTGACAAAAATATGACATGAGGCTGTGGGGGGTGGGAACACACTGCTTCCCTCATGCTGCTTGCTCAATCAGGAAAAGCTGTTTGAAGGTTTCCTGCCTCTTGTACTTAGGCTTTCAACCAAGAAGTTGTCCATCCTTCCCACTTTTCCACTGAGCAATCTGAGATTAGCCAGTCGCATCAGAGCAAACAGGTTTTGGAGAGGATTCCCCTCAGATTCGTTAGTCAGGTAATTAGAAAGGAGAAGACTTTTTTTCCCCCTGCCAACTTCATGTTGTTCTTGTGAGTGGAAGTAAACAAATAAGCCATTCCCAGTGAGGATTACTTAGAACTATACTACAGTTGGAGACATGCCATAGCTCAGTGGTAGACCATCTGCTCGGCATGCAGAAGGTCCCCAGGTCCAATCCCTGGCATCTCCAGTTAAAAGAGTTGGGTAGAAGGTGATGTGAAAGACCTCTGCCCGAGACCCTGGAGAGCTGCTGCCAGTCTGAATAGACAATACTGACTTTGATGGCTTTATAGTCTGATTCAGTGTGAGGAAGCTTCATGTTTGTGTTCATGTGAATCATTGTGGGTTTGACATTAATAATTCAAGGTTGATTGGTGAGCAGCATAATGTATCAGAGGATGGGGTTAGGCACTGAAATCAGACATTCATGGATCCAGAGGGCTGGTTGAGGGGGAATCCCCGGTGTTGGTCATCATCATCATCATCATCTGAACCTTTAGGCTGGCCAACTTGGTGTTAATGGTCAGATGACAGCAGAGGATGTGTGTGTGTCCGTGTGCGTGCAAACAGACTGGTTAAAGTGAAGTTCTATGTCAAGTGTGGAGCCAGGGTGGGATTGCCCATTTATGGAATTGCACTAAATGAAGGAAAGTCTTAGTAAGTGTGTAGACCAGTTACTAATGTTCCAGTGTTAGCCCATTCCATGCATCTTGCATGGCCATTTTGCATTATGGAGGAATAATGACCCTCTTGTATGAAGCATTTCACTCATATGTGGCATGGGGTATCCTGCTCAGTTGAACAGTGAGGACAAGAGTCTATGCTGTTCTTCCAGCATATAGAGGACCAGGTGATTCACAAAAAGGAGTTATGTCTATTCTGCAGGGTTTTCCCTAAGAATCCCCTGGAATCCTGCCCAACATTTAGTGCCTATCCTTGCTAGTACTGCCCAAACACTGGGTATGTGACCAAGTAGTCCTAGTACCAAAGCAGAAGGAAATCATTTTGATACTGCAGGAGCAGGAAAAAAAGAGAACTAAAAGGAACAGGTTTTTCCCCATCCATTGTTCTCATCTAATACAGTTGGGGCTCTTAAGTCAAAAGGATTGAAAACAAAACAATTGTACTTTTTGGTGACAAACCGACAATGAAGAATCTTTGTCATGGCATGGTTACAGAATCCTGACAAATCTATCCAACAGAAATACATATCTGAAGTACACTTTGCTTCTTCAATCTATGACTAGCGTGGCTTCATTTCCGAGGAAAGTTGAAATCTTGCGAGGCTGTATAAATCACTGCATAGTTTAAGCAGAGGAGCTGTTTCCAGAGAATACTAAGAAGATGATATGTCTCTTTCAAACTTTGGAAAACAGTATTTTATTGATCACATAAAAGTGATCTATATGGGGAGAAACGGGCTGAACGTCCTCCCGTTCTTTTGGTTGACTGAACACCATCATTGCCTTGCACCATTTACTCTGAAGGAAGCGAGGCATTATAAACTTAAGACAGGGAGCCGATAGGCCTGTGGTTCTTTATGTCCTGCGTTGTCAACTTTCTTATGAAGGAGGTAAGATGTCATTACGGAGCTGTGGCATTTGCTTCCAGAATATATACGATGACCAAGTCACTCTGCAGAAAGCCTAGATTCCCAGAACGAGGACAGCCTTCTCCGATACAACCTGAGCAGATACTAGTACCTTGTGACAATATTATGAAACCACTGGGATAGGTTTGCCAGCTTGGCATTGAGAAATACCTGGAGATTTGGGAAGTGGAGTTTGAGGAGGGTGGGGTTTGAGGAAGGGAGGGACTTCAGTGGAGTAGAATGCCACAGATTCCACTTTCCAAAGTGGCCATTTTCTCCAGGTGAACTGATGCCTGGAAATCAGCTGGAATCCCAGGAGATCCCCAGTCACCACCTGGAGGTTGGCAACCCTAACACTTAAGGATGGTTGCCTTCCTTCCTTCCTTCCTTCCTTCCTTCCTTCCTTCCTTCCTTCCTTCCTTCCTTCCTTCCTTCCTTCCTTCCTTCCTTCCTTTCTTTCTTTCTTTCTTTCTTTCTTTCTTTCTTTCTTTCTTTCTTTCTTTCTTTCTTTCTTTCCTTCCTTCCTTCCTTCCTTCCTTCCTTCCTTCCTTCCTTCCTTCCTTCCTTCCTTCCTTCCTCTCCCCCCCCATCTTCTATCAGGTTTAGTTATGAAAGAAGCATCATGGTGGGTGTCAGTAGCACATGCTGACTTGGTACTGTGTGTGTGTGGGACCACAGAGTTATACCCAAAATGTCCTATCTTGTGTGACAGAGGTGGGATGTATTGAAGGCTAACCAGATTAAGGGACTATTTTGTCCATGGTCAATTTGCCATATCAGAATGCAAAGAAAACACACCATATTTAAATAGTGCAGTTATTTTCAAAGAAATTGAGGGATCTCGTGGATGAGTTCTAGAGCTGGGAAGACTCTTCAGGTGGGAGGAAAGTCCCAATGGTAATGGAATGGATTTGTGGGATCCATTCCTGCCCCCAAGTAGTAGACCCAAATCGAGCAACTGTTTTGATCCCCTTGACCATAATGGAGAGACAATAAATTATGTTTAGAATGTGGCCAGCCACAGTTTGCAGCACAGCATGTGACCTTCTGAAATTCACAAGAATCTTTTCTCAGATTTAGGGCTGCTATTTCTTTTTTGACTAGGCCCACTGCAATTGCTTTAACATCTGTCCTGTTGCATAGTAATTTAGCAGATGAAGCTCTCTTTTTTTCTGGCATGGAGATAAATGGTAGGAAAGTTTCAATTACTAAATTTCTATTAGGACATATTATTTCTCCAAGAAGCCTAGGGCAGTGTTCATGGTTTCTCCCTTGCCCCCCATTATAATTACATGCATTGGTCTATTACAGTCAGTGGTCTATCAAGGTCAATATTATCTACCCAGACTTGTAGCAGCTCTCCAGAACCTCAGTTTGCGGTCTTTCATATCACCTATTCTCTGACCTTTCTTACTGGAAATGCTGGGGACTGAACAGGGAACCTTAGGCATGCAAAGGAGATGCTCTACAATTGAGCCATGGCCCTCTCCTGGTGTTGTTTGTATGAAGGAGATTCATTTAGCAGTTGGCCCCAGGCTACATAGAATGCTTCACAGCTGAGTGGAGATTTAAATCAGAGCTTTCCTTGTCCCAGCCTAACAAGCTAATCAACGGGCCATAGTACTTAATTGCTTAGGCTGCCATTAAGAAGCACCAGCTTTAGTCAGGCTCAGTGTTCTTCTCCTGTCCAACTGGGCTGGATCACCTTTCTGTTGAAAAACATCCACTTATTGTTGAAATGTAGTATTTTTAAATGGACATCGGCCTAAGTTGTTTAATGCAGTGCTTTATACAATAAGAGATCCAGGTGGGCAGCCATGTTGGTCTGAAGCAATAGAAAAAAAATTACAGTCCAGTTCTTTAAGAAGTATGTGTGCCTTGAATAAAACTTTGTTGGTCTTAAAGGTGCCACTGGACCCTAACTTTGGTGTAGTGGTTAAGAGTGGTGACTCAAATTTGGGGAACTGGGTTTGATTCCCACTCATCCACATGCAGCTGCTGGGTGACCTTGGGTCAGTCACAAGCTCTCTCAGAACTGTTCTCTCATGAGCAATTCTCTCAGACCCGCCTACCTCAAAGGGTGTCTGTTGTGGGGAGAGGAAGGGAAGGAGATTGTAAGCTGCTCTGAGACTCCAAGTGAAGGGCAGGGTATAAATCCAACTCCTCCTCCTCCTATAATAGATATTCAAGTAAATATGGACATTAAAGCTGGCCAAACCAGGTCTCTTTAAGTGTACAGTATGCTTATAGGTAAAAAGACAACATTTCTTGTACTGTATTATCCATCATACTACCTGGATGAGAAAGGGTCCATTTCTGCCATTGCTTTAAATGAGAAGGCAGATCAGAAGCAGAACTGACAAAGGGATCTACTATTCAGAAGCTCTTAACAATAAATGTGTCAAAATGGCATATCATGTTTACAAAAGGATATTGTAGGTGCAAAAAAGGGCTATCAGAATGATGAAAGGGTTCGAGCATCTTCCCTAAATCTAAGGCTTCAGTGGGTTTGCAATTTAGCCAAAATACAGCTATGAAGGGGACATGCTGTGGGAACCTACTCTCAGTGTTGTTCTGATGACAAAGAGCAAGGGGGAGAACTATGTTTGCTGCCCAGATCTCCTTCCAGCAAGAGAGGGATAACCATGTGGTGGATTTATATGTTGCTCCTAAGCTTCCCAGAAGCATCAGATTGCCTTCTGTTGGGGACAAATACTGGACCAAAAGGTGGACCTCTGGGTTGTTTGCAAGATGTTGAGATGAACCTTAGAATGCTCTTTAACAGATGCTCAGAGATGGACTTCTGGATGCTCTGTAGCAGATTTGATGTGGTCTGAGCCATCCGGCCTCAACTGATGAAACAGTTTGCCATGTTAAGTGAAAATCTGGATGCTAACACTGCTCAGGGTCCCTTGTCATGCCCCTTGAATGATTCACTATCAACACAGTTTTAGGAAGGACTTCATTGCCAGTCTCTCATGTCTGGCCAACAGATGGAGAATGGCAAGTCTTTCTACAGTAATATTCCCCTTAACAATTCTGCCATATTACAGTACCACTTCATGACAAACAGACAGCAGAGAGTAGAAAATGAGACATCTGTAGTTGTAATAGTGGCAGCCGGTTATTGTTTAACTGCCATGCAATTTGTTATCAAGTGTTTCCTTGCATATCTCCCCCCCATTCCAAAGAAATGTACATAATCATCACATTTCTCACTACATTGTCATTTAACATGTTTAACTTTTTAAAAAATTATAAGCTCCTTTGGATCCCCATCGGGAAGTAAAGTGGGACATATAAACCTAAACAGACAGACATATATGTATATGTGTGTGTATAAACTATTTAGGTGCCACCTGTTAGTCCAAGGTATTTGCTCTATGCATCTACCCTACTGGCAGTATCTCTGATTTTCTAGTGCTGAAGCAAAAGAGGCATATTTGCCATTTCAGATATCTATCCGAAGGAAGCTGTGTGCCTGTGAATATTACGGTTGGATATAGAAGATTATTTCCAGGTAATTCAATTGAACACACAATGTGCAACAGCAATTCAGATCTACTTTATAGTACACTTTTGATTTACACGATTTACAATGAACAGTGATTTACATCCAACCCCATTGTGAAGAAGATAGGCGATATGCAAAAGTGATGTGGATCTGCTTACAGAAAGAGCACATCTACTTTTGCAGGTAAGTGTCCTAGTCATTCAGCACCTGTCTGCTAAAAGTGTCTGCAGAAATAATGGGGGATGTTATACGTATCTAATCTGCCCTTTTCAGTTAAAACACTTACAGAATTTTTTTTTCCTATGCAACCATGCCATTGTAAGAATAAGCAGCATAAGAATTAGTGTAGAAGAGTCCACTTCTTCAGACACTAAGAATGGATATTCATTATAAATCATTTTATCTAGCAGGTTTGGAAGGAAAAAACCAGACAGCAGGGTCAAAGGCTAGGATGGTCATATCTTGGCTACTATGCCCTTTCTTGGCCCTCCACAGCAATTGGTTGTCCCCTGTTAGAAACAGGATATTGGACTAGATGAACCATTGATCTGATCCAGCAGGTCACTTTTCATGTTCTTATATTCTTACCAGATGTAATTTCTGTGAATTAATAGGCAAAGTTAAGGAGTATAAAAACTGGCTGGATCCAACCCACTTTGCATGATCAGTTGGATTCAGCCAGCCTTTTCAATAAGTAATGCCCAGTTCTCCTTACTACAGCCCCTGTCCACAGGACTTTAGTTTATGCATAGGGCTGCCAACCAGTGCTCACTCTAAGCTGTGGTGTCTTGTGAGCAAAAATTCTACTGTGTGAGATACCGGCATTAAGGTTCTGAGTGAGTGATTTGACTACAGCATAAATTAGTTTGCCCTGGAGCCATCCTTCCCGAGCTAAGACAAAAATATGTGAGCTGGAGGCTAAAAACTATGAGCTAGCTCACACTAACTCAGCTTAGAGGGAACACTGCTGCCAAGCTCCAGGTGGCACCTGGAGATCTCCGGCTATTGTGGTTGATCTCCAAATGACAAAGATCAGTTCACCTGGAGAAAATGGCTGCTTTGCGGGGTGTATTTTGTGGCATTATATCCTAATGAGGTCCCTTTCCTTCCCAAGCCCTGCCCTCCTCAGGGTCTACCCCCCACCCCCAATCTCCAGGTATTTCCCTACCCAGAGCTGGAAACTCTATTTATGCAGGCTGCATGGTACCCAATGTATCTTTTTTTAGATGTCCAAATGGGACTCCTCCTTCCTTTCTCACCAGCAAAAAAGCTAGTTGTATTTATTGGGTTAAATGTAATATATATATATATATATATCATTTGAATTGGTAGCACAGCAGCTTTATGCAGCATCCCCGATCCTCCATGTTTCCTGGTTAAGGGGAAAATGCTGTCCAAAAAAGTGACAAAGATGATCTTATTCCAGTGCTAACAAGAGAAAGAAATTTTACTCACAAAATCAGAAGCACATCTTACATGCCATATTCATGTAGGTACATTTAACGTATTGTGAGCAGATGAACTTGGAAAAGGTTAACTTGCTACAGCTCCACGCCCAGGTAAGGGAGAGAAGAAGAAGAGAGTGCCTTATAGAAGATGAAACAGAAGGCAAGCAACAGCCAAAGAGGCTCAGCATCTAACCGATGAGAGGGTGGGGCCAACTGCCAAGTGTACCTGAGTGAGAGAATTCTCTTAACCCTTTCCCTCCCAGATCCTCTTGCGCATGTGTGTGTATGTGTACACACACACATACACACAAATGATAGTATGCTGATCAGGCAAAGTCTACAGAGGCAGCCATATTAGTCTTTTAGAGCCAGAACCACAAGGAGTCTTGTGTCACCTTAAAGACCAGCACATTTGTTATAGCATAAGTTTTCCTGAGCATCTGATGAAGGTTAAAAGATTAAAGCCCATTGAAAAGCATTAAAATGACAAAGCACATATATTTAAACGTTTAATCCCACTAAACAGCGATGAGAAATGGGCCAGTTCTAACAGCACCGTGTCTCTAAACACGTCAAAAAGTCGGCTGACCTCAAACAGGGATGTGCGAAACTTATAAGTATGGAAGAGGAACAGCAAAACAAAGCAATCTTTAAAGAAATCAATTACTAGCGGTCGAAGAATAATGGAGGGAAGATATTACAAAAACATCAGCGTCTTGCAAGTTCAGCAATATTCATCCCCCCCGCCCCCGTCACCACAAGATCAGCATCCCTCCTTTCATATTTTGGAAATGGAGGCCTCAAATTGCCACCTGAATCATGTCCAAACACATCTTTCAAGCTCTGTAGGACACAACCAAGCCGATGATGCATTGATTCGAAAGCGGCGGTATTTATGGTGTGCTCATTTGCGGCAGAGATTATTTGAGCAACCAATTTAAAAGAAAGAGGAGCTGGTAATCTCATTGCTAAACAATGTAAGATGTTTGGCACAACTGATGCATAGATGAAGACTTTGGAGGCCATCCAAAAGAGTCAGCATTTTCCTTTCTTTGTTTAAAAAAAGGCACAGGCAGGTTAAAAATAAACCTCAACCAGGAGGCCTGTCTTTGTCTTGATCTTGTTAGGCTGCATTGTTTGACTCTTTCCTTGTTATGGAGACAAGATAGCTGTACCAATTTAAAAAAAAAAATGTTGTGCAAAGCAACTAGTTCCTCTCAGGAGTACCAGATTCATATCCAGAGCTTCAAGAGAAAGAGATGCTCATGTAGGGTTGCCAGCCTCCAGGTGGTGGCTGGAGAACTCATGCGATTACAACTGAGCTCCAGGAGACTGTGATCAGTTCACCTGGAGAAGATGGCCACTTTCAAAGGTGAAGTCTATGGCATTATAAACCACTGAAGTTGATGCTGGAGGGGGCAGCAGTGGGAGGGCTTCTAGTGTCCTGGCCCCACTGCTGGACCTCCTGATGGCACCTGGTATATTTTGCCCGCTGTGTGACAAAGTGTTGGACTAGATGGGCCATTGGCCTGATTCAACATTGGCTTCTCTTATGTTCTTATGTTCTTAAGTTGTTAAGTATGAGCCTTAACAAGGTAGTGATTTCAACAAGTGATTTCAGCTTTATTTAACAGCAAACAAGTTGGTCAGACAACACACACAAAACAGTGGAGCACAGCTCCCTTTTTAAATAATCTGGGCTGTCAAAGCCATGCCCATAGTTATGTTAACAACCAATGATAACACAGGGATAAGGACCAATGAGGTCTGTTCCCTCCATAAACATATATACAGTTCTGATTGGCTATTTACAAAGTTTCACAGAAACTAACCAATGGGAATGTCGACTCTTACAATCCCTTTTACTGACTCAAGCTTAACATGGTAAAGCATAGGACTGATTCAGAGTCAGAACAGAAGTCCCTCCCCTCCCCAAACCCTGCCCTCCTCAGGCTCCACCCCCAAAATCTCCTGGTATACCCCTACCCAGAGTTGGCAACCTTATGAGAAATGCACATATAAAGTCTTAGCCAGCATCACCAGGGACCCAAGGCAACAAGAATCAGCAAAAAGGAGACCTCAAACATTCCATCAGAGCACCAGAGTCATGTGTGCACGACACCGGCTCTCTCTAGCTATAATAGTAGTGCGGTAGAAACAGCTCCAAGGGAGCAACGGTTAACTTTTCTCTACCGAGAAAAAAAATATATATCTATGACTGTATTTCCTACCTTTGGAAGACTCAGCATTTGCTCTTGTTTGTATCTCTTCCTCTCAGGGAATACAAAGATTGATTTTCTGACATATTCAATAGCAAACTGTGGACAAGGTGATGATAGGGTGATGGAGGCTGTTCTTTTTGGTGTTGCTGGAAAACTTACGAATGAACTCAGTGGCCTGCTAAACGTATTGTCATCATTTTTGTTGCCTCCACATGTATTCTAACAGGATAGTCACATCTCCATGAGAACACGAGAGTGGAACAATAGTTCAAGTAGCCCAGCATTTTGTTTCTAACACTGCCCAGTCAGTTGCTTCTGGGAAGCATGAAGGTAATCACTCACTTTAGCTGTTTGTTTCCAGAATCTGGGTAGTCAGCAGAACACTACCTCTGAACATAGAAATTCTATGGGAAGCATGTTCCATACCTTTCTAATTTAGCATCCCGTTTCAAACAATTCTGAGTTAGACTGGTGTTTTTAGGTAGCCAACAAAGAGGCTGTGAAAGCTATAGCCACCCCTGCCCCCTCTCCCACCAACATCATGGCTAACAACTACTGATAGTCTTATTCTCCTTTTAGGATAGGCTGCAGTGACTTGTGATCCATTATCCATTTCCTGTGGCCTGCTAGGTGTTTGATAACACTGCTAATGCTTTTCAATTCAGTGTATTGAATTCAAATGGGAGATCTGTGAGAACTTGAACTAGAGGGACATCCCATCTGTTCTCCCCTGTAGGTCCCTGGGGCCCCTATTGTGATAAACCTTCTCCTTAACTGCCAGCTTGGGGATGGGGGATGGGACTTGGAGCAGAAAATATGCTGGACATGCTATTTTTACCAAGCTCCCTCTATGAGCTGGGGGAGGGGAGAGATGAAAGACACACAGGGCATGCTTTCTGCTCCAAGCCACCTCTGAACGACTTACTGCTGAGAAATTTCAATGTGGTGTCATGAAGAGTTCAGCACTTTTTGTTTGAATTGCTCATGTTTGGGGGAGTTTTCAACCCTCCAATTCATTTTTCTAGGTTTTTTTTTTAAAAATTCAGCACCCCCCCAAATCCCACAGGTTAGTGGAAGCATCTCCCTTTCTGCACTAGGCGCATTGTACAGATTTTTGATCCATGCTCTAAGGCCAAGTTTGGAATTAGATACATGACTGAGCCCTTGGTGGGCTGCCAACCAAGGGGGGTTGCATCCAGGTTGGCTAGTCACAGAAGTAACCTGAGACCAGTTTGTGATCTGTGAAACCAGTTTGGTGTAATGGTTCAGTATGCAGACTCTAATCTGGGAGAACCGGGTTTGATTCCACACTCCTCCACTTGCACCTGCTGGATGACCTTGGGCAAGCCATAGCTCTGGCACAGCTGTTCTTGAAAAAAGAGCAGTTTCTGTCAAGAGCTCTCTCAGCCCCACCTACCTCACAGGGTGTCTGTTGTGAGGAAGGAAAGGGAAAGGAGTTTGTAAGCCGCTCTGAGACTCCTTTGGGTAGTGAAGGACGGGGTATAAATCCAATCTCTTCTCTTCTTCTTCTTTAGTAGGCCCATCCTAAGCCAAGTTACATCCTTCAAACCCCATTGACTCCAATGGACAGAAGGGTATAACTCTGCTTAGGATGGAACTTTTTCTTTGGTAAATTAAGGAAGTAAAAGACTGGTTTAAGTACTCATAAAAAACAAATACTTCATTTTCTTTTCTTCTTGTTGTCATTCCTTCTTGTTCACAGATGTTTCATTCCATCTTTTGTTTAAATATATACAAATCTAGTAAACAAAAGAAAGCAAGCAAGAAAGAAAAATCTAGGAAAGATCCAACATTATTTTCCCCTGAGAAAATAAGGCAGCTTCAAAAGCTATATTCTATTCTCCTGAGACAATCTGTAAATACAGTTTGCTTTCCCAATTACATAATGCATATTTAAAAGCTTGCTGATTTCCCCAGGAGACAAAGCCAGCTACTTAAGGCTCAGTTTTATTACACCATCTAAGTGTGTTTGACTATTATAAAGCCTATTATTTGATCAAAACACCCAGCACATAAGATCAGTAAATCAACTCAGTTTCCATATCCAAAAGCTTGTAGACAATGCAGCACAGTACAATGCTTCTTAATTAGGTTTTCACATTATTTAATTGGGCAGGGTATGTCCAGGTGTTTTTTCCTATATGCTTCTGCTGATTTGGGGGCAAGGAAGATGCACAGTCCTCATCACATCTTATGAAATGGCACCTTTGTTCCTCATTGGGAATCCACTACCAGGTTTTCTGGCAATTTTTTTTTTAATTGGCTCTGGGTCAAATGCTGTTCATTTTTTTTTAAATGGAATTAGCACACAACCTTATATTGAATCAGATCAGTGGTCCACCAAGAGAGCTAGCATGGTGTACTGATTAAAAACTCCTCACTCCTCCTCTGCATGAAGCCTGCTGGTGGTGGGTAACCTTGGGCCAGTCTCAGTTCTCTCAGCCCCACCTACCTCACAAGGCGCCTGTTGTGGGGAGAGGAAAGGAATGTGATTTGCAAGCCACTTTGAGACTCTGTAGGGCAGAAAAAAGCAAGGTATAAAAAACGACTCTTCTTTTTCTTCTTCAAGGTCAGTATTGTCTTCTCAGACTGGTCTTCTCAGACTGGCAGCAGCTATCCGGGGTCTTAAGCAGAGGTCTTTCATATCACTTACTGCCTGATCCTTTTTTGTTTTGTTTTTTTATTGAAGCATTTAATCCAGCTTCCATATAACTCAAACAATACATAGCATAGTATATATTACATACCTCAACACACTGCATATTTCTTCCCCTGTTCCCTTTTCCCTTCCCCCTCCCTCAAAAGACCAGCAATAATTCCTTATTTTATAATTTTAACCATAAGCACATCTTTTGGAGTTTAACCAGTATATCTTTATTGCCCCCCCTCCGCTATTACCCATCTTATATACTCTAACCATCTGTTCTGAACTTCCTCAATCTCATCCTCACTTGACTTTTCCTGTTGTAATATTGTTAATATATCCGACTGTACCCATTCATATAAATAACCATTCCATCTATCTATAGTCCATTTTGTAACATCTTTCCAACCAAGCGCTATAACCGCATTGGCAGCTAAAATCATAGCTTTAAATAGATCCTGGTATGATTTTCCTATTTTGCAGTTCCCTAAAATTCCCATAAATAATACTTTCCCTGATAACTCCACTTTAACCTTGCAAACTTCCTCCACCTTTTGCAGTATCTTTTGCCAAAACTTAACCACCTTAGAGCACTCCCACCAAAGATGTACATAATATCCCTTTTGCTTTTTACAATGCCAACAATCAGATGTCAATCCCTTGATCATATAAGATAGTTGAACAGGCATTCTATACCATTTCAAAACTAATTTTGTCTCAATTTCTCTGAATTTTTCTATTTTTATATCACTAAGAATCATCATTTTATGTATCTCGTTTTCTGATAACATTACATCTTTCTCCCATTTTGACTGTATTACACCAATCTTTTTTTTTATCTTCAGTCAATCCGCTATATATCTTTCTTACTTTTATTATCCCCTTTAATTCTATACAATTCTTCCATCAAGGTGTCTTCATTTAATATTTCAGCATACTTCATTTGTTTCAAGGTATTATATAAACTAATAACACTCAACCAATATTGTTCTCCTACTCTTCCCATTTCTTCTTGCATCTGATTTAAACTCTCTTGAGCATTATACATATCTTTCACATTATATGTATCTTTCACTTTCCATAAGTCCTTTCTCCTTAGCTTTTTCCAAAAAGTTACCTCAAAAATTTTAAATTCCTCATTTAGTGATTCAAGTGGGGCCCACTTTTAAAGAGGAGGCATCCACTTAACCTGTCCCGCCCCCATATTTTTAATGCTGTCCATCCTGGACCTATTGTATTTTCGATCTCTTTTTTTAATCTTTGTGTAGATATACCAAACCTACCTTTTCCTCCATTTATACTATCTTCCCATTGGACCCATTTATCCATACTTTTGCCATCCATTTCCAGCAACATTTTGATTTGAAATGCTTCACAATATCCTTCCAATTGTGGCATACCCCAACCTAGATGTTCTTTTGATGAATAAATCACTTTCCTTGGTATTCCAGCTTGTTTCTTTCCAAAACCCAATTTTTTAATTCCTCATCCCACATTGTTAACTGCTTCTTAGATACGCATGCTGGAAGTACCTGAAACAAATACAATAACTTAGGTATTATAAACATTTTAAGTGCCCTAATGTTCCCTAATATACTCAAATACTTATTATTCCATTGATTTGGGGTTTTTTGTACCTTCTTCCATATTATTTTATGGAACCTTTTAACCGAAAATGTCAGGGATTGAACCTGGGACCTTCCGCATGCCAAGCAGATGCTCCCTCCCACTAAGCCATGACCCCTCCTAGCAATTTTGGTAAGGTGAAATGTTTTCTCTGCAGATACTTAGACTTAATGAATATTCAGTTTTGGGCTGTACAATCTTGTGTTCTTCCATATTCTGCTTTTCCACACCTTTCCAGTTACTCCAGAGCAGGACAGGTTTCAGGGGGAGAGGAATAGGAAGAAATTCTCAGTGTCTTGAATATTATCCCTATGCATTTATATGAGTACAGCATAAGTAGTTATAAGTAATAATTAATGACTTCTGTGAAGAGCTGACAGCAGAATCCTAAAGATCCACTTCAGTGGAAATCAAATTCAGATGGCAATGATAAATAAGAATTGCATTGGCAGGTTTTTCAGATGTGATTGAATGTCGGTGGAAGGCCAGAAATGATATACACAGTATACATAGGATACAAGAGGATTTCACGATTGTTTCTTCCACTATATTTATCGTCTAATCATCACAGCACATCACTTAGGAGAACTCCACAACCTTACTGAGCAATACTTAAATTAATAACCCAAGTATGCTGGAATGATTAAACACGAACAATATATAGCAGTATGCAAAACACAAAAATAAATCCAAATCCCTCTCGCATTCTGCTGGAGGATTGGTTTTCAAAGGCTACATTCTGAAAGCAGGACATGGTACACAGAACTGATTCCGAGTGACATCGTAGATCTTTCCTGTGTCTGATTAGCCCCTGGCCTTATTTATAGCCCTCGGTGTGTGATAGAAACATAGGGAGGGAGGCATGAATCTCTCTGCTTCAGCCGACAAGGCAACTAATACATTACTAAGCCTCTGCCATTCTCGTTCCACTTACCTGTAAACCAATAGTGTCCGTGCTGAATTATTTTTTGATTCTGAGCCTACTGATGAACTGCAAAGGTTAAAATTAAAGTGTGATTTATGCCATGATCAGTCACATGGTGGTGGAGCACCAAGTGAAGTGTGTAAAATTATAACCATAAATATACTTTGGGCTGTTCTTTATAATCAGTGTGGAGCAGCTCTGTCCCCCCCCCTTCTTCTCTCGGCTTCTTTCTCCTTCAAGGAGAACAGTTTAGGATAAGAGAGAGAGAGAGATGATGTAGTGAGAGATTTCATAAGCTCTTGGGGACCACTGGCTTTATGAAGAGGTGGGGGCCACAGTGGTCTGTTGCTTAAAACCCTCAACACACACTACAGGCCTTTGGAGAAATGAACTGGAGCTCTGTAATATACACTCCGTTTCTCACTGATACCAGCTACAAATCTTGGAAACTGTTTACATGTAAATCACTAAAGCTTAGCGCCATTGGACGTCTATATGACTATAGCACCATTTTAGCTAATTGAAAGAACAAGGTCTTTCAATCACAACACACTGGTCTCATACAGAAACTTGGTGAGCTGTTGTGGAATCCAGAGGAGAACTACTGAACTAGAATTTATTAGTATCCACAATTCTATTCATTTTGGACTTAACTGAGAATGTGGTTTGCAGGAGTTAATAGCAAATCTAGGAACAATTACTGCTCCGTGATCACTATTTTTTTATTTATTTATGTACTTATTAAGCATTTTTATCCTGATTTCCTCCCCAATGGTGACCTAAACCAGCTTACAAAAATATACCCCTTTAATTCAATTTACATAAAATATAGTATATAAAAATTAAAGATACAATATAGACAAGACAAGCTGGGTTGGTGTTGGTTGATCCAACTTCTTGCATACATTTCAACTTTTGTTAGAAAACTTTTCCCACCATAATGCTTTTTGACCCTGCTGTTTCTTCCATAGCAATGTACATGTGTATAACATGATAACTAAGGAAGGCCAGTTCCAGGTTCTGAACACAGGAACATGGATCTTTCTGTTTCTCCCTCAGCACTCCTGCCAGACAGCTGAACAAGGAAGCTGTGCTAGTCACAGGCTTGCTGCCACCATTGTGATAGCTGACCAAGCTAGGCTGTTGCAGGATCTTCATAGGGCATCTTGGTCACTGCCCAGCCATACTGACCCTTAATACCAGCCCTGCAGCTGAGGATAATATGTCATGCATTTGATTCATCTATTAGATTTTAAGGTGCTGGAAAGCTCTTTATTGCCCAGAGGTTCCCAGATGTATTTGGCCTACCACTCCCTTTTCAGGGGAAAAAAATTACTCAGTGCCCCCCTGGAACTCTACCTTCAAGAAGTGGACAAAAAGATGCAGTTTGTGGATCTGCATCTGTATCGTTCCAGCCCACCTGGATCATTCCAGTGCCCCCCAGGGGGTGGTATTGCCCACTTTGGAAACCAGTGGTGGAGACAAAAGACATCCTGGTACAAGACCTGAAGAGGCTATGTTGGAAGAGGTCACTGAAGAGTACCATGCAGTTCTACGGGAGAAGCAGGGATGGTCCAAGTTATAAGGAGCTGGGAAGTCAGCAGTGTCCTCCTCTAAGAAGTGGGAAGGAATGTACCTTCCAACATGGAAAGATATAAAAGTCTAGATAATAAGAAAGAGCCAATTTAATACACTTTAGAGAATGCATGTGTTGTTCAGGAAATCATCCAATCCACGCTTCATAGTTTGCTTTTATTCAATTTACTGACTACAGACCATTAATGCAACAGAGAAGCTATCAGAGCACAAGCACTAGCACATACTAACACAGAGCTGGTAGAGAAACAACAAGAGGTAGGCTGAACTGCAAGAGAAAAACAGTCAATAAACCCCGAACATTAGCGAATGCTCCACAGCTCCCACTAGGGTACAAGTGGACTAAACTACTCTGTCAGCGGTATTTACAGTAATTAGACTCTTAGTAGGCTGTCGCTTCTCCAACAGCATGCACTCCCCCTCCCCCGGCTTGACACAGCTTGGCCTTTAGTCCTTTTCTCTGCTTCCCTGGCTCAAAGTCTTAGTTAATGTTAATCACTTGGTTCGTTTAGCAGATGAGCTTCTTTCTAGAGCAGGGCGCCTTGCATTATTGAAAGACTCCTTGCCCAGGAGGAAAGTTCCACTGCAGAGTCATAGGACCCAACGCACTACTGTCCACTGTGCATGTGTGTCTGCATGTGTATTAAGTGTGCATGTGCCTAGGAAAAGCCAGGTGATTCAGTTAAGGTTGCCAACTCCAGGTTCAGAAATACTTGAGATTGGAGGGTGGAGCCTGGGAGAGTGGGATTTAGGGAGCGGAGGGTACTTGGTAGGGTATAATACCATGGGGTCTGTCTTCCAAAGCGGCCTTTTTCTCCAGGAGAGTGGAATAAATGTTGTAAATGATAAATTAAAAAGTAAATTAATAGATGAAAGGAAGGAGGAAGGAAGGAAGGAAGGAAGGAAGGAAGGAAGGAAGGAAGGAAGGAAGGAAGGAAGGAAGGAAGGAAGATGATAGGTTGATAAGTGATGTATGTATTCTGGAAATCTCCAGATGCATTCTGTATGGTTTACAAAACCAAAATGACTTGATAGCTCAGACTATATTTTCTAAAATGTGCTGGTAAAAAGCTTTTATATGTATAAAGCGCTTAATCCCTTTGATGCTGAATGGTAGAATTTCTTGAAGTAAAAAAAGCATTGCTAGCAGCGGGCAGAGAGTCAAGTTCCAGCAGTAAGGCATCTTAAGAGTAAAGTATCCAGACCCAGTCCTATAACTTGAAAGAGTGATGTCTCCTGGTATTGTGCAATATACAGGACTGGATCCAGCCAGCTTTTTAGCTGGTGAGTAACAAAAAAATGTATCCCTGCCATCACCAAAGAAGGCTATGCTGGGAATCTTGGAACTTTTATGGACAAAAGCCATGTGGAATTTAGCACATGTTTTATTCAACAAGATGTTGTGATATATATCGATGGATCTCCCAAAAATCCCCCTTGGTAAATAGTAGCTCATTGATGGTCTGATTCAGGTCAGGGGCACAGCATGGGGAGGGATGGGCTGACCTCAAATTATCCCCAGGAGTTGCTATTTTTGTCATTGGAAGAAATGCACAAGCAGACCATCTGTTTCTCCCAATATAGTACCTGGCATGAAAACAAGTCCCAAGTGATCACAGTGCAACAAGAATGCTGGCATCTTGATTCTCATCATAACTGTGTGACAAAATGATGTCTTCTGACATTTTCAGTAATATCCACTGTCATACACATGGGTCACATCCAACCAGATACATTGCATATTATGGACAATGCATCCCACATTACATTATACTTAACTTAATGTATACCAAACCTTTGCCTGTTGGTCAAGGCAGCTTACAATAAATGTTTTAAGAACATAAGAACATAAGAGAAGCCAATGTTGAATCAGGCCAATGGCTCATCTAGTCCAACACTGTCACACAGCGGCCAAAATATACCAGGTGCCATCAGGAGGTCCAGCAGTGGGGCCAGAGCACCAGAAGCCCTCCCACTGCTGCCCCCTCCAGCACCAAGAATAGAGTGCATCACCTGCCCCAGACTGAGAGTTCCCATCTATACCCTGTGGCTAATAGCCACTGATGGACTTCTGCTCCATATGTTTATCTAATTCCCTCTTGAAACTGTCCATGCTTGCAGCTGCCACCACCTCCTGTGGCAGTGAATTCCATATGTTAATCACTCTTTGGGTGAAGAAGTATTTCCTTTTATCTGTTCTAACCCGACTGCTCAGCAATTTCATGGAGTGCCCACGAGTTCTTGTATTGTGAGAAAGGGAGAAAAGTACTTCTTTCTCAACCTGCTCAATCCCATTCATAATCTTATAAACCTCAATCAGGTCACCTCTCAGCCGTCGTTTCTCCAAACTAAAGAGCCCCAAGCATTTTAACCTTTCTTCATAGGAAAGGTGTTCCAACCCTTTTATCATTCTAGTTGCCCTTCTCTGCAATTTTTCCAATGCTATAATATCCTTTTTGAGATGTGGTAACCAGAACTGTACACAGTATTCCAAATGAGGTCGCACCAATGATTTATACAGGGGCATGATGATACTGGCTGATTTGTTTTCAATTCCCTTCCTAATAATCCCCAGCATAGCGTTGGCCTTCTTTATTGCAGCTACACACTGTCTAGACATTTTCATCGAGTTATCCACTACGACTCTCTCTCTTGGTCCGTCTCTGCCAGTTCAGACCCCATCAACGTGTATTTATATTTAGGATTTTTGGCTCCAATGTGCATCACTGTGCACTTGGCCACATTGAACCCCATTTGCCACATTGACGCCCACTCACCCATCCTCAACAGATCCCTTTGGAGTGCCTCACACTCCTCCCTGGTTTTCACCACCCTGAACAACTTCGTGTCATCTGCAAATTTAGCCACTTCACTGCTTACTCCCAATTCCAAATAATTAATAAACAAGTTAAAAAGCATCGGACTGAGTACTGATCCCTGTGGTACCCCACTGCTTACCACCCTCCACTGAGAAAATTTCCCATTTATACTCACTCTCTGTTTTCTATTTAAAAGCCAGTTTTTGATCCACAAGAGGACTTGTCCTTTTATCCCATGACTATTGAGCTTACTTAGGAGCCTTTGATGAGGAACTGTATCAAAAGCTTTCCGGAAGTCAAGGTAAAAAATCCAAGTCACAGTAGAACCCCAGTTCCCCTCCAAACTAATGAAACGTTTGCTACTTACACTCCAGTAAAAGTTCTGGTGAATGCCACCTCAAAAAGGATATTATAGCATTGGAAAAAGTACAGAGAAGGACAGAATGATAAAAGGGTTGGAACACTTTTCCTATGAAGAAAGGCTAAAATGCTTGGGGCTCTTTAGCTTGGAGAAACAACGGCTGAGGGGTGACATGATCGAGGTTTATAAGATTATGCATGGGATTGAGCAGGTTGAGAAAGAAGTACTTTTCTCCCTTTCTCACAATACAAGAACTCATGGGCACTCAATGAAATTGCTGAGCAGTTGGGTTAAAACAGACAAAAGGAAGTACTTCACCCAAAGAATGATTAACACATGGAATTCACTGCCACAGGAAGTGGTGGCAGCTATAAGCATGGACAGTTTCAAGAGGGAATTAGATAAACCTATGGAGCAGAAGTCCATCAGTGGCTATTAGCCACAAGGTATAGATAGGAACTCTCAATCTGGGGCAGGTGATGCACTGTATTGTTGGTGTGTGGAGGAGGCAACAGTGGGAGGGCTTCTAGTGTCCTGGCCCCACTGCTGGACCTCCTGATGGCATCTGGTATTTTTGGCCACTGTGTGACAGAGTCTTGGACTAGATGGGCCATTGGCCTGATTTAACACTGGCTTCTCTTATGTTCTTATGTCTTACAGAACATCTTGAAAGTTTCAAGGATAGCACCCTCTTCACCACTTCAGGAAGCCCATTTGATAATGTGGGAGCAACCACTACAAAGCTTGAGTTCTCACCAGATGGGTCACCTCTAGTGAGGAAACACCCAGAATGTGGCAAGCTGAAAACCTGGAACAAGAAGACTTATGGGAAGAGACGGTCCTTTTGGAATGTGTGTCCCAGGCAGGCCATCAGTTGCTTTAAAGGTCCCCAACTTACACCTTGACTTGAACTGGAAATAAATTTGCAGCCCAAAGGAAACCAAATCATCCACCAGTGGTGGTGGTGAAAAGTGCCGTCAAGTCACAGCTGAATTATGGCGACCCATAAGTCCCATTATGGGGTTTTCAAGGCAAGAAATGTTCAGAGGTGGCTTGTCATTGCCTGTCTCCATGTCACAACCCTGGTATTCCCATCCAAATACTAGCCAGAGCCAACCCTTCTAGCTTCCAAGATCTGACTAGATCAAGCTAGCCTGGGCTATGCAGGTCAGCTTAATCATCCACTAGGGAAGTTGGATTCGTATTATATATTTTATTGACTTTATTTATAGTTCAACTTTTTCGCTGAGACTCAAGGAAGTTAAGGGGAAAAAACTAATGTGATAAAAACCACACGACATACAATAAACAATGCAATCAGACTAGACTACAAAATTAGCAAACAAAGCAATAAACCCTTGCAATCTATACTAGAGTTTCCAGATTCAAGCTGAGAAACTCTGGGAGATTTGAAGATGGAGCATGGGGAGGACAGGGACCTCAGTGGGTTACAATGCCATTGAGTCCACCCTCCAATACATTCATTTTCTCCAGGGGAACCGATCTCTGTAGTCTGGAGACGAGCCATAATTCTGGAGAATCCCCAGGTCCCACCTGGAGGCTGGCATCCCTAATCTATACTGTAATACACACTTGTATGAGTAGAATACCTAGATAAATATGCACATCTGCAGCTTAGTTGGCCCCTTGCTTTGAGTGGGCAGAGCACAATTTTTATTTTATTTATTTATATTTATATGCCCAGCTTTCTCATGACAGCTTCCTTTTTGTCACTCCACCTGCCCTGATCAGTGATGGACTGTGAGTCTGCTTGGAGCTGGATTGGCCCCTGGCCTTCTGCAGCACAGCCCACAGGCAGATGTAGGGCATTTCCATCTGGTGCCAGATGGGTTACTTCTAGTGAATCGGTAAATCTGCAATTCTGTAAATCTGAATTATTGCAGATCTGTAGGTCTGGAACCCTCCCTGAGCCTGCTATGTGGGGAGGGTGGAACACAAATCCAGTAAAATAAAAATAAAAAGCCAGCTCTGCCATCTAAACACAGGCTTTTTGCTGTTCCAGCTGCTCATCTACCCACTGCATTGTGAGCAGAGGCCACTTCCAGGTGTTGCTGGAAAGGGCAGATCTAACTATTACTTTCCTTTTGCTTAATCTTATTATTCTCTAACATTTCAGTTCTCTTTGCTTTTGTACAAAAGTTAAATAATAGGGTAATTTAGACGTGTTTTGAGACCTCCAAAACAGAAACCCACTTACCCCAAAGATTTGGTAGTGTGCAAAACCCCCCACAAAATGTAATTGAAGATTTTGTTTTATTCTTCATTTAAAAGTCTGAGGATGCACCATTCAAACTTCATGAATAAGACAACCTTCTTCAGAACAAAAATGAGCAATGATTCGAACCTGTGGCTAAATACAGGGAGAGGACGATGATTGATGTCCTTAGTGCAAGAAAGCGTTTCTGGAGATAAGAACTCCTGCGGCAGCCCAAAACTATGCTACAAAAGGATTGCTAAGCGACAGTGAGAATTTCACTGATATGACATCATGCACAGACAAAGTCATCTCTGGACTTTAGGCAGAAGAGCTGCTGTGGTTTTGTTTGAAGAACTATTAGGCTCATCAATTCCTGCTAAAGTGCTGCCTCACCCGTCCGGGGACTGCTCCAGTCCTGCTGGGACTCGCTGTGCTTAATTGAAATTGGTGCTATAAAGGGACTCGTCAGGCTTCGAGAGCCCTGCCATGGCATTGCTTCCTCTTAGCATGTTGCTTAGCAGAGACTGAAAAGGCACTTTGCAGATCAAAGAGGAGATGCAGTAATGTTCTGAGCAAATCAGAGTGGGGATTAGAGGATCCCACTGCTGTTATCCTTTGGGGCGTACAAGACCAGGGATGCCTTGAATATCCTAATTCTGATGTAAATACATGTTTGAGAAAGAGTGTTCCAGATACGCAGCAGGTCTGAGAGCATTGTCAGTGTGCTTAGTGGAGGGGGGAGTGGCAAATGGATGCACAGCTTCATGAGCTACAGTAGGCAAGTGGAGAGAATGTGTTTGAATACTCCCGACTCTAGATTGTAATAGTTAGGCTTGCTTTGCCTGGTCGGGTGTGTGGGTATGTGACTTGTGGTGTAGCGATGGCAATGATTCTGGGGTCCCATCCTGGACTTTTGCCCAGGGGTCCAGAATTGCTAAGATCACTCCTGTCCAGTGGAAAGCACAATGATGTTTTAAGCAAGTTGCAGACCACAGCAGCAACCCCTTGCACCTATTCTGTCCAGGGCTTGGGACACTGGGTCCTCAGGGGCAGTGGCCACCACCTTGCATGGCCAGGAGGGAGGATGACTTGGGGGGGGGGATGGCAATGATTCTTGGGTCCCATCCCCCAGAAATTTGCCCAGAGGCCCAGAAGTACTAAGACCACCCCTGTCCTGTGGAGAATTCAGTGATGTTTTAAGCAAGTTTCAGACCACAGTATGCATCCAGATCAGATGGTATAGTATGAATGCTTTCACAGAGAAACATGATATGTGGGATTCTTTTTTTCATTTAAATCCTTTAACACAGGTGCATGCAATGTTGATTTGGATAGTTATGGATATCCAAAAATGTCATGCAGGAAACCAGAAATATCGATGGAAATATATCAAAGAGTTTTATGCACCTTGGCATGAATGTACTTTTATGTGAATGTATTTTGAATTAGGCACTCATTCATTGTTGGGATACATATATTTAAAAACAGAGGCTAAATGGGCATCTGAGAGCACTGCTGATTCTGTGAACTTAGGCAGATCACAAGAAGGAAGGGCAGGAAGAGTTGCCTCAGTGCTGAGTTCTCGTGGCCCTTTCTTACGCACCCAGGGAAATGCTGATGGGCACTTTGGGATCAGGAAGCAATTGTTCTCCAGGCCAGTTTGGCCAGGGCTGCTGGGGGTTTGGTTTTTTTGGGCCCTCTTCTGGGCATAGAGCAGGGGTCACTGGGGTGGGGGGAAGGTATTTGTGAATTTCCTGCATTGTGCAGGGGGTTGGATTGGATGACCCTGGAGGTCCCTTCCAGCTCTATGATTCTATGATCCCTCCTTGATCTGAGGAAAGGCAAGATATAAATATTTTAATAAACTAAATATTAATAAATGTAATAAAATGCCCTAGAGACTGTAGGTTTTCTGCCTATAAAACAGCACAACCTATGAGCATGAAAAAGACCCTCCACTCCTCTTCACAGCTTATTTCATGGCATAATCTCATGCAAAGCACATCATTATAAAGAGCTACCTGAATCAGAGAATTATCTCATTATCTTGCTTCAGTATCCATTCTGACTGATGTTGTCTACTGATGCCAGAAGCCAATGGCCATGCAACCCCTTCAAAGGATTCTGGACTACATTAGGCATATCTGATAGATGTACAGGGTGTAGAAGGTCCCAGCAGCGGTACTGGAACAATGGAATTATAGGAGCTGATTGCTCACACATTGGAGGTACAGCCTAGTGCCAATGAATAGGCAAAGGGACAAGGGTCTTGAGAATATCTCTACCAGCTAAACTGTATATAATACAGAGCTGAGCTTCTGTTTTTCTTCCTGTTTGCAGGTATTTAATCCTGGGCATCATAAGAGGCTCTGTGAGCAAAGGGAGGTGAACTCTTAGAAACATCTCTGCCAGATCATGGCCAGCCTTCTGTTTCCCTTCCTGTTTGCAAGTAATCTCAGTGTGGGTATGGGCCAGAAGCATGAGACCTTGTGTGACCCAAAGGCCAAGGCCCAGCCTGTGGCCCACAACCTGTGGCCCTAAACGAGCCAGTCCAGTGGATCTAAAATCACCCTGAATGCAGTCTGCTGTAATTCATTTTAGCTTTTATTACCTGCATCATACTCTTTATTGCATGCTATTGTAACAAGATTTTTCTGTTTATTTAAAAAAAATCTTTTTTTCTTTGTAAGCCACTTTGGATCCTTCCCCACTAGTGAGAAAAGCAGGGTTAATCACGTCTAAAGCAATAAAATTATAGGCAAGACTAGGCATGGAGAAATAGTTATTTGGGGGGTTACATTTATATCCTGCTTTATTTTGTGATGGGACTTCAGGCAGCAACAGTGGTAAAAAGGACCATAGTTAGCTTAGCTTCACCAAAGAAGTTTTGTGGCCCTTCCATCCATATTTTGGGATATGCTGGGAATGTACACTGCATACTCGCAAGAACTGTTTCAGAGTGGATACTTGTTGGTCTGCAGTAGGAGAGCTTGATTTGAGTCCAGTAATACTTCAGGGACCAACAAGTGTAATGGAGTATGAGCTTTTGAGAGTCAAAGCTCTCACAGGTTTTCAGGGAGGCATGGAGAGTAGGGATGAACTGAAGACCATATTTAGGACTGTGAGAATTTCTGGCCAAGATAGACAAGTCTGAGGCCTGGCTGAAGGTGAAGAACATGTTAGCCAAATTGCCTTAATTTAGGGAATTATGAATATTAAAATGCAATAGGTATTAAATATAGGATCAGAACCTGTATATACGGGAGTTTGAGTCCCCAGTTCCCGGGAACAGATGCTGAGGGTAGATTACTAAAGCAGTGATTTCTTTACTGAAGGATTCTCACACAGACAGACATAAAATCAAGCACACACACACAACGCAGGACTAAGAAAAGTACAGAGGTGTTTGCATTAGTAGGAATTGTTGTTGGTGGGGTGATACTTTACCTGTCCGGTGAGGCAAGTTGACTCTGTGGTGAAAAAAGGGATAAAATGAGGGAAGAGGTCGTGAGTTGACCAGCAGCACACGTGGAGAGGTCCCAAACTGTGCAAGGAATGGAACCAGCAAGATAGGGTGGGGTTCGAAGAGGTAAAAGCAAGAGAGAGAGCAATGGCTGAATGTTCTCTTTTTATACCCCAAAAGGTGACCTGAGGTTGTTGCCTGTTGTCAGGTGATCCCCAGGAAATATTAACCAAAACTGAAGCTATGAGGAGGGCAGAAAAGGGATTAATGGTTGGGCAATTGCAGATAATGGCTTGGTTAGGAGTGACCCATGTTAGGAGTATAGGAACAGGACAGGAGGAAAGAAAGAGCACCAATCAGGTTGCAGGACTGATATTTGGGATTAATGACCAGATGCTTGACAGCTGCATTATCTTGATGGGATGCAGGAAGACTTGAAGGCTTATTGATGTCATCATTGGGCACATTCTTTTGTTTTAGTCTGGAGAGGAATGTGTGATTCTTTTGGTTATATTAATATGTGGAAATGGGGGGGGTAATGCCTGCGTGATGAAGAAGGGGATTGTTCATGGCGTCTGTGCAGGAACATCTTGTCCTTTTGCAGAGCATGGCTTCCCTCTGTGACTTGCTACTGTTCTGCTTGTATGGAGGTCAGGGCTGCTGGTCTGCATTCTGTCGCTGGAGATGCAGGAGCAGGAGAATTCTTGTAGTCCAGGAGTCTACATCTGGCTTTGGCATGCTGCTTAGGCACAAGGCTCCCCTTGGCAAAAGCACATCCTTTTGGTCCAGTGTAAAGGGCATTGCTGTTGGGCTACAGTATTGTCCTATGCCCTGACACACTCTTGTCATAGTTCAGCATGGCAGTCATATTTTAAGAGTCTTTAGTAATGCCATTTGAAGTGGCTGCATGGCAACAAACACTAGCCGATAATCATCTTGGGTGACCTGAACCCCTTGTGGATGATTATCTGAGACTGAAGCTGCTATGAAGGAAGCCTGCTTCTCAGAGCTAGGAGCTTCCTTTCCGGCAGCTTTTTTATAAGGAATGAATTGTTTATAGATAAACGTGTCCTTCATTTGGAGAAGCGAATCCTTTGCACTTAATGTGGAAAGCAAAGCACCATCTCTTTGTGTGACCCTAAATTAAGAATGATGCCTTTTCAACAGCTTGGCTGTCCATGATAGAACTGTAATATTATTTATTAGAACTCTGCAAAAGAAATAGCAACGACCCTTGTGGAGGGAGAATTAATGCAATTAAAAATATAGGATTGTTTTTCTCAGTGTCTTTTTATAATGGTATTGATTTGTGATTCCTCATCCTATTTAAAGTTCAATATTAACACAATTGCAATATATCAACTTTAGCCTGAAATCCATTCCAAAGCCAAAGCTACGGCCCATTATGAAGTAACGACAATGCTAATTTTATTCTGCCAAGTGTAAATTGACTGATTTATCACGCCATTATAGAACTGTACTACTCCCTTAATCTGTTTGCAAAGGAAAGTGCAGAAAGAAAAGAAAACATATTATGGAGTCTACACCTTGCAGAAAATAGCAGCCATGGTAGAGAACAATTCCAAAGGAAAGGGAGGGAGGGGAATTATGGTAGAAGTGTTTGCAACAGAAGAAAATTAAGATCTGATGCTCTTTGTGTAAAAACATAGTCCCATTGATCTTATTGCATCTGTAAATAATTCTTTAACTCAATTTACCTACGTTTCTCTAAACAAACTAGGCCTTTGCCATTAATAGTGCAATCCTCAGCAGAATTACACCTTTCGAAGCCCATTGGCCTTAATGCATTAAGCAAAATTACAACCTTCTGCCCGTTGAAGTCAATGGGATTAGAAGGGTAATGGTGTGATGCTGTTTTGGATTGCACTGTAATAGAGCTAAATCTGGGTGATCAATCAGTTTGCCAACCTGTGGGTTGTGAGTGGAGATCTCCTGGGATTACAACTGATCTCCAGGAAACAGAGGTCTATTCACATGGAGAAAATGGCTGCTTTGGAAGGTAGATTCCATGGCATTATATCCCATTGAAGTCCCTCCCCTCCCCAAACCCCACCCTCCTCAGGCTTCACCTCCAAAATCACCAGGTATTATTTCCCACACCAGATCTGGAAACCCAAGTGACGAAGATGCAGTGGTTAGATAGAGTTGCCAGCTCCTAGTAGGAATGCCAGCCTCCAGGTGGGACCCAGAGGGCCTCCAGAATTACAGCTCATCTCCAGACTACAGAGATCAGTTCCCTTGGGTGGACTCTAGGGCAGTGTACCCCAATGAGGTCCCTGTCCTCCCCAGACTTCAGCCTCAAATCTCCAGCAGTTTCCCAACCTGGAGCTGGTAACCCCCCCCCCCAAGTGGCCAGGGAAGATCTAGCAAACTAGCTCCAAGTTGGGAAAGTACTGGCCTTGATAGACCAATGGTCTGAATTCAGTATATGGCACCTTCATGCCACACTGAACAGAACAATACAGACAAGAGAAGCAAGAGTGCATCTTTGGATGCTTGCTGTCACAGACTCCAAAGGCACTCTTGCTCCTGCCTACATGTGCCCCAGATTCACTATCATCCCGGCCACAGTTGTGGTACACGTTGCCCTCAAGATTGGCACTTGTTTGTCCACTACTCATGGGGAGAAAAATCAGTTAATGTTTCTTACTGCACTGCTCAGCCACAGAACCCATTTCTCCCAAGTTTCTGGGCAACTCACTTCCAAGTATTTAGTTTTTTGAAGACTCACCCGCCCCACAATCTCTTTCCAAAAATTTCACTTTTACATAATTTTACTTATGACACCCTTATGTTTGCCTCTTCATGCAAACTGGATATGCTAGGTGCTAATTGCAAGAGGTATTCAGCTCTTCTCTGGTCTAAAATCTTGTTTCCTGATAAGCTAATTAATAGTTTGCAAACTATTTTATGCACTAGAAATCTACTTCTTGCCCTTTCTCATTGCGAGTCTAATGTACTGTGGGCAGAAGCTAATACCATTACAACTGAAAACATAACTAAGATGCAAGGGAGAAAATAGCCATTACTTTTTAGTTTTTAAAGTTTGTTTTCAAAGCTAGCATTATGCAAAGTATGATAATTTGGCCATCACTACATTGTCATAAGGGCAGGTTTCATAGCTTGGAGTGAAATTAAAGGAACCCAAAAAGCCATCTCATTTATGATTATGTCACAAACACAATAACAGAAGAGTAGTTCATCCCATCTATTGAACTTTAGTAAGGCATTTTCTCCCTCCCAACTCTTCAGCCTGAAGGTCCCATGAGATGTCACGCAAAAAAAAAATGAGAAGTGCAATTATAAAAATGCAGCAAGTAGTACTTATTTGATTACAATCCCAGCCCTATCTAATTGCAAGACATTCAGTTTCATTTGGACTGAATTACCTTTTGCAAAAAACAGGCTTCTGTTGTTGGGTGCTTTGTACTTTGCTCCTCGGCCAAGTTGACTTTGATCGGTGAATTCTATTAGTGGGTGGGTATAATGAGCTAGAAATCCCCAAGCTGTGCTCTCGACTGAGGCTAGAGCCCACAAAGAAAGAACTGAAGAGGCAGGAGTATAATGGGAAAGGTCTCTCATTTACAGTTTTTGTGGCCTAAATCCAAATTACTTAGGGATGCAAGGAGAGCATGACGACAAAGAAAGCTTTACAAGTTTTGCATCATGCACTGACACATTCTCATTATTGACAGACTTCCAGGCTGCCTGCTGTGGAAATTTCCCACTCCATCTAGTCTCACCCATGAGTGGTGAAAGAAAGCTGAGGATGACATCACATACACAATGATGTTATTTACTGTTGCTGTATCCATGATGTCCTAGGAATTTCCTCAATCTCTGTGATCTTTACCATAGAGATATGGGGGAATTCCTAGAGCATCACCTACTTGGTGACAATCTGGCACTTATATTGTATGTCAGTGGTGGTCCCCTTTCTGCATTCTGAACCCCCTCCCAACTGTAAATGTATTTCTGGTAGTACTTTTTCCCCCATGGTAAGGAACGTGTGAAACAAAGTTTTGGACACCAGTAACATACTCTGATTTTTTCCAAGCACACCAAAGTCCATCAACTGCAATAAATTAGGAAAGGAATAGTGCCCAGTGACACAAATTGAAAATGGGAGCATATTTTCTGGAGATGCATTGTTTTCAAGGGGGAAGCAATCACCAGCATCTTAAAGGTGACCTGATATATGTTATAAGAAAAGCATGACAAGGAACACGAATCTGCTATTGCCAGGCATAATTGTGAGAAAATCCTCTGCCCTATAAAAATAAGATCTTCCTGTATCCTTAATGAGTCTTATAAACAGAAATGTCACTCCCAGTTGCATTAAGCCCTCATAGGCTGCAGTCACACACACTAAATAATTCACTGTCAATCCACTTTCAATGCACTTTCCAACTGGGTCTTGCCAGTTCACACAGTAATATCTAGTTGGAAAGTGCGCTGAAAGTGGATTGAAAGTGGGTTATTTAGTGTGTGTGACTGCAGCCATAGTGTCACCCCCTGGTGTAGTGACATCTCTTCCAGGGCAAGCTGGAAGCAACAGCATTGCACCAGGGACACCAATCTCTCCCTTCCACATCGCCCACCGGTCACCAGACCATTATTATGTATCATGTGAATGGTTCCCCCCACGCCCACAAAAATCAATGCTTGTTTTATCAGTGTTCGCATATGCAGCTATAATGTGGAAAAGGAGGAAAAAATAGAACAGTGGAGTAATTGAAAACTGGGGTCCAAAACTTGGATTTTTTTTTTTTAAAAGAAACAATAAATTTGTTTCCACTTTGAAAAGAATTCAGGAAGAATTCATAATCCAGGTAGAAATTAAGGAAGACTCTCAAAGACTTCTTGTGCACCTACAGGTCTAACCCACTGAAATTTCCCAGGATCCAAAGCTTAGATAGCTCTCTATTAATCTGGATTTGTTTGTTTCAAAAAACGCTGTATGCCGTGAAATGCAAGACAGGGTTAAATTAAGGAAACCTGTGACTAACCACTACCTCTGGATTGGGAAGAGGGTTTTGGGTTTTTGTTTTTGTTTTTCTTTTCTGAGAATTAGAGTGACAGGGATTTATGAAGCCCTCTTGAGAAACTTCTCTAGTTTGAATGAAATCCCCTGCAAATAGAACATTAAGTTCAAAGTAGTCTTCTTCTCCTTCACATGTTATTTTTCTAAATTCCCCCCACCCTGGGGAAAGAATTAAACAGTGTGATTCCCTGTCGTCTGTTTCTTGGGGACTAGTCAGAGAAAAGTTTTATCCACCCTCATTCTGTTAATGAAAAGCTATTTGGAATGAAAGAGTATGTCACCAGAGGGTTGTTTTCAGAAGACAGGTCCCTCAAAATAAATTGGAACCTTTAGATGACAGGTGCTCTGAACACTTGTTGTTTCAAAGGGAGGGAAAGGGCAGATGTGTGTTAATTCCTCCCAATCTTTGGTCTTCTGCTTCTTGAAATCTTCCTGTTAATGTTTTTGCTCTGTCTGCAGGAGAATTCCGCTCATCTCTCCAGACCTCCCCTTGTCCTCTAGGCTTATCTCTATGGCAGTCTTCAATATCTCTCCTTTTTTTGCATCCAAAATGTACTTCAGTCTCAAAACATATGATCATCGGCTTAGAGAATCTCACAATCAAAGAGTAGCTCCACTGAGATTGCTTTGATTACCATATCAGACACACAATGAAAAACCTTGTCTCCCCTCCCTATCCCCTCTTCATCATGAAGTCTTGGAAAGAAGCTGAATCAAGTTAGAGAATTCAGAACAAAATCTTTCTTTGGATTTTTAATATTCTATTGCCTGTGGTCCAGAAGTCCAAAGAAGACATCTCAGAGCTGAGACCACCCTCTCACTAGTCAGACCTGATTATAAAGCCTGAGGGAAGGCAGTTATGTATTGCAATGGCTGTAACAAAGTCAAAGGAAGGGGGAAATGCCTTGTAGCTGTTATTTTTTTTCCTTTCAACTTTCATTTATAAAAGTAGAAACCAGAGGACAGGGCAGTTTGTTCCTCTGCCATTTTGTAGCTTGAAATTCCACATGCAGCTTCTCTTCTTCAAAACAGCATCAGTAGAGGGCAATTTGCAGGGAAATGGTGAAGCTGCTTTGTGGCAAACCAGAAAATTGGTTAGTCAAGATCATTATAGTTCCCGGTAACTAACAGCAGCTCTCTAGTACAGAAGGCTCTGTTCCATCACTGGTAATCTTCTGTCAAAGGACACTGGGGTTGAACCTGGGACCTTCTGAATGCCAAGTATGGACTTCTGCTTCAAGCTTCAGTCTTAGCAGCAGCCATGACTTTTTAAGAAGTCATTAAAAATGACACATCCATTTCTGCCCTATGTGAACTTAAGCTTTCCATGTCCAGTTCTGCCTCCTAACCATTGTGCAATACTGGCATTCTAATTAAAAATGGGATTGAACGTGAGTTTGATTCAAATATCTTCATTATGATTTAATTTCTCCCTTGTTATTTATTTTTACATCAGTTTCTTCTACCCTTTTTTGGTGATAGCAAGGACTTCTATTCACAAAGTGTGATTTTTCAGCCTCCCCCAGGAACAGGATTTTAAGGGAAGGCATTTTGGACTCCAGTGGGACACAGAGAAATCCCATGGAAATGCTAATTAGGATCCAAACCACTGAATTTTCCCCATCCAAACTAACACATTTTTCTACATTATTTTAGCACCAATAAATGACATCAAAATGATAAATGCCTGGAGTTCATCATCAATGATGGTGATGAAAATGAGGCAAAGGCGATAGCCACATATATAAAATAGTAAAGCAACTTAAGTGTTTGTGTTCGCCCACCCCTAATACTTATCACTGATGTGTAGTGTCATAAAGCTTCCTTCCAGATTTGGTGCTGTCATTGGTTATTGCAGCTTTCGAATTTCTTCATTATCTATGCTGGTTTCCTGTTTCATCCTAGAAAGAACTCATGGACCTAAATCCAACGTATATTGCCCTATGTAGCTTGATCTCTCACTGCCCAAGACATTATCTTCTTCCATAAGATCAATCAAGAGCATGTTCTGGGAACTTGATTAGATATTACATTTGCTATGGGAATTGGTACCCCTTTGGCTATCTCAAGACCCCCACTATCCATAAGGTCTAAAAAGAATTCATGGTGTGAGTCAGTAAGGGTATGAATTACAAAATTTCCAAACTAAAGATGCACATGGAAACTGCTGGTTCAGGTCATTGCTACAATTTTCCAGAATGGTAACACAAATCCAGAATTTTTAGGTATTATGAAATTCTCCTCTCCAAACAATCCATCATTTTCCATCCTTGGGTGCTGCTAGCAAAGTACAGCATACACTCATGTTTTTCTTTGATTATACTGATTTCCCAGACAATGGCACTGCTCCCTTCCAATTGAATCCTTGAAAGGGAGGAGCACAGAGCCCTTCCAGCTAGTTATCATTGGAGTCTAGCTTCAAAAAGCTGCAGTTCTCTTCCCCTCCCTTCTTTGTGGGGGCATTATTTGCAAGTAATATGGCTGGGGAAATAGAGAGCTGTGGGAAGCTTGTTCAAGGGCCTGTAGAATTTGACCCAATTAGCTTGAAACATGGGGGATCTTTATTGGGCAGGCAGCACAATCTGTGCCAAAAGTTTTGTATCATGCCACTCCAGGTCCCCACCACATTCCCAAAAATTCCCCATGTGGAATAATGACCAAAAACTCACCTGGATTTGAAACCCAAACTGGTAATGTCTTACTCCAAAATAAGCAATAATAGTAAAAATTTCCCCTGAAGCCCAGATCTGAAATTATAATGAGACATTTCTCAGAGTATCTTTTGCCAGCATAGTCAGAGTTGGAAGGCTTTTGTTCCTCATTAACAGAATTCAGAGATTGGTTTATTTCCTGCATGAATTTGATATTTTGGACCTTTAGTTCCAGACAACCCTATAAAAGAAATTGTATTAAAAACACTTTTGGACTTGACTATCTTCTGAGGAAGATTTTGTATGAAACGAGTTGAAATCTAGGTGCTCATCACAGTTTAAGCTTATCACAATTTATTACAAGTTAGAACTTCATGATAGTATTTTGCCAGCAGGAGTCAGGAAACTCCTTATGTGATGTCTCCAACTCATGTAGTGACTTCTACTAGACAATGAACCAGAGTAATATGGAAACAGCATAATAGACACTGAAAGTGCAATATCTAGGCCAACTCTAAGAGCATTTCCACTGTGTCCCAAGAGTACATACTGAGGACATACAGAGACCAGAGAAGCAGGACACACCTACAGATTTTAAAATCTGTGTTCAGGGTATACTGTACCTTTACAACTGTGCAGCTTCAGAAAGTAGCTATGAAACAACATGACTGAATGCTTCCAACACCAGAGATTTCCTGCTTGTGGAAAACCGTTGTCTTGTAATATATGTACCACATTTGTTCTATATGATTATACATATCCCAGGAGTGCTATAGCACATTTTTTTCCTGATTGCATAGATTTGTGATTGTTCTAGAGTGGTGAGTCCTTTGGCAACCTATCAAAGTCTGTACAGCTTCTGCACAGTACTGCAGACTTTTATGTCTGGCTAGCTCTTGATATTTGGGGCTTTTGGTCTGGAGGATCTTTGGAAGATGATTAGAATTTTTATTTTAACATTTACACCTTTAAAGGCTATTAGGAATCTTAAACTTGTTTATTTATTTATAAAATTTATAACCCACTTTTCTGTCCTTATAAGGGCTAACAAGGCAGCTAACAAATTTAAAACAGACATAATAAAATCTTAAAACAATCTAAACCACCAAAAACACAAAAAAACTAGAGCTAAAACACACATACAAACACACAAAAGCAACAATTAAAGCATTGAATAGGAAAGAGAGACCACTGATGGAATGCCATATGGAACAAAAAGTCTTCACCCAGTGGCAGAAGGTGGCAATAGAAGAGGATGGGTTAGTCTCCCTGGGGAAAGAGTTCCAGAGTTACGGTGCCATGAGTGAGAAGGCCCTCTCCTGGGTTGCCACCTTCCTGATCTCAGAAGATGGGGGCACTTGAAGTAGGACCTCAGAATATGACAACTGTGGTTGGGTCATCATAAGGTAATAGGTGGTCCACAAGGTATAGCTAGGAACTCTCGGTCTGGAGCAGGTGATGCACTCTATTCTTGGTGCTGGAGGGGGCAGCAGTGGGAGGGCTTCTAGTGTCCTGGCCCCACTGGCAGGACCTCCTGATGGCACCTGGTATTTTTGGCCACTGTGTGACAGAGTGTTGGACTAGATGGGTCATTGGCCTGATTCAACATTGGCTTCTCTTATGTTCTTCAGGTATGTTTTCCCCAAACCATATAAGGCTTTAAAGGTAAACACCAGCACATTCAATTGTGCCTGGGAACAGATTGGGAGCCAGTATTGACCAATACTGACGTGATATGGCCCTACTACCCACTCTAGTTAACATCCTGGTTGCAGCATTCAAAACCAGTTGAAGTTTCCAAACACTTTTCAAGAACAGCCCCATGTACAGCACATTGCACTGATCTAATCTAGATGAAACTAGGGCATGTGCCACAGTGGCCAGACAGGACAGCTGGCTAACTAGCTGAAGCTGGTTAAAGGCAATCCTGCCCACAGCTGCAACCTGCTTATTCAGCAGTTGGCCTGGGTCCAAGAGCACCCCCTGACTATAGATCTGTTCATTTTAGGGAAATCCAATCCCATCCATAATCCCTTGGCTAGACCTCCTGCTCACCAGTAGGACTTCCATCTTGCTGGGATTAAGCTTCAGTTTATTAGCCTGCATCCACTCCAAAACTGTCTCCAGTCACTAGTTATTGAGATCTCCTCCTGGGTCCAAGATAGGTTTGTTTAGTAGAATGCTATGTCACCTCATGAAGAATGCATTGACACATCTTTTGACTGGTGCAAGCTACTCTGATTATAAACACCTGATCCTTTACCAAGTTCACTGGCTACCAGTATCCTTGGTCCTGAGACTCACCACACCTGGAACCCAGCTACACCTGCCTCTTATTTTATCGGGTTGAGCCCAATACAAATTGAGGACAGATCAGCAAGAGCTTCTGAGTGGTCATCCCTTCAGTAGGCTTGTTTTCTTGGAATGAGTAAGGGTGCTTTCTCTGAAATGGTCCCATCTTTGTAGAACACCTTATCAGAAGAGGTAAAGAGGGAGATCTTCAGTTTAAGAGAAGTTGTGAGCATTTGGGTATGCTAGCTGGTGATTTTGAATGACTCTGTCTATAGTCTTTAAGTCTGTTTGGGGGCTGTGTTTTTGAAAATAGTTTTCTCTAATGAAAAGTTCTTATCTACCCCAACCTTTCTAAACAGGCCACAGTTTCACACTACAGTATGTGCTGTATATACTGCACAATGGAAAAATGCAATGTGTATTGCCTCAAGACCAAGTGGCAAGGCTGCAGTCCTGGGGGTAAGTCTCCCTGAATAAATGGGGCTTACTTCTGAGTGCACCTGCATAGGATTGCTCCCCAACCAAACAATTTAAAATGATTTTAAAATATTTTCACCAGTGATGATTCAACAATGGAAAATGGCAGGTGAACAATGAGTCAAGAACCTCTGTGTAAAATGTTTGTAACACAATTTAGAACAATTTCAAGCATTCAGTTCAGAGTTCCAAGATGCTGCTTAGAATTTAAATAGAGGAGGGTTTGCTTATCATTGTGGTCACTCAGATGAGTCCATGAACCTATGGAACATGAAGCCAGGATTCAGAAGTGCAGGCCTAATATTCTACCCATTCAAACGCACCAGTTCTTTTTTTTTTTTTGGTGTGTGTCTTTCGTGTGTGTTTATGTTTGTAGGCCTGAAAGTCATGGTGATTTCTGGCAACCCCTAGTGGGGCTAGGACATTTCAGAGAGGTAGCTTGAGATTACCTGCCTCTGCATCCCAGCCCTGGTATTCCTTGGAGGTCACTCTTCCAAGTACTTGCCAGGGCTGGCCCGGCTTAGCTTCCATAATCTGACAAAATCAGGCTTGCCTAGGCTATCCAGGTCAGGGCAAACATACCATTCTTATCTACAAGTGATACTCTGAAAGCTTCTCCCTTTTAAAAATTAAGTCCACTTTTGTTGGTATGGCAATTAAAGTCACATCTTGGCTCCATAAAATAAAACACAGGAGGAATTATAATAAGTAAAGAAATCTTTATACTAAACACACCACAAACAGCCGATTCTGTGTAGATAGCCTCAATAGCCCCAGTATCTGATTTTAATCTGTAACTCTCTTACCCTGAATTCTTTTGGAGATAATTCTAAGGCTTCCAGCCGATCTGAGTCACGGCAATGGCTAACTATGCTAAAAGGATCACTAAAACACATTTTCTTTTCCCTCCAGCAGCCTTAGTATTTAAGCCTCCTGTAAACTACACATTGTTAGTTAAAATCTTCAAAAGATTCCTGGCTCTGGAGAACTGCGGATGTCACTTAATTTCAAAGGCATTTTTCCCTTTGATAATGGAGATGTGGGAGTCCATAGCCTTGACTTAGTGAGTTTCCATAAATGCATTCAGTTGGCTCTGAACAGGTTCATTCTTAAGACAGCACTGCTAAGCGCCAGCATCTATGCCTTGAATATAAAGCTATGTATTGCACTCTGGCCTCTGGTTCCTCACAACTGGGGTTTGGATCCTGTAGGGCACTCCTCTGGTAAAGCAGCAGCTCCTTTCAAGAAACAACTTTTTCATCTGTAGAGGAGGGGAGGGCAAGTTTTGCTGATCCCGTTCTCCCTAAGCTAGTTGTTTCTTTAGTATAAGCTGTGGGATCCTTCACAAAATAGTAGGCGTGGTGCTGATCTTGGTCTAGCCTCCTCTTGTGGTAGGTTAGTTGGCCTGCCAGTCATGGACTGACAACAAGTGGGAGATTTTTTTTGAGGGGGGGGAACCATGATGTCGCTTTCAGTAAAACCCTGAAGCGATGTCATACCTTTCTAGGAATCACTAGAAACTCTATAGTAAAACTATGGACTTTCTAGGCATAACCAGAAACTCTATAGTAAAACCATGGACGTTCTAGGAATAACCAGAAACTCTATAGTAAAACCATGGACTTTCTGGTGGTTCCAAGAGAGGGTTTTCCCTGGAAGTAGTATTATGCCATCATTCCTAAAAACATTTTTTTTATTCCACTACTACTCAGGGGTAGGCGGCTGGCAACCCTACACATTAGTGTGGTTGAAGTCCTTCAACTAACTTCTGCTGGCAAGCACCCTGTGGATGGGAGGAGATGGTTTGGGGCATTAACATCTGAACCTGCACGCTGAGTAGCGTAAAAGGCTGGTATTGATAAACAGCATCTCCTGGCACTGTCTGATACCCAAGTAAGGAAAAGTGAGGGGAAGCTTCATTGCCACAAGCTTTCACCCAGCATGGTTCTGCCCTTATACAATGATGCCCATTCTTGGGAAACCTACTCTAATATAAGGGAAAGAGTTAATAATTTGCAGTTCAGCTGCTTACTATATTAACAAACCTGAGTTTTAAACCAGATAATTGTCTGATTTTTCATTTAGAGATTGCGGGAGCAACTGTGTCTACAAATCTATTGTAAAGGGTTTGCATTTTTGAGTATCCAAACTAGGAGCTAAATTGCAATTGATTTTCTATGAGATTAAATTTAACTCATATTAAAACAAATAAGTTCATCTTAATAAAGGATATACAGTGAATCACAAAGTAATCCATGGTGATTAGAGACCCACTGGCAAGTACGGTGCTCCTCCTTGTTACAGATAATTTATCACCGACTATGTCTATCCTGTTTCCAAGGCAGAGAGAAGGCAACATTAATGAGATACAAATTGCATATTATTCTTCATCATTTAGTCATACAAATTAGTAAAATCATTTTTTTTTAAAAAAGGAACTTCCTTTCCCCAGTTTCTTTCTGACAGAATAAATAAGAAATTAAGTTTTAAAATATCAATTAAAAACAAACCTTTGTGTATTTAATTACATGTTTTATTTTTAAGGAACATACAACTGGAAGGGACCTCCAGGGTCATCGAGTCCAACCCTCTGCACAGCATAGGAAATTCACAACTACCTTATCCCCAGGCCCAGTGACCCCTGCTCCATGCCCAGAAGATGGCAAAAAAACCCCACCCCAGGATCCCTGGCCAAACTGGCCTGGCAAAAAATTGCTTCCTGATCCCAAAGTGGTGATCAGCATTTCCCTGGGTGTGTAAGAAAGGGCCACGAGAACTAAGCACTGAGGCAACCCTTCCTGCCCTCCCTCTCATGATCTTCTAAGTTCACAGAATCAGTGTTGCTGTCAAATGACTATCTATCCTCCGCTTAAAAATCTCCAAAGGAGGAGACACATATAGCATCTGCCATGTAAGTATTAAAGTGCTGGATTCGGACCAAGAACTCCAGGTTTCAGTCCCTGCTTAGGCACAATTGTTTACAGTGTGCACGTTTCCCAAAGGCTCATGGGCATGCTTTTGAAAGGCTCGCCATGACCGAGGTGGTATAACAGCAGGACTGAGCTAACAGAAATGGGGATGACTGGAACAGTGCGGAAAGTGCCACTTTTTGAGTGCCCTTTTAAGCTACTGGTGGTTGCTTTTAGGAGCTGGGCTTCCCCTGCCAGACAGCTGGCTGGTAGCGGGCAGGAGCCTGCAAAATTGGGGGATCCCCTGCACCCATCTCTATGGCCAGGTGCAATGCTGGTGCTTCTGGGTCATGCTAGAAGTGAGGTCATTGTGAGGGGATGAAGATTCTCCCCCACCTGCTGCAGCACATATCCACCTTGCCCATCTCCCACCAGTTGCCTGGTATCTGTAACTGTTCCTCTCTTGATCAAGTCAAATTACATAACTCAGCCATCCATCCATCTTCTCCCCTTCTTCTTCCCATGTCTGGAGAAAAAAGAATATTTTGCTTTGGAACATTATTACCTGTTCTATTACTGGTGCCTGAACCTGCCCCAAAGCATCTCTTGCTGGCAGGTGACAACTTCACATGACATTGTTGATGTACATTAGGTTTGCCTGTTTTGCTTCTGTTTTTGGCTCTTGGCTTGAGCCAGATAGGACAGGGAGGGCAGGAACTACTGCTGCCCCCACCACCACTCACCACAGGGAGGCAGAGGAGGCAGACCAGCAGAGAGGAAATGTCAAGTGGGCAAGCAGAGCGGTGAGTGGTGGGCAGGGAGAGTGAGGAAGGGGGTGGGAGAGTGAGATTCCTCTTCCTTGTGAGTTTTTCTGGGGGGGAGGAGTAGAAGCTTGAGCTGCCACCACATCAGCCATGGCCACAAAGGTGGTGGAGCGGAGGGTGAGCAAGCAGAACAGCAGGGATGTCGGGTTGGTAGGAGAGTGAGCAAAGCAGTGCAGCAGTGGGAATCTTGAGGATCCCTCCCCCATGTGAATTTTTGTGAGTCCCCCCTTGTAATATATAAATGACCATATTCCTTCCTAAGAGGCTGGGACCAGTTCTTCAGGGAATTTTTCAGGGAATCTAGGGCTGCGATCACATGCTCCTTTAGATCCAACACAGGTGCGAATGCCTGACAGATATAAAGGGAGCGGTCAGACAGCAACAGCTGGGAAGCGTCCCACAGTTGTCAGCAATCTGTGCTGCTCCACAAAGGAAGTGGAGTTAAAGACACCAGGGAAAGTCCAGTGTTATCCAGATAAGGCGGGCCATGGGCGGACTTTCCCCTGTCTGATTGCTCAGGCATGCTCTCATGCTGTCAGGATGGTCTGATCAGGCCATCCTGACTCCGTGCCGTGTTCCCCCCCCCTTCCAGTATGCACAACATTTCATACTCCATAGGGGGCGCTCAGTGTTGAGGTATGATTCTTTGATTGCTTGTTTATGTGCAAGGGAAACAAATGGCAAAAAAAACCCCATGACTCACCCACAGTTGTGTCTGATCACACAGTGATGGGCTGCACCCACAGCTTCAAAGGACTGTGTGATCTCACAACTGCGTGTCAAATTGCTTCAGAGGAAATAGCCTCTTTCTCCCTGTGCTTCAACTGGAGCGTGTGACAGCAGCCTAGAAAATCCTTCTAAGCTGTCATTACGATAGACCATAACATCTGGTGCCCTTTGTGCCCTTTTGACAGTATCCAAACCACTCATGTTTGTGAGCTGCCAGGCTGTGGATTTGCCTCTTCCTTTTTGGATTACACTTACACACTTGAACTCCTGCCTTGTCATTTACAGTACAATCCTATGCAGAGTTGGTCCAGTTTCAGCCATTTGATTTCAAACCAGCAAACACTCTGGCTGATTTCCCACTACAGCTGCCTCGGGGTTGCGCTGCCGTTTGCCCCGATACTATTCGTCAATTTCACACCCGAATCCGCGGGGCTGCATTTTGACCTGCGGCTTCGCCTAATTTCCCCCGCAGTTTCGTAATCCTCAAAAAACAGGATCACAAAACTGCGGGGAAATCGGGCGAAGCCACGGGTCAAATGCAGCCCCGTGGCTTCAGGTGTGAAATTGACGAATAGTATCGGGGCAAATGGCGGCGCAACCCCGAGGCAGCTGTAGTGGAAAATCAGCCTATGTGTAATATGGCATCACTAGTCACAGATCCTGAATTGCTGGTGTGGTGTTCCTAAACTGGAAGATCTCTTTGAAGCTGGTTGTGGAATCCAAGGCAGCAACTTTTGGGAACCAAAGGTGACACATAAGGTGCTCATGTCTTCAGATTACACACAAATGACAGTGAACACATCTACAAACTGTGTACAGTGTACACTTGATTATTCCTTCTATGTGCACTGAGTAATTCTTGTGTAACAGTCAAAACGTGTACAGCTGAATGTGTGATCCAATGGTAATTTCAGGAGAATTTCAGGCCCCACCTGGAATTGTTGATAGAACTGTTTAGATGTTTGGTCATATTTGATAGATGACTGGTCAATTGTATTATATTAGTCAATAAGAATATTTATTTATTTATTAATTATTTGCATTTATATCCCACCCATCCCACGAGGGGGTTAAGGTCGGGTAACATCATTAGAACAAATACAATTTCCGTTTAAAACATGAAACCTTAAAACATGATAAAACATTATAACAATTAAAACAATGGGTACAGCTTGGAACAGTGTCAGTTGGCTATAAAGTTCTGGCCCGATGGTACAATGAGTTAAAGGCCAGTTGTCGGTGGTCAGTAGACAGGTGACAGGCAGGTGACAACAACCTCAGGGAGGCCATCAATGGGTGCCCACCACCTCAACCAAAAGCCTGGTGGAATTGTTGTCAGAACAATGAAAATAATCTTTCAGTATTTCCCCCCCTAAATTCAGGAAGTCTACATCCTGGAATACAATCTTCAGACATAAGAAACACAATGTGCCTGAAATATCTTCACAAAAGTTGAGTACATATATCACAAGTGTAGGAGTGAAAAACCAGTCACTCAATGAGAAATGAATGCTTTGTTGTTACCTGCTTTACAGTACCACAAAGGACTTGATCCATGATCAAAGATCATATGCCTGAAGGCTGACACCAAAGGCAAATATCAGCCCTGTTGGGAGGTAACATCTTTCAGATAAGAGACCGACACTCTGAAGCCTGATAATGGTATATGACAGTCAACAGCTCACAGGCTCGACTGCATTAAGCACATTTGATCCAGGACTCTGAAGACACTTATGCTACATCGTTTCTCAGGGTGAAACTTCCTGAAGAAAACAGAGGAGTAAAGGGAGAAGGAGAACGTGTCATTTTTAAATAAAATCCAGAACTTGACTAATGTACTTCCAAGGAAGTTTGCAACAGAATATAATACAACATGAAATGTGAAGTGAAATTTGAGGTTCTTGCTGAGACAGAGCATCTGAGAAATTGTGAGGATTCTGAGAAAACTAGCAAAAAAGGAGACACATCCTCAGGCTGTTGCTAATTTTGATTTAGGAAGCAAGCCTAAACAGGTCTACTACGAAGCAATTCCCATTTTATTCAACAAGGCAACTGGTAGTTGAAATGCCCCGTGTTCCTGAAGTGCCCTTCTGCTCACCCAAGGGCAAATCTGGTTTGAAGTCAGTTTCTCCATAATCCTGATTCAGTTTCTGTCCTCTGAGAAGAGAATGGTAGAAGGGACAAGGGAATGTCCTGGTAGGCTCTGATACCTTCTTTCCTCAATCCTAGAGATATTTTCTCATGTTCACTCCAAGGAGTTCTTGCAACTGTGAGGGTTTTTTAGCTGACCACCCTCAGTAAAGTTCTCAGTTCTTCTGTCTATTGTTGAACTTCTCTCACAAACCCTTCTGAATTTCTCCCTAAATCTGGCAGTTCCACAATTGATACATAGGAATTTCCCATTGTCCCATTTCTTATTTCTAAACAGTATTATGCATATGCAGTTTTTGCAGATTACAGTTCCTTTGGGTTGGATCTAAACTGTATTTTTTATGGTAAAAAGGAATTTTGTTGCCTTCCTTTTCCCACTGCTGCTCAATGACCACAAAATGCTCTTCCTGGGACAAGGGGACTCTGAGGAATGATGGGGGAGAAGGGGGAACTAGCAGAAATTGCCAATTTCCTCTGGATTCACCTCTTTAGTTTTCTATATCCATTTATCCATCCATGGATCATCTGTCTCGGTATCATCTATTTTTATATCCACGTTTGTCTTTTCTTTTTCCCAAAAAGAAAAAAAAAGGTAATTAACAAAGAATTACCACTCGTCATAATATCCACTTTCTCCAACAAACTGGAGAATGCAGAAACTACAGTCTACACCTTGACATGTTTAGTTTGTTTACATCAATAGAACTAGTTACAAAGAATTTCATTCCTCCCTTTGTTAATTAACCTTTAAATACATCAGTTCTCAACATAGGGCTCTGCTGTGGATACTTAAATCCAGAAACTGGGGCCATGAACTGACAAAACAGATCTTTCTACAAACCTCAAAGAAGCATGAGGCTTGCAGAAAAATTGGGTCTAACCCAACCCTGTGACCAAAAGAAAGTAGCTGCCAGAGGCAGCGGGGAGCAGAATGCTGACAACAGAGGGGCAAAGAAAAATAGGTGGATGGTGGGTAGGAAGAAGAGAAGAAAACAGGAAAAGTGCCATGGGAACTTCCAGGGAAAGGAAAAATGAAATAGTGGAGGAGGGGAAATGAGATGCCCCATGCAAGTGCTTCTGGATCTTCCACTTGTAATTTTATAATTATCTTATGTAATTATAGGTGACCACAAAATCTTATCCCACTCCCTAGCAAAACAGACTACTATCTTTTATTCACTCACTCTGCCCTGTTTTGTTAAACCACCTAGTTCCTGGAGGGTTACACTTTTAACAGGAGCTCAGCTATGACATGCCTCCACTCAATGGACTTGTTGGCTGTCCTGATCAAGATAATTGCCAGACTAGTCCCCCATCCTCTGTATTCTCCATAAAAGTGATGTGCAGCAGGGCCGCAGATGTTTTATCAAATTTTGTACCTACTCTGGTTCAGTTCAAAAGTTGCAGTTTCTTTATTGTTTATTGGTGTTTGGGATGAAATTGGGGTCATCGATTTGTGAGTCCAGTGCTAAGGAGTGAGGGAAAGGTGAGGAGACTTATCAACCCCCCAGTAAAACAGGACAAGTACAGCCAGCCCTGGATTGAAAATGGCCACAACTTTATTGGTTACAGCAGCTGTAAGAAGTCTTGGCACAGCATGGAGCAAAATGAATCCATACATCAACTGACTCGCCTGCCCACTGATGAACACCTGCCCATCCCAGCCAGCCTGCTGGTAGGGGAATCATGGGATAGCAAGATACTGGCTGAATTCAGACTGGCAGTTTGCAGCATGAGCCAGTCATGGCAAAAAAGCCCCGGAATAAACTGTTCCGGGTTTTCCCGGTCACACAGGGCTGACGGATGCGGGAGCATACTGGGAGGAGGCGCGCAGGAGAGTTCAGACTGCTGGCCTGGAGGCTGTAAACCACTTGTTTATTCTAGACTTTAAACACAGAGAGAGAAAGGGAGAGGGAGAGTGAAAGCCACGTGTGCAGACCTGCAGACATGAGTGAAGAGGCCTGACGTCAGGATTCAAGATTGCCCCGTGAGCATCTTAGTCTCTCTCTCTGATCTGCCCCAAATTCTTTGGATAGTTTTACGGGGTGGGGGGGGCGACAAGTTGCACCTGAGGCTGCAGACCCATGCACACATCCTGGAGAGTACAGTGGGTTGTACTCCCAAGTAAACGTGCACAGGAACGGGCCTGTAGCAGGGGGAGAGGCCATTTCTTGGATGCTAAGTGCCGAACATCACCCTGGAAGTGCCGCCACTTCTTGCTCAGCAGTTTGGAGAGGATCCCATTGTGCCAGCACCACATTGGGTGGTAGAGTGGAGCACAGCCAATCAGATCACTGCTGCCTTATGTGCAGAAACACCTGGTGCACGCTATAGGAGTGGGTTGCTTCCTGCTTCCAGGAAGTGGAATAACGCGGGATAAAGGCGCTCTCTGGGATTTGCTACCCTACTTTTATCAGGTATCTTTTAAATGCAGGAGCGAAGTGGAACAGCGTGGGTTGCCTACGGGTGGGGGACGCTAGACAGATGTGCCTGTGTGAACACCCCCTTTAATCCGCTTGGGAAACGTGGCTATAGTGGGGCAAATTGCCAGTCTGAACTCAGCCACTGACTTCCACACGGCAGCAGCCACTGCATGATCTCCCCTGCCACTTGAGAGTGAGGGTACCATGACAGGCCCCAAGCTGGGCATGTCCCCTTAAGTCTCAGTCCCAAATCACTAAAGAGGATCCCCAACTGTGGGAGAAACAGGCATGCAGACTGTCTTTCCCACCAAATAGTTCTGGCCCCAAGCTGATACCACCCAATGCAGTTGTGACTAGGGATGGGCACGAAGTGAACCACAAAGCAAACTTTGTCATGAATTTTGCCCTGTTTGTAGTTCACAAACTGAAGTTCCTGAGAGGTCTACCATCATGAACTTCCACAGACTTTTGAAGCAGTTTATACCAGTTCATGTATAGAGCAGAAAGCAAGAGTTTGAAAGGACCCAGAGTCCCTTTAAACCCCTGTTTTCTGTTCCCAACAAAAGCCACAAAAACAGCTGAGTGGTGGGGAATGCCTCTCCGCTACTCAGCTGGTTTTTTGGGCTTTCATGTGCTGTCCCTTTAAAAGGACTGCATAAGAAAGCCAAACAGCTGAGCAGCAGGGAGCACCTTTCAACAGGGTTTGTGGCTTTGTGTTTGGTGCCTGAACAAACCTCCTGGTTTGGTTCAGTTTGTGGTTTAGCCACAAACTGACATGAACTGCATTTTCCCAGTTCATGCCCATCCCTAGTTGTGACAGACACAAGGAAACAACAAAACAAGGAAGAAATATGCAAAACCCATTGGAACATACACTCAATGCAAGAAGAGAGGGGGATGGGCAGGAAAAACCACAAAGCCAGATGAAGCAGGGGACATGGCCACCCCCTGCAGAAGGTCTGTAGCCAGGTACCCATCCTCCAACAATATCAGACCAAGCCTGATTGGGCAGTTGGGGAGAGGGACAGAGGCTCACACAGCCACTGAGGACTCCTTGCCCACTGAGTCAGCTGCACCATAAGGCCCTGCTGACTGAGGACATAGTCTTGCTTCCCCCCTTGCCCCCATGGGCCTACAAATAGGGACCAAGGTCAGTCAAGGGCCCCATCTTCCCAACCAAAACTATGAAATTCAAATGTAAAATTGTTGTTAAAACCAATACTTGGTTTTTACATATAAATGGCATGAAAACACCAAGCAAAGAAAGCAGGTGGGAAGAATAGACTGGCAATGAATATATGCAGAAAATAAAAGACATTTTAAAATGTACATACCTCCTCAGGCAGGGCCCACCCCCAAGAGACTTGATTGATGTGAACACTGGGAATTGATGTGAACACTGGGGTAAAACACTGAGGAAAGAAAGCTCAGATCCTTCCTGGTTGTGAACAGGGATTTGTGGGTATTCCCTTCTCTGAGTGCATCGCAGTGCATGGGTTCTTGGTAGATAGAGCTGGGATTACAACTGATTATCCAGACAAAAGAGATCAATTCCCCTGGAGAAAATGCCTACGTTGAACATAAGAACATAAGAGAAGCCAATGTTGGAGCAGGCCAATGGCCCATCTAGTCCAACACTCTGTCACACAGTGGTCAAAAATACCAGGTGCCATCAGGAGGTCCAGCAGTGGGGCCAGGACACTAGAAGCCCTCCTACTGTTGCCCTCCCAAAGCACCAAGAATACAGAGCATCACTTGCCCCAGACTGAGAGTTCCTATCTATACCTTGTGGCTAATAGCCACTGATGGACTTTTGCTTCATACGCTTATCTAATTTCCTCTTGAAGCCGTCCATGCTTGTAGCTGCCACCACCTCCTGTGGCAGTGAATTCCATGTGTTAATCACTATTTGGGTGAATCACTGGAGGGTGAACTCTATGGTACTATACCCCACTGAGGTCCTTCCCCTCCCCAAACTCTGCCCTTCTTAGGCTCCATCCCCAGATCTCCAGGAATTTCCCAAACTGGAGCTGGCAACTCTATCAATATACACACTGGCATGACCAAGGCTGTATAAAATGGATTCACAGCTGACACTGACAGTCAGCATTATTCTCCCTTTGTGGTACTGCAAATACAACCATTTCTTCAACTCTTGAAGTTTGCTCTGTTGAGAGAAATTAGGCAAAAGAAGAGTGATGAAGCTGGGGGCATTTTGGTTGCAATGCAATTAACATTTCCATCTTCTAAGACAAAAAGGGTTAAAAAATACCATCTGGTCTGAAAATATAAAATGTGCAGTGAAAATGCTCTTGTGTGCCTCCTTGAAATTATATTTCTCATTTGCTGTTGGCAATCAGCAAAAGCGAAAGAAAGAGAAATGTTCTCTGTGAGAAACTGAGCAGTGTGCGAAGTGGAGGCTAATCAAGCAGGTGCAGATCATCATTCTGATAATGATGCCATAATAATTGAAATGCCAAATATGGCCGACTGCTAAAAGACTATCCTGAATGTGACAGAGGGACAGATGCAGCCAGAAATGTGCTCTGTGTAGGCAGGATTCTAGCTGACCTACAGCCACAATTTGCATACTGCCAAAGCCCAGAAGGAGAGCCAAATTGAAGCAAGATGGACTGTAAAGTCAGAGTTAACATCTAGAGCTTTGGGGGCTCCACCATTCAGGCAGCAGCCTGAAGAAGTCAGAAGAAACAGGTGGCAACCTAGGCGATCCGTAGCTGCTTTATTTGTGACCGTGTTCGGAGACAAAAAGGGAGTGATCAATAACTTCTGTGAAAAAGGACTGTAAAAGAAAATACTAATTTATTTTAAAGACACAATTTGTTGTCTAATACTTTATGTGTACAGTATTATTTTTTTCAGTGGTTTGCATACTTACATATGCTGTATATCCATTTGTGGTTGACATTTGTATACTGCCTGCTGGATCATATGACTCTGACTTGAGAATTACATTAATTATTACAAATGGGGAACCCACAAGGACTTGCAGGGGCAACTAATCTTCCCCTACCTCTCTGTTCCCTCCTTCCCTTTTCCCAAAGCCCCAATAGTTTCTTGCCCATTCCTGCTGTCTCCTGATCATCTGACCCACAATTAAAATACCCTTCTTTTAATTTTTTTTTAATCTCTCCCACCACCTGGCATTCTCTTTCCTGGAAAAACTCTACATGGTTCTGGACACCAGGCTACATCAGACCCAGCTGCACTATGCTGGCCACAGAGCCAGTCCAAGTCTTTCAGTGGTGGTACCCCCCTCCCCATACTATTTCCTCTTTTCCTCAATCTGGAAGCCTCTATATTCTCTGCATTTCTTGGAGGAGGAGGAAGAGTTGGTTTTTATACCCCACCTTTCACTACCCAAAGGAGTCCCAAAGTGGCTTACAATCGCCTTCCCTTACTCTCCCCATAACCGATGCCCTATGAGGTAGGTGGGGCTAAGAGAGCTCTGAGAGAGCTGTGACTAACTCAAGGTCACCCAGCTGGTTTCATGTGGAGGAGTGGTGAGTCAAACTCAGTTCTCCAGATTAGAGTCTATCACTCTTAACCACTATACCACACTGGCTCTCAACACCAACTACCCCCACCAGTCATCTGCTCCCTATCTTCACCTATATTTATTTTTTGCTTCATGTATACCATGCCTTTCTTCATAATTGGGACCCAAAGAAACTGACATCATTCTCCTCTCCCTCACTGAATCCACACAACAATCCTGTGAGGTAGATTAGTCTGAGAGTATGTGACTAGCCCAAGGTCACCCAGCGAGTACCATGGCTGAGTGGGGATCCAAACCAGGGTCTCCCAGATCATAGTTTAACATTCTACCAGACCAAAGCACACTGGGGTGGGTGCTGTTGAAAAGCAGCATCCCATATAATACTGAAACACATAGTATATATGAGAACACAAAAAAATTAACTGTGTGTGGTGTCGATACCAATTTCAAAAATCAATAATAATTAATAGACAAATAAATAACCCATTTATACAATTTCAAATCCTAAGCAAAATCATTAATATAATACACAATTCATAACCAGAGCATAAATGATTTAACATAAGTCCTGCATGTGGCTCACAAAGTCCAAAGCAGTCTAAAGTGCTCAGTCCCTCCTAATGAGTGGTATGCTTCACAGTGTAAAGGGGGAAAATGAGCTTCCAGAAGGTATCTACTCCAATAGTTCCAAAAGAGGAACACTTGAATGGTTCCAAAAGAAGAACTATGGGATTCCCAGCTTCCTCAATATGCTCCACGTTTCACCAATATGGCTTTATCAAGTTGGAACCAGCAACTTGAAGGATAGCACTGAAAAACAGTCTCAGTGTATTCAGTTCACAATATCATTTTCAAAGTGGGCTATGACTGCACAAGATTCAATATTCTTATGGTGCTGGAGTAGATACCTTTTGGAAGCTCGTTTTCCCCCTTTACACTGTGAAGCATATTGATCTTTAGGAGGGACTGAGCACTTTGGAGTGTTTTGGACTTTGTGAGTCATATACAGGACTTATGTTAAAACATTGTACGAATAATTTTGCTTAGGATTTGAAAATTGTATAAATGGTTTATTTGTCGATAAATGAATTATTTGTTAATTATTATTATTGATTGATTTTTGAAATTGGAATTGATGCCATGCACAGTTCATTGCTTTGTGTTGAAAAGTAGCAAGCAGCTGGCCCTTGGTGATTCAAGCACATTGTGTACTTTCAAGCTGCTCAGTGGTTGCTGCCATGCCTGGATATGATGAGTCCTCTCTCAAAGGCCAAAGCAGCAGTGGAAAGGATGCTGCCCCTCCCCCTCCCCCTGCCTTTGCTGAGAGGAACCAAGACTTGAGGGCTGGTAATACTGTTGTGGTTGCTTAGCAGCAGCCAATGAAAATATTCATTTGTTAAACCTATAGGCAGTAATTCTGTTATTGGGCATGGGATTTAACCTCCCAATACACACATTTTTAATTTCAGATTTTTCTGCAAACCTGGGGCTTTCTCAGATTTGTAGAAAGTTCTGTCTTGTCTGTTCATGGTCCCAATGTTTGGCTTTAAGTATCCACAGATGGGGCAATGTTGAGAATTAGATATATTGATATAATGAAACAGCTAGATAAGTTCAAAGTATCCACTCACCAAGTAGGTGTAAGTATCTCTGCGCTATTGATTCCTGCATTATTATTGCGGCCCTGCGTCCTTCAAATGAACCACTGCTGAAAATTCTGGCCAGTTTATGCCTTAGGTGTGATTGGAGCATCAAAAGGCTGCTGGTGCACCTCCGCATGAGAATCTGTTCTAGGCTTCTCTGCTTTAACGAGCATCATTACTCTTGTTTCTTTCCTCACTCCTCCTGGCAGAAGCCAATGATGTGAAGAAGAATTTTGGAAATGAACTGTACGGTGGCATGAGTTAAAGTGGAGTGGCTATTTATCTATTTCATTTATATGTCACAGGATTCCCAAGCATTGACCAGGTTCAGATCTGTCTAGATTCAGCAAATCTGCTATAGCAACGATGCCTTCAAACCATATACTATGTAAGGAAGACATTTAATATTGGGTCTCCATTTTCTACAGCAATCCCATGTCTTTTATAATAGGTATTTGTTCATGGAGGTAACAAGCCTTTTGGGGGGAAAGATATTACTGGAAGATTAAGTGCATCATTGAATCATGAGAATACATGTTGATTGGAAACAGTGGGCATCCATTCAGAATTAGGACATTCATTTGTTTTTGAATGCTGTTGAATTGGATCTGAATATCAGAAAAGAAGTTCAAGAAACAAAATGGCTATTCCCAACTGATGTCCCCCCCCCACCCCGTAAGTGACAGATAAAAAGCCTCATCCGATTTCAAAGTCAAGCTGCAAAAGGATCTAGGTCCAACTCAAAATGAGGCTTGCATCCACCCCTGCCATTACTTAGTCTTGCTGCTACTTCCACTGACTTCCTGATGGGGTTGCCAGGTCTCCTGCTATAGTGGGACATCTCCCTCCAGTAACTTACTCTTCTTGATTTCACTGTGAGTGGTGAGGGGAGAATTTTTTTTTCTTTTAATGCTGTTGGATTGATGGAGTGACATCAATTCTGGGCGGAAACCAGATGTGACATCAGTCCTCTCTAGGAATCACTGGAAACTCTGTGGTGATTCCTAGAGAGGTGTGATGTCATTTTCAGGTTTTCACAGAAGTGATATCACACAATCACCAATGGTGCTCCCCCCCATGTCCTCATTTCCCTGAATTTCTTCTGTTTTCTGGGCCATGCCTAGCAACCCTAGTTCCTGAACAGTCATTCTTATCATTGTACATAGGGAAGAGAGTGACTGGCAGTGAAAGAAGGCTAACTTAACGCAGAATAGGTCCTGAAGAGCCTGCTTCTCCTCTGGTCGATCTCAAACTTCTACCAGTCTCAGTCTCATAGGCAATGGCAGTGACGCTTCAGCTAACCCTGGTTAGTACTGTTCAGAAGGTGGCAGTGATAAACCACTTCTAATCATCTCTTACCTCAAAAACCCTATGATGAGACAATCCAAAACAACAACAACAACATCGTGGTGCTGGAAGATGGAACCCTAAGGTTGGATAGTACTCAGTCAGCTACTGGGGAAGAGCTGAAGATGCATAGCACGATTCTTAATGATGCAACTGGACTAAAGCTAAAAGGATGTTCAGTAGTTGACATGAATGGATGCAAAAGGACATTCTAAAGCTGCTCGACAAATATAATAGGAACATGGAATGTAAGAAGTATGACTCCAGGTAAACTCAAATTGTAAAACAAGAAATGGAGTGTTTAAACATTGCAGTCCTGGGAGTGGGCAAACTAAAGTCAAGTGGATTAGGATATTTTCAGTCAGAAGATTACAACATGTTTTACTCCAGAAATGGCAAATATAGAAGAAATAGAGTTGCTCTAAAAGTCAGGTGAGATGTAGCACAAGCTACCAGGGGTTAGTTTGGTGTAGTGGTTAAGTGCGTGGACTCTTATCTGGGAGAACGGGGTTTGATTCCCCACTCCTCCAATTGCACCTGCTGATGTGACCTTGGGTCAGTCACAAGCTCTGGCACAGCTGTTCTCTCAAGGACAGTTTCTGTCAGAAGTTCTCTCAGCCCCACCTACCTCACAGGGCGTCTGTTGTGGGGAGGGGAAGGGAAAGGAGTTTGTAAGCCGCTCTGAGATGCCTTTGGGCAGTGAAGGGTGGGGTATAAATCCAATCTCTTCTTCTCTTCTTCTTCTTCTATAATGCAAAGTTTGTGTCAAGAAACTGGCCATTTCTCTAGCTGTTCTCTAGATGTTTCTTGCCTTTTCAAAACTGGCTTAGGCTTTGGGCCTAGTAAAATTATAGAACTCTTCTTTCTGGCTTCTCTCTGGGAAACTAATGTCACGAGGACTTGCAAGTACAGAGAGATAAGAGGATGAGTTGGCACTTCAAGACCAGGGACAGGGAGGGAGGTTTGTCCTCACATTCCATCTCCTTAGTGCAAGGAGACCTGGGTGGGAGGGGAGGGTGAGTTGCTTGACTTTGGGCACATACTAGCTGCAGCAGTACATGGTCATGTGTCTTGGCAACACACTTCATTGGTCAGCCAGAATCAGGCCAGCTGCTGGGAGTCTGGCATAAAGGAAGATCATTCATTCTGGTTTGTACGTTTTGGTCAAACCATTATGGACACCTGCCCTTAGGCTCATCCTTTTTTTTCTGGATTGGATCTTGTGCAGCCGGAATACCTGCTGTTGGACTTTGGACTTCTAAAATCAGCTTGTGTTTCATAGATTACAGCAAAGTTTTTGACTGTGTGGAAGGAGCATTAACAGTCTGAGACACGCAGATAATACCACTGACAGAAAACAGTGAAGACTTGAAAGAACTACTGGAGAAGGTTAAAGCAGAAAGTGCCAAAGCAGGATTACAGCTGAACATCAAGAAGACAATACTACTGAGGAGTTACAAAACTTCAAAGCTGACACTGAAGAAACTGAAATTGTTACAGATTTTCTGTTCCTTGGCTCCATCATCAACCAAAAGGGAGATTGCGACCAAGAAATCAGAAGGAGATTGAGTGTTTTAAACAAACAAACAAACAAACAAACAAGAATTGTCTGCTCTGATTGGCAGCAGTTCTCTAGGACCTTGAGCAGAAGTCTCTCACGCCACCTACTACCTGATCCTTGAAGCTGGAGAAAGGTCCCAGTATACTGAAGGCAGTATACAAAGCAGATGTTCTACCATAGATGTTCTACCTTACAGTGCTCTATCTTACAGTAGCAATCAGTGGGGTGTACAGCTATCTTTTCTATAATGAGGGTGAGAGGAAGCTCAGCTAGAATCATCCTGAAAGTAGGGGGGAGGAATCTGTAGCAACCAGTGTTGTAATATTATGCTTATAAGATAAAGGTTTCCCTTGCTCGAAAGCTAGTTGAATCCGACTCTAGGGGGCGGTGCTTATCTCCATTTCCAAGCTGAAGAGCCAGCGCTGACAGAAGATGTTTCTGTGGTCATGTGGCCGGCATGGCTAATCGCCAAGGTGCATGGAATGCTGTTACCTTCCCACCAAAGTAGTACCTATTTATCTACTTGCAATTTCTTGCTTTCGAACTGCTAGGTTGGCAAGAGGGAGGTCACTCTGTCACGTGGCACTAGGGTCTTGAACTGACAAGCTACAGACCTTCCAGTCTGCAGCTTCATTGTCTTAACCTCTGAGCCACCATGGCCCATTATGCTTGTACCCAACCACAAATACTGGTTACTGAACTGGAAGAAGGAGTCCGAGTGGGAGTAAATTGCAGCATAGTCCATGTGGTTAAGAGCCAGTTTGGAGTAGTGGTTAAGAGCATGGACTCAAATCTGGGAGAACTGGGTTCGATTCCCTACTCCCTCACATGTAGCTGCTGGCATGACCTTGGGTCACAAGTTCTCTCAGAGCTGTTCTCGAAAGAGCTCTTTCAGCTCCACCTACCTCACAGGGTGTCTGTTGTGGGGAGGGGAAGGGAAAGGAGATTTTAAGCCACTCTGAGACTCTAAGTGAAGGGTGGGGTATAAATCCAATCTCCCCCTCCTCTTCCTCCTCTTCCTCCTCCTCCTCCTCCTCTTCTTCTTCTTGATGTATACTATGTGCAAAGGAAATGGGAGATAATAGTAATTAGCTGTGTCACTTATTAAAATGTATTCAGTTACATCCAGAAAAGAAAAAAAAAAACAGGAGGAAAAAGAACACCATCCATCCTCCATAGCTTGTCATCCCAAACATATCCCACTTTGAAACTTACCCTTTTTTGCATGAAGCCCAGGCTAATCAAGGGCTGAATTGCAGATATGTGCAAAGTGCCCAGCTCACTTCTTTTAATCGTTTCTGACACCATGCAAACCTTTATGCAACTCCCACATATCCAGGAGATAATTTGGACAGATGTTTTACTGCCTGTGCCTTATTAAAATGCACCAAATGTGAGCTGTCAAAGTCAAACAGCTCCGAGCACAAGAAGTCCGAGCCGATGTGAAGAAAGTAGAAGAACAAGATTACTGCATTGTGATGTGATCTCTTGACAAGTGGAGAGGGAGGCTGGAGAGAAATGAACCAGGGAAAGAGAGAGAAATAAAGGCTTACTTCCCAAACAATGCTTGTAAAGATTGTTTCCCTAGAGTAATTTAAGGGGGAGGGGGAGAAAGAGAGGAAAGTAAAGAACATGATTTATATCCCACAGCAACATCTTTAAATGATTTTCTTTCACCCATCTGAGAAGCTAGGAAAGTCAGAGATGAGAATGCTAGAGTTGTCTGCAGGAACGTGCTCAATCAGAAGACCTTTCTCATCCTGTCTTTTGCATTGCAATCCATCACTGGTTTTACACTGACTCAATCATCTGTGGTTTTTGCATGGTGGAGGAACAGGTGGATGTATATCTTCTATCACAATCAGATGGTACTGGATGATAGAAGGCCTTGACGTATATACCCCAGGCCCATTCGCTCACAGGTCTGGTCTGTGCTGTCCTTCCCTGTTGAAAGAAGAGAGTGAAGTTATGCTGTTAGGGCTGGTATATATGCAACTAGTATTGCTGAGCAGAATTATCTTAATTCCTCTTGACTCATTCTCCCTGAAATCCAACAATGCATTTCTTTTCCTCTTTGGGGGAATTTGGAGTCTGTTTCGACTTGATTTCATTTTGATTGATAGAGAAATTCCAAGTTGATGTTGTGCAGTAATTATTACAGGACTAGGAATGAGACACTTGAATTTTCCCCAATCAGATACCAAGTTCAGTGAGTAGCATCACTCTCTCTCATCTCTCAACCTAATCTACCTCAGAGTTGTTGTAAGAATAAAACCAAAGAGGGGAGAACTGTCCTGCCACAAACTTCTTGAAGGAACAGTAGTATAAAAGTCACCTCTTGAGATTCAAGAATACTTGAAATGTAGTAGCTATCTCCTGCTATATTTGGTTTCTCCTTGGTTTCTCAGTACCAGTTATGAGACTGTGCTCAAAAAAAAGACTCACCTATTCAGGGTTTTTTATCTCCAGAATGGTTGAGCATAATGTTGCTCTGAAAGGCTCTATGACACCCCCATCCACTTTCCTCCCTCAGAGGCAAGATTTTCCCTCCATTTTTCTTGTCCATCTGTGACTGAGCCATTCTAGTTATCTACTTTCTTCTTTCCTAAAGAATTCTGGCTGCCCCACTCTGTCACAGTATAATATTTTGGATGTTTGCTCAGCCAAGAAACCTGAGGAAAGGAAGGGGAGCCATCTTTAACATAAACTAGTGAAAATGGCACTCAAGAAGTTTTTATATTCCAAATTAATAAAATATTTTATTCAACGTAGAGGAAAAAGGGCAGGTGAAATCAAGGATAAACTTTCAGAGGTAACTCAATATAAATAACTTGTGGTAAAATCAGTACATGCACAAACTTTAATTCTTATGTTTCAGGCTAATGAGAATTCCTTAATCTTTTCACAGTGACTTAAATCTTTAAGTTGAGAGGCTTTTACTCCCGTGTTTTCCCCAAACACTTCAGTACACTTTCTTTGAGTATTCTCTGACTGTTTCGGTTTCCAGAAGGCTAGTACACTCTTTCCAGTACCAAACCTCTTCTTTTGAAACACCAGTATTCATCTTACATTTTTAACTGACTCTTAAGGTCTCCAAAGGCAGTTTCTAACCACACCAGACCAGCGATCTCTGCACTCTTCAGTGCTATCACCCTGTTTAGACTGGGTAAGAAAATTCCTTCTCTCTCTAGAAGTCTCTAGAAGCTCTATCCCCTCTCCTTGGCCCGAATGGGAGTCTCCATCTAACTACCCACTTGTCCTTGCCAACTTTCCCCAGTTCTCCTGTCTGTGTTAAACTGCTCTCAGTCAGGGCCAAAATCCGAAACTGTCAATACTCGACTCTTCTCAGCTAGGGCTAAAATCAGACTCAGTACTCAATTCAGTCAAGGCAGAAGTCTGACTGACTCTCTTGTCAACATACAGCTCTCTCAAGACTTTCTCTGTTCCGCTGATGCTAAGCAATCAGATTGCTTGGAGCTGTCTGTCACTCAAGGCCCTCTGTTTCTGTGAAGAGTGAACCCTTCAAAGTCCTTTAGATGTTTGTACAGCACCTCTAAGCTTCTTAATAGTGCAGTCCATCACAGACTCCCATTCTTCCACAACTACATTCAAGATCAAGGTAGCTGCTTGTGTTTTCTCCTGATTAATCCTAAGTGTCTGTGAGAAAGGCAGACTATACATGAAGTTAATATGTTTGTGTGCACACACATTTATGTTATTTATAGTCTGCCTTCCTCACAGGGACTTAAGGCTGATTACACACAGTGAGTCCATGCAATCAACAAAATGGGACATTCAATAAACAATGTACTAGGGTTTTAGAAGTCTGGAACAACAGAAAGAACTGAAGCATAGCATAAGTATTGACTTGACATATTAAGCAGCACAGAGCTCACATAATAGGATCCTACTACAATAAGCTATAAACATCAATACAGACCACAGTCCCAATTAAAGGTGTGCATTCAGCATATACCGAGCTGAAAAGAAATACCTGAAAAATACCTTACTGGTATGTTCCAGGTACTATTTAAGCTAAATACAGATAAGAGAATCTGATCAGCTACTGGTATAGCTGAGCCCATATAAAGTTTTTTGTTTGTTTGTTTTTATTTGGGATCAGGTGGGCAGTGAGAGCTGAGAGCTACGTGTTGCCTTGGCTGGGACTGGCTCCTCTTGAAGCTTGGTTTGTAGCTGGAGCCAGCTTCTCCTGCAGTGAGGTTTAAACCATGCCACAGGAGAAGCCTGCATGCAGCAGGGAGAGAGCTTCCCACCACACACAGATCCTGGGGCCATCTTCTCCTGCAATGTAGTTTAAACTGTGCTCCAGGAGAAACCAAGCCAGCCTCTGGAGCAGGTGGGCTTTTTATTTTTAATCAGTATTTTTCTTCTCAGGTCTATTGGACCTGAAAAAATCCAGGATTTCCAAAATATCCTGGATCCGAATACCATACCGATATCGGGATCTGGGATTTTTCAGAATATTGAAATTTTTCTGGATCCAATAGACCTGAAACTGAAAAAATTGAGTGGTTTTTTTTTGCACACCCCTAGTCCCAATCATTTATCCAGGCAAGTCTGTGAACCATTTTGTACAGTGTAACATTACCTATGTAGAGAAGCCCTCTTGAATAATTCAGTTTTGCATCATTTGCAGACCAAGACCTAGACCAAGCTTGGTCTTGCAGACCAAGACCAAGAGAGTGGAAGCCTTCCTGACCTCCTCCGGCATGCCATTCCACAAGGCAGGAGCCATAACAAAGAAATTGTGTGTACAGATGTGTATGTGTGTTTTCAATATGGATGCTACCTAATTTTGCAGCCTTACAATTTTCACTTGGAAGTCCTTATTTCTACTTTGCTTCTCCATTGTGCAAACAGAATCTGTGAGTCTGTGTTTTGTATTACTTCATGATGATTTTTCACAATGCACAGTTAGGGTTTTGTTGTGTGTCTGTGTATTTGTGTGTTTGCATGTTTTGGTTTGTTTTTTGTATACATGGATGGGGAAATTGTGCATAATGTATCCATGATAAAAGTGGTGTGAAATAAAATCAGGGACAACGGCAATGAAAATGGTAAATATGAAAAAGGCTCATAACAAGACTATCTAAATGTCAAAAGAAACAAAAAGCTCAACCCAATGGGATTGGATCCTATGTATAATTCTGTTTCCTTCAGCAGTATTTCCAGCTGTGTGAAATTCCTCCCTCCTCTGCAAGGCCTCTGTGCTGTTCTTGAGAGTCCACTGACTCCTAAGAATTTCCAGTGGGAAGGTGATGGGGGAGAAGTTTTGATACGAGCCTAAAATATGGTTTTATGTGTAGTGGAATTTCATCTCTTTTTTAACATAGATTCTTCTCTTTGCTTTTATAGATTGCGTAATTTGTAGAGCACATTTCAATAATTTACTTTGTAAGGTCAGATTTTGTTCTTTGCAGTGTTGGAATCCTTGGCTAAATTTTAAATCTGTGAAACAAATAAAACAATAAAAGATGTGAGAACTGTTCTAGCTTGTCTACAAATTCCTCAGATATATTGCCTGACCAGGAACTTCAGTCGTAGATATGGTGGTGGATGCAATATGGTGGCAACTGGGTGATCTTGGGCCACTCATGCTCCCTTGACTTACCTTAATTTACCTAGAATGAGGATGAATGTCTGTTAAACTCTTTAGAATAAGGGTGAAATGAAAAAAATACAGCAGATTGTCACAGAAGCATCTGTAAAATCATGTTCAATGAAAATCCAAAAGGTTTTTTCCTAGGTCCAAATATCTGAGGAATCTTCAGGGAAGTTAGATGACTTTCCTTAAGACAATTAAAGTTTCATGGGTAGGGTTTCAGATATTCTTAATGATTGGTAGCTCCATATTCCTTGATTATAATGCCCAAATTAATGGATTTTCAATATTTTATGATGATAAGAATAAGGAATGTTTCAGTAAATACCAGCATCCAACTTTTATACTAAGTCTTTGAAATGGTAGAAGGGAAAAAAAGCACCAATCAAATTTAGATTGCCATATCCAAATTTAGATTACCTCCGTTATGCCCTTGTTTTTGTTTTAAGCTTCCCAATATAAGGTTGCTAGGAAACACATTGCAATGTAGAAAAAAAGAATACACAGTCTGTTATTCAAGCAGCCTCAACATAAACCAAAAAGATCCTATTTTGTAAAAAGTGCTAAGAGACAAGTAACCCCAGAATAAACAGTAAATACAGGAAATATCACCCCTTTCCCCATTTCTGTCAATAGTGTACACATTCTAATTTTACCAGGGGACACATTCTGAACTCATAACAGTCTGCAGTGCTTTCTTATGTAGCGTCACTCCAGTCTAAACCCACTGATTTCAATGAGCTTAGACTTGGAGAAACTCTGCATTGGATTGCAGGGGTAATGGATGACAAAAATAGTCAGCAGAGCAATTCTTGGCTTTCATTTCAGGACCTTTTGCTGGCCATTTTCTTGCTCTTCCGGCTGGCACAAAATGCAGAGATCAAAGGTCATCCTATTATAAAACCAGTGCCAGTCCCCAAACAAGCATGTAAATGTGACAACTCTATTCCATTTGTGATCTTCTGGAGAGAGATTTTATGTCCCTTTACAGTACACAATATGATCCAACAACACTGCCCGGGATATCCAACACAATAGTACACAGTGACCTTGAATTTGAAACAAAAAGTCTTGCGAGACTGACAAAAATGTACCTTGTTTCAGCTGGAAATTTAAAGTGTCCATCTTTAATACATCGGCATAAATCAACATGATCTAAAAGAAAAAGAAAAAGGAGTGAGGTTTAATGGACACATTTGTGGGGAAATTTGTTTTATTTATATTTATATTTCTCTTATATATTTGTCTCCACCCTTTCAATGGTATTTATTTGTCTGGGGTCATCTTCCTGTCCTTGGACTTACTGGCTTCTTGTCCTTGCACTTATGGCATCCATTCGGGGAATCCCTGTTCGGCCAGCTGAATCAGACTAGGGAAGCTGATGGCTTTTGGCCAACCCGAATAATGCTGAATAGACATTATTTGGTATGGGTTTTTTTGGTTCATTCAAACTGAATGCGCATCCCTAGTTGGAATATAAAAATGTCTTGAGTGCCATTTAAGTTAAAGAGGTCTGTCAATCCTTCCCTCAGGTTCCTGGGCTGAGCAAACAGACAAAATAAGATACTGTGACAGGGTAGGACAGCCAGAGTTCTTCAGGAAATAAGAAAACACGTTAAATTACCTTCCCTTCAATGAAGGGAGTGTGCTGCATCTGTGGCGTGACTCCAGGGGGGATTTAAACTTTATAAACCACTCAGTCTGGAGTCACGCCACAGAGGCCACATGCCCCCTTCATTGATGGGAAGGCAATTTACCTTCCCTTCAGTGATAGGAACCTCCCCCCCTTCAATGGGGGATTATTATGGGGACAGTCCCCATAGGGTATAAATGAGCCGGATAAATTTGGCTAGTCCGATAATTCGGGAATATCAGCAGTTGCTGACGTTTTTTGGTTCGGTAAATCCGAACCCGAAAAATTCCAATGTATACATATATTTTGGTGCACACCTCTAATTCCAAACTGATAAAATATTTTATTTAACATAGAGGGAAAAGGTCAAGTGAAATCAGGGTAAAATTTCAGAGGTAAATCAATATAGATAACTCTGAGGTAAAATCAGGACATGCCAGGATTTAGTTCTTATGTTTCAGGCTAATGAGAGTTTCTTAATCTTTTCACAGTGACTTAAATCTTTGAGTTGAGAGGTGGTGGCTGGAGATCTCACTGCATCACAACTGGTATCCAGGTTACAGAGATCAATTCTGCTGGAGAAAATGGTTCCTTTGGAAGATGGACTGTCTGGCATTATACCCCACTGAGGGTATACCCCATATGAATGCTGCTTGGTAAGACATCAGGCTGGTGATCTATCTGACAGTTCATGACAGCTACATTATCTAGTTCATACCGGTTCTGACCAGAGCAGGGTGCCTGTACATAATGACTCAGCACTGAATGCTGATTGGTGTTTGTTCACCACTGATCTCTCCTTATAAATATTTATCTTTTGGTTTCGCAAGATTCCATGCGCTCCCATTGGCTGTAAAATGCCCTCCCTCAGCCATTGGCCCATCAGCTGCCACTCAAGAGTACTCCTGTGCCATTGGCCGGGTGCTGGGTCTGCTCCTCTTCCCCACCCACTCCCCCTGGCAGACAGCTCTCTCTCCTGAGGAAGACAGTTCTCTTGACTTCCTGTGAGGGACTGTCCCCTCAGTGGCTGTTGGTAGGCAGCCAAGGTTGGTTCTATGAGTGAAAAAACAAAGGACTTTCAGCATAACCCCCTCCCCCGCCCATAACCCCCTCCCCAACGGCCACTTTCCTGTCAGAATAAATGGAAAAAGGCTCTTTCTCCTGCTTAGCTTCAGCATGGCTGGCTGGCTAACTAGGTGGGCCAGCGACCATCAGACCATTTTCTTCAACTCCCCGCTGTGCAGCTGACTTTCCTCTAGGGCTGCCAATCTCCAGGTTGAGATCTCCAGGTTGCTTAGCTTCAGCATGGCTGGCTGGCTAACTAGGTGGGCCAGCGACCATCAGACCATTTTCTTCAACTCCCCGCTGTGCGGCTGACTTTCCTCTAGGGCTGCCAATCTCCAGGTTGGAGATCTCCCACTGTTACAATTGACCTCTAGATGACAGAGATCAGTTCCCTGGGAGAAAATGGTTGCTGTGGAGGGTACACTCTATGGCATTATACCCTGCTGAGTCCTTCCACACACACCCCAAATGCTGCCCTCCACAGGATCCACCCCCCCAAATCTCCAGGTATTTCCCTAATCAGAGTTGGCACCTGTACTTTCTCCTCTGTCAGTAAAAGGCCCTTTCCACACCTATGTTGGCCTTAGGGAGAAAACTCATTGGGCTCAGTCCTGATCAGGTTGCCAACTCCAGGTGGGCAATTCCTGGAGATTTGAGGGATGGAGCCTGGAGAGGGTGAGGTTTGAGGAGGGGTGGCACCTCAGACAGGTACGATGCCATAGACTCCACCCTCCACCCTGATGGGGAACCATTGTTGCCAATCTCCAGGTGGGGGCTGTAGATCACTCAAAATTACAACTGCTCTCTAGGAGGGATGGGGGAGGAGATGGAAAACTAAAGGTAGGTTGATGGTTGGCTGGGAGGGAGATAGGGTTGTCAACTCCAGATTGGGAAATTCCTGGAGATTTGAGGGGTCGAACCTGGAGAAGGTGAGTGTTGAGGAGGGGTGGGACCTCAGACAGGTACAATGCCATAGACTCCACCCTCCAAACCAGCCACTCCCTCCTGGGGAACCATTGTTACCAATCTTGGGGGTGGGCTGGAGATCACTCAAAATTACTACTGCTCTTCAGGTAGCAAAGATCAGTTCCTCTGGAGAAAATGGTGGACTCTATCATTATACCCTGCTGAGATTGCCACAGCAAATTGTCACTGAGTGCCCAAAGCTGGGGCACTCTCCCAGAGCCTCTTTCTAGAGCCCGTTGTATTTATTTCCACAATGGGCCTTATTCCTAGTATGTATATAACTGTGAATATGCAATACCGTCTCTCTCTGCTCTCAAACATGTTGTCTGGCAAAGCACTTTGTAAATGTACACCAGCTCAGTTATAATTATGTAAATAAATGTAAATAGCTAGCACAAGATTATTGGGACTATTGTTTTCTGTTGCTGAACCTCACGAGCCCAGAGCTTATCAGCCGAAGATGCTGACATCTCCCCTCCCCAAACCCCAGCCTTCCCAGCCTTCACCACCAGAATCTCCTGGTATTTCTCAGCCCAGAGATGGTAACCCTATTGGCCAACAGGGTACTGAACCAGATGGACTACTGTTCTAATCTCCTCTTCCTATGTTTCTTCTAAGTTCATTGAAGTAAATGAACTCAGATGGTGTAACTCTGTTTAGGAGTTTACTGTGATTTCCCCAAAATTTGGTCACTGTCTTTTTCCTAAAAAAAAAAAAAAGACAAGCACAAACATTAAAAAATATAATACCGTACAGGAGTAACATGAGAACACTAGTATATATTTTTTTAAAGCAGTGTTGGGACTCTACACAGAAAAGACTTCGCAGGAAAACTGTCAGATCCTTCAAGATTGAGTTACCACCACTGAAAAGTCTATTCAGGTGAAAAAAGAAAGAACCTACTTAGACTGCCAATATATTTCACAAAATGAATTTTAGTGATCTGTCAAGGCATTGCTGGAGTCAATATTGTAACGCCAGAAATGTCAACATTACAAAACTACAAAGCATGGTGACTTGCCCAGGTACTTGAGGAAAAAAGTGACAACCTCTCTGGGTCTTCAAAATGACTGTGATAGCCTGAAGTTTTTAAGTTTTTATTTGCGCCAAAGGGCATATGGCTGGATTTTCCTTTTTTTAGGACACAGTGTTAACTTAATGCCAGGAAAGGCAAAGATTTTGGTAGACAATATTTGAGGGGGGGGAAAGACTTTGAAAATAAAGGTGACCTTCACTGCAAAAGAGAGAATTACCAGTGGGTAACAAAGGTCTTAGACTGTGGGCTTCTATTAGCAATTTATGAATGGGGACAGTCTAGCTTTCTGGGATGGATTGCATTGGTGTGTTAAATGTAGCCTTTTGATTTGGAAATGAGACCTTCTTGCAAAGGAGCAAGAGGTTTCGACTCATAAGTGCTTCACTTGTCAGAGATAAATGAGAGGAAAGCGTGAAAGTCCCCAAACTGAAAATATCAAGCAGAAATAAGCTCTTGCTCATGAACCAGATCCTTACAGAGAGCAGAGATATGGCAAAGATTAAAGGAGCATTTTGAAATGGGCAAAAAATTTACAAGGAAGTGGTATTCTCATGAGCATCTCCTCCTGCATAAGTCTCTCCACCTTCCCCCAGGTATCTGCCTTGGGTATTGCCTGCCCTTCTTCCCCGTGTGGTCTCAGTATTGGAAGTGTATTAAATGTCACCTGGTTCACCCTCTTTGCCCCCACAAATCCACATCCTAACATAATATATCTGAACAAAAATCTCCATGGAAACAATCAATAAAATTGATTAGTAAAAACAGCAAAAATACTTAGCATGCAGTGAAATAAACGTATACAGCAAAAGATATTCTAAAGAGCATGGTTGGCTTTGGAAGCACATTCAATGGGAGCCTTTTGATCCTGTTGAGGCAGGCCATTCCAGATAACTGAGCTATAGCCAATAAGCCTTGAAGAGGAGGCTCAGATATGCTGAGTGGAAGACACAGTCCACAAAAGCTGCCCAAAAGACAGAAGTGAGTGACTCTGGGTCTATACAGGGGAAAGCAGCTCTTCAACAATGAATGCCACAAGTCATGATGAACTTCATACATCATAATGAGCACCCTGAACTGAACTTTGAAACAAACAGGCAACCCCTGAAGCTATTCTACATGAATCATGATACATGTGCAGGGCCGGCCTGAGGCTTTTTTGGGGCTCTAGGCGAGGCTAGCTTGTGGCGCCCCCCAGGTGAGGCTGCCTTGTGGCACCCTCCCCTCACCGCACCCCGCCTCCTCCTGCTCCTCTGATGGGCCTGCTCCTGCCTCGTCAGCACTGCCGCCGCCTCTTCCTCATCATCCTCCAGCCGATTGAAATGCCCCCCCTGGTCCTTCCTAGCTCGCCTGTCTCAGCGGGCCAGCCTGGAAGGGGCCATGGATGGCTCTGTCAGGCTTCTCCAGCTGGCCTGCTTCAGCATGCCAGCTGCAGAAGCCCCTGAAGGAATTGGAACACACACACCCCGGTCCTTCCTAGCTCGCCTGTCTTGGAAGGCCAGCCTGGAAGGGACTGGGGGGCGGGGGGGCTCTGTTGGGTTTCTCCAGCTGGCCTGCTTCAGCGTGCCAGCTGCAGAAGCCCTGGGAGGGATTGAAATGCCCCCCATGCCCCCCTGCGTCCAGTTCAGGTGGTGGAAGGGGTGCATGCACCCAGGCGCCAATGGGCTCGGGGCCAAGAAAGAAAGTGAGTCACTGGAGGGGTGTTGCACTCGTTGCCTCCTCGGAGCATGCAAAGGGGGGACTGTCCAGAGCCTCCTCTCATTTCCTCGCCCCCACCCTGGCTGTCCACTCACTGGAGCTCCTCCCGACCAGCAGGAGGGCGACTCCCCCTAACAGCAGCCACAGACTGCGCTGGGCTGCACTCATCACTGGAGCCTCTCTGCGCCCTCAGTGTGCCCTGGCCCCTGGGGGAGGGGGGGGGCTTTTGGCGGGGGGCCGGGTGCAGTTCGGCGCCCTAAGGGCCAGCCTGCCCTAGGTGAACGCCTAGTTCGCCTAGTGAGTAAGCCGGCCCCGTACATGTGCCAGGCCTATTATGCGTGAGTGTTTTCCCTCACTTTCGCCGTGCATGTCTGTCAGGTTTTCTTTGTCATTCTGCATTGATTTTCCTCCCTTCAGCACTCAGTTTACTTTCTGGTCGCTTCCCCCCACTGGGGTTTTCTGAGAGGGCTTTTGTGCCAATTTCCCCCTTGTTTTGCTTCCAAGATGAAGGTAATTCAAAAGCATACAGATTCCCTTGGTTCCCCCACCACCACGCTTTCGCTGCCCCTTGAAGGTCACTCCCCTGCCCACATGGAGGTCATTCTGCGCACTCTGCACCTTCTGCCATCCTCCCCCCTTCATTGGTGTACAAGCTTCATTTCCCCTTGTTTTTAAATCTTTGATTTATTTATTTTTTACAAGTGGCATGAATCTAGCAATATGAGACTATTGCTACTCTCAGATTTCTGAACTGTTTAAAAAATTTAAATAGGTGGAGTTTAAATGGAGCTGTGTGAGGTTTAGTTCCCTGCTGGTATTGACTTGAAAGGGAGATCAGCGTCCCCAGTGCAAAAAAAAAAAAAAAAGTCAATGCTGCATGCAAACAAACTAAAGAGGGGGGATCATCTGTGCAGAATGAAATTGACATGAGATGTAAAGAGAGAGAGAGAGAGAGAGAGAGAGAGAGAGAGAGAGAGAGAGAGAGAGAGAGAGACTGGGATGGGAAGCCTACAGCTTTGAAAACATTTTTTTCACTTTCATGTTTTAGTGAACAAAGTTTTTGGGGGAGAGTAATTTGGTAGTCTCCGGAAGCCTAACATTAAAATAGCGGCTGAGCCACATGGACCTTCTGCAAACCACCAAACCTAAGAATCACTTGGGATCAATCCATTTGGAGGACAGAGTGCAATCTGCACAGAACAGGCTTTAAAATACTGCCAAGATCACGACCAGTGTGCAGGATCAAATTAGAGAATCACAAAGAGAAAACCATGCAAATTTGCAAAGAAGAGCAAGAAATCAGCATTATTATGCAGCTGTGATAGAGCATCAGGGACCCTCCCCCATTTTTTCAATTTAGTGGCACAACAAGTCTAATAAAGCTCTCCAGAGCTTCTGCCAGAGGACTCCTCCTCCATACAAATTGCAGTCCTGCACAAAATGTGGTGTAGTTGCAATCAACTTTCCACAGGTGCATGCAGACAAGCACACATGTTGCCACTGATCACAGCTTGCAATGCTGTTGCATTGGGTTCTACCATGCATTCTGTACACTCAACATTTCCCCATATTACTGGATCGTTTGATTATTTCCTGTCTTTCACAGTGGCCAATGACACAGTGGAGAATCCTCCAGTGTTCGCAGCTGCTTGCCAGTTTCAAAAGAAAAAATCTGGTCAGTTTCAACATCAGGTGTTCCCCCTTTGCCTGCATTCCTTTCTGTTCCCTTTCATTCAATGAACTAACGCTAAAACACACGTGCAAAATCTGAACCATAAGGATCTAAATGGAAGGTGCTTGCTGGATGGTACCACACAGCTGAGATAAGGCAAGTGCATAATTAAAAAAAACCCAACAGCTTTCGACACCACCATCTACATGTCACAAGCAACATTCCACCCCAAATTAGAAAAGTGCTTTTTAAAATTATAGTTGTGGAATAAATACAATGGAGGAAAAAGAATGGTGTGTAAGGCGGAAACAGAATCCAAAGTCAAGATTAAAGGCTTAGTGCTCGGAAAAAAGTAAGACGTGTGTGCACAATGGGCCCCAGTCAACACCCAGACAGCAGCATTTTGTACTAGTTGCAGGGTTGGATCCACTGGAAGAGTTTATGGAAAGTGTTGGTGCAGAAGATCTTTCCATTTCCTCAAGCTGCCTGCCATTAGTCCTGAAAATCCTCTCTGAGGACTGGCAGAGTCCTGAAAGCAAGGGGGCTACCTTCACAAAGGGAATCAATACAGTAGCACCTCATTTGTATGAAAAGACAAATTGCCTTTTAATAATAGTAAATGATGATACTATAAGACAGTTTTAATGTGAAATGAAAAGTGTAATACGTGTTGTTTATTGTAACAAACTGCTGTGTGAAATCTCATAAAATTTTCTATGATGTAATCTATGTCATATTATATAATAGATAAGATCAATAAGATAAGATAAAAATGAAAATATACGTTTTTAAGTTAATAGGTCATATATATTTTAAGCTATACTCAAATGCCATTATACCATATATATCTTGTTAAACGTTTGTTAAGCTATGATATCATATACTATGTTAGGTAAAGATTCCCTTGCTCGAAAGCCAGTCGAATCTGACTCTAGGGTTGCGGTGCTCATCTCTGTTTCAAAGCCGAAGAGCCAGCGCTGTCCAAAGACATTTCCGTGGTCATGTGGCCAGCATGACTAAACACCAAGGTGCACGGAACGCTGTTACCTTCCCACCAAAGTGGTACCTATTTATCTACTTGCAATTTCTTGCTTTCGAACTGCTAGGTTGGCAGGAGCTGGAACTAGAGACGGGAGCTCACTCCATCATGCGGCAGTCTCGGGTCTTGAACTGCTGAACTACTGACCTTCCACAGCCTGCAGTTCAGCGTCTTAACCACTTGAGCCACCGCAGCTCCTTATACTATGTTACATATACATTAAAAATGTTGAAGAAGGAAGGTCCTTAATTTCTATTACAATTGCCCTCGTAACAGGTTTTTTTTGGTAATTATATTTTTGATCTGTTTTCCCTATCCTTTATTTTTTCTTTATCCCATATAATTATAATATAGTATAATATAGTATAGTATAATATAGTATAGTATAGTATAATATAGTATAGTATAATATAGTATAATATAATGTTTTTTAAAGAAAAACTATGTAGGCCTTGGTTCAAATCCCCATGCTGGCATGAAAGCTCCCTGGGTGACCATAGACCAGTCATTTGCTCTCTCAGCCTAACCTACTTCAAGGGGGTTGTTGTGAGGATAAACAATGAGAGGCACTTTGAGCTCCTCAGACCAAAGGTGGGATAAAAATGTGTCAGTGTTTAGTAACATTTACCCAAGTCAGAGTTCTGTGATATATTTGTTTCTCTGCTGCCTCTACATATCATTGATTGGCACTGGCAGGCAGGACATATTTTATCACTACACATTACAGAAACATGAGGGGGAACTGAATGAGGGTGCCATTTGCACTAGCCTTCCTGGGGCACCCATACAGGATGTTTCCCACCCTCAGTTATTACGAATACTTCAGGGCAAATGGTCCATATTTTGCTTTTCTTTTCTGCTGCTGTTCATTCATTGTCATTTCTATGCTTCATCGAGTAATATATGCTTTGAGTGTTTCAACCTTGCTCCTTGTTTTGTCTGGCAGGGTTTATTTCATGTGCTAGTGAGAAAACAAAGGCATCCTTGTTAGGCTAAGGATTTGAATTGTCAGAACACAAATGATTTACCAAGCCCGAGTAATTTATGTGCCTAAAAAGCTACACTGTGCCTATTATGCATGTTCCTGAAGGATATGTCATCTTTTTTCCAGAGCTAAGATTGACAGCACCAATCGCTTGCGAGACAAACACAGGTTCTCTAAATCTAGATGTGTTGGATGGCACACAATTTCCCTTAAAAGATTCTGCACATATTTTACAATTATAGGCACTGCTGTATTCAGTGAACATAGATCTTGATTGATAACATAAGGGGCTACCGTACTAAAAATACTGTGACTGAGAGTAGCTACAGACATGGCACTGGTGTAGAGGAGACAGGAACCCCAATTGCACTGTGCTTCCTGTTACCTTTCATTGGTCTCTCATCTGAAATGCAGCATACCTTCACCAAATATAGAAGTGGCCATTGTATTGAGAGTTTGTGCAGCTGTTATGTGAGGGAGCTGTGATATCGGAGAAGAGGAAGTATGAGGTACTTGTGTTTCTTGTTTTGCTGTAACAATACATCACTGACAATTGTCAGTGTAGTATAACGGTCAGGGTGTTGACCTAGAATTAGGGAAACCCATGCTGAACTCCTTGAAAACTCCCTGCATGACCTTGGATCAATCATTCTCAGTATAACCTGTCTCAGAGTGGTTGTGAAGATAAAATGGAAAAAAAGAAGGATCGTAGACATTGTCCTGAGCAACTCAAAGAAAGAACAGCATGAAAATGTGGTAGATCCACAGGCCATACAATAAACCTGAAGCAACTAAATACAGCCCTTGGAAGCTGTCCTGTTCAATGTGCTGATGGCTCTTCCACAGACTAGAAAAGGTAGAGGCACAAATAAAGGAGACAGACTATACCGTGACCATTTCCACAGTAGTGAAATTCCCTGCATTAACGTTTTCAAAACTGTGTGTTATATGAAATTTTCCGTAGTAGATTTTTCCTCACCAGGCACAAACTTGAAGTTTTCTCCTTCTTACCCCGTGTTTTCGGGATCCCCAGTTTTAGCAAGTTCTGAAATGCGGGGTAAGAAGGAGAAAACTTTGGGTTTGAATCTGGTGGTATACCAGGGGAGGTATGCCAGGGGAGGTGGTCCAGAAGATGCGAGGAAGATTGACAGCTGGCGTGATACTATGGTTAGAGTGTTGGACTAGGACCTGGGATGACTGGGCTTGAATCCCTCTCTTGCTCAGCCATGGAAGCCTGCCAGGTGTCCTTTGGCCCATCACAATCTTTCAGCCTAACCTACCCTCACAAGGCTATTGTAGTGAGGATTAAGTGGAGGGGGAGGAATAATGTGGAAAAGCCACTTTGAATCATTGATCAGGGAGAAAAACCAGATATTAAGAAAAAAATAAGCCTAATAAGTAAAGAGATTATTTTTTAAAATATACAAAATATGGGAGGGTAAAGTTAATTTTGATTATGCCCAAGGCACCTTTTGTCTTTCTTCCCTGAGCAATCCCCCCACCCCATGGAAATCTGAAATTGTTTTCCTGGCTGCAGTAAAATCCCCCCCTGCCCCCAGGAAAGAGTTGATGGATGTGATTACACAGAGAGTGATTAAAATGTGGAATTCACTGCCAGCAGATGTAGTGATGGCCACAGGAATAAACAGCTTTAAAAGGGGATTAGATAGATTCATGCAGGAGAGGACTATCAGTGGCTGCTAGTCATGGTAACTGAGGGGAACCTCCACATTCAGAGACACTAAACCTCTGAATCCCAGAGCCAGAAGGTAACATCAGGTGAAGGCCTTGGCCACTGTGCCCTGTTGTTGGACCTCCAGGTAAACTAGCTGGCTGCTGTGTGAAACGGGATGATGCTGGACTAGATGGACCACTGGTCTGATCCATCAGGGCTCTTCTTATGTTCTTATGATGTTATTCTAATGCATGGGCAACAATGAATCTAAATTTTTGAAAAATCACAAGGGGAGAGGTAGGAAGGCAGTATGGTATACCCCAATCTCATCAGATCTTAGAAGCTAAGCAGGGTAAGTACTTGGATGGGAGACCACCAAGGTTGACTCTGCAGAAGAAGGCAATGATAAACCACCTCTGCTTCTCACTTGCCTAAGAGCCCTTTGATGGGGTTGCCATAAGTCAGTTGTACTTACGTATGTAATCACAAATGGATTATATTCACCATAGGAGATCCTTGCTGCTTTCCCCAGTTCCCCTCCCAACACCATTCCTGAGGGCTGGGAGTGAGTGAGATGCCTGCTGCGGGAAGAGGGAATCATCAAAAATCACACACACTGCTCTTGGGTAAACTCCTGTTTTGTAGGTGGATGCATTTGTGCAAGATCAGGGAGGGGAAATTTCATTCTGCAGCACCCCCAAGCCACATATAACACCATTCACACCTCAACAACAGCATTCACACCCAGTACTCCAAATAAAGACACAGCCCACAGTGTGCTTTTAATATATTTATTTTAAAAAGCTGCTGTACATCATATTTAGTCTGCAATCATATGCACAATTAGACCCAACATAGGCACGGATACCAGGCAGATTTAAAGGGTGCGATCAGACAACAACAGCTGGGAAGCGCCCTGCAGCCAAGGGCGTGAGACTTTGCAATTTCCCAGGGGGCTGGGGCTGGGCCAGAGGCATTGCTAAGTCATTAAAAGAACTGGGACCCAGTGACATCATAGGGAGGAGCCAGTGACATCACAGGCCATTATCTATGGAGGTGGAACTATGTGGCATTTAGGGAGGGGCTCCCCAGAAAATTAGGGTGACCTGGGAACCCCTGGGAACCCCCATAGCAATGCCCCTGGGTTGGGCTAACCCCAGGAACAGGTGCCTTCTTAGCACACTGCTTAGAAACTCCACCTTAAAATGCAGCACAGATTCTATTGCTAGGGACTGTTTTTCCACTCTGGGAACTGTCATTACAGTCCTAGAATAGCCTATCTGGACCCAAAAACCTTATTGGAAAAACCATTCTGCATTTTCTTTGCAACTTTTTTTGGGCTGCAGTGTATTTCAGCAGAGCCCATGCAAGTCAACCGGTATTCCTGGCTCCTATTATCTCCAATGGGCCTTCAAGCCTCTCCCATTATTTCCAATGGGCAATCCTGTCATTCCTTTTAGTACATTGCAGTTGGTTGCCCCTTTGAAACTACCACAGCATTTTAAGTAACAGCAAAACGAAGAGCATGAACATAGAGTGCACATCCCTTACCAGTGTTCTCTCTCCAGGCTGCACATAGATCAAAAGGAAATTTTAAAAGGCCTCTGATCTGCACGCCCCTCATCTTGTTCATGCAGATGGGCTTACAATTTAAAAATGAAATGGAGATTGAAAGAAGAGCAGCCCATCCCCCACTACCATGAAAATAAAACAACTGTTCTCAATCAAGGATATATAGACCTAAGTAAAATACACCCCTCCTCTGCTCCACCTGGCTGTTGTGCATCCTACATGAAGCAGGGTGATTCAGCAGATGCAAGCCAATATCAGTGGTCTGCATTCACCATACAGAAGAACCAGAGCTTCCAGTTTCAGCACTGGAGCTAGGGGTGCCAGCCTCCAGGTGGGACCTGGGGACCCCCTGGAATTACAGTTCATTTTCAGACTACAAAAATTAGTTTCCCTGAAGAAAATGGATGTTCTGGAGGGTGGACTCTATGGCATTGTACCCCATTGAGGTCCCAGTCCTCCTCAGGCTCCATCCCCAAATCTCCAGGAGTTACCCAACCTGTATTGGGCCACCCCTCACCCCCCATCCCCCAGAGGTGGACAGGGAGAACCTGGCAACCCTAACTAGGGATGTTTTAACAAGGGAGGGAGGCGAGAGGTGGAAAGAAAGCAAATAGATGGGAAGAGAGGAAGGAAGGAAGGAAAGAAGGGGGAGGGAGGGGAGAAATGAAAAGAAAGAAAATAGAAATCCCTCTCCATAATTTATCCAGGAGTTCAGGGGAGAGTTGGTCTTGAATGTATGCATTTAAACTCTTCGAGGTTTCACCTGCCCTCCCCCTCCCCCTCTCCCCTCTCCCTTCATGGGCTGTGTGTGCGATTTCAGTGATTGTAAACTGCTGATTCCTGGCTTTCCTAATATCCTCTCTCTGTCAAGGGAAGGGGTGGAGCTCAACAAAGAACTCAGAAGAGTCTCCTCTTGGAGGAAATAAAAGGCTCTGGTGGCACAAGGCCGCAGGAAAGGTGCCTGGGCACCCAGCCGCCCAGAGATCCTCCATGGATGCTGGCCTCCCCCCCTCCTGACCTCCCTGCGTGGCTCTTCAAGGCAAGCCTTGTGTGTGTGGGGAAACAGAAGAACAAGTGCACAGGGCGCCCAGCCGTCCCAAGGCTGGCAATCCTCCATGGAGGATCTCTTCACATGGTTCTCTGCAAGGCAAACCTTGCAAGGAGTGGGAAAACAACAGCAGCAGCACGAGGCTGCAGGAAGGGTGCCCAAGAGTCCAGCCGCCCCAAGGCAGGCAAACCTCCATGGATGCTGGCCTCCCCCCACTTCCCCCACCTCCTGACCTCCTGCAAGCCTTGCAGGGAGAGAGGGGAAAAAAGGGTGCAGGGTGCCCAGCCTCCCCGAGGCCGGCAATCCTCCAAGGATACCAGCCTCTCCCCCAACCTCCTCGCATGGCTCTCTGCAAGGCAAGCCTTGCAGGGAGCGAGAAAACAAGAGCAGTGGCACAAGGCCACAGGAAAGGTGCTTGGGCACCCAGCCACCCCGAGGCTGGCCTCAGCCAGCCAGCCTGGGCACTCTCTGCCTAGTGCTCACCACCCCACCCCTGAAAACATCACCCCCTCGCTGGAGCCCCAGGACAGCTCCTTACCTTTCTGCGCGGGAAAGCTGAAAGCACTGAAAACATGTGCAGCCCCCAGCTCCACCAGGCCCAACAGAGGGTTTCTGGGAGCTGGGGCTTAGCTTTCAGGAAGCAAGCCCTGAGTTTCCTGCCATCCCACCTGAAGTCTCAGAAAGCAGAGGGAAAAACCCCTCCGCTTTCAAAATGGGTTGGGGGTGGCGTGGGGTGGTAGTGGCAAGGCTTGTGAGCCTGGTTGCCCGGGGGGGCTCAGTCACCCCTGGAAAATTTCGGAGGTAGCCTCAGCCCTCAAGCCCCCTGAAGTTGACACCTATGCCTGCAGCTATCGGCAACCCGTTCTGCTCTACTGCAGAAGCAGAGTTAAAAGACGCTGGGGAAAATCTGGTAGTAAATGGGTTGCAACAGGCCACGGACAGACTTTCCTGTGTCTGATCGCTCCAGTGCACTCTCATGGCATCAAGTCAGGCCATCCCAACTCCATGCCATTGTTTTTTCTCCCCTTCGCAGTATGTGTATCATTGCAAACTCCATAAGGAGCCCTTGGTGCGGAGATGCAATTCATTGATCCCTTAGCTAAGCGCATGGGGGGAAAACAGCACACAAAAAACCCGACTCACCTGCAGTTGCGTCCGATCACACATTGATGGACTGAGCCTGCAGCTTCGAAGAGAGATGTGATAGTGCAACTGCGGGTCAAATTCCTTCAGAGGAAATAGCCTCACTACTCACCCATCCCATTTTTTCTAGTGTGTCTGACCACAACTTTAAATATGCTAAATATTTAAATGGAGTGGGTTGTGCTACAGAGCCTGTCAAATGGCTGCCTTTTATTTTGGCAAAAACACCCTGGCTTCAAAGATGGCCAGCGGCTTCTGCTAGCCTTATTTATCCTCACCTGCACATAATGTGCTGAGGAGTGCCAAGCCACATCCCCCCTCACCTGAGATTCTGCAAGACTGCCATCACATTTGGTAAGATGTTGCTCAACACCAAGGGCCACTCTTTCCCAGTCCCATCCCACCACTAGTCCGGTGATGGGACATTCCAGCCATGCCCTTCATCATGCTTGATGGCTTAGGGTTAGGGTTTCCATGTCCTCCCTGGCCACTGCCTGGGGATGGGATGAGGTAGGGTTGCCCCCCAGATCCAGGCTGGGAAACTCTTGAAGATTTGGGGGTGGACTCTGGGAAGGATAGAGACCTCAGTGAGGTACAGTGCCGTAAAGCCCACCTCCAAAGCTTCCATTTTATCAAGGGGAACAGATCTCTGTAGTCTGGAGATGAGCTGTAATCCCAGAGGATCCCTGTTTTCCACCTGGAATCTGGCATCTCTACTCAGGCTGTTGGCTGATCATCCCTACCCTCCCTATCTCTGCCAAAGTAGTTATGGCCTAAACAGTCTCTGACCTGGCCTATTTAATCTAAAATCCTGCCTCCCTTGACTTCCCAAAGCAGGTGAAAAAAGCCCCCCACCCACAGCCAATCAGGGGGTACAAAAGAAATTACTGCTTGGCCCCACAAACAGCAACCAAGCTAGTCCTGTGGGTCAGCAGCAAGTGAGAAAAACCTGTCAAGAAGAGACAAGGCTTGATTGTACACCCTCTGCCTGCACCATCCCCATTGGTTAGTTTTTTTCAACCATCCTTTCATTGCTCCATGGTTTATTTGAATCAAGGCTGGGACAAACAGATCCACAGCTCAAATGCTATGAATGCTTCTTCTGAGTGTATCGGGCCTGCAGTGGGAAAGAAAATGCAGCAAAGATTGTTTCTACAATCTCATTCTCTTTGCAGCTGGCTGGATCCAATTTAATAAAAAATAATGATGTCATCACTAGACAGACTCGGTCTGGATTGTAAGCCCTTGCTGAATGAAGAGAGAGGTTTCTCAAACTAATGTTCGTAATAGCATCTTTGTGCTGTCATTTTTCATACAAACAAGCAAGAAATGTAACGTTTTAACATCTTTACGAAGGCTTGGATTTCAAATGGCCTGTCCCTGAGAAAGTGTGGGAGAGAACCAGCCCTAGGGTCCCGGTAGTAAATGGTTTGTGCTCGCTTGTGGGTCAAACAGTTTGTGTCGCTTGTCGTTTCTGTCATATAACTATTTCCCTCTGAGGCGTCTGTCTGCTTTTGAAATTGCATGGAGTCAGAACATGAGCATGACAAGCCAAAGAATTGGATTAACATATGGACATCAATGTCAGGGTTTTTTATTCCAGAGGCTGAGAGGTACAAAGGAAGGGAAGAGGAATTCTCACTTTGTCAGAAATGACCCAAGATGGTAAATTAAAGGGAAAATGCTAATTTTTGCCTTATCTAGACATTCAATATTTTTGCACATCAGGTTATAAAACTGGATTATTTATCATAGTGATAACACTTTATAGCTGTCAAATGTTTCACGGTCTTTGTCTCACTGTAGTAGTAGGCCAAATATAATGTTCCCGATCAATCGGGATAAGCAAATATTCCCCATTTTGTCTCTTTTTAAATTTGCTTATATTTTTTGTCAATAATTTCAGTTTTCCACATCTCACTATCAGACCTGCATTTTGCATTGTGAACACTGAATAATTTATAGGCCTACAGGTTTCAGCTTACCACATCCCAGGTGGTGGACATGAAAATTAATGTTTGCAATGATCCATGCTTATGACAAGTTCTCTTGCCATGAGAATGGGTCATTGTAAACATGAATTTTCATCATGGGGTAGAAATGATTTTTAAAAAATCGTTCATGCTGTGATGTGTTTCACTCCTTCCATTGGATCTCTAGAGGTATCTTTTTCCTTAAGTCACTGCAAACTTTTTAAAGAAATTGGTAGACGTCAGCACTTTGAAAGGAGAAATGCAGACACATGAATGATGAGAGCCAGTTTAGTGTAAGCAGTTAAGAGCAGTGGACTCTAATCTGGACAACCAGGTTTTATTCCCCATTCCTCCACATGCAGCCAACTTGGTGACCTTAAGTCAGTCACAATTCTCTCAGAGCTGTTTGCTCAAGAGCAGTTCTCAGTCAGAGCTCTCTCAGTCCCACCTACCTCAAATGGTGTCTGTTGTGGGGAGAGGAAGGGAAAGGAGAGTGTAAGTTGCTCTAAGACTCCAAGTGAAGGGCGGGGTATAAATCCAACTATTCTTCATTTTCTTCCTCTTCCTCTTCATCCTCCTCGTCCTCTTGGTCTTCTCTTTTAGACAATCTGGAATCAGAATTTATTAGTGAGAGATGCCAACCCCCCCCCCCGCATTCCTTTGGAATATAATGCAAGGTTATAATTTCCATGGGTCACAAAATTCATGTGAAACCATCAAAGAATTGTTGAGGTAGATTTCAAAGGTGGCAAAATACTAACTGAACAGGCCAAATGTTCATGATAACTCTTATGATGTAACATATATGTCATGTGAAAAGATCTCTCTCTCCATTGGGTTCATATCATTTCAACAAGAACTATCTAGACATACAGAGAATGCCTCGATTATAATATTACTAATATCGTAAAATGTTGGACCAGAAGTGGGGAGAACCATGTTATAATTGCTAATAATATATAATATTTTATTGGTGCAAAATAAACATTGAAAAATGCTGACAATCCTTGTATGAAAACTAAAACAAGATGTGAAAATAAAGAATTGTGGGTTCTGTTTACACAAGGGAAAAGCAAAATATTTTTTTAAAAAAATTATTTCAGCTCAGAACAGCAGGCATGAAAAATTCAGTGTTGTTCCTAGATTCATTCTCTGCCATTTCCAGTTTAGTGGTCCCAGGTGGCAAAACTGTGGAAAAATTCTCCCCAAGAAGCTATAAAGCTAAAACTGATAAGTGTCAAACTACAAGGCATTCATTTTATAATAGCAGGCTGTCACTTTGACTTCAAGGTGTTTATAAAGAAGGAATGTGAACACACAAACAAATCTTCTCAAAATGCTATCTTCCTTGAAATTTCTTACATGATTTGCCCTACAAGAATCCCTCGAACTAATTCTGAATTATAGTCCAAATCAGGCTAAATTCAGGATTCCCTTGAGGAAATATCACTAACCTTATTCATAATATTTTGTCTGCCTTTGAAATTGCAGGATAAACGTTCAAATTCACTTCAGTTTTGTTTAATGTGAACTTTAGCTGACAACTTTTACTAAAAGATGAGTTTGACACTGTAAACTGGATAGATAGGAAGTCATATGTAAAGCCGGTCTGAGTTGTTCAAAGGCCAAGTATACATTTTGTATTTATTTATTCATATCTTGCTTGCCTCCCTAATGTCTTAGAGTATCATTCCCCTCACTTCCATTTTCTAACAACAGCCCTGTGATGTAAATCAGGCTGAGAGAATGTGACTGGCCCAAGATTAGCCGGCAAGCTTCCATGGTAGAGTGGAGATTTGCACTTGAGTTGCTGAGAATCCAAATCCAACACTCCATCGAGAATGTCACACCAGTCTGTAACTTATTTTTTTTTTTTAAAATAATCTCATTGACATTATTTAGTGGAATGAATATTATTTACCTATGTGGTGTTGTGGGGTTCTTTTCATACATAAATAGATAGACTGAGGTTTATTCTATAGCTCTTAGAATAAGTAAATTATGGAATAGCCTCCTGAAGTAACATTTAATAATCTCCACTGAAGCGAAAATGTCAATATTTTCCTGATGAGCTTTGATTTAGGGAGGGGAAAAATGAATTACCAAATCGAGAATAGGTCCATGTTCTTACCCCTGCAAAACAACATCTGAGCATACACAGCAGAAACAAATAACTCAAGTAATATGGCCTTTTGAAAGGTCAGAAAATAACAAGCCATTCTCGCATAATTGGTATTGGCACATCTATTGCAGAGAACAAGAATGTGCAGGGAAGAGCAGAAGTGACCAACGATTAAATGGCAGAAAGACACATACAAGACTGATACATCATAAATATCTATAGTGACCTCCAATATGTATAGATGAAAGAAAGAGTGGTGATCATTGCCATCTGAACAGAGCATACATAAAATGAATGCAGTAGCCCAAGAAACCTGTCCAAATCCGCTGAAGGCCATAGGCTTCTAATGGCGTAACTTTCCTTAGGACTGCAGTGTTTGCCACCAAAGGCACAATATCCATTGGTGTCCCCTATCTCAGATATCCACAGTAAACCCCAGAGTCTGTTAAGACAAGTTTTAAGAGAAAGGTTCACAAAGTTTAGTCCAAGAGACATTTGCAATGAGATTCCTGAATTAATTGCAAAGATAACAGTGTTCCTCATTTAAACTCAATTTTATTAGGATCAGAGATCAGCAATAACTTGATCAATAGTCAGCAGCACATAAAAGGAAATACAGTTAAACCATAACCTGCCCTACCCTAGGTAACCCAGGCTAGCCTGATCTCGTCAGATCTCAGAAGCTAAGCCAGGTCAGCCCTGGTTAGTATTTGGATGGGAGACCTCCAAGGAAGTCCAGGGTCGCACACAGAGGTAGGTAATGGCAAACCACCTCTGAATGCCTCTTGTCTTGAAAACCCCATGGGGGTTGACATAAGTCAGCTGAGACTTGATGGCCTAAAAAGAAAATCATAACCTCATTAGAATCTAAATAAATAACAACAGCAGCAACAGCAAACAGCTTAGGTCTCATCTACCTGCCTGAGAGAATGAGATGTGAAAATCTGGAAGTAATATGCCAGGCTGTACCAGATCACAGATGGAAAATATTATATTTAAAAGCTTCATGTTAGCACTCACTGGAAGTTAAAAAAATGTACTATGTGGAAAGAAGTCCTGATCCAGTCTGTTCTCTACTATGAAATTTTTCCACTTGAAGGGAAGATCTTTTTTGTAGAAAGGGGGTACGTTAAAAAAGATCCCCCCAATAAATCTATTCTATCTCATCAGAACTTTATCCCCTTATACCCACCCTATCCCCTAGAACAATGAATTGGTTGCTCCTGCTGCCCTGCCCTGAAAACCTTCATTTTGGTGTAATTTCTCCCTTGTGTGAATTGAATCCACAAATCATTAATTTGGGGTTGTATATCTATTTCTTTGAACCACATTGTTCTGATAAACAACATGAGGTTTCAATCAATCAGCAGTGTACTATATCTGTATCGTACATGTATAAACAATGTATATTATTTATATAAATACTGTAAAAATACTTATCAAAACCATACAGCAGAAATTTATAAAACAAGAAGCGTATAAAGAGAGCCCAAACCAACAGCAAAGACATAAACAAATAGAGAAAGAGACAAAATTGTGAACATTAATTCATCCCTTTCTTTGAAATAAGTTCCACTTAGTTCAATGGAAGTTATTCTTGAGTAACTACATACCACACTATAGCTTTAGGGCCACCAAAATAGACATGTTACAATTTAGAATATTCTAAAGCAAAGACAAGCAGCCTCATTGTTCTTAGGAATATGGGCTGATGATTGTTCCATCACAGAGGTACTAGATATGTTAGCATTTCCATATTATTCATCAGGCAGAGATCCAAAGGCATTTGTGACTTTGCATGAGTAGTTAAAAGAGGTTCACTGAAGCCTTATTTGTAAAGCAGATGGGAAGCCTAAACTGAATCTAGTTTAACTAGGTTTTGCACAGTAGGGGTAGAGTTAATCAGGGAAGCAAGACTCAACGAATAAGCATTTACAGCTGCTTAAATGGGATCCACGGCTGCTCATGTAGGGAATTTGTATTCTAAGAACTATTAGCAAACATCATTTTGATGCATTTTCACAGTGGGGAGAAAATGAGAGGAGGCGATCGTTACATCTCGCATGCAATATTTCATCTCTGCTTTACATCAGCAACTTCCTTCCTCCCCCAGTAAAGCATTTCCTCTCGCCTTCCCTTCCTCCCCACTGTTTGTAGCATGTTAATATTAAATGTGTTTTTTAGGAAGTGGGTAGGGAGAGGTGCCTTTTGTTTTAACTGCTGTGCTGATTTATAATGAAATGTTCCTATGAGGCTCAGTGATGGATTTTATGTTGTGATTATAATGGCTTGGATCCAGCGATACACAAGTGGAAACATAAATGGACTCAGCACAGTTCTGCTGGTGCAAGATCTTGGCCAGTCCCTAACACTTTCCTCCCTATATATTAGAGTGCCCAGAACCTGGTTGCTCAAGATCTGATGCAAGCAGAAATGCAGAGGGGGATACGATATGTTTGGCTTAGTGAAAACCATCACCACCATCTTTGCCCCCCCAGCCGGAATAACGAGACAGACAACAGTTTGGAAGTAAACAAGGGCCACTTTATTAACTATTTAACATAACATTGTGGCAAGGGACCAGCTAAGCGAGCATGCAACAGGCAAGGCAGGTGCCACTCCCCTGACCAACCTCCTTGCCCTTTTCTCAGGCGGGTCACCCAGCTCCGGTCCAGAGCCATCGGTCTGGCTCATGACTGGCAGCCCAGCAAACTGGTCACCACCTAGGAGCGCCTACCCCTGAAGCCTTCCAACTTGCAGAGAGGAGCATACCCTAAGAGGTTCCCAGGGGAGGTGACCACCGTTCCCCACCCTGGACCTTAGAAATCCAAAGGCAGTTCCTGATGACCCCCTGTTCCCTAATGGGGAAAATGCCGTCAGGTGCTCACCGGTTCCAGTTTCTTGCCTGCACCAACCTGCCAAGTGACCAGCCTATTTAAGTGTTGACCACCACAACCAACTATCCAATCCACTGCTCTCAGTGCAAGGTAGGCGAAAACACCTCCACCCATTCCACCAATACTGGGTAGAAGCGAAAAATTCCTACCTGGCCCCAAAAGGCAACCAACCGTAGCCTACACAAAGAACAGGGTGGGAGGGTGGGCGAGCACATCGGGGCAACTGTCATCGGGTGGGAGTGGAGCCCAGCCGTCTATCCAGGTTGGCTCCACCTCCTGTCTACGTCACAATGCCAGGCATTGTGGCTCTGTTGCTGCCCAGCTTCCTCAGGGCGGCAAAGCAGCCCCCGGCGACCAGCAGCATTGCCGGGTCGCCAGGAGCTGAGTTCCACACATTTCTGTTTGTGCTAGAGCTCCAATGCAAGTGGAAATTTTGTGCTGGATCCAACCCAATGACTTCAAGAGAGGGAATGCATGGATCTGCCTTATGGATCCAAGAATGGCACACGTGTACACTCTTCTCACCCTTTACAATGTGCCATAACATTTATTTCCAATTAAGTTCAATTTACTCTGATTTTCACAGGCTTTAGTACACTGATCATTCAGCTTGCTATACCTCTGAAGCCCTGCCTTGCAAAAGAATTGTCTGGGCACAACAATAACAGAGAGTGCACATGCTTATGTGGAGTGGAGTGGAGTGTGGAGTTTGTAACAACTTAATTCCCTGATCTAGGCCAGTATTTTAGCTGGCCCTGGGTTAACCACATGCCAATATTAGACAATATTAATCTTTATAGACCAGTCACCTCACTCAATGTAAGTTAGTGTCAGACTCTTGAATAAAATTACTCCCAGCAACACTCTCTGGCAGTGATTTGTTTATTGAGGAATAAGATGTCTCAAGCTAAGAGTACTGTGTCAGAACTAAAGTTCTGGCGCCATGTCCCAGGTTATACAAAGTTCAAACAAGCTCCCCCCCCCAGTCCAGTCCACTCGTAACCCACATTTCACCCACCTAGAATTTGTGCGTTCCCCCCTGCAAGTGTACCGTTACATTATCTATTGCTGCAAAGCAAGCACAGACAGCATCCAAGGTCATCACTGAACATCCCTGGGAAGGGAGGCATCCTAGAAAAGAGTTACACAGCCACTATAACAAAGCCATTCTCACATGCATCCACTCACAACTCCCCCATGGAATTCCAGTTTCTGCTCAATGCCCCTTAACAATGTAATTCATGGCAAACGAGACACCGAGTTTGACATTTCAGCTCTGGGTGTTCATGGATGTGCATATTTAAACATGAGCTGCTACCTGATTCTCATGCCTGGTCTTCTGGACAGAAAATAGAAGTGATTTGAACACACATTTGCTTCATCGGGAAATTACATCAACAAAATATTTTAGTTTGTGATGACATTTTGGAAGGGAAAAAAATCAGTACTCCGAGGAATTCCTCACATGGAATGACAGTCTCTAAAGCTGCCTCCCTGGACAATGGCATCTGCTTTCTCATATGAGAATGGGTTTTATCTATTTAAACATATATACTGCACACTCAGCAACATTGCTATTGAGAGATCTATCAATACTCACATTATAAAAAAAATCAGCCATCGGTTTTAAAAAAAATCCATACAAGGCATGAGACTAGTACAGAACAGGTGAAAAGACATCAGTCTGAAGCAATTCTAAAAGATTTTTAAAATTAATGGATTGTATATGCATCATTTTAAAATGAGCAGCATCTACTAAATGTATGTCGGGAAAGACCAAACAACAACAAAAAACCACAACTAATTTGATCTAAAACTTCAACAACAAAATCAATTTAAAAGCCTGGAGAAATATATGTGTGCTTTTTTTCCTGGCACCTAAAATCCATCAGATTAGTTCCATAATCTGAGTGCCACCATGGAAAAAGCACTGTCTCAGATCTCTATCCACTCTAACACTGAAGCTCTGAACACAGAAAGAAGATGGAATGTACGTTTAATTTCTTTTTGTCTTCATGTGTTATCATTGTGAGTGTTTTCCTTTCACTCAGTTTTACTACTGCTACTCTTTTACAAGAAAAAGCATCATGGATCAAGGACAGATGTGAAAGTAGTATTGTAGACATTCTAGAAAGCATTCCATTGATAAAACAGTTACCCAGAAGTTAGGCTTTTCTGATAACCTCGTAATGAGTCTTGCATTAACACTGACACAGCAGGAGAGTCTGACCTGCTATACGAGCTCCAAGGAACCTATACATAATGAATGCAACAAATTACTGAACATGGTAGCAATGCCAAATACACCAAGCTACCTCTTTGCAGAGGAAGAATGGTACACTAATTGTGGACATATACATTTCCCTCTGTAGATTTCTTGCAAAATTAAATTATTAAATTAAACTTTTAAAATTAAATTGAATTAGATTAAAAATTAAATTCTTGAAAAATTAAATTATAAGATACTGTATTCTGGTAGTGTCAAAGGACATCCTCCTCTGATAGCATAATTAATAACTAAGTGATTGCATTACAAATCAGGAAACTGCTGTGTGACTCCCTCCACTCCTAGTCACAGCGGGTAGAGGGCAGTTCCTGGTACTGGATCCACTGATGACCACCATTCAAAAACACTGTCAGTACATTATAGCAAGCATCAATTCCTTATACAACAGAATAAAAATTAAATTAACTCTGAATTATAATAACACTACTTATTACTTTACATTTTCCCATTATAGATTAGTGGCATATATCAGAAATAACATATCTTGAGAATATACAATCTTCCAGTGCCACTGAACCCAAAGCACCACACACTTCTCTTCAGGACAGGCAACATCAATACATCTAATTCTTACCCTGGTCAAATCTGAGGATACTTAAATTCAGACATTAGAGCCATGAATGGACAAGACGGATCTTTCTATAAACTTGAAGAAATGCCTCAGATTTGCAGAAAAATCTGAAATCTAAAAAGCAAAACAAAATCATGGGGGTTAACCACCAAAACACCAAAATGGGGGGGGGGGCTTAAGAAATCTATGCACTCATGGGCTGTTGCTAGGCAATCCCAACAGTTTTGCCAGCATTCCAGGCTTGGTTTCTGTCAGGAAAAGGCAGGGGGAAGGCAGTGCCCTTTCCAGGACTGTTTTGGTTTTTGAGGGAAGACCCATGAGGCCAGCTAGCAGCAGCCACCAACTGACCTGCTACCATCCAATTTGCTTGACTCACTCAGGCATAGCTGCTTGCTACCCAGCCTTATACAACAGAATACAACCTGAGCCCAGCTTGCAGGGAAAGGAGTAAGATATAAATTGAATAAATAAATAAACCATTTGACAGCAGCAACCCTTCAAAAGCCACTGCCGTGTATCGATTAGAGTTTCAGCACCCTATGTTTGTAATTATTGTAAGTAATAACAAATGAAATGCATGAGTCTACTAATCTGAATAGCCTTTTGATAGTCATCAGCAGGAGAAAGACTGAGTTCAGTCCTTCTACTGTCTTAGCTGCTCTTGCCAGCTGGCTTTCCCTCCACTGTTTCCTCACACCGAAGTGCACTTCCAATGAGATTAATGCAACTTGAACACAACTTAAAACTAGCCACAAAAATGGGTAGAAGGAAAATACAATGAATATACACAAAAATGAAAAGAAACAAAAAATGACATATATGTACAGCCTTAGCAGGTGACGGCAGCTAGCCTGAAGGACTTTTAAAAAAAAACAACAACAACAGACAAATGCTTGGTAGATCACTTCTACAGGGTCTTATGTAAGAACAGACACTAGGCTTTTTCCATCTGATTTTTACATGCTTTGGAGGCGGTTCTCTAATTGTGCACTGCTTGCAAGCTTCCCGAAGCATCTAGCTGACCACACCATGTTGGATTAGATGAAAAATGGCATCTAGCTGACCACACCGTGTTGGATTAGATGAAAAATGGATGTCATTCAGCAAGCTGGTTCTGACACTCTTACGTCAGATTAAAGAAAATTGATCCTCTTGTTCTCCATATCCGACAATCATATGAATTCTGGAAGATGTGGGTCACTCAGCTTTGACTTGAAATCAGGAGGGAAACTCCCATTTTTGCTAACTTTTTATTATTTGCCAGCATCCCAGAAAAAAAAAAAATCACATGCATTATGAAAAAGTGTTCTTCTTGAATCCATCTCAAGTCCTAATAAGAAAGGTGGCCTATAAATGAAAATAATTTTAAAAAAAATCTATTTGAAAGTTGCTTATCCACTTGACTTGAGGTTTGAGGGATATAAAGTGTCATCAAGAGCTGACACAAGCTAATGTCAGTGCTTAATGTTTGGGCAATCATCTCATTCTGCAAAGTGTGTACATACTGAGATTTCTTTTTGCTTACTTAATGACAATTAATAAAAACATTATGCATAATAAAACAACTGTTTTGAGTACTGTTGCTTATTGGGAGGATTTTATAATAATTTGCAGTGTGCATCTGTCTACAGTGCCAGTTCCTTCACTGTCTTGTGTAGCAGCATGGCTTGGAAGAGACAGTTCAGTGTAGTAGTTAGAATGCCAGGATAGGTATCTTGGTATAGAAAAGTCTTTTTAACTTCTTCCTATATCTTCAGTAGGGATCTTCTAATGAGATGTTGTTTAAAATATTTATGAGCATCAGCTTCTCCATAACAAATAAAAGCATGCCATCCCAATAATAATTTGTGTCCCTCTAATGTCCGATCATTAACAGCCTTGTTTGGGTCTTGCAAACTGACAGCTGTGGCTCCCTTGATTGAGTCCATCCATCCCAGGTTGGGTCTTCCTCTTTTACTGCTGCCTCCAACTTTTCCTAGCATTATTGTCTTTTCCAGTGAGTTTTGGCTTCTCATGATGTGACCAAAGTACTCAGTTTAGTCATTTTACCTTCTAGGTAGGATTCAGGCTTGATTTTTTTGTCTAGAACCCACTTAGTTGTCTTTTCAGTGGTCCATGGTATCTGTAAAACACTCCTCCAACACCACATTTGAAATGAATTAATCAGTTACACGTTCAGTATGGAGAGTACCCAGCTGAACCACAACTGACCTACTAAGTGCTGAGAACTTCGTTCAGGACTGGAATTGCAACCTAGCAAGTTATGGACTGTCCTGCCATTTACCGCATCAGTGGACAAAATGAATAAGACATTAAACGGGCTTATTTTGACCTGATGGTGGGATAATCATGAGTTCCCGGCAACATCATTTTAATTATTTTGATTATTAAATATGGAATTAGAAAGCAGGTCATTCACTAATGCCTAATGATCATCATAGGCTCTTATTATCTTGCACAGCAATTTTAGTTTTAGAGTGGGGATGACAAAATAATAACCATCATGTATCATATTTCTACATAATTACTTACCATTATTAGGGCATGTTTTTCCCTCTGAAAAAAAGAACCTTGCTGTTGCAATTTCCTCCTCCCCAAAACCCTGGGCTTTCTCAAGCACATGCTTTTTGAAACTGAAGCATAGGACTGATAAAAATTCTCGGACAAAACAGGATCATCTCTACCATAATATGCTTTCTACTTGTGAACAGAACTGCCAAAATATGAACAATCTTGGGGGAAAAGAGTATTAATAAGTGGCAGCCCTTTCCAAGGAAGCAGAACTTACTGTCCTAAGTGAGGACCTGGAGAGAATGGAGGTGAGAGATGCCATTTCAAATGTCCTTTTACTCAAGTAGAACATCCCCTTTCAAGGACCCCTGACATTATGGATAACAGTAGTAAAACCTACATTCAGAACAGCTTAGGAATCTCATTTTTGCTGTGAGTAAATAATGTGCAACTTGCATCTGTACATATTTAGTAGCGAGTAAATTCTGGTACATTCATTAGGAATTACTTCCAAGTAAGTCCCTAGGGCTGGATCTTAGACTTAATTTTTTAAAAAGAATTAATCATGAGCAAAAAGAACTAAGGGCTCAGATTGACTTTCCCGAACAAATAATATTTGATGCAACAAGAGCAATTAGAAGGGCTTATTTAGACTCTCCTCAAGCTCCAAGCCTTTCCCCTTTTAACATTTCATTCAGTTTGCTGCCCCCTCAACCTTTTTGGTACCATTATTTTCTAAAAAAGGATTCTTTGCTATCTGGCTTCCTAATCCCTGATGCTAAGACCATGTTGCCTATGTGGCACCAAGGCCACCATAGTTACACCAGGAAGCTAAATCAGTGGTTCCCAACCCTTTTCAAGTATAAGGCCCCATTTTAGCATTAAAAAATAATTCACAGAACCTCACATGATAAGCTGTTGTACTATTATTATATGACAACTGAGAAAAAGACATCATGAAGAAAATGTATTGTGAATTCAGTAAGGCTTTTAAATGAATTTCTACATAAATTTGGGAATGAAAAAAAACAACAGTATTACACATATTTTTATTGTATTTATTTAAGTCATTTTTACCTCAGTTTCTTCCCAGTGGGGACCCAAAGCAGTTTACATCATTCTCCTCTCTTCCATTTTATTCTCACAACAAACCTGTGAGGTAGGTTAGAATGAGAGAGTACGTCTGGCCCAAGGTCACTGGGTGACCTTCCATAGCACAAGTCGGGATTTGAACTCTGGTCTCCCAGATCCTAATCCAACACTTTGAACCACTACACCCCACGGGCTCTCATATATACGTGCAAGATATATTATTTATTCAGTCTACAGAAGGTACGTTTTCTTATTTATTATACTGGGTCATTTAATTGGGTGGCTGGTGCTGTTTGCAGTTCTCAAAGGCTAGAAGTCTGGTCAAAGGACAGATAGTACAAATCAATGACTTGACATGGTGTAAGAAAGTTAAATGTACCTACATGAATATGTCATGTGAGATGTGTTTCTGTTTTTGTAAGTAAAATTTCTTTTTCTTGTTACCATTGGACTGTTGGAAATGTATGTGCTTGCAAGGTCTGACAATCCAGTCATTATAGGGTTAACTTGTTTACCTAGTATTGCTATTGTTTAGACTAACCTGGAAGGGAAAACTGGCACAGAGCCAATGGGGCTTTTGCCTGGGAAAAGTAACTTCTATTGTGATACTGATTGGTTGTTTGTTTCAGGTGACTTCCTTCTTAGGGGTCAAGAAGAAGCACACCTTCTCCTTCGTCTGTGTGTAGTGAGTAGCCATGACTTGAACTGTAAGCAGCTTGGAAATGTAGCTCTTAGATGTTTGTTTATTTGTAGGTTTCCTGTATATCTTTTGCCCTTAGAACCCTTTTAAACACAAAGAAATCTCTTATTTCCAATAGAGCAAGATCCATTGATACTCTGAGTAATTAAATACTTTTGAATATTTTACAACATGGAGTCATGTCATCTTTGTAACTTGTTTGAACAGCATTTTCCCCTTAACCAGAAAATGTGAAGGATCAGGAAAACTATGAAAAGCTTCTATGCTTCTAAGTCATTTTTTTACATTTAACCCAATAAAATGTTTCTTGTGGAAAGAATTCTCAATTGTGCTCAATCCAGGTACAATCAAGGGATGCCTGGCTGCTTGCCCACCCAACCTCCTAGTCCTAGCGATGGCAGTTGAACTGGAAGAAGGGGGGACCTCATCTCTAGGAATGGTCATAAACTGGCTGACAAACTGAAGTTCATCACAAATTTTGTCTGGTTCACGGCTCATGAAACAATGTTTGTGAACTGAGGAACTACCACAAACTTTCACAAACTGCTATGCAGTTCATGGTGCTTTGTGGAGTTCATGAAAAGCAGCTGTTTGATTTAAATGCTCAGCTGTTTAGTCTAAATGGCTCCCAGACATTTCACCCCTTGCTTTCTGCTCACTGTCATGGCTGGGAACCATTTAAACTCCTGCTTCTTGCTTCCCGCAGCTTTTCACTGGGAGAAGAAAGCAGGGGTTTAACCCCCCCCCCTGCTTTCTGCTCACCACATTGCCTTCTACTATCATTTGGCATCTGAAATCACTCCATTTTCCAATATAAAGGGCAGATGGACTCACAGTCTAGCTGTATCTGAAGAAGTGGACTCATGAAAGCTCATATCTTACCACTAATTTTGTTAGTTTTTAAGATGCTACTGAATTCTTACTCTTTTCTACAATTTATCCTGGCATAAGCTTTCTTGTGTCAGAGCTCATGTCAGATGCATGAAGTGTCTACAGATGCCCCCACCTCCCCTGGACTCGTAAGGCTACTTTAGAGTGGTCAAGAGGAAGATGCTGTGTCCCAGTGAGCCTCCTGGCCCCTGATGATTGTCTGATCTAGTCTGGCCCTTTGCAGGCTGCTAGAGACATGGGAAGGGCCAGGGAACCACCTGGCAGGGCAACAAGGAAGCCACTGGCCAAACAGGAGTTCATTAAAGAACTGCAGCCAATAATGGAAGCCAATATATCCAACCCAAGCCTGTCATGAGGAGGAGTGGTTCTCCTTGTGAGTAGGCAAGCAGCTCTGACTGGGCCAGTGCACACTTGAGGACCTCCAGCTGAGGCTGGTCTGATGCTGCCTGCCTGGATAGGGACTCAGAGCAGGCGGGACCAGTCGAGGAGGCTCAGCTGCAATCTGGCAATGGAGCCTAATGGATGGATGAAGCATAGCTAGTGGCCAGCCCAACACAGATTGGGGGGGGGATGGCCATCATGGAAATGAGCTCAGGGAAAGACACAGGTGGAGGAAGGCAGAAACCTGCCCAAGTTGGTCAGATTCATGACGATCCCCTTGCAATAACTACACATAGGGCTGCTGCCAGATTTTGGGGGGTCGTGGGAGGAGAGTTCCCAAGGGCCTCTTCACACCCATTCATCCATGTGGCTCACTACCTGCCTTTTCTTCCTTTCCCTGCTCTGCTTGCAAGCCCTCCCGCTGCCTATGCTCAGCCATCTGCACTGCCCACAGTGCTTTCCCTGATGGCACTGGAAAGTGTGTGCAATTGGGAGTATGGGCAGCGGAGCACTCACAAGTGAGCAGGCAGGGAAAGGGCACTTGGGGTTAGCAGACCGGGCTCTGCCAGAAATCCTGAGTGCCCCACCTGGGTGCATGCTGATGCCAGCCCTGACTCTGCAGCCTCCCCGGGGTCCCCAGCCCACCTTTATCCTGACTGTAAAAATATTTTGGTCCTGTTGTAAGACCCCTGGATTACTGTTGAAACAGGGGGCCATGATTTGCAGGAAGGAAATGGTTTTTTTTTCCCCCCACAAAACACATCCTTCCCTCCCTCCCCCATTTCTGCTCACTCCAAACAGAAATGGAGTGTTTCATCAGTCCAGCAGTGACTGAATGTCCCACAGCAATGCGGGCATATGGGGGGGGGGAGTTTCTAAGTATCACTTTACTTGCCTGGTGTTTGCATACAGACAAAGGCAATTAAACAAGATGTCCTTTCTCAGCGCACTGAGCACTCGCTCAAGACATGTATTTAGCATGCATTTAGCAAGCAAAGCATTCTTGACGCCAGGCTTATTTCCTTGAATTTTTAACCTGCAGTCTCTAAGCCTCAATACACAATCAGGCACAATTTTGTGGGGGAAATTGTTCATGTCGGCATGCTAATGAAGGAGATTATTTTGTAGATGTGCAGAGTACATGCACTGCAAAAAAATTAATCTTTCTTTCTCACACTCATTAAGCACACAAACATGCATAAAAGTCTTGGGATTCTTCTTTCTTTTGTTGCATTGCAAACATTGCTACTGGTGTTCTGGCAGTGAAATTTTAAGGAAAAGGAGTGCTATTTCTCTTCCTCAGCTCTCCCACAATCATTAACCTCTTGTCACATAGCCTGGCTTCTTCTGCAGGATTTGTGCAATCCTGTCCCTTTTGCCGACGAAAGAAGTCTTGTTTATTTGGCAATCGGCACATCATCATGTAAGCAACTTAAAGAGAAATGTTAATTATATTTCTCTGAATGCACAGAATCATACAGTGCCAAGCAAAGCTACACCTTTCTAAAACCCATAGGCTCCAATATACTTGGACAGGTGTAACTGCCCTGACCTGGACATCCCAGGTTGGTCCAGTCTTATCAGACCTTGGAAGCTAAGCGGGGCCATCACTTGTTATTACTGGGATGGGAAGCCACCAACGAAGTCCAGAGTTGCTATGCAGAGGCAGGCAATGGCAGGCCACCCCCAGTTTGTCTCTTGCCTTGAAAACTTTATGGATCACTGTTAAGTCAGCTACAACTTGACAGCACTTTCCTTCACCACCAACTCAGTAGCTCAGGAGATCAAGTGATATGAACCCTGCTACATACAAAAAGTAATGTATTCAGTTCAAAGTATCAATTTATTGGCTTGGTTCAGACCTAACACAAAAGCATGGTTTAATTAAATTAACTATGGCTAGTGTGAAGCTAGAGTCCAAGGGCACCTTTAAGACCAACAAAGTTGTAATTCAAGGTGTGAGCTTTCGTGAAGTGTGTATGCACATGAAAGCTCACACCTTGAATAAAACTCTGTCAGTCTTAAAGGTGCCATTAGAGTCTAACTTTGTTCTATTGCTTCAGACCAGCATGGCTACCCACCTTGATCTATCTTTATGGTTCATGTGATCATCCATCTGCTGTTCACTCCTCTGGTTATGGTCTGTCAAGCCAGGGTCTAAAAGAAAATATGGTTTAAACTTGGGTTTATTAAACATTGTTAGTATTAATGATGGCTTTTCATGACATCCAGAATTAGGTATCCTGGCATGTTCCCTGACACCACCTTCACACAGTCCCGATATAAAGATATCTGACCAAAGTGATGGGGAGAAACCAGGACTTGTTGAGGTGAACCAAGACCTGAGTGATTGGTTGTCTGGGAGCTGAATCTTGGTTTCAACAGTGAACCATGGCTCAGTCAAAGAGCCTCTGCTTGGCATGCAAAAGGTCCCAGGTTCAATCCTTGGCATCTCCAGCTAAAGGACCTGGAAGTAGGTGATGTGAAAGACTTCTTCCAGAGATCCTGGAGAGCCACTGCCGATCTGAGTGGACAATACTGACTTTGATGAACTGATGCTTTGATTCAGTATAAGGCAGCTTCATGAGTGTTTGTGTGTTCATGTGTTCAACCACGGGTGAATATATCAGGATTTACAGTTGTCTGAAACAACTGTAACATTTTCTTTCAGATGGGGAGATGTGATGGCAGTACACTAGTTTGGAGTCAAAGAAATTCTTATAGATGGGGATGCTCTCTCAGGAGATACATTAAGAGAAGACCAAACCCAGAGTTCCTTTTAGTAGGATAAAATGATCCCATCCCGATCCCACAATGAACAAGATGACTCTACAATGTCATGCATGGTACGTCATACCACTGATGCAGCAGAAATATCAATACAGGTGCCAATCTTCAGGGTTTCAACAGTCTGGCCATACATGCTAGGAAGCCAATGCAGCAATTTATAGACTTCTCTGTTGATATGTGAATAGTATTAGTTTCAAAGTTACAGAAAGACTACTGACAGGATTGCTCACATCTATATTTCAGGGATATTGAGTCATGTAGGTAAGCACTACCGTTGTTCTGTTTGTGCCATAATCACAGAACGAATATTTCGCTTGGCACTTGGAGACAGAAGTCAATGAGTATGAAAAGCTGCAGCAGCTGGCTGCAAATGGTTTCAGGATTTCCAAGCGTCAGCTTAGCAGCAGCCTTGACTTTAATTAATTGGAAATGGCATGTGCAGGGCGTAAAAACCTCAGCTCAGATGCTTGCAACCGATGAATGGTCAAGTCCTTGGAGAACTATGCTAATACTTTACCTAGCAAGCTAATGGATTTTTACTGCTCAGTTTGTTGCAACTCAAGAATAACCTGGACATCAGCCGCTGGTTCTGAACAACATAAACAACAACATCTGTTTTAAAGCACTCAAAATCACTAAAAGTTGGGGCCTTTGCAAGAGAACTGATTTAATAGTAGATTTAGTCTGTGAATTTGAATTCAGGTGAAGGAATTCACAGTTATATTAAATCAGATGTTGGTGTCTTCAAACCAGTTTCTCAAAAAGCCTAAAAGCAACTTCATTCAAAGTAACAAAGTTTGAGTCCAGTGGCTCCTTTAAGACTAACAAAGTTTAATTCTGGGTATAAGCTTTCAGGTGCATGCTCACAAAAGCTTTTACCTAGAATTAAACTTTGTTGGTCTTAAAGGGACCATTGGGCTCATACTTTGTTCTGTTGCTTCAGACCAACACAAGTACTCACCTGAATCTCTTCTGTTGTTATTAGCAAGAATGAGTATGCAATAAATGTATTAATAACTGACCTTTGATAAAATTGGCTTGCTGAGCTGCTTTCTTTTGTTTTTTGTTCCAGAGAAATGATAGAACAAAGTTGTATCACCATGAAACACCAATATGCTGTGGGTATGGAATATCCAATGCATGATTTGAGACTCTATGTCTGGGGTGCAGGCAGAAGGAAGTCCAAGTTCAGTCCGAGGTCTTGAGCCAAAAGGAGTGGAGCAGGAACTGAGAGCAAAAGTCCAGATCACAAACCAGGAGCAGGGTCGTTCAAGTCAGAGTCAGAAGCCGGAGAAGGGTAGCAGGAACGAGGTCTTGGAATCAGGAGGTGGAGTAAACACAAGGTGTCATGGAGTTTTGACGAGTTTGCTTCCACAAAGGAGCCAGCTTAGAGCCTGAAGCTAAAGAGCCCTCTGCTGCTGTTTAGAATTAGTGCAGAGGCAACCAGCAGCCAAGCGTCTGTCAAAACTCAGGACTAATAGATTGTCTGCTCCACAGCCAAGCTATACGTCGCCTCGTTGCTAAGTCCTGCTGGAGTTGGTCTTGTAAGCAAGCAGCTCTTGGGGGCGAGATGGGAGGGCTTTCCATCTGTTCCTCATCAGCCATCTCTGAGCCAGGTGCCAGTGCATGCAGTGATGGCAAATTGCCGATCTCTGCAGCTTTAGAGGGGCCATCTGTGGGTTCTGCTGGAGCTGGCAACAGCCCTTCCTCAGCACCCATGACACTCTGGTCTGCACATTCACTTTGACCAATGGACCGGGTCCACATGTAATGGGTTTGTCAGCCCATGGCTGGCAACTCATAGGAGCTAGTGTATCTCATGACACCATGATGTCATTTCTGATCAAATACCTGGAAGTGATGTTACTGGTACTTAGGGAAGCTCCTAGAGTATCCTCTGGTGTGATGTCACTTCCAGGTTTTATACTGGAAATGACATTGCATGATCACATGACTCCACCCACCCCCCTTTCCTCCCACTTCTTGGGTTGAGTTTTGGTTTGTTTTTTAACCAAAGCAGAAAACCTGGCATATCCAGTTATGTCAAGTTATCATCTCCTCTGTAGTGAGCAGAACTACTGTTCTACTGCATGAGAGGGAACAAGACTCCCTCCATCAGTCTGCCTGGCCAATCCCACCTGGATAGTTGTATCAATGGTCAGGCACACTGCAAAAGTGGGAAGAAGTTAATCAAAACCTTTCCTTCAGGCCTGCTTTTACCAGTTTTTATGTGTTATTTTGTGTTTGTTATCTGCCTGTAGTTTTCCCTTTTAAAGACAAAAGCAGAACATAATCAATTAAACAAGCAGCTTGCAAATGCAAGAAATCTGTAGATCTGTTTCAGTGTGCACAGAGCCTTTACTCAAATTATATGGCAAAAGGACCCCAAATTCAATCTCAGCAAACACTTGAGGTTGTGTTCATGATTCATCCTGCTGTGCTGTGGTCCCAATCAGGACTGGACATTTTTAAATTGGCTCATTAGGTCTTTCAAATGGCACGAGTGTTTACAGTGGCATTCCTTCCTGCCATCCCGACAGGGTCCATGTTTGTTTATTTAATTTCTACCCACCCTCTCTGCCGAAGTGAGCTTAGGGTGGCTTACACAGGATAAAAAAAAAGCAATACAAGCCATTTTATCTAAAATCACAGTAAAAAACACAAAAGAACATATGCAAGTGCTCAGATGATTCCTATGTGATGGCGGACATAAGCAGCATCCAACAATCCAACATCTTGTCCACTTCCCCTCCTTATTTGCCCCCATTCTACATGGTTATTATCCTTGCAGGTCCCACTATTTATTTATTTAATGTATTGACCGCCCTCCCCTCACGATCTGCTCAGGGCGGTTAATAACAATATATAAATACACTTCAATAAATACAACAAATATAAATTCAGGTTAAAATTTAAAACAACAAAACAACAATGGCCCCATTCACATGGAGCATTGCCCCGCTGAGGGCACGGGAGCCCCATGGACTTTCTGTGCACGATCATACGAGCACATCTGGGAGGCATAGCACTCTCGTGGCCAACCCGCGGCTTCCCTCCGAAAACATGGAGTAAAAAACTACTAGGGTCGAAGTACTAGTTTACGGAAACCCCGGGGCAAAGGCCAGCATCTGATCGCGGGAGTGCCAGTATCCTGTGGCTTCCGACACCGGCCCATGTCTCAGGGTGTTGTAAATTTCCATGGATGCGCACCAATGCTGAATGAGGCATGCGCATATGCAAGACACTGGCAGCAGCCCCCCCCCCCAACGGCACATGCGCACTTCACAACAGCGTGGCTTGCATGGTCTGCTGCGCCGCTTTTTTGCCACTTTGCAGCAGCGTGGTGTGATTGGCACTTGGAGCTGGAGCGTGGCAACCCAGTGGCCCATGTGATCGGGCTACCGTGCCTTATTTTGCTCCAGGGCGCACTGCCATGCCTCCCTCCTGCATTTTCTGGCCTGTATGACTGGGGCCAATGATTTAGATTAGTCAGATGGTGCTGAACATTACAAATCCTTTCCCCAGAGCAGGGAGAGACAGGGAGACCAGGCTTGATGGTAAAACCATTGCTGTCCTCAGCCATAGGCCCGGTGGAACATCTCTGTCTTACATTCCCTGCAGAACTGCATTAAACTCCACAGGGCACAGATGTCATTAGGCAGAGAGTTCTACTAGGCCAGTGCCAAGGCAGAGAAAGCCCTGGCTCTAGTTGAGGACAGCTGGATATACTTTGGGTCAGGAATCTCCAGGAGTTCAAAGGGATCATCTTTTGTTTTTCACCAGCTGAATAGCTGGTTGGATCCAACCCCATGTATCTACCACCTTCAGGACCCATATAGGTAGAAAAGTGTCATATAAGCACAGTAGATGAACAAATATCTGGCCCTCCCTGTTCAGCCCTGTGTACATTGTAATGCACATGTGGAGCTCTTACACAAGTGGGTTTCACTTTAGCAACGGAAGAGATCCAGTCATACTGCTCATGCCTTCCACTGTGTTAGCAGTCAGACCCCTGCTCCTGCAGAGGGGCAGTTTAGCAGTTAGAGAGAAAAGGGCATAAAAACCCTTCATACAATATCACCTCAAAAATCATAGATGTATACTTACTGCCCCCAAAATGGCACAAAATGGATTCCAGCCGGAGACAAGCCTGGGAAAAATATTTTTGAAGGTGAGTCGGAGGTGGCTAATGACCCTCTCCACACTTCAAGGAGATTAGGTCTCCCAAGAAACTATTAGCTCACATTGGACTCATCCTGACAACTCCAGCCTCACTTCCCCCTTACACATTTACTCCAGTTTTGCAACACTTAACACTATTCACCAAGCCTGGTAGTATTCACATTCAGTACTTGATGGATCATCAAAAACCATTTACACCTATAGTTTACCACAGGAACAATCATCAAATCATTGTTTTGGGGGCAAATACATCAGACTACCCCAGGGAACATTTTTCCTGTAACTGCCAACACTCTGCACCATAGCAGTGTACGTATGTGTGTGTTCCTGGTACCAACAGTGTGCTCCCTCACTTTGTGGATTTCTTCTATTCTCCCCATGAAATGCTGGTCGTTTTGCTGCTACAGACCTCTACAAGATCTGGTAATTACAGCCCTTTTCCCCTTAACTATTCCTGCTCCTCCCTGATTTCCTCTTAGCTAGCCTTGTAGGTGTTTGTATGTATGTTGCCCTTTTATTTATCTTTTAATAAAAAGCCTTTCTGGTTGAACATCAGCCTGGTTTATTTGAGAGCTCTCTTAAAGGGGGGAAATCCTGATGTACATTGGTGGAGATCCCAGTTAGCTGCTTCTCTCTCTGTCTCCTTAAGCTAATTCCCCCAATTAAATAGAAGGCTGCTTCTTTGGGTAACAACTGATGTGATACTGAAATCCCTGTGGGTATGGATGTCCTGCGTGTACAAGGAATCATACTATCAGGGGGACACTGGTGCTCTTTCAAAAGTATTTCTTAAGTACTTTAAACTGCCTCAAGACACATTTGCAGGCATGGTTGTTTTGTTTTTTTCTTAAGTGCTGGTATTGGCTAAGAAGTGCACCCAATAAAAAAAGTAAAAATAATCAGCAAAGGGTGTACAAAGGGCAGCTTAATCTCTCTGATTACTCAAAAAGTTGCTGAGCTTTTAGATTACCCAGATGTATGTGTTTAATATTAATAAACAAACAGAGCTGTGTTCACTGTGTTCACGAAATAGGAAGTGGAACTGATTGAGAAAAGGGCAAAAACTGGTAAAATATGAAGAAGATCTTAAGAATTAATCACCATTGTTATTGTGATTGAAAAATACTTGGCAGTGTTCTGCATTTCGTTTTATAGGAACAGCAACAGAATGCATGCAAACCTTTGCAGTAGTTCTGCATACGACTGAAAGAAAGAAAAGATGACCTAGAGAAGACCTTTCTCTGCCTTGCAGCTTTCATAGAAGTATTACCCTATTTGGCACAATCTAGGGAACCCTGAGCACAGCAGCTGGCTGAATGCCCAGTGCTGGACTAGCAGGACTTCTTCTCTTGCCTAAAGCTTTGTCTCTCTGATGCCATCCATCTATGGTGGTAGTGGGCAGACTTCAGACTGGCACAATCAACTTTGTTTTTTTTTCTTTTAAATTTACATACTTGACTTGGGGACTTTGTATTGGGTGGAAAGCAAGCATAGAAATGTTTTTTTTAAAAAAAATAAAAATAAATGCCAACCATTAAACAGTGTTTCAAACATAAATACTTTAGCATGCGTAAATGTTTACATTACAAAAAAGAGTATGATGATTATTGTTGATAATAATACCATTGTATTGATTAGGGTTGCTTGAACTCTAAACAGTTCAGCTCACTTCCTGTTTGCCAACTGTGAGGGGGGAACCTGTAAAGTACTGGGTTCACCGCATGGAGACTCGTTTATTGTACTTCACACACAAGACTGGAAAACCGGCCCCGCAAGGGCCAACTATCAACACCCACCCAGTACACCCACGGTCCCATTGGAGGGTTTGAATTTCCCGCCAGATGGCCTATTGGTGGACACTAGGTGGTCTAGGATCCGAGGTCCCATTGTCTTTGGGATCCAAGCTCCTTACTTTAGCCATGGACCCCTGGTGGTGGTCCACGTACATAACACCCCTCCTCCCATAGTTCTGACCCACCCTATGTGACATAGTCCTGCAAATAGGCTGGTGGTCTGCGCTCTTGCAGGTAATGCCAGGGCGCAGGTACAGGGTCGCTCGCCACCACGTTGGGTTGGCTGGCCAGCTCTGGTTGCTGCGGGGGCAGTGGCAGTTCCACTGGTCCTGGTGTTGTGGCTGGCAGTTCTACTGCTGGTGCCTTCTCGTGGTTAGGTGGATTGGTCTGGGCACTTGGCTCAGGGTGGACGGGCTCGGGCCCCATGAGCCACAGGGGTTGTTCCTCTGCTACCAGAAGTTGTCGCCTCCACAGTTGGTTGATGTGTTTCGTCAGGAGTTGACCATCCTCTGTAGACACTTCATATGACATGGGGCTGGTAGCCCGTATGACTCTTCCCGCCACCCATGGGGGTTCCTTCCCAAAGTTCCTTATGTAGAAGGGATCTTCTGGGAAGAACCCCCTGTGAGCTTCCTGTTGTTCCATCATCTTCCTGGATTCCAGTGCCCAGTCCGGGTGCAGCTGGTCCAACAGGATGGTGGGGCAGTGACCCATGAAGAGTTCTGTGGGGCATCGGCCACTGACAGGGTTGGGTGTCATCCGCTGAGTCAGGAGGAAGTATGCAAGATGTCTCCGTCTGAGATCCAGCTGAGGGCTTTTTTTGCGTTGGCCGTGAGGTGGAAAGGTGCCTGTTGCGTGCCTGTTGGTCGCGGGGTGGAAAGGTGCCGACCTCACGTGGCAGATGAGGTTCTTCTGCAGGAAGTTTTGGAACTCTGCCAATGTAAATGCTGTCCCGTTGTCAGAGACGATGGTGTCCAGCAGTCCATGAGTTGCAAAGATCTGGTGCAGTGCCCAGATGACAGCCTTTGTTGATATAGTGGTTACCGGGCTGACCTCCAACCATTTGGAGAAGGAGTCCACCGCGACCAAGAATATTAGTCCTTGGAACGGCCCGGCAAAGTCTATGTGGAGCCGGAACCACAGCTTATGTATGGACTCCCACAGGTGGGTGCACTCAGTTGATTTGGGTGGACTGCCTGACACATCGGGCACCCCCACACCCATGACTCGATCTCTGTGTCAATCCCCAGCCACCTCACAAAGCTCCAGGCCATTGCCTTCATCCAGACGATTCTTGGGTGGGCCTCGTATAGTGTGTTGAGGACCTGCTGCCACAGGGTGCTGGGGACAACTACCCTCTCCCGCCACAGGAGACATCCCTTAAGAACTGACAATTCATCCCTCTTGACCTCCAGGCCTGCCAAGTTGAAGCAGTGCAGGACAGCACAGAGACGGGAGGTGAAGTCATCTGGGGTGGCCATGGCAATGAGGATGTCATCAAAGAAGGGCATCACTCCAGAGATCCATTTTAACAGGGAGTCCATTAGCTGTTGGAAGATCCCTGGGGCTACACTAATCCCGAACTGTAGTCGCTTGACTTTGAATACCCCCCATTGTGTCACGATGGCCTGAGTGGCAACTGTGGTGTCATCCACGGGTAGCTGTTGATATGCTTGTGCAAGATCCAACTTCCAGAAAATCTTGGCCCCAGCTAAGGATGCTAACATATGACTCACGACCAGGACCAGGTAGGAGTGGTCATGGAGGGCCTTGTTCATAGTGCATGTATAGTCCGCACAGATGCAGACGTCACCATTGGACTTTATGGGGGTTATGATAGGAGTCTTCCATAGTGCATGTGGAATGGGTTCAAGAACCCCTTGTGCCACCAAACGGTCTAGTTCTGCATCTATTTTTGGCTGCAATGCTATCGGGGCATAGTGGAACCACATGAGGATGGGGGCAACCAGGGGGTCTAGCTGTAGTGAAACCAGGGGCCCCTTATAGCAACCCAGAGCCCCATCAAAAACCCTGGAGAATTCCCTGCAAACCTCGGCAAACTCCCTTGGTGCTCATTGCCTCACCCCCCCCAATGGTGATGGCCAGCAGTGCAAGCCATGCCCACCCCAAGAGACTAACCAAGTTCCCTTCTACCACCATCAAGTCCAATGAGCCCACAAATCCCCAGTACTTCACCTGAAAAGTCCCCATGCCCCGAATTGGAACTGGGTTCCTTTGGAAGTCCACCAGGCTGAGGGGCAAAGAATGCATGCGGGCGCCCCCGTTCAGACAAAGTCTGCTTAGTGTTTCCACTGATATGATGGAAGCCACTAACCCAGAGTCCACTTCCATGGAGGACCTCAATCTGGACCTGGACCTGTATCTCCAGGGCAGCCAACGTGTTGGGGAGGCATAGTACCTGGAATGAGGGTTGGCTGGTCAGGAGGTAGAGCTCATCTGTTCCTGCAGCGGCCTTGTAGTGTGCAGAGGTCTGGTGGTGTGGCTGCGACTGGGGTGGCTGGTTCTGGTTGCCCTTGGACTTGCAAATGTGGGTGAGGTGTCCTTGTTTCCTGCACATATAACAGACAGTGTCATGGAATTGGCACGACTTTCGTTCTTGTGCTTCCCTGCAGCTGGTGCATGTGGCTCAACCGGCGGGTTTCCCGGTGTGCTAGGAGGCTCTGGCGACACCCGGCAGCTTCCTGCAGCTAGTGGGGTGGACAAGAAGGACATCTTCCTCATCAGAGTTCTCAGGCACAGAGTCAGGGAGCACGAGATGGGACACTGCTGGTGGACAGTCACAGTGGGAGGCCTCGTAGGCAATGGCGAGCTGGAGTGTATCGTCGATTTTGAGGTTGGTGGTGCTGATCACCTTGCAGTGGAGTTTTACATCGCTGGTGCCCCAGACAAACTGGGTCAAGATGTTTTCTTCCACTTTGGTGAAAGTGCACTCCATGGCATGTTGGCGCAGCACAGCCATAAAAGCAGCTGCTGTTTTGCCGGGCTTCTGGATGCGCCCCTGGAACTCCATCCACCTGGCCATTGTCATTGGCTTGGGCATGAAACACCTGGTCAAGACCTTGGCTATCTCCTCATTTGAGGATTGCCTTAGGGGCCAGGAGGCTCTTTGTGAGCCGGATGGTGGCCATACCACAGGAACTGAGGAGGAGGGCCCATCTCTTGCTGGTGTCAGTCACCTCATGGTAGGCGAGGTAGCAGGTCCATCCATGAATCCCAGAATTCGGGATGTATGGGGTTGAAAACTTCGAGGTTTCCTGAAGCAATCACCATGACTCTAGCACGATGTGGGGAGCGGTGTCTGGAAGACCGGGGCACAATGCAGTGCTGCTCGGGAGTGGTGCAGGGCACAGTGGCTTCCTCTGGATATGGTGCCTGGTGCTCAGTGCTCGGTGCTCGGTGCTGCGCTGGATGGAGAGTTGGGCCTGCTCATTGAATCCCATCCCTGTTGCCACTGTAAAGTACTGGGTTCGCCGCACGGAGACTTGGACTATGACATATATTCAGATGTGTTTATTGTACACACACAATACTGGAAAACCGGCCCTGCAAGGGCCAACTATCAACACCCACACATTACACCCGCGGTCCCATTGGAGGATTTGAATTTCCCACCAGATGGCCTATTGGTGGACAGTAGGTGGTCTAGGATCTGAGGTTCCATTGTGTTTGGGACCCCTGGTGGCGGTCTGCATTCATAACATAACCATTTTTTTTTATTTTCGGTTTGGCTGTTCATTGAACTGTTTTTGGCAGTTCAGCAGATTGCTCTACTGCACAGTTGGATTCTCCTGCATCCATGGCCACCATTTTCCTACCCATCTTCCCCATCACTCTGAAAGAAAAGGGACTAGAGACTTTTAAAATAAAATGAAAGCTGGGAATTCAAGGAGTCTAACAATAGATGATTAGAACATTAGTGTACAGGTTTATAATTGCAATGACTGAAGTGTTCATTAAGCCCACTGGTAGCACAATTTGATGTGGAATAAACAGACATGGACTAGGGCTCAGGCAGAGTCTATAGTGTTATCCTCAGTTGGAAGATGGATGTAGGTATACGTAAGTACATGAAAAAACATTAAACTATAATGTTTCATTCAAGTGTTAACAGTAACCCTGTATATACAGATCCCAAATGTACACAAAACATGAGCAGATTCACTGTAATAGTTGTCACTGTTTGCTATGGAACTGCAGTGTTTCCAAATTGTTCTGTAATTTCACAGTATCGGAAACAAGGATAGGAAAACAAATATTTAGCAGTTTGCTGGGTAATGGCCTGCATACTGGTTTTTCCACATATCTTGCAATGATGATTAATGAAGACAGAATCCTCTGACGGCTGGATTCCAAAAAAGGTTTTGGTATGTGCAGCACACCTTCCACAAGCCAAAGTGTCTTCACTGCCTGCTTGTAGTAAATGAAAGTGACTGTATCCCCACTATCTTTCTAGCGTGTTCAAGACATTGTAGAAGGTATTTCTTCTTATACAATTTCAGAAGCGTATTAAATGAAATCATGCAAACCATCTGTTCTATATGCCATTGTTCCACATTCACATTGTTATTTAATTTCAAAAAAATATATGAAAGCTCTATATTCTATTCTTACACAACTGGAACTGTGCTAAGTAGATTTTCCTTTCCACTCACGCATTGCTGGATATAAGCAGTGTCTCAGGATTAAAAACCCAGCTTTCCCCTTCTTTTCTGCTATTAAGTGGGGAATCACTAAAAATGCACACTTGTTGTGAGCAAAATAAACCCCAGTTCTGCACCTATTAAATAAATACAATGGAAGGATATAGGAGCCTTGCTAACTGGATAGACCTATAAATGACAGCAGTGGATGAGCATGGCAGTGCTAGATGTTAGTGCTTAAACTGAGTAATATCCTTTTATTTAGGGAAAACACCCAGCCCTAAAGGTATGTTTTTCAGTTAGATATAACTGTGTACATGAAAGTAGATTCCCTATAAGACCTATCAAAGACTTTCAGTTTTTACTTTCCATCAATAGTCCTCAGGTAGATATACATGGTGGCAGGTGTTCTGCCATGTACTGTTACTGAGAAACATGAGGCTTTTCTTAAGAGACAACCATCTACTGGATTTATATTCTCTGTTCTGTTCTTCCTCACAACACTGTGAAGTAGGTCGGGCTGAGGGTCAGTGATCATCTCAAGGTCACCCGGGATGTTTCATGTCTGACTAGGGCTTCAGTCTGTATCTCCCTTGTCCCATTCCAATGACCACATTGACTTGCAACCCACTTTCCTCCAGGACTACTCATGTTCCTTCCTGCAAATATGATTGACATCTTTTTTCCAGTCCATTTAAATGTATAAATAAAAATATTCAATTTGATTAATATGGCTGCAGAATGTTACTCAGATATTATTCCTGTTCCTGTTGTTTGCTTTGATTTGCACAGAATGAGGTGGGTAATCTTTTCATTGCATATTTAAAAAAAAAATCCACACCAAAAAATGTTCAGGTATTAATATGTGAATAAGTTCTAATATTATTAAGCTCTTTTCTGAGGATTGTTTCATTATAATTGGGAAAAAAAGAACGGCTGCATGTTTCTAGAAAGTGATCTGTTTTCCATCTACCTCAAGCCGTGAATAATGGCCTTCTATTACAGTAAACACATTCTGACAGAATAATTTACAAAAATGTTAGAACAAATCATTTAAAGCAGTTTCTTATTGTCATCAGTAATGAATTAACAACAAGAAACCAATGGTTAATTATTTCTTACATGCTTGCTGCACTACACAGATGAAGGTAGTAGAACTTTTTTTTTTTTTCATTGGCTTTCTTGATGCTACCTAACAGATGGAAAAGTGGAATGTATTTTATTTTTACAAGCAATACAAACAGAGCTGTGCTAATTATTCTCTAGTTTGCATTTGGGGGCTAAAAATAGAGGTTTGGTGAGGGAAGGTAGAAATTTTTTTTGGGGGGACAGTGATGAGTAAACTCACCCTGCCTCACTGAATAATTAGGTTTGGCAATCTGAATCATCTGACCCCTAAAAAAAATGGACAATAGTTTATTCCAGCCCTATTCCATCAGAACTAACCATGATCTCAGAGACATCATCAGGAGTGTGATGGTATCTGTATCCTTACAGATATCAGGTGCCATAAATAAACTACATGTCCCAGTAGGCCAGGGAGTCCTTATAGGGAGACCTCCAGAGGAAAAAGCCCCCTCATAGCCTAATAAATGGGAAGCTGGGATGGAGGGTGGCAAATTGGAGAAGGGTTTCTTTGGCTTTGGTTATGGTCAAGATGGAAAAGAACTCTTAGGTACAAAATGTTCACCTCAGAAACCTGGTGAGTTGTTGGCATCTAATAAAAAAATATTTTGTGGAAGTAATCATTCTTGAGTCCTGTTCATAGTTCTCATTTTCCTTAGTTGCTGTTGATTCACTGTCATTTTCCCCCTCTTGTTACTCATTCCTGGATTTTTCACATGAATTATGCTAACCAGTCAGGGATCATGTAGTGATATATGAGCCCTCCCACACTTTTAAGAGTGATCAGTGAGGCCCTGCTTAGGAGAACATCATTGGAGAATACAAGAATGGCATCTGCTAGGAGTGGAGCTTTTTCACTGGGTGGTCCAATGCTGTGGAATACTCCCCTCCTGGCTTGTTTCACTTCATCACCTGCCTTCTTTGAGCGTCAAGTGAATACATATCTGCCAGACCTTTGAAGTGTGCCCCCCATTAGTTAAGTTGTCAATACATGCTGGGTTTGAATTATTCATGTATTGTATTGAATTATAATGGTATTGATGGTTATTGTTTTCAAACATTTGTTATTAGGTAGTATAAAATACATTATAAATCAGTATAGAACTTTGCTTTAAATGGCTTGGAAATTAAGTAAATAAATAAACACAGTGGCATCACAGTCCTATTTAACAACTCATACCTGACCAGGGGATAACTGAGGACTAATGGAGTCCAGTGAGAGTCAGGACAGTGCTTTCTGCATTAGTCACATGGGTGATCCTAGCCAATAAGCAATCATGTGGCAGTGTGACAACTACATGTAATAACCAAACATTTTTACCCAGTAATGTCATTGTTGAGGCAAATGAAACTAATCGAGAGAGACAGAGCAAGCAAGAGAAGGGTGTGTAAGGAACAGACATTTTCCTGAGATGCCACAATTATTATCAGTGCTGAAAATCACACCAAAAAACAGAAGCTGGCTTGGATACTTCAAAAATATTCATGAACAATTGGAGAACAGAATGTTCTGCAAAATCAGATAGCCTTTCTGTCCTGCACTCCAGCCCACATCCTTTCTACCCCACACTCAAAAATCTTTCCTAACTATGGCTGCAATCATTGCTGTCTCCATTAGGGATGGACACAAACCAGCTCACAAACAAAAGTTTGTGATGAATTTTGGGTGGTTCACGGTTCACAATGTGAAGTTCGTGGCAGGCCAACCAACACAAACTTTTCACCAACTTTCAAGCTGTTCATGGAGGTTCATGCCAGTTTGTGAATGGATACATTTCCAGACAGACTGTCTCCACTCAGTCTAAATGTTTACCAAACTTCAAAGCAACATCACCTAGAGATCATGTAGAGGAGCGTCTGGGGGAGCTCCCCTGCAACTTTGATGCCTCTAGCTTGCACAAGATCCATTCTATACACTCCTGAACTTCCTGAACCTGCGCCTGTCAAAATTACCATCTGTTATTGACAGGCAGTCATTTCCCAGAAAGCACTTTTGGGGGGGCACATTCTGGGTTGGGGCTGTAACTCAGACCCCGTAAATCCAATACTCACAAAATTTGGAGGGCAGGTAGAGAAGAATCATCTGGAGATCCCCTGCCGACCACATACATGTGCTGATGAAGCTCTCAAAGAGAAGCTGTTACCACCACATAAACCAGGCCATTCTTTTACAGCTAGAGATCAGAGCTAGCAGCTTGGAGGACAGATGGTTAATTTTCCTTCTTCACCTTGAAGGAACAGGCAGCAACTGGTATGAAAAAAAAGTTCATTCCACTGAATAATGGTTCAGCTTAAATTCATGCTGTTTCATAAGGTTCAGTTGATTAGGTCCCGTATATTTCCCAGATAATGTTATAAAATCTTTCTAGGGATGCAACAGATAAATTATACTTTATTTCACAATAACTGAATTTACTAGGCAGGTAAGATTTTAACATTGTTTTCTATTTAATAGCATGGTAAATTAGATCCTGGGTCCCTGCACCCTAGAGTTCAATTAAAGCAGATGTTTGAAAAACAGATAGTAAAGTAATTTTTATTCGAGCAACATTCCAGAACATTTTCCAAATAAACCAGGAAAGCAATCTGGCCAAAAAAAGTACACACTGCATACTAAATCTTTTTCTCAGTGTTTAATATCATTCCCCCCTCCCCAACAAAATTACTTGCAAATGGGATACTTTGTACTGTATAGAGAAGGGTGATTGTAACTAAAGTTGCTATGGAATGTGCACTAAAGTCAAATTCCAGGTAAATGTGGGGGATCCTCCTGAGGCAAAACATTTGCAGAACTTTAAGACAAACCCAAAAGACCTTGATGAGATGTGAAATATTTCTCAGATGGGTGGAAAATAGCTTGTTCTTTTATTATAATTATTTTTAAAAACTGAGCAATGTCACTCAAACAACAGTAGTCACTTGCATAGCCCATCTACCTTATCCTATGCATTAAAAAAAACTTTAAATGGCAGTAAGCTGCCAAAATAGACACCCAAATGAGAAGGGAGCACTCACTGGAGAAACCCCTGATGCTGGGAAAGATTGAAGGTAATAGAAGAAGGGGATGGCAAAGGATGAGATGGTTAGACAGTGTTACCAATGCAACGAACATGAAATTGAGCAAACTCCAGAGGGCGATAGGAGGGCCTGGCATGATGTGGTCCGTGGGGTCACAAAGAGTTGAACTCAACTGTGCGACTGAACAACAACAAAAATATAAGCAATAAGAAAGAAGGCGTCCCCTGGCTCTTACCATCTCCCAGGTAGGTGTAAAAGAGACCTCCCAGCTGAAAGAAATCACCAAGCTGAAGAACAGCCAGGGAACCGTTGTAATGCAATGGAATATATTAACAATTTTAACTACAACTATAACTGTAACTACAGTGCAATACAAACAATAAAGTGCATAAATACATAGGAATTATAATAAACGAACATTCAAAAATCCATTCAAAAATCCATAACGAAGCCTCCGGACTGTATCTCCGTTTCGATCATGGACTTCCCCAGAAGTAAGTTTCTTGCATTTAATGTGTGATGTTCCATTCATTTTCACATCCTTTTTTATAAACAAATTTACAAATTAATTTATACATATGATAAAAGTAGAAAAGTACAAAAATACAGATTGGAACTCTTTTCAATAAAATTATTTATATACCATTCAGTGAGTGTTGTCTCCCTTGTTTTCATATAGTTCTCTCTTTGCTTTTCAAAAGCTTGTATTTCTAAGAACAAAATCATTATACAAACAATTGTTAGGTTTTTTTTCTATATAATATTATGATTATATAATTCCGTTCCAGGAAGAGAATTTACTTCTGAGGAAGTCCATGATCGAAACGGAGATACAGTCCAGAGGCTTCATTATGGATTTTTGAATGGATTTTTGAATGTTCGTTTATTGTAATTTCTATGTATTTATGCACTTTATTGTTTGTATTGCACTGTAGTTACAGTTATAGTTGTAGTTAAAATTGTTAATATATTCCATTGCATTACAGCAGTTCCCCGGAGGTTCTTACCGTCTCTCATACAGAATAATATGCCTCTTCTAATATTATGTTTGTATTTTCTTTATTTTTATCTCACCCTTCTCCCCAAGGGGAACCCCAACCAGCTTACATCATTCTCCTCTCCTCCGTTCTATCCTCAAAATAACCATGTGAGGCAGGTTAGGCTGAGAGTGGCCCAAGGTCACCAAGATTCCATGGCCAAGTGGGGATCCAAACCTGGGTTTCCCAGATCCTAGTCTGACACTTTAAGCACTACACCATGCGGGTTCTCTTTGTGTGTCCATCATCATCAAGTGTATAAGGTCAAACTTTTTGTTCAATTAGTAATATTGTTTTATTAATAAGAAAAGTTGTAACGATCAGATTGATTCTGATTAGAACATTCATATAAATGAGTAGATATTCTTCCCCTACTTTTCTCCCCAACAACCCTATGAGGTAGGTTAGGCTGAGAGAGAGGGTCACTGGCCCAAGATCACCCAGCAAGCTTCCATGCACATTCAAACCTAGATGCTAGTTTAACACTTGAACTACTGCAGTATGCTAGCTAATTGAATCACAAGGCAAAGCAAGGAATAAATATTTTGAACAAACAATCAATCAATCAATCAATCAATCAATCAATCAATCAAGGTCTTTGAGTCCTTTGATCACATGAGTTTCCTGACTCAGAATTAATGTAAGCAACAGAAATCACAGTATTTTATCTGGACATTTTTTTGGCAAGAATCAACAGTTTCCATGTTTTAAAAACAGAGAAGTCAGATATGGCCATGCCTTTGCTTCTGCCTACTGTGAACAAACGTGAGCTACCACAATCCCTGATGGTTTTTAATCTGCCACCTTTCTTTGGAATTAAAAAAGCATCTCAATTACACGTGAAATGCTACACTGCATTAGCACCAAGGAATGATCAATAAATGGCCAATTCACTCTGCATTCGGAAAGACCTTGCTGAATGGGAGGTCAGGTCTGATGAGAATACAATAGTAGAAGTGTCACTCAGCAATTGCCACTCTGATCTAACAATAATTAGGGTATTACTTTTGCTGAGACACACTGCTTAAACAACTGGACTGTGCAAAGTGAAGAAGACTAATTTTATTGGTAAATTCTAGGGAGTTTCCAACAGCCTATTCTCTCTTCTTCTTTTTTCAATAAGGTGACTTTAAAAGATAGCTTGTTTTCTTGTCAGGGAGAGAGGCTGTATCCCCTTGGTCATTTCCTAAAAAGGAGACTGGCAACTCGACCATAAAGCCTAGATTGTCTGGGGCATTATGGCGACTTATACAAATCATTAAAATCTACATACCAAGATCTTCCCCAGATCTTTTGGATTGGTTCCTGAATCCAATAGCCATTAATGTACTAACAAGAACTGTGCTTAAAACCCTGAGCTCTGACAACTGCTCTAAAGGACTGTGGTAGGCAGTGTGTTCCCTCATTTAATTTGATTGTTTCCAAGTATATTTCCGTTATGACACAGGCAGCCATGAGCTCTTACTGGGAGAAATTTCCATGGCTTAAACCTGGACAGGATTCTGAGATCTGTTTAGGATTGCACTCTGAGTTGCCCACTGATGAACCTCTGCATATCTGCTTCTGAAACCTGATGGATTCTAGACAAATTTTATAGTGTGCTCTCTAGCCCCATGGCATGCTGCTTTAGTTCATTTAAGCCTCACTGTATCCCATATACATGGAGAGTTCAGTGTGCCCTAGGGAACCCTTTCACCACTCTGGCTGCAATTTGGTTGGGAAATCTGGTAGCTATCTTTCTGGGAATTTTATTCATCATTAGTGATTGTGGAATCTGGGAAATCACAGAGCTCTCTATAATACATTTCAAACCCTGTTGTGCCAAAATATGGAAAATCTGTCTTGGCAACACACTGAATTGGTCACTTGGACTATATCGGTGGTGCCCATGGTGCATTTCTAATAACACAAAAGAGATGAGGAGAAGTATATTCTCCTGAAAACCTGTCTTACATTTTGATGGGTTGGAGAATTCCCATTTAAAATAATGAGCAGACACAGCTTTTTTGTTTAATTTTTTAGGTGCAGCTGGGCTCCTTTCCTAAAGAAAAGTATCCTTGATTTACTAGATTTTTTTCTTCCACAAAGCATATTTTCCCCTCACCAGTGTCAAAACCAGCAAGACATTTCTTTCTATTGCAGCATTCCAGCTGCGCCACAGAATTTTCCTCAAGAGATTTCTGTGGAGTAATTTGATAAAATATGAAGTCTAGCAGCTGTGCCCTCCCCCTCCTTGGCAATTATGAAAAGCGACTGACAATACAGAAATAAAAATTGTCATAGTCCACCCTCATCAGTCCATTTTTAATGATCACCCCAGTCCAGGAGAATTCTTGACTTATGCCTTACAAGAGTTTAGCCAGGTAGGTATATATCCAGTTAGTGTAAAGGTAATATTTAGTGGAGGGAAGAAAGAATGGTATATACACAATCTCGTCAGATCTCAGAAGCTAAACAGGGCCAGTACTTGGATGGGAGACCACCCAGGAAGGCTTTGCAGGGGAAGGTATTGGCAAACTACCTCTGCTTCTCACTTGCCCTGAAAACCCCTTGCTGGGGTTGTCATTAACCAGTTGCCACTTGATGGCACTTGTTGTTGTTGTTGTTCAGTCACATAGTCAAGTCCGATTCTTTGTAACCCCCCCATGGACCATATCACACCAGGCCCTCCTGTCCTCCATCGTCCTCCAGAGTTTGCTCAGCTTTATGTTTGTTGCATCGATAACACTGTCTAACCATCTCATCCTTTGTCATCCCCGCCTTCTTTTACCTTCAGTCTTCCCCAGCATTAGGGTCTTCTCCAGTGAGTGCTCCTTTCTCATTTAGCAGCCATAGTATTTGAGCTTCAGCTTCAGACAGGGTTTATTTCTTTTAAGATTGACTGATCTGATCTCTTTGCAGTCCAAGGGACTCTCAAGAGTCTTCTCCAGCACCATAATTTGAAAGCATCTATTCTTCGGTGCTTGGCCTTCCTTATGGTCCTTATGGCACTTACATATATAATATTTAGTACGTAATTTATTTTGTACATATTTATTTAGTACATAATACATAATATTTACATACATAATATTTAGTGATTAATGGACTGGATCCCGCCAGGTGAAAAATTAGCAAATAGAACAGAATCTACCAAAAGAATCTCATTTGATCACCAAAAGGCTATGTTGGCAGTCATGGCACATATATGAACAAAAGCCATGAGGGATCAAAGCCAGAGTAAGGAGAGGGATTGGGTGACTATAGCAAAAAAACTGCCTGGATCCAACCCACACTCTCTCTCTCTCTCTCCTTTCTAACACCTATTGCAGTGGACAATGGGCTTTTTACAGCACAAGTTTTGGCAAAGTCTGGCAGTTTTGACAGAGATCACAAAAGGATCTTAAAACTGGTACTTTGATAAAACTTTCTTTTTATATGCACATATTTTTTGACAATGACTTTGGTTCTCCTTTTTCATCTATTGGATAGGTAGGGTTGTGTACCCATGTTGGATGGTATTTGTGCAAATGATGTACATAATGAATACGTATGTGTTTGTGTAATACTGGTTTATGGATGCACAGTTAAAATGTGTACATTTTACAGGGGAGGGGAAATCAGTTTAAAGAGAAAATGGCATAAAATGAACAAGCATGCACATTTTCAACAAAGGGAGAAGTGGGATTGAAATAGATTTTTCAGACTGACATGAAATTATGTCTTTTGATAATTTTGTCCATTATGGTACGAGTGATTTCAGATGCCAAATGACAATAGGATGCATTGTCTTGAGCTGCATTATCCTCCTGGACTGAATTGAGACCTAGATTTCCTGTCTCATTACCAATGAATATTTTTCCATGGCTACTAGCCCTCTGCATATCATACCTAATCCAGTCACACCTGCTATTGTCACTCACCTGCTATTGTCATTTGGCATCTGAAATCAATCCACTCTCCAAGATAGAAGGACAGATAGACTCACATTCTAGCTGTATCCAAAGAAGTGAGCAGTGATTCACAAAAAACTCATACCCTGCTACTGAATTATTGCTCTTCTAGTGCTACAGACAAACATAGCTATCCATCTTGATCTATCACTATGGGAGGTAGAGGTATATTTTGGTTTTCCCTAAAAATGATATCATGATGGACACACAGGTGTGTTGTATTTCATTGTCTTATGATTGCTCAAAGTGGCATTGGACAATGAAGGTTTCTGGTGGAAGGTCTCCCGTGTTGGAATATAGACCTTGTGGTCTATACTGCAGCCTTATGAAGAAGATCTGAAGATCAGCCCACAGGGGAATAGCTGAAGGACTAGTAGTTTGAATAACTAGATTAGAGACTGCCCAAAATTTCAAAGTAGGTTTGGATGGAATAGGCAGGCCTTCAGGTATGCTGGCCCCAAGCAGGGCTTCAAAGTTCAACACCAGAATCTTGAATTGGGCTCAAAATCAAAGTGGGAGCTAATGTAAACGGGCCACGTCTCTTTGCTATGAACTGCTCCAATCAGTATCCTGGCTGCAGCTTTTTGTAACAAAGTGTGCATACACAAGAAAGCTCACATCTTGAACAAAAATTTGGTCTTAAAAGATGCCATTGGACTCTAACTTTGTTGTATTGCTTCACAGCTGCCCACAACACAGCTGCCCACCTTGATCTGTGTGTAAGAGTGCTGGATCTCAATCTATTCAAGACCTCAAGAACAGTAAGAGGATTGTAAGATGTAATTTGAAAGATTGCTTTCCCAACATTCAGAATGATATTTTTCAACTAACTATATCAAAAAAGAATGATGATGATGACAACAATAGCCAGTACAATACTAATTTAATTAGTATATTGGAATAGTGATTATAGTGTAGTACAACGAATATTGGAATATATTTTTCTGACACAACACTGCACTGCACCTCTAACAAAAGGATTGTTAGTTAACTCCATGCTTGAGAGGAGACAACTGGAGCGTAACAACAGTCTCAGTTTATTACTCTTAACAATTAAGAATGTAATTAAGTATTAATGCATTTTGGCATGGTAGATTCCTAGTCTGGGGATTGGTGGATTACCAGTCTAGATTTCTAGTCTGGGGACAAGGAAAATAACTACAGAGCCAATCACCCCACTTCAAAGAAAAAGATGCTGTAAGGTCACTTCCGGAGAGGACACGGATTGGCTCTTACCATTTTGCAGTTAAGAATACATCAATCTCCCTTGACAAAACATATTTATTTCCTTGCTATGTTTTTCCCCACCAGTTGACCCCAAACAGATGATAGCCAGATAAATGAAGGTTGTTATTCTTTTAACCTGTTCAAAAAAAAAATCTTCATTATTCTATACGCTAATTTACGGCTCACCTTCTATATGTATGACTGTTGTTTCTATTTCCATTTCATTGTAGCTGAAGAAGTGTGAGTGCACATGAAAGCTAATATCTTGAATAAACCTTTGTTGGTCCTAAAGGTGCCAGCAAACTCACAATTTGTTAATTTACTTAGACGTGGATACCAATAAATTCCAAAGCTCTTCACTTGGCCTTCTAAAAAAACCCTCAAAATCAACTCAATGAAATCATGGTATGCCTCTTCATCAGATTTGTATTCATCCTTGACCAAGCCTCATTCCAGAGCTGGATCACAGAACAATAGCCTGAAGGGGGAGCCATGTATTTTGCTATGCGATGTGATTTCAATTTTGTAATCTGGTATACCTAGTAATTACTTTTCCTTAGTTTCTTTATAGCACTTCCTTTGTTATTTTGAAGGGTTCGCTACAGCTTCCATTGTGAACTTCTGTTTCCAGGGATGTATAATTTAACTGTGGGGGAAAAAATTGTGTTCCTTCCAGGCTGATACATAAAATCTCATTTTAGAAGAGTATTATTTCATCCGGAACCACTTTAAAGTATCTGCTTGTGTTGCTCATCTTCTTTTTTTGGAATGGAAATATAAAGCTTTTTTTTTTTTTTTTGTAACCAACACTTCAGGAAAAAAAATATTCTAAAAATTATTTATACAGGCCCTGATTCAAAGAAGTTTAAGGGAAAGAATGTTTAAGAAACTACTTTCCTGAGATTTCTAGCACTGCCTCAGCAAATTCTGGGAGATTTTGAGAGCAGGTGGAATTTAGAGAAGATGTGATGTCACTTCCAGGTGACACTTCCTCAGCTTCTATGATATAGACCATAAAGATGTGGAAATTCCTACAGCATCCCTATGGAGGCCATTTTTCAATAATATTTTCCCCTGCTCCTCAATTTTTTAGGAGTGGGGCATTGGAGCTGAGGATGGGTGGGCAAATGGCAAGACTATACTTACCTATGTCCTGTAATGGCAATGATACAGTGCCAATAATGAGCTGCCATTTCCTCAAGGGGATTTGATCTCTGTAGCCTGGAGATCAGCTGTAATTCTGGGAGAACTCCAAGCTGCACCTTATCAATGGTATTTGAACTGCATTCAAATAGAGCCAGTGTGGTCTAGTGGTTAAGAGCACTGGACTCTAATCTGGAGAACTGAGTTTGATTCCCTGCAACTCCACATGAAACCATTTGAGTGATCTTGGGGCAGTCACAGTTTCTTTCAGAACTCTCAGAGCTCCACCTACCTCTCAAGGTGCCCGTTGTGGGAGAGGAAAGGAAAGGCAATAGTAAACTGTTTTGAGATGCCTTAAACTAGAGAAAAGTGGGACATAAAAGCCAACTCTTCTTCATTCCATGCAAGTTAGAAGGATGGAGGAGGGAAGGTAGCCTATGAACATCTCTAATTTATTTATTTGCTTATTATTTTACAAAATGTATACCCTGCCTTTCTGCCTTCATGACCATCACCATGATGGCTAACAAATTAGAAACATGCATAATAGAAACTGGACCTTAAAAGCCATTAAACCCAACAAAACACATCATTAAAACAATTAAAACTGGAGCTAAAATATGTATACAAAAAGATGGTCCAGTGAAGAAGCATCCACCACCTCCCAAGGCAGTCTGTTCCACTGCTCAACCACTCTTACAGTTAGGAAGTTTCTCCTGATATTTAGCCAGTAACGACTCCCTTGTAATTTCTACCCATTAGATCTAGTCTTGCAATCTGGAGCAAGAGAGAATAGATCTGCTCCATCTTCTACATGACAGCCCTTCAAATATTTGAAGACTGCAATCAAGTCCCCTCTATTCTTGATATCCCCTTAATGGGCCTTGAAGGCTGGGAAACGGTTTTGGTCAAGTTCCCATCAGGGCTTTGGAGAGGGAAGCATCTCATCTAACTGTGACAGGGTGAGGGACAGGCAGATGTTTTTCTATATGCAAAAGCACCCCACGGATGCTAAAAAAGACACAGCGAGGCAGACAGACACTGTTGGCATTGTATGAAGCACCTTGAAAGTGCAGGATCTGTTTTATGGGATCTAATGTGGGGTAGCTCTGTGACTCTACCTATTCTCTCCGTATATATTTCTAAATATACCACAAAATACTACAAAAATGCCATACGTTTCTAGGGGTCTCCCCGTCAAAAGGAACCAACTTAAGCAAATGCAACTCCCTGGAATTTCTTACTGTTTGGGGTAAGTGGGACATGTGTAACAATAATATTCATTGTATAGGATCTGCATACAGAAAAAGTTCATCACAAGCAAATGACAGGGTAAAATTAGCTGGGGGATATCATACAGATTGTTCCTTAATATGATTGCCTGGATCCTACAGTTAAACACAGCACCGGCATTAACAAGATAATCCTGCCCAAACATAATCGTGAACTGTATTGCAACATAGGCTAGGTCTTTCCTATTCCACGGTCTCTATAAGTGCCTCCATAAATGGTTTCATGGACTGCAAGTGATGAAAGGTGACAAGTGTAATCATTTTAAAATACTTTGGATTTCTTTTGAATGTACTCCAATGGTGTGAGACTTCCTGCAATTCCCGCTATGTAGTTATAGATGCCCTCCTCAAACGTACCCACTGCCACTTGGATTGTCAAAATATTAGGAATGTGCTTTCATTCCAATCTCCACTTGTTAGAGTCAATTTCCATGGACTTTTTGTCCCTAGATGAATGACTTTCACACTGGGGATCCATTAAAGAAATGACTCCACAGTCCTTGAGCATAAGGCCGTAGAGAGAATGTGCTCCAGGATGAATAATTACATACATGAAAAATGAAAACTAATAAGGAGATACTGCTGTGCTTGCTAATACAGAACAAAAACAAAAGTGTTGTTGTTTGTGCTTGAGTGATTACATATTTTATTGCTTTCCCAAGGAGATATTTAAACCTTTCGTTACAGGATTTCTTTCTTTTTTTCTGAGCAGAGTGGACTTCTCATGTGTCACTTAAGGGAAACCGTAGCTTCAGTTTTTGAACCATGATCTTCCAGCTTTTCAACCCATTTGCAGTTGTAGGAACAAGGGCCAAGGGGAACAAAGAAAGCAGGCAGCATGGCTGGAGAGAAAAACAGACCACAGTTTTATTGAGCACAATCATAGGGACACTGGTGCAGCATAGAGCACAGATCCACCAGTGGGTGACCTGACTGTCAGCCAAAATGTCCACCTAGCTCACCTGCTGGGGGATAGATGTGGGATGGCAAGTACTTGCCAGCAGAACATAGATATACAGTAAAGCAGAGCACAAGCTGCTTAAAGAATAAAATAGAAAAGAATAAACTTTGTATGAAAGGGGAGAGAGAAAGAGAAGTCTAACTGTCTAGCTAGCAGGGAGTCGGAAACTAACAGATCTCAGCGGGAGCAGGAAAAAAACCAGTTGAGCCAATCAGGAGACAGGAAGGAGACTATTTGAAAATAGTATGAAGTCCCTAATCTCACTATGCTAACTAGTTGTTCTCTCTGTTGCCCCCTACAGGATGTTCTTGTCATCTTCATCTATGCACGATAGACCTTGCATGTTCTAACAGTACTGAGATCCCACTTGGGTGCAAGCCACTGCATGGTTTCCTTGACATCTGAGGGTGAGAGCTTGCTGACAGCTACCAAGTTGGGCATATTGATGAACAGCCCCCCCAGACCCTTTCAGGGGTTCCAGACTTGGAGATGCAGGTACATAGGCTCAACATCTCCCCCAAAACAGATCTGGCCCAATGCCCAAATTGCCTACTGAAGCTGTGACAAAAACATGCAAACAAAAAGACCCAAATAACACAGTACCATTAAATGCAACCCCCCCCCCAAAAAAAAAAAAAAAAAAACTAGGGAAGCTGGAGCTGAGTGAGCCAGGTCTTGGTGGCAGAGCTGGCTACATAGGAAAGGGCTGGACTAGAGTGAAAACTTCATCTTCCAGGTCCTCCTGGAAGGCTGGCCTGGGCTGCAGTGGGTCTAATGCATAAGGTACCCATTGTGTCCTCAAGTCCCAAACTTTGGTCCTGCTTCTTTTAATCCATTGCTGAGAGCCTTCTCAAGACTGAATCCAACAGATGGAATTTAGACATCACATGGAAACAAATTGCATGACTTGCCCAGTTCATGGACACCCAGAATTTTGTATCCCAGTCCTACCCCCTTTGGCAGTGCTGGGTACTCTTGATTTTTACCTGCTGTTGATGAATCTAACCTTTTCCTCATTTTTTTATGGTTATATGTTAATATTCAGGATTTATCTCCTTAGAACCAAAAACACAGTCAGAAGGTACACTGAGAAAACAATTTCAAACTATTTATAAAAATGGAGCAATCAGGGGGAAAGCTAGCTATTTTGTTATTGCTTTCAAATTATCCCTTGAGAAATCTTAATTAGTACCATAATTGTAAAAGATGTTCTTTGTGCACAGTATTACGCTTTCATGTGGCAGATGGATTCCCCCCCCCCCCGATATTATTATTCTCTCCAATGTAGGTAATATAGAAGGAAATGCAATGCACTAAAAAGTTATTTCAGTGAAGTGTGACTAGATCACACATGGACAAAAAATAAAATAGTTTGCATTATCATGATATATATTTTCTGTCTTTAATGCCATCTTATGTAAAACCAGTGGCATTTTATTATCTTTAAAGGAGGAATATGAAACTCAGGAAATGTGATTAAACATCATGTGGGGCTAGGACATAAAAAGTGATGTCATTTATACCTATAGGAGGTTTCACCAAGCGTGACTGCAGTCCCATGACATCATATCATGGCACCAAATTTAAATATCAAGTCACTTGGAGGAGGGGAATGGCTCTCTGCTAAGCAAAGCCACAGTGGTATCATATGTGCTGTCACTTTGCATTATCTAAACACTGCATTTTTAATGAGAATTTTCAGCGTGAAACATTTGTGGAGTACCTGACTTAAATTCTAAATGGAGTCCTACAAGTGTCTTTTATTGAAACTTGTCCGCATTTTCCCCTAGCCTCCTGTTACTTTAGACTAAGAAATAGATCCTGAGTTATCCCCTTGTGCGACAGCAGAGCATAGGAACATGTGCCAAGTCCAGCAGTGACAGATCAAGTGTCACCTTAGCCCCCAGATGAAGATCCCTCCTTGTTCACCTTATACCACCTAACTCAAACATCATCAATAATAATAAAAGGATCCATCTGTCTAGCTATCCATCTGTAGCAGCTATAGCTCCTCCAAAAACTAAGCTAGAGACTTCAAAGTTGGTTGCTGGCTTCAGGATGACTGTGAGAGTCGTGGTGGCAAGCTTGAAAGGAATTGGAACACCCTGGCTCAGGTAAGCCCCAGAAACCGCTACCATCATGCATTTTTGTACCGGAAGCCATGCTTGTTTCTGGCAGGCAAAACTCAACAGAAAATAAAGCTAGGAGCCTCGAAATTAACCAGCAGCTTCAAGATTATAATGGGCAGGGTTCTTTTTATAGGAGGAACTCCTTTGCATATTAGGCGACACACCCATGATGTAGCCAATCCTCCAAGAGCTTACAGAGCTCTTCTTACAGGGGCTACTGTAAGCTCTTGGAGGACTGGCTACATTAGGGGTGTGTCGCCTAATATGCAAAGGAGTTCCTGCTACAAAAAGAGCCTTAATCATGGGAATTGCAGTGCCAAACATGACAGGAATTGGAATATGCTGGCACAGATCTGCTCCAAAAATATCCCTCTGCTATTTGCAACTGAAGCAAAGGGTTATTCATGAGAAACCAGGAAAATGCCGACAGTACAGCTGGGGTGTGGCAGATGGTATCCCCTCTGTGAAAAAGCACGGGGAGTTAATAAATTCCTTGGTCTATCAGAGTTTGTAGCAGAATGTTGAACTAGGATCAAGGAGATCCAGGAGATCCAAAGGAACCATTTTTCCCCCCAGGGAAACTGATATCTGTACTATGGAGATCAGTTGTGATTCTGGGAGATCTCTAGACACCACCTGGAGGATGACAGCCTGAGGCAGAGCTGCTCATTCAGGATTCAAACTCCTGTTAAATATTGCGAGTGGAGGGAGCGGGCACACCTCTAAGGAGAAACGGGGAAACAAATCACACAACTTAACATGAGTCCTTCAGGGTCACCTGAGCCTCAAGAATTTTTTTTTTTAACTTCCCTGACCTGGATGGGCCCAGCTAGCCTGATCTCGTTAGTTCTGGGAAGCTAAGCAGGGTTGGCCCTGGTTAGCACTTGGATGTGAGACCATCAGGGAAGTCCAGGGTCATAATGCAAAGGCAGGGAATAGCAAGCCACATTTTGTACGTATCAGTTGGCTGCGACTTTGCAAAACTTTCCACGACCAGCAGCTTCCTTTTCTCAGCAGCCCCGAGTACTGATATGTGCAAAAGCACAGTCCATTCCTTGGGCTGTGATGGAAACTAGCTTCACCTATTGCCAAGGACTTCAGCAACAGCATTCTTCTTAAAGGTGCCATCTAGGGTTGCCAAGTCCCCACTGGGGGTGGGTGAACCCTGTTGAGATCCACATGTTCTGTAAGTCTGGTTAGATGTATTTGATCTGGTGACAGGTAACTGTCAGCCAGGAACCTCTGTAAGAGCTGGCTATAACTGGTTCAGGGCAGTCTTGCCACTGCTATCACAGTGACTCAGCACTGAAGCCTGATTGGCTAGTGTTTGTATAAATGTACAGTGAGTGATGTACAGTTTCTCCTCCTCATTTGTATGATTGCAGCAGAGCACTTTGACACTCTGTTTGATGGTGGCTGTGGTGTGTAAATAAATGTATATATGTTGCACCTAGCTGAAGCCTCCAGTATTTATTTGGATACTCGCACTCTCTTCTGGCCCCCTCCGTGCCTAACACTTCTGCTGTTCGAACCTGCAACAAACCCCCGCCCAAGAGGCCTGTTACCCGCTACCAGAAAATCAGGCCCCGGGGGGAACTCCACCCCCTTCTGGCAAACACCACCCCGGAGGTGACATCATCATGCTGGCCACGTTGGGGGTAGGACGCTCTATGATTTGAGGGAAAACTCTATAGTTTTCCCTCGAATCCTAGTGGCCCCACCCCCAACATCCCAGCGCAATGACATCACTTCTAGGTGGCATCATAGTGGCGGCACGCATGCATAGTGTGTGTGCATGAGCTCCAGGGACATCACGGGACTCCCCCGCCGTGAGTAAATTTTAATTTGGCAACCCTAGTGCCATCAGACTCAAATGTTGTTCTTTTCACCAAGTGATATATCTTTGTGTGTAAAAACCTGACATTTTCTCTGACTGCTGATTTAAAAAAAACATGGGCCTGGTGACAAGCAATGTGCTGCAGCTGAGACAGTGTCATACAGGAAAGACTCAAGTTTATATCTCAGTTCACCACAATTGCTTAGCCTAACCCATCCGATCTTGAAGATAGTTCCAGGTGGTCAGCCATGTTGGTCTGAAGCAGTAGAACAAATTCAGAGTCCAGTGGAACCTTCAAGACCATTCAAAAAAGTGTGCGTGCACACAAATGCTCATACCTTGAATAAGCCTTCATTGGTCTTAAAGGTGCCACTGGACTCTGAATTTGTTCCATCCCACCTTGATTTATCAGAGGAAGGGTGGCAAAGAAACCAAATTCTATAATTAAGGCAGACAGACATTGACTTAAAGCTTAAAGCTAATTAAGCTATTCTGGGCTGGTTGACACTGGAGATCCGTGATTAAATTCTCCCATGTTTTCACCTCAAAGAGCAGCCCTGTGTGTTTGGAGGCAGGCTTTGAATGATACAGATCAAAGCTGTAGCCAGGGTTGCCAGGTCCTCCCTGGACATTGGCTAGGAATGGTGGGGAGCAGAGTTGCCACATCCAGATTGGGAAACTCCTGGAGCCTAGGGATGCCAGGGACCTCAGTGGGTTACAATGCCATAAAGTCCACCCTCCAAAGTATTCATTTGCTCCAGGGGAACTGATTTCTATAGTCTGGAAATGAGCTGTAATTCTGGGGGGTCCCCAGGCCCCACCTGGAGACTGGCATCCCTATTGGCAGGGCTGCCAGCTCTGGGTGAGGAAATACCTGGAGATTTTGGAGGGGGGCTGGGGAGGGCAGTGTTTGGGGAGAGGAGGGACCTCAGCAGGATACAGTACCATCGAGTGCACCCTCCAAAGCAGCCATTTTCTCCAGGGGAGCTGATCTCTGTTGCCTGGAAATCAATTGTAATAGTGGGCTATCTCCAAACCCTACCTGGAGGTTGTCAACTCGTGTTTCTCTACCCTGAAGAGCCTCAAAGCAGCTTACAATTGCCTTCTCTCCGTCTGCCCACAACAGGCACTCTGTGAGGCAGGTGGGGCTGAGAGAGTTCTGAGAGAACTGCAACTGACCCAAGGTCACCCAGCAGGCTTCATGTGGAGGAGTCAGGAATCAAACCTTGGTTCTCCAGACTAGAGACTGCCACTCTTAACCACTATACCACACTGGCTTTCTCTAAGCATCAAGGAAGGATGGTACTTGCTTCTACCATACCAGACTGCCACTTCTGGCTGCTTAAGCCCCAGTAGAGGTAAACAAACAAAGACAGATATCCATACTGTACTTGTTTTCTCTCCGTAGTAAAAACCACACCAGAGACAGTTTCAGTTGGGAAAATGGTACAGAGGGAAGAGCTCATTCATGCTAAACCTGGTAACTAGAATAGTCTTTGGTCGATGGAAGTCTCAGCCTCTACTGCACAAAAAAGAATGATTAATAAGAATATAGGAGATTAACAAAATGGTGAAATTAACTGCAAGGAAATACTCCAAAGGAACACTGGGAATCCTGCTGACATCCCTTGTTTTGCTATACTGAAACACAATGATTATTGAACTAGTCAGAAGTTTTCAAATGCAGTTTATGTATACCATATTTAATGTCTTGGGTAGGCCAGGCTAGCCTGATCTCATCAGAACCTAGAATCTATGCGGGGGTCGACCTCTGCCAGTATTTGGATGGGAGACCACCAAGGAATACCAGGGTGTGATGTGGAGGCAGGCAATAGAAAACCACCTCTGGACGGCTCTTGCCTTGAAAACCCCACCAGGGTTGCCATAAGTGAAATCTGACTCAACAACAAAATAATTATACTTATGTCTTAATAATTACTACTTTCCATAGGTATAAGAAAATATATAAGCTGTAAGAAATGCCTCTTTCCCAGTTGTAGTACATATTAGACCCCACCTATTGATATCTGTCATTTAAAGCTAAACGTCACATTGGGGGATCTAAAGCATTTTAATCTAGTGAAAAGGTGCCTTTAATCAACTGGACAATGGAGAGGAGCTTTTGGTTCTTTAATGGTTCAAATGCAAGGGCCAAGCATACTATCTGGATCAGTTCTTAAGCCCGAATGAAATCCTATTCCTAAAGCTCCCCGTTTCATTCACAAGTACACAGCAAAATGGAGCAACTCCCGTACTCACAACCCCAGTACCCATGTGGGTAACTACTGGATGCTATGCCTTTCAGCCAGTTTTTTTTTTTAATCCACCCCCCCCCCCAGGCAAGGTTTAAAGAAGTAATCTTTCAAAGCATATCTTTATTTCTACATATTATTTTTTCTCCCCAACATTTTCCTAGTCAAAATATCCCTGGAGGCACCCTATAATAGAATGTCCTTTTCTTTAGCAGCTTGCAGTGATCAGAAGGATAAATAGTGGCCAGATGGGAGAAAAAGCTTTTCGGAAGACATCTGACAGCGTTTCCTCCCAAAGTGTACGTGGAATGGATCATATTCAATGGTACGTGGATCATATTCAATAAGATCATTGTGTCCCTTCTGTGTTATCTGATAATCCCATGAAACCAGGACATTTAAAAAAAAAGAGGCTCCAGAACTCTCAAGAGGGAATGAAGTTTTCAATCTGTATACCAAAAACTCATGAACTTTTAAACATTTTAAAAATAGTTTTGTCAAAGAGGTTTTGGAACTCTGTTCCAGCACGTTCTCCCAGAAAAAAACAACAACAACCCTACATGAAACAGAGAACCAGGGGTTTTCACTGCAGTCTGAATTGTAATTTATTTGCATTTGTATACAGATTGGGACTGACTCTGATCGACTGGGAAAGGAGGAAGAGGAGACTTGGGCTCTTATTTCTATGACTGATTTCAAATCCCTCTTCAAAATATCTGCTTCAGTAGTAGACGGCAAAGACATATCAGTGAGGCAAGGGCACGATGCTAGCAGGGGAGGAAGGTGGGAAGAGCCTGGTAGCTTGCTGGCTGTGGCTGAGTCGCACTTGGGCGGACTTTCTGGCTTTCTCTTCCTGCTGATGCTTAACCCTGGGCATGGGGCAGTCATAGGCGGTGGTCCTGGGCCCTGTGGTTGGGGCCACTGCTCTTCAATCAGCTGCCTCTCCCACCCCTGACATGACACAACCCCCCGCCATGGAGTTGTTGTGGTGGTGGCTTGGTTCAGGCTGCTGCTGGTGTTCTCTCAGGAAGGAGGGGGAGGGAATCAACTATAGGGTCCAAGGGAACTCAACAAGCAGGTTGATAGGCTGGACTTTCCCTCTCCCTCTCTACCTTGGGGGCGGAGTCAGAGGTAGGGCCTTCACAGTGATCCTGTAGCCCAAAGCTCCAGCTCTGTCCTTATTTCACAGCCTGGGGTCTACAACAGGCAGCCTAGCGAATGAGGATCTGCCCATGGTGTGTTTGTTTTCTTTGCTTGTCTCATTCATTTAAATTATATTGTTTGGAAATTTCTGTAACACACTTTGGAAACTTTATTAGGGTACTTCCATATTGTCCCCCACCTCATAATAAATAAGATTTATGGAATGGTACAAATGTAGAATGAAAATGGTGCCAGAATCTACCATAGAGTTTTTGCCCTGATACTAAAGCATCACCTGGATGTTGCTGGTGTGATGACATCACTTCCTGTGCAACACCGGACACAACTCCTGGGTCTTTCTCTTTCTCCAGGTAAGTCTCCCTGCCAGTCAGCTAATGGGTGACTGGGGGGGGGCAGGGCCTGGTGGGGGGGATCTCTGCTTCCACCAGGAGTCTGGCATCCCTACTCACAGTGGTTATAGCGAGATTGTCAATGGAGGAGAATTAATTGAATACTAGCAAATGTAGCATGAGGTGGTACAGTCCAGGAATAGTTTTTACCACGTGAGCTGACATTTAATATAGACCAGCATTTCTCAAACTGTAGTCTGGGCACCCTTGGGCATCCATGAGGGTGTTCCAACAGGTCGAGTCCATTGTAAGAACAGAGGGGGAGAGTTCTTGGCCCTCATCTAGCTAATTTAAAAGCTAGCTAACATAAAAGAGAACCTTCTCAGTTTTCTAGGACTGGGGACAGGGACTGTTTTCTACAGGTGAAGGGAAGGGGTCAGCCTCTTCCTCTCTTGAAGGGTGGGGATTTATATATCCACCATCATCCACTGTCACTTAGCTTCAAGATCACCTCATTGCACTAGCCAGAAACATGATAATTTTCAGTATCCAATATTTCAGTCCAAAGAGCTAACGGATGCAGCAGCCCCTAATCTGCCGCACAGTTATTCCAATCTGAATGTAAGGTTGCCAGCCTCCAGGTACGGCCTGGAGATCTCCCAGCATTACAACTGATCTCCAGATGACAAAGAGCAGTTCCCCTGGAGAAAATGGCTGTTTTTGGAGACTGGACTTTATTGCATTGTACTCTGCTGAAGTTTCTCTCCTCCCCAAACCCCACCCTCCCCAGGTTCTGTCCCCAAAATCTCCAGGTATTTTCCAACCCAGAGCTGGCAACCCTGTGAATCAGGCCACTGCAGTCCTTTAAAAAGAAAAAAAGAAAAACACAAGCTGCTCTGTGGTTTTGGGAAAGCAAATTGAGCCCCGGGAAGCTGGTCCCAATTCATTAAATCATAAGCTGTAATTTGGCCCTAAGACCTTAAGACCTCTCATTCAAGATGTACATACCTGCTGTCAAGTCACAACTGGCATGTAGTAGTTTGCCATTGTATAATCTGTATCGACAATTTATGCCATTAAAGGCTAACTTGAACTTGTTTGCCATTGCCTTCCTCTGCAGACTCTTCCTTGGCGGTCTCCTATCCAAGTGCTGACCCTGTTTAGTTTCTGAGAGCTGATGAGATCAGGCTACACCATGCCTCTTCCCTCCATTCCATTCAGTAAATGCCACATAACACACCACAATCCTGATACACTAGTAGGTTGATCTGAATGCTTAGAGTGGGAGTTTTCATCCCCCCCCCGATCATCCATTTTACCTATTTATGTTGCATAATTTTTTGAAAACTGGGAGAATTTTGCAATCAACTTTGAAAACCGGGAGAATTTTGCAATCAACTCTGAAATGCAACATCAGGAACAAAGGGAGGCGGTGGTTAAAATTAAACCATCTAACTGCAAGCAAGGGCCCTCCAATGCTCTCTCCACTTCATGGGCATAGTATAGAAAAGAACGTTACTTGCACGGCTTGGAAATGCAGATAGTTTTGCAGTCTGGATTTGGGTGATTCGAAATTCACATCAAGGGATATAGGCAGCATTGATATGTCTGTTTCTCATTTCATTTCCATATGTATGCCAGCACTTAAATGCTCTCTGTGGCAACATAGCATACTGATTGCTCTTCCACATCATGAGACAAGACATTTAATTACCGGTTTGCGCACAAAACAGGACAGAAAGTGATATTCTGTCAATAGTTGCATTCAGACTCATTCACGGCGTGCTACAGTATAATATACCATTGCTAAGCAATCCCATGGTATACATTCTGGGTAATTAAAAAGGCAATGCATTTTCTTTCCTTAGAATTGTTAGCTGTTTGTCTAATTGTAGCAAGGAAGAAAATTTTTTTTTTTTCTTTTGAAGAAAAGAAATGGGCATAATTTAGGGGTAGAAAGAGGAATATTGTCCCAATGGAAATGGTTGGAAATACAATGATTGGCACAACAGTTCAGTTGGATACTCTGAGTATGGCATGCTGTAGATTTGATGAGAGATGGGTGAGCTCTGCTCAGCACACCGTGGATTTCAGCTAGAAGAAACAGAGTTGTTTGAGGAGAACTATTGTGAAAGCTCTTTTTTATTAGAGCTGAACTCAGGACTCAGAGTGCTTGGAACACCAGAGCATACCCAGTGATATCAGCATTTGTGTCTGGAACAGGGCCATTGGTAATATTGGGTTCATAACCTGTCAGACTCTTTGCGAAGAGTTGGACTCAACTGTGCAACTGAACAACAACAAAAAGCCTGCCAGATGTGCTGACTTTTTGGAGGACATGTCTGCCCACAGCCAAGATAATTCACAATCTCTGAAGTTTTCTCCATAGTTTCTTTTCCATCAATGCCGTACCCCAAATAACTTTACTTTCATGTGAGACATGTCTGCAACCCCTGACCTAGGTGAGAACTTGTTGGATATATGAACTCACAAAGAGGCGGGGCATTGCTCTGCAGATTCCAATGCCAAACAACCAGGTTTTGTTCAGCGGCAAATGGCCAGTCTCTTATTTGTTATGAGACGTATTGCCAAGAAACACATTTGTATCCATTTGCTGGCATGGCAAGTCTGAGTCATGAACATACAAAGCCATAAATGACAAATCCCATCCATCTGAGGAATGCCTGCTGCGCAGGCGCCATTCTGAAAACCGCAGCTGTATTTTTCATTATATTCAGGTGCACACATCCATGTACATCCATGTATACACACACAAAGGTTCAAAGCCTATTTTGAAATGGCAGTCAAAAAGTTGAAAGAGGTAATTGGTGTTCTCCCTTTACCTGCATTTCCTAATATTTCAAAATAGCCTATGACATAAAGCTTTTGTAGATACCTTGAATTAATCTATTATTGTTCATTTTGATCCATCAGAAGGTTTTGCTGATTTTTTAAAAATATTAAGATTACTGCAATGTATTCTACATGGGGCTGCCCTTGAAAACTGTCCAGAAGCTAAAGTTGGTGCAGGATGTTGCATCCAGAATGTTGTAGCCAAAATGTTGACTGGAGTGTGTCATGGTGACCATATTACTCCAGTCTTGTTCCATTTATGCTGGGATCTAATTTGCTTTTGGTCTTAATTCAAGATGCTGGTATTGACCTTTAAAGTTCTATATGGCTTCGGGCCAGGTTACTTGAAGAACCACCTTCTCCCATAAGAACCTATCTATCCACTCAGGTCATCTTCAGAGGCCCTGCTTGGATGCCACTGCCAACTAAAGCTAAATAGATGGGAATCTGAGAAAGGATGTAGTCAGTCATGGCACCAAAACTTTGGAACTCCGGGGAGATTCATCTGTCACCCTCTATTGTTTTCTTCTCCTAGTGGGTGAAGGCTTCCTTGTTATGTTTGGTGCACCCCCATTAATTGTTATTGGCCCTCTTCCTTAATTGTATAAATATTGTGTGGTTATATGTTTTTACTAACTAGTTTAAATTTTTGTTTCACACATACTCTATTTTAAATGCTTTTTTAATGACTTAAATGTTTTACTGTGGAAAAGAGCAGCAGAGTTTTGGAATATGATCGATACAGTTATCTCCAGGGCTTTTTTGTAGAAAAAGTCCAGCAGGAACTCATTAGCATATTAGGCCACACCCTAACATCACAGCTCATTAGCATATTAGGCCATGCCCCTGTGTTACCAGAAGTGTGGTCATCCAGCCACACCCACCTTTTGCTTCTTATTATGTTTACCTTGTTTGTTGTCAAAACCCAAGGCTTTTTTGGTAGCAGGAACTCCTTTGCATGTTAGGCCACACACCCCTAATGTAGCCAATCCTAATGAGTTTCTGCTGCTGGGTGTGGCCTATTATGCTAATGAGCTCCTGCTGGGTGTGGCCAACTCGGGAGCCAGCCGGAACTCCGTTCCTGTGTGTTCCTGCCCCAAAATAGCCCTGGTTATCTCTAAAGGTATAAAGAAAGAGCGGCCGTTATCCCCGAAGGGTTTTTGTTGTTGTTAAATCGTGTAGAATTCCCTTCTAGAGATATTTGTGAATTTGCTCTTAATGCCATAACATCTGCAAGGCGAATTGTTGTTCTGAACTGGAAGAAGCATCCCAAAGAAAGAGGATTGGGTAGAGAAATTAGTAGAATGTAGTTGTCCATGTAAACTAACTTGTGTACTATATGGCCAAGTGTCTGATAAATTTGGAAAATGGAATGCTTTCCTGTCTAGAATAAGAAATTAATTTCGAGCTTGTATACTTGATGTTTTATAATAGCTCTGTAGTTTGTATTTCAGAACTTTGTATTAGTTTTATTTCTATACTAGGAATAAGGCCCGTTGTGGAAATAAATACAATGGGCTGTAGAAAGAGGCTCTGGGAGAGTGCCCCGGCTTTGGGCACTCAGTAACAATTTGCTGTGGCAATCTCAGCAGGGTATAATGACAGAGTCCACCATTTTCTCCAGAGGAACTGATCTTTGCTACCTGAAGAGCAGTAGTAATTTTGAGTGATCTCCAGCCCACCCCCAAGATTGGTAACAGTGGTTCCCCAGGAGGGAGTGGCTGGTTTGGAGGGTGGAGTCTATGGCATTGTTCCTGTCTGAGGTCCCACCCCTCCTCAACACTCACCCTCTCCAGGATCAACCCCTCAAATCTCCAGTTATTTCCCAACCTGGAGTTGATAACCCTATCTCCCTCCCAGCCAACCATCAACCTACCTTTAGTTTTCCATCTCCTCCCCCCTCCCTCCTAGAGAGCAGTTGTAATTTTGAGTGATCTCTAGCCCCCACCTGGAGATTGGCAGCAATGGTTTCCCATCAGGGAATGGCTGGATTGGAGGGTGGAGTCTATGGCATTGTACCTGTCTGAGATGCCACCCCCCTTCAAACCTCACCCTCTCCAGGCTCCATCCCTCAAATCTCCAGGAATTGCCCACCTGGAGTTGGCAACCTGATCAGGACTGGGCCCAATGAGTTTTCTCCCAAAGGCCAACATAGGTGTGGAAAGGGCCTTTTACTGACAGAGGAGAAAGTACAGGTGCCAACTCTGATTAGGGAAATATCTGGAGATTTGGAGGGGTGGATACTGTGGAGAGCAGCATTTGGGGTGTGTGTGGAAGGACTCAGCAGGGTATAATGCCATAGAGTCTACCCTCCAAAGCAACCATTTTCTCCCGGGGAACTGATCTCTGTCATCTGGAGGTCAATTGTAACAGTGGGAGATCTCCAGGTCCCACCTGGAGATTGGCAACTCTAGGGGAAAGTCAGCCAAATGGTTTGATGGTCGCTGGCCCACCTCGTTAGCCAGCCAGCCAGCCATGCTGAAGCTAAGCAGGAGAAAGACCCTTTTCCCATTTATTCTGACAGGAAAGTGGCCATTGGGGAGGGGGTTATGGGCGGGGGAGGGGGCTATGCTGAAAGTCCTTTGTTTTTTTACTCACAGAACCAAGCTTGGTTGCCTACCAACAGCCACTGAGGGGACAGTCCCTCACAGGAGTCAAGAGAACTGTCTTCCTCAGGAGAGAGAGCTGTCTGCCAGTAAATCTGACATGCAAATCTGTCTGAAGGGGGAGTGGGTGGGGAAGAGAAGCAGACCTAGCACCCAGCCAATGGCACGCGAGTACTCTTGAGTGGCGGCTGATGGGCCAATTGCTGAGGGAAGGCATTTTACAGCCAATGGGAGCGCATGGAATCTTACGAAATCAAAAGATAATTATTATAAGGAGAGATTTTTATTGAAAATAAACTAAAAAATGTTTTATTGTAGAAATGTTTTTATATTCACCACCCTGGAGACCTATTCAAGGTGAAAAGGCAGCACATTTTTTTAAAGAAATAAATGAATTAAAGTGCTGCTGGAACCTGCTATGAGCAGCATTTTCTTTGACTGAAAGCTACCAGTACATCTCAATAGTTATGGAATTGCCAAACAGTTCATTGCAAATAACTAATTAACAAATAAATAAAGACCTGCCCTTTGCAGGCATTATTCATACAGATGACACTGAACTCCACTTAGATAATGCCTAAGCTGACACAATCAGTCGAGTGGCATCTTTCCAAAGCACTAACAGGATAAAAGTGTATAATTAGTGGAGCTGCTTAAAAGTATAAACTGAGAAGTGGGTGGGGGGAACTCGCTCATGAGTAAAAAGCAGATGACTCAAAGTTAATTACAAAATGTTTGAATCAGAGGGATTTCCAAAACATCCCATATAGTATCGCTATCTGGAGGGCTTTGAAGTAATATGAACTCTGAACTAGACAGACAATGATTCCAAGTACATAAATCAAATGGAAGGGTTTGTTGTTGTTGTTTTTTAAAAAAGAAGCTGGTTTTCTGAGTTACAATTGACACACTGAGGATGGCACTTATTTGCTCTGCCCTTGTACCATCACTTCATTTTCTCTCCATCATCACCCCCCCTTTTTTTTTTAAGAAAGGGAAATGAAACCCCCACAGAAATTGAGGTCACATACTGAGCTTGTATCTTTGAGATAACCTGCAGGTGAAACAAGAAGGCAGGGGGCCGGTAGACCATTATGAATTGAAAGGGCACACCTGCTTCCCCCAATCAAAAGGTGAAGGAAAATTACAATTTATTTTCTTCGGCAAACTTCAGTCAGGCAAAAGGGGAGGCTAAGCCTGATTCCCTTTGGAATGTAGCCATAGTAGGCCTTCCCATCTAGTGAATCTTTTTCCTCCCAGCTCAAACTTTGATTCTAGGATTATAGTCTCCTGTTCCTCCCCAGGGCTAACATCCAAAGAGAGAGGAGGTAACACTGGTCCATAGTCCCTCTGTCAATAGTTGTTATGAAGAAATATCTTTTTTACTTTGCGGTCTGGGCTCAATGAAACCCCATATTTCATTTTAGAAGTGTTTCTCTCTCCTAGCAGAAGATAGGCAGGAGGGGGGAAGTCAATTGTTCCCAAGAACCACCCACCAACCATCAAAGCTTTAGAAATACTATTTGCCATCCTGAGAGGAGACAATGAAATTGCCAGCTCAGACTAGGGACAGGCATGAACCACATTTTTGCAATTCAGGGTTCGTGGCTGAACCACAAACCAAACCACACATTCATAAAAATTGGGAAGTTAGTTCACAAACCAAACCATTTTGTATGGGTTCATGAGCCATTTAAAGTTTAAACCCCTGCTTTCTGCTCCCTGAGAAAAACAGTAAGCCATTTAAACCCTTGCTTTCTGTTCCCCACAAAAAGCCATGAAAAGCAGAAAGTAGAAGTTTAAATGGCTCTGAGACATTTCACCTCCAGGCTTCTGCTTGTTGCAGCTTTTGACAACAAACAAAAAGCAGGGGGTGAAATGGCTGGGAGGCATTTCACCCCCTGCTTTCTGCTGGCTGCAAATAGCCATGGCAAATAGCCGTGACCAGCAGAAAGCTCTGAGTCATTTAAACCAAACAGCTGCGTGGTGGGTAGCACCTGCTGCTCAGTTTTTTTGTGAAGAGCAGAAAGCAGGGGCTTAAATGGCTGCTTTCTGTTCTTCACAAACCAACATGAACTGCATCAAAATTCATGGAAGTTCATGGTGGCTCTTTAGTTCACAAACATGGCTTCACGAACCATGAACCACCCAAAATTCATGATGAACATTAGTTCATGAGCCAGTTCATGCCTATCCCTAGCTCAAACCTTAGCTGGAATCGGGCACTTAGAAGTTAACAGAGAGGCCTCGGTTGTGAAGGCTAGACCTCAGGAAAGGATTCTTTGATCCACAAGGGGGTAGAAAAACAGAGATAATAAAATCTCTTGGGACAGAGGGAGAAGGGTCCGTTTGGGGTGATTCCATCTGGGGAAAGGATCTCTTCATCTTGATGGCTGCCATTGTCATGTGGAACAGACAAAGGGATGGCTGCCTAAACAAATATTCCAAGATAATGGGAGGTTTTAATAAACTGTAACCTCTAAGTCAAAGAGCCTGCCTCTAAGCAAGACCAGCTTGGGCATGTCTAGGGCTGAAGGATAGAGGATTATGTTTTGCATCGTTCCTTTGTATTCCTTGCTCAAACCATTGCTTTATAAATTTTATGTGCGTGGGTTTTTTACTGTTAACAAATGCTGGTAGCTATTCTCCATACTACTTATAGCTCCATCATTTGAACACACTATTTAATTTAAAATGGACACAAAGTGAAGGGAGGTGGTCAGTTGCTAAATCCCTATTTTCCCAGGACTGCACATGTATGGCAAGCCATCCCTGTGAATCCCAGCCCTTGGAAAGTGGAAGACACAGAATAGCAATACCCTAGGGAAGTTGGGAGTACTGGCCCTCTTTGTGAGTAATTCCTAAAACAATAGTTGGCGGCAGTGTACCAAAGAAAGAGTGAGACCGAAACCCAAGGGCTGGGAGAATGATATGTGGTTATGCAGATATGATTGCAGGCTGTTTAGATGCTTCAGAAGCCAAATGGAGCTGTGCTTGTGGGTCAGTAGGGAGACCCCCTTAAAACTACTCTATAAATCCTAGTGTAGTAAAGAGAGAACTTTAAAAATTTCAGGTCCACCAGCTCACAAACTCATTGGCTGCCAATATGAGAGGAGAAAAGATTTACATGCCAAGTCCACTAGGAATATGTCCTACACCATCCATGTCTCCCGTCTCCATCAAAATTAACTGAACTAACTCAACATTTGGAGCATTAGAGAATTAACATATTGTTCTAGCGAGCAGAACCATTCAAATTTGCAAATCTAATTTAAATTTTAGTTGATTGGAATGATTATTCTAATTCAAGCATGCGCTCCACCAATCTGTAAAATACAATGAAATTTGCTATGAATATTAACTTCAGCTCTATATATTTCCCTGAAGACAATCCTAAATTTTCGCAACCATGCAGTCAAACTTACAAATACCTTTAGAAAAGTTATGAGCAACAGCTTGAATGACCTTATGAATATTCTTGATTAACAAGAAATTGCCAGTTACTTCATGTCATAAAACAGCTTCATAAAGCTTACAGGCATTTCAGGCAACATGTTTAACACTAGTAGCAGTAACATACTCCAGAGGATTGAGTTATACTCTAATTTGACGCTCCTTAAATAAACAAATGAAAACAGAAGTGGTAAAATGAGGGATACTCAAATACCCGCAGCCTGCCCTCTAAGTTACAAGAAGGGAACCAAATCCTCCGTGGGGTCTTCTGGTGCCCATGGGGTCTTCTTCACCCAAAATGGAGGTGGTGGCAGCTATAAGCATGGATGGCTTCAAGGGGGAATTGGGTAAACATATGGAGCAGTGGTCCATCAGTGGCTATTAGCCACAAGGTACAGATAGGAACTCTTGGTCTGGGACAAGTGATGCTCTGTATTCTTGGTGCTTGGGGAGGGCAACAGTGGGAGGGCTTCTAGTGTCCTGGCCCCACTGCTGGACCTCCTGGACTGGATGGGAAATCGACCTGATCCAACATTGGCTTCTCTTATGTTTTTATGAGGGACCTCACCAGGCCTTTTCATCAGGCTACTCCTCACATGTAGCATGGTCTAGCAATGCCAGGGAATTGGCAGTATTTCATTTTGTCACCAGATGTGAGTCCTACGCGCCCCTGTCCTGGAGACCCTCTGTCACTGCTCACCATTGGCACACCCTTGTGCCTCCCTCTCCCCTACAGACCTGCCACTGCTGCTTGGCAGCTGCCCAGGTCTGACTATGGCAAGGCAGGGAGAACTGTATCTTGGTCTACAAATGATCATGGTCATTGAGCATGGTATCTTTGCTTGATCAACCCACTCACCACAAGGGTCATGGCATCCCCAAGGAGAACCTTTACTATTGAACTGTTTCAGTGCTTCACTGTTGCTGTTGATTTTGTAGATTGGTTTGTATTGCATATGCATATTGTATAATAATAAAGCTACCACCTATCACCTGGCATCTTTTTTCCTTTTTGGTTTGCTGGCACATTGCTGGGTACAGCCCGTTTTTTTTCTTTTTCTTTTGCATAGCACATAGACAGAAAGTTGGGCAGATTTTTCACTAATGGACTTCTCATACTAAGGGTGTAAGTCATGTTGGGGGGAACACCGGCTGCATTCAGAAGTCAGGGTAAAGCCAAAGTTTGCTGTAGTGGGCATGAATATGACTGATTTCTTACGCCTGTGAACAATGCTCCTTTCTTCTCTTCCTCCACTTCCTCTTCCTCATGTGACGACCCAATTTAGTATTCCTGGTTTTCTCTGTTATTTTAAAACACAGGTATCCAGGTGAATTGGAGTGAATTAGCTCACCCATAAACCAAGCTTAAACAAACTCCAGTTCACCGGGGCATTTGCAATTGCATATCATGGGAAACAGCATGTTAAAAGAAATTCTCTTAATTTACCCAGTTTCTCCCTGAAATCCAACAGTCAATTTATTTTCCTCTTTTTATAAATTCAGAGTTAGTTTTTAATCAATTTCATTATGATCAAAGAGAAATTTAACAGAGAAGGGGCAGGAAGGGAGGTTCAGCCAAATTTCAGAATTTCACTCTATAGATGCTCAAAGGTGGGCAATGTCTTCCCAAACCTTCCTGCCCTCCTGCTACAGCACCATCTCATGGTGTGTAACATAAAACAACTGCAATGGCTGATGTTACAAAAGGATGAAAGGATGCACTGATTTCTCTACAAGGAGAAATGAAAGAGAGTAAGAAGAAGCAATGCCTATATCTAAAATGGTGAATTTCAGAAAAAGAGATTCCCCTCCCCATAAGAAACACTCATGGGAAACCAGAGGTTGTTTCAAACCAGTCATTATTTGGATGATGAAGGAGAATGAGGAGTGCACCGTCATGAGAAACAAGCTGCAATCCTGCAAACTGTCATTTAAAATGACATCTGTCACAGCTCAAGAAAACACCAGAAATAACCTGAAAATGCTGAAAGAGAACAAAAGTATTATTTATGTAAAATATGTATATACCTGCTTTTCTCCCAGGCATCCCAGGATCCAACATTGTAAAAACAATACCAACTAGTTTAATAAAACAACACATTTAGATTGATGATAATAAATATGGATAATTAATAATAGCCAAATGTGTGGATACATTTCCATGTTGGGGCTGAGGTGAGGGAGCAGATCTATGTCCACCTGGCCTTTTCAACAAGGAACCTGGCCGAGCATCACTCCACACCGGCCCTCCTCTGCCCCACCTCCCTGACGCTCCCTGGCAGCCCAGCTCAGGAGCAGCGGCAGTATCCTCCTCCTCAGCACCACTGTCGTGCCCCCAGCTGTTGGGGGTTGGGATGCATATCCCACTGCTGCCCCTCAGCTGCCACCACTGCCACCTGCAGCCCACCCCGCCACATGCCACCACCGCCACATGCAGCCCACCCCGCACTCTCGGCCTCCACCTCCTCCTCCCCACCACCCTCCACAGGCGCTGGAGCTGGGGGGCTTTGGGGGTGGGCAGGTCCTGTTTGGAGCCCCAGGGCCATCCCGCACTCTAGGCAAATGCCTAGTTCGCCCTGGAAATGGCTTCTGCAGGGATCTGTTTCAGGCATCAATGGTGACAGATTAGAATGTTCGAGGGTGGGGCTTCTAACTGGCTTTGTCAGTAAAAGGGTGGGGGAAGGGCCCTTTCCAGGCCTATTTTGGCCTTTCAGGGAGGGGGAGGGAGGGAGTTCTTGACAAGCCCTTCCAGCTCTCAGTGGCAAAATAAAGTGGGTATAGATGAAGCCACAGTGCAGTTTTCCAGCTTCTCCTCTATGAACTATGAACTCTGTAAACCAGATTGCAAAGCACCAGAGAAATGAATACAAATGAATGAATGAACAAACAAACAAACAAACAAATGAATGAATGAATGAATGAATGAATGAATGAATGAATGAATGAATGAATGAACTGGTTTTCCCACTCTATAGTTATCCAAACCATAGAAACTAATTAGACTTTTCCATGTAATTTATCATAGTTTTAAAATTAATGCACATCTCTACTAGCCTATATACTGAGTGAAGTGAGGCTGCTGAGTTAGCTCCATCATTTGATATTCTAAGTTCTTTGTTTGTTTGTGACATGATACTTTTGTTGAACAATGGGTATGATCTAGGCAACTTTTTCACTCAATTGTGCCTCATAGCCCTTCTTACTACGGGCCCTGTCCCACATGGCTTATGTATGTGCACAATCCATGATCCACAGCATTGCGTTTTGGATGGAAAAGCTAGTTGATTCTAACCAGAAATCTGGTACACACATTAAGGGCAGAGTTTCATGTTTCCATGATTGTCAACTGCTCTCAGATTTCCATGATTCAGTCATCATTGGGCCAGTGGGGGGAGGGCTAATTAACAAAGACATTTTCTTCTTCATGACTGAGATTTCCCCATTATATAGAAAAGCCTTGTTTCTCTCTGTGGATGATATGGTGTGAGGTTTTCATGATTAGCATGGTCCCCAACACTTCATTATTGAATAAACCAATGATGTACCTCAAAGTTTTAGAGGTGGGATGGTGTCACAGTTAGAGCATCTGACTGGTACTGGGGAGACCTGAGTTCCAATGCCTATTCAGCCATAATGCTCACTGGACTTTGTGCTAGCTACTTTCTCTCCCTAGGACACCTGCCAGAGTTTTTATGACAGTAACATGAAAAAGGGAAGAACCAAGAGCAGAATATAAATGCAGTAGATAAATGTTAGAAATAACATTTATGCATCCATTTGAGAAATAACTAATACTAATTAAGTAACATCGAGTTGCATCTGAATTTTGGCAATCCCTCATGGGGTTTTCAGGGGAAAAGATGAGCAGAGATGGTTTGCCATTGCCTTCCTCTATATAGCAACCCTGGTCTTCCTTGGTGATCTCCCATACAAGTACTGACCACGGCCAACTCTGCTTGGTGTAGTGGTTAAGTGCACGGACTCTAATCTGGGAGAACCGGGTTTGATTCCCCACTCCTCCACTTGCAGTTGCTGGATGACCTTGGGCAAGCCATAGTTCTGTCAGAGCTGTTCTCTCAAGGGCAGTTCTGGAAAGAGCTCTCTTAGCCCACCTATCTCACAGGGTGTCTGTTATGAGGAGGGGGAGGGAAAGAGTTTGTAAACTGCTCAAAGACTTCGAGTGAAGGGTGGGGTATAAATCCAATCTCCTCTTCTGTTTCTGCTGACAAACTCATGATAGTATAAGTTATTCAGGCTGCTGAGAAATAATTACAAATTTACAAAAAGGAAAAGCAGAGGAAGCAACTCAAGTGTGAGCCACCCTTATGTTATGTCCACCTTCAGATACAGCTTTTGCTGATATGGTTGTACCCTTGGTTACCTTTTTTCACAAAACTAAATTTGGATAAAAGGAGAGGATGCACTAATTCGTTTTTTGTCCAAAGGTTTTCTCATGCTTGAGTTTCTTTGTCTCTCTAAACAGACAAAATCAATCAGTTATCTTTTTGCTTTCTCTTTGTCTTTCCCTGGGACCAACAGCACAGCTCATAGTAATAGAAATGATTAGGAAAGGGTTCAAAAATAAAACAACCACTATCATAATGTCATTACATAAATCCCTAGTGTAGCTACATTTGGGATACCGCGTACAGCTCTGTTCATCAGAGAGTGTTGGAAAGTACAGCACATGGCAACTAAAATGATCAAGGAGTCAGAATATCTTCCTTATTGAGGGAACCCTAAAGATACAGGGGAATTTTAGCTTACAGAAAAAGATGAAAATACAGGGGTATACAAATGGTGCAGAGGGAGTAAATAGTAACATTTTTGAACACTGTAAGCTGTAGAACTTGGAGTCACTCAATTAATTTAATTAGCATTTATTTCTGAATGTTTGCTTCATATCATGTATGGTTTACTTATGGAATTCACTGCTAGGGATGGGCAAAAACCAGCTCACGAACTAAAGTTCGTCATGAATTTTGGCTGGTTCATGGTTTGTGAACTGAAGTTCATGGAAGGTCAATTGGCATGATCTTCCTTTGAAATTTCAAGTGGCTCATGGCAGTTTGTGCCAGTTTGTGAAGGGATACATTTCCAGACAGATTGTCTGTGCTCAGATTGTTTACCAAACTTTAAAGCAAAGTTCAAAGCAATCTAGCCCCAACTTGGAGAGACTGTAGAAGAGCAGGAGGCAGGGCAAGGTTCCCTGTGTGTCTGATGTGTATAGCTTATAGGGGGTCCATTCTATATACTTTTGAACCTGAGCCCGGCATTTCCCCTCCAAAGCACTTTCCTGGGATCATCTTCTTTGGGAGGCCATAACTAAGACACCCAATGTCCAGTCTGCACATAACTTGGAGGGCATGTAGAGGAGTATCAGGGAGAGGTCCTCTGTAAGTTTGGTGTCTCTAGCATGCACAGGATCTGTTTTATGCTCTCCTGAACCTGTGCCTATCATTTTCCCAGAAAGCACTTTCCAGGGGGCACCTTCTTTGGGTGGCTGTAAATTCAGACCCTGTAAATCCAGTCCTCACTAAACTTGGAGGGAAGGTGGAGGAGAGTCAGCCAGAGATCCCCTGCAAGTTTGGCATCTCTAGCACAGCAGGGGGGCTATTCTACCCCATCAAGAACCTCATGAACCAAACCAGTTCATTTGGCACCTAAAAGTCTGTGACAGTTCATGACTCACGAACTGGGCATGCCATGAACTGAAGTGAACTACATTTTCCCAGTCTGTGCCCATCCGTATTCAGTACTGTAACTTGTAGAAATGAAATGAAACTATGGCTGTGGTCACACACACTAAATAATCCACTTTCAATCAACTTTCAGATCACTTTCCAACTGGATTTTTACTGTATGAACTGACAAAATCCAGTGAAAAAGTGCATTGAAAGTGGATTATTTAGTGTGACAGCAGCCTTAGTGCAGTATAATGGTTGGAATGTTCAGCTAGGACTTGAGAGACCTAAGTTCAAATCCCCATAAACTTACAGTGGGAGGGGCCTACTGCTCTCTCAGTCTACTCTTCTACACAGGGTTATTGGGAAAGTTAAAATGGATGAGGGAAGAACAATGTGGCTTGCACTTGAATCATCAGAGGAAGAAACTAGTCAAAATGTGTTGGAGAGATAGATGTGGGGTTGCTCCCCCCCTTTTTAAAAAGAGTTAAATGAATTCATGGAGGATGGGAGGGACTGAGGCTCAGTGGCAGAGCATCTCTTGGCATGCAGAAGGTCCCAGGCTCAATCCCTGACATGTCCAGTTAAGGGACCTGGGAATGGGTGATGTGAAAGTTTTCTGCTTAAAACCATAGAGACCTGCTGCCAGCCTGAGTAGACAATACTGACTTTGATGGACCAAGGGATTAAGTATAAGGCAGCTTCGTGGGTTCATGGCTCTGGCAAAGGATGTTCAAATGGAACTTCCATGATTAAAAAGATTCTGGAGGCAAACAACCAGAACAGCTCTTAGTTTATGTTCTGTGAAGACACCTTGCATGCCACTAGTGGAGCCAAAATGCAGGACTAGACAGGATTTGGGTCTGATCCAGCAGGGTACTTGTTCTTAATTCTCTGATTGGTATCTCCTGGGAAACAGGTTATGTTCATGAGCCTTCATGGCAGACCTTCCCCTTCCTTGCAGGGCAGCTCAGCAGCCAGGAACAGGGTAGTAATAATTTTCTCAGTATCTGACACAGAAGCTGTCTCATCTTCGCAATTTCATTCCATCCCAGTGCTTACAAGTGTTTACTCTCGCTTTCATCACCTGCAGTGACACTCTCCCACTTTCCCCCCACCTTTGCACGGCCTCCCCTCTTCTGTGTTTTAACAGTGCTTTCCAAAGTGCAGACCTAACTGCTGTTTTCCCAGCTGATTCCCATCTTCATTATCCATCCTGTGTGATTGCCTCTCCTCAGCTGTTCATGCTGCCGGCTTCTCGGTTTTCGTAGGATGCAGCATGTTTTGTGCAACAGCAACTCTGTAGGCCAGTCTGAGAAAAGAAAAGTGGATCCTACTGCTCTGAGTCTTCAGTGTTGAACCAAAACCAGCCAGGTGAGGGAGGGAAGAGCACAATGGGGGAAAAATGGATCTTGTTATACAAGTTGCATCTACTTTTCATCAACCTCACAAAAACTGTACAAACTGATACAGGTAGAAGTTGATACGGGTGCTACCGGACTCAAATCTTGACCTTCTTCTGCAGACCAACATGGCGACCCATCTGAAATGATATTCATGGAAGGCCACATGGATGGGAATCCATCAACCTCATAAAAAAAAAAACTTGCACAGGCACAAACTGATAGTAGATGCAATTGGACTTGAAAACGGTTTGCACAGTATGAGTCAGTGGCCCCTTCAGAGGAGGGGTCATTGCTCAGTAGTAAATGCAAGTGTCTTGCATGCAGAAGTCCCCTGGTTAAGTCCTTGGCATCTCCAGGTAAAGGATCTCAGGTATCAAGAGGTCGGGAAGCTTGATACCCTTGAGACTTTAACCAGTCAAAACAGGCAAGGGTAAACCAGTTGCACCAATGATCTGACCTTCTATACAACAGCTTCATATGGGACACACATACTTCCTATAGGCTGGATTTTAATCAGGGCAGATTTTCATATCAAACTGTAAGCAGTAACGCCACAGACTTTGCAGTGAGCATGTTTGACAGGTGAACATACTGTGTGTTCCACACTAGATGAGTCATACATGAACACTAGATGAGTCATACGATGAGCCTAGCCTTCTATCTGTTCAAACAGCTTTGTGGCTGTGCAGTACCTGCTGCAATGGAGTTTTGTTTCCTTGTCATGGTGGACTTTCCTTGCCTTTGAAGTAGTTTTGTATTTGTGCAGTAGGCAGCATCCATTCTCCTCCAGGATCCTGGATGGTTGGTTCAGGGAATTAAATGATGTGGGTGGGGAACTGTGCTGCGTGAAAACGTTCATGTGTGAAATAACCTTGATAATACAGATTTAAATGAACACCAAATGGTGAAATGTTTCAAGAAACCACAGTGTTTATTTATAAACATGCAGTGTTTATACTACACGATTGATCTGCTTATTATTTGTTTGTATGATTGACTACTAAGGGGCATGAAGTGTAATGGGGGGAGAAAATGAAAACTGTCATCCAGCTGTGTAAGAATGTTCACATGTGAAACAGTGTTGATTGCACTGTACTGCACTGTAATGTTTAAATACATGACAACCTGACAACCAGCCTTGAACTGCTTGCAGACAGCTGAATTGTAGGCTAAAAAATGGTTTCTCTGCTTGTGACCTGCGAACTGCATCTGATCCAAACTGACTGGTGTCTGAGCTGCCCTAATTGTGAGGGGAGGAAAGCATCATCATTCCATTTTTGGAAAGTTCAGTGTTCATGTTTTCCACTTTGGGGGAGGGGGATTCTACTGTGGTTTTTATACTTGATGCTAAAGCACATTTGCATTTATTTATACCCTGCCTTTCTCCTTAATGGGAACCCAAAGTGGCTTACATTGTTCTCCTCTCCTCCATTGTATCCTCAGACCAGTGTTCTCCCTAAGCTGTGCATGTGAATGGCCACTCATTAACACAGGAAGCCCTACTTAGGAGCAATCTGGAGCCACGCAGGGTCTTGCACTACCCATTGCCCATTTTAAGATAGGGTTGCTAAGTCTGGGTTGGAAAATACCTGGAGACTTTGGGGGTGGATCCAGGAGAGGGCAAAGTTTGGGGAGGGGAGGGGCCTCAGCATAGGACAATGCCATAGAGTCTACCCTTTAAAGCAGCCATTTTCTCTCTGTCAACTGGAGATCAGTTGTAAAAGCGGGAGATCCCCAGGCCCCAACTGGAGGCTCTGCAACAAACACACGGGAAACACGGCAAGGTTGAGCAAACATAGAAAAACACCATGTTAGAACAAAACACACAATACTATTATGCTACTATATCATCACATATTGATTTAAATCATATACTTAGAAGAAGAAGAAGAAGAAGAGATTGGATTTATACCCCACCCTTCACTTGAAGTCTCAGAGCAGCTTACAAACTCCTTTCCCTTCCCCTCCCCACAACAGACACCCTGTGAGGTAGGTGGGGCTGAGAGAACTCTAACATAAATTGCTCTTTCAGGAACAGCTGTGCCAGAGCTTGTGACTGACCCAAGGTCACATCAGCAGGTGCAAGTGGAGGAGTGGGGAATCAAATCCGGATATCCCAGATTAGAGTCCGCACACTTAACCACTACACCAAACTGGCTTAAATACAATAGAGACCTTAGTGTATCTTACTCATTATAGTACAAAAACCTAAAGAACATTATATATCTAGTAGAAAAGTCCACAGCTAACGAGACAGGTTCCAGTGCTGTAGACGATCTTGCTTTCTGATGAGAGACTGATGAGAGATGCAGCAGTCGTCAGTGATGTGGACTTTTATTGTTGTTCAGTCGCACAATCGAGTCCGACTCTTCGCGACCCCATGGACCAGATTATGCCAGGCCCTCCTGTCTTCTGCTGTCCGCTGAAGTTTGCTCAATTTCATGTTCGTTGCATCGATGACACTGTCTAACCATCTCATCCTTTGCCGTCCCCTTCTTCTTTGACCTTCAATCTTTCCCAGCGTCAGGGTCTTCTCCAGTGAATGCTCCCTTCTCATTTGGTGGCCAAAGTATTTCAGCTTCAACTTCAGGATCTGGTCTTCCAGGGAACAGTCAGGGTTGATTTCTTTTAGGATTGACTGATTTGATCTCCTTGGAGTCCAAAGGACTCTCAAGAGTCTTCTCCAGCACCACAGTTCAAAATAATCTATTCGTCGGCGCTCGGCCTTCCTTATAGTCCAGCTCTCACAGCCATACATTACTATGGGGAATACCATTGCTTTGACTATACAGACTTTTGTTGGCAAGGTGATGTCTCTGCTTTTTATCATGCTGTTTAGGTTTGCCATTGCTTTCCTCCCAAGGAGCAAGCGTCTTTTAATTTCATGGCTGCAGTCACCATCTGCAGTGATCTGGGATCCTAGGAACGTGAAGTCTGTCACTACTTCTACGACTTCCCCTTCTATTTGCCAAGGAGTGATGGGGCCAGATGCCATGATCTTAGTTTTTTTGATGTTGAGCTTCAAGCCCACTTTTGCACTCTCCTCTTCCACCCTGAGCAAGAGACTCCTTAGGTCCTCTTCACTTTCTGCCATCAGAGTGGTATCGTCTGCATATCTGAGGTTATTGATCTTTTCCCCAGCAATCTTAACTCCAGCTTGTGATTCATCCAGGCCAGCATTTCGCATGATGTACTCTGCATATAAATTTAATAAACACAGTGACAATATACATCCTTGTTGTACTCCTTTTCCTATGCTAAACCAATCAGTTGTTCCATCTCCGGTTCTAACTGTAGCTTCTTGACCCTTATACAGGTTTCTCAGGAGACACCTGAGGTGGTCTGGTACTCCCATCTCTTTAAGAACCTGCCATAATTTATTGTGATCCACACAATCAAAGGCTTTAGCATAGTCAATGAAGCAGAAGTAGATGTTTTTCTGGTACTCTCTTGCTTTCTCCATAATCCAGCGAATGTTGGCAATTTGATCTCTAGTTCCTCTACCTCTTCGAAACCCAGCTTGTACTTCTGGCAGTTCTCTATCCACGTACTGTTGGAGCCTAGCTTGTAGGATTTTGAGCATGACCTTGCTAGCGTGTGAAATGAGTGCAATTGTGCGATAGTTTGAACATTCCTTGACGTTGCCCTTCTTTGGGATTGGAATGTAAACTGACCTTTTCCAATCCTGTGGCCACTGTTGTGTTTTCCAAATTTGTTGGCAAATTGAGTGCAGCACTTTAACAGCATCTTCTTTTAAGACTTTGAATACCTCAGCTGGGATACCATCACCTCCACTAACTTTGTTGTTAGTAATGCTTTCTAACGCTCATTTAACTTTGCTTTCCAGGATGTCTGGCTCGATGTCCGTGATTATACCATCGTGGTTGTCAAGGTCATTGAGGTCCTTCTTGTATAGTTCTTCTGTGAATTCTTGCCATCTTTTCCTAATCTCTTCGGCTTCTGTTAGGTCCCTACCGTTTTTGTCCTTTATCATGGCCAGCTTTGCATGGAACGTTCCCTTGATTTCTCCAATTTTCTTGAACAGATCTCTAGTCCTTCCCAATCTATTGTTTTCCTCTATTACTTTGCATTGTTCATTCAGGAAAGCCTCCTTATCTCTCCCTGCTGTTCTCTGGAAACCTGGACTTTTCTACTAGATATATAATGTTCTTTAGGTTTTTGTACTATAGTGAATAAGATACCCTAGAATCTCTATTGTATTTAAGTATATGATTTAAATCAATATATGAATACATAGTAGCATAATACTATTGTGTGTTTTGCCCCACCTGGAGGCTGGCAACCTTATTTTAAGATCACAGCAGTTCTATTCTGCTCAGGATATGAACTGCTCTGCTTAGTGGGGGGGAGGGCTAGAGGGAACATTGCTAATAACTACCCTGTGAGGTAGGTTAAGCTGAGAGTCATGGCTGGCAGAACGTGATCCAGCAAGCTTCCATAGCATGAGTGGGGATTTGAACCTGCTCGCTGCTGGTAAAGAGCAAACAAACAATCCAATGATCTCTTCTTCATCACCTTGCAACCAACAGTTACGCACATTGCATTATTTTGGCTTGTCTTCAGCTATGTGAATGCCATTACAGAGAGCCTTAAACACAGGGTGAGGATATATAGAGCACGAGCATTAATCGCAGATTGTCTGCTCTGTAATTATGGAAGTGCACCTAGTGCAGCCTAGCTGACAACTTAGAACTAGGCAACACACGGTATTAAGGAAATAGTAATTAATTTGATGACATGCCCTAAATTCGCAACTTTCTCTTAGGGAGAATGCTGACATACATTCGAAGAGTGGCAGAGACGGAATGAAAGCCCATGCTCTGCCCTGAAAACAAACACTTTGGAAAGCAGCAAATATGTGTTCAAATTGGAGATCAGAGAAGCCTGTGAGATGGCTGTAGCTGCTGCTTAGTCAGCCTTTAGATCAAAGTTGTGTTTTATTTCATTCTTCATGCTTTGTTGTCTGAATTTATTTGTTTTTATTTTATTTTTTATAGGCCCAAGAATACTGCAGCAATGCTGAAATAAATTTATCTCCTATCCCCGTACGGTTTTCGGAAGGTGGCGAACACTTATTTTGTTCTGACGGATGTTTGATAATGTTTGATTAAGGGAAGCAACCAGCCTAATGCAGTATTTAACATACAGGATTTGTGTTACCTGAGCTTGTTGTAATAAGATTTTTTTTTCACTGCTGTTTATCATGTTTTCATGACTTTGTTGCCATTGACTTTAGTGTAGGTCTTGGGTATTTGAAATAAAATGGTGGTGAGCAGAATCACCTACAATGCTCCAAGCCCCATAGAGGTAGGGTGGCATTAAAATGTAACAGACAAATAGAAAGGCGGGATTTTATCTAAGAACATAAGTGCTCCCCAAGATCAAACCAAAGGTCCATCTATACCAACGCTATATTGTCCAAAGTAGATGCTTCTAAAAGGCCTGCTAGTAGAGCACAGAGTGACTCTAGCAACCTGCAGGTAGGGCCTGGAGTTCTCCTGGAGTTCTCCTGGAATTACGACTGATATCCAGACTGCAGAGATTTGTTCCCCTGCAGGAAACAGCATATTTGGAGTGTGGCTTCGATGGAGTAACAGCCCCTCTGAGCTCTCTCGCCTTCCCTAACTCTACCCTCTCCAGATGCTGTCCCCCCAAATCTCCAGGAATTTCTCAAGCCAGAGTTGGCAACTCTAACACAGAGAACAAAATCTCCCCTTGTTGTCCCCCAGCTGGCAGCAGCATATTTTCAGGCAGGTCAGCTGCTGAGGCCCAGCACTTCCAATGGGTCCCACTGGTGACACCTTCACACCTGCATATCTCCCTTCCCACTCACCTGTTCAACTTTCTACCTGCCCACTCACTCACTGATTCCCCACAAGCAGCTGTGCCACCATCGCTCTTCTGTTCCCCCTGCTTGCATTGGTCAATTTCACACTATTCGCTACGCCGCTGCATTTTTACCCACAGCCGCCCCCTGATTTCCCCCATGTTTTCTTGATCTCAAAAAACAAGGATCGAGAAGATGTGGGGGAAATCGGGCAGAGCTGTGGGTCAAAATGCAGCCGTGCAGCGAGTAGTGTGCATTTGACCAATGCAAGGGGGAAAACAGAAGAGTGAGGGTGGCACAGCTGCTTGTAGGGACTCAGTCACTGCTTGCCACCCACGCTGCTGGCTGTATGTTTTGCCTGATGCCACCAAAGAAAGAGGATTTAGATAGTGTATGGTAGTGGTCCCTGGATAGACTAGGCTAGACTGATATCCTCAGATCTCAAAAGCTAAGCAGGGTCAGCCCTATTACTTCTTGGACAGGAGACCACCAAGGAAGTCTAAGGCTGCTACAAAGAGTAAAGCAGTGGCAAAGAACCTCTGAACTTCTCTCGCCTTGAAAACCCTATGGAGTCACCATGAGTCGGCTGCTACCTGGTGGCAAAATGATGGTGGTGGTGGTGATTTATTTATTTATTTATTTAAATTTCTTAACTGCCCTTCCCTGCTTACATGGGGCTCAGGGCAGTTTATAACGACATAAAATCCAATACAGATTTTAAAAAACAGTTTAAACTACAAAAGATCAGTACTAAAACATTCAGCGTAAATATTTAAACACTTTAACAAGATGGCATGTTTAGCATTCAGATTTTCATGAGGGGGAGGGAAGGGGTGATGGTGGTGCTGAGGGGGAGGAGGTGGTAGTGGTATGTCTAGCAGCATGCACTGCCCAACTCTGTGAGGGGAAGGATGTGCGAGCAGCTGGAAGTAAGGGAAGCAGAAGTGTTAGCAAATGAGCAGGCAGGTGGGGAAGTACTCATAGCTGGGGGTGGGTGAGAGAGACCAGTTTGGTGTAGTGGTTAAGTGCGCAGACTCTAATCTGGGAGAACCAGAGTTGATTCCCCACTCCTCCACTTGCACCTGGCTGGATGACCTTGGGCAAGCCATAGTTCTGATAAGAGCTGTTCTTGAAAAAGAGCAGTTTCTGTCAGAGCTCTCTCAGCCCCACCTACCTCACAGGGTGTCTGTTGTGGGGAGGGGAAGGGAAAGGAATTTGTAAGCCGCTCTGAGACACCTTTGGGTAGTGAAGGGCGGGGTATAAATCCAATCTCTTCTTCTTCTCTTCAGGTGGGCAGGCAATGGGTATGAGCAGGAGGTGAGGCATGGTGGTGGACAGGGAAGGACAGAGCCTTGACCCAGAGTTACACTGTCTCTGAACACGGTGGTTCCACTTAGCCATGCCGGTTTACAGTCATTGATGGACCTATCCTCCATGAATGTGTCTAATCCTCTTTCAGAGCCATCTAAGATAGCAGCCAGCTTTACATCTTGTGGCAGTGACTTCTGAATGTTAATTATGCCTTATGAAAAAAAGATTATTTTTAAAGACATACCAATAAAGCTAAGAACATGAGAAATGGGAGGAGGTTGATTCTTAAGTGGCAGAAACGTTACATCTCCTGAACATGCAAGGAACTGAGAGAACTCCTGCTTCTTACATTCATTCCCCAAATCCCTGTCTCTTCTGGGAGCAGTGAAATGAAAAGCTCTTGCAAATTAAATATTGTCTAATTCCCCGTTCCTTTTTTGCACATTTTAATTATGTATCTAATGCACTGTAAATGTGACATCAGAATTCATGTTGAACACTACGAATTTAGGTTTAATTTTTTGAAAGAAGTGGGAAAGAAAAAATTATACCACATGGAAATATGTTCAGTGGTTAGAGTGTAATTAGAATAGGTAATTGAGCTTGCATAATTTCAGGTTCTGTTTATTCTGTATCCTTGTTGCAAATTGATTCAGAGTTGCAGAAAAAAAACCCTCTGTCATAGGAATTGATATATACTTCTCTTTTTTTAAACCACACACATTGTGAAACATGAACAGTGCCATTCTTATTTTATTTTTTGCCGCCAAGTCACAGCTGACTTACGGTCATCTGGTAGGGTTTTCAAGGCAAGAGATGTTCAGAAATGGTTTTCCATTGCCTGTCACCATGTTGTGATATGGGCATTCCTTGGAGGTTTCCCATCCAAATACTAGCCAGGGCCAACCCTGCTTGGCTTCTGAGATCTGACAAGATTGGATTAGACTAGGTCAGGAATCCGTGTTTATCAAGTTGTGATTTTTAAAAAATTATCACCCCTGCTGTTTCAGTCCCTGGGTCTATTTCCAGTTTGGCGTAGTCATTAGGAACACGGACTCTAATCTGGGAGAACCAGGTTTGATTCCCAACTCCTCCACATGCAGCTGCTGGGTGACCTTGAGCCAGTCGTAAGTTTTTTCAGAGCTGTTCTCTCAGGGGCAGTTCTCAAGAGAGCTCTCTCAGCCCCACCTACCTCACAGGTTGTCTGTTGTGGGGAGGGGAAGGGAAAAGGATTGTAAGCCACTCTGAGACTCCTGGTAGTTTGACCAGGGTATAAGTAGGGTATAAATCCAGTTTCTTCGTCTTCTTCGTCTTCTGTATCAAAGCTGTGCTTCCTTATTGCCACACACAGCTTTCTGACTCCTTGCAACAACTTTTCCCCATAAAAGGCATATATTTTTCAACACTAATTGTGCAACGATAAATCAGCAATGGACATTATAAAAAATTATATATATGAATAGCTGTACAGCAGACAGACTCAAAGCAAATGGCTGTACAAAACCACAACAAGAAGTGGAGAGCTGAACCACAAAATCTAAACAAATGGGTCATTCCATTAGCAGCAGGGCTTTTCAGTAGCAGACTCAAGGAGCCCTCCTTTGAAGAAAGAGTATGTTTACATCCAAGAAAAATGCCACCACTAGTGGAACAGAACCATGGGTTCTAACTCAGTATAAAAAGAAACAATCTATAGATCATTTACTTATCATTCAATGAGAGCTGGTATAGCACAGGGCATAAGAACGCTGAGTTATGACTAGGAGTTAGTCATTTCCCCCCTGTTCAGTTCCTTTATCGTTCTGGTCTCCCATCCTTACGTTATGGTTTAATGCAGGAGATTTTAAAAATTAATTCTGGAATTGGATTATGTGCCATTTCCTACAACTGTGTGTGTGTGTGTAAGTGCCGTCAAACTGCTTCCGATATGGCAACCCTGTGAATTGATCAAGATGGGTAGCCACGTTAGTCTGTCTGTAGCAACAGAAAAGAGCAAGAGTCCCGTAGCACCTTAAAGGCTAACAAAATTTGTTGCTGCAGGGTGTGAGCTTTCATGAGTCACTGCTCAGTTCTTCTACTGCTGTGAATTTATGACCTCCACAATGTCCTGTCATTAACAGCCTTGCTCAGGTCTTGCAAACTAAGGGTCGTGGCCGTGGCTTCCTTCACTGAGTCCAGCCATCTTAAGTTGGTTCTTCCTCTTTTCCTGCTGCCTTTGACTGTTCCAGTGACTCTTGTCTTCTCATTATATGACCAAAGTACAATAGCTCCAGTTTAGTCATCTTAGGTCCTAGGAGAGTTCAGGCATAAACTACAGATTTAAGTTCTGTTATGTCATTGTCTGCTTCAGTGTACATTGATAAAAAATCTGCCAAAAATCTCAGTCTTAGGTAAACCTAGGTATAGTTGTATCAGGAGGTTTTTTCCAATGTGTTTTTTTTTTCCACTGATGTATATATTTACTGCATGTAAAAAGAATATTGATGCAGGCACACATAAAGACTGATTTTTTTGCTATATCAATCCACACAGATTCACATTAAATGTTAAACACCAGTTTAAAAGAATGTTGATGCTGTTATGTGTAAAGGGTGGACCCCGCTGAAAACCCACATTCGTTCCAGAACTGGAAAACGGCAAACATATCAAGACTTATTGATATAATCTCTCAAGGTAAAATATTAACAAAAAGGGATCTGGAAGATAAAACAAATTGTAAAATAGCTTGGTATGAATACCTTCAGATACAACACTTAATAAACAGTAATCGACCCCAACTTGATCCGAGACAACCACTTACCATTTTCGAGAAACTATTATGGAAATATGAAGGCAACACAGGTCTAATATCTAAAATATATAAACAGCTTCTCGAGGAAAAAACCACCAACCCATCTAGCTATCAAATTGCTTGGCATATTGATCTTAATCAACAACTTACTGACGATCAATGGGCCCAGATTTGGAAGACACACACTAAGATCTCGACTTCACTGAACATACAAGAAGCTGCACTCAAAGTACTTCACAGGTGGTACCTTACACCAGCCAGACTCTCACGCATATATGCTAACGTATCACCGCTCTGCTGGAAACATTGCGGACAAAAGGCCACTTTTTTCACACTTGGTGGAGTTGTCCAAAAGTAATCTTATATTGGAAACAAATCATTAGACACATAAAATCTTTCACAGACTACGACTTACCTTACGACCCGAGGACCATCCTTCTTCATCTCTGGACTACAAACCAACCACCTGAAAATACAAAAAGTCTCATTAATACTTTATTGATAGCAGCAAAAGTATCACTGGCTAAAAAGTGGAAAGCTGACAATCTCCCAACCATGCAACAGTGGCTACACAAAGCATGGGATTTTTTCCTGCAAGAAAAGATACAAATATGGACAAACAAAGAAGACCCTAATAGTCAATTACTTAACCCACTAGACAAATGGTATCCTATTATAGAAAAAATGAATATGGACAAACTCGATTGGGAATCTATCAAGTCCCCTAGATTCGAGCTACTACTGTTTGGCTAAGGTTCAGTTTGACGAATTAACCCAGGGGCTAGCACAACCATCATCGATTTACATAAGCTGGTTACACTACTCTCTTAACACAAAATTGAAATAACCATTTAACTGAAATCTTTTTTTCTTTTAGGACCAATCATTTGTTAGCATATATGTTTATGTATTATGAAGATTTGTTATGATACAAAATTTTCAATAAAATGTTATAAAAAAAATGTGTAAAGGGTGGACTGCAGGCGTCCCTGGTCATCTCTATCATACCACCTTCTATCTCCCCCCCCCCGTCATGACAACTTTTCAGGCCTACAAACACCATCATCCTTCACTACCCACTCCAGCATACAGTTATGGCTACTCTGTAGGGAGCAGAGTACAACCTTCTCTTTTTAATGTTTTTTTTTTCTTTATACAAATCTAAGACAGGAAACACACACAAAAAAACTAAGACATCTTTGCATATTGCAGGGAATTTCTTTTTTAGAATCAAATTATCAATAACACATGCAAATGTCTTAGATCTCATATCCCTCAGCACTTGTCTCCATACAGTAGATGCTGAAACACATCTTCTCACATTAATCCAAACTACTGCAAGTTCGGAGGAGGAACCTGCTCGTGACTACCCCAACAGTGGATATATGAGCACAGAAAGGTGGTATTTTTCAGTGTGTTGCATATTGGTGCTCCAATGAGGCAAAAAGTTTGGCAAACCTGAAGGAACACAGTGTCTGTTTAAAATAAATAAATGGAACAATGGAGTATTTCCAAGGTGCTGGTTCCACTTCCTTAAAAATGACAGTTAATTCAGAATCCCAAAATTCCAAGAGGAAATTTAAATCAGGAGACAATTGGGTAGGGCTGCCATGTCCAGACCTCACAAAGCATGAGCTTTTGGGGGCATGGGGAGGGGGACCGGGCAGGGGCTTGCCCACCTGCAGAGGGCAAATGGCAACCCTCCTGTCAGGAGGGTTTCCAGTTGTGATCCTCAGTTCAGTGGCCTTAGTCTTCATTCTCATCTGTAGTGCTGTCTCCTCCTTGCCCATGCACAGCTACCTATAAGGATCTATGGTGTGCTTCAAACACTCAAAACAGACAAAATAAATACTAATTATTATTATTATTTTATGGCAACCTAAAATGTACCCTCTTTACCCTTAATATGTCTGGCATGGCCACTTTAGAAGTGTGTGTGTGTTAACTGCTGTCAAGTTGCTTCCAACTCTTGGTGATCCTATGAATTAATGACCTTCAAAACGACCTGTCGTTAACAGCCTTGCTCAGGTCTTGCAAACTGGAGGCCTTGGCTTCCTTGGTTGAGGAATGACTAAGTCCCGAAAGGGGATATGCATTTGCATTAGAGGTACATACTTATGCAGCATAAACATATTATCCCTACATTAGCTTAAAAGCTTCAGGATCAAACTTAAAATATACCTCAGGGCAGTTGTAAAAGGTGTTAAATATTAGCATAAAAAGAGCAGATTATATTGCTTAGAAACTATAATCTTTGTGTACATACTGCAGGTTTATCGTACTCCTCCCCATGGTGAAGCATCTTTCCCATAGGTAACTGAGCAGAACAGAGTATTCATGCATTGGCGTTAGAAATATCAATGCTGGTTGAAATCAAAAGGCGAAAAGAAGTCTCAGGTAGCATTTCTTACTACAGAAAACCCACAGCGTTGTCTGAAAAATATATACATTCAATGCTCATTGAGGTATAATTGGATTCTCTATGGGTATTTTGCAACTAAAGCTCTTTCAAGGGGTGTGCTTCTTAAAGACCTATTTTCTTAACATTTTTAAGATGGCGATGTGAGATATATTCTGCAGAATGTTCACACAAAGGCGGTTAAACTGATTCTGGGAATGGTAATTTTGTTACAGTGATTGACACCAATTTTTAGGTGGGTATTCTTGTAATCGACAACACATTCTTGTAATGTTAACCATTATTTGTTCAGACCATATGAAATATCACAAAATGTAAGCACGGTCTATAAAACTAAAGAAAGGAAAAGATATAAAAATTCAAGACTACAGCAATTTTTAGACTGAAAGCGCCACCACATACAGGGTAAAAGTAGACCTTCCTTTCAGGCATGGTTTAGTGAAGTGATTGATAGACAAAAATATATTGAAAATACTTATTGTATGAGAAAAATAGGGTCAAACATTATTTTTTGTGTTAGCCCTAATCTGGAGAACCAGGTTTGATTCCCCACTTCTCCACATGAAGCCTGCTGCGTCACCTTGGGCCAGTCACAGTTCTCTCAGAACTCTTTCAGCCCCACCTACCTGACAAAGGGCCTGCTGTAGGAAGGGGAAGGGGAAGAGATTGTAAGCAGCTTTGAGACTCCTTAAGGTAGAGAAAAGCAGAGTATAAAAACCTACTTTTCTGCTTCATCTTGGAAGCTGAGCAGAGTTGGCCCTGGTCAGTATTTGGAAGGGAGACCACCAAGGAATATCAGGGTCATAACACAGAGGCAGGCAATGGAAAACCACCTCTGAACGTCTCTTGCCTTGAAAACCCCATGCGGTCACCATAAATCTGTTGTGACTTGATGACAAAAAAAGGTTGCACAGGGTCAGATCCCCTGTAAAATAATATTGAAAGAGAAGTCATCTTTGGGGTTGGCCCAGTCCCTACATTTCTTGTAATGGTTCTCTTTGCGTGGTACAGGCAGGGCTTTGGCCAGTTATTCTTACTGACTGGGCCTGCTTTGTTTCCAGGAGGGGCTCTAAATAACTGAAAAGAAACACAGTGGCTGAGTTCAGACTGGCAGTTTGAAGTGGGATCCAGTCATGGTAAAAAAGCCCTGGAACAAACTGTTCTCAGTTTTCCCGGTCACACTGCGCCAACTGATGTGGGAGCATACTGGGAGGAGGCGCGCAGTTCATTCAGACTGCTGGCCCGGAGGTGCGGCTGTAAACGGCTTTTCCCTAGTAAATCATCCGGATGCCTATGTGTGTATGAGCGCATGAGCACATATGCACTCATGCACTCATACACACATAGGCATCCAGCCAAACAGGGAGCGGTGGCGCAGGGAGTAAAATCACCTGCAGTAACAACTAGCGAACAGCCACTATGGCTGTTCGAGTCCCACCGCGACCGGGGTGAGCTCCCGGTCCTAGTCCCAGCTCCCGCCCACCCAGCGGTTTGAAAGTAAAAACAAGTAGATAAATGGGGACCTGCCTTTAGAGAGGCGGGGGGCACCCTCCCCTTCGGGGGTGAGCAGTGGCGGTTAAAAACTGGCGGCGAACATTGGCGGTGGCAGAAAATGGTGGCGGCAGCAGTGGGCAGCGGACGGTCGAGACCTGGCAGTGGGCGGAGCCGCGGACGGAAGTCGAGACGTGCGGACGGCGGGCGGCGCGATGGCACGATGGAGCCAGCTGAGTGCGGACCGAGAGCCAAGGCCGACGCAGGCCTCCGCACTGAAAGAAACCCGGCCGCGGAAGTCTCCTAGCCCAGAGATGGAAGATCTTCACCAGGACTCGAAATCCCACGCCTGGAGCCCCGCCGGGAAGAAGAACAGGAAGCCCTGCCCTGCCCTGCCCTGCTCAGGGTGCTGGTAGGATGCCCCTCCCCCTGTAATTGTGGCCCTAGTTAGGAAATACTAATATACTATGTAAACCGCTCTGAGACCCCCTAGGGAGTTTGAGCAGTATATAAATTGAATCTATAAATAAATAAATAAAATAAATAATTTGGGGAGCATCACATTGCACCAGCACCGCATTGGGTGGTAGAGCAGAGCACAGCCAATCATATCGCTGCTGCCTTATGCGCAACGTGGGTTGCTCCCGGCTTTTCGGCTGAGCGTTCACACTTCCGGGAAGCGGAATGCAGCAGGATAAAGGCACTCGCTGGGATTTCCTACCACTTTCAACAGGTATCTTTTAATCCCGGGAGCGAAGCGGAACAGCACGGGTTGCCTACGGGTGGGGAACACCAGGCAGATGTGCCTGTGTGAACGCCTCCTTTAATCCACTTGGGAAACGTGGCTGAAACGTGGCTATAGTGGGGCAAATTGCCAGTCTGAACTCAGCCAGTGATATTCCCATTAACCAATAGAAATGCCTGTTATCCTCTAACCAAGCCCTACAAGCATCTTAACTTTACAATATCAGAGTAGATGTGTGTGTGTGTACGTATTTTCACAGTAACCCATATATTTATAGTGAATATTTGACTTGTATGATGAAGGAAAGTCCAGAATTCCAAGGATCTAATCAAATTCAAGTAAGGTCATTTAGCCCTGGGCAAGCCTAGGTCCAAAATTCAAAACAGACAGCCTCATCAATACATGTTTGGTTCAGCATCCCTTCCAGCCCATGAGGGATCCATCAGGAGAAGCAAATCAGCTTGTTTATGTATGTGTGTTCCTGTTTCCCTGTGGGCTGCCGTGAATGCTGTTGCAAACTTATCGTCTTCCTTTGTAGCTTAAGAATTTGATCAGTGTATAAAGAACTTTTTGGGTAATGCACTTGGGTTCCTTAAAAGTATTCAGTGTTTCTAGGGACTGAACCCTGATAAATGAGATATACAACCCCCACTCCACTTTTGGATAATGGATGTTTTGCTCCTTAGTTGTGATACGAAAAACATTAGAATAGCATAATTTGCATATTTCTTAAAATCAAGCACCTGCTTGCAAAATCAGTACCCTTGGTTCAGAAAAGTCTCAGCCGATTGCCAGACATTTGCAATGTGGATCAGAAAATCTAGTGCCTTCCATAATACCGGTGGCAAGGCAGAAAAGTATGTGTGCGTGTTAAGTGCTGTCAAGTTGCCTCTGACTCATGGTGACCCAATAAATCATTGTCCTCCAAAATGGCCCATCATCAACAGCCTTGCATAAGGTCTGAGGGCCGTGACTTCCCTGATTGAGTTAATCTATCTCATGTTGGATCTTCTTCTTTTCTTGCTTCTTTCAACTTGTCTTTTCCAGTGACTCATGTCTTCTCAAAAAGTAGCCAAAGTTATGGAAAAGTAACCCTTTTTATTTCAAATGGTTGCTAATTATCTCTCAATTCAGTGTTTGAACAACCCCCAAATGAGTTTGAGGGTTGTTATCCTAGCAGCTGATATGTATGAAGCTAGGCCGAGTTCAGACTGGCAGTTTGGCCCGTATAGGCACGTTTCATTAAAGGGATTAAGGGGCCGGTTCACACAGGCACAGCTGTCAGGCATTCCCCAGCCGTACTCAACCCATCTTGTAATGCTTCCCTCCCGAGTTTAAAAAGTACCAGGTGAAAGTGGTAGCAAACCCTGGAGAGCACATTGATCCTGCTTCCCGGACGTGTGCATGCTAAAAGCCACACAAACTAGCCACATTGATAATTGCTGCTGCACCTATGTGCATAGGCGCATATCACCAGAGTGAGAAAAAGCAGCTTACAGCTGCACCTCTGCCAGAGGTGGGCCAACAGTGCGAACACTCCCTTGCGCCTCCTCCCCGGTATGCTCCCACATCAGTCAGTGCAGTGTGACCGTGAATACCCGGAACACGTTTTTCCGGGTCTTTTTGCCACAACTCCCTCGTGCTTCATACTACCAGTCTGAACTCAGCCCTAGTCTGAGAAATTTCACTAAAAATGGGGCCCTTCTTTCTGGCATCCTTCTAAAAGTCCACTGATGTATCATCTGAGGAAGAACCTGATCGGTTTGCCTTGAGCTTTACCTCAGACAATATCCAGTGACAATCTACAGATGAGGGATGCTACTGAATTTTTTTTCAGAGTTCTGCTTTAATTCAAGTTTTGATTTTGTTTCCACCTTGAGGAAAGTCAACCTTGCAAGTCTGATGTTTGTGCCATTTTATGTTTTGTCATGCCAGTTTTCCCCCATTAAGATGTAATGCGTCTTTCAGTGATATTTTTTTTAGAAAAATAATCTTGTTGTTGTTGTTGTTCAGTCGCACAGTCGAGTCCGACTCTTCGCGACCCCATGGACCAGATTACGCCAGGCCCTCCTGTCTTCCGCTGTCCGCTGAAGTCTGCTCAATTTCATGTTCGTTGCATCGATGACACTGTCTAACCATCTCATCCTTGCCGTCCCCTTCTTCTTTGACCTTCAATCTTTCCCAGCATCAGGTCTTCTCAGTGAATGCTCCTTCTCATTTGGTGGCCAAAGTATTTGAGCTTCAGCTTCAGGATCTGGCCTTCAAGGGAACAGTCAGGGTTGATTTCTTTAGATTGACTGATTTGATCTCTTGCAGTCCAAGGGACCTCAAGAGTCTTCCAGCACCATAGTTCAAATAATCTTGAATGTCAATAAATCACAAAATCAGTATTATTCTTTTATACATATATTATAGGTATCAACAGCATAAATATAACTTGAAGTAAAATGTGTAAAAGAAACAATCAGTACCTCTAAGGAAAATGGCAGTCTGAAACCATTCACCATATGAAAACAAAATTTTAAATTTACTTCCATCTCTATGAAGTATGCATGGAATTCCCAACCCACTAACCTCTACCTCCTTCCGGAGAAGTTTCAGTAGCCATCTGGAAATGTCTCTTGTTTTTCTCAATCACCATCAACTTTTTCTCCTGATGAACCAGAGAAATGGAAAAGCGTATATTTTAGATGAAATAGGGGGCCAACTTAAAGATGCATGTCCACCTCTTAAGAAATGTCATTGTTTATTTCTTGTTTCAAGAATGTGTTGAACTTTCCTTGCTTGAAAACCTTTGCTGGTTTCCTTTAACACAGTGTTTTTCAACCACTGTGCCGTGGCACACTAGTGTGCCGTGAGATATTGTCTGGTGTGCCGTGGGAAAATTCCAATTTCATCCGTAACGTATGAACAATTATAAAATAAAGTATTATTATTTCATAATAAAGTAATTATAAAATAATTTCTTTGTGTTTATTTGATTCCTATTCAAGAGAATTACTTTATATATAGTCAATATAGGCACAGAGTTAATTTTTTTTAACATTTTCTAATGGTGGTGTGCCTCGTGATTTTTTTCATGAAAAAAAGTGTGCCTTTGCACAAAAAGGTTGAAAAACACTGCTTTAACATCCCTTTAACATTGTTTTGCCTGACATGAGCCCCACACATTTCTATAGTGACCCTGATCTGCAAACAGATTGTCCAAAGAGTGCCAGTTACCATGATAGCTTTGCAAAGTTTGTGAGGCCCCTGTTGCTTTCTATCTTTGGAAAATTGCATCCCTGGGCTCTTCACTTCTCTTTGTTGCCTACTTTGAGGGCTACTGCAAAGCTGACTCCTTCCAGGAATCTTTCTCTGTTGATTAATATCTCTGCAGTCTCAGGCTAAACCCTTGCCCTTCATCTTTACGTCTGATGACCTGCCTTCCTTGAATTGTGAGCATTAGAGCATATGGGGATGCTTTGGGATAGGGACGCATCGTGTGGATTTACTTCCTTGTATAAATAATTAACACCAACCCAAGTAGCATTTCGGAAGAAGTTTAGCGATGTCTTTCTGATGACATTCTGCAGGCTTTGAATCTGGCTAACTTGCAATAATAGACAATCTGGGAAAAGCGTCAGCTTATTGCTGCGAAATAAATGCTTACCAGGTTTCTCCCCTTCCACCAGGCTAATGAAAGTTTTACATGCTGACATTAAAATATGTAGGCTCTTACATTAATATCGGGCTGGTGTAAATTATCTACACTCCTTAAAGTGATGCGCTATCTCCAAAACACACTGCTATTTAGCATAGATATTGAGCTCACTCACAAATCAGGATTCTAGCATGATATCCAGTGAACTTTTACATAATTACTTACTCTGCGGTGCCTTTCCCAGCTTTGAACTAATTCACATCTCTTGCTTCTTTTAAAATGGATGCAGCAAAAGAGTGGCTATCCATGAAGTTTTGCATTTCTTTTTTAATAGTGGTTCACATTGCATAATCAAAAATACAGGCTGACAAGGGGGAGCCATTGCAAATCATGGAAATAAGAAAATAGAAAGGGAGGGTTTTTGTAAAAAGTGTGGGTTTCTGAGGGCAGCTTTGAATGCCACACAAAAGTGCCCAGAGAAGGTCTCTCTGAGTATCTTATCCAAGATGGATGACAATTGAGTTTTTTTGGGGGGGGAATATTTCCAGAACAAGCATGCATGATAACTGTTTACTGACACTTACTGTGTTCGATCTTTTGATTAGTTCTGCTTATGCAAGGGATACTTCTACGTGTGCGAGTTTTGTGCCGATTTGTCTGTCCCATGGTAGTCCTCTTGAAGGGTGTCCACCACCATTCCTGAGGGTCCACTGACACCCCCCACAGGATTTTGAGGAGCATAGCAAGCTGCAGTGAGAAGGGAGAGGTGGGCAAGTTCCATTCCAGAAGCACTGTATAGGACCCAACCCAGTGGCTTACACTTTGTGGTAAAATAGAGTTTCTACACAACCTAAAAACAGAAACCAGAATTTTTGGTCATGCAGACCACATGGACTCTAGAGAAGAAAAGAAATTTTGCTAATCTTTCTTGGGTCATGTATAGGGATGATAAGGAAGAAATTATAGAGAAAACCCCTCCACACATTCCTGTAGGATAAATGGAAGAATTCTCATCACAGACCCCTAACACCATGTCCCATCCAATCACTGTAACTTCCTGACCTATAGAATTCACTTTCAGGGGCACAGAGGTTGAAAGTGGAAAGGAGGAGTTAGCAAAGATACTGTTTCTGAATTGAACTCCATTGATTGTGCTTTATGCCCAGGCTGTTATTTGTGAACAACAACAGCCAGGGCTCATTTCCTGCAGGAGTGCACAGGAGCAGAGCTCCGGCAGTATGGAGCTCAGGGGGCGGGCATATGCATCAAACCCTGCCCCTGCTCCCAGTAGCCCCCCTCACCTTTCCCGGCTCGCTGGCTGACCCAGCGGAGCACTGCCGCGAGCTGCCCTCGAGCTGCTTTGCCACTATCTGGGCCGTGGCACCCAGCCCGCCCAGGCTCTGCCTGTCCTCATGCTGGCCCTGGCATGGCTCCTCTGCAGGGTGGGCCTCAGCTACTCCCATGAGGGCTGTGAGGAGCTCCGCCCCGGCCTCCTGTGCCTCCTCGGTCTCCTCCTGCACCTCTGCCCCACCACCACCCTGGCCCTCTACCTGCTCGAGGCCGTGCACATCCTCCACACTGCCCTCCTTGACCTATGAGCAGCCACGCTCTTTCTTGCACTTGCCATCCATCCAAAAGAGTCCAGTGGTACCTTTAAGACCAAGGTTTATTCAGGTACAAGGTCTCCCTCCTCTGTGAGGGTAGATCTGTGCACTTCCCCCCACACACACACAGCTGGCAATCCAAAATAGTCCAGTGGAGCCTGAGTGGTGGGTGTTGCCTTCTGACACACTTCTGGTGATGTCAGGGGGTGTGGCATATGCAAATAAGTCCAAGATCACCAACGTGAGGATGAGGATATGTTATTATTAGCTGATTGTATAATGTTCATGATTTTTGCTAGAATAAATTGGTCCCAAATCTTATCATACCAAAGGTTTAGAGATGGAAGAGAAGCCAATTTCCATACTGAAGCAAAGAATGTAAAAGCAGTGAAAAATGGATGGATGGATGGATGGATGGATGGATGGATGGATGGATGGATGGATAGATCTGTAAAATTAGATAAACATATGGAGCAGAAGTCCATCAGTGGCTATTAGCCACAGGGTATAGATGGGAACTCTCAGTCTGGGGCAGGTGCTGCACTCTATTCTTGGTGCTGGAGGGGGCAGCAGTGGGAGGGCTTCTGGTGCCCTGGCCCCACTGCTGGACCTCCTGATGGCACCTGGTATATTTTGGCCGCTGTGTGACAGAGTGTTGGACTAGATGGGCCATTGGCCTGATTCAACATTGGCTTCTCTTATGTTCTTATGCTAATGAGTTGTGCTAATGAGCTCCTGCACCTCTTTTTCTATGAAATGACCCCTGACAACAACAGTAATCCTGCTGAGTGTTTATGCCTGTAACAGTGTAGTTGTTCTTACATCCTTCCAGGTATATATAAAGCAGGGGTGTCAAACATGTGGCCCATGGGCCAGTTTTGGTCCACACAGGGCTCAAAAACATCCTCCAAGCAACTTCCGTCTCCTGCGTCCTTTCCCAGAGCTGCTCCTGCAGCCACACCCTAGCTTGCTTTTCTCCAGCTCTCTCAGTGGCTCTTTGCTTCCTGCTTCCTGCCTCCCTCCCCCCTCCCTTGCTCTCTCTCTCTCTTTCACACAGACACACAGATGCACAGAGCTCTGTGGCTGCTTCCTGCTTCATGTGGGAGAGACACAAAGACAAGCCTCTGTCTGTCTGTTTCTCTCTCTGTCTCTCTCTCTCTTTCTCCCACAGAGAGCTTCTGCTTCCTTCTCCAGGGCTGCTCCTCCTCTTTTGGGGATGGAGGTGAGGAAAGAGAAAGAGAAAACAGAGTTTTCCCATTGCAGCTCCAAGATCAACAACATTTTATTCTTGGTATAAGCTTTTGTGTGCAAGCATATTTCTTTGGAGGAAGGAAGAGAGGGAGAGGGTGAGAGGATTCTTCTGACAAGCACAAGGTTCACTGAAGAAATTATTTTGGCTTATTCTGAAAAGCTGTGTTGTTGTTGTTGTTGTTGTTGTTTTTGTGTTTGTGTGTTTTTAAAAAAAGATTGGATTTCTCTGTTCATATCTGGATTTATTTTCTTTCAAAAAGACCCTGATTAGGAATTACAACATGTGGATTGGCCCTTATATCTTGGAGAGTGGAGTGATTTCAGATGCCAAATGATAATCACACACATTGGTAATGAGACTGGAAAACTAGCTCTCAGTTCAGTCCAGGAGGATGCATTGTCTTGAGACCCAGTTTGGTGTGGTGGTTAGGAGCATGGACTCTAATGTGGGAGAACTGGGTTTGATTCCCACTCCTCCACATGCAGCTGCTGGATGACCTTGGGTCAGTCACAAGTTCTTTCAGAGCTGTTCTCTCAAGAGCAGTTCTCTCAAGAGCTCTCTCAGCCCCACCTACTTCAGAGGGTGTCTGTTGTGGGGAGGGGAATGGAAAGGGATTATAAACCACTCTGAGACTCCTTTGGGCAATGAAGGGCCAGTTATAAATCCAATCTCTTCTTTCTCTTCCTCTCTTCTCTCTTCATTAGCAATTGTAATTCCACAGTCTCTATTTCTAATCTCCCTTTGAAATTCCTTTGTTAGAGCACTGCTACTCTTAGGTTAGCAACTGAATGTTGTGGTTTCTAATGTCAGACTTATGTCCATTTATTCTCTGCATCCTCCTGGAATGAATTCTCCTGGATGGAATTGAGACCTAGGTTTCCGGTCTCATTACCAATGCTGATATCTCCACTCCTACTTCCCCTCTGCATATTACACATAATCCAATCATGCCTGCTATTGCTATTTGGCATTTGCAATCACCTTTACAAAGTTTATATCTCTGGTACATTATGTTACATTTTATAGCACACATGGACCGGTCCAACAAAGTGACATTTATGTCAGATCCAGCTCTCATAAAAAAATGAGTTTGACCCGGCTTCTAATCATATGGACCCTCTACCATGCTTAATATAACACAAAAGAGACAATCCTGTCTTGGGACTTGGTGTTGGAAATAGGGTTAACATACCTTCAGAAGAACCAAGTGGGTGACATCTTTACAGCCATGTAGGTTTCCAGGAGAAAAAATGGTGAGATTTTAACAACCAGGTCTCTAAAGGTACAGGTAAATGGCATTTGTTATAAAGTGTATCAACAGCTTATCTTGACGTCGTCAGAGCATGGAAATGAGCAGGGTCAGCCATGGTTAGTGCTTGGATGGAAGACCACCAGGAGACTAGGCTTGCTGCATGGAGGAAGGCAATGGCAAACCATCTCTGCTTGTCTCTTACCTGGAACACCCTATAGAACGGGTTGCCATGAGTCAGTTGCAACTTGACAGCACTTTCTTCCTCTCCTAATAAGCATAAGAACTCTTTGAGCAACTGGAGGGGGGAAAAAAGAAATACCAGCCAGGCAATTTAAGCCATTTTAAGCATTATTTTCAGTGGTGAGGAGCAAACTTTTCCATGAAAATGACTTGGACTTTAAAAGTGCGATCCTGAGCACAGTTACACCCTTCTAAACTCATTGACTTCAGCAGGTTTAGAAGGGCATAACTCTGTTTAGGATTGCACTGTAGTTCACTTAACATCTACCGAATATGCTGCTACCACTTTTTTAAAAAGCCAGTCGATCATTTCCATTATCTCCTTTTATTTTTTTTTAATGTATACTCTACCACGCCGACTTTCAGAAGGCCTCTAAGATGGACATTTCAATGCATCACTCACACCCTCCCAGCTATTGAACATATAGTAATCCCTGAATGCGGGGATGCGGTTCCTTCACCCCTGCTCTGGAATAAGAATTGATGCCAATTAAGCCATCCATTAAGCAGTGCCTTCTCAACAATTCATGTCAGACTGAAAAGAGACTTCCAAAGATTATCATGGTTTTCCTCTATAATACAAGAAAAGCTTACAGAGATCTGCAACACTTTCCCTCCTTTGTAATACCAGCTCTGATTTAATAAACAGTCCTAAAAGGAACGTTGGGCAATCTTATGCAGTCCTTTTGTTGTTGCTGTTGTTTGCTTTCTGCTACTGGTCTGCTATAAGATTTTTTTAAATCCAAGATGAATGGCTTTAGGAAGTCTCAGGGGCCTTCTTCAGTTTCGGTGTAATCCTAGCCAAAAGGGCATAAATAAATGGATAGTCATCAAGCAATCTGCAAGGGCAGGGAGAGGGGGAATGGCCATTTCTGTTTCAAATTACAGCTGAAAGGTGGTTGAATGGGGTACACTGGGCAGGGGAAATTTATTTTATTAATTTATTCAATTTGTATCCCACTTTCCTCCACTATTGTGGGCCAAGAGAGGTCACGTCATATAATAAACAAACTATAACTTAGTTAAAAACATACCAATTTTAGAATTCCATACATTTACAAAATCAGATGGTGTAGCCCAGAGGCGCTGCCTTATTCTTGGGTAGCCCCAACAACAGGGCACCCCACTTTGAACCTGAACCAGAGACCCACAAAGTCAGACCAAGTAGGGCAGTCTTAGCCTGAACCACAGATCTAGCCAAAAGCTCTGGAAAAGGCTTTCCATTTTCAGGATGCACAAGGTAGCCCCTGAAGCAATCTCTAGTCCTCCACCTCCACCCCACAAGGGTATGCTTATGAAACAATAATGAGTTCCACAAGGTAAAGTATCTTCATTTCTATAGCTGTTCAGCAGCAACCTGGTGAACAGCTCCTCTGTCTCCAAATCTTCATGTAGCCCTTTTGTGTGACTCCTGTGTCCATGTGGAAATCCTTTGTGTCCACACCTGTCCTTTCTGCCCCCTCCCACAGGATACCAAGATAAATTAATCAAACATTCAGATTATTAATTAACCTTCCTGATGCTGATCAGGGACCTATTTCCCCCCTTTTGTCTAACACTGGGAACCTATTCAACCTTCCCCAGTTGGAACACCAATGACTATCAAACCTATTCAGCCAACTCCAGTACGACCATTAACATGCATTAATCCCATCAAGTTCTGGCCCCGGAGACCACCCCTGGAATTCCTATAAAAATAGACAGCATGCCCTGCCTTGGTGTGCACTCTGAGGGTAGCTATTTCAAGTCCACCCCCGAAGTCTCTTCTTTGGGCCTCCTACTCCATAGTGTGAAATGTTCATCATTTGCACTCTCCTCTTCACAGATCTCTGCATGTCTGAACAGATAGTATAACTCCCATAACTGACAGTTCTATTTGTTATCATCACTTCAGGTTTTTTTTTAGTTCAGGCTACATTTTTTCCTAGGAATTCATATCGTGGTCTGGCCAACTCCAGCATCAGTAGGTAGGCATGGTGGTTTGGGTATGCATATGGATATGTGTCTTTTCTTCTCACATGTCACTTATTATTCCATAATAAACATGACATGGATGGTAAAGTAAACTTAAAATTCCATGATCCTCTCACTCATTTCTTACCTAAATGATCTCTAAATTTACAACAGGAAAACTGCTGAACTTCACATTTCCTAGGCTGAGAATGCAAATCTCAGTAGCTTATAGGTCTTACCTTCAAAGGTGAGAATTACCACCCTGCTCTCTTCTCAAACAGATTTTAATTGGAGTCATAGAAGTTTCTCCCACCCACTTAACTGGTTTCTGCAATGGCGAGGACATACTTTTATCTCTCCCTCTCTTTGACTGGATCCGTACATTATCCAATACTTCACTATTCTGATCATTCTCCGATATTTTCTTGTCCTCAAAGTACAATCCCATAGGTGACTGATCATGATACTGTACCATTTAATGGCATGTAGATCAAGCTTCTCTCTTACTTCTCCTGATTTTAATGTTCCCACAGCCACTTCTTAGGGTCAAAAACCACATCAGGAGATTCAGTCATAGATCTCCAACAAATCTGGCTCCAGTGTATGCAGCATGCACTGAGTAATGTCCAACCACTTGCAGGATTTTCTGGCACGGGACATTCCCACTGCTCCCTCTTGCTGTAGCCCACTAATTTCCCCAGGAATCTTGATCCTGGGGGGTCAACAGGAGTAGGAACCATATGGTGAAGTGGCTGTCTACAGCCACAGGGGAGAGTTGGCTGGAATTACCACCTGCTCTTCTGCCAATGGAAATGCTGTTCCCTTAGAGGAACTGCATGGTTGGATAAACCCTGCTAGTTCTGACGTCTGCAGTTATCGGGTCCCACCTCTGAACTTGGAAAGGGTATTCAAACCCCATTTTGGAGCTTGGATAAATGCCTGGACTCAGAAATGCCTCCCTCCCCCAAAAAAGATTCTGAAAGACTACAGACTTTTGTTCCGAAAGCCCTAGTGTACCTCCTGCTCCCTATGGAGCTGGTGGTTAACATAAAATTAGCTGAAGTCTGTGGCAAATGATCATTTCTTCTTCCCATACATTTCAGTTTTAAAACTACAGGTACCACTAAGAACGTTCAACTGATCTTTCCAGTAGAGAGAGAGTGGGGTGGGGGGATGATTTGATGTGTGACAAGAATGTGGGTTATGTTCTCTTTGGGGCAGGCTAGTGAGAGAATGTGACAACTGAAGACCTATTGCACCTCTTAATGGAAGCAGAAGGCATTTATCTGAAGCATTAATGAACTCTTTGATCTCTGTAATCACATAATTCAAAGAAACTGATTTTGTGACCATTCGAGGAACAAGCTCCAAATGATTAACAATCATTCCACAAAGACTTGTTTTAACCTCGGCTGCCCTAGAGAGAACCTGCCTTCAAGTTGGCTACAGTGTTGCTTTATTTCAATTCATTTTCATTCTAATTTGCACAATCTCTCTTTCATTAGCTGTTACTCAGTTTAATAGGAACTACAAAGTGAATTCTGCAGCCCTTCCTTCAGTCACTGGGAATCTAAAAAGGGTGAGCATAGAGCCCACTGTGAATTAATGAAAATTGCCAGCCACACAGCCAGTGCAGTGCAGTGGTTAGGATGCTGGACTAGGATCTGGGAGACCCAGTTTCGAATCCCCATTCTGCCATGGAAGCTCACTGGGTGACCTTGGGCCAGTCACACACTCCTAGCTCCCTCTAACTCACTAGGTTATGGTGAGTATAAAATGAAGGAAAGGAGAATGATGTAAGACACTTTGAGTTCTCATTAGGGAGATGAGAGATAGATAGATGATAGAGACAGACAGACAGACAGATATGAGAGAGAGAGAGAGAGAGAGAGAGAGAGAGAGAGAGAGAGAGAGAGAGAGAGAGAGAGAGAGAGAGAGAGAGAGAGAGATATGGATCATAAAGATTGCTATCCTTGAAACAGTCCAAAGGCCATCTTGTCCAGCATTTGCAACCACATTAAAGCTATACTGCTCTAGACCCGGTGTAATAGAGTAACCCCTGCCAGGCCAGGCCAGAGTAACCCCGGACTAATCCAGGCTGACCCCAGCCAGACAAACCTCTGCTGGGCTCTATTGACTAATGAGATTGGATTCATACCCCATTCTTCACTACCCAGAGGAATCTCAGATTGGCTGACAAGTTTCTCATGGACCTCAAACCCTCAGAAGCTGATACTGTGCTGGTCACAATGACATTTCACTTACCATTCTATACTGGGGACTGGGAAACCCAGGTTCAGATAGTTTGGCATAGGCAACTTTACACCCAAGGGGTTACTTTGGCCTGGGGTTACAGGTTGTTGTGTTGTGCAGTTGGGGTAACTCTGGCATGGCCCGGCAGAGGTTTGTCTGGCAGGGGTTAATCTGGATTAACCCCCGGGGTTACTCTGGCCTGGCCCAGCAGGGTTTATTCTAGGCTAGGCCAGAGTAACCCCGGGGTTACTCTGGCCGGGGGGTGAATCCGGCCTGTTACACCGGCTTGCAAGGAAATCAGATATGAACATCGTTCATACCACCTTCACTTCCATAAAACAAAGGTGGTCTATAAATGTAACAAATAACAACCCAACTAAATCTTATGCAGTTACTGCAGTCCACTGAACACTGTATCGGATTGCACTGATTTCATAATTTTTTTGTAGCTTGGCCATGTTGGTATTTACATATGTAAGCAGAGCATGTTTCCATAGTGGTTCCAACAAAGAAGAGAATATCATTTCAACTCACAGCTGAATTCCTACAGCAGTGCCTTGCCCACTTTCATTTTTGCTGTTGCCCAGGATCCTGCGGGATATAAATCTAATTTAGATATGGTCCATCAGGACCACATAGGATCCTGATGGTCAGAGCTGATGAATGAATACTGCAAGCTGGGAAGAAAGACATCAAAGTCATGAATGTACCTTATCATTCCAACACTTCCACTGAATGCATCGTCATTTGAATCTGAATTAGCTATTTCTCTTACAAAACTGTCAGCCTGGAAATTGAAGAAGAGTAGCTGTAGTATTAGTTTGCAACCGCGAGAAACCAACAAATGGTCCTCTTCACATTTTTATTATCCTGACTTTTGGATCTGGATCCAGGTTGTCCTGACATTTATGAGTCTTTCCATTGACATTGGCTTGGGTTCCATTTGATTTTGTTGAAAAACTGGCCATTTGGTTAATCCCCATTAACAGTCCCATCATCATCAGAGTTACACCCTTCTAAGCCCATTAACTAAGCGGGGTGCAGTTCTGAGGAGATGTTCCCATACAGTTTTGACTATCCTTCAGCAACCCTGTTGACTTTCTTCTACTTGCTTTCCTAGGGGAGAAAAAAAATGGATTTGTTTCGACATCTCAATTCAGGAAAGTAGCACAATATGATGAGGCTGATCGCCAGTTTACCAGAGAAACAAAAGTGCTTTAATCAACCATGAGGAGACAAAGAGTCTGCATTGCACAGATGGGCAGTTAATTTCTTTTCCATTGCATTTGCAGTGTTCTCTATGATATTGTAGCAGCTGTGATGAGAATGGTGGATGTCCCCAATCTATGCTCCATTTAACTCCTGGAATTCTAAAAAACATCACATTGTGTAGGAAATGAAAACTCCCTTTCAACAATGAAGTGTGGCAACCCAAAGCAGTGTTAAGTGCTTTAATAATTTTGGGATTCATGTCTTTTGCAAATGCCCAGTAATTGTTCATGCTGTTCTAACAGCAAAGTAGTCTCCATAGATTTTCACAGCTATTTTCTGAAACTTTATTATCCTGCCTAAATAGCTGTAAATAATATTTTTAAATAAAATTACATTCCTGTAGCATTTTCAATACAAAAAAATAAAAAATCCTAATGGCTATGGGAGATGGGCAAAAGCAGGGGTGCCCGACCTTTTTGAGCCTGCAGGCACCTTTGGAATTCTGACACAATGTGGTGGGCACAGAGACAAAATGGCTGCCATGAAGTAGCTGTGGCTCAGTGGAAGAGCCCCTTCTTTGCATGCAGAAGGTTCCAGGTTCAATCCCCTTTCTTCAAGGATCTCATACATGGTTCTCCCCTTCTCCATTTTGTCCTCACAATAATTACGTGAGGACAATTAAACGAAGGGACTGTGAATGTACCAAGGTCACCCAGTGACTCTGGCACCGGAGTGAGAATTTAAACCTGAAACTCCTAAATCCTAATCTAACATTGTAATCACTGCACCACAGTGACTCCCTTTAATAACACTGATGTTTTTACTGATATTCCAGTGTTTCTCAATGACATTATTTACATGGTGAACAGAAATGAATATGTATCAGTTTGAAGTCACAGTTTCCTACCAAAAATCCTATGTGTGGTAGTTTGTTGGGGGTGCTAAGAATGTTCATTGTTTATATAGATTTCCTAATCCCTGTCACAAAAGGTACAGTTCTTAAGAGCCTGACATTGCTGCCCTAGGAAACAACTCTTCTATTTTCATGGAAGCTGCATGAGAGGCCCTGAGAAGGTGCCTTAGATACTCTGTATAATCTTAGACACCTGGATAATCATATGTGGAGAAAATGTGGCCTACACACCCAATCCTGGTCTCCCTAGGGTTGCCAGCTCTCGATTGAGAAATACCTGGAGATTTTGAGGGTGGAACCTGGGGAAGGGGAGGTTTGGGGAGGGGAGGGACCTTGGCAGGGTATAATTATATAGAGTCCACACACACAGAGACCCAAAGCAGCCATTTTCTTCAGGGGAACTGATCTCTATTGACTGGAGACCAATTGTAATAGAGGGAAATCTGCATGTGCCATCAGGAGGCTGGCAACCCTACTCCTCAAGCTAGACTAAGAATTATGCCTTCTGTTTAGGGTTGCCAGCTCTGGGTTGGGAAATACCTGCAGAGTTTAGGGGTGGAGCCTGAGGAGGGTGGGGCTTGTGGGGGGGGAAATATCAGTGGGGTATAATGCCACAGAATCCATCTTCCAAACTGACCATTTTCACTAGTTGAACTGACTTCTGTCGCCTGTAGATCAGTTGTAATCCCAGGAGATCTCCAGCCAGCACCTGGAGGTTGGCCACCCTACTCTTATTGGAAACATAACTTAACCTGAGGGGGAAAGAAGCAAAAACCTTACAAACTGCTATTAGGGAGTCTAAGCTTTCAAGTTTTCTAGTTTCAGGAAATTATTTTCATGTTGACTTGCCTGTCATGGAAGCCTATGTGTTGCAGAGGATCATGGGAAGAGGTATAAAACACCAATTCCCTTCATAAAGTTTGCTGACCAGACCTCCTGCTCTGCATGTGGTGATAACATTCTCTAATTTAGTATACCCAACACTTCCCTCTGGTAACATAACTTGATCAGTAGGGGTTAGATAGTTGTCTTTCAGGTTGGTTGGGCTGCCTTAACTGATCTTTAGAGACCCTTGATACACGTGAGAAAACTGTAGGATACCCAAAGCACAGTTTGAAACCTAAGATAATGCTCAGCAATGAAGATGAGATGGTAAATTATGTTACTAATATTTCAATCTAGTGGTCTATGGATAGTATCCTGCATTTATTAATGATATATTGTCATTTTGTATGAAAGAAAGGCCTTTCACAGTTAGAATGACTCCGACTATATATTGTAAATTGGATCTCTGAAACTGCAGATTTTTTTTTAAAAAAGAAAGTATCTCTGGAAGAAATGGTTAGAATTTGAAAAGGCAATATAGGAGAATGATATAATGCAAATCACACTTGGCAAGTATGCCACAAGGGCTTAAAACCAGGATAAGAAGTGGATTAATGGAGGAAAAATAGAATAGCCAGCTGTGCATCAACATTTTCAAAAGAAAACAATGGGGCTTTTGTGACGGCCCAATCTTTAGCTTTTTTTAAAAAGTTCTGTTCGGCATTTCGGTGCATGGATGAAAGGAAGTTTAGAGGCATCCCAGTGTTTGGTACATGTTAATGATATAGGAAAGGGAATGAAACTATTGTGATTCACAATGAAGAAATTAGAACTGCTCCATTCCTGCAGAGAGAGAGTTGGATGTTCTCTTTCACTCAAAGGCATACACAACTGCATGTCCAGATTTGCAAAAGAGCTCAGCATGTCAGATGCTGGACAAGAATATCTGATCTTGTGCACAATGATTTTTTCAGTGCTTGAATATTCCTGTAATTATGGGGAAAAATTAATGAGTTGGAACTGAGTGAAGACTGGGCCCATAGTTCAGAGGTAGAACAGACGCTTTGCCAGCCTCCACGTGGGACCCAGGGCCAAGGATCTTCTGCTTTTACAACTGATCTCCAGCTGTCAGCAATCAGCTCCCCTAGAGAAAAAGGCTCCTTTGAAGGGTGGTAGTGTATCATGCTGAGGCCCCTCCCCTCCCCAAATCTCACCCTATCCTGGATCCACCCCCAAAATCTCCAGGTATTTTCCAACCCAGACCTGGCAACCCTAATATATACACACACACATATTTATGTGCTTGGCATAGGGAAGGTCCCCAAAAATCCTGCATCTCCAATTAAAAGACCTTATGTAAGAGGAATAGGGAAGACTTTTCTGTCAAAGATATTGGAGGACTATGCGAGTCAAAATCGATGATGCTTATCTTGAGGAAGGAGGAGGAGGAGGAGGAGATTGGATTTATACCCAGTCCTTCACTATCTGAAGAAGTCTCAGAGAGGCTTACAATCCCTTTGCCTTCCCCTCCCCACAACAGCCACCCTATGAGGTAGGTGGGACTGAGAGAGCTCTTTCAAGAACTCCTCATGAAAGAATGACTGACCCAAGGTCACACCAGCAGCTGCATGTGGAGGAGTGGGGAATCAAACCCAGTTCTCCCAGATTAGAGCCTGTGCTCCTAACCACTACACCAAACTGGACCTAGTGGACTAATTTGTAAAAAGCAAGTGGAAATATGGACAGCTTTAAAAGGGGATTAGACAGATTCATGGATGATAGGTTTATCAGTTGCTACTAGGCATGGTGACTAAAGGGAACTTTCACATTCAGAGGCAGTAAACCTCTGAATATGAGAGCCGGGAGGGGAAGGCCTCAACCTCTGTGCCCTGCTATTGGTCCTCCCAGGTAAGTCATTAGCCACTGTGTAAGACAGGATGCTGGACTAGATGGACCACTGGTCTGATCTAGCAGGGCTCTTCTTGTGTGCTTAGAAGTATCTTTTTTACTGTTCCTTGGGATTACATAGATTGGGTGTTGTATGATTCAATTTGATCCTGGTACTTCCTATAAAACTTTTTTGGGGTTGTTGTGGTACTACAGTATCATGATTGCGGTGGTAGCAGTGGAATAATAATAATAATAATAATAATAATAATAATAATAATAATAATAATGAAGAAGAAGAAGAAGAAGAAGAAGAAGAAGAGGAGGGAGGAGGAGGAGGAGGAGGAGGTAGTGAGGAGGTTGGTTATACCCCACCCTTCACTACCCAAGGGAGTCTCAGAGTGGTTTACAAACTTCTTTCCCTTTCCCTCCTCACATCAGACACCCTGTGAGGTAGGTGGGGCTGAGAGAGCTCTGAGGGCAACTGCTGTTTTTCAAGAACAGCTGTGCCAGAGGTTGTGACTGACCCAAGGTCACATCAGCAAGTGCAAGTGGAGGAGTGGGGAATCAAACCCGGTACTCCCAGATTAGAGTCCGCACACTTAACCACTACACCAAACTGATGATGAAGAAGAAGAAGCCTTTGACTCACAGCTAACTTGTGGCAAACCCATCCACAGGCCATCCTAGGCTGTGGTCACACTGCAAGGTAATTGCTCTTTGTTCCTGCTTTGTTTAAATCAGGAACATTTTTCTTCACATTGGGCTGACTAGATGCAGCCGGCCCCTCTCTTCCAGCACCCGCTTGCCTGCTGCTGCGCCGTCCCTCCAGGTGATCCTGCCAGCCACAGGGGAGGCTCGGGTGGCTGCTGCTCCTGCTGCCACAGTGCGGGGGTGGTGCCGCTGCTGCCGCCGCCGCCATTGCCCCACAAAAACAGGCTCCGCCATCTCCACCATCCTTGCCGGCCCCCGTCCAGGCTGCCAGAGCCCTTGCCTCTCGTTCTCGTCTCCAGGGCCGTCTTTATGTGTTTTTTAAAAAAAGCTTCTGGTTTGAGCGCTTGAGCAAACATGCGCTTAATAAATCCAATATTAAAAGTTAAATGGATTTATTAAGCACATGCTTGCTCAAGCGCTCAAACCGGAAGCTTTAAAAAAAAAAAAAAACCTGCACAAAGAGCGGTCAGACAGCCCTAATCGCAATCATTGTAAAAGATGGGCTGTCTAGATGGTGAAATTGCACATTCAAAGTGCAAGTGCCAGGAAAATACCTGATTTTCAAGGGGGCAGGAAAACCCAGGAGCATTGCGGGAGTGAGCCTGCTTCGGCAGGGGAGGCGGATTGGTGCATGTGAATGTGAAATTTACATGTGTGAGGGAACAGCGATGAACTCTGATCAAGAGGTCAGTGTGACCGCACCCCTGGATAGGAGACAAGCAGCAATTGTTTCCCATTGCCTTCTTCTGGATAGCAACCCCAGTCATGCTTGGTGGTCTCTCAAAATTCCTAATAAGGGACAAGAAACAGTTGATTGGATTTCAGGGAGAAACAGGAAGTGGAATTAAAGAGAAATTAAAAGTATTTCTCTTAACCCGATTCAATGAAAAGAGCAAAAAATCCCTAGAGAGGAAAATATTCAGAGCCAAATTCCTACCAAGATTTGAGTGAGTGGAATGCTCCCTGTTCCACACTAGGTTTTGAGGATGATTGTTTCTTAGTTCCCACCACCACCATGGTCCCAACCTTGTTTTTAGAAGGATAGTCAAGAAGAACTGCTGCTTTGTCCTGTTAATAGTTCTCTATGTGTGGTTTCAGTAGTGGGTCAGATATGTCATGTTCTACCACTCTTCTAATCCTCATTTTGGATTTGTTTCCCTTGTATAAATCATATCCAGGTTTCCATATATGGTTCCATTTATTACCCACATAGTCTTCAGAGTTTGAAACTTTTGTTCCAGCTGAATGCATGAGCAACCTAATTTTTTGTAGACTGTGTTGCATAAGGACATGGGCATCCTCCTCCTCATGAAGAAGAATAAGACAAAACAATGGCACATGACAATGAAATTTCATATTTCTATGGTTCTTCCTCCCATACCTCTTGGTGATGTCGGGGTGCACAGTGGTCCATCTAATCAAGCATCCTGTGACCATCAGATATCCCCAGAAGGCTCACAAGTAGTGAACAAACAAAAAGACAACTTTTTGTTGCTCCCCAGTACTGGAACTATTTAGAGGGTTACTGCCTCTGATCATAGAATTTCCACTTAGTCACCATGATTAAAATTTATTGGTGGCCCAATTCTCTGTGAATTTATTTAATCCCCTTTGAAAGCCAGCTATAGGAAGCTAGTGGCCTACCCACTTCCTTCTTGGGTTAATAAGAAAAGTAACGATTACTGGTCATGATGGATATCTACTCCCTTCAATACCAGAGGTGATAATGCCTTTTTATACCAGTTGCTGGGCTGCATGGGTGGGAGCACATTGTTGCAGCCGTCCAGTTTGTGGGCTTCCTAGAGGCAGCCGTGTGAACAGAATGCAGGAACTGATGGGCCTTTGGTCTGATCCAGCATGCCTCTGCTTATGCTATTATGTTCTTACTTCGATAGGCCCTTCTCCAAGCGAACAGATGGCAACCCATAGGAGGTAAAGGAAGCCTGTTCTAAAGATGATTCTTAATGGGCAAGAAGCATTGCAATATGGAACACTGAATGTACCAAGGGTTGTCTTTAAGCCATTATGTATGTAGCATTGTATGCCCACTCAGCCTTTCCCTGGACTACAGATTCCTGGCATGCTAACAATGCACATGCAGGTGAGACAGCCGGGTTTGGAGATAGCAAGTACATGCAATGCCACATGGATAAGTTCTTCTTGCTCAACTGGCACCATATTTAAATTGGATGAAGGTCATTTAATTGAAAGTCTAAACTGTTTCACGCCATGCCATGTACTGCTTTCCTATCTCCTCCAGGCAATTCACAGCAGTGAATACGAAGAGAGCAGGCCAGGTCAGTTTTATGCTCATTGGCTGTCACTGATTGTATATTCCTCTATTCATCATTTAGACATGGATCTGTGGAAGACTCAGTGGGCTACCACTTCACACAGAGCCTAAAAGAGAAGACTGGGATGGTCATCTGACTGTTTATCTCAACCATTTCTATGCCAACTCTCCACAGCAATGTGTTCAATATGGTAAAAGAATTGAGAGTAATTACATTGGCCAGTCTCATAGCAATAACATAAAACCAGCTAACAAAAACTATCAAAGGAAACAGCTGAATGGAAACACAACAACAGCACTCTTAAAACCGAATGAGAAAGAAACAATAATGGTCATAAAGGGTTAGACTGTTACAGTGTGTTCTATGTGGGGCTGCCCTTGAAGGCTATCCAGAAATTACAGTTGGTATAAAACTCTGCGGCCAGAATGCTGAATGGAGTGGGTCATAGAGACCATATCCCTTTGTTCTTGTTCCATCTACACTTGTTACCAATTTGCTTCCGGGCCTAATGCAAGATGCTGATATTGAACTATAGAGTTGCTGGGCTGCCTTGGGGCTAGGGTTGCCAGGTCCTACCTGGCTGCCAGTGGGGGGACTCCTGATCCTCTCTGGAGCTCTTCTGGCAGGTGGGCCCTTGTTTGTTAGATTTTGGTATCTTTACATGAGGTGTGATTGGGCCCTTATATGTTTTTAAATTCTTTGTTCAGAGACCCCTGCTTTGGGTGCCCCCACCATCTGAGGCTTGACAGGTGGCAACCAAGAAAAGGCCTTCTCAGTCATGATGCTGAAACTTTGAAACTCCCTTTCCAGGGAGATTTATCCATCTCCTCCTATTGCTGACTTCTGGCCAATGGGTGAATGAGGGAAATAAACAATCAAATTAAATAAAAGCCCCTGGGACTGGTAGCAAATGACAGCACTAGGCACAGGGAACAGATGAGCAGTCCAAAAGTCAGAGCAGCCTATCCTTTGTGACCTGCCCCACTTGGGTGGGGGGAACATGAAGGAAAAAAGCCTGAAATACAGAATATAGCACCAGAAGCAGGCCCATAGCCAGGATGGCCTTTTTCAGGGAGCATTTAAATTCCTTAGGGGACACCAGGTTGATAAAATTAAAGCTAATTAAATTAATTGCCCCTTCTCCCCCTCAGGGAAGGCGAGCAGGTGATGAGGCAAGGTGGTGGAGGAGCAGGCTGTTGTGCTCACCTGCTCTGAGAGCTACCAGCCAGCCAAAGCGAGCACAGCTGGCCCACTAGCTCGGGACCCACATCCCCTCCCCCAGCTGCCAGGCCAGGATGGAACTGACAGGGCTGCTAGTGGGCAGGGAAGTCGCTTCAAGCAAACCCCACTTGGGGAAGGGGCAGCGGCAGCGGGGGGAGTCCTCCGGGAGGCCCAGAGAGTTGGGGGCCTGGGCTGGAGGGAAACTCATGGGGCCTTGGCAGGAAGTCGGGGGGGGGGCAGGCCCAAAAATGCCCCACTGTAACTATGGGCCTGACTAGGAGAGTCCTGGATGTTATCACATTAAAAAGGCTTGACTTAAAAATCTCCTTGCACGTTGAAAAGTCACAAACCAGTGAATTGGCTACACAAGCGTTGTGCTTTATGGGTTGGTCCATGTACTTCAGACAGCCCCATGAAGCAGAATTTGGAAACAAGCTACATCTCAGTCAAGGTGGCATTAAGCAGAGGGGGCAATTATATTGTATGGCATTTCATTGCAGGCTTGCCAGTTTCCTGCTGGGAACAGGGGATTCTCCACCCCTGGCTCCCATTTTCCCCTGCTACTCCCACAGCCAGTGGGAGGAAGCAATGTAAAAAAAAAAAAAAAAAATCACTATCAGATGGCAGTATAAATTCACTTTCTGGGAAACCCAGAAGTGATGTCAGTCCACTCTGGGAATCATCAGAAACTCCATGGTTTTACTAGGGTATACATCCTCTCATGTATTTAACCCTCCAGACTCCTGGGCATTTTCCTGGACATTTTTCTGGACATGCAGCTCATCCCAGCTCCTCCTGGATATGCAGTTCTTCCTCCCAAATTGGAGAGCCAGTTTGTTGTAGTGGATAAGGGTAATGGACTCTAATCTGGAAGAACCAGGTTTGTTTCCCCACTCCATCCCATGCAGATGCTGGAGTGACCTTTTGTCAGTCACAAGTTCTCTCAGAGCTGTTCTCTCAAGGGCAGTTCTCCCACAGCTCCTTCTCAGAAATATCTCAGCATTGCAACTGATCTCCATATGATAAAGATCAGTTCCCCTGGAGAAAATGGCTGCTTTGGAGGGTAAACTGTATGGCAGGTCCCTTCCCTTCTTGAACCCTGCCTTCCCCAGGCTGCATCCTGAAATCTCCAGGAATGCCTCAACCCAGAGTTGGTGACCCTGTCTCCAGTGGAGGCACAGGAAAAGCAGCTATTCCATGTAGTTAAGTTATTCGGTAGTCTTTAAGCTTGTGGTGCAGCCTTGCAAGAAATGGGGGTGGCGGAATGTAAAGTCATAATTGGAAATTAGTTTAGCAAGGAGTATTACCTGCACATGATGGGAACCATAGCTATGTTACAAGCACTTAGGTAAAATGCTGCCCCAGCTACTTTGAAGAGCATCTGAGAAAGACCTGCACTGCTTTGAGGAAAGTGAAGCTTCAAGAGCCCAATTCAGCAGTGACAGGATTTAAGCAGCTGTTGGTGCATAAGGACGAAGCTCCTTAATCAGAGGCCTTTAATCTGTATTGCTTTAAACAATTTTTTAATCCTTGCACAAAAGGGTTTGGTTAAACAACATTATCCTCAGAGATAATATCTAGAGAAGTCCAACCATTTAATGAGATGAGGCCATATTTTCCAAGGAGCTCACATGGGCTCTCCCCTCTTTCTTTTAGCCTCATAACAGCCCTGCGGGGGAGAGTTGACTAAAAGAGAGTGACCAGCCCAAAGTCACCCAGCAAGCTTCATGGCAGAAGGAGGTCCAGGTCTCCCCCTTCCTAGTTCTACCTGGGGATTTCAGAGATGTTAGCCAGGCTACCTCGATCTCTTCAGATCTGGGAAGCAAAGCAGGGTTGGTCCTGGTTAGTACTTGGATACTAGACCACCAAGGAAGTCTAGGGTCCCTACGCAGAGATAGGCAATGACAAACCACCTCTGTTTGTCTGTTCCTTGAAAAGCCTACGGGGTCACCATAAGTTGGCTGCTACTTAATGCCCCCTCCAAGCAAGATATGAATAGGGTGCTGCGATGGAACATGATACATGGGGAGAAGTCAGAAGGGGGGAAGACGACACAGTAATAAATAAAAATATAGAAAAATCATTTTTGAGAGCCAGTTTGGTATAGTGGTCAAATTTGTGGGAGAACTGGGTTTGATTCCCCACTCCTCCACATGAAGCCAGCTGGATGACCTTGGGCAAGTCATAGTTCTATCAGAGCTGCTATTGAAGAAAGAGCAGTTCTTGAAAGGGAGTTCTCTCAGCTCCACCTACCTCACAGGGTGTCTGTTGTGGAGAGGGGTAGCAAAAGGAGTTTGTAAGCCGCTCTGAGACTCCAAGTGAACAGCGGGGTATAAATCCAATCTCCAATCTCCAATCTCCAATCTCCAATCTCCAACCTCCTCCTCCTCCTCTTCCTCCTCTTCTTCTTCTTCATTGGGAATAGTCTAATATACTTATTTCAATTCCTTTTTCTTCTGTATGATACCATTGTCACTGCTCTTGGTCTGCCGCATTGCCATTCCACTCCTTGATGATTCTCTGTAGTTGTTGGTTTTTGTTTGTTTGTTTTGTAATTTTATGGAATTTATATACATATCCCATTTGATGGCATATACCCACCTTTTGGTTCACAAATAAAGTTGAAAAATGCATATACTTCCTATGTAAAAAAAAAATGCAGCTTGAGGAATGGTATAAAAATGTGCATGTATTAGATTCATGTAAAACAAAAATAAATGGTTTTTTGGGGGGAGGTGGAATCATGCAAAATTCAGCAGTATCCCTGATACCTTAGGAAGCAATCTTAAGCAGGTTTACTCAGAAGTAACTCCTGTGTTATTCAGGGGGCTGTTCCCCGAGAAAGTGTCATTAGGATTGCATCTTTAATACCTTATTATAGGTATTTTGATGGAATTGTATAGTATGCAATTATATATTCCAAACAGAACTCTCCCATAGGATGATGACATATGGCACATAATAATATTTGCATTCATCATGTTCATGAAGGACAAAAAAGTTTCCATGATGGCTCAGAATAAATGATCATCCTAAGCAGGGAATTTGGTCTCGCAATTAGATCACTGACTGGAAGACGGGGCTTGTCAAAGACAATACCAATAATCAGACTTGTCTGTTGTGTGTAGGAGGTTTTGCCGAGAATTATAAAACCAGTCAAACATACCTAATATTGTTTATTGCTTACAACTTGATTAGCTGACAGTCCCCTTCCTCTGTGAAATTCTGCTCGGCTCTTCGATGTTCTCTGATACAAAGTGCTATGAAGGGCAATCAGAACAGAGGCAGTTGTATGCTTGTGACCCTTCTTGCCCTTGGCAGAGAAACCCTAAGAATCCTACACTGCTGGTGACAGAATGGATAAGAAGGCCAGATGCTTAGAGAACTCCCTTTGAACGAAACTGTAGACACACTGAAAATAGCTGGCTGTAACTGTTAGTTCTGCATTATGGTTTTGACTATAGCTTACTCTATAGACCCCAATGGATAACCATGTTAGTCTGTCTGTAACAGTAAACAAAGAGCAAGAGTCCAGCAGCACCTTAAAGACTAAGAAAATTTGTGGCAGGGAGCCCTATACGGTCAGAGGCCTGCACATCTGCGAGACCGCCTCGCCCTCTATGAGCCCCAAAGGGCTTTACGATCTGCCAACTAACATCTTATGGTGGTCCCTGGCCCCAGGGACATCCATCTCACCTCAACTAGGGCCAGGGTTTTTTCAGTCCTGGCCACTACATGGTGGAATGAGCTCCCATATGAGATCCTGTGGGACCTTTTACAGTTCTGCAGGGCCTGCAAGATGGAGCTCTTCCACCAGGCTTTTAATAGGGTGATGGATGTCCTTCAGTGGGTCAGAACTGGATTACCATCTAAGGACTAAGTCTTGAAAGAGATGACATCTGTGAGGCTTTAATAACTTGCACTGGATGAGTGTTGTTGCATTTTATTGGTGTTTAAAGTGTTTTAATTTTGGTATACTGTGTATTGTTTACCAAACCTGACGTAACCCACCCTGAGCCTGCTATGCGGGGAGGGTGGGATATAAATCTAATCAATCAATTAATTAATAATTAATTAATCAAACCGAGCTTTCATGAGTCACTGCTCACTGCTGTTATATGAAGAGGTGAGCAGTGACTCATGGATGCTCATAGCCTGCAGTCTTTAAGGTGCTACGGGACTCTTGCTCTTTTCTAGTTCCATAGACTCCAGTCGACTGAGATTTAGAAACATAGATCTGGACAGCGTCCCAAGGGTCATCCAGTCCAACTTCCTGTATAATGCAGGAAATTCACAACTACCCTCCCCCAGTGACCCCTGCTTTATGCCCAGAGGAAGGCAAAAAACCTCCAGGATCCCTGGGCCAATCTGACTCAGAGAAAAATTCCTTCTTAACCCCAAAGTGGAGATCAGCATTACCCTGGACATATAAGAAAGGGCCACAAGAGCCAAGCACTGGCTTATTCCTTCCTGCCCTCCCTCTCATGATCTCCCTACATTCATCGTGTGTCATAGAATCAGCATTGCTGTCAGATGGCCATCCAGCCTCTTCTTAGAAATGGCCAAAGGAGAGCCCACCACCTCCAAAGGCAGCCTGTTCCACTGAGGAACTGCTCAGGAATGGTCATGACATGATGCATTCTTTGGACAGTTCAGCCTGGCATGACTGAACTGTTTGGAGAGTCCCAGATCAGAGAGCAAATGTTTACTTCCATTGTCTCACTATGCTTCAGTGATTTCGCCTTGTAAACCACTGAGTGACTTTGCTTGTATATACTCAACTACAAAAGCACCAGGCCCAGAAGTCCCATATCTAATTTTCTTTTTAGCCATGTCGTGTACTTTTGCCCTCTTAAGAAGGTCTCAGGAAGTTACCGCTTTGGAACCTCCTTGACTTGCAGAGACTTGAGGCATAATCAGAAAAAAATATTTCTTATTAATAAGCCTGGTTCAGAGATGCTTATTCAGGCCAAAGAAGATGCAACTGTAGTACAGAAAGGAACAAGCAAGCATATCCATGCATTGGTGTTCAGAGCAGACACTTATATGTGCATAAGGCTATGGCCCTGATGCTTGGACGTGGCTAAATACTCATTCTAGCATGTTTGACACTTTGGAAACTTGTCTGCAAGCTGCATAAGATCAAAGCTGAGCTTTAGTGTCCCTTCATGATGGCAGGTGCTTAAAACCTGGGAGTGGCAGAGGTGTGAGCGGGAGGAATATTGGCTCTTGGTTCTTAACCCATGGATTGTAACTTATAGCTGTGAGCCAGGTGCCCAGTGGTTCTATTACCAGCCCAGGAATATTACCTACCTCCATGAAAAACCACCTACCTCAAATGAATGACCATCTTGTTTAAATCTGAGCACTTTATTTGTAATATTCGTTGGTTTTTACTGTTTTTTACTCTGTTCTATGCATGGGCATATTTTGCCCTCTTATAAGCCACCCTGTGGTGGCTCAAGTGGTTAAGATGCTGAACTGCAGGCTGTGGAAGGTCAGTAGTTCAGCAGTTCGAGACCCGAGACTGCCTCATGATGGAGTGAGCTCCTGTCTCTAGTTCCAGCTCCTGCCAACCTAGCAGTTTGAAAGCAAGAAATTGCAAGTAGGCCAGGTATAAATAAATAAATAAAATATGTATTTTGTTTTGTTGTGCGTTTGTTTAAATGATGTGTGTGTGTGTGTGTGTGTGAGAGAGAGAGAGAGAGAGAGAGAGAGAGAGAGAGAGAGTTTAAGTTACATTTTTTTCTGGATTTTTATAAGCCACTTTGGTTCCCCAGTTTGGAGGAAGATGGCTATATAAATACCTAAGTGACAACAAAACAAAACATAAGGCTGAATTCAGATGTCTCCCCCCAATGAAGGGATAAGAATTGTGAAATTGAGCCTTCTCCTGTTCCAATGAAACACCTGCATCCCATATTACAGCATAGGCTTAATGCAGTCACAGTGTTAATGCAGTGTTAGTCACCTGTGTGCCTCCTCTGAACACCGTTCCTTGATGTAACACCTACCCAACGTTTCAGGAAAGTGGGCAACTCCCTTGCCAGATGGGGGCTGTGGTTGGTAGTTGGTTCCCACCTTAAAGCAGCTGCTACCAGAGGAATGGGTAAGTGAAGAGCCTTCCTGAAGGATAAGCCTCCTGCCAGAGATGGAAGAAGATGGTGGCCTTTTGGCTAAGAGTCATTGTGAATGTGGCTCTCTGTGAGTTGCAGAGTGGGTACAACTGGCTTACTGGAAGGAGCAAGGGTGCCCACTCATTTATCTATACATTTCATCTCAACTGTCCTCCAAGAAATCCAGTAATCCTGTAAGGTAGGTTAGGCTAAGACATAACTGGCCTAAAGCCCACTGAGCTTCTTCATGGCTAAACGGAGTCTAAATTTCACAAGCTCTAGGCTACTACTATACCACATTGGTTTCATCTGCCACAGTACATGTTCATCCTGGTAGGCACTTGAATGGCGTTATCATGTTCCACCCTTTTAGGTTTTAAGGGCCTAGTTTCTGATCTTTTGGGGACATGGCAGGGTCAACGCACTTCAGAATTGCACTAGTTTGGCACAGCAGAAGAAGTCTGATGACACTGATACCTCTTCAGAATAATAACCTCATCATTATTAATTCTTCTGTTAATTACTGTAATAACATTAATCAAGGAGAACTTGTTTGATGCAAACACAAAGGCTGTAAGTACATCAATGGGTTTTCCAGCACAATTCGGAATTAATTAACTGGACCATTAGTTTAAAGTATCAAACTTCCAGACATCACGAACACACCAAGCAAGAGTTCACATACTTTTATATCTTGAAGGCTGATCTGTAGTTATACTTGAATAGTTATACTTGGCTAAAATCCTACAAAAACCGATATGGCTAATATTAGAACTAAGTAGTCTGGCTTATTTGGTTTGTGGAGCAGAGTGCTAGAGTGGGCAGAATTGGGCAAAAAGGATTTTTGTAGAGTTCTAAGTGGGATTAAGGAGGATCATTCCCCATGTAATGGCTTCTTGGAATGTTCAAGGCCCACGGCTGGCTCACAGCCTGGCTGTAGACAAATGATTGCATGAACAGTCACTGCATCATCAGTGGTGTGTAGACTGGCATGTGCGTGCTAGAGTATGAACATGGTACCTCTAGAAAGGGGAGGAGGAGGAGGAAGAAGAAGAAGAAGAAGAAAGGGAGGTGGAGGAGGAGGACTGGATTTATACCCCACCCTTCATGCAGAGTCTCAGAGTGGCTTATAATCCCTTCCTAGGCTTGCCAGGTCCCCCCGGCGGGTGGGTAAATACCTGCCCAAGAGGCCTGTTACCTGACGTCACCAAATCGGGCCCCAGGGAACTCCACCCCCTTCCGCACACGTCCCCGGTGTGATGATGTCACCCAGAGGTGACATCATCATGCTGGCCACATCGGGGGCGGGATGCTTGATGATCTGAGGGAAAACTCTATGGTTTTCCCTTGAATCCTAGTGACCCCACCCCCAATGTGCTGACATGATGACGTCACTTCTGGGTAGCATCATTGCAGTGGCGTGCACGCAAAGCACGCACGCAGGGACTCCCAGACTGGCGCGGGGCTTCCCCACTGTAAGTGATTTTCAAGTTGGCAACCCTATCCCTTCCTTTCCCACAACAGACACCCTGTGTGGTAGGTGGGGCTGAGAGAGCTCTGAGAGAACTGGAAAGAACAGCTCTGAGAGAACTTTTGACTAGTCCAAGGTCACCGAGCTGGCTGCATGTGGAGGAGTGAGGAATCAAACCCAGTTCTCCAGATTAGAGTCTGCCACTCTTAAACACTACACCAAACTGGCATGGAGCTCGGCAACCCTAACTGTAGAAGAGATCAGTGGCTCACATGTGTATACCCTCTGCCTCCTTGTGCCTGCTGTCTTCTTGTGTTTTATTAAGTAATGGAACCAAGGTGGGACATCTCTATGTACTGCATTTTTATCCCATTCTTCCTCTAAGGAGCTCAGGGTGATTTCACTGGTCTTGCCTACATGAAAAACTGTGCTGCCATTGGTTAGGCTGAGAAAGAGTGACTGGCCCAGTGACTTGCCCAGTGAGTTTCACAGCTGAGTGAGGAGCTGAACCTGAGCCTTCCCAATCTAACACTCCAACCCCTATGCCATGCTGGGGATAGATAGGGGGATGGGTTTCAGTTGGTGCTCAAGTCTCAGTAGTTTTTACTGGAGACAATATAGAGGAAACAATCTGATTTGACTGGAGCACCACCTTAGAGACCAACAATAAACAGGATTTCAACTCATATCTGATGAGGGGAGATTTGACTCTTGAAAGCCCTGACCCTGAAAATCTGGCTGGTCTCTAAGATGCTACTGGACAAAAATCGAGCTCTTCTACTGAAGACCATCATGGCTACCTTCTGAAACTAGGACACAGTTCTGAAAATTGTTGTGATCCAAATCTTTTCCCTGCTTCTGGAGTTCCAAGTTAGCTGGTCTTTATTCCAATGTAGAACTGATGTGTTAGGAATTCTCCGTGGTTCTCTTATTTCCAAACATTGCACAGAATGTGACCACGTTCCTGACTCTTTTGCTCTCTTCATTTCTTATGCATCTCCCCTCCATCCCCAATTTATGGCTTGGATCCTAAGAAACATGAGCAGAGTCATGCTTGAGGAGAGCAATTCAGCTTCTGTGCCCCCCCCCCGTGCTCTGGAAAGTCACCCCTCCCCAAGAATAGTGTGGTCAAAGTGTGGGTCAGCAGCAGGAGGGAAGACTAAGCAAAAAAGTCCTCTCTTTCACAAATGGGAACACCATTCCATCAGCAGCAATGCAAGCCAATGTTACCAGAGTGGAACCCATTTTAAAAGCTGTCTTGATGAGAGTGTACGTTCAGATTTATCCAGATTTGTTGTATTGTTTCCCAATATTCCACTTTTTATTCCTCGTCAGGTTGCAGCTGACTTATGGCGACCCCACTGGGTTTTCAAGCAAGATTCATACCCACTGTGAGCAGCATCCACATTCTTTCTTCAAGGTGGGGCACAGTTCAGAGAAGGTGAAACCTGGCCATCACTTAGGACCTTGGAGATGTAAGTGGCAGGTGTCTGACCTTAGAGTCAGGGCCTGCCAGACTCTGCTTTGGGGTTTGTAGGATAGCCAAGAAGAGAACAGACTGCTTGTGATCACAATGGCATTTATTAAGGTCTAACAAGATGTTATAAACCAGATGGTGGTTACACAAAGTGCAAGATCAAGCAAAGAGAGGCTTTGATGCCTGACCGTGGTCTTGAGATGTTGCTGCAAAATGCTTATTGTTGGTCACATATCTGCAGAGTTCCCCATCGACCAGCAAGATCCATCAATCCCAAGGCTTGCCTAGCTTTTAAAGAGTTGCCACAGTCAAATTGCATGCATGCACCAGCATCTGTCCTTGGGATGCCTTCAGCATTATCTCGGACTATGCACTAGGGATAAACATTCACCGGTCTTCAAAAAGGCAGATACATGTCTTCAATGAAATGCCTGCTGAGGTTTAAAACCTCAGCTATTATTGGGGGAAAAGAATGTGCAGGCTGTCTGCCAAAAATAGATACTGGATTTGAAAACCAGATGCTTAAAAATGATGTGCTGATCCAATAAATAAAAGATCCCCCCCCCCCGAAGGCCTAACGAATTCTGATTTGGAGAACTGGGTTTGATTCCCCACTCCTCCACATGCAGCCAGCTGGGTGACCTTGGGTCACTCACAGTTCTCTCAGAGCTCCCTCAGCCCCACCTAGCTCATAGGACGTCGGTTGTGGGGAGAAGGGAAGGAGATTTGTAAGCCATTCTGAGACTCCAAGTGAAGAGCTGGGTATAAATCCTCCTCCTCCTCATGGTATAGCCCAAACTTTTCCCATCTCAAAAGCTAAGCAGGGTTGGTATTTGAATGGGACACCACCAAGGAAGACTCTGCTGAGAAATGTAATCACAAACCACCTTTGCTTTTCGCTCAATGAAAGCCCCTTGCTGGTATTGCCATAAGTTGGTTACATCTTGATGGCACCTACTTATATAATGCACTCAATAGCTCCTTATCTCATAGACTTTCATTAAATGGTACAGTAGAAGTAAAATAGTCCAAAGTTGTACAAAAAAGAATAGACCATGGGCAGCAACCTGTAGTATTGTTGTCAATGATGAAACAGGCACCTTGCTTTTTTCGTACCCCTGGATAGAATAGGAAAGATCCTGAGTTACTCTGGCATTGCATCAGGCCTGCTGGCATTTTCCTGTACTACCTTAGACTCAGCGGGTGGTATCCTACAGCATTAAGAGCTCCCAGTCTGCAAAGCCTTCCTGTAACTCAAGTGGCCCTTCCATTGGAGAAAGAGCCATTAAAGGAGCCTTCCCCCAGCTTAAATTTGCTCTTGTTCCGGTAGAAGGGCCATTGAGTTGGAGGAACATTAGGCTGGTGGAACATTTCACACTTTGGTTAGTAGAGTGATAACATTTGGGCCAGTAGGCTAAGGTGAAAATGGTCCAAAAGCATGGGTCACTGTGTACATGCATACAACTTTGATATGTCTCATTCTTGGGCTTAACTTGTGGCCCATGTGCCAAAAGTGGTGTGTCATTCAAACAGATGGTTGAAATATGTCATTCGTGATAGGCAAGCCAACAAACAAGTATTGTTTGTGAATTTGCATTATGATGGCAACATCTGCGATAGGCTCCCATTCTTAAAGTCGACTTCTGCAACATACATTCATCTGCAACTGCCCTCTCTATTTATTCTGCTTCCTTAGAGTCCCAAGGGGATCTCGTGCCTTTGATGAATTGGATAGGAGTGGTATAGAAAACCACACCGTTGACAGGTGATTATTATATTTCTTTCACGAAAGTATGAAAGTCTCATAACTCATAGGCATCACGAGTGCCTACGAAGTTTGTGAGTTATTAAGGCCAGTCATAAGGAAAAAATATATAATTGCTTTTTACTGGTGAAATATTCAATTGATGTTATGAGAAAACATTTTATTGATCTCCATTCCAAGTATAGCAGGCAGATAATAAACTACAAGATGGATTTCTGTCTGTCCATATTTCTGTGGCCTGCAGACACAGTGTGTGTGTGTGTTCATAAGCATTCATTGTTGATATTCACAGAAGATCACATTAACCACTAGAGCGGATCTGTAGTACTTGTGACCTTGTTTATCAGCCATGCATTGCAGACCACCGGGGGCTTAATAAACCTATTTGCTGCTTCCCAAGACTACAAAAACAGGGAGGTTGTCAAGCAGGCTTCAGTGCTTGCTTGGTCTGCTGGACTGGGCTTGATGAGTCACGAGTTCTGCAAGTTTGCACCAGAGGGAACATATTTCATCTTAATGGACAAGATGCTCTACCCACGTGTATATTTCCATAAGAGCCCCCCCTTCTAAATCTTTTATTTTTTATAATTAACATTTTTTATTTATTTTGTTACAAAACAGCATTTTAAATAAATGATTATACAGATTATCATACACAAGTCATTTGAGATGTTAATTTTTACAACAGTGTCTATATAGGAACTAAATAGAGGTGATGTTCAGTAAACTGACTGCCGATAAACTGTAACAATTAACAAGGAAACCTAACAATAAAAATAATACAAAACAACAACAGCCAAGCTCACCATGCATATTGTCTCATACTGTAATGGAACTATAAATTAGTAAAATACAAAATTCATATATTTGGGGGGCAGTTCATTGGGTTTGAGGGTTACATAATCAAAAATGACAAACCTTTCATGGCAATTCTGCAAGTTAGGGGAGTTTGGAGGCTGTCTCCAAAAATGGCATCTAATGTCCTGTAAAATCCCGACATCTAAAGTTTTGCTGTCATGACCCTAAGGATTTCCCTGTCTCACTGATAGGGCAGGCAAATGCACAACAAGGGACGCCATTTTCAGGAGTAGCCCTGCGTCTTGTGTAATTTGCAATACTTACTTACAAGAGAGATGCTCATGGCACTTTTGGTGGTGAATGGATGTCTGATATTGGAAGGTGGTGAATGGGTTATTGGAAGGCTATTGGAAGGATGAAGGGTATGGCAATGTATAATCAGGTACTTGTCTATTTATATCATGAATGCTGGTGGAAAAGAGCAGGCTGATGTCCCTCAGGTTTTCCAAAGAACGTTATGTCTAATTCTAATATATGTGACAAAACTTGAATGGATACACATCACATTTGACTGTCTCCAGATAAGGCCCAATATGTGCATCTTTGCAGGGAATGATTAAATGGTATTGCCATAGTTAGTCAATACATATGGCTTTTTGGTAACCATAACCCAAACTGTATTTTGGTTACATTCAAATACTTTAGGGAAATATACCCCTTTTTAATTTACGTGTTAACTGTTTTGCTATCGTCCCATCAAGGATTTCTCTATCCCTGCCAATGGTTGCTGCTAGAAGCTTTAGGGGGTAGAACATACTTCATTTAATTGTTGTGAACCACTTTGGGTCTCCATATGGACAGAAAGTTGGGAAATGAATGGATGGATGGATGACTCCGGAGTTGTCAATCCTTGGCCCAGGACAGACTGGCAATTTGCCCCGGTATCGAGTCGCGGCAAAAAAACCCCGGAGTAAACGATACCGGGTTTTCCCGTCCACACAGCGGGGGCCTCTGCCGGAAGATACTGAACAGAGGCGCGTGGAGCGTTCAGACTGCCGCGCCGGAGGTGCGCTATATTCGCTGTTTCCCCATTATTTCGGCTGTGGGCGTATGTGGCGCATGGAGCAGTGGAGCGGAGTGCAGCCAATCACACCGCTGCTGCCTCATGCCCAACGCGGGTTGCTCCAGGCTTTTCGGCTGCACGTTCAGACTCCCCGGAAGCGGAGAAACGCACGACAAACGCAGGCTTTCAAGATTTGTGTCGGCTTTTATCAGGTGTTTTTTTTAATCCGGCAGTGAAGCGCGAGAGCACCGGTAGGCTACAGGTGGGGGACGCCAGGCAGATGTGCCTGTGTGAACATTCCATTTAATCCGATATTGAGTCGGATTGATGCCAGTCTGTCCTCGGCCCTTGTGTAAGATGAAAGATTGTTCCTAATGACCCTACAACATCACTGGGTCTGCTGCAACTATCTTCCATTCCTGGTGGGAGCAGAAAGGCAAATGTGAGAGCAAGCCTGAGTGGGTCTTCTCAGAAGTAAGCGTCATGTAGTTCAAGCCATGGGTCTCAGCAGAAGCCCCTGAATCTTACTATGAGGCACCTTGAGGATTCCAGTGGTCTCAGAAACACTGGTTAGACTACTTATTTTTTAAGGCATGATCTACCTTATAAGGACTCTTTAATCATAATGATAATAAAAGCAGAATGTAATCCTAGCTTGTTCAAATAGCACAGCAGCTGTAAATGGTTGAGCCATATACATAATTGATGTTGTTAATTACATGGTCATATTCTGCATGTTGAAACTGTAGCCATGGGCCAGAAACATGTGATTATATATATATTGTTATGCAGACCTTCTGATTCTCTGAAGGCTTTATCTACTAAGCCATACAAACATTAATAAAATGTTCTCCCAGTGTGTGAAACCTGAGCACTGCCCAGTGAGGTATAGGTGGTTTTATGGAATGACTTCCTCCCCCCAACCTGGATAGCCCAGGCTAGCCCGATCTTCTCAGATCTTGGAAGCTAAGCAGGGTCAGCACTGGTCAGTATTTAGACAGGTGATGACACCAAGGAATGCCAAGGTCTTGATGCAGAGCTTAATACTTTGTAAGGGATTGGTGTTCTGCTGTTAATTGTCTTTTCTTTCTAGGTTTGGCCAGCCACTGTGAGAGGTGAAGGGTCACCATTTGTGGCCACAGTATTGCTTTTTGGGTGGCTCATGAGGCCGGAAGGAGGTCCATTGGTTTGTGATCGGGGCTCAGTGAGTTTGCTTCTATTGAGTGGTTGGGGTGGCAGGGCTTGAGGTGACCTGGCTTCAACCTGCTGCTACTCGAGGGGAGACATTGATCCAGTTGGGTGGAAATGAGGACTGCCAGAGGGATGGTTTGCACCTGGGGCAAAGGTCATGCCCAACATATGGTAAGGAGGTGGTCTGGAACAACCCCTGGCCTTGGCCTATTTCTGCACTCAGGGCTTGCCCTTGCCACAAAAGGTGTAAACAGTCAATAAAGTGGCCCTTAGTTAAACCCAATCTAGTGTCTGTCTCTTTCTTCCAACTGGCACACCTCTCTCTCCTCTCATGCATAGTAGTGGGGGGGGGAAATCACAATTTTCTTAAATTTTTGCTAGCGTATCAGCACTTATAAAGTAATGGCTGGCTGTGGTGTTCCTTCCAAATTGAAGACAAGATGATTCAAAGTCATTAAGACATATTTGTCTAGCTGAGTAGCTGTAAAGGATGGCTAAAGTATTTATCACTCCTCTGACAACCCAAACCAGCTATCTAATGACAAAGAGGGTAGGAGCTTATGTTTTCATTGGTTTCCCTTCATTCAGAGATATGAAATGGTAACCAGGAGAACTAATGAATCTTGAGGATACAAATTACTGCTAAAGGGAAGAAGAGATTGGATTCAGGATAATGTATTTATTTCCCCGTTAAGATCATAATTTATTTAGAGGCATATTTATTTTCTTCACCTTCAGGAAGAAGCAACAGAGCCCGAGAAAGAAAGAGAGAGATTGTGGGATGTCAATTCTCTTTTGAGGGCCCCCTTATAAAAATAGGGCCAGTCTGTGGAGCTGCCTTGAGCACACAGTACATATTGTGGCAATTACTCTGGGAGGTTTGCATTAAACTTATGTTTGTAGCCTGGGGTCAGCTATCACTGGCAAAAAAAAGTACCACTAGGGATGTACAGATATGTCCCTTTTCTTTTCTTTTTCCTTTGTTTGTTTTCTCATCTTGCTGTATCTGTTTTTCACTTTTTCCATATTTTTTGTTCTTGAGCTTCTTGACTGCCATACTGCTTATACATTGCATGCCATTTATATAAAGTGGCTTGGTTCCAGACTAGACATTTGTGCGGGTGCAAAGATTTCTGCCTATGGAGTACAATTTCCCTGCCTCCCCTCTTTCATGGCAGCTGCAAATGCACACCATCATCTTCCTGGGGGAGAGGTGGGGGGGTCACATCTCCTGCTGTAGGGGGGGACCTCATGGACTGGACCCTCATTTCCCACTGCCACTTGATGGGGCAGTGGGAGGAATGGGGGGTCAGTGTACCACACCAACACACAACATCATTTGCAGTCTCGGTCCAGAAGTGATGTCATCACATTGGTGTGACATTCCAGAATTCACCCAAAACTCAATGGTTTAACCATACAACTTTGGGTGAATTGTAAAGTGCCACTCAAATGCTATGAAGTCAGATGCAGTTTTGTGCCAGAAATGACATTGCGCATCAGCTTGACACCAAATATCTTGTTTCTCTCCCCCCCCCATTCTCTTGTTCAGGTGCCAGCTATGGTTGGCCACCCTAGGGACAAGGGACCTGTAGGAACAAGATCTCAGCAGCCATTTCAGGTCACCATGGAAAGGAACAAATTATTGGGATATTTGCTTAATATAGCAGAGTTTGCCCAGTCATAGAAATGTGATACCGAGTGCAGTAAATAAACCTCCCAAGAGGTATATTACAAAAGGTAAAAACCGACATTTCATTAAGTAGACTCAGTTCACACTCAGGTTGCCGTCGAAATGAGAGAGAGAAGCCTAATCTAAACAGTACTTTTCCTATCACAAGTGGCCAGCTAATTCAGCATCATGTGTATACAAGTATGAAAGCACTGTTTCTACAGTAGAACCCTGTAGAGATGTGTGACTCCATGAAAAGCCATGTAGAGAATGGACACAGAGAGAGAGGAGGGGTCAGCGGGCAGCTCCCAGGTTAAGACAAAGGGAGGCATCCTATTCAAAGAGATAATACCTATACACAAGAAGGAGGAGGAGGAGGAGGAGATTGGAGTTATACCCCATCCTTCACCATCCAAATCCCCATCCTTCACTATCCAAAGGTGTCTCAGAGCGACTTACAAACTCCCTTCCCTTCCCCTCCCTACAACAGACACCCTGTGAGGTAGGTGGGGCTGAGAGAGCTCTTGACAGAAACTGCTCTTTTTCCAGCCAGGTGCAAGTGGAGGAGTGGGGGATCAAACCCGGTTCTCCCAGCGCACTTAACCACTACACCAAACTGGCTCTTAGAGTGATGTAGCGCTCCCCAGTGTTCAGACATGTTGAGTTGCTCACTCCAACACAAATTACGTTATATGAGCAGCAATTCTTGCACCTATGGAAATGTCTAGTCAGAATCCAACACAATGGATGCAAAAAAAAAACAAAAAAACCACACACTGAAAATGGACTGATGATTAGGGGTACACTAGGTCTGGAAAAGGCAGTCTCTAGCAGTTATGCTGAATAGTAGCACGCTAAACCATTTTGTTTGGCACAGCAGCATGAAAGTGAGCTGAGCACATCCGAGCACAACTCTGGGATTTTTTAGGGGGCCCGGAACAATGATATCATCAGCTGGAGCTTTTTCTAGCCTACCTCCAATGATTGCAAGTAGCCCACCCCTGGGATTGTTGCTGGTACTCAACAAGGCCACTTCAAAACATTTTGTCACCAAAAACAAGATGATCCATGGCTTCTTTCCTGGTCACTGCTCGTTGAACTCAGGCTGAGCTCAGCTCAGACCTAGTCGACAGCAACGTGGGTCCAGGAGATGATATCTGGCACCTCCAACACCATCAGCACCCTTCTTATTGTGTCATCCCAAGCAGTAACTTGACTGGCTTGGGAACTGGCCCTGTCACTCTGTCATTCTCAAGCAGCCTGACTCATGTATCATACTCAGAAAGAGAAATAAATGAAAAGATAAGTGAAGAAAAGGGTCTTGAGGGGACCACATAGTATTGAAGAAAATAAGGATTAAAAAAAAATCATAGAATCATAGAGTTGGAAGGGACCTCCAGGGTCATCTAGTCCAATCCCCTGCACAATGCAGGAAATTCTCAAATACCTCCCCTCACACCCCCAGTGGCCACTGCTCTATGCCCAGAAAAAGGCCAAAAAAACAACAACAACCCATACTGGCCTGGAGGAAAATTGCTGCCTGACCCAAAAGTGGTGATTGGCATTTCCCTGGGCATGTAAGAAATGGCCACAAGAACTAAGCACTGAGGCAACCCTTCTTGCCCTCCCTCTCATGATCTGCCTATGTTTACAGAATCAGTATTGCTGTCAGATGACCTTCTAGCCTCTGTTTGAAAACCTCCAAAGAAGGAGAGCCCACTACCTCCCAAGGAAGTCTGGTCCACTGAGGAACCACTCTAACTGTCAGGAAGCCCTTCCGCTTATATATAGTCCCCTTAAAGAAACATACACCACAGGCACCTCCAGTCAGAGGCAGTAAATAATATGATAGACCTCTATGAAAGATGAGCTGCTGGTCAAAGAAGGCAATACCGCCCTTGGCAGACCAATAGCCGGCCTTGGTATAATCCAGATTCATGTGTATAAGCTTTTGAGTTATATACAACTTGCCATCAGAGCCAGGAATTCAGAACAAAAACAAAAATAGGTATTCAAACTGTTTACATAGCTGAGTCTGTAGGGCTTCAGGACAGAAAGGTGGAAAGCCAGAGGTGGAAAGCCATTAGAATACAAATAGTCTGAGCTTCCTGGTAGTAAGTGGAGCAGCAGTAAGGCTGCCATTTTATTTACTTTTCCCTGTAGCCTGCCATGTAAAAGCAAAGCTAGTGAAACTTTTGCTGACATAGAGACAAAATAAGGGTACAGTGCTCATGTGCTTAATTTCTGCATAGCAGGTGGCTCTTTAAAGCACAGGATCAAAACCCATGAAGCGAGCTGGCAATTCTAAAATCATGAGCTAGATTTTTTTTTTTGGTTGTGGGCTGGTAGAAAGCTCTCTATACTATAAAGACTCCTATAGAGTCTATAGGAAGGGGCACTGAAACTTCATAATGAATATTGAAGAAGATCAGTACAATGGACTTTGTACATTACCTTCCTAAGGAATGAAGGCAAATTTGCTTAAGCACTCTGTTACGCATGGAGATGAAGCCGTTCTGCCCATCCAGCTCATTATTTTGATCTCGTCACTAATTGTGACATGACTCACTCAAGATGACAGGAAAAGGAGCTCTTTTTAGAAACAGCTGAGCTTGCGTAATGCAGCTCAGCTCCGACACGACTTGCAACGCCTGCTCCATGTAAAAGAAGTTCTTCCTGACAACTACAAGCACAGTTGCTTCAAAAATAACAAGCCCGGTAATAGAGCAACTTCAGTTTCTCCTAGTGATTTTTGCTAACAGACACACGAGCTTTGAGCGGCGATCTGGATCGTTATTTCCTTTCCAGAGAATCCTGTTATGCGCACCAAGTGTTTTCCTAGGAGAGGCTCAGATTGCCTGCTCTGTATATTAATACCTGCTCATTGTTAATGAGGAAAGGAGAGCATAAATAGGAATGAGTATGTGGTCTGCCTTACGAACCTAGTCAGTCAAAACAAGAGCTGTGGTAAATCTTCTCCAGGTAAATGCCCTCAGGGTGCTTTCGCCAATCTGTTTCATGTTGCCTCAGCTGCAGGTACTGTTACCCAAAAAGGGGGGCATATATAGGCTCTATAATATAGGTAGCTTCCTAAACACATGTAAAAACCCAACTGTGTCTGCCAGGACTAACCTTATTGGGATCTACTGTCTGGTGTATACCAAGGTCCCATTCTGGGACATCACTGCAAAAGAACAAGACAAGAAAACAGTTCTTAAAGAGAAATTAAAGCTTATTGTCTATATCCAGTTACAAACTGAGGAATGAATTAGCAGGGATAATATGGTCGAGACAATATAGCTTCTGTGATGGTGACTAGTGTCAGTTCACTAACTGTCTTTTCCTGCTTCTGCAGTCAGGCTGTGTTCGCAGTTAGGGTTGCCGGCTCTGGGCTGGGAAATATCTGGAGATTTTGGGGGTAGCTCCTAAGGAGGGAGGGATTTGGGAAGGGGATGAACTTCAGTGGGGTATAATGCCATAGAGTCTACCTCCCCAAACAGTTTATTTTCCCCAGGAGAACTGATTTCTGTTGCCTGGAACTCAGCTGTAATAGAGGGAGATCTCCAGCCAGGTTGGCAACCTGACTTTGCAGGGATACTAGACTCTCGGCCCGGGGGATGGCCAAACTCAGGGAGCTGGAACTAGCAACATAAAGTTTGTACCTAGTGACCTAACAAGGCAGTCCTCTCAATCCTCAGTTTAAGTTGGCTGGGAGGTAATTGCTAGCAGGTGCTGTAGCTTCAGAGGCTGTGCTGTGTTCTGGTCAGCCTCATGTGAGGAAGTACTACTCTCAGAGCACTGTTCTAGATCCCCAGTGAGGTTGTACACAGCCAGTCTGGCACTGTGGCTCCTTAGTACTACCTCAAGCTGGGCCTTCTGCAGCCACTGTTCCTTACCTGGTGGACATCTCAGGGGCCCAGTCATGAGGCCTCTCTGGCAGGGCATCCTCTGGAGCTGCTGGGCCATTGTCTTCAGATGCCTTTGTGGAGCCAGGCCCTCCCTGGTCCCTCTGGTCCTCCTCTGCCCCCAGCCTTGGCTCCTCAGCCTCTTCCCCTGAAGATTCAGTGTCACTGGGCAGGTCAGAGGAGGCCATGACACCCTGCTGCCAGTTTTAGGGAGGAAACAATGGGAGAACTAATTGCCACTGTTTGCTGAGTGGACCCTGCAGCTAAGGAGAAACCCACCTCTGAATGTCTCTTGCTTGAAAACCCTAAGGGGTCACCATAAGTCACCTACACGTTGGCGGCGAAAATAAATGTTTTTAAAGGCAACTCCACCACAGCACTCACCATTTCAACAGGCCCTGCCACAGAAGCACAAAGCTTTATTTCTAATTAAAATAAATAAATCACAAGCAACAGTTTATCAGATCTGTCTGCCATCCTTTCTCTGAGGAACTCAGGGACAGAGTACACAATACTTTTCCTCATTCCACAGGTGGCAGTGAAACTTTGCGAGCAAGAAAGCCTCTCTGATCCTTGCTAGTCTAAATCAAACATCCTCGCTACTGCCTCTGTCATGAAGCTCCTGCCCTTCTCCTCTCCTCCTTTAACCAAGAATCACTAGGACTTTACAAAGCAGAAGTCATATCTTGGTGTAACTCATTTCTTGAGGTAATAATATATGTCTCATGGTGGTGGGCTCTGACCTGGATGGCCATGGCCAGACCAATTTCACCAGATCTTGGAAGTTAAGCAAGGTTGGCTCTACTTAGTACTTAGATGGGAGACAACCAAGGAAGTCCAAGGTTGCCATGCAGAGGCAGGCAATACCAATCCACCTCTATGGGGTCAGCTCTACAGGGACGCTGGAGTAGAAAGTGCTGTCAAGTCACAGCCAAGTTATGGCAACCCCAGAGGGTTCTCAAGGCAAGAGCCAAACAGAAGTGGTTTGCAATTGCCTACCTCTGCATAGCTACCTCCTTTGTGGTCTTTCATCTGTGTACTCATCAGGGCTGACCCTACTTAACTGCCAAGATCTGACAAGATCAGGCTAGCTTTGTCCATGTAAGCATAAGAGAGCCAGTTTGGTGTAGTGGTTAAGTGTGCGGACTCTAATCTGGGAGAACCGGGTTTGATTCCCCACTCCTCCACTTGCACCTGGCTGGCTGACCTTGGGCAAGCCATAGTTCTGATAAGAGCTGTCCTTGAAAAAAGAGCAGTTTCTGTCAAGAGCTCTCTCAGCCCCACCTACCTCACAGGGTGTCTGTTGTGGGGAGGTGTTGCCCTGCAAGGCTTTTGAGCCTCTTTATGGACTGTAATAAAATAATAAACTGTGCAAGTGTGTGCATAAGGGACTGAACCACATGGTAACCGCACCCAGATGCCAGCAGAGACTGCACCCAGGCAAGAGACGCTTCTCCTGACCTTTCCAGCAGCTCCAGTGCCCAGCATAGGTTACCAGCCTGTTCCTCATGAAGGGAAATGGAACAGACCCAGTATACACTAAACACAGCACCATGCCTACATAAAATACAAGGACTAGGAACTCCAGAAACGCCATTGAGAGTTCCTTCTACATCAGGCAGGCAGCCTCTTTCCCTCCCCCCTCACCTGCAAGACCTCACGTAGCCCTGGCAGAGTCTATTCATCATTGCCTGGTAACTAATTGATGGCCATCAGCAGCCTGGTTAATGCCATCAAGAAGACAATGGAATCGGCCAGGTGATTCATCCTAGCTGCTACCAGGTGTCAGACATGAGCAAGTTTCTAGCTCTCAGTATTGACCATCCCTCAGGCACACCTCCACACACCTCCCCTACACCTTCCAACCAATAGGGTGTTTTTAGGGACGGACTTACCAGGAGGTGGGATCAGAGGCTGGAACCAGCCCCCACCCTCCTGCTTATAAGGAGACGCCTGACTACCGGCGCTCTCTCTGCTCTTCGACCCCTATCGAACCTTTGACCCTCTTATGTCCAGCTTGCTATCCCCAACCCCTGCCTCCATCTTTAAACTCTGGTCTGCAGGCCGAGTTCCCACGTTTTCCCTGCTGGCCAGGCCACGTGGTCCTCAATTTTCTTAGTTTCTTTCCCCTCCATTTTTCCTGAGGAACGCTCTACACGACGGGACTGGTAAATATTACCCACCAACGATTTACCTGCTAATGCAAATGTGCTTTACCTCTCTCTGTATTTCTTAGGCCTTGAATAATTGTGTGTGAGCTTGTGTAATTGTTTGTGTGTGCAGAATTTCAGTAAAAGACTTTATTTTTCAACTACAAAAGTCTCCTGGTCTGTTACCAACACCTCCCGGTGGGGCTGACCTCTGTATACACAGGTGTTCGCTCTCACAGCCGATTGCTTATTAATAATCAATCATATTCCCCTCGTCATTATTCAAAATAATGTGCAATCAGGCTAACAGAGGGGAAGGGAAAGGAGTTTGTAAGCCGCTCTGAGACATCTTTGGGTAGTGAAGGGCAGGGTATAAATCCAATCTCTTCTCTTCTTCTTTTTCTATATACTGGACACTGCTATATAAAATGTTCATATGAGTCCCAGTCCTTCTTGGTCATGGTGTTTTCATTGGTTTGGTTATGCTATGTCCAAATGTTATTAAATCCAAGCCCTTAAAAATATTCCACCCTCCATTTGTTTCTGGGAAAGTGGTTACAGTCTTAGGAGAAGACTCTAGCTGCTAGATGTATTTTCTTTCCTAAGCAAAAGATTGTAAACCACCACTGGCAATACATTTTTTTTTAAAGTGTATCTGCTCACAGCATCAGCAAATATACATTCACGAGATCATGAATAGCTTGTCTTCAAAAGGCCACTTAAAAATATTTTTCTTTCATTATGTAACTCCACCTATAATTAAAAGATAAGCACAAATTTTAGTGTCATTTTGATGTGGAGGACCTGAAAAGTTGCACAGAAGGACTGGAAGGGAACTGGGAGTTTTCTTTGACTCTATGAGTGATTCACTGAAGAAGGACTTCAGAAGTCCTGTACCCTTGAGCAGTGTTCCCTCTAAGGTGAGTTAGTGTGAGCTAGCTCATAGTTTTTTAGCCTCTGGCTCATGCATTTTTGTCTTAGCTCAGGAAGGATGGCTCCAGAGCATACTAATTGATGCAGTAGCCAATTTGCTTGCTCACAACTTTAATGCCAGTAGCTCACAAAGTAGAATTTTTGCTCACAAGACTCCACAGCTTAGAGGGAACATTGCCCTTGAGTATGTGTCTTCTCTTGTGGTATTTTGGAAATCTGTGTGCTCACAGACTTAGCTACTCCAGTATAATGTGTCTTTCCTGCATAGTATGTATTATCTACAGCAGAGGTGTTGAATTCATTTGTTACAAGGGCTGACATAAATATCACTTTGTTGAGCCAGGCCATGTGTGCCATAAAATGTAATGCCAGGTACCAAAGACATGAACTATAAAGGACAGCAGCTGGTAAGCTCCAAGTTGTTGTATCCTCACTGCAAGGCCCCATGGGCTGGGAGGTGGGTGCAAAGGAAAACCCATATGAGCAGACTGGAGAGCCAGTGGTGCAGCACTGGGCAGATGCTCCCATGCTGTTTGATTGATGTAGACGATGTTGTTCCGCCATGCTGAAGCCACAATCAGAATGGGTCTGCCCACTCCCCCCCCCAAGTAGTCTCCTGTTCCCTCCCTTGCACTAGTTGCTCATGGGCCACATAAGAGCCCTGGACAGGCCAGTTCCAGCCCCCGGGCCTTATGTTTGACACCCACGATCTACAAGTTCCTTATTTCCTCCAAATCCTTCCTCAATTAGTATTGCAATTATTTCAATTATCTCCTGGCCTGCCCCAGTCATAAATCCCACAGCAACCTGGGATGGGATGGCTCATATGGTGACAGATCCAAGGCTTCTTTTCCATAAAGTGGAAATCCATTTAGCAAGAAAGTGGGTGCAGCTCACTGGGGGAACGAGAAGCTTCTTCATTGTCACATGTGTCCTTCAAGACTGAGCAAATGGGTAAACCCAGCAACTTCTGGGCTGGTTTCTCCATTTCCATCCTCTCTGTTTCTATGGTTCACTGACTCCCATGATGTGGCAGTGGCAAGTATCTACCAGATGGTGGATGTTATGTATTGAAGTGTGAATCAAGTCTATACTTTACAATGCTAAGCTTCAGTCTGAATGTGGCTCTTCATCTGTTGCATTACCATTGGCTGGTTTCTGAGAAACCTCTGTAAATATCCAATCACTATATGAGAATGTATCAAAGAGGGAATGGTCCTGATTGGCCTTTATCCCTGCATTGTTATTGGTTCTTATCTTGTTATGGGTGTGGCTTTGACAGCCTGGGATAGTTTAAAAAGGGAGCTGTGCTCCGCTTGTTTGTGGTGTGTTCCTGAGTTGGTGTTTGCTGTTACAAATAAAGCTGAAATCACTTTTGCTTAAATCTTGTTGTTGAGTGGCATACTTAACAGTGGATACTTGGATATTTATCACACTAGTTGTGTGAGCATACAAGATGATCCAACTGTATAAGAATTATGTGTACCTTCTGTCAAAATATACACTTTTCTAAAAACAAAACAAAACCAACGGGTGTAGCTACATGATAAAATGGTGCTCAGTATCCATCCAACAAGGCCTCCACTCTCTTTCAGGTCAATGAAATTTATTTCCTTAAAACCATAAGTCATCACAAAACAATGTTCCTCATGAATATACATAAAAGATTTTGCAGATCACTAAACATGTACATCTCTAGATTACAACCGTTGTCTTTTTCATACCAGAATTATGGGAGAGCCTCTATCAAGCTTTATTAGGATGCACTTAAGTTTAGGACTCCACGTCTATTAGAAACAGGATAAAGCACACTCATTACTAATTTTCCAAGCTGCTACAAGCAAAAAGTAAAGGATTGTATGTCACATGCTTATCTAGAGCAGACACAGATCTAAAATCCATTAGCCCAGTAGTTCAACCCAGCAGGCCTGGAAGAAATTTGTTTGGGGGATTCCTATATAAAAAGCAGAGTCATATAGTTGTTAGGATTTTTTAAAAAAACAAAATCTGACATCCAAATATACTGGTGGGTTTATTGAAAGCACAATTAAGTAAGGGCTGTCCTCTGTGAGCCACATGTCACTTCTTTATCCTACCCCTCATGTTAAGTATGAGACTCAACAAAGGATTCAGCTTCAAGTGATTTCAGCTTTATTAAACAGCAACTGTAAGTCAGGAACACACGACAACAAGGGGAGCACAGCTCCTTCTTTTAAACTCTCCCGGGCTGTCAAAGCCACACCCATTACAAGTTAAAGACCAATCAGAATACAGGGATAAAGGCCAATCAGGACCGTTCCCTCTTTGCAACAATATCACTCAGTGATTGGGTAATTACACAGATTTCGCAGAAACCGACCAATAGCAATGCGACATCTGAAAAGCCACATTCAGACTCAAGCTTAACATGTGAATAGACAGGAGCAATTCACATTCAGTATATAACACCTCATATCCACACAAAGCCCAAATAAGCTCCTCATTTTTTTTTTTCTGGTAGTGGAAAGTTCCACCAAGTCACAGCTGACTCGTGGTAACCCCATCGGTTTTTTAAGGTAAGAAACAAATAGAGATGGTCTGCCATTGCCTGCCTCTGTGTAGCAATTCTGGACTTTCTTGATGGTCCCCCATCCAAGTTCTAACCAGGGCTTCTGAGATCGGAATAGACCAGACTACCCTGGGCCACCCAGATCAAGCCTCACTCATTTCTACTGCCCTGTATTTTCACAGTTTTGAAGGGGTAGTTTCCACATGCTCAAAGTCCAGGTACATGACCTTGGCTGCATTCAGACATGTGCACACATCTGAATCATTGCTGTGCTTGTATACACACCTAATTCCTTTCCCTCCTTTCTTGTGTGAAGCACAATGAAGGAATTCTCTTTAGAACAAACTTCAGTGAGCAGCAACCTATAAATACAGATAAACCAGGATTCTAAACTTGAATTAAATCATAGATTAGAATCCCAGCTTGATCATCTGTGGGGGAAACTAATTGCTATTAACTTCAGAGGGTAGTCTTGTTGGTCTGCAGTAGAACAGCTAGATTTGCACCTTTAGAGACCAACAAGATTTCCGGGGTATTTGCAGTCAACTTGTGTGCCTGTATTCCTGTATCTCTGGTAACTAAAGATGGTTTTGAACAGGCATTCCAGGGAAGGACCCTAGAGAACTGAGTGACCATGACAACAAGCTGGGTTTGTGCACATCCCAACTCAATGTCAACTTCTCATAATATCTGACAGCAGCATTAGTGAGCTCTGATCTCTAGATTCTCGTGGTCTGGCACATCTCACAACATCAACTCTGCATTTAATAAACTCTTCATCTGCTCTGTTTTCTTAATTACTGCAGTTAAGGACCTCTGGTTTTCCTTCGCATTAGAAGGCACTGAAGAAAAAAAAATATTTACGTTTATTCATTTCATTATGTCTTATAGGTACAGATCATCAGTTTTAATGTGACTAATGAACTTCTGAAAGTTGTTAAGGTCACTCAGCTGTTGGCACTGTACTTTTCACTACAAGAAAAAGAAAGAAAGAAATCTCTAGAATCAGAGATGGGGAAAGATCCATTAGGTTATCCGGTTCATCTTTCTTCTGAGAAATGCACCAACTGTCATGTCTGATTGCCTAATTAAAGGTATTCTTCTTAATGGAGTCTTTTAGTGTGACTTTCAAAATAATGGCTTCCATCGCTATTACAGGAGATTATGTTTCATCTTGCAATGCATCACCTAGGATTGTTGCAAGGACTTATAAGTGGAAATGCAGATGCTGCGAGTAGGAACGATTTCAAATGTCTCATCCCTGCGGTTTCAACCTGAAAATCCCTGTTCCCATGTTACTTTTTTCTTTGGCTGAGTGGAACTTGTGATTCTTTATTTTTCACACCATTCTTCTATTTCCTCATACCTCACTTCCCATCAATGCATTTTTGGTGTTATCTATGCATAAAAATAATTGGTGTTATATGTTTATTAAAGATCAAAATGATGAACATTGTAGATATAAATGACATGTAAATAGCATATGAAAACCTATATAATATGCATATGTGAAGAGTGGCTCAAACTTATTGTTTATGGAGCCTAAGCCTTCCAGTCAATGACCAATGCACGGCCTCTAACTTTGGAATGCTAATGCATTTATACTGTTTTCTTTTCCCCATTGAGAAGTAGAATAGGGCTGGGGATTGTGTGGGTGAATGGCAACTGGAAGGCCACGGAGAAGAAAAAGAACTCTTTTTCTTGCATTCCAACGAAACCCAGAAGAGACTGTGTGTATGTACCAGCTAGGGATGCCAAGCTTCTGGTGTATCCTGGAAAGCTCCTAGAATTACAAGTGATCTCCAGACTACAGAAATTGGTTCCCCTGGAGAAAATGAATCATTGGAAGGTGGACTCTATGGCACTGTACTTCACTGAGGTCACTGTCCTCCCTACCCCTAAATCTCCAGGAATCCCCCAGCCTGGAGCTGGCAACCCTACCCCCTGCTGGAGGCTGGCGAGAACTGGCAACCCTAAAATGTCCAGCCCCACCCCCACCCCATGCATGCCTCCTAATTATAGTTTCTTGGATGAAGTGCTTGTACCTCTCATCAAGTAAGCAGAAGCACCCTAGGCCAGTCACAAGGGACATGAGTTTATCCTTAATGTCAAGCATTTCTAAGAGGAGGAGGAGAAGGAGGAGGAGGAGGAGGATTGGATTTATACCCCACTCTTCACTACCTGAAGGAGTCTCAGAGCGGCCTTTCCCTTCCCCTTCCCACAACAGACACCCTGCAAGGTAGGTGGGGCTGAGAGAGCTCTTTCGAGAACTACTCCTGAGAGAATAGTTCTGAGAGAACTGTGACTGAGCCAAGGTCATTCCAGCATCTGCATGTGGAGGAGTGGGGAATCAAACCTGGTTCTCCCAGATTAGAGTCCATGCTCCTAACCACTAAAACAAGCTGGCTCTAACACCATAGGTTGTATCCTTCCACTCCACTCAGACACTGAAAGGAGAACAAAGTAGGTGTCTGATGAATATGATTGGGAAAGGTAGTATGTGGTGTGGTAATTAGACTGTGATTCCAGCATCGAAGGAACAGCAGTGAAGCTGACTGGATGACCTCTGGGCCAGTCAGACAGCCAAACTTCCCTCAGAGGGTTGTTGTGAGGATCCAGTGGGAATAGGGAAGTCATGGACATTGCCATGAGAGCCTTGGAGGAAGGGCAGGGTAAAATGTAATAATAAATAAAGAGTCTAGGTCATATCACAGCAAAGGTCCAGCCTCCTTCAGTCTTACTCCCACAGGTGACTGTACATGGCGCAGAAGTAGAAGTTTGTATGAGAGCAACAGGCTCCTTGGATACTTTGATCTTAGACTAGGACTTTAAAGTTAGGGACAGATTGTTCTAGTTGACTTAGTGGTAAAGGGGTGACGCTTGTCATAGGACCATAGTCAGAAGAGTCCCTGTTATGCAGTTCCTTGATGCCTTTGCATCAAGTCTTTAGAATAGCCTCATATGCCTTCTTCACCCTATGTTCCTGCCCAGGGACTAAGATCACACAGAGGGGCCCTCCTGACATCAACCAAAGAAAATCCTCCGGTGGGTACACATGACAGGGTCTTTTCAGTGACAGCCCCAGAATTATGGAACAACTTCCCTCACAGTGACATTCAATGAGTTGAATAGAACAAAGCTTGAGTCCAGTGGCACCTTTAAGACCAAGAGAGTTTAATTCCGAGTGTAAGCTTTCATGTGCATGGCTGTTCTGGCTACCGATAGGTTTCAATTATTGGTTTCAGTCTAGAGGGTTTTTGTGTGTGTGTGTTTTGTGTTTTGCTGTTAATTACATCGGAAGCTGCCTTGAGTTCTTGTAAGAAGGAAGGAAGGAAGGAAGAGTTAGGTTTCCCCTTCCCAAAGAAAGCTGTTGAAAATGATGACTGGGCAAAAGGTGGAAGTCAGTTCTCTTGTAGCTCTATTCAGACTAGTAATGTTATCTTTCAGAATTCATCACTTGCTTTAGTTTGCCTGTTCCAGCCCTACCTCAATAGACATTATGGTGATTGTTGGAGTAATCTCAACAAATGAGCACCCAGAACTTTGAAGTGCAAATTGGGATGCCATCCAGCATGTTGGGCTGAGGGCACGTTACTCCCTCTTGGCCTCAAAGATTTCTGTCAGCTGCCAAGGGAGGCAGGGAGTCGCATATATTTATTTAGTCTGGTGAGAATTAATTAAATAGAGAGAGTGTGTGTATAAAGATGTTTCAGGGCTTATTAATACTTGATAAAATCAATGGCTTTCCTTTCCAAGGTACTCTCATATGAAGGGAAGAATGAAAGATATAGCATTAAGCACTATAAAGATTCATGCTTTCTTTTCCAGTTTTGGAATAAAGCCATTATTTTCCTCTTTCCAGATATTTTCAGCACTGATAAAAGTGTTTGGGGCATAAAGGTCTAAGATAGTAACCAATTTTCATAATACCCATTTTTGATAGCTCTTTTTAGAATTTACACTTATAACTTTACACTTTGATGAAATAGGATTTTATGCATATACCTATACCTTGTCCAGTATAGTGTAGTGGTTAGAGTGGCAGACTAGGATTTCAGAGAGCCAACTTTTTCGTGCAGTCCCTCTGAATTCTCCTCCTTAATACAGTCCCCATCCCATGTGGTTTTAGTCAATGCAGGTCCCATGATCCCCAGCAAAGGATGATCATGTGGTCAATGGAGACTCTTCCGCCTATTTTCACCAGTAGGAAAGTTGGTTGGATCCAGCCCCCATCAAGTCCCCATTCTGCCATAGACTTGCTGGTTTACCTTGAACCGGTCAGTCTCATTTAGCTTAATGTATCTCACAGTTGTGGTGAGGAGAAACTGGGGAAAGAGATAACCATCTATGCTGCCCTGAGTTCCTTGAAGGATGAGTGGGATACAAAGCTGTTACTTAGAGCTTTGCCATGGAAATAAATGTATGTTTCATTATATTTTCTTCAGTGCAGTATATTTCCACAAGCACAGGGTTGAAACTCAAAACAGAAAAGTCTTCTGGTTCAGTTTGAAGAACTAAAGATGGAAAGCAGGTGAAAAGGAAAGATGGGAAGGTTCCTGTAGATATTAGGTCCTGGAGAGGTTACATGGCCTCCCTTCAGAGCTGATCTCTGGTCTCAAATCAAAGCAACTTCATTGGTCAACCAGGTCATCTGTATCAGTGAGGTAGGTATGGGAAGGGAAATGTAGTGGGACACATAAGGCTGAGGAACCAGGAGAGAAATGGAAGATCTTAACAAGGAAAAGAGACTGAACTGCATATGGGGCTTCATTTTATAGCTAGAAAAGAAAGAGTGGGAACAAGTAATGCTATGACCTTCACAGGTGTTGCACTAAAAAACAGTTACCCTTTTTATAAGACCCATTCTTCTCTTGATTCAACCCACTATACTCAAATTATATATACATGTAAACTAAACTATGCTGTATTGCAAGTTTAAATACTCCTTCTCCAACTGGGATTCCAGTGGCATACAGGATTCCTTGCAAGGCAACAGTGTGATGGGATCTGCATGCTCAGAATTTACTACATTGATAGAAAGTCATATTATATACTAGGACCATGGTCAGGGAATACATAATTTTTAAAATGAGCTATAGTTGGAGTTTATGTTCTGTTTTTGTATCTGTGCAGTCAGAGGCATATGTATCAGCACACTAGGCATTCAGCCATTGCCGGCATTCACTTACCCTGAACTTTCTGCATCACTATCAAAGTCATATGTAACCCAAGGTCAGGGGCAGGGTACATGTCATGTAAATATGCAAATAGAAAATTCATGAGGACTACTAAGAAAACAAAACATTTTCTTTGTGGGGCTATTCTTGTAAAACAAAATCACCTGGAATTTAGTTACTTATTATTTATTATACTTATTTAGTGGGGATTTTTTTTTTAGCTTTTCTCCCCAATGGGGACTCAAGATTACTTACAAAAATACACTTTTAAATATTTAAATAAAACACAATATTAAAAAACCTATAAACCAGAACCCTGGCTTGCTGTCCACCAGGTTAATCCATCTGGCCAAGAGTTGTGATTCACAGGCTAAGAGCCATGGGCCAAGAGCCCGTAGACTTTTGCCCTTTGGCTCATACCCAGGGTTTCATGCCCAAGCTATAAATACTTACAACACAGAGGGGGGGAACTCACTTTGCCAGTTTGGTGTAGTGGTTAAGTGTGCGGACTCTTATCTGGGAGAACCAGGTTTGATTCCCCACTCCTCCACTTGCACCTGCTGATGTGACCTTGGGTTAGTCACAAGCTCTGGCACAGCTGTTCTCTCAAGGACAGTTTCTGTCAGAGCTCTCTCAGCCCCACCTACCTCACAGGGTGTCTGTTGTGGGGAGGGGAAGGGAAAGGAGTTTGTAAGCCGCTCTGAGACGCCTTTGGGCAGTGAAGGGCGGGGTATAAATCCAAACTCCTCTTCTTCTTCTTCTAAGTGTTTCAAGCTGGCAGCCGTCTGTAGAACAATGCCCACCAACCAGTTGCAACAGTTTGACAAAAGCAGACAGCAGGTTAGATCTGACCAGCTTTCAATTGGTAAAAAAGGAAAAATATATTCACTTTGATCACCAAAACAGGCCTAATAGCCCTGACCTGGACAGCCCAGGCAAGCCTGATCTCATCAGATCTCAGAAACTAAGCTGGGACAACCCTGGCAAGTATTTGGATGGGAGACCTCCAAGGAATTCCAGGGCTCGGGGAGCAGAGGCAGGCAATCAGGCCACCTCTCTGAAATGTCCAAACCCCACTAGGGGTTACCAGAAGTCACTGTGATTTCCAGGCATGCACACACATACAAACAAAAAAAAAATCACAGAAAGACAAACAAACAAAAACAAGGTCTAATACAGGTATTTGATTTGATCACTAAAAGGCTATGTTGGAGAACATGAGACCTGTATAGACAAAAGTCACATGGGGTGAAGGATGCAGTCAGGAAGTGAAGTGTGCAATTTCTTGTTACAAAATTGGCAGGATCCAACCCAGAGCATGGAATGGTTACCTAGGTAACACCCTACCTTCCCTACACGCAAACCATAGTTCACAGGTGGCAGCATGAAAACACACTGAAATGGCAAATACTTTATGCAATTTAAAATGCTGAAGAAAGAACGTTCAAGAATGCTGTTCATAATTTGTGATCAGGTTGGACCAATCACAGTGGGGAAAGATGGAAGGAAGAATCACAATCCAAAAATGTGTATACTGGGTTTTCACAAATCCACAGTTGGGTAAATTGTCTCAACAGCTTAAAGGTAGATCTAGACCATTTCTTTGAAGGTCTGAAGTTCCAGCTATTCAGTTGTATATGACTTTGAGAAGAATCTTGCCCCAGCCTCTCTCCAGAAATTTTATTTATTTAGTACAGTTGTACGATACCTTTCTACCTTCATGTTGGCTGGCAACTTAAAAGTACAAACTATCATACTTAAAATTTCTTACAAGAATGAATCAGAACCAACCCAGTGTAATACCAAAAGCCAACAATCAGTGTTCTCTCATGTCTTCAGTTTGTTCCTGAAAGCTTGCAGGGAATAATGTTAAAATGTCACTGTTTCATAGTTATACTCTAAAACAATGATTTAGACTTGGAATGGCAGCCACAAAGGAAGTAGAAATGATCCTTAAATGTAAGGAAGTGTTTCTAGCACCCAAGATCAATTCATACTATGATATTCCCCATTACTACTATGGATGTGAAAGTTGAACAATGAAGACAAATGATGAGAAGAAAATTGATTCACTTGAAATTTGATGCTGGAGGAGAGTTTTATGGATACCATGGACCACCAAAAAAACAAATAAATGAGTTCTGTGTTGAATCAAACCAGAATCCTCCCTAGAAGTTAAAATGACTAAACTGAGGCCATTGTACTTTGGTCACATCATGAGAAACAAGGTGGTCTGGAAAACACAGCAATACTAAGAAAATGTGAAGGCAATAGGAAAAGAGGAAGAATCAACATGAGATGGATTGTCTTGCTAAAGGCAGCCACAGCCTACAGTTTGCAAGGGCTGAGCAAGGCTGCTAATGATAGGTTGGGGGAGGGGTTTGTAGAATATTTTCTCTCTGGATCTTAGAATGCCCACTGACACGTCATGTAAAGTAAGTGTGAAGGTCTCTCCTCAGACAAAACATCCAAGGAATTTCAGGGGAAGCCAAAGAGTTTTGATAAAACTAGAAACTTTTGGTAATCAAAGCAGTTGAAAAGAAGAAGAAAAACCTTGTATATAGAAATATCAAGGTCAGTTCCAAAAGAGGATGAAGAGAGTTGTGACTAAATGAGACCTAATACAAAATTTTGCAGCAAAATGAAGCCGGGGTGGGGGGGGAGATAAATTGCCAGTGCTTTCTTTACTGTAGCATCTTCAGTCGGTTCAAGTAGTCTGTTAAGAATCTATTGGATTGTTATTTAAGAACTGTACTTCTAAAGGATACAGAATCTGTGAGAGTGGGCCTGATAGCTAAGCTTGTATGAGAAACTCAGATGAAAGTGCTAGAATAAGCTAGAATTTGGATATGGTGGTGTTCACACTGGTTCCATTAACGTTGTTATTCGTAAACAGCTTTTTCTTCAAGGACAAAGGAATAAGACATAAATAGTTGCACTCCTGAGCCTTGTATAGGTTGTTGCAAATTCAATTATTTGATGCTAAATATAAACACTATACACAAAATCTGGGCTCCAGACCAAAAAAAAAATGGAACTACATTGGTGGAACACAAACATAAAGGTATTTCTTTGTCTTGGTCAAATGGAAGATAATTTAATGGCAAGAAACCAGCTGCAAATAGATATGGGGAAAACACTCACACAAGAGATAAAAGAATAACTAGATCAGTCATTTAGAAGATTACCTTTTAAAGCCCACAATATTAATCATAGGATTCACATTGACTTCCTTTTTCAAATGGTGTGATGCTTTTAAAAATGCTGCATTTGCACCATTTCTATAAAGCATTTGTCCAAATGGAAAAAGCGCTCATACCTCTTCACTGTCAAGTGACTCATTCTGCTCATAGTTTTTAGACTGTCTATTGGAAGCCAAGACCATTGTTGGACATGAGAATGCTAACAGAAGAAGCATTCAAGAGATGCCAGATTACTTTGCAAGCCTTCAAAGAGAAGCACAATTTCGCTTCCCTCTCAGAATCATCATGAAATAACTGTCTGGGGCAGAGGGCAGATAGGTCTTACCACTCCACACAGTTGTATCCCTTTCCCCTTGTTCTATTCATGTACTGAACGATGAAAGAAAGTTCCCTTTTGAGGAGGAAACTTAATTCCTGATCCTCCTATATAAAATATGACATTTATTTCATGACCACAGTTTTACGTCACTTTTCCTCTGAAGAGCTTTCCCCACTCCTCCACATGAAGCCAGCTGGGGCTGAGTTCAGGCTGGCATTTTGCAGTGGGAGCCAGTCATTGCAAAAAAGCCCCGGAACAAACTGTTCCAGGGTTTCCCGGTCACACGGGGCCATCTGATACAAGAGCATACCAGGAGGAGGCGCACCAGAGCATTCAGACCGCTGGCCTGGAGACGCCGCTGTGAGTGGCTTTTCCCATGCTCAGATCGCCGATTGGGGGAGGATCCCAGCACCGCATTGGGCGGTAAAGCAGAGCACGGCCAATCAAACTGCTGCTGCTGTTCTGGCTTGCTCCTGGCTTACCAGCCGAGCAGTCACACTGCTGGGAAGAGGACTGACACGGGTTAAAGGCGCTCTCCAGGATTTGCTACCACTTTAAAGAGGTATCTATTTAATGCAGAAGATAAGTGAAATGGCGTAGGTTGCCTATGGGTGGGGAACGCCAGGCAGATGTGCCTGTGTGAACGCACCCTTTAATCCGCTTGGGAAATGGGGCTGGAACGTGGCTCTAGCGGGGCTTAATTGCCAGTCTGAACTCAACGTGGGTGACCTCGAGTAGTCACAGTTTCTCTCAGAACTCTCTCAGCCCCACTTACCTCACAAGCTGGCTGTTGTGGGGAGAGGAAGGGAACACGATCATAAGCCAGTTTGAGACTCCTTACAGTAGAGAAAAGCAGGGTATAAAAGCCAACTCTTCTTCTATGAGGGGTATGCCAAAATGAAACAAACAAACAAAATTCTTAAATCCAATGAGAGGAGACACCAATAGAGGGAGATAGACAAATCTCCCTGAGGAGGGAGTTTCAAAGTTCTAGAGATATTACTAGGGGTTAATGGCATTAATTTCAGCTCTGTCTGATCCAATTACCCAATGCAGATATTAGGACTCTACTGCATATATCCACTACCCCCAGCTGCAAGGACTTCCCCATTCATCTTCATATACATTTGGAGCTACTTTGGATTGAAGTTAAGGAACAATCTGCACACGAAAGAGCACTGTGCATATACTAGGATTATCAGCTCTGGGTTGGGAACTTGGGAACTACCTGGAGATTTTGGCTGTGGGGGCAGGATTTAGGGAAGGGACGGATCTCAGCAGAGTACAATGCCATGGAGTCTACCCTCCAGAGCAGCCATTTTCTCCAGGGGAACTGATCTCGGTTGTCTGGAGATCAATTGTAATACTGGGAGATCTCCAAGAGCCACTTGGAGGGTGGCAACCCCAGCATGCACTGGTGTGGGCACAGAGCTCCACAGTAGCAAAATTGGTTTACTTGAAATGTACCATACAAGTCAATATAGCAATTTGCTACAACAACTGTACCATCAAAATATATTTTTGTGTGTCAGATGCAAAATTAGTATTCAAACAGTAAGCAATTGAAGGACAGCGAATTTAACCAGCCATTTGAAATGCAACTGCAGCAAGGATACAGAAACAAGCATAAATATAATGTGTCCGAAGATATCATGATAACTGATTCTAACATGTACTTTGAAAGAGAATATTTGTTTAGATCAATATCCAATTAAGACTGCGGCTACCCTGATTCTACTGTTTGGTTTCCCATCAAATTACTAAGGCTCGGGCTATTAGCAGATCTTATTAACTTCATGCTGGCCTCCTGAGAGTCTTTCGACCTGGCCACTTTGTGTTCCTTAAAAGATAATTCTAAACACAGTATGATATTGATTGTTTAAAGACTGTGATGTTGACTGTTCTGGTATCATGTTTTTACAGTATGTGTGCAAATGTATTTCATTACGAAGCTAATAACTTCCTAGTTGGCAAAGATATCAAAGACTAATCACTCAAATAAGAGTTGGAGGGAAAAGTCTAATAAGTACATTTTAACTTTGAGGCTACCCACACAAACTTAGCTACTTAGCTGCACAATCTGGTTTCAGAGGGCAGCCATGTTGGCCTTCAGTAGAACATTTGGATTTGAGTCCAGCAGCAACTTAGAGACCAACAAGATTTTTAAGGTATAAGATTTCAAGAGGGAGCATTGACTTTCAGAAATTTATACCTTGAAAACCCTGTTAGCTACACAATTGTGTACATGAGTGAGCCTGGCAACCGGCAGCAGGATTGGGGGTGAGGAAGTGGTTGAGGGGCACCATCACAGGCATGATAATGTCACTTCTGGGAGAAACCTGGCAGTGACAGCAGGCAGCTCTGGAAATCAGCAGAAACTCTGTGGTCAAATTTCAAGAGACTCCTGGAGCCACCTGCTGTCCCTTCGGGGTTTTCCCCAGAAGTGACATAATGACGTACAATGTCTCTGGGTTTGTAAACTAATATTCTCCACCACCACCTGGAGTGGCAGCAGGCAATGTAAGTTGTCCCATCCTGACCAGGGTAATGGTAAGTCTAGCAAGGAATCACATTTTAACTTAAAATGTTTATCTCTTGGCTCACCCAGAGGTCATGATGACGGGCAGAGATAAGCCGAGCACACAGCCCTGCCATGGCCTGCCTAGCTGCCATCCCCTCTGGCAGCCAGCTGACCCACATCAGATGCCACACTTGCCTTCGTCTTCCCCCCACAGATGCCACCAGCAATGGGGACCTGACTTAAGGACAGATGGCTTGCTGGGACACCACATGGGGCAGCCTCCGAGGGCTCTGGCCCTCTGGCCCACAAGGTCTACAGCCTCCTTTTTGCACGCAAAGTTTCTGCTTCCTGTCTCCTTCGCTGTGAGGAGACCATGGGTAGAAGTCATTTTGTCAATGGGAAAAGTGCAGTGCACCCAGCCAATATCTTTAACCTTTATTCTTTCACAGTCCCATGGCACTGATTATATCAAGCTACCAAAAGAAAAAAAGTACAACTGCCTTAGGAGTTTTGCTTTAAATATTGAAGTTGTGCTTTAATGGTGTTTAAAGTGAAGTAGGATTCAAGCACTCCTAAGGGCCTGGCTAACACCTAAATGAACATTTAAATCCATGTAGAAAAAATAAGTACGTTGCTTGTCTAATATGTAAACAAAATTTAGTGTAGCTAACTCTTCAGTTACATTATATCTGAGTGCTTCATCCTATTTTCTGTGGATTCAGAAGATCTCCATCTAATGTAGAGATTCAATGACCATTTTCCATGACGTAGTTCCATTGACTGCCTCATCGATGTAGCAATAAAAGCAACTTCTGAATTACTCTGTAACATTCCCATCAACTATCCAGTTAAACTGGTATGGTGGGATCAAGGCAGAAAATTTTCCCTGAGACAAACTGACTAAATGGTTCTAAATTCGATATTAATCCTTGAAATCAAATCTAAGGGCTGTCACCATATCAAATCAATAGTCATCATGGGGCACAGTGACCACAACTCTGTTGAATCTTAAGAAATAATTGTGTTACAAGAGTTTTTTTAAAAAAAACATGGAGAAATCTTTAAATTAAACACTAGAAAGACTTTCCTGACTAAAATATTTGTTCATCAATAGAATAAGCCACGTGAGGAGATTGTAGAATATCTTCTGCAGAACTTTTGAGGAAAATTTTGGACAGGCATCTAGTCAGAACTCTTGGTACGTGATACCTAATAGTTTGCCTTACAGTGAGAGATTGAATTGGAATGTCCACTGTGACTCACCCTTGTGAATTCAGAATCTTATTGCTCTCATGGATATGAATAATTTATAATCAGTCCATCTCTAAAAATTATGAAAAGAAAATGTGAGTCCAAAAGCAAAGGGAAAAGAAAGAGTATGTTGTTGAATGGAGTTTAAATACTTGCAAGGAAATAAGTACTGGATGTTGAGAGTAGAAATGCTGCAAGTCTCACGGGTAACATGTTTTTAACAGCTCAAGTCACCTATGAGCTGAACTTTATTTGACCATTATCCAATCTGAATAGGAGACAAACAGTTCTGCCATCTTCTTCTATACCATCATATTTTCCATTTAAGACCTTCATCTAAATGCCTGACTTCCGTGCCATCACTTATGGAGCTAAGCTGACATGACATGATAGACACAGCCACAAAATGGCTGGCAAAGGAGATGGAGCCAACCACAGTATACCTTATTCAAATATTTGAAGATCCTTGTGCTGTGGTGGAAGCTATTAACAAAGCAATGATTTTAAGAACCTATAGAACACCTTCTTCCTGGAAGGTTTTCCTTAAGGCATCATATGAAGAGCCAGCTGGATCAAATCAGTGGTTCCTCTAGCCCATTATCCTGTCTCACACAGCGGCCAACCCTCAGCTAAAGACTGTCAAGCTTGGGCCTCACTTGCCATAGAATGCTGTCCAGCCAAACTCCTAGTCTGTTGCATTAGGGGTTGACTGCTTTTCTAGATGTGCTTCTTTCACTGTTTTATCACCCATGCCATTTATCTTCTCTGCCAGGATGGGGGGGTGGGGAGTGGATGCTGGTGTGAATGCCTGCTTGAGCTTGTGTAGTACGCACAGGACCATGGGAAGTGCATGCTCTCAGCTTCTCACTTGACCTTGGAATGTAACTGTTAGTATGCAGGTGTTGGGCTGGCCCTGAGGGTAGGCCTAGAGCTTTGGCAGGCTGACTACGAACACTGATTGGGTAGTTTGCATAGGAGGGCTCTCCTGCTTTTTGTATAGGGTCGGACCAGGCATCCGGTGGCCAATTCTAACACCAAATCTGTCTATGCTTGGAATCTCTTTACCTCCCAATAAACAAATCTTACTGCTACAAGAGTGCCGTGGGAGTGATTGAGTCCAGGACTTGACACTGGGTGTGTTCAGACGGATCTTTTGATCTGCCATAGGAACGACTCCCTTGCGGATCAAAAATGCACGACCAGACAGAAACATCTGGGAAATATTCCGGTCCCATAGGCATCCCGTTCTGCTGCGCCTCCAATCCTGATTTAAAAAGCAGCAGTTTCAATGTAGGGTTTTCGCTTACCCGCGCAACAACTGCAGACTTTCTTCCATCTGGTCACTCCATTAGCGCGCGATGCTCCCGTCGGCTCGGTCTGACGTCAGACCGAGCCGACGGGGGTGCGATTTTAAAAAAATTGAAACCCCATGTGCGCTTTAACGAGGAAACGCATTCAGCGATAAGCGCTACGAGGAATGTAATATTCATGCTTATTTCTTTTAGGGACAAGATGTTACCGCGATGGGAGATGGAGGGGGGAAAGACTGTTCTAACTTGCAAAATAGTCCCTCCATTGATCATGATGGCAATGGCAAGGGGGAGGACCGGGACTTTGCTGAAAACCCTCCGTGATTGCCTCAGTTCTCCAAGGAGGCGCAGCCTTGCCTATGCGAATGTACAAAACTGTTTTTAAAAAAATCCTCGGTAGATGCCGTGTAGACAAATCACGGTGGGAACAACGCGCGGTGAGGCTATTTCATGGGGGGCGTCTGGTCGTGCTAGGCTGGATTAAAAAAATCGGGATCAAATTTTAGGAGGGCTCATGGCGCGATTGACTGGCCGTCTGAATGCAGCCAAAGATGTTTTTTCTACTACTGTCATGGTGTTCTCTTTTTCTTGAGCTGATTTGAGGTTGTTATGATTTAATGTTGCTTTATTAACATAGTTAATTGCTTTTATTTATACAGATCTGTTGTAAGCCACCTCAAGCAGTTCTTTGGCATTCTTTGCAGCGATAGCTTAAATAAATAAAGACAGTTAGACTTAGCAAATATTTATGTAAATATCTCCTGTGTTCATACATCAGGTGGCACAGCAATAAAAAGAATGGGAAAGAATAATAATTTAAACTATTGCAAACAGTGTTTCATACAATTATTGTTGTTGTGAGTATTCCTGATTGATCTGGAAACTGTCAATATCATGGTGTAGATGAGGACTCAGATTGTAAAAGCAGGCGCATGAGATCAGGATTTTCATAACAACAAAGCCTGATTAATTTTCAGAATTGCTCAAGTTAAGATACTGCATTAGAATCCATGTGAAAAATGAAAACAAAATATGCACAACTTTCAGAGAACATTTTTGAAAGGCGTATTTTTAGTGCAGATTTTATTTCCATGAGCAAATTTGGAACGTGAGAATGAGAGTAAAAATCCCTCTTTTGAAAGGCTTTTCTGCACTTTCCCACACATCCACATTTAATTTAATGTCCTTGATTTTTGTTCCACAGTTTTATTCCAAAGAGCCATCCTGTGGAAAGGTTAGGCTGAGTGAGTGGCTCAAGATTACTCAGTGAGCTTCATGGCTGAGTGAAAGCTGGGTGCCCTTGGTCCTAATCTGACACTCCAAGGGTGTGGTCACACACGCGAGATAAACTGGGAGGGAGGGAAGCAAGGCTATTCCCTCTGGAGGAATTTGACCCGATCACACAGTCCTTTGAAGCTGTGGGGGCAGCCCACCACTGTGTGATGATCGGACACAACCGTGGGTGAGTCAGGTTTGGGTTTTTTGCTATTTGTTTCCAATTCGCTTAAATGGAGAATTGGTCAATCACATCCCAGCACTGAGGGCTCCCTATGGAGTGTGTGATGATGAGCATACAGAGAAGGGGGGGGGAGAACAATGGCACAGAGTCGGAATGGCCTAATCAGATCATCCTGATGCCATGAGAGCACACTGGAGTGACAAGACAAGGGAAAGTCCATCTGTGGCCTGTAGAAACCCGCTTGCTACTGGACTTCCCCCAGTGTCTTTTTACTCTGCTTCTGTGGCAGGGCAAAATGGGTTGCTGATAGGTGCGGGGTGCTTCCCAGATGTTTGTGTCTGATCATGCCCTTTAAATCTGTGCGGCTTTCGTGCCTATGGCGTAGCTAATTGTGCGTATAATCGCACTCTAACTCAGGGGTCCCCAACCTTATTCAGCCTGAGGGCAGCTTTAGAACTCTGACATGACATGATGGATGCAGCCACAAAATGGCTGCCAAAGGAAGTGGAACCAACCACAGCATACCTTATTCAAATTTTTGAAGATCCTTGTGCTGTGGTGGAAGCTATTACCAAAGCAATGTTTTTAAGAATTTGCACAGCCAGTCAAATTTCCACTGGCCAGCCAGAAGGCTTGCTGGGCAAAAGCCCTCACCTGGCCCCGCCAACTTTCTAGAAATACTCAGTGAACACCATGGTGCCTACAAGCACCACACTGGGGGCCTCTGCTCTAACTGCTGCTTGACTTGAGGCTTTAATGCATTGCCCTCGTTCAGTAAGTTACAGCACCATCAGGACTAACCTGACCCACATTTATTTAGCTTTCCTTTGCTTTATTCATTTCCACATGAAACTATGATCCAATAAAGAAGTATGATCAATCTGTCAGAACTGCACATGCAGCCCTTTACATCCACTGATCAATCCATTTGTTATTGCTTCTTCACCTCATGGATTCAGCGGTTTTCTTCAAGTCTTTGCAGTCATCTTTTTCTTGTGAAATTTGAGAAAGAACAGAGGATTTTCCATCCCAAATCCAGGCCATCTGTAGTCAGTTAACTTTGACCAGAACCAATTTTGCTTCAGCTACTCTCAGGAATGATTTCACTGCATTTTTATGGGATTTCTTCTGGCATTGGTAGAAGAAAGCAGGCCTACTTTGTATTTCATGAAGAAAAATGATTCAGCATCTCCATGAGGGGAAAAAATGGCCTCAGTGCTCAAAAACAAATGCTTCATGCTCTGAAAAATCATAGGGGAAAATTAACAAAAAGAAATTCTGTGAACTTAACTGTTGTTGAGTGCGTTCTCTGTAGTTGACTGCCTTTGGCATCCATAAAATTAAGTTATTCGCATTAATATTTTAATCTATATTAGGCAACTGGAATTGATGGCAGCATTTTTTAAAATATGATGAATATAAGTTGGCCTTCATTTTTTAAAAGCTATTGGTCATGAAGGCTACATTAATTTTAAAGAGCAGACCCTTTTCTTAGGAGACCTTATCAATTGGAATTAAAAGAAACCCTTATTTTATGCCGGAAAAGTAGGTGATCCCCTTCTGAAGAAGAGCCGTGGTGTCCAAACTTTTATGTAAGTAGGCCTGCTGACAAACTTCTCTGTATTTGGGGCTTAACTTTTCCATTCTTATTGAAGCATCTGAAATTGCTGGTGATCTGTTGTCAGGACAAGTTATATAATCCATCTCATTCGAAATGACAGCCAAAGGGCCAGAGTCTGGAAAGGTCTTTGGACCCTCCAGCATAGAACCCTCTCTTGGTTTAGCAGAATCCACTCCAAGCAGTTTGCAAGACATACACCAAGGTGATGTTATGCACCTCTCCGATCAACTTTACTCTTCTGAGAATGCTGATCCAGAATTTCCTGCTGATTGTACTGTACTGTACAGTCTGTACTAATAATCTTTTTATTATTATTATTATTATTATTATTATTATTATTATTATTATTATTATTATACCAGTGCAGACCTTCAACTCCCCCTTGTGCTGTTCAGGGGTGTCTCCTGTCCCTCAGGAGCTGCACTGGTGGAATCATTTTGTACTCTAGCAGAAGAGGGAATGTAAAGAAATCCTGTTCCACAAACAGAAATGTCTTCTCTATTAGTAGAGCTGTGTCATGGGATCTAAGCCTTTAAAAGAACAGCATGCATACACAGAACAAACAAATACTCATCCCTAGTGGTAAAGTTTTTCGAGCATGTACCACTTATGTGTGTGGAGTCAACGTGTTTCAGCACTCATTTAGGAAAACAATGAACCTGTGCTTAGAAGTACAGCAAGTCAGGGAGACTGATCTTTCTCACAGACAGATTGTTTTTGTATGCGTCAGGAGCAGCTGAAGTAGATCAGATTCAAACATGGAAACCCATCCAGGTACCCCAGTTCAAGCCTGAAGGGGTTTTTTTACACTGTTTATTGTAGATTAAGATAAAATACTTTGCAGTACTTAGTAAAGCATGAATGAAAACAATTACAAAATGATCATTGTGGTTTGTGGTGAATAAAGTATTGTCATTATAAGTTATCTTCTAATTTTGAGCTTATCAACCAAATAATTAAAAATAAAAATAAATGGAGTTCAAGCCACTTTTAAAGATCCTTCAACTACTTAATGGTAAAAATATAAGGTGTGTGAACCAATTAAAAATGCTTTGTGTTAGTTTCTTTCTGGGTCAGCAAAAGCATCTAGCCATAACGATGACCACTTGGCTATAATACTAGTAGAGGTAACTTGTCTGTTTTGCTGTGCAATCCGGTCTGAGGTCTTGTCCAGTAAATGTATATATATATTCCCATACTTTTAATGTGATGCAGACCACATAACTACTGAATTCTGCTGAAGAGATGAACTATGCCCTGATTTTATCAGCATCATAGTCAGCTTGGGAGGGCCACACAGTTTATGATGTATCATTGGAGCAATATTTCTTCAGCCTCATGTGGGCATAGATGCTGATCAGATTTAGACAGAAAAATATTATGGAAATACTGGGATAGAAATTTTTTAAATTGTACATGATAAAGTTCTGCTGAGCTTTCTGAGGACCTCTGGTCACAACCAGCACAGATATGGATGTTGAGTTCTGTGGAACTTCACCTCATGTAACTATGTGCCTCTCTGGAGCCACCGTCACCATGGTATGCACTGTAATGTCTCCTAATACACTGGAGCTACTGAAACTATAATGATGTGGACATTGAGGTATTATGTTATTTAATGACCTTTTGTGATCTTTCTAGTGTAAAGGACATTAAATATCAAGTTATGCACTTTTTTCCCTTCAGTGTCCTATGACTGTATCTGTCATGTTGGATAACTTGCTGATTAATGAAACCTAAAAGAATGCTGAAAAATTGTGTTCACCATATTGATCACTCACTGACATTTACAGCCTCAAACAATATACCTGTGGAAAAAAAATTGCAGTTGCATCATCAAGTAGCATGCATACTACTAAAGAAACTGAATTCTATACGTGGAAACGGGACCTGTGGTTACAGTAAGGAACAAAAACACTCATATTATTTGATTCCGTCTCATTTTGTGGGGTCAACTGCAGAAAAGTTAAGGGATGTCTGCAAAAATACCAAAGCATGCTGTCTAAATGTATTTATTATTTTATTTTATTTTTGAGATTTCTGTCCTGCCGTACCTTGCTAGCAGGCTCAGGGCGGCTTACAACATGCCACAAAACCAATAAAACCATCTCATTAAACAGCAGTACAATTAAAGCATCGGTTCATAGAGAATAACATTAAATACCAATTTAAAATACCAAGTGACAGCTCAGTGGTTCATTCGAGTCCACTGTATGCTGAGCTCATGCCAGGGGGGTGGAGGTGGGAGGATTGCTGTGTCTAAGTTCATCAGTCACTCCTGGCATCCGTGATGTAAATAGTGCCATGGAGCACTTAAAGCAGGGGAGGCCAATGTTATTTGATGTTCGCCACCTCAACCAAAGACCTGGCAGAACAACTCCATTTTACAGGCCCTGCGGAACTGCAGCAGTTCCTGCAGGACCCTGATCTCGATCAGGAGCATGTTCCACCAGGCCAGGGCCAGGGCTGAAAGGCAAGGTGGACATCTTTTGGGCCAGGGCAACTAGATGGTGGTGGTCTGAAGAGCGCAAGGTTCTTCAGGGCACATACAGGGAGAGACGGTCTCGCAAGTATGCTGGTCCCTCGCCACATAGGGCCTTAAAGATTAATACCATAACCTTGAAACTGATTTGGTACTCAACCAGCAATCAATGCAGCTGGTGCAGCACTGGCTGAATGAGTACCCATACAGGCATCCCAGCCAGCAGGTACGCCACCACATTTTGTACCAGTTGATGCTTCCAGATCAGGTTCAAGGGTAGGCCCATGTAGAGTAACTAGCAGCAATCAAGTCTGGAAGTGACCATTGCATGGATCACTGTCACCTAGTCCCAGAATGAAAGGTAGGGAACAAGTTGACTGACCAGCCAAAGATGGTAGAAGGCTTATCAGGCAACATTAGTGACCTGGGCCTCCATAGAAAGAGAGGCATCCAGGATCACTCCCAGACTCCTCACAGTTGGCACCGATGGCAATGGTGCACCAACAAGGGTAGGGAGTTGGATTCCTAAATCCATCCCCCCACAACTTAGGAACAGGATCTCCATTTTAGTTGGATTAAGTCTCAGCTGGCTCTTTTGCAGCCAATCAGCCACAGTCTCTAGGACCCTGGCCAAAATGTACGGGGTGGAGACCGTCCAACTGTCCATCAGCAGATACAGCTGAGTGTCATCAGCATGGTGATGACAATGCAGCCCAAATCCCTGGATTAACTGGGCAAGGGGATGCCTATAGATGTTAAATAACATCAGGGAGAGGATTGCCCCTTGTGGGATTCCACATGCCATAGGGTAACGTGTCGAAACAAGTGCCACACTCTGTCCTCAACCATGCAGAAAGAAGGACAGCCACTCCAAGGCAGCTCCCCATATCTTCACATCGGTGAGGCAGTGGGTCAGAAGGTCATATCTGACTGTGTCAAACACTGCTGTTAGATCAAGTAGCAACAGCAATGCCAACCCACCTCAATCCATATGCCTCCTGAGGTTCTCTGTGAGGGCGACTGGTGCAGTCTCCATTGCATGGCTTAGGCAAAAGCCAAACTGAAATGGATCCAGGATAGAGGAGTCATCCAAGAACACCAGGAGCTGCTAGGCTACTGCTCTCTCAACTACTTTGCCCAGGAACTGAAGGTTTGATACTGGCTAATAGTTGGCTAGAACCACAGGGTCCAAAGATGGTTTCTTCACGAGCAGTCACACTACTGCCTCCTTGAGGCACCCTGGGAACATCCCTGAGGATGACAGGTTAATAATGTCTCCCAGAGGAGCCCGAATTCCATCTCCACAAGCTTTAACAAGCCAAGATGAACACAGATCAAGGAGGCAAGTGGTGGGCTTGGACATGCCCAATCTCTTCTAGGAGCCACAAAAGTTGAGACTGACTGAGCAGGATTGAAAAAAAGGGAAAACAAGAAAAGAGGGTAAATCATATTGGTCAGATATCACTAATTCTAGCTGTCATTTCACTATTATTTCCCTTTCCTCATCCTTCCAATGATTCACTGTGATTTTCTGTGAACCACAACCATTTGAGTGGAGGGGGTCGTGATAGATATTTAGACTATTTCAGTTGTAATGTCCCAAACAATATAGCATCCTGCAGCAGTGGTGTGGAGGATCTATTCTACCAGAGAAATTTTGATTCCCCCCACAAAAAAATCCTTACATAAAAAGACAACATTTTGTGATGATTTTAAACTGCAGTTAAAAATACACTGATCGGTTGTGGTGAGGTGAAATAACAGACTTCACTTGGTCTGTCTCCTTGTACAAATGTGCAGGGTGAGGGTGAATCCATTGGCTTAAGTCCCATGGATCATTTCTGTCAGTCTTGGATCATTTCTGTCAATCTTTTCTGTCAGCTGAGATTTTCTTCACTCCTCACAGCCGCTGAAAATGTTCCCTGAATGAGGCGCATGAAGAGAGAGTCAGAGGTCTGTGGTCAGAGGGAGAAATCGGCCCGCCCATCCCCTGCTGCCGTAAGCAGAGAATTCTACCAAATCTGATATATTAAATGGAACTTGTCACTGCCAACGTCTTTGTTTTACAGCAGCAAAGGCAAGGGCTGTAACCAACACCAGAACTCCTTTACTTTACAGATGTTTTTTTTTCCCCTCATAGGCTTCAGTTTCATTTTACTGCCACTGTCAAATAAGTTTTTAACATCTGCATTACCACTATGTGAAAGCAATCACGTCACAAATGAATGAATAGCATAACAAGAAGTGGTGTTAGTCTATATCACTTCTTCCTGCACTTTCCTTCCACAATCAAATTGAAAATGTATGTTTTAAGAAGATCCCCCCCCCCCAATTTTTATTAAATTCAGCTAATTCTCTTCTAACTATACTGGACAAGACATTCTGTGTGTTATGTGCCGTCAACTCTCTTCCAACTTATGGAGATCTTACGAATTAATGACCTCTAAAACGTCTATCATTAGCAGCCTTGCTCAGGTCCTGAAAACTGTAGGCCATGACTGCCTTTGTTGAGTCATTCCACCTCATGTTGGGTCTTCCTCTTTTCCTGCTGCCTTCAGCTTTTCCTAGCACTCTTGTCTTCTCATAATATGACTGAAGTACAGCAGTCTTAGTTTAGTCATTTAAGCTTCTAGGGAGAGTTCAGGCTTGATTTGAACAAATACCCACTTGTTTATCTTTCTGGCAGCCTGTGGTATCTCTAAAACTCTCCCCCAACACCACATTTCAAATGAATCAATTTTCTTCCTGTCAGCTTTTTTTCATTGTCCAACATTCCCACCCATACATAGTAATCGAGGATACCATCGTATGAATTATCTTGATCTTGGTCTCCTAAAACACTTCCTTACACTTAAGGATCTTCTCTAGTTCCCTTGTGGGCGTTCTTCCAAGTCCAGATCTTGCAGTCTCGCTTTTGGTTGATGACAAGGCCAAGGAATATAATTTTTTTAAAAAAATATTGATTTCTTTATTGTCAACCTTAAAGTTGTGTAATTCCTCAGTTGTCACTGCTTTTGTCTTTTTGATATTCAGCGCAATCCTGTTTTGGCATCTTCTCCTTTAGCAAGATATTGGGGATCCACAATTGTTTCTTCCATCCCTTTAAATTCCCATGGTATTTTCTCTACTGTAGTAAACAGCAGGTGAGAAGGGCGATTTACACTGGAAAAAAAATACTGGAGGGGAAAGTGTCAAATTATATTTCCCAGTCATATATCTGGTTTTCCATTATGGCTAATAATAACAGAAAGTTAAAGAGACAGAAGAAATTATGTTGGATTTCCAACACAATATTTAATTTGGCATCGAGAGTGCAATCCTAAACAGAGCTACACCCTCTTAAACCCATTAACATCAGTGGACTTAGAAGGGTGTAATGCTGCTTAGGATGACACCATTTATATATTAACATTATAAAACCATCTCATTTTATAAGATTGAAAAGGGTTTGTATGATGTAGTCGTATCAGCTGTATAATGACTCCATAACACCAAACTATATTGCTAGCAAATGGAACCTCATAACTTTCAGTTCCATCCTTTTTGCATTAATTACAGCTCCTAAATATTGATGCAAACTGAATGTAGCATCTTTGACTGCAGAATCAAAAGGGGATACACTTGGTGCCAACTGAGTTCTATATTTATCCCAGGTGAAAAATATTCAATTGGCAAAAAAAAAAAAATTGTAATGCATTTTTTTTGCTTTGATTTTTCCCTCCATATTAATGAATTTAATATTAAGTAATCAACAATAACAGATGAACACTTTATCAAAAAGCCAGGCTAACGGCAGTAGTAATTTATATGCATGATATATACTGCTGTATATGTAGGATGCCAATCTCTGTTTCCACACCTGTAATACATTCTTCTGATTTCTTGGCTTTTTATTATCCCCTAATAAACTCAGGCATGGTATGCAATTCTCTTGTTGGACACTATGATTGGAATATATATTAACCAAAAAAAATGAGTTTGGGTAATGTATTCATCTTGACCACATCAGTTCTCCCTATTAAAAGAATATTTAAATGTGTCCATACCCAGCCTCACATTCTTAGATAAAGACAGCAGAAATGGGGAAAGCTTATGAGCCCAAAGACTGCAGTGTTAGCTTTCCAGGGAGACTGATGGCAAATAGCAGTTATGAACAGGCAAATTTTGGCAAAAGATCAAACAATATTAAAGGAGGAGTATGTTACATCATATATACGGTACTTAACAGAGGAAATTTGTTTGACTGTTTCCAAACTGTGGAGGACTGTGGGTCCAATCCAGAATGTAGCTGTGCCAGAATTGTCCCTGTAAAGTTATTAGCAGTTAGTTTGGAGTAAATGCTGAATGCATACTAGATGGAACCAACTTGAAAGTTGGGGATAAATCCAAAGGTGGAGTTCTGACAGTCTAATGGCACTTTTGCTAACAGGATGAATACATTTGTTGGTAGTAAAAGAAGGGATGAGTTTTACAAATCCAACTGTTGATTGAATAGTCCCACATGACTTATGGGGGTGCCCTAGGAGTAGAATGGGGGGGGGTCTGCAGTGTGAGGAGGTTACTGTTACTGTCTTTTCCCTTCCACTATACTGAAATAGAACTGAGGAGCAATTTGGATTAGTAGAATGTGTGTGTGTGTGATAGAATCATAGAGTTGGAAGGGACCTCCAGGGTCATGTTGTCCAACGCCCTGCACACTGCAGGAAATTTACAAATACCTCCCCCACACACACACCCAGTGACCCGTTTCATGCCCAGAAGATGACAATAAACCTCCAGGATCCCCGGACAAACTGGCCTGGAGAAAAATTGCTTCCTGACCCCAAAGTGGTGGTCCTCATTTCCCTGGGCATGTAAGAAAAGGCCACAAGGACTAAGCACTGATGCCACCCTGATGTGCCTAAGTTCACAGAATCAGCACTGCTGTCAGATGGCCATCTAGCATCTGTTTAAAAGCCTTCAAAGAAGGATATATACCCCCATTACATACAGGAGAGAGTTGGGAGTGGATATGCCACACATATTTCAGCCCAAACCTTAATGTTTTTAGCTTAGTGGGGAGGGGAGTTTACAAGGCTGAAGATGCAGTGCTGCCAGGGGCCTTGATACACACTGGAATGTGCTCCTGTTTATTGCTGTAAGACATGGGGACTTTGTGTCAGATATGCAATCAGGCCCATAGCCAGGATTTTTTAAGTCAGGGGTCATTTAAATTTCTTAGGGAGCACTGGCTAACAATTTAACTTGGGGGAGAAGGCTGTGACACTCTGGGCTAGATGGGAAATCAGGGGGCCTTGCCAGCAAGTTGCACGGGGGGGGGGTGTCTAGCCCTGAGATGCCCCACTGTAGCTATGGGCCTGTATGCAATTAGGAGTTCTCTGCCTCTCCCACTTCTGCTTGTGATTAGACTGCCAGGCCAGGGCTGGCAACTCCTGGAGGACTGGTGGGAGGTGACTGGCCAAAACAGGGATGTGCAATATTGCGATGCCACCTCCAGCCAAGTACCTGGAAGTGCTATCGCCATATTGGGCAATTATTTAGAATTTCCCAGTCCTCATTACTTCTGGACATTCCCCTGGAAGGTCTGTCATGGCATTGTGCAGAGCTGTTTCTCCCCCCTCCCCTTTTGTGCTCCCACTGCTCTGTTGAACACCAGCAGGGGCCAGAGCTTGGGAGAGAGAAGATTGTTCACCAGAGAGTCACTTTGCGCCCTGTTGCAAATATCTCTTATGTGGCTAGCTGTAATTTTCACAACGGTGTGTTTGAGGGAAACCAGGGCTATTTTGGGGCAGGAACGCACAGGAACTGAGTTCTGGCTGGCTCCTGAGTTGGCCACGCCCAGCAAGACCTCATTAGCATAATAGGCCACACCCAACAGCAGAAACTCATTGGGATTGGCTACATTAGGGATGTAAAAAAAAGCCCTGGGTTTTGACAACAAACAAGGTAAACAGAATAAGAAGCAAAAGGTGGGTGTGGCCCACTTCGGGTAACATGGGGGTGTGGCCTAATATGTTAAAGAGTTTATGCTGGTGGGTGTGGCCTATTATGCAAATGAGTTCCTGCTGGGCTTTTTCTGAGAGAAACTATATGGGAAGGACTGAAACCCTTCTCCCCAAATGTCACAATCAGAAGCAGAAAAAGGGCTGACCTGAACTGAAGAGGCACAAAGCTGGAGAACCAGTGTGGGGTAGTGGTTAAGAGCGTCAGACTAGGATGTGGGAAACTTGGGTTTGAATCCCTAGTTGTGCCAGGGAAGCATGCTGGGTAATCTTGGGCCAGTCACACTCCCCCAGGATAAAATGTGAGCATTATGAGGATAAAATGGAGGAGAGGAGAATGATATAAGCCACTTCAGTTCTTCATTGGGGGAAAAGGCAGGATATAAATGAACTGAGTTGATCAATAAAACTCCCATAACATGTCTGATGCTAAGTCATCCTGTCAGCTACCAACAAACATGCAGACTTGCAATGAATCACAAGGATGAGGTGCTGTGCTTGAAGAAGTGCAGCACCTAATCCACGTCTTATCTGAATATTATTGGCCTTCTTTTGTATTTATGTAGGAGTGCTGCTATTGAGCCCTCAAGAGCCAATTTCCTGCTCTTTTGCTTTTATCACTGTTAGGGCTTTCAACTGCTCCTAACTTTCTGTTTCCATGGACCCATGGAGTACATTCAGCCCCCTCATCAGGAGTGTTTACAGCTTCATGTTGTTCTGTATCCCTAGGGAGTCCTCTTAGTATGCAGAGCACCCCCTGTGGTCCATGGGTGGACCTGTTAACAGTGCCTTGTTGGTTTGCCCTGGGGCCACCAAACTGATCATTAGAGAACATCATTAACAATCATCCAACTACCAAAAAAAAAAAAAAAAAGCAATTTGGAAGTGGAAAATGTTAGAGTGGTGATTAGCTTATAGTGGATGAGAAGACCTCATAGCAATTTGACATCTCCCGTTTCCATAATTCTGCAAATGAAAATCCAGACCATTTAATGCTGCTAATTTCTGCACATTCTTTTTCATTAGAAGTGTTTAAGTCACCTTTGGAAAAGGGGGCTGTCAAACTGCTCCCATTAGAAAGGGCAACCATCACCTGAATGTAGCTGCTGTGGGGGAAAATAAATGTGTTGACATGCTATTTTCATTTCTTTGGCCGCTCTCTGGGAGAAAAAAAAATGCTAAATTTTCTGCCATTGCATTTCAGAGGAAACCTATTTACCACTGACACAATTTCATTATGCTCCACCTGGTACTTTTCTTCTTCTTCCTTCACATTCCTTTTAAGCAGAACGAAGCATTTGGTGGCTACCATGGGATTCTCAGCTCATTGTTAGCGTGGGCTGCCAACTCCAGGCCAGGAAACTCCTGGAGGTTTGGGGACAGAGCTTGGGGAAGCTGGAGTCTGGGAAGGGGAGGGGTATGATACCGAGGAGTCCATCATACAAAGCAGCCATTTTCTCCATGTGAACTGATGTCTGTAGTCTGGAGATCCTTTGTAATCCTGAGAGATCTCCAGGCCCAACTCCAGGAAACTGCCATTTTGGCGTAGTGGTTAAGTGTGCGGACTCTAATCTGGGAGAACCGGGTTTGATTCCCCACTCCTCCACTTGCACCTGCTGATGTGATCTTGGGTCAGTCACAAGCTCTGGCACAGCTGTTCTTGAAAAAGAGCAGTTTCTGTTAGAAGTTCTCTCAGCCCCACCTACCTCACAGGGTGTCTGTTGTGGGAATGGGAAGGGAAAGGAGTTTGTAAGCCACTCTGAGATGCCTTTGGGCAGTGAAGGAAGGGGTATAAATCCAATCTCTTCTTCTTCTTCTTCTTCTTCTTCTACCCAATCCCAATGTTGTTCAGAGGTTCAAAGATATCCAGGCCATTTCAAGCTTTTGAGACCCCAGACAGTTTAAAAAAAAAGACTAAATGAGAGAGTGTCTAACACTTTGGGAAAGTCATGATGGGCATAAAAACAAGTTCTGAAACTTATTGGCTGCTGAAAAATTCACACCTTTCTATATCTGAGCCCCCCCCTTTGCTTGTGGCCCAGGCCAGCCTGGTGTAGTGGTCAGTGTCAGACTACAATCTGGGAGACCTGGGCACCAGCAGGAGATGTAGGGTTGCCAGATCCAGGTTGGGAAGCTTTTGGAGATCTAGGGACGGAGCTTGGGGAAGGCAGGGACTTCAGTGGGGGCAATGCCATAGAGTCCACCCTCCCAAGCATCCATTTTCTCCAGGGGAGCTGATCTTTAGACTCTGGAGGTGAGCTATAATATTGGGGGATTCTAAGGTTCCTGGAGGTTGGCATCCCTAGGCTGTTGTTCTGAGGATAAAATGGGGGAGAAGAGAGACACGTAGGCTGCTCTGGGCCCCCACTGAGGAGAAAGGCAGGGCATAAATGAGGTAAATAAATAAACAAATGACTCCACTATCTCCTCTTGTGATTGTCCCTGTGTTGACCAGCAACCTTCCACCATTCACCGCTTTCTTTGGCTTTGCCTCCTAACTGGAATTTTGAGATGCTGGTCAAATGGGGGAAAGACCCCAGAGAAAGATGCTGTTACGTATTAGGACTGGAATATTCCAGGACTGGGTACCAGAGACCAGCTGAGCTTGGAGCTCAAGAACAATAGCTCACCAGGACTCTGGAGGTGACCAATGAGAAACTAATGTTATGTAAATAGCCTATCATTGTGAGTTGGGTGTGTTTGGGTGTGGTTTTTGCACTCTGTTTAGCACTCTGAGCTTTCAGTCTTGTATCTGTTGAATCACTTAATAAAGTAGAGCTGTCCACTGCAATGCATCTTAAACCCAGTATTTAACAGATGCTTAACTTGTGGAACTGGCAGTGCCTTGCCCTGTTCTACGAATCAGGAACCCACCAACCGCAGGCTGATGAACTGATCTGTGGACATCTGCAGTGGAAGCTAGAAAGTGTAAACAAGAGCCATTCATTCTTCTGTGGTTTCCACCTTTACACACAGCCAAAATCAGCCTTTAAGCAGAAGCCGGTGACAGAATGTGCAGTGGAGCAGCATTATTTTTTGCTGTTTCAACAGCCGTTGGCATTTTTATAACTTTGAACTACATAACAATGCCTTTTTTCACTGAGAGTTTTTGTATTTAATAAGCCTTAATAAGCTGATTAATTCTGGGAATGAAAAATACAAGTGCTTTCTCTCAGCAAGATGCGGTGTTGTTTCCATGAAAGGGGAAATATTACAAGAGCAGTTGGATACACATACAGCGTATGAGATAGCATCTGGTAGAGGAGGGGGGAAATGTGTGGATAATTAAATGATCAGGGAAAGTATAGCACAATTAGAATATTGATGAAAGACATGATTTAATAAATATGGTACATTAATGGCAAAACGAGCTCTCTTTGACAGAAGTACATTAATCATGGCAGGGTTTGAACAGATGTAGGGTTGCCAGCTTCGGGTTTGGAGATACCTGGAGATTTAGGGGGTGGAGCCTGAAGAGAGTGGGCTTTGGGGTATGATGCCCTCGATTCCACCTTCCAGATTGGCCATTTTCTCCAGGTGAACTGATTACTCCCAGGAGATCTCCAGCTACCACCTGCAGGCTGGCTGTCCCGGAACAGAGCTTTGCTGGTTGCCGATAAGCAGAGGCATCCTCTGTTCTTTGGCAGACTGATCGGCAGGCCATTTGCCACTGGAAAGCTGCACAGGAGGACAGTTGGTTCTGCTATTTAACCAGCCTGCACCCCGTGCTGGTCGCATAGAGACATCTCTCCCAAACTCATAGGGTTTCCAGCCTCCAGGTGGGGCCTGGGGATCCCCTGCTTTTACAACTGATCTCCAGGTGACAGAGATCAGCTCCCCTGCTTCGAAGGGTGGACTCTGTGGCATTGTACCATGCTGAGGCCCCTCCCCTCCCCAAACCTCTCCCTCTCCCAGATCCACCCCCAAAGTCTCCAGGTATTTTCCAACTCAGACCTGGCAACCCTGAAAACACAATTAAATTTGAATGAATTGGTTTGAACAACTGAATTCAGCAGGAGGGATTATCTTCCACTGGAGAACCCAACTTGAACTGCCAATGTTTTTTGAACAAGTTCTTTGTGTGAAGTTGACCCATGCATCGTTCTGTGTCTAGACAGTCAGTTTGGTGTCGTGGTTAAGAGCACGGACTCTAATCTGGGAAAACTGGGTTTGATTCCCCACTACTCCACATGCAGCTGCTAGTGTGACCTTGGGTCAGTCACAAGTTCTCTCAGAGCTGTTCTCTCAAGAGCGGTTCTCAAGAGAGCTCTCTCAGCCCCACCTACCTCACAGGGTGTCTGTTGTGGGGAGAGGAAGGGAAGGAGATTGTAAGCTGCTCTGAGACTCTGAGTGAAGGGTGGGGTATAAATCCAATCTCTTCTTCTTCTCTCTTCTTAGATAAGATAATATTTGTGTATGCTGTGGAGATGCAGCTTTGGTTTAGCATTTTTTTAAAAAAAAAATCTGAGTGGCAGGGCTGGCATCAGCATATGCCAAGACAGGGCAGCTGCCAGGGCCCAGATTCTCTGCCAGGGCCCACTGTTGCTGATGTTGAGATGAGGCAGCTCTTTTCATAACAACATGTGTCTTTATTGAACTTCCAAACCAAAGACACAGGCTCAACAGAAGCCAATTTATACTTGTAAAAACCACACCCACCTTTAACAACAACAAATATAAAGTAGGCAGCTTGGATCCTTCATTTGCATGAACTATATACAAAGTAATTATTTACAGTACACCTATTGGATATAAGGCAACAAATATGATTGGCCATTACCGCCAAAACAATCAATAGCCTTGAAGGCCTTTGGAGCCTTCGCTCAGACTCAAGCTCCAGCAGTACATAACACCCCCTACACACTCTTTCCCTCACTCATACTCACATCATCCTGGGTAGTTGTAGTAGTAATAAGGAACCTTTTCCCAGCTTGATTCAGACCGGATTTGCCTAAAACATGTGAATTTCAGCTCAAGTCGCCATGTGGAAAGTTCCTTGTGATGACCTTATTTATTCTCCGTGGTCACTTCACTTCATCGAAATGAAGTTGTTGGGTATCATTTGCAAGCAAATGCTCAAAGGATTATAGAGTCTAGATTTCTTTTCAGACTTGTTTACCCCTACTGTAAACTACAGTTCAGTTCCTCTCTCCTTAAGGGCCTCAGATGCCTGTATTTGAAGATAAGTGTTCCATTGAAATGGGGAAAAATATTAATTAACTTTCCACAGCAAATGAGCTACTTTAGATCTTGGGGCTCACAATGCAGCAGTTAGCAGTTTATGACAGGAGAGGCTTAACAGCGATACCAAAATGGGGCCATCTGTAGTCGTGAGCCAATTTAAGGATTTGAACACAATGGGAATGGGAAGGAACAGTTAACAATCACGCCACTGAATGGCTCGATGGAGCTAAATGTTGCATAGCGTGTTTTCTGTTTTTATTTTTGCAATGCTTCGCCATTCAAATTAATTAGTGACATTCCAGAATGAAATAAAATATTGCATGCAAAATGCATCGCTCCGGCGCCGTTGAGTAGGGAACGTCCTCACCCCTTGAACATAAAGTCAGAGCAGTGTTTGCCAGGGTGCAATGCTAACTGTCATGTTAAAAATTAATTCAGTCATTTTACATTTTTAATCAACTTGGGAGGGGAGGTGTTCCGTACTTTCTGCTGTAATAGGATGCTGCACAAATGCCTAGTTAAAATTAACTTTCTGTATCATGTTATGGGACATGAAGGAAAAAGGTGAACAGTGACATTTCCATGTGCAGATCCTTTTCATGAAGAAGAAGAAGAAGAAGAAGAAGAAGAAGAAGAAGAAGAAGAAGAAGAAGAAGAAGAAGAAGAAGAAGAAGAAGAAGAAGAAGAAGAAGAAGAAGAAGAAGAAGAAGAAGAAGAAGAAGAAGTTGGATTTATACTCTGCCCTTCACTCAGAATCTACGAGCATCTTACAATCTCCTTCTCTTCCCCTCATCACAACAGACACCCTGTGAGGTTGGTGGGGCTGAGAGAGCTTTGAGAGAACTGCTCTTAAGACTACAGCTCTGAGAGAACTGTGACTGACCCAAGGTCACCCAGCTGGCTTCATGTGGAAGAGTGGATGATCAAACTCTGTTCTGCAGATTGGAGTCCACCACTCTTAACCACTACACCAAACTGGCTCTCAAACTGGCTCTCCATACAGATATGGAGCAGCAGCATGGTGGTTAGATTGTTTCAGATAGCAGCTGTGCTGGTTTGCAGTAGACCAGCTAGATACGAGTCCAGTAACATCTTAGAGGCCAATAAGATTTTCAGGATTTGAGTTTTCGAGAGTCAAAGTTCCCTTTGTCAGATAATGGTGGTTAGAGATTCAGACTATTCATAGATATGGGCTGAAGTCTCAACTCCACCATTAAACTTAATTAGGGTTGCCAGGACCCCCTTGGCCACCAGCAGGGGATGGAGGGGATAATGTGGCCAGATCCAGGTTGGGAAACTCCTGGAAATTTGGAAATGGAGCCTGGGGAGTGCAGGGATCTCGATGGGATACAAAACCATGGAGTCCACCCTCCAAGGCATCCATTTTCGCAAAGGGAACTGATCTCTGTAGTCTAGAGATGAGCTGTAAATCCAGAAGATCCCCAGGTTCCACCTGGCATCCCTAATAGATGACTTTGGGCCAATCATTCTCTGTCAACCTACCCTGCCTCACAGAATTGTTATGAAGATAAAAAGAATGTGTGAGAGACAAAGTGGAAAGTTACACTGGATCCATCTATTTATCCTCCATTTGAATCTATATAGTGGATTATATCGCATATTGTGATCCACATTTGAACCAAATATAAAAAGGCTTTTTATACAGTATTCATATATTAGCCTATTTCCTTTATAGAAGCAATTCCATGATTGTTTTGTGGCTTGCTTTGAGTTCACTGGACACTTTCTATCTTTCACCATCTGGTTTATCCTAGAATTAGGGAAGGTAGCTCTTTGCATGCATGTGAGCTTCATGACCAAAGATTCTATATCAAAAGAAAAGCTAAATTTCATCCATCTCTGAATCTTCCTGCGTATTCAGCAACTGTAACATTGCTAACTTCCTGAGACACATCTGAAAACAGAGATTCAGGGATGCCAGGATTCCCATTGTAATGAAAGGCCCTTGGCATTTCCTCTTGCTGCCCGCTAGCATCTTGGGCACCAGCTGAAGGAAATAGGGGGATTGAAAGTGCACTGGCACAATGCCAGCATGCTTACATTGCTGCTGATAAAAAAAGCATAAGTGACATAGGGGACACTCTAGCATTTTGCAAAAACTCCATGGGAAAACCAGGCTCTGCCCCCAAATTCCTCCCAGGAGTTTGGTTCTATGGTTTGGCACCCCTACAGAGAATGCTTGCAAGTGTTGTTGTTGTTGTTCTTATTATTAGTTTATACCCCAGGAATGGGCTCAGGGCAGCTCACAACATAAAAACAACAAACAAGAAAAATAAAACAACAAATAGCAACAGCAAATGAAACCAAAACCCATGCCTCATATTGGACAGGAATAATTACCCCAAGAAATTCCAGTGCCCAAGTAATATCCAGAACAGCAAGGGCACTGGGACAGGGGTTATGGACAGGGCCATGGACAGGGGGGCCAGAATGGTTGAACGCCCGCTGCCTCTACCAAAGGCCTGGTGGAACAGCTCTGTTTTACAAGCCCTGCAGAACTCTAAGAGGTCCCGTGGGGCCCTAATCTCAAGTGGGCCAAAGATCAAGATTATGGAACTCTGACCATAGAACGGTGTGTTCAGTTTCAGGATTTCATATGTGGTCTGGTTGGATCTTCTTTGGATAGTCAAGCCTCTCCTTTGTCTTAGTCTGCACCACAAGATAAGGGAAAGCAAAACTGAAGCAACAGAAATAGTTGGAACCCAATAAGCCTGGCCCTGGCATAAACGAATACAATTGTCAAGAAGGAACATCTTCTGGTAGTGAGCAAGAACTGGACACACCTGTACTTGAAGGCTGAGGGGGAAGGTTAGGATGAGATGACGAAAAGGCAGAGAAGAGTTAATGATATGTGATGTCATCAGCCCTGGGGGGGTGGGGAGTAAAGAGTGGCCTGGGCAAAGCTGTGCTTTCCATCATCAGAGCTGTTTTTCATCCAGCCTTCAAACAGCTTTTTAACACAAGGTAGATTTAAACATAGCTTGGAGGGTCCATGAGGATGAAGATGTCTTTATGACTTGCAGAAGCAAACTTTCCCACTGCCCAAAACCATGCCTCCCTGTAACAGCTTGAGTTGAAGTGGGGATGTGTGTGGTGGGAGGAGGAATCAATGAAAACTGACCTCCCTTTTGCCAGCAGAAGACATGTTTTGATCCACCCCTCTGACAATTATGGAGTGTTTTAGGATTTGTGTTTATGGAGCTGCCCCAATTTGCTGGGCCTCTCCTTTGCCCTTTGTATACCGTGAGTATAACCTACAAAATACTCAACACTGTCCTGTGGTTGTAGCTCATAGGAGGATATTGCTAGTGGTGGCCAAACTTGTCCTTCATTATAGTCCTTCACTATAGATGTTGAAGGATTTCATTGAAGGATTCCAGATAAGGGTCCCAGGTTTCCATCAACGCAGGGCAATTCTTTCAAAAGGAAGATTATTAACCTACAGTTGTAAGGGAAGCAACAAAAAGTTTGCTGTACAGACCTCTTGCATTGCCTGGGATATGTGCATTAAAAAAAACCCTCTGGATTTTTGTTTCTCATTTTCTTTATTCATTCAGTAATCAACAATCAACATCTGGTGTCATTTATCTTCATTTTCTTAAGTCTGCTCAGCAATGGATAGGGCATTGCTGTTCCTAAACTGTTTGGCAATCTTTGTCTGACATTGTTCGTTATTGTCTGTCTTTCATCACGTCACCAATCTCTAGCTGATTCTGTTTGTCTCTGCTCACAATATCATTCTTTTGGCAATTGTCATTCAATATCATTAGTCTTGGCTCCAGCTGTTTGCAGGGTGCACTGTAGCACGCTGCTTTTGGGTCACCTATCATAACTGGGGTAAATGAATGTCTTGACAAACACTGGACTAATTAAAAACAACAGTGATATGAGCCTATGACATCACTGTGTATTCAGTTTAGGCTTTTGGTCCATCTAGTTTGGTTCTGTCCTGTCAAAGGTTCTTGAGGGTATGAAGCTGAGGGCTTTGCTGCAGATTGATGCCAGGGACTACTATATGCCAACTATATACTCCACCACTAAAGACAGCCCATCTGAGACTACAGTTAACCCATTAGATGCCAAGGGTGTGCAAAGATTGCAGAAAGAGGATAGCGAGATTGTGAACCTTTGCATTTACCTTACTGTGAAAGATGTTGGACACATATGTGTCCCTGAACCATATTTTTCAGGTGTGAAGAACAAGTGAAATAGAAGTGGCCAAAGAAGTTATCCACCTAATTAACAAATTAAAAACAAAATATATTGTAAAGTTCAGATGATGCACATCCAACAGTTCTTAAAAAAAAAAAAAAAAAAACCTCTTTGGAATTCCAAGCAGAATTTGTCAATATGCCTCACCAAAGGCTTTGGAGTAAACGTATCAGTCATGGGATAATGTGTCCTTTCATGGATGGACAACTGGTCTGAAAACAGGAAGCAGAAGGTGGGAATAAATGGATAATGTTTGAAATATAGGGAAGTGAGCAGCAGAGCCACACACACCCCATCTGTGTTAATACCAATATTATTAGTTTATTAATAAATGACCTGGAACTGTGAGTGAGCAGTGAGATAGTGAAGTCTGAGAATGACACCCAGTTCTTCTGGATGGGGAAAAACCAAGTCAGTTTTCAGGTGATCAGAAAAGGGTCTTTTTAGACTAGGTGAGATAGCAGATTAAATTCAATTTAAGTAAATGCAAACTGATGCAAGCAAAAAAAAAATCCTTATTTCACATACTCATTGATACAGTCCGAACAGTAGTGACCAAACGACCTCGGGGTTCTGTCATCAGTAGGCAGTGGCAATAAATATGGCAAAATCATGTTGGGAATCATCTGGAAAGGAGCTGAGAATGACACTATCGGCATTGTAATGCCTACATGTAAGTTCATGAGGTGGCCACATTTGGCATGCTGTATACAGTTCTACTACCCACATCCTGAAAAGCACATTGAAGAGGTTAATAGAATGCCACAAAGGGCAATCAGAATTTTCATGAGATTGGGGCAACCATCCCATGTTGCGAGGCTAAAAGATCTGGGGCTTTTGAGTTAGAAAGAAGGCAACTGAGGGATGATATGGCAGAGGTCTACATGCTATGCATGGTGTATAGCAAGTGGACAGAGAGAGGGGTATGCACACAGAAAGAAATCAGTTTTTTTTCGGATTCAGGTATATTGGACTGAGGGGAAAAAAATATTGGTATTCCTGATATCCCTGAATTCCAACAGCACTATGGTATTCAGATTCAGGATTTTCCAGGAATCCCAATTTTGGGGGGGCAGCGGTTTCTATTATACCCTATGGGGATCATTACAGTCAGTGGGGAATCTATCCACGGGTATCCAGAGGTCTGGAAGGCCATCTTTGAGGTAGGGGCACAAAATTTGCAGCTTAGCTGCTGATACCTCCCTCAGAAGAACTCCCATTTAAAAAAAAAAAAGTTGGACCAGGGGGTCTAATTCTATGAGCCCACAAAGAAGGTGCCCCCATCCTCCATTGTTTCCAGTGGGGTGAAAATTGCTAAAAAAAAAAAAAAAAAAAGGCAAAACAGAAAATCAGTGCAGCAGAAACTGAAGGGGGGGATTTTGCAATGTACAGAATGCCCAACAAAACCCAGTGCCACTGTGGCAATGCCAGCTCAACAAATCCAAGCAGAACACTCTGAAGGTGTTTAAAGGGATTATGATCCCTTTAAACACCCTTTAATTGCAGCTATCTGGCATTCCTGTATAATCCCAAATATGTCCAGGGTCATTTGAGCTCAGTTGTACTGGATAGCCAAAACAATTCTCAACTGTATATTCGGCTGGAAAAAATAGCCAAAAATACCGATAAAGTATTTTTTTTGGCTCAGATATACCACATACACACCCCTAGAGAGAAATGTTTCTCTCTCTCCTGTAATACTAGAACTCAGAATCACCCCATGAAACTGATTCAAGACAGAAAAAGAGAGTACTACTTCATACAATAGGACTTCCATGAAGAAGTCACTGCCATGAGATGTATTGGTGGCCACTGGTTTAGGTATATTTATTTATTTATTTATATTTGCATTTATATCCTGCCCTCCCCGCCTTTCGGCAGGCTCAGGGCGGCTAACAACATACATAAATATACATTAAAATTCCATTAAAATGTCAATCAATATAAAATCATACTTCATAAACAGTGAGGATGTACTGATTCATGAATATCACTGGCTGTTAATGATGAACAAAGTGAGACTTCTGTGTTCAGGGGCACAATGTCTCCAGTTCTCAACAGGTGAGGGGGGCTGTCATATGAGCGTCCTACTTGTGGACTTCACAGAGTTATCTGACTGGTTGCTGTTGGAAACAGCATGCAGGTCTAGATGGGCCATCAGTTTAATCCAGCATTCAACAGAGAACAGGCAATAAAGCAAAATGCAAATAATTTTGCCTACTTTGTTAATGAAGGAGAGCCGCTGAGAATTCAGGCACAGAGTAAATTAGATAGCCCACCGTTCTTGCTGTTCACGAAAACAGCAGGACACACACAGGCATACAGTAAATGTTATGGCAATATCTCATATTCATTTGTCAAACACTTGAACTAAAAACCCTGTTTCCTGGATGAATAATTTGTTCCTTATTAATTATGAATTAAAAACACTGTGTCCTTTGTGTTCGGCAACAGATCAGAACGGACCTCCTAGATAACAAACAGAAGGTGATATAAGTGGAAGGACGGCACCACAGCCAAAGGCAATCCACCAGTGTGTCATGGAAGTGAAAATCATAAACAGCCTTTGCTGAATTCGCTAATAAATGTTAAACAGAATTGAAAGGATTGAGAGGATTTTTTAAAACGGTGAAATTTGTTTCTTAAGATTTATTAACCCCTTTGGCAGTGTTTCAACCACATGTGATTAATAAAAAATAATCTCTCAGCAGTTCCACTATCTCTTGTAAGAAGAGCAGGGGACATAACCCGAAGCAAGTTAGCTGGGCTTAGCCATGACATTTTAAAGATAAAGTTGAAATTCTAAAACAAAAGGCATGATTGTTTAAAAATAAAAGGTATGATGGTGAGGGGGTCTGTTACTCCCTGATCATGGTCTTCTGCTTGTATTTTTAAAATGCAAATATTGCAATTGTTTTTTTGGGGGGGAATTGAAAAATTACATTGTAGTAGAGCATTTGGCAGCATTATATGCTTTCACATTCTAACAGTGAGACAACTTGTCTGCTTACTAGTGGATTGCACAAATAAACCTGAGCAAATTAATCCGGCAGCCAATGATTATAAATATTGTATTTTAAAGGAATCCTGTCTCTGACAATTATTTGAATTCATCTTACCATCAGTTTTATTTCATAGATGTGCATTTTCACACAGCATTATGGGATCTGTAGTGACTCTCCTACCTCATCATATAATTTCCTTACTAGGGTTAGGTAACCAATGGGACAGCTGTGGGTGAGGATATGTGGAATGTAACACCAGCTGTCCTGCCATGTCGCCTCTGGTAAAAAATAATAATTATAATAATCAGAAGTGACATTGGTAGCACTAGGAATCTCCGGAAACTCTACAGTTTTACCATGCGTGCTTCAAATGTAAAGCACAGAATGAACATTCGACAGGCCTGTCTCATCCAATCACATTGTCTCCACAACTAATTTTTCTTTGCCCCCGAGTCATAGCTGACTGATAGGGACCCCACTGGGGTTTCAAGGCAAGAGAAACAGGTGGCTCACCACTGCAGGCTTCTGCATAGCAACTATGGACTTCCTCAGTGGTCTCCCATCCAAGTCTTACCCAGGGCCAACCCTGCTTGGCTTCTGAAAAGTACTGAGACTGACGAGTGATTTCAGCTCTCACATACTTTATTAGTTCAGAACAAGACAAGACAAGCTGGCTCATAGGCCGGCTTTTATTCCCAAGGAAACGCCCCCCCACACACACACACACACTGTGATTGGGCTATTTACAGTGATTGAGTTATTCCCTAGGATTCCGGCTCCCCGATTGGAAGGGAGCTAGGATCTTGCAGTCCATTGTCTTTTGGAGCGAAGCTCAGGCCCTTCGTCTGGTCGCATGTCGGACCGATTGGAACCAGTCCGAGCACATGGCTGTCCTGAGCCCATGTTCTCTGCGGGATACATTACAGTTTCTGAGATATCTGGCTAGCCTGGGCCATCCAAGTCAGGGTCCACAGATAAGCACACATAACGTAATCTGATTCCATGTATATTTATTCAGAATTAAATCTCACTGTGCTCAGTAGGGCTTGGGAACGACAGACTGCATTTGCCCCCCTGACCCCATGTGCCAGAGGCACCCGAATCCCAGCCCTGATGGCTCCTTTGCTTCCACAGGTATTTCCCCAGAACAAAAGAAAAATCCAAATTGACTTCAAAGATCAACAGGGGAGAAACTTCGCAGAAGCTCTCCCTTACGGAGCTAACAAGCAGAACCCTTGTAAAACTGTAACAACTTCAAAATGTTAGATTTATTGAAATTTATTGAAATGCTTAGCATTTCTGAAGGTCCCTCTTGCAGTTTTCGGGAAGCATTGATAGGAATGTGTGTTTAAATGGGAAAGTTTTAAAAAGGCTGGGGAAATTTACAAGTCTTTTCTCATCTGGTGACAGTCAAGCTATAAAGGTATGAAGTATTTTTAAAAAAAAAATGCTTTGAAATAGCCAGTACAATTTATATTGCCTTTCTATCAGTCACTTACAATTGGTTCCTAAATCACAGTTAATCTTCTCACTTCCTCTTCATGAGGGGGAAATGCTTCACATATTTAAAAGATATTTAGTAATTATTATTGTTCTGTCTGTCAGTAGTCAAGCGAGGGGCTTACCCCATCACCAGCCAATGACAGAAGCCGGGAGCAGACTAGACGTATAACTCATCAGGAACATTCCTCTGTGGCTGCAGAGGAATGGCCCCGAAGAGCCACTGAGACACAGAAGCACCTAGAAGTCATGGTGACCTCTGGTGACTGACCCCTACTTGGGGTCTGGATGATATTCCGAGAGGTGGGTGAATAAAGCCTGCCCCTGTCCTCCCAACTGCCAGTATTTCAAGGAGGTCTCCCATCCAAGTACTTGTCGGGGTCGACCCTGCTTAGCTTCCGAGATCTGACGAGATCGGGCTTGTGTGAATTTTGCTCAGTTGCAAGTGAAAACTCCATTTCAGTTGTCATTTTACAAACAGAACACTGATCATTTGCAAAAATGTTGTAAATGAGTGCCCAAAGTTATTCTTAATTATATCACGGGTTTTGTGCATGTTGGCTTTCTCACACTGCTTTCCTGCAGCTGTACCTGTCCACCTCTGCCATCTTTTTGTTTTGTTTTTGCTGTAAAGTTGCAGCTGACTTATGGCAATGTCTCATGGGGCTTTCAAGGCAAGAGACAAACAGAGGTGGGTTGCCATTGGCTGCCTCTGCATAGCAACCCTGGACTTTCTTGGTGGTCTCCCATTCAAATACTGGCCAGGGCCAATGCTGCTTAGCTTCCAAGGGCTGATGAAATTGGGCTAGCCTGGGCTATCCAGGTCAGGGGTATGCTGTCTACCCAACACAAATAATACTGATTTACACTGATTTCTGTACTCTGGAAATCAGTTGTAATTCTGAGAGAATGCCAAGCCCTACCTGCTAATTTTAACAGGAATGAAACCAGCCATGCATTTCAGAGGTCCAGGAAGTACAGATCGTGCTCCAGGCCTTCACCTTAATTTGAGGTTCACAATTTTTACTTCTTGCCTACAAAATATGGGACAAGGTGGACTGTCCACCAGCCATCCGCAATGTATGGCTGGTGTATGAATTTGTCTTCATCAGTTACAAGTTTTTAAGGCCTGTGCTATGTGTTCCACTTCTTTCTGTGCTCCATTTTTAAGAAAAAAACAATTTACTTCATGATAGACCAAGGGAATTGAGGGAAGTGGCTGTCTTTCCTTGTTCTTTTCTCTCCATCTTCTGTCACTGGAGTTTGTGAGAGACTTAGGGTTGCCAGACAGGGCCTGGGAATTGGCAGGGGGATTTGCTGGTGGCAGGGGCCCATACCAGCAACAGTGTTGTCACTAGCAGCACATTTACATCACTACCCAAGGACCTGGAACTGATGTTAGTGCATTGCTGGGATGGGCAAAACTCTATTGTTAAACCATAGAATTTTGCTCAAATGCCAGAGCATCCCTGGTATTCCCTGGCAACATCCTGACATCACTTCCAGGTGCACAAGGAGTGACGTGTACCAAGATGCTGCCAACATTCCCTCCATCTCCCGCCTTTTCCCCCCAGCTGGCCCGCTGAATGGTGATGGGGAAGTGCCCAATCATGGCAGGGAGATACCCTGTCCCCAGCAGGGGAATGGCAAGCCAAGACAGCCTCTGGCATCTGACGGTGATGTCCCCAAAAGGTATTGTGAATCAAACTTTAATAATAAGAAGTAAATCAGACATTAAGCATTTGTATAATATGAGCCATTTCAGTGAGTTACAGTCTGTCCCGGTGCTCAGTGATGCCCCAGATATGACACATTTTTGTAATCAAATGATAAGCATATCCCTGTTCAGAAGTATCATGTTAACCTCACCTAGATATAGGTTGCCTAAGGAATAATTGCAGGTATACTATTGGGGGTGTGTGTGCTTTTTTTAAAAAAAAAACCCTGTAAATATTTTGACTGGTTTCAATGTGATTTGTATGCAGGGCAAGAAAACCAATTAAAGTTTACAAAAGTTAGCATGGAAATGGTGCATAAGTTTTCTTTCCAAGAAATCAAATCCTTCTGGAGGAAATTAAACTTGTAGCTCTTTGCCTACTGGGGCAAATTGTTGACTTAAAGTTCTGTGAAAATCTTCCTAGTTCTCCCTCCTTTTTTATTTTTACCTTTCTCCTACCTGATTGGCACTCGTGACAGAATTTGCCACCTACATCAGAGCCTCCTGGGGGGGTTGGAGAGTGAGAATTGATGTGACGGCAAGCCGATTGTTCCCTCTTGAGTCAGCATCCAAAACATCTTGTTGTCAACTACACAGTGATTTTGTTTGTACAGTATTATAATTGCCACTCTTTGTTATGTCTAGCATCATGCACATACAAATTGACTATTTGTCTGCAGAGATCTGGAAATGTATTCTGATTTACCAGCTCAAAATCCAGCTCAAACAATGCAGTTATGGTCAGGCAATAGGGCCCAAATTCCACAAACATCTTGAAGGTTCAAGAGAAGGAGGAGCTAACCTCTGATTTGACATGCTCCCTTGTTTATGGCTCGCTCTCTCTCCTCCCCCCCGCCTTTTGGCTGGCTTTTGTTAGGGAGAAGATTTTTTTCTCCTCAGAAACTTCTGGAACACAATGATTGAAGGGTATGGAGATTCATATCACAGTGGCAATACAGTATATGGTGAGTATCTGAATTTACTTCAGGCCGAACCAAACTTGTTTTCTATGGGAAGTTACCTGTCATAGCATAATGTGTGCTCCATTCCCCAGGCCCTATTCAGGGAGGGACAGGGACTCAGTGGCAGTGGCAGAGCATCTGGTTTGTATATAGAAGGACCCAAGTTCCAGAAAAAGATCTCCAATTAAATGAATCAGGTAGTAAATTACTTGAATGACCTCTACCTGAGACCCTGATAAGCTGTCTCCAGTCAGAGGAGACAAGACTAACATGGTCATGCCCTGAGCTGAATAGCCCAGGCAAGCCCAATCTCATCAGATCCTGGAAGCTAAGCAGGGCCAACCCTAGCAAGTATTTGGATGGGAGATGTCCAAAAAATACCAGGGCCAGGAGGCAGAGGCAGGTTATCAAGCCACTTCTCTGAACCTCCTCCAGGCCCCAGTAGGAGTTGCCAGAGGTCGCCATGACTTCCAGGCACAGGCACACAAACACAAACACACACGCACAAATACACATACACAAATACAAAAAAAGAGAGAGAAAGACTAACATGGCTTGACTCAGTATAAGGCAATGTCATCTGTTTACAGGTATGCCAAAACATCCTATGTGAAATGCAGGGCTCTTTTTTCATTTAGCAGAATGGAAGTCACTGATGCATGGCTTCTTCTCATCATGGTTTGGTAATTAGAGCTGCCAACCTCCGGGCAGGGCCCAGAAAGCTCCCAGAGAGTCCAATCAGACGACTCTTTAGATCCGCGCGATGCACAATTGCCTCACGGAGCTAAAGTTAAAGTCCCAACACAAACATCTGGGAAATCCTGTTTTGCCGCGCTTCAGAGCTGTTCTTAAAAGATCCCATTTTAAATCTGGGGTTTTCGGTTACCTGCAGGATAACTGTGGACTTTCATCCATCTGATCGTTCCACCAGTGTGCAATCCTCCCGTGGGGTGGTCTGACATCAGACCATCCCGAGCAGGTGCCATTTAAAAAAATCTCTACACATGCGTGGATCAACAAGGACGCGCTGTCACATATATGCGCATGCACAAAAAGTTTTTTTAAAAAACACCGCACGCCTCCTTCAACAAGGATGTGCTGTGATGCCTATGCGCATGCGCAAAAAGGTTTTTTTTTAAAAAAAACACAACACCTCGCACGCCTCCTTCAGTGGATGCCGTCTAGACAATCCACAACAGAGGCAGCGTGCAGTAAGGCGATTCCCCCGGGGGATGTCTGGTCATGCGAAGATGGATTCAAAAGATCGGGATCAAATTCGAGCTGGCATAATGGCGGGATTAGCTGCCCGTCTGAACGCATCCAGAATTACAACTGATCCACAGACTACAGAAATCAGTTCCCCTAAAGAAAATGGCAGCTTTGGAGAGTGGATTCTAAGGAATTACACCTGTTCTGAGCTCTGCCCCTCCCCAGACTCTGCCTTCCTTATGTACCACCTCCAAATCTCCAGGAATTTCCTGACCTGGAGTTGGTAACCACAGGGGACCCCAAGGAACAGCATGAGTGGAGAATCATGGAAACTGCCTCTTCCATCAGTGGAAGTTCTAGAAATGTAATCAAAGCAGTAGAGCACTGGGTAGAAATCACATTGCGTCAACACCCACCACCAAACATTTAATCAATGTACAGCTTACAGTTTATATATTTGCTTTTCTGAATAATATTCTGCACTAAGAATATTTATAACAAAGAACATAATAGAAGCTCTGCTGGATCACACTCAGTATCCAGCATCCTTTCTCCAGATATCTTCAGAAGCCCACAAGGAGGGACATGGGCAACCACTCTTATGTCCCCAGCACCTGGTCCTCAGACAGCTCCAGATCATATATAATAGTCAAGTCTTTGGAGGGCAAAGTTCTAAGGAGACAGTGCCTGTGATGAGAAACATAAGCAGGCGGGTACCTCCACAATACATCTTTGCAACAATTACCAAGGCTGCACCCCAGCACCATAAATCCTCTCTGAGAACTGTAAGAAGAAAGTTGATATAGAAAGAAATATGCTTATTTTTCCTTCGGAATGATCATGATAAACTCCTCTCCATCACAGGCAGCTTACTTCTCGAAAACAATGCAATTTATGGAAATTCACATCACAATCAATCATGAGAGCATCTGGGGCTGTGATTTACATACACTGCAGAGGGTGTTCATTCACCCAGCAAATGTACTTTGCCGCTGATAGAAAATATGCATAATATACTACTTAGAGGGGATTATTGTTGACATCCAAACCGTGTTAAAGGTATCATAATCACCGTAATATACCACCAAAATCCTTCTTCTGCCAGGTAACAAAGGAACATTAACAATGTCAAAATCTGTAACTGAAAATGGAAGTCACAGGGGAAGATGTCCACACATTAGCACATACTGATTACACTAAACACTGGAGCATGCATGCATGGGCATGGACTGGTTTCTCTGTATGTAATTCCTGTGCACTCGATAGTTGCCATGCAAATGTGTAAACAGAGAGTACTGAAAAGCATTGTGTGCTTGAGGAGGAGGAGTTGGTTTTATACCTCACCTTTCACTACCCAGAAGAGTCTCAAAGTGGTTTACAACAATATTCCCTCTAAGCCATGGAGTCTTGTGAGCAAAAATTCTACTTTGTGAGCTACTGACATTAAAGTTGTGAGCGAGTGACTTGGCTGCTGCATAAATTAGTTTACTCTGGAGCCATCCTTCCTGAGCTGAGACAAAAATGTGTGAGCCGGAGGCTAAAAAACTGTGAGCTAGCTCACACTAACTCACCTTAGAGGGAACACTGGTTTACAATCTCCTTTCCCTTCCCCTCCCCACAACAGACACCCTGTGGGTGTGATCAGATGGTGTGCTGGGAGCGGTTTAAATTACTCTAGTCCCGATACATTATTTTTTTTTACCTGGAGAATGGCAGTCACACTCACCTCCTTGTTCCAGATTGCTGCACAGCCAAATCGCTCCCCACTGTCCACACGCAGGAGCGTGCATTGGTGTGGGGGTTTTTTGCTCAGTTTGGGCATGCAGTTTGGGTAGCCATCTGTAGAATTAAAGGCCAATTGCGCTTCGTCATGCCTCCTTGCCCTGTTTCATTGGCATTCCCTCAAAGCCATGCAGCCGCATTGACCCACAGCTACCCGATTTCCCCAGTTTCATGATCTGCAAAAAACAGGATCATAAAACCGCAGGGAAAATTGGGTGAAGCCGTGGGTGCGGCTGCACGGCTTCGAGTGGGAAATTGACCGATGGAAATGGGGGAAAGGGAGGCATGATGGTGGTGCAGCTCCTTGTGCAAAATCGGCCAAAATTTCCGCACGTGTGCAGAACAGCAATTTCCACTTTAACCCAACTGCTGTAACACTTCCCTTTAAACTTTAAAGGAGCACTTCCATTTAAACTTTTACCCCAAAATTGACCTCCATGAGATCCCAAATACATCTAACCAACAAAAATAGGCACCATTTAAACATTGTTTTTAATAACACGGGAGTGGAGCTCCGCCTGCACACATACCGCCCACGCTAAAATAAAATGGCAGGTGAAGAGCAGAAGCCTCGGGCTTTTGAGCAGAAGTGGCTTGGCACCACAGGAGCAATCAGACATCAGAAAAGTGCATCTAGAACCAGAGAATCAGGAAAACACCACTTGGGGACCTCGTAACCGTTTTAAAGGGGGGTTGAGCCTGAAAGCGATGGCTGGGGACGGTGTGCAGATGTTGGGTGTGTGAACGTGGATATAAAATCCATTACTGAAGCATGCCGAAAGTGGACTAAACAGCCCATCTGAACGCACCCTGTGAGGTATATGGGGCTGAGAGGGCTCTGAGAGAACTGTTCTTGATAGAAAAGCTCTGAGAGAACTGTGATCGACCCAAGGTCACCCAGTTGGCTTCATATGGAGGTGTGAGATGTGATGGATGAACTTCTCCAGGTCTGAACTGAAAAGCAAAATATGAGCAATACTGAAGAAAAACAAAAAATTCCCCATTAGACTTCAAAATAGCTTGTGTTTCACCTGGTCTGTCTTCTAAGCCTTTCATAAACCATCTAAAAAAGTCCCTAACCTCTCCCTCAACCTCCCTCCAAATCTTTGTGGCCATCACCAGTGGTGTTTCCTGCTGCTCCAGAAGGACACAAGAAGGATCTTGTTATTTTTGTATGCTTCCCTTCTCCCTTCTCCAGGTCTTCTGCAGTAGTTACAGCCATGGCCTCTCATTCGAATGCAGCATTGAGGCCTACCAAGAGCAAGAGACCAAAGATGGTAAAGGAAGGAGATGGATGAGAGAGACTGACTTCTCTATATAGCATCACCACTGTTGACGCAGCTACCTCTGATTAAAATCTGAGGTAGAGAAGAGCCTCTGTATTGTGTGTGAGCATTACAAAGTGCCAAGGTTTGTATTCTGAACCAAGGGGCTTTGGTAGCCTCTCTAGTTCATTTTCTGCCTGTGGTGTTGTTTTGTGATGGTCATTCACACACAATGTCAAACAGTGAAGAGCTGTGTTTGAACCAGCCCTAAAACCATGACACTAAGCAAGGGTATGAGAAAGTAAGCTTTGAATCAAACGTTTTTTCTCTTTTTTTTACCAGCATCTTATTCTTAAATCAGGTGATGTGTATACATACAGTCTGCAGATGATTTGATAAGATTCTGTTTTGTTGAGGACACATGCATCTGGCAAAAGGGCTGAGGGGTGTTTCCAAATACATTTGTTGGCGCAGCATGTTAAGTGCTCTTGAAACACTTTCAGCAGTCAATGACTTTAATCAGATCCAAGTTGCACAGAAATGCTTGGCTTGGACTCTGATTTTATCCATAGATCTCAGAGCACCTATGACTCTGGCTCTCTTCCATTAGAAGGTGAATGGCCTATGCTTGTGCACATATGTGCATCAATGCAGTGTCTCTAAACATAATGTTCTGTTGTACAGGAACACTCACTGGTGCAGACGGTATCCACTTAGAAGCCCAAGCACTTTTCTATCTAATAGCTTCGAATAATTGGAAATCTAGTTGTGATCTTCAAACTAGGGATGCCAGACCTGGGGATCCCTTGGAATTACAGGTCATCTCCAGACTACAGAGATCAGTTCTCCTGGGGAGGCAGGGAATGGATGCTTTGGAGGGCGGACTCTTTGGTATTGTATCTTATTGAGGTCCCTGTCTTCCTCAGACTCTGGCCCCAAATCTCCAAGAGTTTCCCATCCTAGATCTGGCAGTCCTACCCACTCATCCCCCACCAACAGCTAGGGGGGACCTGACAATTCTACTTCAGACTCAGTTGAGAGAAATCCTCTCTGCAAATGAACTTTCTACAGTTTACTTTCAACTCTCTAGAACTCTCTCCACCTTTCCCTGCCTGAACATATGAAGTTACTATCTGCTGAGGCAGACCCACCGATTTATCTGATTCCTCACAGATTGTGAGAAGCTGTCAGACAGAGAAAGGTGTTTACCCAAAGCCTGCCTCAGGAGTCCTTATCGGGAGACTGAATTTGACAAAGCAGTCGCCTTACCACCGAGACACAGCTCCTGAACTCCAGCCTTTACACGTCTCGAGAGGAAGAGAGCAACTGCACTGCTCTAACCGTGGTGAGCATACCAGACAGGCCTGCTGTAACATGGATACTCTTTAGACTTCAGACCCTGTGAACATTTTGTTGTTGATGCTAAACATGGTATGGTTGCCATGGGGATGCTGTCAGAAGCTCCTGGCACAGGGTCCTTCAGCTCCCACAGTGGAGAGAGGGGCCAAGGTCTACTATGCACTTATTATGCCCGAAGTCACACCGTGTCAATTTGTAGGGGCATGCAGAAAGGCAGGGCACCATCTATGTTGCATCCTCCTAATCAGATGTTTCTATTTGTTATCACGTTGTGTTGATTTACTGCAATTTATTGATGCCATCCGAATCTTGTTAGCTGCCTCGAGCATCTGATGGGAAGGCAGGATATTAATTAACTAATGAGAAAGAATGGGTTTTAGCCCATCTTCCCAAGTAAGGTCAAGGTAGTTTATAACCATGGCAGCATTAAAAAGTAGATGGAATAGACATTTTTTTTTAAAAAAAACCCTTTGATATAAGAACATCAACAATGCAGAACAAATTATTGAGGGGGGCAGGAAGGAACAACAGGGCCCACTGAAAAGACACTGCAGATGGGGCTCTGACTACTGCCTGCAGCCGATTTTGTGGATTAGGTGCTGAGATAAAAGAAGGGCGAAAACTGGCTGCCAAGCGAGTGGATGACAAGCAGGGAGTGCTGTGAGGAACACAGCTGGTTCACTGCTTCAGACAGGAACCAATGATTCTCCAGATATGTGAGCCCCAGGCCACGGAGGACTTTAAAGGTATGAAGCGGCTCCTTAAATTGAGCCTGGAGGCAAACTGTCAACCAGAGCCCTGGCTTAAATGGGCAGATTGAACGGGTGGAAGAATTAGTGACTCATACAAATAGCCCTGACCTGGATAGCCCAGACTAGCCCAGTCTTGTCCGATCTTGGAAGCTAAGCAGGGTTGGCCCTGGTTAGTATTTGGATGGGAAACCACCAAGGTATACCAGGGCAGGGCTGCCAAAAGCCACCATGGGCCCCCAAAGATTCCACTGAGCCTTCCATATGACCCTGATCCAAGCCAAATATTGTCACAAAATCAATCACTTGGTTTGCTGTTTCCATGGATCTACAGTAATAATATCCGGCTGTCTGTCCAGCTGAGTTTTTATATATATATTTTTACTTATACCTCCCCCCTTTCTCCCCAATGAGGACCCAGAGCGGCTTACATCAGTCTTCTCTCCTCCATTTTATCCTCATGACAACCCAGAGAGTTAGGTTAGTCTGAGAGCGTGTGACTGACCCAAGGTCACCCAGCAAGCTTCCACTGCAGGGTGCAGATTTGAACCATTGGTTTCCCAGATCCTAGTCTGACACTTTAACCTCTACACCTCATTGGCAGACAATAAAGCCAGGAGACTCAAAAGTGGCCACCAGCTTCAGGATGATTGTGGGAGTTCCAGGGCCAAAATGGAAAGGCATTTGGCCGGACACAGTATGAGGCCGGTTTCAAGGGCCCTCCTTGAAGCTGACTTGGGTCACCCAAATTTTGTCCCCCCAGCACCGCTGTGTTGGTGGCCTTGTACCAGGGTTGCTACACAGAGACAAACAATGGCAAGCCACCTCTGAGCATCTCTTGCCTTGAAAACCCTGTAGCTTCACCATAAGTTGGCTGTGACTCCGTGGCAAGAAAAACCGAAACCAACCATAGCCCACCCACAACAGATTCCTATCTATCCTGATTTTTTTGGATACCTCTGCCATTTTGAGGCTCGGTAACCTCTCTGTTGCTTACCAGAAGGGGGAGGAAGGATGAGTTGTCAAATTTTCATTGACAAGATGGAAAGGGCTGTGGCTTAGTGGCAGAGCATTCACAGAAGAGCCCAGGTTCCATTCTTGGTATCTCCATTTCAAAAGGATCTCATGTGTCAGGTCTGGGGGGGGAACCAATCTCAGCACTGGAGCAGAGAATGCTGGACTAAGATGGACAAATGGTTTCCTCAATATAAGGGATTTCTGTACTGAATTGTTGTAAACAGCCCTGAGTCCTGCTTAAGCAGGGAACGGTGGCTAAGAGATGGAAATAAATAAATAAATAAATAAATAAATAAATAAATAAATAAATAAATTTCCCAATTTTTCACACTCACCAGCAGCTCTGTTTCATCAATAACTAGATGCCCATTTCTGGCCCTTACAGATCAGAACGTCACTCCTTGATCTGGGTGGGACTGGGGGACAGTTTCACCCATGCTCCTTTGTAAGAAATGGAGAACAAGACATGAAAGGTGGTGGACATATGGTCCACTGGGTACCTTGTACACCAAGCTGAATGAGCAAGAGGTGTGATAGTCATTATTTAAGGTAGCCCTCTGCCACGGCTTGGCTCAGTGTTTCCCCTCCCACCTAACCCAGGTTTTGGCAGTATGGGATTAACTGGTCATCTCTGGGGACCAAGCAGGAATTGGGGGTGTCTGTTAAATTAGACAGGATTAGACACCCCCCCCCATCCACATCATTCTGCTGCATCTGGAGCAGATGTAGTTAGATAGGCCTAGTCACAGGACTCATGAGTCCTTTACTAGGTTGGCAAGAGTTGTGTGGGTAACATTAATATAGGAAGTAACATTTGGCAAACTTTCTCTCTGATGATGAAGAGAGTTTGCCCAAGCCAGCCACTTACCTGCTATTATGTTAGGGGTGTGGGGAGAGGCTCTCTTAGAGCTGGGCAACGTCCACTGATCTCTAACTGCAGCGTTGAGGGAAGAGGATGAGTCTCAGGGCCTCTCAGTGCTAGATTTTGTGCAGACAATGAAAGGTGGGGTATAGCTATGCTGAGGAAAGGCTGAATGAAGAGTCAGGGGCTTTTCAGTCTTGAAAAGAGAGGACTAAGGGGAGAAATGATAGAGGTTTATAAAATTTTGCCAATTCAACCAATCCCAAAATACTAGAACTTGGGCACATCCAGTGAAGTTGATGGATGAGAGATTCGGGATGGACAAGCGAGTGTTCCGCTGTGGAATTCACTGCCAGAGGATGTCATGACGGCCAGAGGCATAGAGACCTTTGAAAGGGGATCAGACAGATTCATGGAAGACAGGACTGCCAGGGGCTACTAGCAGTGTTCCCTCTAAGCTGAGTTAGTGTGAGCTAGCTCACAGTCTTTTAGCCTCCAGCTCACAGATTTTTGTCTTGGCTCAGGAAGAATGGCTCCATAGCAAACTAATTTATGCAGTAGCCAAATCTCTCGCTTGCACCTTTAATGCCAGTAGCTTACAAAGTAGAATTTTTGCTCACAAGACTCCACAGCTTAGAGGGAGAATTGGCTACTAGCCATGGTGACTAAAAGGAAACTCCACATTCAAAGGCAGTGCACATCTGAATACCCATGCTAGGTGGCAACATCAGGGGAAAGCCTCTGCCTCTATGCCTTGTTGTTGGCCCTCCAAAGGGAGTGATTGGCCACTATGTGAGACAAGGTGCTAGACTAGATAGACCACCAATCTGATCCAACAGGGCTCTTCTAATGGCTTAGTTCTCCCAGTTGTTTTGTTTCTAGATAGAGGTCACAGTGAGTTAATGTAAAGCAATCAGCTGTTGCCTAATCAACCACCCCTCCCTAGTGCCCAGGTAGCAAACTCTCCCCTTCCTACATCCACCATGGCACAGTTCAGCCATCCACACAACATTCAGTTCTGAACAACAGGTCTTTGCTACATGCTCCAGGTCAAAACTTCTGGAAGAAAGTAGAAACATTCTGTTGGTTGTGCAGTGCACATCGATCTTTAAGGGGTTTGTTTTGTTTTTTGCCCTTTTCCAGAATGGCAGGTGTCAGTGTATTGAATGAGAATAATACCATATGTATTGAATAAGAAGCTGTCACTGTAGGGGAGCTTCAAGTATTCCTTGTCATTCAGAAAGCCTGCATGGGGGTTTTCATCTTTAGGATGATGGGAATGAATGTGTTTTGTCTGGCTTTCTCAGTGCAATAACATACAGAGAGCTATCTTCATCTCAAGGGTAGGTACAATTGCAAACCCTTTTAATTTTCTTTTATTTACTTATTGTCATTTAGGCAGATATGATACATTTCTCAACATGATAACTTGCTTTTCCATTCTTTGGGGGCTCTTTTAATTATTACCATACAAATGCCATTAGCACTGTTGATTCTTGATGATTAGATATAGTGGGATTTGTCTTGCCTTCCCCCATGAGTTCCGTGTCAGGTAGAGTGAGAAACAATTATTAGCCATTTAAACAATCTCTTCATCGGTGCTACTAGCTTCATATTGTATCACTGTGGCATTAAAAATACCTTGTGTTTCCTCCCAATTAATATAATCCAAAGTCCTGAATATCTTGGACTCAGAATATTAAAGAAATAGGGATGTTACCACATTGCATGAGTTTTGAACTGAAAATCTGGAGTTCTGAAATGGGTTCTCTGATTGCCAGGTCCCCCTTGGTCACCAGCAGGAAATGAAAGGGTAGGGTTGCCAGATCCAGGTTTGGAAACTCCTGGAGACTTGGGGATGGAGACTGGGGAGATCAGGGACCTCAGTGGGGTTCAATGCCATAGAGTCTACCCTCCAAAGCATCCACTTTCTCCAGGGGAACTGATCTCTGTAGACTGGAGATCAGCTGTAATCCTGGGGGATCTCCAGGTCCCACCTGGAGGCTGGCATCCCTAGGCCCTACTCATGATGTATCCAAGTTGTATTTTTCACCAGCTGCAGCGACATAATGGATAGAGTATTTTTCACCGACTGCACAACAAAGAGAACAAGAGGAGTCAACGGCTGATGTCACCCCCAGTGCACCCAGAAGTGACATCAGTTGTCCCCGGGGACACCGTGGAGGCTCTGGCGTTTTGGCAAAACTCTGTGGTTTTAACTGTACTTAGTTGTGCCCAAATTCCAGAGCCTCCCCAATGTCCTCTGATGTTATGCTGGTGTTACTTCAGGTGCACAGGGAATGATGTCAGCACATTGGGATGCTGCCAATGCCCCCTCCCATTTCCCCCTATCCCCCCCCCAAACTCTAGTCAGCGGAGCAGTGGCGGGGAAACCCCTGTTGGCACTAGGGGATTCCCCCACCCACAGTAGGGGAATGGCTGCCCTAAAAAAGAAATTATCTTCCCCAGAACAACACTATAACACTCCTTCCAGGTATAGTAGTTTTAGCTATCCAGTGTAGCTATCCAGTGTAGCAAGGATTGGGAGTTTTGGAGTTCAAGAGAATGTCAGCAGTTTTCTTTTGTTTTCAGGTCAGCAGACTAGGCTTTTGTTGGCTATAGTGAGACTCCAATTATACCTTGACTTTGAGAGGTCTGACTGAACTAATGCTTTTCAGCTGAAATTAAAAGGTATTCTGTGGCAGTTACCCCAGCCCCTATTAATGTAACAGAAAAGTACATCATCTTTTGAGAAGCTTTCACAATACTATAGAATTTAGTCTAGGATTAGATTGCTGTCATAAGCTTTTATAGGTAGGTTTAGAAGTCTTATTGAAAGGTTATTTCCCTTTAATTCCACGGACTTTTCCTGAAGGGTAAATCTGATCCTTTTTAATGTCATGTAGTAATGATATTTCTCATAAAGTTTTCACTAATTAAGTAATAGACTTAGATAGTGGAAATTTGACATTTTTCTTAATTATAATGAAGCAGCCGAAGAAAGACAGGGATCGGAAAATAATTCTTTCATGGTTATAGAGAAGCTTGTATACTTGGGGAACTTTAAACTACCATGATTTCTCTATCCACTTCCTACCATTTACAGGGTTTCCAAGAGGTTCCCTCTTCCTTCCCCTTTACACCATTTTTTTTTTTAATTAAGGCCTGTGTACAGGCAGGTATTGATTTTGCCCATTTGCAGGTTGGCAGCTGCAGAAGCCCCTGCTGACTCGAGCAAAGTTGTTGTGCAGAACATATTGTGGGGGGGGTTTCTACAACTAAGAGGGGCCAAGGCCATGAAGGAGTTTGTATGTGATAGCCTGCATTTCAAGTCAGCTAGAAGCTTTGTAGACTGCTGTGCATCAGTCCATAGGAGGTTTTGTGAGCCTGGCAGGTTCTTCTGAAAAGTGGCTTGAAGAAAGGAAAACTGAAATGAAGAGAATCTAGGCATTTGTCACCACTGACCACTCTAGAGAAGACTTTGGCTGTACAGGAAAAGAGCTGGGCTGTATTCCAATGTACTGAATTGTATTTGAAGTTTTTGGAAGTTGGAATTTATCTAAGGAGTCTTGTATGGACCATATTGAATTTGTATGGATGTATTAGATGTTAGCTGAGATGTTAGCTGTTTCTACCACAAATTTTCAGTAAGACTATATTTAGGACTTTACAGATCCTTTTCTATTTCTTTACACAGTGCTATAACTTCAATGTTGTGTTTTTGTACTAAAACTTGCTTTCACTGTGTTGCCATTATATTTATAATGCCTTAAACTGAGCTCAGTAACAGATGGGCAGCCAATGGAGCATCCGTGGAATGGGAGTAACATGCATGTTCCGTCTAGCTCTGGTTAATAGCCAAGTTGCGGTATGCTGAACCAGCTGAAGTTTCTGAGTTGATTTTGAGGGGAAATCTGTGTACAGTGCATGGCAGTAGTCTAGTCTTGGTCTTGGTGTTACTGTGATGTGGCTCCAGGTGGACAGGATTAGAGAAATATTACTATGATCAAATATTCAAGGATTCTTTCATCCGAGAGCTACCACTGAGAGATAATTTTGATTGATAGAGGGGGGACAGGGGAAACACCAGTGATCCCTCTAAGCTGAGTTAGTGTGAACTAGCTCACAGTTTTTTAGCCTCCGGCTCTCACATTTCTGTCTTCGCTCAGAAAGGACAGCTCCAGAGCACACTAATTTATGCAGTAGCCAAACTGCTGACTCACAACTTTAATGCCAGTAGCTCACAAAGTAGAATTTTCGCTCACAAGATTCCACAGCTTAGAGGGAGCATTGGGCAACACCTCTCTAGATAACTTAAATTTATGGATCAGTTCCTGGTGAAGAGGGTGGCCCTTAAGGTAAGAACATAAGAACATTAGAGAAGCCAATGTTGGATCAGGCTAATGGCTCATCCAGTCCAACACTCTGTCACACAGTGGCCAAAAATACCAGGTGCCATCAGGAGGTCCATCAGTGGGGCCACTACTGGTATCAAACTATTTATGACACTCTGGTATCAAACTATTTATGACACACCATTAATAATGGCTTTTTTTATTTACTCATCAGCAGACAGCCACATATCACCCGCCTATCTTATCTTACAGGGATGTTGTCCCTGTCACCTCCCCCAAATAAGACACTGGAGAACTGAAAAATGGGTTTAATGAGATTGTTAAACAACTGATTGATATCATGATCTCTTTCTCCTTTTTTTGGTATTTCTCTGTGTGTGTGTGTCTGGAAGTCATGGCAACCTCTGGTGACTCCTACTGGGGCACAGAGGACATTCAGAGAAGTGGCTTGATCGCCTGCCTCTGGCCTCCCGGCCCTGGTATTCTCTGGAGGTCTCCCATCCAAACACTTGCCAGGGTCAGCCCTGCTTAGCTTCTGATGAGAATGGGCTTGCTTGGGCTATCCAGGGCAGGGCATCTCTTTTGCTTTTTTTAAGTAGGCAAGCTACACATGACAGCCATTCATGGCTGCCATTGTTGGGGCAACCCCATCCTGCCTCCAGGCACAGCCAGCAAACAGTGGCTAGCATGGTTTATCCTCACTCACACATCAATTATTCTGAGAGAACCCAAGCTTCATCTCTGTTTTCCAGCATGCCATACAGCAAACAGCAACCAGGGTTTAGGGGGCAGCAGTGGGAGGGCTTCTGGTGCCCTGGCCCCACTGCTGGACCTCCTGATGGCACCTGGTATATTTTGGCCGCTGTGTGACAGAGTGTTGGACTAGATGGGCCATTGGCCTGATTCAACATTGGCTTCTCTTATGTTCTTATGTTCTTATGGGTGCGCCTTCTCAATATACACCATCGTTTATAAATTGGATACCTGCCCTGCCCTGGATAGCCCAGGCAAGCCCAGTCTTATCAGATCTTGGAAGCTAAGCAGGACTGGCTTTGGCAAGTACTTGGGGGTGAGTATTAAGAAGTGTACCGGAGGTGGGACACAGAGGCAGGCAAATCAGGCCACCACTCTGAAAAACATCCAAGCCCCTGGTAGGGGTTGTCAGAAGTCAACCATGACTTCCAGGCAAGCACACATAAATTGGATACCTGCCTGTTTTCCCCACTTAATCCATTCCCATCTACCCAGTCTAAAGATCAGACTTAGCTTTCATACATGCTGAATAAGGCGCTTGCACTTTCAGTGTACTTTACAACTAGATTTTACTGTGTGAAATGGCAAAATCCACTCACAAAACAATTGCTAAAGTGCATTGAAAGTGGATTGAAAAGTGCATTATTTGGCACGCTGAAAGCACCCTTATTAGTTACTCTAAATAACCACAGAAAAAAGACAAGCACCCCACGCACCTATACCTGACAAACGCCCATCAGCCCAAACAATACAAAAAATCATAAGTGTCTCAGAAATCTCTTCTGCTGCTAGAGCACCAAGACAGATAGCCCCAGCTGTCACAGGCAACCAAATCACTTTCCATTTACTGACTGCTCTCACTGGCCAATCTCTCACCCTCTTATTAACTTCCAGAAAACAGAGTAGGAATTAATGGCAGAACTAGTAGAAGGACCATTTCTGCCTATAACAACCGGTGTGACAATCAGCTGCATTTGTTCAAAGTACTGTCATATGGTAAGATCAGCCCTGGCTCAGTGACAGACTTTCTTCATTGTGACTCCCCTTTTCTGGAATGGCCTTTGGCCTCCCTTATGCATAGGGCTCTTCTGCTATAGATTTGCAGGAAGGCACAGAGCTGCGTAGGTGAACATTTGGTGTGGGGCAATCTAAGTAATTTATGGAGCTCTAATGACGTGTAGAATTTTTCTCTGTGTACTGTTTTACTTTGTCTATTTTATTATTTTATATTGATGGATTTCTGCAAGTCCTTCGAGGAGAAGGTATGGAATATGAATTCTTAAATAAAACGATAGTAAATAGCTTCGTGTCTGCCTTGTGGTGGGCTTGGTAAGATGTGCAGGGACTCTGCACACGCCCAGAGTGCTTGGGGAGGCAGCTTCCCAGCGCTGAGGTGACTCTGGAGCGCCCGCCTTTCCAACTTCTTAATCTTTCCTTCAGCCTCTTAATCCCAATCTGTGGGCAGTGTTGCTTGCTAAGGATGGGCAGCAAGATTTCTAGGTGGACAGACCTTCCCTGCCAATTTATATGGGGAGGGAAGTGGTGATGTCATGAGCAAATTAGATCCACTGAAGTTGGCTATCCCAGCTTTAAGCCTCTTATCATTTGCAATTATGATTTTTATTGGCACCCTTGGCACCTTAGCTACCTTAGTTACGCCAGCTGCAAGTGTAATTTAATTTAATTTAATTAGCACCCCTGGTACACACACACACCCAATTCTGGCTACGGGTCTGTGGCTATCCCGTTTGGTCAGAAGATCAGTTAAAACAGATGTGCTTTGTTGAAAAATAAAGGGAGCAAGCCTGAGCAGGTTTAGTCAAAAGCAAGCACCATTTATTCAGTGGGGCTTACTCAGAGGAAAGTGTTTTTAGGATTACAGCCAGAATGTCTTGTATTGCTCTTCCATTCCTATCCCCATTGCCAGATGTCATGATAGGACAATGGCTGATTAATTCCAGGTCACAGTTCAAGTACAGCAACTGTGGAGCCTAGCTCATCTGGCTGGTACCCAGAGTGAACTGTTTGTGAAACTTGAAACCTGTCCCAGAATTTGCTGTAATATGTGACTTGTAAGGTTCCTCAGCAAATGAGACACATGGCCTTCCTGAACAGAGTTATGGGACTGAGCCCATTGATTTCAATGGATTTCAAGTGCAACTCTGTGCCATTCTAAGCATTTCTGTTCAGTATACTATTCAATGGAAGTGTTCTTAGGATTCCACTGTTAGTGTCAGAAGCAGAAAAGGTAAAAAATGGATAACCAGGTTAGGCACTTTCACACACCCTGAATAATGCACTTTCAATTCACTTTGAATGCACTTTAGAGATGATTTTTAAGTGGATTTTGCCATTCTACACAGTAAAATCCAGTTGTAAAAGTGCATTGGAAGTGCACTATTCAGCGTGTATGAAAGCGAGAATGCAGTCTATAGGTGAGGGTACATTTATTCCCTGGTTTTCTCTGTATATAAAAACATTGGGTAAGATATTTCATGCTGAACCACACATCACATGGATATAAACAAAGCCATTGTTTATTAGAGAGCACCCATGTGGAAAGGGATGTTGATAGATGGCATTAAAATGATCATAAATAATCCAAACATTTTTGTTTGTTTTTCAGACAATTGTCCCTATACATTCTAGACCCACCAGCTCTCTTCATTCATAAGGTTTGTTCTCTCACTGTTTGCACTATCTATAGTCTCAATCTGTGCGATCACTGATACTTGGGTTTCTGAAGGACATCCGCATGATTTATAGCTTGCCGCATTTACTAAAAATGAGTGCACAGATATGAGAGCTTGCCCAAATCATCTGTATTGTTTGAAGCCCTTACCCAAGGTCAGGTTAGACTGCTATGCAAGAAAAAGACAATGATAAACAAAGGCAATTATGGTCTGTATAATCAGAAACTAAACTGTTAACAGAAGAAACCGAGGATTCTTCCTGCAATTAATTTTTCTTCCACAAGACAAAACACACACACACTAAGGAATGAAAAGTGGGTGAAATTCAGCCCTGATGTAAAACATCATGGAAGCAAATGGCGTCTGCCCTAGATTAGGCCTGGTTGCATTTTGGCTCCCTGTGTTTATACAGTGTAAAAATATCAAACCTGTTTATCCAGGCTTTCCACAAAGAGATGGAAATCTAAACTGCCAAGCATCTTGAACTCACCTGGAAGAGCAAGGCAATTCAATTGGTCTTTGTATACAAGCCTGGCTTGTATAATGCTCAGAAGAAAGGAATCTTGTCCTTGGCTTTGAATTCACTGCCTTTATAACTGTCGGTTCTTTCCACAAGTCCTATTGTGGAAAATAAATAAATATCAGTGTATTGCCATTTGAATTCTAGATAGAATAATAACACAATGACGTTAATTTTGCCTCCTGGGCAATGTATTACATCCAGTGAAGGAACAAGGGTTTCCAGCTACTGGCAGGAATGGGGGGGGGGCATTGTGTCACAGGAGATTTTTTTTCAGTGCAGCCTCATGTACTTATGGGAAGTTCTTACCAGAAATGGCAAAGGGAAGCTCTAGCAATTACCAGAAACTCTATGGTTTTAAGTCTACTTAAGTCCATTTAAGTCTATGGTTCTACCATAGAGCTTCCAACGGTTCCCAGAGCTACCCTTTGTCACTTTTGATTGTTAATAAAATTGGGGTGGGGAGTTATACTCCTGCTTCCTGTGTGCTGCAGCCAAGTCTGTACCCTCTCCTCACCCAGCTATTTTTGGCAGCTAAATTACATGTTGAGGGTAGGATTGCCAGTTCTATGCTGAGAAATACTTGGAGATTTTGAGGGTGGAGCCTGAGGAGGACAGAGTTTGGGGAGAGGAACTCCAGTGGGATATAATGCCCTAGATTCCACCTTCCAAAGCATCCATTTTCTCCAGGTGAACTGATCTTTGTTGCCTAGAGGTCAGTTGTGATCCCAGGCAATCTCCAGCCCCAACCCTTGTGGGGGCTATAATAATGGGCCCAAACACTAGATGCAATTCAGTTGCCTTGTCATTCTGGCTCTTCTGTGTGCTGTAAAGGGAATATCTCAAGCTCCAGCCCATCTGAGGGAATCCCATGCAGAAGGTTCCAGGTCAATCCCCAGTATCTTCATTTAAAAGATCTGGCAGTAGGTGATGTGAAAGACCTCTGCCTGAGACCTTGGTGAGCTGCTGCCAGTCTGAGTAGACAATACTGACTTTGATGGACCAAGGGAGCACAGCTCCAAGGCCACCGGAGAGATAACGGGATGAGCTAGGAGTGCATACCAGAAGGGGGGCGGTGAGAAGCTGGAGGCGAGCAAGGAGAACACAAACCAACCCATGGCAGTGGCAGCCGACAAAGGGTCTGAGTCAGTATAAGGTAGTTTCATGTGTTCATGTGGCTTGTTTTCCATTCCCTCAAACTTCCTTGTTGCCTTTCTCTGAACCCGTTCCATTTGTCCACATCTGCCAGGGATACCAGGCCTCCTGCTTCTTTGCCTGCCAGAGGGAATAGGGGTGGTGGGGATGGGTTACAGGCCAGCATCACACCAGTCACTGCCAATAAAAACCAGAAGTGATGCTTTAAAAACTCTATGGTAAAGACACTGAGGTTTTGCGAATGCTAGAAGGTCTAAAAATGTCACTTCTGGTTTTTACCAGAAGAAACATCCACTTGCTGGTGCGTCAGGTCCCGCTTCCCAGTTTGGGGGTTGCCAGCTGTGGACTGGCAACCCTATGAAGTGCCCAAAATTGAAATGATACTAAGATAAACTTGTGACTAGTTGCTGGGATTTGCAAGTTCTCTTTCTGTTGTCGTGAAAGAATTTAATGTTTGTCTATGCATGCTGGTGTCTTAGTTAGTTTAAAGTTGGAGAAAGAATGGGGAAGCCGGCACGTATTTGCCACCAAAGCAAGGTGACAAAATGCCCGATTAGTTAGCATTGGGATTCTTCAGCTGGGTAATCATTACTTTGAGGGTGGACTAGAGAGTAAGCATTGGGTTTCAGGTTGATTGCTATTTGTTCCTTCTCTAGTTCATCCTCACACAAGGTATAGAAGTCTCTAAGAAAAAAAAATGTAGGTTAAAGAGTAGCTAGACAGGATGATTTCCCTGTATCGTTTTTTATTTACTTATTTATCTATCTATCGGATTTCTACCCCTCCCTCCCAGCCAAAGCTGGCTCAGGGCGGCTTACATAAAAACAGATAAGTTACATTAAAACACAAATTACAATTAAAACAGTTCTAAAACCATCTAACATAATAAAGTACTAGTAGTCATTGTCATTAGATTGATGGTGGCAGCCATTATTCGATGCTCTTAACTCACAGTCGGCTTGCAATCTTCGTATTTAATCGTCCTTGCAGTGATCGATGTCCTTTAGGCTGTTGGGGGAAATTCCAGGGATCCAGGGCCCTCTCTCATTCTGCCATCAGTTGTTAACTATTGGTGGTGCTGGCGGCTCCCGAAAGCCTGGTGGAAGAGCTCTGTTTTACAGGCCCTGCAGAATTGTAAAAGGTCCCACAGGGTCCTGATCTCCTCCGGGAGCTCGTTCCACCATTCCCTTTCAACTCCCAGTTTACCCTCCCTCATTAGTAAAGTTTCTTGGTCTAAAAGCTAACACAAATGTTCGGCTGCATTTATCTCTGCATTTACATAGAAATCCCTAGCACTAGTGCAGAGAAAGGATGCTGCAGACTTTGACACAAATGTGATAGCCAGGTAGACTTACCTTGCTCAGTGTCCTCAATCAGATTGGATCATCTTAGTGGTCATTGTCAAAGTTCACGTGGAGCAGTTTTGTGCTTGTGTTTATACTTGGCAGGGGCCAGAACACTGCAGCTTCAGTTCTGGTGCTTGTGGGGCAACAGTGGGAGGGCTTCTGGAGTTCTGGCCCCACTGGTGGACCTCCTGATGGCACCTGGGTCTCATGCTTTGAGGGGGGTGTCTATATGCAGCTTTTATTGACCTCAAGGGGGCCTTTGGTTCTATAAATTGTCACAGATTGTGGAACAAAGGCCCCGGTCACAGGAGCGGGATAATCTGCAGGGGTCGGGAGGCTTTTAGCGGCGGAGCAAAAAGAATCGCGGTAGTGGGATCTCACATCCCCCCACAGGTCCATCTGCAGGCCTCCAGCAGTCGATCAGACCAGTGAGGCAATGCAGCAGGACCGGCAAGGCAACTCAGCGGGACTGCATTTGTGTGCATGCGCCCATCGCTGACAGCTGCTGGAAGCAACGGGCTACCAGCACGTCTCCGATCAGACGCCCGCTGGTGCCGCACATTTAACGGAAGATAGGACTGTTAGCAGGTAGTTTTAAACTCTGCTTTTTCTGCAGGAAGACATGGGTTGGCCACGAGAGTGCTACGCCTCCTAGATGTGCCGGTGTGATCGTGCCCGGAAACTCCGTAGGGCTACCGTGCCTTCGGCGGGGCAAATGCTCTGTGTGACCAAGGCCAAACTTAATCAAACTACTATGGACGAAAGATTCCTAGGACTCATTCAATGATTACATTCGGGTTTGCTCACCCCTATCTTTTGGTCTTTCTATTTCAAGATTTTTACCCCCCTATACGAACTATCTTACCATCTCATGTTACTGTAGAGCTTTTTTGTTTGCAAGATTGAATACTATTCCTTCAATGGTTTTATAGGGGAGATTTTCGAATAGGCCCTATTCTGACAGAATCTGCCCTTATGGCCTTAATAGGATAGATGCCCTGCTTGAATGTGGGTTCCTTGAGAATATAAGGAAACACTGTATTAAGCCTTTAATCAACCAACTGTCCCCCTACACTCTGGAAACCCTGACTCTTTTGCTCAGCGATAAGGATCCTGAGTTTACTATAGCAACTGCAAAATCTGTCTCAGTCCTTTAGCCCTTGCATAAAAAAATAAGAAACAAGTATCCTCTGCTGCCTAAGATCTGGGAATCAAAGAGCTTCTAAGAGTATAAAAGGAAAGGATGGCACCTTGGTTTTGGCCAGTGTGTGACAAAGAGGGTTGGTCTGGATGGGCCACTGGGCCGATCCAGCATGGTTTCTCTTATGTTCTGGTTGTGGGCGTTTGAACTGCTTGTCATGCTCACCATTTCCTTTTAAACTGAAACTAGTGCTAGGACCAGAGCTTGCCATAAACCCAGATGCCAACTTTCCTGCCACATACATGCAGACAACACAATCACCGGACCTAACAATGTCAACTGCACCATCAGGGGCTCATTCACTTGCTCATCTTCTAATATTGTATATGCCATTAAATGCCAACAATGCCCTTCGGTTCTCTACATAGGACAAACAGGACAAACCCTGCGCCAGAGGATAAATGGACACAAATCTGACATCGGGAATCACAAGATTGAGAAACCTGTAGGAGAACACTTTAACCTTCCAGGACATTCAATGGATGACCTCAAAGTAGCTGTTTTATTACAAAGGAACTTCAGGAACAGAATGGAAAGGGAAAGTGCTAAATTATAAATTATTACAACACTTGGAACAAAACTCCCCAGGACTCAACAGGGATATTGGATTTTTATCCATTACATATGCTAACTCATTCAGTCCTCAAATATGTATTCTCAGTAAGAAGGACTATAAATCCTCTATATTTTAGTGTATTTCTTTTTCAGAATAGTACATTGGAATACTGAATGGATGCCTGCTGACAACATTACATCCAGCTCAGTGCCCTTCATGCGCCCTCTACGCCTCAGAGGAGATGATTAAGATTCTGTTACTTCCCACAATTAGGGGGAAAAAAAACACCTTTAGACATTTATCTGCTATTGTGACATATTTATTGCTTTACAACTGTTGGCCTTATAACCTTAACTTGTTATTTAGTTTTTCGCTTTGCATAACTTAAGCATCATCATGTTACATGTTAATTAGCTGTTAAATCCCTGTTTATAAGTTTAGAACCTCATCTGCCATTCCAAGGTATTTGAAAAAAAGTGTGCCTTGCACATGAAAGCTCAAATAAACCTTTGTTGATCTTAAAAGGTGCCACTGGACTCTAAATTTGTTCTGCTGCTTCAGACCAATCCGGCTGACTACCTGGATCTACCATTGCTACCATTAGGTAATATTCCTATTTTAAATCCACACTAACATTAACCGGCTCAAAGTTTTTTATAAAAATAGAAGCATACTTCATGAATGTCAGTAAACAGAAGAAGGAGCAGATGCATGATCATGCTGAGAAACTAAGGTTGCCAACTCCAGGTGGGGCCTGGAGATCTCACAGAATTACAGCTTATCTCCAGATGACAGCGATCAGCTCCTCTAGAGAAAATGGCTGCTTTGGAGTGTGGACTCAATGTATACCCTTCCGATGCCCCTCCACTCCCCATGCCCCACCCTCCCCAAGTCTCCATCCCCAAATCTCCAGGAATTTCCCAACCCAGAGGAGGCAGCCCTACGACACACTGAGACACCTAAATACAAAGTTTCAATTCAAACAGATTTTTTTTTGTTGTTCAGTGCCTTTTAAAATCAGATGAGGTGGTAGATGAATGGCAGGAGGGTATCTTCCACAAAAGGAAATCACTGCAGCCGTTCAAGAAAACAGTATAATCCAGTTCCGACACATCCGAACGGTGCAATGAATTATTATCTCCCTTCTCATAACCAGTGAGCAGGAGGAGGAGAAAGAGGAGGAGAGTTGGATTTATACCCCACCCTTCACTTGAAGTCTCAGATCCTTTCCACACTAGACCTTAAATCCTGGTTCAACCCTGTCCCCGAACTTACAGTCTACACTATAGGTGAGTTCACCCCTGTAATTATCTCGGGGTATTTTTACATTCTCGGGTTATTTTTCATTTCCACGTTACATTGAGGTCACCTTGGTTTCGCTCCATACTTGTCCAAGGATAAATGGATGCTGTTATAACCAGGGATAAATGCAAGGTATTGTGTTGCGAGTTGAACTCTGATAAAACCAGGGATAATATCCAAGTGTAGAAAGGACCCCAGAGTAGCTTACAATCTCCTTCCCTTCCTCTCACTGCAACACACACCCTGTGAGGTAGGTGGAGCTGAGAGAACAGCTCTGAGAGAACTGTGACTGACCCAAGGTCACCCAGCTGGCTGCATGTGGAGGAATGGGGAATCAAATCCAGTTCTCCATATTAGAGTCAGCCACTCTTAACCACTATACCAAACTGGCAGGATGTGAGCTGTGACAAGGAAATAAAATTTTGCCAGGGTTCAACAGAAGGGGTACAAATAAGTGAACAACTAACCAGTAGAAGCAAGTTCTTTATTAGTTGATCATGATCGAAGAAAGAATTTATCCCTACAAGAGTTCAAGACACTGACACTGTTAATTTGTTCATCTTTGGTACTTAGAGCAAAACTTATATATAGCCAATCAAGGCATGCCTACTCAGCATCACACCAAGTCTTAACCAATAAGCAAGCAATCTATGCTGCCTTCTTAACATACTTTTAAGGATACTTACCTATTATACGCTACAGGCATAGCAAGAAGTGCTGCTGACTACTATGTTCCCCTTCAGCTGAACTGGTGGGTGCCTGTGCCTAGCAGAGTAGATCATGATTGTTTATAAATGCTGCCAAAAATTCATGAAGGTTCCCATTCCCTGTGATTTTCTGACTGGCACTATGAATTCTTGCAAATGTGGAACCTGGGGATTTTAGAGTGGCATTAAACAGCACTGTGCTGATCTGAAGCTGTTACGGTCCAAGATTTAATTTAACAACGTCCATCTTTTCCCCCAGAGAGATATTGGTAACAGAAATGCCACTTCCTAGCGTTGTTTGACACTTCTCTGAGCAAGGGGGGGGGAAAGCTATATATGTGTGTAGATACAATTTTTGATAAATCAGAAGACACTTTAATTCCTAAGTATGTTATCTCCTTACATAGTCGTAGAGGAAATGGCTATAGCTGACCAGCATTTCCTTATCTTCTCTTTGCCTATTTCTTGATGAAATCTTCCCGGAAACTTGTTATCTTTTTCGTAATACCTTTGAGTCTAGATCAGTAAGTGTAAAAGCTTGTCCGCACCAAAGCTTCTGATATGTTTTCTTTCACTTTTTCTAAGGTCTGTTGATAGCTCAGAACTGGGAGTGCGTGTGAATGATGAAAGAATGCTAAATTTGTGCAACCTGTCTAGGCCTTTCCATTGGCTTCCATGCCAGAGGGAGGGGGTTGCCACAGCCTGACCCTCCACTTTTCTGTTCACCCAGTGTCCCTAATGGTGGGGCCTGGAGTCGCATCATAACTGAGACAGGAGGGGGTTGCTCTCTGCTTCTTCCCCCTCTTCTACCCAGCTTTCTCCTCTGCTGCCTGCAGAGATACTGAGCTTTTCATTATCAGCTCATGTCTTAGCCCCTTCAGATGATACAGTAAGGTACACACACTGTCCAGCGGCTACTGACATCTTACAGCCACCCTGTTTTGCCTTCCTCTCCTCTAGAGCCTCTCCAGAACAGTCATAAAGTTTCCATATGCCTGTTTTAAGGTTCATGTTTTCTTTTACAAGTGGGATAATACTTTTTTTTTACTTATTTACTTAGTTTGGTATAGTGGTTAAGTGTGTGGACTCTAATCTGGGAGAACCGGGTTTGATTCCCCGCTCCTCCACTTGCAGCTGCTGGATGACCTTGGGTAAACCATAGTTCTGTCAGAGCTGTTCTCTCAAAGACCGTTCTGGAAAGAGCTCTCTCAGCCGCACCTACCTCACAGGGTGTCTGTTGTGGGGAGGGAAAGGGAAAGGAGTTTATAAGCCACTCTGAGACTCTGAATGAAGGGCGGGGTATAAATCCAATCTCCTCCTCCTCCTCCTCCTCCTCCTCCTCCTCCTCCTCCTCCTCTCTTCTACAAAGTTTATATCCCACCTTTCTGGCCTTATGAGGGTCACCAAGGTGACTAACCAATTAAAACACACATGACAAAATTATATTATAAAACTATTAAAATCAACCCCCCCTCCCAGACATACATCATTAAAACAACTTTTAAAGAGTTTTTTTTTAAAAAAAACAACAGACCTAAAATACATACAAAACATAAGAACTTTGGCTAAGAAGGAGGGATCATTGAGGGAATGCCAAACAAAACATTCTTAATGTGCTGGTGAAGATGGCAATTGAAGGGGATCAAATGTCCTTGGGGAGAGAGTTCCAGAGCTTTGGTGCCATGAACAAGAAAGCCCTCTCCTTGGCTGCCACCCACCTAATCTCAGAAGGCATAACAAGACCATTGGTCCATCAAAGTCAGTATTGCCTGCTCTGACTGGAAGCCACTCTCCAAGGTCTCACATCGCCTACAGCATGATTCTTCTGACTGGAGTTGTTGGAGATTGAACCAGGGACCTTCTATATGCCAAGCAGATGCTTTGCCTCTGAGCCACAGCCTTTCCTAAATGTACGTTTAATACTTTACCTTCCTAAGTGCCCTGGAGAAGCCCATCTTGGATCACAAAAAGAAGAGATTGGAATAAAAATGCATTTTCCTCCTTGTCCTAAGGGAAGTGAGATGTTAAGATGCTGAATCATTGTCTCTGGAGAAACTTTCCCAAGGGGAAACCCTCAGTAACAGTGTTGTGCCCAAAGACACCTAGAGATTTCTGAATGGATTCACAGCAGTATTCAAATGTTGTCTACAGACATAGACAAACAAACAAACAATACAGAGCTGAATTTATGGGGCCTTGTTTCATTCATTCAGCAAATGCTTTATATATTCTGTTGACAATAAAGGAAGAATAGATCTCATCACGATATTTGCATCTCATGTTTTGCAGCTGAATTTCCTTCATCTTGCTGGCAAAGATGTTTTATTGAGATTCAACAATTGGATGCTACAGCCGTTGTCTTTTCAACAGCAATGTCAAGAAGATAATGATGAATGTTACAAGGAACTGCTGAGTTCCTCAGGAACCTTTATGTGCATACCATACTGCGGCATCAATCACTCATCTTCACCTTCTTTCTTTCCCCCTTGCCAGGGCTTTTCTTATAGAAAAAGCCCAGCAGGAACTCATTAGCATAATAGGACACACCCAACAGCAGAAACTCATTAGCATATTAGGCCACACCTCTGACAGTGCAGCTCCCTCCCAGGATCGGCTTTCCCAGGTGCTCCGTGGCTTGTGGGGTGCCTGGGGAACCCGAGGGGGGGGGGAGGCAGTTTAAACTGCCTTCCCTCCCTGGATCAGCTTGGCTTCCCCAGGTGCCCCATGGCTTGCAAGGCACCTGGGGAACCCGAGGGGGGGCGAGGCTGTAGGCGTGGCCAACTCAGAAGCCAGCCAGAACTCCGTTCCTGTGCGTTCCTGCCCCCAAATAGCCCTGCCCCTTGCAATATAGACCAGGAAAAGGAAGAATTCAGTGTTGAGTGTTCCCTTGGGAGCTGGTTGAAAAGGCATAAGGAAGGCAAATAGCTCAGGGTGACCTCTATGTCTGGGCTTTCCTGCCAGTTCCACTAGCCAGATATTAGCTGAGACTGGAGCCATTGGCTCGACTGGGATTCAGCACACACTTAGGGGACTCTCTTTTCCCTCATGTACAGATCCTCAGAATTTACAGACCCCCAGAACCAGTCAAGGCCTCTCCCATCCCTTCTCACATAGTACTGGGAACATCCACTCCCACTGCTCTCCAATTTTATACAGAGCCTAATGGTGTATTTACTGTCAGCAGAAGGCAGTATTCACTGGATATATTATGTTGTACTTGGTCTTCCAATTTTGTAATCCAGTCTTTATTACACTGCCTATTGTATGTACACATTGTCCTCTAATTCTGTAATTCCGCTGTTACTGTCTGCATTAGACTGTTTTAAGGGCAATATTCTGTAATTTGTTTACAGTTGCTATGGAATATTTGTTGGTTGTATATACTGGCGGTGGAAAGTGCCTTCAATTCGCAGCCAATTTATGGTGACCGTGTAGGGATTTTAAGGCAAGAGACAAAAAGAGGTGGTTGCCATTGTCCGCCTGTTCATAGCAACCGTGGACTTCCTTGGAAGCCTCCGATCCGAACACTAACCAGGGCTAACTTTGCTTAGCTTCTGAGATCTGATGAGATTGGGCTACACTGGGCCATCCAGATCAGGACTTCTATGCATTATGCCATTCTTACTGCCTTCTTTCAGTTGTAGTATGCCTTGAGCCTCAGCAAGAAAGGCAGACAGGAAGGAAGGAAGGAAGGAAGGAGAGAGAGAGAGAGTTGGATTTGTACTTCACCCTTCACTCAGAGTCTTAGAGTGGTTTACAATCTCCTTCCCTTCCTCTCCCCACAACAGACATCCTGTGAGGTAGATGGGGCTGAGAGTACTCTTTCCAGAACTGTCCTTGAGAGAACAGTTCTGAGTGGGGGACATGATTGCAGTCTTCAAATATTTGAAGGGCTGTCATGTAGAAGATGGAACAGATCTATTCTCTCGTGCTCCGGATTGCAAGACTAGATCTAATGGGTGGAAATTACAAGGGAGTCATTACTGGCTAAATATCAGGAGAAACTTCTTAACTGTAAGAGTGGTTGAGCAGTGGAAGAGCCTGCCTCAAGAGGTGGTGGATGCTCCTTCGCTGGACGTTTTTAAGCGGAGGCTGGATGACCATCTTTCAGGTATGTTGTAGGCCTGTCTTTCAGCTACGCTCCTGCAGAGTGCCGGGGTTGGACTAGATGACCTGCAAGGTCCTTTCCAACTCTAATATCCTATGATTCTATGAGAGAACTGTGACTAACCCAAGGTCACCTAGCTGGCTGCATGTGAAGAAGTGGGGAATCAAACCCATTTCTCCAGATTAGAGTCCACCACTCTTAACCACTGCACCACACTGGATTACCACACAAGAAGGCAGGAAGGGAGGGAGAGATTTAATCTCCCAGGCTGGGTAGCTCCTGCGGGGGTGAAGCTCTGCTGCTTCCAGGCTCTGTACAGACCATGCCTCTCTTGCCTGCCCAGTTTCCCTATGGAGATGTTTAGAGAGCCCAGACTGCCGATAAACCAGGCAGGGACAGCATGAGGGAAAGACCTGTGGCTGAGAAGGTAGATTTGCTGTCATGTATTTCCACACAGAGCAAAATATTTGTTCAAAAATCTTTCAAATGACCTCTGAGAGAGTTGTGCCGCAGCTGTGTCAATGGATATTATAATAGTAAAACTTTATATTACTTATGTAGTAAAATGAATAGCCAAGGTTAAAGCTAGGAATATATTATTAAATGGGAGCATGCAAACACTTGGTGTCTTCTAGTTAAACATTCATTAGTCGGATAAAAGGGAAAAAATATGGGATTTTGCTGTTCTTTCAACATCCATGAGCCCTTTTCTCCATCTGAGCCCCCAAGTTGTACAAACACGATTGCTTAAATCTAGAGCTTCTGTATTCTAAATTGGCTGCCTTTCCAGGAATTTATTTGTACAAAGTAAGCCTCCTAGAAGAGGTTATTCTGAAGAGATCCCAGTGGTATTAAAGGGATTTCATATATTACATAGTATCTTCCAATGATGCTCCATTTTTAAAAAATCACTGGAGCTTAGGTCAACCATAAGGCAAAAACAGGGTTCAATGAACTCTGGTTAGTATAACAATCTGAACATTACCAATTATGGTGAGTTCACGTCGGTCAAACTAAGATGGCTTGAAGGTGTTTTATTAACTTGATACTGTGACTAAGAGCTGCAGATTCTAATCTGGAGAACCAGGTTTGATTCCCCACTCCTCTACCTGAAGCCCGATGGGTGACCTTGGGCCAGTCACAGTTCTCTCACTCCCACCTACCTCACGGGGTGTCTGTTGTGGGGAGAGGAAGGGAAGGAGATTGTAAGCAGCTCTGAGACTCCTTCGGGTAGAGAAAAGCAGGGTATAAAAACCAACTCCTCTTCTAACCACAGTTGCAGCCTAATGCTGCATAATAGTGGCAGTGCGAATTGGACTGACAGACGTTCCACTGAGGGGGGAAACAACACATGCATCTCCATAAGGCACAGACCACATAGCAAGCACACCAGAGTCCACAGCAACACTAGAAACATCCACCAATCAAGCAGTGTTGCCCAATGACATTCCTCTGAGATGCACCTGTTGCCCCTTGGCCATTGTGTGAGACAGGATGCTGGACCAGATGGGCCATTGGTCTGATCCAGCAGGGCTTTTCTTATGTTCTTATGATGCTACTCCAGTGGCTTCCAATGGGTGGGAGTCTGGGGGGATGGGGACACCTGTGCAAAACCATAGATTTTCTTGTGAGTCCCAGAAAGGCATGATATCACTTCTTGGTTTCTGCCAAAGTGACATAACTCCATTGTTCTCATTTGGGTTGCTAACTCAAGGTTGGGAAATCCCTGGAGAATTGGGGGTGGAGCCCAGGGAGAGTAATAAGAGGGGCCTCAGCAGGGTATAATGCCATAGAGTCCACTCTCCAAAGCAGCCATTTTCTCCAGGAGAGCTAATCTCTGATGTCTGGAGATCAGTTATAATTCCAGAAATCTCCAGGCCCCATGTGGCGGTTGAATACCAAAAACAACATCCATGACAAAAATAACAAAGAGTCAATAAAGATAAGTTGCAAAAATGTTTACTGTAGTAATTCTGTAGAATTTTTTCTTCTCTAATCGCTCATGTGCAAAGGAATACCGAGCACTGAAAACATTCCATGTTAATTCTCTAATAACAGAACCCAAGGTCTTCAGAAAATTGTTTCTTTGTCCTACATAGTTGCCGCTGCTATTTCTGTTAGTATTTGGTATGGTGGTTAAGAGCGTGGTGTACTGTCAGTATTTATCAGTATTTGGTGTAGTGGTTAAGAGCACAGACTCTAATCTGGGAGAACTGGGTTTTATTCCCCACTTCTCCACATGCAGCTGCTGGTGTGACCTTGAGCCAGTCATAAGTTCTTTCAGAGGTGTTCTCTCAAGGGCAGCTCTCGGGAGAGCTCCCTCAGCCCCACCTACCTCATAGGGTGTCTGTTGGGGGGGGGAGGGAAAGGGATTGTAAACCACTCTAAGACTCCTTCAGGTAGTGGGCAGGGTACAAATCCAATCTCCTCTTCGTCTTCTTCTTCTTCTAGATATTTGTTGTATTTTTATTGTTGCTAGCCAACTTTAATTGTTGTGTTCAAAAAAAATTGAACCATCATTGATAGGGCTGGAGCACTAGCTGTTGACTCACTTTTCAACATAGCAAGGCTCACTTGTGAAAGGCAATTGAAGTAAGGTTTTTCCTCCTTCCTAGTGTTGCTACCCAAAGATTTCAACAGCTCTGTTAAGAAGCAGCAATCCTGCCTCTTGTCATTTAAAAAATAGATAAATCCCAAACTCTTCCAAAATTAATTTAATCCTTACAATAATATTCAACATCTATGTTTATTGTAATTTTCAAATTTGCATTTCAAACATGCACCCACTTAGTTGCAATTCAAATTCTATCCTGTTCTAAGCACCCTGGAGGAACTCAGGCAAGTTTTGTGGAAATCCTATTAAGTCTCACCTGATGGAAAAGATGCAAAGAAATCAAAGTCTGCAACATCCCTACACTTGGCACCATTTGAAGAACTGGTCAGAAGGGAAACTGACTGAGTAGAGAGAAATGTCTGGGTCTAGCCAGAGAATCAAGCTGTCAGGAGGAACATCCCTTTCATTTCTTTTTATGCAACTACTGGAGACTGCCAGTGCTCTACAGTCTGTTGCTGTCAGACAGATGGGAGGATTCTTGTATATTCAGGCCTCCTTGTGAGATGCAAAAAACTTTGTGCGCTCTTGTTTGCAATGTAATTTATTTTTTATATTCTACCTTTCCTCCCTGATGAATATCAAGCCGGTGTGCCTAGAGTTCCCAAGAAATGTCCCATCTAGGCATTGACCAGATCTGTATCTGTTTCCGAAAAGCTGCTACATTATGTGCCTGCCAGCCATACCCTGGAGCCTAAGAGTTCAGGTTTCTTCACTGCTTTGTGGTGAGGGTTTTTCCTCCTTCTTCATGCAGACCACAAGTTCCAATTAAGAATGTGACTAGCGAATGTGAAGGTAGGTTTCATTCCCCAAGAATTAATGTAGTTAATGAAGTGACTTCTTCACCCAAAGAGTGATTAACACATAGAATTCACTGCCACAGGAGGCGGTGGCAGCTACAAGCATGGACAGTTTCAAGAGGGAATTAGATAAACATATGGAGCAGAAGTCCATCAGTGGCTATAAGCCACAAGGTATAGATGGGAACTCTCAGTCTGGGGCAGGTGATGCACTCTATTCTTGGTGCTGGGGGGTGGACAGCAGTGGGAGCACTGATAGACCTCCTGATGACACCTGGTATTTTTGGCCACTGTGTTGGACTAGATGGGCCACTGGCCTGATTCAACATTGGCTTCTCTTATGTCCTTATGTTAGTGGCCCACCTAAGGTTGTTCCACTCCTTCTTTAACCAGGAGAACATCATACTACCTCCTTGGTGAGGTTCCACCTCCCGCCCCCACAAAACCTTGTAGAAAATATGAGCATGCATCCCAGATTCTTTGAGTTACATGGTGCATTTTTGTACTGAGTGTTGATAGTCTATGACACTATCCTATATGCAAAGTTTCAATTAGGATATATTTCATAACTAGAAATGAGGATTAATTAAAATTTCATTAGCAAGTCAGCTTTGCCTGCTGTTGAAGCAGAAAATCCACACATTGTCCTTTTCAGAAGGTATCGTGTGTTCATTTCCATAAATATGGTCACGGTGCCAGGAACATAACATCTGAAAAGGCTATACTGCCAGCCACACTTTCTACTGCTTTTTGTAACATGGTCATTGCCAAACACCTACTGAGCTTGGTTCCTTTTGTTTACACATCCTTCCTCTTCCTCCTCTTCCTCCTCTTCCTAAACTAACCTGTATGTCACGGGGTTTAAAAAAAAAAAGTTAGATAAATTGGATCAATGGAATGGTACTCTGGCTAGAATTGAACCTAATAACAGCGGTAAGATTTGTTTCTAGAACTGAAGGTAAACTTGTAAAACTTTGTATCCAACTTTCTTTTTATTGAATAAAAATTTTTGCTAAAAAAAAAAAAAAAGGAATATGGACTGGCTGTTTATATCCTCTCCAAATATCTGCTCGGGCACCTCAAAATAAAATTTAAAAGCACCACCAACAATAAAAACCAAGTTACTGTTTATTTGTTTATTTATTCAATTTATACCCCACCCTCCCCGCTGGAGACGCCTCAGGGTAGCTTACAAAGAAATTAAAACATATAGGTAACAAATTGTATACAATCTTAAAACAATAATAAAACTCTACATTATCATAAAGTGCTAGTACTAAAGTACTAAACTACTACTAGTAGTGGTAGTGGTAGTAGTGGTGGTGGTGGTGGTGGTGGTAGTAGTAGTAGTAGTATCACTATGACTGCAGTCCTAAGAACAGGAGTAAGCCCCACTGAATATAATCAGACTTACCGCTGAGCAGACCTGTTTAGGATTGCTCTCTAAGACTATGTCTGATAGAAAAAGGCTGCCCCCTTACAGAACAACAATGATCTCCTAAAGATAAGAACTTACTTTAAGTTCAGGCTATGGAGATATTTGACATATTGTTCATTATCAATACATGACCAATGCAAGCATTTAAAGGTGTGTGTATCACAGTTTCTGTGACCAGCTCCAGGCAGCAATCTGGTGACTGCATTCTAGATCCATTGTAACTTCTTCTTCAAGGACATAATTCCCGAAATCAGATCTCCAAGTTTCAGACCAAGATCCCCAGTTGATGACATGATTCCTTCTGGAACAAGTATGATTCCCTAAGTATAAGAATATGTATTTAAATAATGGTAGTGGAAACATTCAAAAGCATGTTCATTGCACCCTTAGAGGGAAGCAATATGTATCCACTGGACCCAATCTCTGCATGCCCAACTGATCATCTGAAGACAGCTACACACATATATAAATGTCTCCTTACAGCTGCCATAGAATCATAGGATCAAAAAGCTGGAAGGTACCTCCAGGGTCATCTAGTCCAACCCCCTGCACAATGCAGGAAATTCACAAACACCTCTGCCCACATCCCCACTGACCCCTGTTCCATGCCCAGAAGATGACTAAAAACTTTGAGGATCCCTGGCCAAACTGGCCTGGAGAAAAATTGCTTCCTGATCCTGACCCCAAAGTGGCAATAGGCATTTCCTTGGGCATGTAAGAAAGGGCCATGAAACATAAGCACTGATGTGCAACCCTTCCTGCCCTCCCTCTCATGATCTGCCTCAGTTCACAGAATCAGCATTGCTGTCAGATGGCCATCTAGCCTCATAGGTGGAAGAGAGACCTGCTTTTTGCAGGATTCAGGATCATGTGAAAAATGGAAGATCTCTGTGCACGTCCACTTGTATGCAGATAGATTCAGGTAGGTCGCCGTGTTGGTCTGAAGCAGCAGAACAAAGTTTGAGATGTATGCAGATAGGGGTCTCTACGGAAATTTAGATAAATACATGGATATTGCCCAAGGATACTGCCCATGAGTGTAATCTCATTTGTACTATTACCCTCAAGTAAGGACATGGTATGCCAGTATGCAGGCTATCTAGTTTATTAACGGCTGATCTACAGCAATTGAGCTTTCCTGAATTAGTGCAAGCTATGCTGCTAACGCAGCCTATTGTGGCTACCAGCACTTGGGGTGAACACACCCCTGCTCCAGTCTTAGTCAATATCATGGTCTTTGCTGAAAGGGATGACCCTGAATGTAGGATGACTCTCCCCCCCCACACAAAAAAAGTTATATACATGTTTTTAATTACTGCACATAACTATAACTTGTCTACAAATACAAAGCAAAGCCCTCTTTTTATGGCATACCTGACAAAAAACAACAACTAACCTTGCATCTGAGTAAATACTGCACCATTGGCTTCATTTATCCTCACTTGCCTGTAAAACAGTACTGAGAGCTATTAAGCCTCATCTCCCTCCATCTTAGGTTCTGCTCCAGCAGCAAAGTGCCACTCGTTCACCAAGGCTCTTTCCTTTCCAGCCTACCTACCCACTCAAGCCTGAAATTAAAATGAGAATTTTTGACGTGCCCACGTGGTAGTGGAAAGCACCACTCTAGTGATGCAGGGTGTGGCCGTCATCCGTGTCCTATCAAAATAAAAGCTAAAGTTGTTAAGGCTGGCTCAGACTTGCAAACATGTTGCAGGAGCTGACCATACTGGATTTGACCCAACCCTGCACGTACTCAAAGTATGTTACTCTGTATATGTTTTTTTTTAGGGTAAGGGTCTCATTCAGGAGCCAGGGCTACAAAGAAGAGAGATTGGATTGAGAGGAGATTGGATTTGTACCACACCCTTCACTACCCAAAGAAGTCTCAGAGCAGCTTACAGTCTCCTTTTCCTTCCTCTCCTCAAAACAGACACCCTGTGAGGTAGGTGAGGTTGAGAGCTGGTCGTGAGAGAACAGCTCTGAAAGAACTTGTAACTGACCCAAGGTCACACCAGCAGCTGCATGTGGAGAAGTGGGGAATCAAACCCCCGATTAGAGTCTGTGTTTCTAACCACCGCACCAAACTGTTTGTCTCCTTCTGTGCCCATAACCTTTGTCAAATTGTTAATGGTACCAATGGGCATTGCTTCAAGGTAGGCAGGAGGGGCAGGGTATAGTTGGACTCAGACGTCTTCTCTTTGTTCTCCTCCTAATGGGTGATTGTTACCATCAGCAGCAGTCTGACTAAGCATATACATATGCAGGTTCCTATACAGGTCTGCTGACCATGGGGAAATGTATTACATCTGTTTGCATACATAACCCACATCCAGGTAGAGCTAACATACATGGAAGCCTGCATGTAGCCGTGGTAGGATCAGACTAACTAAACCATCCTGTTATTAGCATCGGTAACTTCCAGGTCGGGGCTGGAGTTCTCCCAGAATTACTACTAATCTCCAGAGTATAGAGATGAGCTCCCCTGGAGAAAATGGCAGCTACAGAGGGTGGTGTCTATGGCTTCACATCTCTGCAGAGCTTCCTCCCCAAATTCCCCACTCCAGGTTCCATCGCCAAATCTCCAGAAATTTCCCAACTTGGATCTGGCAGCCCTATCTGTAACACATAACCGAGCAGTAAGTAAAACTAAGCATTGCCATTAGTGATTAAATAATTACCTCATTAAGTAATTAGATAAAGTTGGAACCATGTGTTGGATGATTGTATCATATGCAAAATGGAGAGCAATTGCTTGCTAATGGATGATTGTCCTCTGTGTTTGTAATAATTCGCCTAGGACGTTTCTATCCCACCGTTTCTCCAAGGAGCCCCGGGTGGCAACAATAGTCCTCTCTTCTCCTTTTTACCATCACCATGACCCTGTGACAGAGGTGAGGCTGAGAGACTGTGACTGGCTCAAAGTTACCCAGTGAGCTTTATGACAGTGGGAATTTGAACCCAAGTCTGCCAGAGCTTAGTCCAAAGCTCTAGGCGCTGCTCTACACTGACTCTGTAGTGGTATTCTTAGGCATATCAAATACTTATTTCTGCTCTCTAAATCCCGGGTGTCCCAATTTCATCTTCCAAAAACAAAACAAGCTGGGAAAGATAAACTATATGTACATGTTACAATGAATGCCCAGAGAGTGGTTAATTCATACCTGAATGCTAACAATCCGAGATCATTTTTGACTGAAAATAGATCTTGTTTTCCTCCACTTCTCAGATTTAGATAAATAAAAGGCTGACAAATCAAATTTAGAATACGCTCAACCTTTACTACTGTATCTCCAAATCTTCTGACGGTCACAAAATTTGTTGGGGATTCATTTCCTTATTTTGAAGTCTCATCCAAGGTAACCTATACTATACAGTCATCCATTTAAAAAAAAAAAACTTAAAACCACTCCTGATAAAAAGGTTTTTTTTAAAAAAGCTATCCTGAATAATACCATTACAACAAGATGGTGGATGAAACAACCCATCTAAAATACAATAGCAACCGTATTATAATGGAGAATGGAGAGCTAGTCTGGTATATCTAGAATGCTAAAGCTGATCACCACCTTTGCTCTCTCTCAGTGAACAAAAGTGGGAAACAAATGATTTTAATAAGTATGTAATGCAGGAGAGACCCAGGTTCAAATCCCTCACGATATGAAGCTCACTAAGGACCATACTAGATGTGAAAGCAGCTATGGGTCAAACCCGTGGCCACTGATGGCCTTTTTAGAGGAAGATTTAGTTATTTAAAAATTGCTGCAAGGCGCCAATTGTGATCAGGCCTGTGGTGTAGTGGCTAGGGCTGCCAGATCCCTCCTGGCAACTGGTGGGGGGACTTACCAGGAGAAAAGGAAAGGCCCAGGCCACATCACTGGTGTCACACAGGAAGTGATGTCATCATGCCAGTGACTTCTGGGTGAGGCTGTAGTCTTTGGGCAAAAACTCTATGGTAAAACCATCTTCTACCATAGAGCTTTTGCCCAAATACCAGAATGTTGCTTGGCATGATGATGCCACTTCCTATGTGATGCTGGCTATGTGGCCTGGGCCCTCCTCTTTCTACTGATAAGTCCCCCTGCCAACCAGCTGATCAATGGCTGGGGGGCAGGGCCTGGCAGCAGGGGACCCCTGCCTCCACCAGACACCAGGAGGGGTCCAGTAACCCTAGTGGTATCCCCAGGAGATCTCCCCCCACCTGTGCCTTTTCAGGTACTGAAACAACCATGGGGGTGGCTGTTTCATAACTTGAAAAGGTGCATGGGGAAAACAAGATCTCCTGGTGCTCCTGCACTGTGCGCCTAATTAGGATCAGGCTCTCATGGCACTTTTTAAAAGACTAAACCTTCCTCAACAATTGCACTGGTGATCACATGTTGGACCTGTGGCCACAATAACAGCTAGTTTTGCCCAAAGTGACCTTGGGCCAGTCTTTCTAGGACTTACCTGATGTTACAAGTGTATGTAATGACAGCCTACCATCCATGCATAATGGAAGGGTGCTACCCACATTCCTCCCAACATATGTGGTCACCCTTTTAAGTGAATGGGGCAATGTACACATTTACCATAGGCGTACAGCATGATTAGGAGCCCCCAAAAATTCAAATGTCAGTTCATGCATACCGGGGCTGTATGCACATGGTGAATACACATGTTGTTTCTGTTCAAACAACATGGAGACTGCCCATACAGGGTTGCCAGCCTCCAGGTGGGGCCTGGAGATCTTCTGCTTTTACAACTGGTCTCCAGCTGACAGAGATCAGCTCCCCTGGAGGAAGTGGCTGCTCTGAAGGGTGGACTCTCTGGCATTGCACCATTCTGAGGCCCCTCCCCTCCCCTCCCCAACCCCCACCCTCTTTTGGATCCACCCCAAAGTCTTCAGGTATTTTCCAACCCAGACCTGGCAACCCTATGCCCATATCAGAAGGATTGCAGGTACTGTACAATCCCACTTCCTGTAGTACAATCCCAGTACAGGGTAAGATTTGAAAAGGCCTTCTCTCTCTACCTAATCTGCTTCACAGAGTTTGTTGGAGGAGAAAATAGTAGAAAGAACCCTGTGCTCACCACACTGGAGGATAACAATGCTATGAATTAGTTCCAGGTGGTCAACCGTGTTGGCCTGAAGCAGTAGAACAGAGTTTGAGTCCAGTGGCACCTTTAAGACCAACAAAGGTTTATTCAAGGTATGAGCTTTCGTGTGCAAGGCACACTTTTTTCAAATATATTGGAAAGGAAGCTAGATTTCAGACTTATAGATACAAGCTGAACAGCAAATTAACATGTAACATGATGCAGATGCTTTAAGATATTCGAAGTGAAAACTAAATAATAAGCTAAAGTTATAATGTAAATAGTTGTTTTGGTTTAATTAAGAGGGGAAAAGGACAGCAAAGTAATAAATATATCAGAAGAGGAGATAAATGTGAGAAGGCATCTTTTCTAATTGCGGGAAGTTAACAGAATCACAATTCATCTCCTCTCAGGCGTGGAGGTAACTTAACAGCAAAACATTCCGTTATTCCTTGCATTACATTAAATATTCTAATATACTATTCTAAAAAGAAATACACTAAAATACAGAGGATGTACAGAGGATGTATAGACCTTCTTGTTGAGAATACATATGTGAGGACTGAATGGGTTAGCATGTAATCAGATAAGAAATCAATATCCCTGTTGAGTCCTGAAGAGGTTTTTGTTCCAAGTGCTGTAATAATTTGTAATTCATCAGTCTCCCTTTCCATTCTGTTCCTGAAGTTCCTTTGTAATAAAATAGCTACTCTGAGGCCATGCACTGGATGTCCTGGAAGGCTGAAGTGTTCCCCTACAGCTTTCTCAGTCTTGTGATTCTTAATGTCAGATTCATGTCCATTTATCCTCTGGCATAGGGTTTGTCCTGTTTGTCCTATGTAGAGAATCGAAGGACATTGTTGGCATTTAATGGCATATACAGTGTTAGAAGATGAGCAAATGAATGAGCCTCTGATGGTGTAGCTGATGTTGTTAGGTCCAGTGATTGTGTTGTCCGAGTGTATGTGGCAGCAAAGTTGGCATCTGGGTTTATTGCAAGCTCTGGTCCCAGTGTCCGTGTTCACATTGGATGTTGCATTATTGTGAGTGAGGAGTTGTTTGAGATGGGGTGGCTGTCCCTGGGCAAGAAAAGGGAACTTGTGAAAGAGAGCGATCATTATCCAGTAGAGGTTGTAAGTCATTGACGATGTGGTGTTTTGAGCTGAGAGCTGTATGTGACCACTAGTCTCTTTTGGGCCTGTCTTGTAACAGGGTTTCTCTGGGTATCATTCTCGCTTTGTTAATCTGTTTCCTGACTTCATCAGGTATACACCTTAGTTCCAAAAAGGTGTGTTGTAGATCCCTCAGGTGAGAATCTCTGTCTGTAGGATTGGAGCAGATGTGACTCTAGTGTAGAGCCTGGCTATATACAACGGGTTGTTTGATATATTTAGGATGGTAGCTGGAGGCATGTAGGTATGTTTGTCAGTCAGTAGGTTTCCAGTATAAGATGGTGTCTGTACGTCCATTGTGTACTTTTACAGTAGTGTCCAGAAAATAAATTTCTTGCATGGATTGGTTCATTGTCAGGTTGATGGTGGGGTGAAAATGCCTGGTGGAATGTGTCCAGCGCTTCTTTATCATGTGTCCAGGCAATAAAAATGTCATCAGTGTAACTCAAGTATAAGAGAGGTATGTGTTAAGTATGAGACTCAACAACAGGATTCAGCAAAAAGTGGTTTCAGCTTTATTTAACAGCAAGACTTCAACTCAGGAACACACAACAAACAAGTGGAGCACAGCTCCCTTTTTAAACTCTCCCGGGCTGTCAAAGCCACACCCACAGTTAGCTAAAGGCCAATCACAACACAGAGATAAAGGCCAATCACAACACAGAGATAAAGGCCAATCATAACACAGGGATAAAGGCCAATCACAACACAGAGATAAAGGCCAATCATAACATAGGGATAAAGGCCAATCAGGACTGTTCCCTCTTTGCAATATATTTACAAGATGATTGGTTCTGTACAGAGGTTTCTTAGAAACCAGCCAATAGTAATGCCACAGCTGAAGAGCCACATTTGAAATCAAGCTTAACATAGGAATGTATAGCCCAGATTCACATTCCAATACATAACAGTATGAGTGGGTGGGAGTTTAGGAAGCATTGCTCCAAGGCAGCCATAAAGATGTTAGCATGCTTTGGGGCCATGTGGGTGCCCATTGCTGTACCTTTGATCTGGAGAAACAGGTTGTCACCAGATCTGAAGTGGTTGTGGGTGAGAACAAATTGGCACAATTTGGTGGCAAACTCAGCTCTGCTGTAGTCAGAAATCATAGTCCTTATGGCTTGTAGTCCATCTTTGTGTGGGATGTTGGTTTACAGAGATTTCACATCCATGGTGGCTAAAATAGTATTCTCTGGAAGGTTATTCAAAGGTTATATTTTCCTCAGAAAGTCTGTGGTGTCACGAACATAACTAGGAGCATTGATGGCATAGGGCCTTCGAACAGAGTACATGTAGCCAGATACCCCCACGGTGATCGTGCCTGTGCCTGAGACAATGGGGCATCCTCGGTTGCCTGATTGGTGCATTTTGGGTAGAAGATAGAAGGTACCTGGTCGAGGTTCCAGAGGTGTGCCTGAAAGGATTAGTTCCCGAATGTGTATTGGTAATTCCTTTATAATCATGTATAGTTCTTTTTTTGTATTCCTGTGTGGGACCTGAGTCCAGTTGTTTGTAAAAAGCAGTATCTGAGAGTTGTCTTTGAGCCTCCTGGATGTAGTCTGATCATGATGACAATGGCTCCACCTTTGTCTGCTTCTTTAATTACAATATCCAGATTGTTCCTGTGATTGTCTATGGCCTTCCTTTCAACATGGCTGAGGTTCTGCTTTATGCGATGTTGTTTGTCGATCACATCAGTTTGTACTCTGTGGCGAAAGCATTCAGTGTAAAAATCCAGTGTGGTATTGCGACCATCAGGAGGGGTCCATGTGGAGTTTCTTTTCTTGTAGCATTGTTTTGATGGTACATGGTGGTGAGTATCCTGTTCATTAGTGAATTGGAGGGGTGGTAACTGTTCTCCAGTAGATTGTGTGACGGTGTGCTGTGAAGATGCTGCTTGTTCTTTCTTGTTCTGTTCTTGTGTATGTTGGAAGTACTTCTTCAGGTGTAGATGATGGGAAAAGCTTTCTAGGTCCCCGCAGAACTGAATCATCTGTGTGGGTTTGTACAGGGCTATTTTTGAGCAGGAACGCATAGGAATGGAGTTCCGGCTGGCTCCCGAGTTGGGCACGCCCAGCAGCATAATAGGCCACACCCAACATCAGAAACTCATTAGGATTGGCTACATTAGGGGTGGGTGGCCTAACATGCAAATGAGTTCCTGCTACAAAAAAAACCCCTGGGTTTTGACAACAAACAAGATAAACATAATAAGAAGCAAAAGGTGGGTGTGGCTGGATGACCACACTACTTATAACATGGGGGTGTGGCTTAATATGCTAATCAGTTTCTGCTGTTGGGTGTGGCCTATTATGCTAATGAGTTCCTGCTGGACTTTTTCTACAAAAAAAAGCCCTCGGTTTGTAACCTCCTTGGAAAAGGTAACATCATTTTCATAGTAACAAACTATATAAGATTACCCAGTAATCCTGACAACACAACTCAATAAGGTAAGTGGGCATTATTATCACCCCCATAATTGCAGATGAGGGCTGAGTCTGCAAAAGTAACTTGCTTAAGTCCCACCCCCCACACACACAGACACAGACACAAAGTAACGTTTGAACCTGGAGATTCAAGATTCACCAAGTTACGTCATCGCCTTCACTATAACCATAAAATATCCACCGTTTCAGATTTCAGGGAATGCCTTCTTAAATAATTTTAAAAACACTGTAGAAAGGAGTGGGTGGTTTTCAATATCAGAAAGGAAATGTGATGCTTTTTAAAAAACAAATGGGAAAAACTGAGAGAAAGGTAATCTGTGGGGAAATGTAGTTGAGTGACGCCATCAGTGTCCTTGATCTGGTATGCTGGCAAATTAAAGATGCCACAGGGAATCTTATATCCTTAGTTGTCCAACACATCAAAAATGTTACAGGAAAGGATTATATCAAACAGGTTCCTTATTCCCCACCCCCACCCGCCCCACATAACATGCTTGAGTCTAAAGCCATGCGGCCAGCAGCCTTCCTTGGTCTCCTATAGAATTTAATCTATCGTGCACTCAGACCTTTAAATTCTACTTCCCTAACAATCTGTGGCCATCTGACAGCAGGTTCATGCCTGTTGCTACCACGCAACAATGAGTATATTGGTTTAATTTAACATTTGCACCACACTTCCTGTCCCCCCCACATAGAACCATGTGACTGCTGACAATTCACTGAAAGATATTCCCTCCCTTTGATTTTATTATTCTTCTGTCTCCATTTTGTTTTTACTTTTAGATTGAAATCCTGATATCAGGGAGTGTTTTCTTTTAAAATTTTGGATAGTGCCTAGTTGTTTGGATAGTGCCTACTACTACTACCACCACCACCATCACCACCACTAGTAGTAGTGGTGGTGGTGGTGCTGGTGGTGGTGGTGTAGCAGGGAAGAAAAATGAGATCTTTGTGCCCTCCTACTCTTGCACTACCACCAGTAGTAGTAGTAGTAGTAGTAGCAAGCAGCAGTGCAAGAGTAGGGTGCTAGAGGAGGAGAATCCCATTTTCTCTTCCCTGAGCTCTCCTTACTACCACCTCCAGCTCCAGTCCCCTCCAATACCTGCTCCAGTGCTCTCTCCCCATTTCTCTTGATTGTTGCCACCTTGTTACTGCCAATTTCCACATACTATTTGGGGTTGTTAATGGTGATCCAAAAATGATGCACAAGCTTCAGTGGTTTGGGTTTTTCTTCACATTTGTGTGGATGTTCTTTATAAGTTTGTTTTTTTTAAAGGAGGTACCCTCTATTAGTATTTTAAAAATTCTTTGAGTAGAACCCTACATTGTAGTCTTGGTGGGTTCCATTGTGAAGATTTTACTATATGCGGGGGGGGCAGCCTTGCTTATTAGATATAGTTATCACTTTTAATCAGAACCAGTGGAGTGTAGAGGATGGAGTTCTGGAGTAGGATTTAGGAAGTGTGTGTTCAAATCCCTACTAAGTCATAAAATTCACTGATGATCTTAGCTCAATCACTCTGCCATTCTGTGGGTATTAAATAGGGAGAACAATGTGTGCTGTCTCCTTGGAAGAAAAATGGGAAAAGACTATTTTTCAAGAAATCAACACCTAACCATTGTGAGTTCTGTGTAATCAATGGGAAAACATCAATCTCCAAACTATTAAACTGAACGTGAACAAAACAGAAAAAAATAGGAGATAAAAAGTAGGAACAAGAGGATCGCCCAGTCCCTGACTGCACAGGGCTCTGGGTGATGTACAACAATAGAATGAAATACATCATAAGCATCATTAAAATCACAATAAAGAAATTATCAGTACGTTCTTATCCTGTTAACATCTGTTGCACAAAAAGAAAAGACTCAGCGAAAAATCAGTTTTTCATGTTCACACGCCATTTCCCAAAATGCTAAGCATGCAGATGTATTACAAGAACAAATGTCACCAGTTTGGTGTAGTGGTTAAGTGTACGGACTTTAATCTGGGAGAACCAGGTTTGATTCCCCACTCCTCCACTTGCACCTGCTGATGTGACCTTGGGTCAGTCACAAGTTCTGGCACAGCTGTTCTCTCAGCCCCACCTACCTCACAGGGTGTCTGTTGTGGGAAGGGGAAGGGAAAGGAGTTTGCAAGCCGCTCTGAGACTCCCTTGGGTAGTGAAGGGCGGGGTATAAATCCAATCTCTTCTTCTCTTCTTCTTCTTCACCATGCTAGGGCCACCATAGTGGCAGTGGCAGCAGTCCAGGGGCCCACTATGTATCCCAATTTATTTTACAACAATAGCAGTGCAGTCCTAAACAGTTTGCCCCGGCATAGGCGGGATATAAATTGAAAGTAATAAATAAATAAATAAATAAATAAATAATAACAAAGTTACATTCTTCTAAGCCCACTGATTTAGATTGGTGTAACTTGGTTTAGGGTTTCCCCATAAGGCTTTCCTATGTAATCTTAACGAATGGGTAAACTCATCTTGAAGATAGTCTTAATGTCCAAGCCTAGCACATGTAAAAGGCTTACTCTGTGTGTGTGTGTGTGTGTGTGTGTGTGTGTGTGTGTGTGTGTGTGTGTGAAAGAGCGAGTGTGTGTTTGTGTGTGTGTGAAAGAGAGAGAGAGAGAGAGAGAGAGAGAGAGAGAGAGAGAGAGAGAGAGAGAGAGAGAGAGAGAGAGAGAGAGAGAGTGGGTGTAATATGCATTGCTCCTTCCTGTTATGTAAATGGCTATTTATGTAAATAGCTATGCCAGTTTGGTGTAGTGGTTAGGGGTGCAGACTCTCACCTGGGAGAATAGGGTTTGATTCCTCACTCCTCCACATGCAGCTGCTGGTGTGACCTTGGGTCAGTCATAGTTCTCTCAGAGCTGTTCTCTCAAGAGCAATTCTCTCAGAGCTCTCTCAGCCCCACCTCCCTCACAGGGTGTTTGGGGGGGGGAAGGGAAATGAGATTGTAAGCAGCTCTGAGACCTGAGTGAAGAGTGGGATATAAATCCAATCTCCTCCTCCTCCTCTTCTTCTCTTATGGGACTTTGTATGAGAGTAAACCAGTCACCCATCACCTGGCATTTTTTTCTCCTTTTTGGCTTATTGTGGAACCCCCGCATGATTTCCTACTCCCCTGGTGGATTTATGGACTGACGAAGACCAATCACAAACATCTTCAAGAAAACCGAAGACCTTTGTATGTGGACCAGCATTTATTTGCCTCAGAGGAGATTATTTCTTTCAACAAGCGCGAATTCCAAAAGCGAAAACAAGTTGGCTTATTTTTGCAGCACACTGAAGTACCATTGTATTCAGCAGAGTCACTCAAGGAGGCCTGGAAGGATACAGGCAGTTGATAGCTCCAGCCTCACACTTGCTGCTAGAGTAATGAAATGTCAGGTGAAATGAGAGGCGGGAAAAGCCCTCTGAAAATGATGTAATTGGAAATATCGCGCTGGACCCATGCTGATAACCATCTTGCAACGCAGAAGGCAACCGCTTAATAAACACTAAAACCTTCCAGTCTGAAAGATTGCCGCTCCGCTAATTGCAGCAAATTAAATTGTTCGAGGGAAAGCTTACAAACATATAAGACATTATGAGCTCATGGAATAATCCTAGAACGCTGTCTCTTTGTTTGCTCAGCACTATCTAATCTGTTTGCCAGTCGCGACGCTAAACACTGGCCAAGCTGTGGATGAGACTGGAAAATCACTAAAGGATTGGGGTGCTTCGGGGAGAAAGGCATGCCCAGATAGTCCCTGTCATGAAATGGGACACATGGAGATGGGGCCTGCAGCTGCTGAGGCCCAGAGAAGACCGGCAAAGTAAAGAACAAACAGTCTGGCTATTGACCATCAAGTTAGCAGCATTTTGGGTTCCTTAGCACATTACAAAGTCCTCATACTTTTTGGAATGAGGACTTGGGGAAGGGCTGTGGCCTAATGGTAGAGCATCTGCTTAGCATGCAGAAGGTCCCCTGTTCAATCCCCAGCATCTCCTGGTTAAAAGATAAGGTGGTAGGTGATGAGAAAGGCCTCAGCCTAAGACCCTGGAGAGCCGCTGCCAGTCTGAGTAGACAATACTGACCTTGATCAACAAATGGTCTGATTCCGTATAAGGAAGCTTCTTGTGTTCATCACTTGGCACCGTACTTGCAATGGGAGTTCTAGGTATCCCAGATGCACACTGGCTCTTTTTCATTTGCAACCAAAGCAGGCAGGGAGAAGAAGCTTTAGCCTTTTCCCCTCTGCTGTTTTCATATCTGCAAACAGCCCTGTGGAATCATGATTGGTTCCATTGTAAAAAGTATGGTACTTAAGTGGGCACAACAACCTGAATAGCTCAGACCGGCCTGAGTTTGTTAGACCCAGGGTTTGTATTTGGATGGGAGGCCACCAAGGAAGAGCAAGGCAGCTATGCAAAGGAATAGGCTTGCCATTCCCCCAGGGGAGTGGGGGGTTGCCTGCTTTTAGGGCCCTTGATCCACTGGCCCAGATCCAGCCAGCAGGTGGAACCCTGCCCCCAAAGTGCTGCATTCAAGCCAATGTGTCCAGCGTAATGACTTTTCTTTTTTTGCGAGAGATCTTCGGTGAGCACACAAAGCACACACACTGCAATGACATCACCCAGAGGTGATGTCATCATGCAGGGCACATTGCAGGAGGACGTTCTATCATTCAAGGAAAAACTCTATGGTTTTTCCTGGAATACTAAAGTCCCTGCTCACAATGTGCCCTGCACGATGACATCACTTCTGGGTGACGTCATTGTGGTGTGTGCACTTTTGCCTTGAAAACCCTACAGCAGGGGTGGCCAGACTGCAGCTTGGGAGCCACATGTGGCTCTTTCACACATATTGTGTGGCTCTCGGCAGGGCAGCTGGGGAAGTGAAGGAGCAGCTTGCCTCCCAGATTGGTCTTCCATTCCCCAGCAAGTGTTCCCCTCCCTGGGTAGGCTTGAGTGGTGGGGGGCAGAAAAAGAAAGCAACTTCAAATGTGTTCTCAAAGCCCCCCCCCCCGGCTGGCTTGGAGAAGGCATTTGGCTCTTTAAATCCCTTCTCCAAGCCAAGCCGGCTGTCATAGGGTGTGGGTTTTGGGGTTGTTGTTTTTTTGGAGAACACATTTAAAGTTAAAGTTACTTTCATTCCATCTCTCCCTCCCTCACTCCCCATTTATTTGCTTTTATGCCACCACTCCTTCCCCTTCCTTCCTCCTCCCACCTATTTGTTTTCTTTCTGTTTCTGTTTCTCTCTCTCTTTCTCCTTCTTTCTTTGCACTTCTTTCATTCTTTCCACCTTTCCCTTCCTTCCTCTCCTCTCTCTCCCCATCTATTGGCTTTTTTGTTTCTTCTTTCTCTCTTTTTCTTTCTCTCTCTCTCTTCTTTCTTTCCTCCCACTCCCTCCCCATCTGTTTGCTTTCTTTGTTTCTCTCTATCTTCCCTTCCTTCCTCTCCTCTTTCTCCCCATCTATTTGCTTTTTTGTTTCTTCTTTCTCTCTTTTTCTTTCTCTCTCCCTCCCTTATTTCCTTCTTCCCATTCCCTCCCCATCTGTTTGCTTTCTTTGTTTCTCTCTCTCTTCCCTTCTTTCCTCTCCTCTTCCTCCCCATCTATTTTCTTTTTTGTTTCTTCTTTCTCTCTTTTTCTTTCTCTCTCTCTCCCTTCTTTCCTTCCTCCAACTCCCTCCCCATCTATTTGCTTTCTTTGTTTCTCTCTCTCTGTTGCTCTCTTTCCTCCTTCCCCCCTATCTATTTGCTTTCTGTCCACCTTCCTTCCTTCCTTCCTTCCTTCCTTCCTTCCTTCCTTCCTTCCTTCCCTCCCTCCCTTCCCTTCCTTCCCCCTCCCTCCCCATCTATTTGCTTTCTTTGTTTTTCACTCTCTCTTTTTCTCTTTCTTTCCATCTCTCTCTCTTAGACAAATAAATATCATTAGCAAACAAATAAATATCATTAGCAATATCTGGTTTTACCCTTTTATTTTTATTGTTGGCACTCATTTAATGTAATAAAAATCAAATCTGCATGTTTTTCAATAAAGACATGTGTGTGTTATTTGTCCATGCCTGGTGGCTCTCAGACACCTGATGTTTATTCTATGTGGCTCTTAAGTTAAGCAAGTTTGGCCACCCCTGCCCTACAGGGTTGCCATAAGTCATTTATAACCTGATGGCACTTCATTATTATTAGTATTATTAAGTGGCTATACAAAAGTTTCACAATGGAGCCATAGTGGCTCCATTGGGTATAGAGGACATGAAAACCAGCAGGCTAAAGCTGTTTCTCCCTGCTTGTTTTGGTCACAAACTGAAAAAAGCCAGTGTACATCTGGGATGCCTAAAGTTCCCATTGGACATATGATAGAAAGTCCTTGCATTGTTACGTAACAAACACAAGGACCTTGTGATGTGTCAACGGAGTCATTATTGGGATGCTTTCAATTACGCAAGTAGGTTCAAGCTGATTGTGCAGTTCTTCACCAGTCACTAACACTGACTCAACCACCACTCCTGCACTTTGTTGTTCCCAACACTAAGTTGACATTTCTGCTGCAATCTGGACCCGAAACGGTTTGAGGCCAGGGTATTTGAAGGACCATCTCCATCCATATTTTCCAGCCCACCAGTTAAGATCTGCATTAGAAGCTCCATCCTCTATGCCCCTACCTTCAAAGGTAAGGCAGACAATAAACAGAAACACAGCTTTTTCAGGAGTGGCCTGTCGTTGGTGGTACATACTTCCCTATGAAGCTCGGCTAGCATCTGTGTTGCATTCTGTTAGGTACCAGGTCAAAATGTTTCTGTTCATGCAGACTTTTAATTAGTGGATTGATGTTTTAACAAATTTTTAGTCTGCTAACTCTTATTTTAATCTTTCAGTGGTCTATTTTGATGCTCTGGACTGTTTTTTTTTATTTGTGGGGTTTTAATTAGTATCTTTTAATGGAGGAGGAGGAATTGTCACAGTCAGATATTTGACTGGTAGATGATGTTCTGCAATTCGAGATCTAGCTAAGTTCTTGGGAATTGCAGAGGTGTCTTCACAGGATTCTTGATGTTCTTAACAACACTGGCCCAATCTGCATCTAGCATTTGCTCTGCTATTTTCCCAAACCCACACTGGAACAGAAAAAGATGCAGCTCAAAATCACATTCAGATACCCCGGGCCATACCCCTTAATGACCATAAAACAGCCATAAATCTATGCAGATGGCTACCATAAAACCAAGAGATCAAATGAAGTGAAAGTGGCATGCAGTCTGGACACCGCCATAAAATCTAACAATCACCAAAGTGAAAGTGGCATGCAATGTAGAGGGGAATTTCTGTTCCAGCGTGGGTTTGATAAGACAGCGGAGCAAATGCTAGATGCCGATTGGGCCACTGTCTTCTGGAGCTGAGCTGCTGTTATTTGCTCAATGCCCAGAGTGTCCAAGTGTTTCTTGAGACTTCTAGGCACTGCTCCAAGAGCTCCAATGACAACTGGCACGATGGTAACCTTCTCCCAGAGGTGCTCTAACTCTGTTTGTACTCCCAGAGGTGCTCTACCTCTATTTGTTATTATTGTTGTTGTTGTTTTTATGTAAAACTCCTCAGGCAGGTTAAGTCATGGGTTTGGATCCAGACTACATTTTCCGCTAATGGCAGGGGAGGTATAACATCTGCCAATTCTCCCTTCCTGATGCAGACCCCTGATCTGAACCTCATGCCATTATGGAGGGCCACCTGTAACCCAGGAGCAATGTTTCGGAAAGATCAATGGCCTGCAGTGGGAAGTGGGGAGGGAAGGAAGTACTGTTCTGCTGACGGACGTGCTTTCCATTTGCATGAACTGCCGTTGGGCTCCAGCCCATTGTCCCCATAGTTTCTCAAACAGTCACCTAAATCTGGAAGTTATGTCATACCAATAAGACCATATAACATTGATAAAGCAGAAGGAAGAGGGATGAAATATGCTCCCAGACTGGAAATTAAGAACCAAAGAGATGATTTAAGGCAAGACTGTTGTAAATGTGCAGAATGTCATTTAGACAAATGTGAAGCTCTGCAGGCCTGCTTTTCAATGAGTCAGTGTGAAGAAACAAATAGGGTATTGTGTGTCCATATAAACTATGATTGGAACTAGAAACATTTTCCCCCTTGGGTTACATATAAATGAGAAAATGGGTGTTAGCATTTTTATGAGGTTGTGGTTTGTCATTTATTGAATGATAACTATGAATAAATACACCATCCATAGAATGTTAATCCTCTTCCTACATTCTGTTTGGAGCCATCTCAGGTGCAATTGGTATCTATTCCCTTGTCATCCCACCTTTATGGGGCTCTGCTGCAGTTCAGTAAGACAGTTAAGGCAGGGTAGCTTTGCTTGCAGAGCTCTGTCACACAGCAGTGCCATGCTTGAAATTCTAAGGGCTGAAGTTGGCGTTATGGAAAACCATGAAAGATAACCTGGAAAACTTCACACACAATATTGAAAAAGGAGAGCTAGCCATACTCAAAAATAGGGTTGCCAACCTCCAAGTGGTGGCTGGAGATCTCCTGGAACTACAACTGGTCTTCAGACAACAGAGATCAGTTCCCCTGGAGAAGATTGCTACTTCAAAGGGTATGGCATTATGGCCTGCTGAGGTTCCTCCCTAGGGTTGCCAGGTCCCCCCAGAGGCCAGGGATTTGTCTGCTTGCCAGGCCCCTTGCCCGCCAGTCTAGATCCAGCCGCTGGGGGAACCCCACCCCCATTGTGCCGGGATCACGCCGGGCATGTTGTGAGGGGGGTGGTCTATTATGCAAGGGAAAACTATCATTTCCCCCCAAATGATAGTGGCCCCACCCCCAACATGCCTGATGTGATTGTTGAGATCCACATGTCTTGTAAGTCTGGCTAGATGTATTTGATCTAGTGACAGGTAGCTGTCAGCCAGGAATCTCTGTTAGAGCTGGCTATAACCGGTTCAGGGAAGTCTTGCCACTGCTATCACAGTGACTCAGCACTGAAGCCTGATTGGCTGGTGTTTGTATAAATGTACAGTGAGTGATGTACAGTTTCTCCTCATTTGTATGATTGCAGCAGAGCACTTTGACACTCTGTTTGATGGTGGCTGTGGTGTGTAAATAAATGTATATAGTTTGCACCTAGCTGAAGCCTCCAGTATTTATTTGGATACTCGCACTCTCTTCTGGCCCTCTCCGTGCCTGCCACCTTCACTGTTTGAACCCGCGACAGTGATGACATCACTTCCAGGTGACGTCATCACAGCGCACACACTGAAGACATCCCAGAGAAGAGCTGAGACCCCTTACCAGCAAAACTGGTAAGACCTGGCAACCCTATTCCTCCCCTCTTCAAACCCCACCCTCCCCAGGGCCCACTTCCAAATCTCCAGGTATTTCCCAATCCAGAGCTGCCATCCCACTCAGAAACCTTTGGGAGCATTTAGGAATTCTAGCTTCATGTAGGAGTTTCCATGGCTTCAGGTAGCAGTTCCGTGGCTTATTATTTTCAATGCATGCAGTGGGACATATTTCAGGTGGAAGGGGGAAAGAGGGTAGGATACTTTTGCTGTTTCCCAGGATGGTCTTCAAGCATGATTTGAAGATCAAGGGTAGCCTTTGCTGCTGAAAGCTTTCTAAAATTATGGAAACCAGAGAGGGAAGCAAAGGAACTAGGCTTGAAACTCTGTGCAATATTTTCCTAATGACAAGGTGGTTGCTGAAGCTTTTTTCTTCTTACAGAGTGTTCAGCAAAACGGATTCCCGCTATTCAACTTAGGTTCATCTTCCATATCAATATGGTTGGGGGCATGAACTAGGCTTGAGTTAGACTCTGAAGAGCAGAAAATATATTTAGCTGTCTTCCCCAAGCCAAGACTAATGATGAGACGATATCAAAAATATCAAGGTGACCTGATCAGGGGCTCCAATCAGGGGGAACTGAGGAGTGTAATCAAAGGATGTCAGTCACAGCCATGCCAAAGTTCTCAGCATCCCTGATTCTGTCTTTAGGCAATCTCTACATTTTAAGGAGAGGTATGTTAGGCTGAGAGTGTGACTGGTCCAGGGTCACCCAGCAAGCTTCCATGTCAGAGATGGGATTTGAACCCTGGTCTCCCAGATCCTAGTCCAAAACTTTTAACCAGTGCACCACACTGGTTCTTTGTGTGTTTTTGTGTTGCTCAGGCTAAAGTTAGTGGATAAATGCAGGATGTGTCTTTCTCACTATCCTCACCATGAATGATCAAAGCTTTTCATTCTTAAAATGCATGGGAATAATTTAATGTTGCGGGGAAACCCTGGGGGGAAGGGAATGAGGGATTCATGACAGACAGTAAAGAAAGAATGACTATTGCTTTTTGAAAACGCTTGTCTTCTTGCAAAGAGGGGCAGGCTGTGTGGAACCACCTTCTTCATATGGCATCGCCAGTTATGCACAGGCTGTACCCAGGCTCTGCCTGACTGTGGATGAAAATACAATTCCTAAATTGAATTAAGGACAATGGAAGTGATGCAGTGTAATGCTAAAAAGCATAGACAAGAGGGACACTGTTTCCCAAAGAGATTTTTTTAAAGGATATGGAGAATCAATGAGGCAGAGAGATGAAGAGTGCTGTTCCAGATGGCAGAATCTTCCGGGAAAGGATTTGCACATAAGACTGTCGGATGTGACAGCGAGGAAATGGGCACGAGATGAGATGAGGGAATCCAAAGGGGCACCAGAGAAACAAAACATGGCACGGTCCACTGAATCAGGAGCCCAGAGATTGGAGTGCCATCTCTAGTCCGCAACTGCCTCGCCAGTTGACCTTGGGCAATGTCCTTACTTCTGTTGCTCTACCCTAATTAAATTAAGGCTTGTTCTTTGTGGTGTATTATGATGTAGTGTTGGGCTAAAGCAAAAGATTACAAAATACAGACCTGAGAAGGTGTCACTGAGGAAGGAAGGAATGGCACGTGAAGCCCTTCGGGGAGGGGTTTGTAGTGTCATTGGAAGTTTCTGGCTTCCTTTACAATGCCTCAGACATTTTATGCAAGGAGGAACCTTTATATTTGACCCCTCCATACCTTTTCCTTTTCTTTAGGGGAAAAAAAATAGTGTAGAAAAACACTGAGCTAAATTTTCAGGCTGCAAATGCCTGTTCTGTCCTCATATCCTCAAATGTAATCTCTCTCTCTCACACACACACCTTTTTGTTGCTGTTTGCCCCTTCTTTGCTACTATTTCAGAGTCATCTTTCAAAGCAAACTTCCCAAAACAGATGTGTCTCCCTCATAATATGATCCCAGCCAACTGGGAACAGGTCACAAACACTGCAGTGCTACACAGCCAATCAGATTTTACCATCCAGTGATGCCAGCAAATTAAACCCTCATATTAGCCCATTCATAAATGGAAAAGGGAGGGGGCTATGATGAACTGACCTCCAAAATCAGGATGTTGAATGCATCAAAAGCAGCTACCTGGGAAATTAGGGGTTAATGCCTCACTGTACAGCACAGTTTGATTGACAGGCTGCTGCCTGAATGCATCCCCTTCTCTCTGACTGGTCAGCACCAGCTGAGTCTTGTCAGTCCTGTCAGAGGGCATCAATCATAATTTGAACTTTGGCTTGGCAGTGGCCAGTCAGGAGGAGTGTGTGTGTTGGTCTGAAGGACCAACTGAGTCCTTCAGGACCAACTGAAGGACCAACTGGCTGACCCAGCTGAGCTCTGAGAAGGAGCAAGGTGTTTGAGCTGCCAGAGGGGTGAGTGGTATTTTTATTTATTTACTTTCAGCTGAGGTGCTTTAGCTGAAAAGGTACTGTGTCAAGGACTGTATTTGGGAGTGTGTGGGTGAGTTGTAACAGACTCCTGACTGCTGGAGTTAGGGTGTGAAAGGGTCATTGTTTGCCTGTAATTAAGTGCTTGGGTGAGATTGAATAGCAGACTCCTGGCTGCTGGAGTTGGAGTGTGAAAGGGGCTTTGTTTGACCGTCATTAAGTGCCTTGGGTGATTTTGAGTAGCTGCTGGCCACACCCTTTCCTGGGAGACAATTCCATTTAAGGCAGGAAGTTTGCAAGAGGCACGAGCCTCTGGCACGAGCTGAAGGGCGAGAGCAAAAGGGCAAGGCTCTTTGCCTGTGGCTCTTGGCCTAGGGGTTCTGTAAGAAGCCCAGGAAGAGCCAGGAAGCCAGGACCTTGGCTCCTTGGTAAGGTAAGGTAAGTAGACTCCTACAACAGGAGCCATATAAATACAAAGGGTTTTAAAAGGGGGGTTATAGAAAAGTATTTGTTTAAAAACAATTATGAAGCCAGAATGCCAGCAGGGGGTTGGGGGCTATCCAGTGTTTTGCATGGAGTGTCACATGTATGACTATCTGCCCACTGGTCAGAAGTCTTGGGTGTGTGCTCGGTGCAAGGAGCTCCTGGTTCTCAGGGAGCGAGTTTGCTCCCTTGAGGCCAAGGTGGCTGACCTGGAGAAGCAGGGACAGTCAGTTAGGTGCACGGGGAAGACTCTCGGGGACTTGTTAGATATGTCCCACTCTGGATCTGGCAGCCCGGCTGCTGCCAGGGAGCATGAGGGTCAAGGGGAAAAGGGGCACCATGCTGAGGATAAGGGGAATGTGCCCTCAGAAGGGACCTCTTCTTCAGCTGGTGAACGGGTATCCTTTCGTACCAAGGAACCGTCCCTGGGAAGGGTGGGAGGGGGGCTCTTGGTAGTTGGTGATTCGATCCTTAGGCAGGTAGACAGCTGGGTGGCGAACCCGCGTACTGACCGTATGGTGACTTGCCTGCCTGGTGCGAAGGTAGCGGACATTACGCGTGTTTTAGATAGGCTGGTAGATAGTGCTGGGGAGGAGCCAGTGGTCGTGGTGCACGTCGGCACCAACGATGTGGGGAAATGCAGTCGTGAGGTCCTGGAGGAGAAATTTAGGCTGCTGGGCAGGAAACTCAAGGCCAGGACCTCCAAGGTAGCCTTCTCGGAAGTGCTACCTGTTCCACGCGCAGGGCCGGAGAGACAGGCACAGATCAGGAGTCTCAATGCGTGGATGAGACGGTGGTGTAGGGGGAAGGGTTCAAGTTTGTTAGGCACTGGGATGCTTTTTGGGACAAGAGGGAGCTGTACAAAAGGGACGGTCTCCACTTGTCCCGAGAAGGAACCAGGCTGCTGGCGCTCAAAATCAAAAAGGTGGCAGAGCAGTTTTTAAACTGAATAATGGGGGAAAGCCGACAGGAGATGAAAAGTCTCTGGTTCGGGATGGCTCATCTCAAAGAGATGAAGGGGTAGCTATTACTTTTGTACAAGGAAATGGATTACAATTGTCCACTGAGACTGTGGCTAATGATAGGAACTGCCTGGCAAGGTCTCGAGGCAGCAAGAGGAAGGCTGTGGGCTTAACAAACGTGGGAAACTATAAGTGTTTATACACAAATGCTAGAAGTCTCCGAGGTAAAATCGGGGAGTTGGAATGCTTGGTGTTGGGGGGGAAATAGACATTGTGGGTATTTCAGAAACTTGGTGGGATGAGGAAAATCAGTGGGATACGGTGATTCCTGGTTATAAATTATATCGGAAGGATAGGGGGGAAAGGGTTGGAGGTGGGGTGGCTCTGTATGTCAGAGAGGGTATACCATCCAGTAAGATTGAGAGGGTAAGAGAATTGGATTCCCTTCTGGAAATGCTATGGGTTGAAATAGTGGGTCCAAAAGGAGGCTTAACAGTGGGAGTTTGTTATCGCCCACCAGATCAAAAGATAGAGGAGGATTATAAAATGATGAATGAATTAAAGATAGCGGCTAGACGAAATAACTGTGTTGTAATAGGCGACTTTAACTACCCACACATTGATTGGGTCAATATGAGTTCTAGTCGGGAAAAAGAGATTGCGTTCTTAGACACTCTCAATGACTGTGCTGTGGAACAGATGGTCACAGATCCTACCAGGGGAGAGGCGATCCTGGATTTGGTCCTAAGTAACACCCAAGACCTGGTGAGAGATGTAAAAGTGACTGCACCACTTGGAAACAGTGACCATAATGTCATTGAGTTTAACATTTGTACAGATAGGGAGTTGCCCAAAAAGACTGACGCAACCACTTTTAACTTTAAAAGGGGTAACTTCTCTGGTATGAGGGGACATGTGAGGAAGAAATTGAAAGGAAGAGTGGAGAAGGTCAAAACCATTGGGGAAGCTTGGAGACTATTTAAAAAGACAATCCTAGAAGCTCAGAAAAAATATATACCGCAGGTTAGGAAAGGTACAAATAGGTATAGAAAAAAGCCTGCATGGTTAACAAATAAAGTAATGGAAGCTGTAAAAGGTAAGAAGGATTCCTTTAAGCGGTGGAAAGCTAGTCTTAGTGAGGTTGATAAAGGGAACACAGACTATGGCAAATAAAATGCAAGTCTGTGATCAGGCAAGCAAAAAGGGAATATGAGGAGCATATCGCAAAAAACATAAAGACCAACAATAAAACTTTCTTCAAATACATTAGAAGTAGGAAGCCAGCCAGGGAGGCAGTGGGGCCCTTGGATGACCAAGGGGTAAAAGGAGTAGTGAAGGATGATAGGGAAATGGCTGAGAAGCTGAATGCATTTTTTGCCTCTGTCTTCACTGTGGAAGAGGAGAAGTGTTTGCCCACTCCAGAAGCACTGATTTCGGGAGGGGGTTTGAAAGACCTGAATCAGATTGCGGTGACAAGAGAGGAAGTCCTCCGACTGATGGACAATTTAAAAACTAATAAATCACCAGGCCCGGATGGCATTCATCCGAGAGTTCTGAAAGAACTCAAATGTGAACTTGTGGATCTCCTGACAAAAATATGTAATCTTTCTTTAAAATCTGCCTCCATTCCTGATGACTGGAAGGTAGCTAATGTCACTCCCATCTTTAAAAAGGGCTCCAGGGGAGATCCAGGAAATTACAGGCCAGTCAGTCTGACATCGATACCGGGTAAGTTGGTGGAAACTGTTATTAAGGAAAGAATTAGTAGGCACATTGATGAACAAAAACTATTGAGGCAGACTCAGCATGGGTTCTGTAAGGGAAGATCTTGTCTCACTAACCTGTTAGTGTTTTTTGAGGGAGTGAACAAACATGTGGACAAGGGGGACCCAATAGATATTATTTACCTTGACTTCCGGAAAGCTTTTGATACAGTTCCTCATCAAAGGCTCCTAAGTAAGCTCAATAGTCATGGGATAAAAGGACAAGTCCTCTTGTGGATCAAAAACTGGCTTATAAATAGGAAACAGAGAGTGAGTATAAATGGGAAACTCTCTCAGTGGAGGGTGGTAAGCAGTGGGGTACCACAGGGATCAGTACTCGGTCCCATGCTTTTTAACTTGTTTATTAACGATTTGGAATTGGGAGTAAGCAGTGATGTGGCTAAATTTGCAGATGACACGAAGTTGTTCAGGGTGGTGAAAACCAGGGAGGATTGTGAGGCACTCCAAAGGGATCTGTTGAGGATGGGTGAGTGGGCGTCAACGTGGCAAATGGGGTTCAATGTGGCCAAGTGCAAAGTGATGCACATTGGAGCCAAAAATCCTAAATATAAATACACGTTGATGGGGTCTGATCTGGCAGAGACTGACCAAGAGAGAGATCTTGGAGTCGTAGTGGATAACTCGCTGAAAATGTCTACACAATGTGTAGCTGCAATAAAGAAGGCCAACGCTATGCTGGGGATTATTAGGAAGGGAATTGATAACAAATCAGCCAGTATCATCATGCCCCTGTATAAATCATTGGTGCGACCTCATTTGGAATACTGTGTACAGTTCTGGTCACCACATCTCAAAAAGGATATTATAGCATTGGAAAAAGTGCAGAGAAGGGCAACTAGAATGATAAAAGGGTTGGAACACCTTCCCTATGAAGAAAGGTTAAAATGCTTGGGGCTCTTTAGCTTGGAGAAACGACGGCTGAGGGGTGACATGATCGAGGTTTATAAGATTATGAATGGGATTGAGCAGGTTGAGAAAGAAGTACTTTTCTCCCTTTCTCACAATACAAGAACTCGTGGGCACTCTATGAAATTGCTGAGCAGTCGGGTTAGAACAGATAAAAGGAAATACTTCTTCACCCAAAGAGTGATTAACATATGGAATTCACTGCCACAGGAGGTCGTGGCAGCTGCAAGCATGGACAGTTTCAAGAGGAAATTAGATAAACATATGGAGCAGAAGTCCACCAGTGGCTATTAGCCACAGGGTATAGAATGAGAACTCTCAGTCTGGGGCAGGTGATGCACTCTATTCTTGGTGCTGGAGGGGGCAGCAGTGGGAGGGCTTCTGGTGCCCTGGCCCCACTGCTGGACCTCCTGATGGCACCTGGTATATTTTGGCCGCTGTGTGACAGAGTGTTGGACTAGATGGGCCATTGGCCTGATTCAACATTGGCTTCTCTTATGTTCTTATGTTCTTAAGGAAACAGACAAGTTCACTTGTGAAGTGAGGGGACACAACTCCTAGTCCTTACTGTGCACCATCCCATTTGAGGAAAAGTTCAGAAACCAGAACTTAAAAGTCTAAGTGTCAGCCCTAGCTTAATTCCGTTCATTCAGTCTCCAGAACTGGGGTTTACGTTTGACAGAAGAGACTAGAAAGGAGGTTGAAAACTGCCAGTCTAGCCAAAAAGAGAAGGATTATCACTCCTAGGAAGAGGAAGAATTTTTTTACCAGTTATTCAGAGGGTTCAACTCAGAAGGGACCCCTGGTTTGTGCGAAAAGGGAAACTCTCTTAGACTCTTCGAGAGTGGAAAAGGGAAAGTTATAATCCCATAAGGGAAGTATTTCAATACAGGAAGAAAGTGCTAACTTCCAGGAAACTAAGATAATTTTATGAAATTTTATTAAGACACACTGTTGCTGAAAGAAATCTCCAAGACAAACAGACCTCTCAGAGTCAAGAACTGAGTCTCTAAGAATGTAAGCTTCAAAATAATATAATTTGTATAAACAACAAAATTTACCTCAACTTCTTGCCGCCTGCCCTATTCCTACCCCCACTGTGCCTGTTCAATAAAATAATTCCTGTTTGAACTTTACTTTCTGTTAAGTGCCATTTACAAAGGGAATTACAAGAGGGCACCTGCTTAGCTACAATAAATATCTGGCCTGGGCAAAAGCCAAATAACTTCTCTATCACAGGGTGAGACAGACAGGCAGAAAGTTATAATTCTATAATTCAAATACGCTACTAAGAGGTTGCTCTGTCAGAGTGGGGAACAGTGTTTTGGCAGGAAAATCTGCCTCATAGACAGAGAAGAAGCAGGGGTCTGTCATAGGGGCCATTGCCGAGACACACATGATCCCACAACAGAAAGGAGGACACAGATGAAGCTGCCTTCTGTGGAACCACAGCCTTCATCTATCAAGTTTGATATTATCTGCTTTGACTGGTAGAGACTCCCGGGGTCTCAGGAAGAAGAGACATTTCACATTATCAGCTGCCTGCTATTTTTTTTACTGGGAATGCTGGGAACTGAACCTGGGACCTTCTGCATGCAAAGCAGATGCTCTGTTACGGAGCCATGGCCACACAACTGGCCACACAACTGCCTAATGCTTTCCATATTCTACTAGTGATACTACGGACTGCCAGTGCAGAACAAAATGCCAGGGAACACTGGCTCAACAGCTTTGGCAGTGGCCAATGTGTTCCCTCTCCTCCCTCAGAATATTTTTGCTCCCTTTATACTCCTCCAAACTCTTGAAAAGGCAAACATTTTGGGGACAACATGAACATGAAAATCAGTCCCTCCTCCAGTTCAAGTGAAGTTGCAACCAAGGCAAGGGCAGATTCCTCCTACCTTCCCGCATCTCCCCTCATATATGTTGTCCAACTTCTCAGAACTCCTGGGTCTTCCTTTAAAATCTCAAAAGTGCTTTATTGGAACAGGAAGCCCAGTATTCCCTCCAAATTTTGCTTTGGTCAACATTTTGACAGTGCTTCTCTGCCAACAAGGCCTTCCACTAAGAAAGGATGACTGAATCCTAAACAATATAAAGTGCCTCTTGTGCTCTCTCTCTCCTTCTAATTGAAACTCAGCTGGAGGTTTTGCTATTTAGTAATTCATCACTCACCCTCTGTTCTACTTTGCCACAATCACATACAACCATGCTAATATTAAGGGTTATCACCTCAGTCAATCCCTCTTAAGTTTCTCTGTGCCTGACAATGAACCCCTTTTAATTAACTGATGTTATAACTTAAATCTCTCAGCTCCTGCAGCTCATCTTTCATAAGCAGTTCAAGCTGCAAACAGTGCAAGCCTATGGATACCTACTCAGAAGTAAGATTCACTGAACCCAGTGGGCTTACTCACTAGTAAGCGGGCTTAAGTTTACCAGTGTAACTGTATTACCCAGGGCAGCCCATTGATGGCCTCCCTCACCTCAATTTTACTAAAAGGATTTTCAGAGCATCTTAACCCTCATCTGACACCAGAGGGGTATGTATAACTACTGCTGAACTATGCTTACTACCTTAAGAGTAGTGCAGCAGTGGGAATTGGCAGCCTAGGGAGGTGGTGAGCTCCCTTTCACTTCAAGCAATGGCTGGGCAAACACTTTCCAAGGGTGCTTTAGGTTGATCCTACATTGAGCAGGGGGTTGGACTAATGGTAATTAATAATTATTGTATGGCAGTGTGTGGAGTATAACCAGGAGATCCTCAGATTGTCTGGCAGCCAGTTCTATCTCTTTTAGTGTTATGCACCACTAGGTGGCAAGCTAGACTTGTTCTTTATGGCAAGAAATGTTTCAGAGGTGGTCTGCCATTGCCTTCCTCTGTGTCACAACCTTGGTATTAATTGGAGGAGACCCATCCAAATACTAGCCAAGGGTGACCCTGCTTAGCTTCTAACATCTGACAAGATCAGGCTAGCCTGGGCTGGGGCTGGACTAAATGGTCTGTACGGCCCCTTCCAACTCTATGATTCCATGATTCTAATTATTCTGCTCTCTTGGCTAACTGTCAGAAGGCCCCATGGTTGACTGAGGGGCTAGTAGAACTTTGTGCTATCTGGTGCATCTTCCTTGACATTTTTTCCTTGTTTCCTTCCTTTTCTTGTTTTGACATCTTGTTTAACATCTAAATGCTAAATGTGCCATCCTCAGGAGAGTTAGGTCATTGACTTCCAAAACTACAGATGGGTGTAACTGCTCAGGATTGCTTTATAAATCAAATATGCACAATGGTGCCATCTAGCCACAGATTTTGCCCACGTCAATAGCTAAAGGAAAACAGGAAGTGGCTTTCCTTGGCTGATTTGGGCTCTTCTGCAAAGGTGGAAGTATCTTTCACAGGGAGAGGCACATTACCCCACTGTATAAACAGAACACAAAGCTCCATTATTCACAGAAGATCCAAAGAGAAAAAGGCCAAGAGGAAAGTGACTTGCCACTCAGGTTTCCTTTCCTCTGCTCCTGCAGAACCTCCAGAGCATCCCTGACTTCTCATAGTTGTCCAATAACTACATGTCAGACTCTGTGCACACCACTTCAATGGTGGAGCTACATATTACAACAAATGCAGAGAAGCCACTGAAAAGAGTAACCATGTGTCAAATCATCCCTCCTTACCTGTAGTACAATGCAATATATAAGTTCTATGCTCTATTGTTGGACCTCTAGAGGAATTGGTTGGCCATTGTGTGAGTCAGAAAGATGGACTAGATGGACCACTGGTCTGATCCAGCAGGGCTCTTCTTGTGTTCTTAATTTACTGCTCCATCCCGAATCATTACACTGTGTATTTCGTCAACATAGTTCCAAATTACTGAATGCCACTGGGAGGCACAGGGCAATGTACAATGTAATAATGGGAGTATATTATGTGAGTATTACTATTGGCTACAAGAGGGGACTAGATTTGATAGACAGAGTGCCTGAAGAACTATGGACAGAGGTCCGTGACATTGTAAAGGAGGCAGCAATCACCGCCATCCCAAAGAAAAAGAAATGCAAAAAAGCAAAGTGACTGTCTGATGAGGCTTTACACATAGCAGAGGAAAGAAGAAAAGCTAAAGGCAACGGTGAAAAGGAAAGATTTGCCCAACTGAATGCAGATTTCCAGAGAACAGCAAGGAGAGATAAGGAAGCTTTCCTGAATGAACAATGCAAAGTAATACAGGAAAACAATAGATTGGGAAGGACTAGAGATCTCTTCAAGAAAATTGGAGAAATCAAGGGAACGTTCCATGCAAAGCTGGCCATGATAAAGGACAAAAACGGTAGGGACCTAACAGAGGCAGAAGAGATTAGGAAAAGATGGCAAGAATACACAGAAGAACTATACAAGAAGGACCTCAATGTCCTTGACAACCACGATGGTATAATCCCTGACCTCGAGCCAGACATCTTGGAAAGCGAAGTTAAATGGGCCTTAGAAAGCATTACTAACAACAAAGCTAGTGGAGGTGATGGTATCCCAGCTGAGTTATTCAAAGTCTTAAAAGAAGATGCTGTTAAAGTGCTGCACTCAATTTGCCAACAAATTTGGAAAACACAACAGTGGCCACAGGATTGGAAAAGGTCAGTGTATATTCCAATCCCAAAGAAGGGCAATGTCAAGGAGTGTTCAAACTATCACACAATTGCACTCATTTCACACGCTAGCAAGGTCATGCTCAAAATCCTACAAGCTAGGCTCCAACAGTACATGGATAGAGAACTGCCAGAAGTACAAGCTGGGTTTCGAAGAGGTAGAGGAACTAGAGATCAAATTGCCAACATTCGCTGGATTATGGAGAAAGCAAGAGAGTACCAGAAAAACATCTACTTCTGCTTCATTGACTATGCTAAAGCCTTTGATTGTGTGGATCACAATAAATTATGGCAGGTTCGTAAAGAGATGGGAGTACCGGGCCACCTCACATGTCTCCTGAGAAACCTGTATAAGGGTCAAGAAGCAACAGTTAGAACCGGATATGGAACAACTGATTGGTTTAGCATAGGAAAAGGAGTACGACAAGGATGTATATTGTCACATTGCTTATTTAATTTATATGCCGAGTACATCATGCAAAATGCTGGCCTGGATGAATCACAAGCGGGAGTTAAGATTGCTTGGGAAAAGATCAATAACCTCAGATATGCAGACGATACCACTCTGATGGCAGAAAGTGAAGAAGACCTAAAGAGCCTCTTACTCAGAGTGAAAGAGGAGAGCGCAAAAGTGGGCTTGAAGCTCAACATCAAAAAAACTAAGATCATGGCATCTGGCCCCATCACTCCTTGGCAAATAGAAGGGGAAGTCATAGAAGTAGTGACAGACTTCACGTTCCTAGGATCCCAGATCACTGCAGATGGTGACTGCAGCCATGAAATTAAAAGACGCCTGCTCCTTGGGAGGAAAGCGATGGCAAACCTAAACAGCATGATAAAAAGCAGAGACATCACCTTGCCAACAAAAGTCTGCATGGTCAAAGCAATGGTATTCCCTGTAGTAATGTATGGCTGCGAGAGTTGGACTATAAGGAAGGCTGAGCGTCGAAGAATAGATTCTTTTGAACTATGGTGCTGGAGAAGACTCTTGAGAGTCCCTTGGACTGCAAGGAGATCAAATCATTCCATCCTAAAAGAAATCAACCCTGACTGTTCCCTGGAAGGCCAGATCCTGAAGCTGAAGCTCAAATACTTTGGCCACCAAATGAGAAGGGAGCATTCACTGGAGACGACCTTGATGCTGGGAAAGATTGAAGGTCAAAGAAGAAGGGGACAGCAAAGGATGAGATGGTTAGACAGTGTCATCGATGCAACGAACATGAAATTGAGCAAACTTCAGCGGACAGCGGAAGACAGGAGGGCCTGGCGTAATCTGGTCCATGGGGTCGCGAAGAGTCGGACTCGACTGTGCGACTGAACAACAACAACGGGGGGGGCTCAACATGGGGCTTCCATTTTGGGAAGCAGCCATTTTTCTCTTGTAACATACCTCACAAGGTGCCTGTTGTGAGGAGGAGAAGGAAATGTGATTGTAAGCCACATCGAGACACCTTAAGGTAGAGAAAAATGGGGTATAAAAACCTACTCTTCTTCCCCCTCAAAGAGCAAGGCCACAAGGGCTGATTCTACATTGACTTTTCCCTCCGTTGTTTTATGAAACCTACGTTGGAACATAAATTCCCCTCTGCATTGCATGCTGCTGTCACTTCATTTGATCATCGGGTTTTATGGTACCTTCTGCATAGATTTATGGCCATTTTATGGCTGTTCAGAGGTGACTTTGCAGTCAGTATGGCATTGCCCCGAGATATTTGAATGTGGTTTTGAGCTGCACTTTTTCCTCCCAGTTGAGAAAATGTGGAGCAAATGCTAGATGTAGAATAGCCAAGAGAAAGCAAGTACTGTGAGCAAATGGTGTTACTGTGTCAAAAACCTCATGTCAAGATAATCATCCACACACAGGATGTTCAGACACTCTTTTTGAACCACTTTAGGCATGCTTCAGTAATGGATTTTATGTGCACATTCACACACCAAACATCTGTGCACCATCCCCAGCCATCGCTTCCCAGATCAAACCCCCTTTAAAACAGAGTATTTTGATACCAGGTCCCCAAGTGGTGTTTTCCTGATTCTCTGGTTCTAGCCGCACTTTTCTGATGTCTGATTGCTCCTGTGGTGTCAAGCCACTTCCAGGTACTTCAACCCCCTCCCCTCTGGAAAGCTGCCGCGGAAGCCTGAGGCTTCTGCTTTTCGACCACAATTTTTTTTATGCCTCAGCAGTGTGCGCATAGGCGGAGCTCTGCTCCTAAGTTAATAAAACCAAAGTTTAAACGGTGCCTAGTTTTAGCATTTAGATGAGTTTGGGATCTCATAGAGGCCAGTTTCGGGTCAAAAGTTTAAAGGGAAGTGTGGAAATCGCTGTTCTGCACAAGCATGAAAATTTTAGTTCTACAGATGGCCGCCTGTGTGCATGCTCAAACTGAGAGGGAGGAAAAAACCACCAATGCATGCTCCCATGTGCGGTCGACAGGGAGTGATGTGGTTGCGCAGCAATCCGGAACAAGGAGGTAAGTGTGATCATGATTCCCTGAGTTAAAAACAAAACAAAACATCAGGACCGGAGCAATTTAAATCGCTTCCAGCATGCCATCTGACTGCACCCACAGTGTCCATACGTTAATACAGAACAGTTTCTTTTTAGAGACGTATGAGTCAAAAGGTAAAATGCCATTCTAGTAGTCTGGTCTACAGACTCTCAACACACTTCTCAGGGCAATGCATTTCCGCACCTCTCACAAGTCTTTCTAGAGATCCATATATTCTTTGTTTTGATTAGGAATGCTGTTGAATTTCTCCTCCCTGCTGACTCGATTCAGAATTTCAATCTCGCTCCCCCGTTGCTTGAATCAAACCCACAAGCTTTGTACATTTGTGCCACTTTCTGTATCCAATTCCCCTCCCCATAAAATATACACTTTTTCAACAGTATTTGGTAATAAATCATCATTACACATTATGCAGATATTATATTATAAATGATGTAAATTGTACATATCAGTAGCAGGTAGGCATTGAAAGGGATATAAATTGTTTCAAGGAGGCAAACAAATTATCAGCCTCAGCGGTGAAAATGGTTGGACTGAAACGATTTACAATGGCAACGTATGGGAAGGGAAATAAATGAAAAGAGCCCATTTCTTGTCTCAATTACAAGCCCTTTTCAAGGAGACATCAGTGAAACACAGGTAAGTTTCCACTTCATGAGGTCAATTATTTACGCATGATTATAGCTCTTTGTTCAAGATGAATTTATTTCTTTATATGCTCCATTTATATTCCACCTTTCTCTCTAATGGGGACCTGAAGCAGCTTACGTTGTTCACTTCTCTTCTATTTTGTCCTCACAGCAAGGAGGAGGAGAAGGAGGACGAAGACGAGGAGAAGGAGAAGAGAACATAAGAGAAGGCAATGTTGGATCAGATCAGTACAACACTCTGTCACACAGTGGCCAAAAATACCAGGTACCATCAGGAGGTCCACCAGTGGGGCCAGGACACTAGAAGCCCTCCCACTGCTGCCCCCCCACACCAACAATACAGAACATCACTTGCCCCAGACCAAGAGTTCCTATCTATACCTTGTGGCTAATAGCCACTGATGGACCTCTGTTCCATATGTTTATCCAATTCCCTCTTGAAGCCATCCATGCTTGTAGCCGCTACCCCCTCCTGTGGCAGTAAATCCCATGTGTTATTCACTCTATGGGTGAAGAAGTACTTCCTTTTATCTGTTCTAACCTGACTGCTCAGCAATTTCATTGAGTGCCCACGAGTTCTTGTATTGTGAGAAAGGGAGAAAAGTACTTCTTTCTCTACCTCCTCTATCCCATGCATAATCTTGTAAACCGCTGTCATGTCACCCTCTCAGTCGTTGTTTCTCCAAGCTAAAGAGCCCCAAGCGCTTTAAACTTTCTTCATAGGGAAAGCATTCCAACCCTTTTATCATTCTAGTTAGCCTTTTCTGTGCTTTTTCCAAAACTATAATATCCTTTCTGAGGTGTGGTGACCAGAATTGCACACAGTATTCCAAATGAGGTTGCACCATCAATTTATACAGGGTATTATGATACTGGCTGATTTGTTTTCAGTACCCTTCCTAATAATCCCCAGCATAGTGTTGGACTTTTTTATTGCAGTTGCACACTGTCTTGACATTTTCAGTGAGCTTTCTACTACAACTCCAAGATCCCTCTCTTGGTCAGTCTCCTCCAGTTCAGTCCCCATCAACGTGTATTTATAGTTAGGATCTTTGGCTCCAATGTGCATCACTCTGCACATGGCCACATTGAACCCCATTTTCCATGTTGACGCCCACTTGCCACTTCACTGCTTACTCCCAACTCCAAATCATTAATGAACCAGACTCAGCATGGGTTCTGTAAGGGAAGTTCTTGTCTCACTAACCTGTTAGTGTTTTTTGAGGGAGTGAACAAACATGTGGACAAGGGGGACCCAATAGATATTATTTACCTTGACTTCCGGAAAGCTTTTGATACAGTTCCTCATCAAAGGCTCCTAAGTAAGCTCAATAATCATGGGATAAAAGGACAAGTCCTCTTGTGGATCAAAAACTGGCTTATAAATAGGAAACAGAGAGTGAGTATAAATGGGAAACTTTCTCAGTGGAGGGTGGTAAGCAGTGGGGTACCACAGGGATCAGTACTCGGTCCGATGCTTTTTAACTTGTTTATTAACGATTCGGAATTGGGAGTAAGCAGTGATGTGGCTAAATTTGCAGATGGCACAAAGTTGTTCAGGGTGGTGAAAACCAGGGAGGATTGTGAGGCACTCCAAAGGGATCTGTTGAGGATGGGTGAGTGGGCGTCAACGTGGCAAATGGGGTTCAATGTGGCCAAGTGCAAAGTGATGCACATTGGAGCCAAAAATCCTAAATATAAATACACGTTGATGGGGTCTGATCTGGCAGAGACGGACCAAGAGAGAGATCTTGGAGTCGTAGTGGATAACTCACTGAAAATGTCTACACAATGTGTAGCTGCAATAAAGAAGGCCAACGCTATGCTGGGGATTATTAGGAAGGGAATTGATAACAAATCAGCCAGTATCATCATGCCCCTGTATAAATCATTGGTGCGACCTCATTTGGAATACTGTGTACAGTTCTGGTCACCACATCTCAAAAAGGATATTATAGCATTGGAAAAAGTGCAGAGAAGGGCAACTAGAATGATAAAAGGGTTGGAACACCTTCCCTATGAAGAAAGGTTAAAATGCTTGGGGCTCTTTAGCTTGGAGAAACGACGGCTGAGAGGTGACATGATCGAGGTTTATAAGATTATGAATGGGATTGAGCAGGTTGAGAAAGAAGTACTTTTCTCCCTTTCTCACAATACAAGAACTCGTGGGCACTCTATGAAATTGCTGAGCAGTCGGGTTAGAACAGATAAAAGGAAATACTTCTTCACCCAAAGAGTGATTAACATATGGAATTCACTGCCACAGGAGGTCGTGGCAGCTGCAAGCATGGACAGTTTCAAGAGGGAATTAGATAAACATATGGAGCAGAAGTCCACCAGTGGCTATTAGCCACAGGGTATAGATGGGAACTCTCAGTCTGGGGCAGGTGATGCACTCTATTCTTGGTGCTGGAGGGGGCAGCAGTGGGAGGGCTTCTGGTGCCCTAACCCCACTGCTGGACCTCCTGATGGCACCTGGTATGTTTTGGCCGCTGTGTGACAGAGTGTTGGACTGGATGGGCCATTGGCCTGATCCAACATTGGCTTCTCTTATGTTCTTATGTTCTTATGTTCTTAACCAGTTAAAAAGCATCGAACCCAGTATTGATCCCTGAAGAAGAAGAAGGAGAAGGAGAAGGAGAAGGAGAAGGAGAAGAAGAAGAAGAAGAAGAAGAAGAAGAAGAAGAAGAAGAAGAAGAAGAAGAAGAAGAAGAAGAAGAAGAAGAAGAAGAAGAAGAAGAAGAAGAGTTGGATTTATTTATTTATTTTATTTACTTTCAATTTATATCCCATCTAGCCGGTGAATTTATACTCTGCCCCTCACTTGGAGGCTCAGAGTGGCTTACAATAACCTTTCATTCCTCTCTGCACAACACACATTGTATGGGGTAGGTAGGGCTGAGAGAGTTCTAAGAGAGCTGTGACTGACCCAAGGTCACCCAGCTGGCTTCATGTGGAGGAATCAACCCAATTCTCCAGGTTAGAGTCCACTGCTTTTAACCATTACAATGAGTGGAACAAGGTCACAAAAAAGCTTTTGCGGAAGAGGTGGGATTTGAATCTGGGTCTCCCAAATCCTAGTCAGACACTCTAAACGCTAGACCAGATGGGCTCTCTTGGGGAGGGCAGCTACGTCCATCTGCCAGATACCACTTTCCTCATTTCAAATGATTAAACTCTACAAAAATATTTGGTTTGCTAATTCACATTCATCTGTCCAATTTTCCAAAGGATTCATTGCCCCTTAAATGTATTGCCACATATCTTTAACACAGAAAGATTGTTCTTGGCTGCTTATCCTAAGAGGATGCTTGCAGTGCAATTTCCAGAATGTTCTAATTTTTTATCCTAGTCTTACCATAACACCTGCTGAAGATATCCTTCCCTCTCTTAGGCTGCAGCCCAAAGCATACTTATCAGGATGTAAGTGTCATTGAACTCAATGGGACTTGCTAAACATTTTTTTAAAAAAACTTGAAAATATCAAGCAGTTAACCTTAGATAATTAACATAGTATTTAACCACTACCTCTTTTCACAATGACTGAAATCACAAGGGATGCATCCTCTGCATTTCAAAATTAATTTGTTCATTTATCTTGATGATCTTCTGCATTTATTGAAGTAATCTACCCAAGTGTTATTTTAATACAATTGCAGCCATTCATTACCATTCCTTTGCCTAATGTTAATATTAAATAATCTACTAAAGATTTTCAAGGTTAGAATGCATTGCTCACAATCTATACGGACAGCAGAACACTGACGTTGGCCAATTGTGGACAAAGCTCAGTGCATCCTTTAGAACTTCTATTTGTGAATGCTCCTTTAGAACTTCTATTTGTGAATTCTCCTTTAGAATGTCTATTTGTGAATGCTTACCATGGCCTGTCGGTCTGTCTGTCCGCCCATCCATCCAACTCTTGGAAATGAGAAAAATCTTTAACAGCACTAGTGTATTGTCTGTATTAGAGGTTGAGGGGAATGGCAGATTAAGGTTTGCACATAATCCATGGGACAGTATTGTGCTTGAATTATCAGGCCTTTTCAATGGGATGTTAGATGTGATCCAAACTCCCCCACTTTCAGCTTGACCATTGACAGGTGTTTGAAGCCTGTATGTGCTTTCATTCCCGTACACTGACCCAAACAACCTGCTGTCCATCAGCACCACAAACAACAGCCTGTATTTATGCCCTGGTCTTGTAGGGTTGCCAGTTCAAGGTTGGGAAATACCTAGAGATTTTGGGGGTGGAGCCTGATGAGTAGTAGTTTGGGGATGGGAGTCTACCTTGCAAAGTGGCCCTTCTGTCCAGGTGAACTGACCTCTGTCACTTGGAGATCAGATGCAATCTCAGGAGATCTCCAGCCAGAATCAAGAGCATTCTTATTGAAGTGGCTTTTCTCCATGTTTCTGCTTCTTTGGTAGGCATTTTTTGCTGTGTTTTCCCATGTGGAAGGCTCAGGTATAGCTTCTGCCTTTGCTAGATAAGAAAGTCTTCTTGATGGTACTCCTTTGTTTGATCTGTTTTACCCACTCACACTTGACTCCGCAGCCCCTTCTGGTTCTTTAGGCTCTGCAGGTGTGTCATGTATGTTGTCCATAGTGCTCAAATGCACTGTTTCTGTTTGCTGTGCTTCATTTTCCTCTATTGGTGTAGATTCACTGAGGTCTATTGTTTCCATATTTCTTGATTTCTCTCTTTCATCAATTACTGTTTCTGTTTCTGGGTTGAGGATTTTGTATCCTTTGCATCCCAACGCGTAGCCTACAAAAATGCCTTCTTCTGCTCTAATATCCATCTGGAACCACTTTTCTTTAGTGATATAAGTGTAGGCCTTCAATCACTTTTAGATGATTCTGGCTGGTTTGTGTCCATACCTCAGTTCAAATGGTGCTTGCACCTTTAGTAGGTATTCTGCTTTGCTGGTAGGTAGCAGTGTTGATTGCTTCTCCCCAATACTTGTCAGGTAGCTCTGCCTCAAGGAGCATACATCTGCACATTTCAGAGAAAGAGATTTTTTTTCCCCTTTCTGCTGCACCATTCTACTCTGGAGTGTATGGGACTGTAAGATGATGCTCTGTTCCTTGTTCAGCCAAATAATTCTTCAGTTCATGTCCCACATATTCTTCTCCATTATCAGTGCAAATTCCTAGAGGCTTTCTTTAAAACCTGTTAGTAACCGTTGCCACATATGCTTTAAATTTTTCCAGCACTTGACTTTTCTCTTTAATTAGGTAGGTCTCAGTATATCTTGAAAAGTCATCAATAAAAATCAGCACATATTTATTCCCACTAGGGGGTTGAGTTTCCCACTAGATCCACAAACATCACTGTGTATCACTTCTAGGGGTTGCTGTGCCTGGCTTGCCTCATGTCTTTTGTTAAAGCTAGGTCTACCCCCTTCACTTGAATGCAATGCATATATTTTCCTTCAACAGCACATTTGCTCATCTGTATGCCTTTAGTTAAATTCTGGCTTTCAAGTTAGCTAATTGCATAACTGTCTCGGTGTCCCAACAGTCTGTGCCATAGCCAAGAGCAATTCTTGTGCTCACAATGTTTGGTGAAGTTTGCTTTCTGCATGCAAGGTTCAAGAGTATATAAATCCTGATGCACTTTGCCATTTGCAATTAAATGAAAACTGCTTTGTCTGATATAGCATTTTTCTCCAAAAGATATAATCATGCCTTTCTTTGCAAGTACTCTCACAGAAATAGGATTATTTGCCAGTACTGGGGCATAAAGGCAGTCTTTAACAAGGATGTCTTGGCTCTCTCTGCTTGGGAGTTTACATTTTATGGTTCCTGAGCCAATACCTTCTGTCATTATAGACAGTCTATCTGCAACACTTAATGTCTCTTTCTTTTCTTCACCTAATGTTTCAAAAAAATCTTTATCAGCACACATGTGGGCTGTTCAGGCACTGTCCAGATACCAAATATGACTTTTTGTGGCTCTTTGTGTTAATATAAAACATTCTTTAATGGCTGCCCCATAAATCTGATTGGAACTGTATAGGAAAAGCCTTTCCTGAACTCTCCCTGGTAACACGTCCATGTAACTTTTGTCACCTGCACAGATGGCCTGCACAGATGGCCAAGCTTCATATCCATACAAGACACTGTGACACCTTTTACTAGAGCAAGGAGACATTCAGGTGCCTTCTCACACATGGGCATAGCTAGGCTCAGTATATTAACATATCAAAGTGTTCTCTTTTTTAAAAAAAGAAAATTTATTAACAGGATATAATAGCATGTTCCATATTCAACAACCAATTCTTAGCATATCCTTTTCTAAAAAATTTTATCCCCCCTCCCCTGGCTTCCAATGATGCTCCACCCCCATTAACATTTCTATCAATATTCTCTTACATTCAATTCATTTTCAATATTCAATTCATAATTTCCAACATTTTCCTTTTCTATATTTCACAGTTAGGTAACCTTTCTGTTACAATCCCTTTTCTTATAATACCTCTATTATTTGTTGTTGTTGTTCAGTCGCACAGTTGAGTCCGACTCTTCGCGACCCCATGGACCAGATTACGCCAGGCCCTCCTGTCTTCCACTGTCTGCTGAAGCTTGCTCAATTTCATGTTTGTTGCATCGATGACACTGTCTAACCATCTCATCCTTTGCCATCCCCTTCTTCTTTGACCTTCAATCTTTCCCAGCATCAGAGTCTTTTCCAGTGAGTGCTCCCTTCTCATTTGGTGGCCAAAGTATTTGAGCTTCAACTTCAGGATCTGGCCTTCCAGGGAACAGTCAGGGTTGATTTCTTTTAGGATTGAATGATTTGATCTCCTTGCAGTCCAAGGGACTCTCAAGAGTCTTCTCCAGCACCATAGTTCAAAAGAATCTATTCTTCTGCGCTCGGCCTTCCCTATAGTCCAACTCTCACAGCCATACATTACTACGGGGAATACCATTGCTTTGACCATGCGGACTTTTGTTGGCAGGGTGATGTCTCTGCTTTTTATCATGCTGTTTAGGTTTGCCATTGCTTTCCTCCCAAGGAGCAGGTGTCTTTTAATTTCATGGCTGCAGTCACCATCTGCAGTGATCTGGGATCCCAGGAACGTGAAGTCTGTCACTACTTCTACGACTTCCCCTTCTATTTGCCAAGGAGTGATGGGGCCAGATGCCATGATCTTAGTTTTTTTGATGCTGAGCTTCAAGCCCACTTTTGTGCTCTCCTCTTTCATCCTGAGCAAGAGGCTCTTTAGATCCTCTTCACTTTCTGCCATCAGAGTGGTATCGTCTGCGTATCTGAGGTTATTGATCTTTTCCCAAGCAATCTTAACTCCAGCTTGTGATTCATCCAGGCCAGCATTTCGCATGATGTACTCGACATATAAATTAAATAAGCAAGGTGACAATATACATCCTTGTCATACTCCTTTTCCTATGCTAAACCAATCAGTTGTTCCATATCTGGTTCTAACTGTTGCTTCTTGACCCTTATACAGGTTTCTCAGGAGACATGTGAGGTGGTCTAGTACTCCCATCTCTTTAAGAACCTGCCATAGTTTATTGTGATCCACACAATCAAAGGCTTTAGCATAGTCAATGAAGCAGAAGTAGATGTTTTTCTGGTACTCTCTTGCTTTCTCCATAATCCAGCGAATGTTGGCAATTTGATCTCTAGTTCCTCTACCTCTTCGAAACCCAGCTTGTACTTCTGGCAGTTCTCTATCCACGTACTGTTGGAGCCTAGCTTGTAGGATCTTGAGCATGACCTTGCTAGCATGTGAAATGAGTGCAATTGTGCGATAGTTTGAACATTCCTTGACATTGCCCTTCTTTGGGATTGGAATGTAAACTGACCTTTTCCAATCCTGTGGCCACTGTTGTGTTTTCCAAATTTGTTGGCAAATTGAGTGCAGCACTTTAACAGCATCTTCTTTTAAGACTTTGAATAACTCAGCTGGGATACCATCACCCCCACTAGCTTTGTTGTTAGTAATGCTTTCTAAGGCCCATTTAACTTCGCTTTCCAGGATGTCTGGCTCGAGGTCAGTGATTATACCATCGTGGTTGTCAAGGACATTGAGGTCCTTCTTGTATAGTTCCTCTATTATTAATAACTATCAAAACATAGCAGTCTGTTTTTCACACCCCAGTTAAGTTCTAAATAGTCCTTAAAATCTTTCCAATCTGCTAAAAATTCTTTGTCTTCTTTTCCATGAAGTTTTCTTGTCAGCTTGTCCATTTCAATCATAAAAATCATTGTTTTTATCCATTCCCATTTGTCAGGTACCTGCTCCTGCTTCCAAAACTGAGCATAAGTCATTCTTGCAGTTGAGATTAAGTACCATAACAAAGTTCTCTTTGCCATTTTGACTTCTTCTAATTTAAGTCCTAAAAGTAAGAGAAATGAGATATCAAAGTGTTCTCTGACCTGCTGTGGCTCACGTAGGCAATGGCTAGTAAATGGAGATTTAGACACGCCCCCTCAATCCCTCATGCTTGGATAAATGAACATATCCAGTGGTGACGGAGAAGAGGGTTTAATTGTGAGAACCCTATGGGAAAAGGGCCTTCATGGGAAAAGCGTCTTCTTGGGAGAAGTGGCTCTTTGTGGTTTTCTTGTTTTGTTCCATGCTGGAAACAAAGAGTCCTCTTTTGGACTGGTTACTTGCTTGCTTGCCATGGACTTTGACTAACAAGCAGCTAAGCTGGACTTGGGTGCCAACAGCATCATGGAATTCCTGTTCAAGATTCCCTGGTGAGACTTTTGGGACTCTTTGCACATTGAATCATCTGGTACCTCTGAAAGCTGGTAATTATGGAATGCCTCTATGTGTAGTTAGAGCTGTCTAGACTATAGGCATTATTTGTTTTTGTTTACCTTTTGCTAGTCTCATTATATATGCATGCTTTTGCACTGAATAAAAGATAATATATATACCCAATATTACCTGGACGTGTTTCCTATGTTGCAACTTGACTCTAAGGCTTAATCTTGTGCCTAGGCTGTCTCTGGTGATGCAGCTACCACTGTGTTAATTAATTGCTTGCAGCCCTGATACAGGGCTAGTAAAGTGTCAATTCCCAGAAACCAGACAGGAGGAGGGGACCTCTGCTCCTGAGCTGGTGGGAATCTGTTGTCCAGAGGTCCTGGTGGCAGAACTACTGGTAATCCCTGGAGGGTGTGCAGACATTCTCTTGGGTTTGTGTAAGTGTTCCTGAAGCATATGGGATTTTGACTCTCATCATTGGACTGGGATGAGATGAGAAAGCCTGTACATGCTGGCAGCTTATGGGATTTTGGTATCTCTCAATCCTGGATGGGGGTGAGGGAGAAGAAAAATCCTGCACAGGAACTTCCTTGCCATTTCCTCCCTTTGCTTTAAGAAAGGCTTTCTTCTGCTTTGTGTTAGAACAATCCCTCTTAATGTGGCCACACTTCCCACAGAGGTGATAAACGATCCCACTTCTGTTATTTACATTCAAAGCCATCTGATCAGCAGTTGGTTTAAATTCTTTGTCAGATTTTTCTAATTGTCCATGTTTGTATGTTTCCTCCTCTGATTTATAATTTCTGTTAGGGATAGATTACTCTTAGATTCAATTTGAGAGTCATATATTTTCATATGACTTTGTCAGACTTATTAATAGTAACACAATCAGATCTTGATCAACAATTTTCTTTCCTGAACTCCTCAATTGCTCAGCCAATCCAAGCTTCTTGTCCAGGTGATGATGTAAATTACCTCCCTCTTTCATGTTAATACTGAAGAGTTTCTTTTGTAGATAGAGCTGGCTCTTTAATGAAGAATTTACATGTAGCCTTTCCAGCTCACAGTTTTGGTTGTTGACATCTGAAATGCTCTTAATGCATTTCTGTCAGTTAAACCCTTGATGGTGGCACCTCTTGCCTTTTCATTGTTTCAGCCCCAGCTTCTCTGCTTTGTCAGGTCATCATCTCCTGGTCAGGCATCCTGGATAACGTCCCATAATCCTGTTTCAAGACAGTGACTCTCCATTCATTCTCTCCAAATTAGAAGAAGAAGAAGAAGAAGAAGAATTGGATTTATACCCCACTCTTCATGACCTGAAAGAGTCTCAGAGCAGTTTACAATCCCTTTCCCTTCCCCTCCCCACAACAAACACCCTGTGAGATAAGTGGGGATGAGAGAGCTCTCTCAAGAACTGCCCTTGAAAGAACAGCTCTGAAAGAACTTATGGCAGACCCAAGGTCACAACATCAGCTGCATGTGGAGTGGGGAATCAAACCCAGTTCTTCCAGATTAGAGTCCACTACACCAAACTGGCTCTCATATAATTGTTCTCCGTGAGCTTATCTATCAAGTGACCGTGCTGTGCACCATAGGAGGTTGCCATCTTTGCTCCTTTGTTCTCACCTGCACATGCCAAGAGCCTCTGGCAATCTTTCTACCTTTAATCAGGGATGTGCTTAATCTGGGCCACCATAACCCCTGTTGGCAGAGTAATTAACACAGCAACAGTGTACAACCTGATTAAAGAGTAGATAAAGGTTTATTTAGGAATCAACATACTTGATAGGAAACAGGAGGGACAGAGATAGGTTCCTAACTATATCTCTAGCTGAGAGAAAGGGTGAGACTGAGCGTGGCATTTCCGAGAAGAAGGGGGAAATTGCCTTAAGAGTAGCAATCTGGAGCAGGCAGACAAAGAATGACACTTAATATGAGACAAGGTGCTGACTTCACTATCTTATCTAATTGTCTTCTTGCTGCCCCCTGCAGGGTCTTTCTGTCTTCTTTGTACACCAGATATTGCCTTTTCCAAAACCTACTGGGGGAACTGGGACCTATGCACACAAGGAGAGTGGATTGTTTCTCAAACTTTCCAAATATTTGGTCCCTTTACTCCAAGTTTTTTTTTTTCTCTGAAGATTCTGATGTCCAGTAGTCTCTGAATATTAAAATCTCTGGCATCTACATTTGACAGTTGATTTTCAAGAGAGATCTGGGAGTACAACCCCTCCTGTCTTTGGCAGGACTCCCCTGTTGGCTCTCTACAGTTGCCCCAGAGGGTCTGGGTACTTTGCAAAACAGCACAGAATAATGTCCTGCCCAGGGCTCTTTTTGTAGCAGGAACTCCTTTGCATATTAGGTGACACACCCCTAATATAGCCAATCCTCCAAGAGCTTACAGTAGCCCCTGTAAGAAGAGCTCTGTAAACACTTGGAGGATTTGCTACATTAGGGGTGTGTTGCCTAATATGCAAAGAAGTTCCTACAAAAAGAGCCCTGGTCCTTACGCTTGACTGGGAAATCAACGGAAAGTGCAGAAAATTGTCCCTCTTTGTGAAAGCAGAAAGGTCTGGCAGTCTCACAAGCATTTCTTTTCTATCTCTTCCTTATTTTAAGTTTGGAGGACATTTCCAAAGGAATAAAAATCAATATGATACCCTCCACCCAGAAAAACAGTTTGGCAAAAACTCCATGAAATACAACCCAGACAAAATAATCTTTTTTTCCTAAAATGGCAAAAAGCATAACAAATATTACAAATGGGGACAGAAGAACAGAAACAATCAAAAGTTTGGAATGCCATGATGAGATTGTGATTTCAGACTGTAGTATGATGAACCTTCCTTTTCAGTTCCTGCTTTCATATTTTTTTTTCTGGCTCTTGTTTCACGTAAAGCGGGATGGCAACTGGCAAAACTGCCAAACAGCTTGCAATATGTGGAGACCAAAGAATGTATATCCCTGCCCACCTCTCTCTCTCTCTTTCTCTCTCTCTCTTCCCCTTTTCCCCTTTTATGTTCAATTATAGCACTGACATTTTGAGAGCTACCAGTCTCTAGTGGAATTGGCTCTTTGTGTTAGACATCTCCTTAAAGACGATATGCTTCAGTATAAACATAGTGAGTCAGATTTTGTATTACAGACTCCCATTCTGTTGATCCTTATGTCCTGCGAATCAGATACTGTGGCCAGCATAATGCGCACGTATAAGAATATCTGGCAACCCAAGACATGGCTTGTAGATGTGAAAAAATAGTGGTATGATGCCATCTACCTGTTAGTTTTGAAAACTGCTAGGTGAGGAGAAAGTGTTGGAGCACTTTAAAGATACATATGCATACTGGGGCCATTTATAGGGGCTAGTGTGTCATCGGGGTGATGAGATGGAGCTTTTCTCTCAGAGCCTCAGCACAGTGTCTACAATATGAGGATAATGGTACTGGCTTACTTTACAAGGTTATTGATAGGATTATAAATGGCATCTATTAAATACTTAGACCACTTGAAAGCATTACAAAAATGCTAAGTATTTTTTATTATTCAAGAACCTACTTCATCAGACATGGGTCATGAAGATAAACATGGGGGCAGCTGTGGAGGAAGTGGGATTGTTCTGCATCCGTTGACTGACGAATGAGTGGATTTGTGCTGAAATCAGAAATGCTATAAATGAACCTCTCGAGATTCAGTCACGATGGAATATCAAGAGGTCTTTTAAAAGACGGGCTCAGGTACACGCAAGCACTGTTGACTAAGCCTCAGTTTGTTTGTCTGTTTAAAACATCTTTATGCCACTTTTCCATCCAATCAGGGTCCACAAAGCAGGAAACATAAAAAATAAGCAATTGAAATGCAGTTAAAAATATAAAATTCAGTTAAAAACACTAGAAGGAGGGCCAAAAACTATTATTGGAGGTATGTCAGATGAAACAAAAAAAGTTGCTGATGAAACATACCAATAGAGGGAGACAGATAAATCTCCCTGGGGAGAGAATTCCAAAGTTTTGGTGCCAATGTGGCCCTTTCTTGGAATGCCACCCATATAGCCTCAGATGGTGGGGCACCCAAAGCAGGGCCTCTAAAGATGACCAGACTAAGTGAGTAGGTTCATGTGGGAGAAGATGGCCCTTAAGGTATGTTGGTCCCGGAATGTCAGAAGGAATGTGAGAGATCTTATCTGCAAAGTGCTTAGCAAAATGATCACAGCAGGCTGCAGAGCAGCCCACCTCCTCCCTCTGACCAGAACCCAATAGGCCCCTGGCCACTCTGAAGAGTTCTGTAGGTCTCCACTGTGTGGATGGAATGGTGGCAGCGAGCATTGCTTTTTTGCCACCATCACCACCACAGAGTAGGCTTTCAACTGAGTCCATGTCTTGTCATACTTATCTCCATCATCACACTAGCTGTTTCCCCTGTCTTTTCATTGTCCACAGCCTCTCAGTAAGCCATGGAGCTGCCTGGGATCTTCAGCCTGAGAGAGGGCACCGAGGTGAAGTCATGTAAATTGCCTGTGTCATTTCCCCATTCTTGAGGTCCACCAGGGCATTGACAGGAGTGCCAACCATATCAGCAGGAAAATCCCCCAAGGATGTCTGAAAACCTATTGGATCCATCAGGCTATAGGGACAGATCATCTTAATCCCCCAGGGAATCTCTCTAAGTCCTCTGTAATACCTCTGAGGATGCCAGTCACAGCTACTGGCAAAACGTCAGGTCCTACAATGCCAAGACCACGGACACACAATTCGGAAAATCTACAGCAACTTCTGTTTGAAGATGTTTCCATTGTCATGTGGCCAGCATGATTAAACACCAAGATGCACGGAACACTGTTACCTTCCCACCAAAGTGGTGCCTATTTATCTACTTGCAATTTCTTGCTTTCGAACTGCAAGGCTGGCAGGAGCTGGGGCCAGAGACAGGAGTTCACTCTGTCACACGGCACTTGGGTCTCGAACTGCTGAACTACAGACCTTCCAGTTCGCAGCTCAGCGTCTTAACCTCTGAGCCACTGCGGCCCTACCATATATGCATACAATACACCTAAAAAGTATAATCTACTGAGGAACAAATAATATTGGGAAATGTGCACATTTTATGGGGAAAATGTGGTGAAGGGAAAGAGAAAATGCCACCTAAAATAAAGAATCTTGTTCATTTTGCAGAGGAAAGAAGCAAAATAGAAACAAGGATTTGTGGTCCAAATCGTTCCTACTTCAGAACATTCACTGTCTATGTATCACATACCCTCCATTTTATTCTCACAGCAACTACGTGAGGTGGGTTAAACCAAGAAAGGGAGTGTGTAACTGTCCCACCGTCACACAGTGTGCTTTATGGCTGAGTGGGGATTTGAATTCAGGTCTACAGTCTTAGTCCAACACTCTGCTACCATATTGCACTGACTCGCACAGTGGCCCAGGGAATGACTGTTTTCTTGCCAGCTCGATGGCTGAGTTTCAGCTCCTCCCTTGTCAACAGCAAGACTTTCAATGGGGACAATGCTCCAAGAATAAATTTCTAACTTTAAGCTGGCCTCCATAGGAGCTTTCAGATTCCGTCAGTATCGTAAGCACCATAGCCTATCTTCCATCACACCCAAAAGGCTGTGTGAATTATTCCTTAGCGAGCACCTCAGGAATGCCATTTGCTGTTTGTAGCTGTTTAAAATCCATCAGCATGAGGTTCTCAGCTTGGAAATGGCATAGTCGAACAAGCAGGCTACTGCATGCTCCAGTTTATTTAATATATTTCTCTAGTTAGCTGACAAATTCTTCATGGTCTATCAAATACAAGAAATTAACAATTTCACAAGTGTTTGCAAAGTGCCAATACGGGGGCTTGAGTTCCAAACCAGGGCTGAGGAGATCTAGGTTCAAATTCCACGCAACTCACTGGGTAACTTTCAGCCAGCTACCCTTCAGCTTCACGTACCTCACAGGAGGCGAAAATGGACAAAGGGAGAACCATCTTTGCCACCTGCAGATTTTCCAAATGAGATGGAGTATGAAAATTACCCCATGAGGAGATTTGCAAGGCCCAAAAGTATGAAAAAGACAAACTGTATTTTGGCTTGGCACTAAATTTTACTACCTAAATGCCAAGTCAGTAGACAGTACACTGAGGCCTGAAGGTAATGGGCAATTTAATAGGCATACGTTCCCTTGAGTCTAACGCTTACAGCGAAACTACAACCAGGCCCAGGAACAGGGTTACAGTCACTATGGAAACCAGTCCCTTCCTATCTTTGCATTTGGTACATCTGTCTTATTCTGTCTGCAGCTCTCAAAGAGAGAGAAAAAACCCGCTGTGATATAACACAGGATAATAGGGAGAAATAAACAGAGGAGGAGATGAGAATCTAGACCAGATACGGGAAAAGGAAAATTCCGGGAAACTTTGCTGAATAAGAACACGGCTTATCATCTTTTCTGTCACTGGTATCGAGAGGGAGATTTCATGTGCCGCCCCCTGCCCATTTGTGTCAGAGTGTCACAATGGTTAGGATATACATACATATGTACATACATACATACATATATACGTACACACACACATGCATAGATATTTTCAGTAGCGGGAGGGCAAGGGCTTATCATTTTGTTATGCTTTGTTTCACACTAGCTTTCATCACTCCAAGTTGCACTAACAACCAAGAGTGCGTAGATAACTCTGACATCGGAGGGAGAGCGCAGCGCCTGTTATTAACAGCAAGTAGCGATCACACTGTACCCCATCCTGGAAAAGTAATAACAACTTTTAGCACTTATACAGCACTTCAGCATTTCAAAGCATTGCACAAACATTAATTCATTAAATACGCATTCCTTGGAAGCAGCCAACATTCGGTGTTTTAGAAATGGCAAATTCACAGTGAAGTTGAGCACAGCTGGATTCTCAAAGAGAGCTGATATCATCCTTCCTTTTAAAATCTCCTGAGCTTCTAGGTCCTTGATCCTGGGGGTATTGGAATAAATCCCATTGACCTCAATGGGTATTATTATCAATTGTTGCAGTCATATGTTTGACTGGTAGATGGCGTTCTGCAGTTCGAGATCGAGCCAAGTTCTTGGGAATTGCAGAAGTATCTTTGCAGGATACTTGCTGCTCCAAGCAACACTGTCTTCTGGTGCTGAGCTGGTGTTATTTGCTCAATGTTCAGAATATCCAGGTGTGTCTTGAGCCTTCTAGGCACTGCTTCAAGGGCTCCAATGACAACTGGCATGATGGTAACCTTCTTCTCCAAGAGGCTCTCAAACTATTCATAAAGGTAAAGGTAAAGGTTCCCTTGCTCGAAAGCCAGTCGAATCCGACTCTAGGGTTGCGGTGCTCATCTCCGTTTCAAAGCCGAAGAGCCAGCGCTGTCCGAAGACGTTTCCGTGGTCATGTGGCCGGCATGACTAAACACCAAGGTGCACGGAACGCTGTTACCTTCCCACCGAAGTGGTACCTATTTATCTACTTGCAATTTCTTGCTTTCGAACTGCTAGGTTGGCAGGAGCTGGAACTAGAGACAGGAGCTCACTCTGTCTTGCGGCACCCGGGTCTTGAACCGCTGAACTACTGACTTTCCACAGCCTGCAGTTCAGCGTCTTAACCACTTGAGCCACCGCAGCCCCCAAACTATTCATAGCTCTTGGTATTTTGTCACTGGTATTTGTCATTGGTCTCCTGGTCTTTCTTTCTATTCTGCCGTCTCCTGGGAGTGCAATGTCAATGATCCAAACCCTACTTCCCATTTTTTTTCCTACAATACTGACATCAGGGATGTTATGATCCAGGTGTTTATCTGTTTGTGGTTCAAAGTCTCAAAGAATCTTTGTTTCATCATTTCCTATGATCTTGTCTGGTTTTTGCTTCCATGAATTTCTGGCTGATGGTAAGCCATGCTTCTTGCAAAGATTCCAGCGCAACAGAGCTGCAACTCTATCATGATGTTCTTTGTAGTCAGTCTGAGCAATTGAACTGCAGGCACTGACCATGTGGTCGACTGTTTCACTCTTTGTCCTGCAAAGTCGACATTTGCTGTTATCGCTGGTCCTCTGAATCTTGGCTTTCATACTTTTCGTTTTGAGTGCCTGCTCTTCTGCAGCTATCCTTCCATTTCTTTCTTCAAGTGCCCATTTTGGAGCCACTACCAGACGTTTTTTAAATTCTCTATGCCTTTCAAATATTGCCCATGCAAGTGCTTTTCCTTCCAGTTGCCAAAGTGGGTTTTGACTTTAATCTTTTTGAAATCTTCTTTGGTTTCTGCAACCTTAAATAAGTCTGCCTTGTACACTTCAACTAGAAGCTTCATTTTGCTTTTCTTGGTGTAGGCATTCAGTGTTCATTTTTTCTTGTCCAACTGGTTGCTTAACTAGGAAGCCTCTTCCAGCTTTATCTGCTGATGGGCAGCCAACCAGACTCTGCCCCAGATGTTTTGGACAGGGCATTGGAAGCCGAGGCTGGATGGCTACAGCAGAGTCAGCGGAAAGTAAACCCAGTGAAAACAGAGGTCCTGTACCTGGAATCGGGGATCTGCCTCCCAACCCTTGGCAGGGCACTGTTGATGCCAGCACTGAAGGTGAGGAACCTAGGGGTGATCCTGGATGCCTCATTTTCCATGGAGGGCCATGTCACCACTGTTGCCAGGCCAGCCTTCTACCAACTTCGGCTGGACAAGCAACTGGTTCCCTATCACACCTTTCGGGACTTAGCTACAGTGATCCATGCAATGGTCACTTCCAGGTTGGATTACTGTAACTCGCTCTACACAGGGCTGCCCTTGAACCTGACTTGGAAACTGCAGCTAGTGCAAAATGCGGTGGCACACCTGCTGACAGTGATGTGTGGGTGTGTATTCAGCCAGGGTTGTGCCAATTGCACTGGCTGCCAATCAAGGTTATGGCATTAACCTTTAATCCCTATGCGGCCAGGGACCAACATACCTATGGGACCGTCTCTCCCTCTGTGTGCCCTAGAGAGGTTTACGCTCTGTAGAGCAACATCTCCTGGTAGTCCCCGGCCCGAAAGACATCTGACTAGCCTTGATCAGGGTCAGGATGTTTTCTGCTCTGGCCTCAACCTGGTGGAACATGCTTCCACTTGAAATCAGGGCCCTGCAGGACTTATTACAGTTCCTCAGAGCCTGTAAAACAGAGCTGTTCCACCAGGCCTTTGGCTGAGGTGGCAGACATCCAATCCATCTCACCCTGCTCATGCTGCTTGCAGTGCTTACAGTGTCCGCTGCGATTCGCCCTGCTCAAAGAGGTCAGCAGAGCAGCATCAGAAAACAGATTGCTATTAATTACCATCTAATTCAGCATCTTGCAGGAGACACCATGAACTGCCTTGAATAGCTGCCATCTTATTCTGATTAGACTGAAATTTGGCTTTATATTTCATTTTAATGTTAGCTTTGCTTAAATTGTTTGTTAATGCTTAATGTTACTGTTTTGTTTAATAATGGGATGTTGTGACCCACCCTGAGCCTACATGTGGGGGAGGGTGGAATATAAATAAATAAATAACTCTATTGGTGAGTAAAGATGTTCAACATCATGTCTAGGGTGTAGTGAGTGATGCCTTGCCACTATCTTGTGAGTTTTGCAGTCTATTGCTTCTAATTCTGCTTGTTTCCAATCCATAATACCAGCAGTGTATTTTAGAACTGGGACTGCCCATATGTGAATTGATTCTACCATGTTGCCTCCATCTAATTTCATCTGCAATATCTTTTTAGCTCTTTGGTAATACACCTTGGTTATATTTTTTTCTTAACCAGGGTATGTTTGATGTTGTCAGCTTCCAGCATTCCAAGATATTTAGTTTTCTTCAGAGTCCAGTGTTTTGATATTATTGTTGATTGACATCCTGATTTCTTCTTGTTCAACAATCTTTCCTCTATTCAGTGCTAATGCTGCATACTTATCAAGGCCAAATTCCATTGCTATATCTTTGCTGAATATTCGAACTGTATCTAGCAGAGGGTCAGTCTCTGATTGATGTCTTTCCAAATATTTTCAAGTCATACATACACAACAGGTGTGAAATCTTTGGGCCTCTCTTTGAAGAAGAAGAAGAGGAGGAGGAGGAGATTGGATTTATACCCCACCCTTCACTACCCAAAGGAGTCTCAGAGTGGCTTACAAACTCCTTTCCCTTCCCTTCCCCACAACAGACACCCTGTGAGGTAGGCGGGGCTGAGAGAGCTCTGACAAAAACTGCTCTTTGTCAAGAACAGTTGTGCCAGAACTATGTCTTGCCCAAGGTCATCCAGTAGGTGCAGGTGGAGGAGTGGGGAATCAAACCCGGTTCTCCCAGATTAGAGTCTGCGCACTTAACCACTACACCAAACTGGTATCCTAGGCCTGTGTGCTTGAGAATGACGGTGAGTGGTATTAAGGCAATGATAAAGAGCAGCGGTGATAGTGAGTCTCCTTGGGAAATGTATTATTGTTATTACTGCTATTCAAGGCTCTTTTTGTAGCAGGAACTCCTTTGCATATTAGGTGATCACTTTCCTAAACCCTAATGTAGCCAATCCTCCAAGAGCTTACAATAGCCCCTGTAAGCAAGCTCTGTAAGCTCTTGGAGGGTTGGCTACATTAGGGGGGGTGTCGCCTAATATGCAAAGGAGTTCCTGCTACAAAAAGAGCCCTGCTGCTACTACTAAGCACCATCTATATGCATAATATTTAAATACACAGAACTCAAGGGATTTTAATTGAAAATATAAGAAGAGGGAGACAAGAAAGGGAGGGATGTGGAGGCAGGGAGAAATGGTGAGGTGGGGGGGCTGCCATCCTAAGCAGGCCTACTGTGACTCCTCAAGGTTTTGTTACCAGAAATATATCTTTTGAACATTATACCAGATTGTTATGGGCACTATGATGTATATTTGTTGACATATATACTTACTGCAGCTAGAATTCTTGTAGCAAAAAGTTGGAAATCCGAGAAATTATCCTCCAGAGATGAACTGGTAGGAAAATTATATGAAATTGTGGAAATGGATAAGCTTAATATTATACTTCAAAGAAAAGATGATAAGATTTTCCAAAAAGGATGGGACAGAGTTTATAAATGGTATGAAAAGAATGTCTACTATTAACTCCAAGGTTTGGAATACGACATGTATTATTGTCATAAACGGTCCTAATATGTTATTAAATCTATAAATAAATATTTTTTTTAAAAAAAGTTTTCCAATGGGACTTACTCAGAGGAAAGTGTGCTTAGGATTGCACTGTTAACAGACTTACTTCTGAATAAACATCCTTAGGAACACACTATAAGAAATCCATTCCATGCAGGCTGTATTTAGCAGTGTGAATGCTCCCTCTAAGTTGTGGAGACTTGTGAGCAAAAATTCTACTTTGCGAGCTACTGGCATTAAAGTTGTGAGTGAATGATTTGGCTACTGCATAAATCAGTCTGCTCTGGAGCCATCCTCCCTGAGCTGAGACAAAAATGTGTGAGCCAGAGGCTAAAAAGCTGTGAGCTAGCTCACACTAACTCAGCTTAGAGGGAACACTGGTGAGATCCTAAAAAGGTTACACCATTTTAATTCCACAGAGGCCAACACAGCTTGATGGGTGGAACTCAACTAAGGAGTTCACTATAAGTCATTCTTTTCTTCTTGTGCTACCGGCAGAGAAGTACAGGAAAGAATGCTGGCCTTTTTTTGTCCTCGGTAGCCAGTTTGGTGTAGTGGAGGTGGTGGCAGCTACAAGCATGGACAGTTTCAAGAGGGAATTAGATAAACATATGGAGCAGAAGTCCATCAGTGGCTATTAGCCACAGGGTATAGATGGGAACTCTCAGTCTGGGGCAGGTGATGCACTCTATTCTTGGTGCTGGAGGGGGCAGCAGCGGGAGGGCTTCTGGTGCCCTGGCCCCACTGCTGGACCTCCTGATGGCACCTGGTATATTTTGGCCGCTGTGTGACAGAGTGTTGGACTAGATGGGCCATTGGCCTGATTCAACATTGGCTTCTCTTATGTTCTTATGTTCTTATGTACGGACTCTAATCTGGGAGAACTGGGTTTGATTCCCCACTCCTCCACTTGCATCTGGCTGGATGACCTTGGGCAAGACGTAGTTCTGATAAGAGCTGTCCTTGAAAAAGAGCAGTTTCTGTCAAGAGCTCTCTCAGCCCCATCTACCTCACAGGGTGTCTGTTGTGGGGAGGGGAAGGGACAGGAGTTTGTAAGCCGCTCTGAGACACCTTTGGGTAGTGAAGGGTGGGGTATAAATCCAATCTCTTCTTCTTCTTTTTCTCAGTATGCAAAAAGCATTCCCAATATCTTTGCATCCATCCGACTACAGTAAACATCATGTTAAGCTTGCAACAGGGGCCCCAGGTATTTGGTAACGTTCTGGATCTACAATGAAGGCAGTATAGACAAAACTGATAAATACAATTGAGTACTCACACTGTTCTGCATTGGATGTTCTTTTCATTTTGATTGTAATTGTAATCATAATCTTAGGTTTATTTTATTGACCACTGGCCACCCGAGAGTTCTGTTTTGTGGCTGAAAAAATGGATATGAATGCATAAAGAATGGAATGGAGAAATAGAATCAATTTTGGGTAGCGGTGGGCATGTTGATCTAGGATCTGAGAGACCTGGATTCAAATTCCCATACTGTTACACTCAGTGGGAGACCTTGGGCCAATCAGTCTCTTGGCCTAACGTACCTTACAGAACTTTTGTGAAGATAAAGTGAGGGAAGGGAGAATGATGTATGTAGGATTAAAATGGGGGAATTCCTGGAGATTTGGGGGAGGTGCTTGGGGAAGGCAGAGACTGGGGAGAAGTAAGAGTTCAGTGCAAATGGGATGCTTAGGGTTGCCAACCTCCAGGTGGTGGCTGGAGTTCTCCTGGAATTACAACCGGTCTCCAGACAACGGGGATCCGTTCCCCTGGAGAAAATACCTGACTGGGAAGGTAGAATCTATGGCATTATACACTACGCAGATCCCTCCCCTCCCCAAACCTTCCCCTCTCCAGGCTCCACCCCTAAATCTCCATGTATTTTCCAACCCAGAGCTGCAAACCTAGCATTTCCCTCTGAAACTGCCATTTCCTCCAGGAAAATTGAACTCAGTAGTCTGGAGATCAGTTGAAATCCTGAGAGAATTCCTGCCCCCCAAAAAACTCCAGGAATTTAACAAGGCTGAGCTGGCAAGCCTACCCAGCCTACAGTCAGAGCACTACAAGACAAAGCAGGAAACACAAGAGAAGCCTTCGATAAACTCTGAAAAATGGGGAAAAAATACCTCACAGCTCCCCCTAGAGTTCATTTGGGCTAAGAACATCTTCTATCAGTATCTCCCATATTCTCATCTCTCCAATATTGTGTGTATTACTGAAGACCGTTGTCCTTAAAATGGCTACAGCAAGGAATTTAGAGGAGGAATTCCTCTGTGATATCTAGAACTTGACCTTGCCAATTTAAAGTACACTAAAATTTCCCCTAGGTTCAGGGCCCTACCCACACATCACTGAACTAGAGGAGACGTTTCTTGTGAGACAGAAATTGCTTCCAAAAGGTCTCCCCTCTTTCATTTCTGCTCTAAATGGTAGCAGAGATGCACGGCCTGTTCTGCAACTTCAGCACCTTACATTTTATTCCTGTCTTCTTTTTAAGGGTAACTGTAGATGCCATGTAAGTGTAAAAGGAAGAAAGAACCTTTCAAATGTTTGCTACTCATCTGTCATCTTTTTTCTCTCTCCTGCAGCTGAGTGGCAGAGCATCTGCTTGGCACGAAGAAGGTGTCAGGTTCAGTCCCCAGCATCTCCTGTTAAAAGGTTCCAATAGGAAGAGATATAAAAGATCTGAGACCCTGGAGAACCGCTACCAGTCAAAACAGACAGCACTGACTTTCCTACACCAATGGTCTGACAGTGTAAGGTACCACATAACCAGTCGTGTTGAAAATGAGTCTATAAGGGTCGCATCAGTGGCGTTTGGTACAGATGCAGGTATTATGGCTTTTTAAACATTGGGAATGTGATGTAGATCAATAGAGAACATGAAGAGACAATCACCGAGGTTTAATTCCCACAGATTCCAATGGCCCTTGATATGATTAAGGCCCACCCAACCCCGACTCCACACACACAGCGAAACAGCAAGGGAATGGAAATCCCTCTTCATTGAGTGTCAGAGTTCCCAGCCCTATGCCAACTAATACCAGGAGATTTTAGGAAAGGTGTCTGGGGAAAGTTGGGTGTTTCAAGAGGAAGTGATGGCACTTCTAAGTGAGGCTCTAAGAATTTCCTTTAATCTACTTGCAATATTATTTAAAAATAATATTGGAGATATTCCTAGAGTGTCACTATCACCACCATTTCTCCCCATTTTTTCTCCCACTCCTCAAATTATCAAGGGCTTGGGGACCAGGGGTAGGATCAGCTTTTTACCTGCTGCCAGAGGGCAAATGGAAAGCCTACTGGGTATTAATATTGCAACCATGAGGGTGAAGCCAACTGTACAGGTCTTTCATTTGTTTTTGAACCTGAGGTCTCATGTAGCTTCTATGCAACTTGCAGGTAGATCAATGGAGAAGAGGCTCCGACAGTGCTGGTGTAGCCCAGAGGTGCTGCCTTACTCATGGATAGCCCCAATGGCAGGGCACCCCACTTCTGACCTGAACCAGAGACCCACAAATTCAGGCCGAAGAGGACATTCTTGACCTGAGCCACAGAGCTAGCCAAAGCTCTGCAAAAGGCTTTCAATTTCAGATTGCACAAGGCAGCTCACAGAGCAATCTCCAAACCTCCCCTCCACCCAGCAAAGGTATGCATATGAAACAATTGCGAGTTCTTCCAGGTAAAGTATGTGCATTTCCATAGCTATTCAGTAGCCACTTGGCAAAACTGCTCTGCTTCCAAACCCTCATGTAGTCTCTTTTGTATGACACTTGTGCCTATGTGGAAATCCTTTGTCTCAACATCTGACCTTCCTGCCTCCTCCCTTAGGATACTGAGATTAAATTAATCAGACATTAATCTAATCGGCGATCCTTCCTGATGCCAATCAGAAAACCATCTCCCCCTTTTGTCTAAGCCTGGGAACCTATTCAACCTACCCCAGTTGGACCATCAGTGGTCATCAAACCCATTCAGCCAGCTCCAGTAGGGCCATCAATAGGTGTTAACCCCATCAAGTTCTGGCCCCAGAGACTGCCACCAAAATTCCTATAAAAATAGAGAGCATGCCCCACTTTGTAGTGTACTCTGAGGGTGCCTATTTGAGTACACCCCCAAAGTCTCTGCTTTGGGCCTCATCCTCCATAGCGTGGAACACTGGCCATTTGCACTGTCCTCTTCATGGACTTCTGAACATCTGGACAGGTAATATATTTACCCGGTCAGGTAAATATTTGCTCCTAAACATTGCTATCATCACCTCTATTTCTTAGTTCTTGATTGCATGTTTAGACTATTTTTGATTGCTTTAGTATGATTGTAATCAGATAAATTCTTTAATAAAAGATTTACTCTTCAAATCTGGAATCTTCCAACTGGACTGGACCTTGTTATATATAGGCGTGCAGTCCCTGGTACCCCTCTGGCCTCCTCTGACTCATAGCTAAGCTCCCCCAACAATGAAGCAGGCCACTGGTGGTAACACTGGGGCTAGGAGCAAAAGTGGCCTAGGTATGCACTAGATTTCGACCCTTAAGGGGTCCAGCTATCAGAGTTAGCACAGTTGATGATCTTCAATAGTTATTTGCGTTGTTCCAAGTTTTCAATGTTCAAACTGGTTTCTGCAATTACTAGACCTTAGTGTTGCATGTAGAATGCCCAGATTTTGTACAGATGGGCATTCTGCACATGTGATGTAAACTGGGTCATTGGACACACAATTGCACTCTACCAGAGGCTTGAAAAGATTTTTCCCCCCTATGCATTCCCAGTGGTGAATAATAACAGAACCTGAATAACAAATCCTGTGGTCCTACAGAGATAGCTGTGGAGAGATCTGACCAAGTAATCATTCTCCTTGCAAGCTTATATTCATTTGGAACAATCATTAAAAGTTACCAGTTTAACCTGCTGCTTTATACTGTAATTAATATGCTAACAGGTTTTCAGAAACATACACTACATAATGCTTGGAGCACTAAATAGAAGCCAATAGCCCTCATAAACTGTGTTCAGTATGCATCACATGGAAATATTTACCACAGAAACAAAACTCTCAGGAAGACAAGTCGTTTGGAAGATTGCTAATGGGATACGGAGGTTTTCATGAGCCAGTTAATGTTCTGGATTTTAAGCAGATACCTTTTTCTAAAGGGGTGGGGGGGTCTCTAAATTCACTGCAAATTTCAATTTCAGTGAAACTCAGGGACAATTCTTATTTCCTCCTGTTTCTTCTCACCCTTCATTATTTTCAAGGGCAGTTGCCAAAACAGGACCAAGGCTGTTAATCTCATTTTGGGTTTTTTCCCCCCAGATCCACAGTAAATTAGACTTTTTAAAGGGGGTAAACACATAGGGACTGACCGAGTCTAGTGTAACTGGAGAGATAGTGAAATCTGAAGCACAACTTGTTCTGAGACTTTGGGGTAAAGAAAATACATCGAAATATACTTTGCCTCTATAAATTACCCGGATCCATTTGAACAAAAAAAAAAATACAACAGTGCTGCTAAACCTTGCTGCTTCATAGATGAGGTCTGATGACAGATAAATTTATCTGTGATGCTGGCATATCTCCAAGACTAGAATATGCATTTTCCCCCTTTCCTATTCAATGGCTATATGCTAAACAATGAAACTCGGTAGAATATATTCTACAGAATCTGAATGAGCAAAATTTTTATTGCTATGCTAAAATCAGACACCGAGGCATCTCCTTTATATGTCACTTAATTCCAGTCTGAGAAGATATATTTTCCATCAAAGGTTTCAAGAAAAGGAAAGGAAACTTCGGCGCTTCTTACGAATAGGGATAATGCAGTGATTCCCATCACATGCAATTCGTTTTCAAGATATCTCTTCTAGCTGTATGCAAAACCCACAGAAGAACTGCTATTTCTGTTTTCCTAGTTCTAAGCTTTCTAGAGAACATCTACAGGTAATTTTGAATACAGATATGTTGCGGGGGGGGGGGTATTTCATTTCCTTCAGTATTGTGTCAGTTGTTTATTTCATTCCTTCAGACATTCTTGTGCATACCTATTTGTATGCAATTGCATGGCATCATGGGACTTGTAGTCTTAAAATTAATCATATATTTTTGCCCATTGGGGAAACTAAAGAGTATGCTTGTGGTATTCCTAGTGGGCTTAAATAGCACTTATGGGGCTATTTCAAGTCAGGAAAATGGTGTGTGGGGGAAGCTGAAGCTCCTTCTCCACGTATGCAACAGTCACCATCTGAATTGATATGTGCAAGAACTGAGGACAATACTCATGTTTGATTTTTACACAAGACAGAGGGTAGGGACTCCAGACTCAGCCCATGTATTCCATAATGTAACTTGTTCATTAGTTCACCAGTTTGTATTTTCTGTTTTCATGAAAAGCAACAACAGGAGATTGAAAATTTTGGTAGAGAAATAAATAACCTTAAGAACTACCTACACTCATATGAACCTACCCAATCATTATGGGCGTCAGGGTTGCCAGATCCCCCTGCTATTGCAGTAGACCTCCTGGCAATCTGTTGTGTTGCTCATTGGTGCCTGTACCAACAGGAGGAAATGGGGGGGGCAAAATGGGGGACACACTGACATCGTGCTGGCATGCTGATGTCACTTCCAGCACTAACCGGCAGTGCTGTCATGGACACTCTAGGATTTGCTCTTCCAGTTTTCTCTGAATGTGAGGCCAGTGTACTGGCGTGATGCTGATGCACAAGTCCCCACACACTAATAGCTCCTGGGGATTGCCAGCTGTGGCCTGGCAAGACTAATGGTCATCATCAGAGGTCCTGCTTCAGGTGCCTCCACCTTCTGAAAATAGATGGGTGGCAACCCAAAAACAGGCTTTCTCCAGCTTGATGCTAAAATTGTGGATTCTCTCCCAAAGGAGATTTGTTTGTCTTCTATAAATGAGAGCCGGTGACAGATTTTGTTTGGTATTTTATCTGGTGTTCCTTCAGTAACGCTCATAGACCCTCCTTCCTGTTTTTGTGTATATGTCAAACTGGGAAAGAGCCAGGTTGATGTAGTGTTAGGAGTGCAGACTCTAATCTGGGAGAACTGGGTTTGATTCCCCACTCTTCCACATACAGCTACTGGTGTGACTTTGGGTCAGTCACAAGTTCTCTCAGAGCTGTTTTCTCACAAGCAGTTTTCAAAAGAGCTCTCTCAGCCCCACCTACCTCACAGGGTGTCTGTTGTGGGGAGCGGAAGGGATTGTAAGCCACTCTGAGACTCCTTCAGGTAGTGAAGGGCAGGGTATTGTTGTGTCCGCAGACCACTACGGGCCATCAGCGAAGGAGCCTGAGCTTGAGTACCTGTGAACAGTGGGACTGGGGCTCCTGGCTCCTGCGTAGGGGAACCAATGGGAACGGTGGCGGGAATTCAAACCCGCCAATGGCACCAGGGGGCGTCCCCTTCACCTGTATATAGTTGGCCTCCTGGCCAGGTAATTTTGTCTTGTGTTGTATAATAGCGAACCATGCTGGTCACTACATCGTTGTCCGTGGTTTCATTATGCGTCTAACCCACTATACAACAGGTATAAATCCAATTCTTCTTCTTCTTCCTCTTCCTCTTCCTTTTCCTCTTCCTCTTCCTCTCTTCTTCTTCTTCTTCTTCTTCTTCTTCTTCTTCTTCTTCTTCTTCTTCTTCTTCTTCTTCATGCTTGTTGAATTGTTTACTGTTTCATACTGTTTTATTATTATTATTTTAATATATAAGCATGTTAAATTTTGTTTTTAATGTTTTGACTGTTCGCTGCCATGGGGACCCTGAATTTGTTGGCAAAGTAGCATCATCTTCATCATCATCATCTTTTTTTTTTCAATCCCATTAGTCTGCTAAAAATAATTTGCCTCAAACTGTTTTTCTCACTGTAGCGATCTTGTCTCTTTTCTCCCATGAGTGAGGAAACAATTGGAAGAAGGGTTGCTCCTGGAGATTTGGCTATGGCACCTTGGGAGGAAAGGGTTTGGGGAGAAGGAGGGACCTCAGCAGGTTATAATGCCAGAGTCCACCCTCCAAAGAAGCCATTTTCTCTGGGGAAACTGATCCCTGTTTTCTAGAAATCAGTTGTAATTCCTGGAGATCTCCAGATCCCAACTGGAGGTGGGCAACTCTAGCTGGGAGAGGTATTTTGAGTGAAGAGATGACTGTTTACATGTCTACTGCATGTCATTAGTGTTGGCAGAGTAATTAACACAGCAATGGTACACAACCTGATTAAAGAGTAGATAAAGGTTTATTTAGGAATTACTGTAACTCGCTGTACATAGGGTTAGCTTTGAAACTGACCTGGAAGCTCCAACCGCTACAAAATGTGGCAGCGTGGGTCCTTACAGGGACCCCACAGAGGGTACACATACATCCAGTGCTGTGCAAACTGCATTGGTTGCCGGTGGAGCACAAGATCAGGTTCAAGGTTTTGGTGCTTACCTTTAAAGCCCTTATCAGTCAAGGACCTACATACCTCCGGGACAGCCTCTCCTGCTATGTCCCCCAAAGGGTATTAAGATCAGCAGACAAGAACCTTCTGGTGGTCCCCAGCCCCAAAAGATATCCAGCTGGCCTCAACCGGGTCCAGGGCCTTCTCTGCCCTGGCCTCGGCCTGATGGAACTCTATGTGGCTGAGTTCAGACCGGCAATTTGCAGTGGGAGCCAGTCATGGCAAAAAAGCCCTGGAATAAACTGTTCTGTGTTTTCCCGGTCACACAGGGCCAATGGATGTGGGAGCATACTGAGAGGAGGTGCGCGGGAGCATTCAGACTGCTGGCTGTAAGTGGCTTTTCCCTGGTAAATTTGGGGAGGATCCCGTTGCGCCGGCACCACATTGGGCGGTAGAGTGAAGCACAGCCAATCAGATCACTGCTGCCTTATACGCAGAAACACCCGGTGCATGCTATAGAAGCGGGTTGCTCCTGGCTTTTTGGGTTTGCGTTCACACTTCCGGGAAGCGGGATAACACAGGATAAAGCTCTGAGTTTTACTACCACTTTTATCAGGTATCTTTTAAACGCGGGAGCGAAGTGGAACAGCGTGGGTTGACTACGGGTGGGGAATGCCAGGCAGATGTGCCTGTGTGAACGCCCCTTTAATCCACTTTTAAAACATCACTAAAAGGTGGCTATAGCGGGACAGATTGCCAGTCTGAACTCAGCCTGTCTAGTGCCATCTGTGCCCCATCTGATCTATTAAAGTTTTGCAGGGCATGTAAGACAGAGATGTTCCACCAGGCCTTTGGTTGAGGCCAGCGACAGTTTCTTTACATCTGCCTGATACACACACACACACACACACACACACACCATGACTGAATGCTAGCACTTCCATCTTGTTCTTAAAATGTTTTGGATATTTTAAATATTGTGGGTTTTATGGTTTTAGCTTGTTTTATACTGCATTGAACCAAACTGTTGTGAACTGCCCTGAGCACCGCGCAAGTGTGGAAAACCAGTAAAAAAATAAATCAATCAAATTTAATAAATAAATAAACTACACCTCTAGCTGAAAGGGACTGTAAGACTGAATGTGGCACTTCTGAGAAGAAGGGGGAAATTGCCCTGAGAGTAGCAATCTGGAGACAGACAAGGAATGACACTTAACAGGACAGAAGGTGCTGACCTCACTATCCCGTCTAATTGACTTCTTGCTGCCCCCCCCCCCCGGGTCTTCTTCTCTTCTTTGTACACCTTTTCCAACCATTAGTGCTGGCCCGCATACAACTGGTGACCAAATTCCATAGCACCACATCTTGATCTGCACAGCCCACTCATCAGGACATCTTGACATGTTCTGCCGATTCATCTGCCCACTCATTAGTGAAACGTCAAGTGTGTTTTTTTCAAATGACCACAACTAAAGTGGAGGTTTCTTTAGGAGAAGGCAATCTCTGTGAATCAGACTAGAGGTGATCATGGGAGTCCCATGGTCAAAATTGTTGGATGTTTAGCAGAGTAAGTGAAGCACAGCAGAATAATGTAGCACACGTGTGTGTTTAACTTCTAAGAAAACTTCTATGAAAAAGTTTACTTCAAAGTTAGGGAAAGGGTTACATGAAAAGAAAGCAACAACAGTCTAACTAACTCGTCTTTCTAGTTCTGATCTCTTCCATCTTTTTTTCTTTGTTCCCTCATTAAGAATGAAACCTCCCCCTTTTTGTTGGGAAGAATCTACACTATACGTTAATTGGTTCTATGCTAAACTTGCTACTATCAGCTTGCAAAAACTTCAGCTTAATTCAAAGGGATGATACTTGCAAAACCCAACAAGAATTCTCTAAGTATTGGGGAATTCCCTAAGCATCCCATGTGTGCCTTAATGCATGACCATGCAAGAGCCTGATTCAGATTAGCCGGGGGTTAACCCTTTCCCCCTCATGTTATTTTCTCAAACTGAAATGATCTTACAGAGCTCCTATTTCCCACATTTGGACAAACGTATCAGCATTCTGTATACAGCCTAAGCTGTGGCCCAACAGGGCAGACAGAAGCTCCCTGGAATATTTTTGTTCAAGCAAATGGTGTGAAGGAAATGGAGCAGACATCCCTTCTCTGTGCCGTAGTCCCAAAATGAATCAGGCCAATGCCTGGCTGCCAGAAGCATTAGAAAATGCTTTAGAAACAATGAATACAGAACTCCCAGCACTCTGCCAAGTTCAGTCCTGAGACAAACATTCACTGGATTGTGTATTTGAAATAATCACCACTGGACACACGCACACCAAAGTCCTAGCCAAAAGTTTCAGAATTTCCATTGAAGATTATCTATTTCAATGCACCTAGGATGTAAGGGGGAATCTATATATCTCCTGATATTACAATTCATCTCCAGTTACCCCAGAGACAAATGGCTGCTTTGGAGGGCAGACTCCATGGTGTTATACTCTGCTGAGGTCCCTCCCCTCCACAAGCCCCATCCTCCCCAGGCTCCACCCCCAAAATCTCTATGTATTTCCCAGCCCGGAGCTGGCAGCCGTACTAGGAAGTGGGGATTAATGAGAATTCCAGAGAGTGTTCATTATTTTATTTATTTTTGCATTTAAACAGGATCGGGGTGGGTTACAACACTTTAATAAATACAATAAAATTTAAAACACTGCAAAACATATAAAATCAGTAGTCATGCTTACCGTAGGGAGGAATCCAGCCTATTGATGTAACTAGGTATGGCCAGTTATCAGTAGGTGGGAGATCACAACCTCGGGGGGGGGGCTATATGTGGATGCCTGCTGCCTCAGCCAAAGGCCTGGCGGAACAGCTCCGTCTTGCAGGCCCTGAGGAATTGCATAAGATCCCGCAGGGCCCTGATCGCAATAGGGAGCATGTTCCACCAGGTGGGGGCCATGGTGGAAAAAGCCCTGGCCCTAGTCGAGGCTAGGTGGATGTCCACCATTTTAAAAAAAAATATGAGGATTTACTGGTTGATGATTCTCTCTCTCTCTCTCTCCTCAAATCACAAAGCACTGCAGCTTAATGTGGTGCAATAAAAACATCATACATCTAACATGCCCCCGGCACAGCAGGTGATACCACAGCTGAGAGAACAGGAGAAAACGAGGCTGTCTCCAAATCACTTCAGGTGCCAACGGAACATTTTTCAATCGTCTCCAGCCCAGCACCCCCCCCTTTTCCAGCCACAAGACAATCAGCACAGTTCCTTATTTCTCTGTGCAGCCCCCATTAGATTGTTGCAGCTCACAGACTTTGCAGAGAGCGATCCATGACCGCTGATGCAATCAGGGAGTATTCAGTAGACTCCTCACTCAGTTTTTCCGGTCCCATTTGGTTGCTTGAGATGCAAGTGGAAATGAGGTATGGAGGGGGGGGGGGAGGATGTTTCCCCCCCCATTGAGCCTTTGTCGGAGAAAAAGAGAATGCTGCCTATTCGCTTCAAATACAACACCTGTTTCCTATCCTTTCAAACAATGCCTATTTTACATCGAAACAAACAGCCAACTATCTTATTAACATTAAAATGATATTCAAAATGAGAAATCAGACATGTTTATACAACACGCAGGCTGTTTGGGGATCTCTTCTGCTCTCGGGACAAGATGTTCGAACAGCAAAAGCTGCTCAGCTGACCTCAAGGCTGAATAGAATTTCCTTAAGATGGCTTTTTCGGCCAGGGCGTGGGTCTTCCCCTCCAATCTCCCGCCAGTGGCCAAGGGGGACCTGGCAAACCTACTGCACATACACCACCCTTTAGCAACAAGGATTTGGGGTTTCCCTGGGAGATACAGCTGAGATACATTTGTGTCTTTACATAGAAACTAGTCATTTGAATTCTTGTGCCCAGCCCCAACGCAGACAGAGTGGTCCTTAGCAGAGCTACACCATTCGAAGCCCATTGACTTCCCTTGATTTAGAAGGGGTTAACTTGGCTTTGGGAGGGAAGGCAGTGTGGTATAGGCCAATTCCATCTGATCTCAGAAATTAAGAAGGGTCAGTTCTTGTATGGGAGACCACTGAGGAAGACTACAGAGGAAAGCAATGGCAAACCACCTCTGCTTCTCGTTTGCCTTGAAGGCCTCTTGCTGGGGTTGCCAAAATTTGGTTGCAGCACATAAGAACGTAACTCTGCTTAGAATTGCATTGTGCTGCTGTGGAGCTTCATACGGCAGACAGCAGGTACATTTCTTTTTCTTCTGTCATACAGATATGAGGGGTACCTTGCAGGGATGCTGAGAACACAGACAAAGATGCAAGGTGAAGGTTCCTTGGTAGAACTTCCCCACTTAGATACAAGGTGAGCTCCTGGCCAGATTCCTTCAAGGCTGTTTGAATCAAAATTTGAGTCAAGCATTGTGCTGAGCAGCTTGAAATCTATGGAAGTGCTTGTGCTACAGAATGATGGTCGGGTCAATAGGTCCTTGGCAATAAGTGACAAGTTTGTGTTGCATCTGGCACAGCTTGAGAGCTAAATCTTCTCCATCACTAGAAAAGAGGTGCATAGAATCATAGCTGAGTTATTAAAGTGACTTACTTGTTGAGCACAGAATAAGTCACTATTCTATTTTGTGCATGGTGTAGTCTGATCAATAATTTTGTTTATTATTTCTTTTTTTAAAAAAACAGAAAAAATAACAAGGGGGGGTCTTAAAATCCTGTAGATGTGTTGCCTGGTTTTTTGCACCTGTACAGTCAGTATCATCTAATGTGAAGTGATTAAATGGCCTATCACTCAAGGAGGCGATGGTCTGCCCTCTCTTGAAAAAGCCATCCCTGGATCCGGCCGAATTGGCCAACTACCGGCCGGTGTCCAATTTGCCCTATTTGGGCAAATTAATTGGGAGGGCGGTGGCGATTCAGTTGCAAAGCTTTCTGGATGACGCTTCCATATTAGACCCCTTCCAGTCCGCTTTCGCCTGGGACATGGGATGGAGACAATGCTGGTTCAGCAGTGCTGTTGTTGTTAGATCTGTTGATCGCGTTTGACACAGTCAGCCAGCAGCTACTAGCCTGCTGCCTTGCTGATGTGAGGATACAGTGGCTTGCCTTGCAGTGGCTTGTCTCCTTTCTCCAAGGTCGGGGACAAAGGGTGGCACTAGGGGAGCAACAATCCCAGAGGCATCTATTGGAATGTGGAGTGTTTCAGGGGGTGATGCTCTCCCTGATGCTTTTTAACATCTATATGTGTCCCTTTGCCCAGATTGTACGGAGGTTTGGGTTGGGGTGTCATCAGTACGCTGATGACACCTAGCTCTGTCTGATGTTGGGTGGCCAGTCGGGCTCCAGACTGGAAGATCTGGACCGGGCACTGCACACTGTGGCTAGTTGGCTCAGACTGAGTCATCTGAAGCTAAATCCAGTGAAGACAGAGGTCTTGTGCCTGAGTCGGGTGAGTGTGAGGTTGGGGCTCCCACTCCCGACCTTCAATGGGGCACCATTGGTGCCTGTGTCAGTGGTTAGGAGCTTGGGGGTTGTAAAGTACTGGGTTTCGGGCCTCATGACTCGGACGACGACATAAGAGAAGACGCGTTTATTCGTACTTCACACAAGACAAGAACAAACAGTAACGGCCGGAGGCCAACTATATACAGGTAGGGGGGGACGGCCCCATGTTCCTATTGGCGGGTTTGAATCGCCCGCCAATGCTGCCATTGGTTCTCTACTGGCGAGCTCAGGAACCTAGTCCCTATTGTTCTCCGAGAGCGAAGCTTGGCTGTATTTCGCCAGCTCTGCCTTCTGATCCCAGGACACAACAGGAGTGCTCCTGGAACCCTACTTGGAGGCCCAGGTAGCAGCCACTGCCAAGTTGGCCTTTTACCATCTTTGGCTGGTTCAGCAGTTGGCTCCCTTCCTCAATCACGACGACCTGGCTACAGTGATCCATGCAATGGTCACCTCAAGGCTAGACTATTGCAACGCTCTCTACATGGGGCTGCCTTTGTCACAAATCCGGAGGCTGCAGCTAGTGCAGAATGCCATGGCCAGGTTGTTGATGTGTCTTCCTAGATGGGAGCACATCTGGCCTGTGCTGAAGGCACTGCTCTGGCTGCCAATAGCATGCCTGGCCTATATGGCCAGGGTTCGACATACCTGAGGGACCACCTTTCCCCATAGATATCTCAGAGAGCACTACAGTCAGAGTCACAACATCGGCTGGTTATTCCAGGCCCCAGGGATGCCAGGCTTGTCGCGACCAGAGCTAGGGCCTTTTCAGTGGCGGCTTCTTACTGGTGGAATGAGCTCCTGGAGGAGATCAGGGCCCTGTGGGATCTTGTGCAATTCCGCAGGGCCTGTAAGATGGAGCTCTTCCACCAGGCTTTCAACTAGGAGCCGCCCACCAATACCACCAATGGCCGTTATTACTATCTATGGCATAAGCCGGGCTGCAATGTGATCATGCCGCTGCTGAGTGGGATGTTCTGGTCCTATATGGCATGCCATCTTGCCTAAAATGTACTGTGAGCACTTTAATTGTATATTGTAATTGATTGATTGTTTAACTGGTTTTATTGTAATTGATTGATTGTTCAATTGGTTTAAAATGTTATATGAATCTTGGCCCAGCAGGCCAAGTAATGTGAGCCACCCTGAGCCTGCTTGCAGGGAGGGCGGGTTAGAAACACTATAAATAAATAAACAGGCAGGCAGGCAGGCAGGCAGGCAGGCAGGCAGGCAGACAGACAGACAGACAGACAGACAGACAGACAGACAGACAGACAGACAGACAGACAGACAGACAGACAGACAGATAGATAGATAGATAGATAGATAGATAGATAGATAGATAGATAGATAGATAGATAGATAGATAGATAATTAGTCCCCTAAGTGCACGGGCAAATACAGAATATTGATGCCAGGAGGGACATAGAGACATCACAGTAGAAAGGCTCATCTCAAAAATCTCAAATTCTTTTAACAATGTACCTTTTAAGTGGAGGTAGCAGGGAGTGGCAGCTGTGAAAATCAATCAGCAGTTGTGCAAACACACATCCCAGTTTTTGGATGCTGACAAACAACTGCACTGACTCTTGTGTTATGTATCCATTTGATGAACTACTGGAAATCTCTGTCAACTTCAGTTGTGTGGATGTGCACACAGTGTATATCTGCATTTGGATTTTATAGATATTTAATTATGTATTTGATAGATACCATAATAATGAATAAGGTATATTGAAATGTATATCTGGATCATATCCACTCTCCTTAAAAATCTAAGACAGAACAAAATAAATGGATGAAAACAATATGCATGCAGTTCCATTCTGCAACACAGACAACTTGAATCAGATTAATGCACGATAATTTCCATTAGGAAGGAATTCAGAAAGATCCCTACATAGTGGAAGGAAGGCAGTGTGCTCACTACACTTCCACATGAGATCTTTTTGCCACCTTGGTAATAATCTGAGCTGTTCCTCAAATTCTCCACATGCATGACATAAAGTTACAGCTGAGGCTGATTTGCCAAAGGGACACTAAAAATACGCATTGAATATTGTTGGTACCGTCCTTTTAAAATTAAAATAATGGTGGCTGTTTAAACTCTCTCTAGCATTTCATGAAAACATGTATGAGTATACTTAAATAAATATTTATTTTCATCATATCTACATTCTCAGTTCGGTGTAGTGATTGCGAATGGCAGACTCTAATCTGGAGAACGGGGTTGGATTTCCCCACTCCTCTACATGCAGCCAGCTGGGTGACATTGGGTCAGTCACAGTTCTCTCAGAGCTGTTCTCTCAAGAGCAGTTCTGTCAGAGCTCTCTCAGCCCCAACTACCTCACAAGGTGTCTGTTGTGGAGAGAGGAAGGTAAGGAAATTGTAGGTAGCTCTGAGACTCTGAATGAAGGGCAGGGTATAAAACCAATTCTTCTTCTTCCTCCTCCTCCTCCTCCTGTGTTCTCATACTAAAATACACAGTTAACTAGCATGCTAGATAGTTTAATTTCTTGGGTCCTATCTCTTTGTCCCGAACTAGTCTCACACTCTGCTGTGACCAAGCAATTAAGAACATAAGAACATAAGAGAAGCCAATGTTGAATCAGGCCAATGGCCCATCTAGTCCAACACTCTGTCACACAGTGGCCAAAAATACCAGGTGCCATCAGGAGGTCCAGCAGTGGGGCCAATTGATCTTCAATGCAGTTAAGGGTCGACAGTGTAATACATCCCATTGAATCCTGAAAGAGAACGAAATGAGCTGAAATTTGGGAGATGGGCTTTAGAACAAATATCCTTTCTGGAGCTACTAAGGTAAGGACAGGTTTTCACTTACAGCATGATTGCGTCCTCCCAAAGAACCCATCTTTACCCTGTTCTATACAAATGAATGGATTTCATTTACTTCTGTGGAGAAAAAGAAAGTGCTAGCCCCAGGGATGTCCTTGTGATGAAGGCACACCTTGTTCATTAGCCTTGCCATCATAAGTGGCCTAGGCCAGTAGTCTCCAACCTTTTTGGCCCTATGAGCACCTTTGAAATTCTGGTATAGTGTGGTGGGTGCAGCCACAAAACAGTTGCCACAGGAGGTAAAGCCAGCCACAAAATGGCTGTACAGCTTACCTTCAGTCATATAGGGATAGGATTGCCAGGTCTTACCGAGCTGGTGGCGTGGGGCTCCCGGCTCCAAGCCTGGATCTTCTGACACATGTGCAAAGTGTGCACATGTCATGTGATGACATCACCTAGAAGTGACATCATCACACCAATGCCATGGGAAGGGGCTGTTCAGGGGTGGGGGATTCCCCCCTGGCCAGCTGGCCAGCAGTGGATTGGAGCCCCCAAAATTGGGGAGAACCCCACCCCAACCGGGGTCTGGCAACCTTATACAGGGAAGATCCTTGTGCTTTGGTGGCAGGTGTTTTTAAAAACTTGCACAGTTAGTCAATTCTGTAATGACTATTCAGAAGACTTACTGGGCAGGAGCCTCACCTGAACGTGCTCACTTTCTGAAGACACTTGGTGGGCATCAAGAAAGCTTTTTCTGGGCACTATGGTGGGGAATGCTGGCCTGGGCCAATGCATTTCTGTGCCAAATGCAAGACCTCTGACCACTCTGTGCATCATTGTCTATAACCATGGTGAACCTTACACTAGCTTTTCCACAAAAAGAACAAAGCAGTTAAATAGCTTCATATTTGCTTAAGCCAAGTAGAGATGATCCTTGTCTCTTCTAGCATAACTATTGCCATGTTCAGGAAGTGGGGGGGGGGCAGAACAACACAAAATAAAACACACTCTGGAGCCCCGCCTTCGAGAAGCTACAGCTTGTCAGCCTCTTCAATGCAACTCCTCCTGAACTGTTCGATAATAATATCTTACATAAGTTTTATTCATCAACAGATTGACAGAGGCAGTTCCAAGTCCGAGAAGAAGCCTGACAATAAAATTACGGTGTCACGCTATTATTAGCACCACAATCAGTCAAATGCTTGAAATTTTTAAGAAGAAATGTGAACGCCGATATCTTGTCGGCGATGCGCTAATGATGCCAATTCATGGTCACCTAAATCATACACAGCGATTTAGCATTTCAAGGTAAAGTGGGTGCTTTTGATCCTTCATCCTGATCTTTTGTGTTCTCAGCCATCCTGTCTTTGGAGTTATTGGCACATCTGAGACGCTTTCCCTCTCTCTCTCTCTTTTTTTTGGCCAGCTATCGCTCACGATTCTTTTGCGTAACAAGCACAGCGAGCTCTGAAAGTGGATCATCCTTCTTTCAAGGTCAAGGTAGGAGGACGGAAGGACAAAAATGGATTGATTAGAGCTGATCTCTATGTTCCCTAGAATCTGGTGTGAGACTAAAGTGGCCAGACTTCAAATGGAGGTGGCGGATAGTTTTGAATGTTTCCCACAAAGAAGCTCCCTTAATATAGAAACGTGGCACATTAACAGTGAAAAGTTCATCTAGCTCCCTCCATGATGTGTGAATTTGTTAAATCAGGGACCATATCACTCCAGTCTTGACCAGTGCTCCCTCCAAGCTGTGGAGTCTTGTGAGCAGAAATTCTACTTTGTGAGCTACTGACATTAAAGTTGTGAGCGAGCAATTTGGCTGCTACATAAATTAGTTTGCTCTGGAGCCATCCTTCCTGAGCTAAGGCAAAAATGTGTGAGCCGGAGGCTAAAAAACTGTGAGCTAGCTCACACTAACTCAGCTGAGAGGAAACCCATCTATACTGGCTCCCTATTTGTTTCTGGGCACCATTCAAGGTGCTGATGTCTACCTGTAAGTCTTGGCACCAGCATAGCTGAAGGAATACCTCCCCCTTTACAAACCTACCCAACCACTATGGTCATCTTCTGAGGCCCTTCTTCAGTTCTCCCACCTTCTGAGGTTAGGCAGGTGGCAGCCCAGGAGAGGCCCTTCTTGGTCATGGCAACAAAGCCCTGCAACTCTCCCCCCTTCTGCTGCAGTCTTTAACCAGCAGGTAAAGCTTTTTGATTGGTTTGGTGTTTTCTCATGACCCTTCCTTCCTACCCTATGTTTTATTTTAGCTTGGTTTTTAATTAATTTAGTTATGTGATTTTGTTTGGTTTTAATGGTTTTTAAGATATGTTTGGATTATGTGTGCTGATTCTGTATGTTTTTAATCTGTTAGCCACCTTTGAGGCCCTGATGAGGGCAGAAAGACAGGGAATACGATGATGATGATGATGATGATGATGATGATGATGATGATGATGATGATGATGATGATGATGATGATGATGGACGAGACAGCAATGGTGATGATTTCAACACTATTTCTACACAGTGAAGTATTCCAAAATACTCTGCTTTCACAATTTAAGTGATACAGTCCATTAACCACCTCAGTTTGCATAACATCCAGTAAAGAAAAATGGAAGTCTTCTTCTAGTCTAAGAAGCTTTTCTCCAATTTAAGTGGCTGTTCTATTCGATAGCTGGATCCACCCTGTTGTCTGGAAAGCCAGTGTGGTTTAGTGGTTAAGAGTGCTGGACTAGTGCCTGGGAGACCGAGGTTCAAATCCCCAGTCGTGCCTTGGAAGCTCACTGAGTGACCTTGGGCCAGTCACATTGTCTCAGCTTAACTTATCTCACAGGGTTGATGTGAGGATAAAATGGAAGAGAGATTAATGTTGTCAGCCACTTTGGGTCTCCACTGGGGAGAAAAGCAAAGTATAAATGAATTAAATAAGTTAAATAAATAAACAAATATGGGATTTGATTTGTCTCCCTGCAGTACCCACTAGAATGTGGAGTGCCACAGGGGGTGATCCTCTCACCAATGCTATATGTGCCCCCTCATTCAGTTAGTCCAGAGCTATGGGCTGGGTTGCCATCAGTATGCTGATGACACTCAGCTTTACCTGTTAATGGACGGCCATCCGTCTTCCATTCCTGGAAATCTGGCTGAGGCTTTGGATGCTGTGCCTGGATGGTTGTGGCAGAGTTGATTGAAGTTAAATCCATCAAAGATGGAGGTCCTGTACCTGGGTCATGGGGGTTTGGAGGTGGGCACCAGGCTTCCCACACTGGAAGGGACACCACTGGTGCCAGCCCGGTCAGTGAAGAGCCTGGGAGTAACACTGGATACCTCCTTATATATGGAGGTCCAGGTTGCTGCAGTTGCCAGATCTGCCCTTTTTCCATCTTAGGCAAATCGAGCTACTGAAGCCCTATCTCTCCCCCCAGGACTTAGCTACAGTTGACCCATGCAATGGTCACTTCCAGGCTTGATAACTGCAATTCACTCTACACAGGCTTACCCTTGAAGCTGATCCAGAAATTGCAGCTGGTATAAAATGTGGCGGCACGCCTGCTGACATGGATGCCTGTGAGGGCTCACGTTCAGCATGCACTCTGTCAGCTGCATTGGCTGCCAGCTGAGTACTGGATCCGCTTCAAGGTGTTGGTAATTACTGTCAAAGCCTTATACGACCTGGGACCAACATACCTAAGGTACCGCCTCTTCCCATATATACCTCGGAGAGCATTACACTCTGAAAGTAAACATCTCCTGCTGATCCCTGGCCCAAAGGACATCTGCCTGGCCTCGACCAGGGCCAGGGCTTTTTCTGCCCTGGCCCCCACCTGGTGGAACATACTCCCTATTAAGATCAGGGCCCTGCGGGAGCTTATTCAATTCTGCAGGGCCTGCAAGATGGAGCTGTTCTGCCAGGCCTTTGGCTGAGGCAGTGGGCATCCACATATGCCCCCCTGAGGTTGTGGTATCCCATCTACTGGTAACCGGCCATACCTAGTTACATCAGTGGGCTGGGTTCTCCCTATGGCAAGCATGACTATTGATTTTATATGTTTTATGTGTTTTAAATTTTATTGTATTTACCAAAATGTTGTGACCCGCCCTGAGCCCGTTTACAGGATGGGCGGGATATAAATGTGAAAAATAAATAAATAAAATATGCTGATGATGACACCAAAACCTCTTCTTCCTTAATCAAATGCAGTGGTTATAGGATTACAAAGGGCCCAGGAGGTCTAGGTTCAGATCCACACTCAGCCAAGAAGCCCCCTGGGTGAACCTGGGGAAACCACTCTCTGTCAGCCTAATCTACTTGAAAAAATTTCATGAAGATTAAATGGGAGGATTGGAAAACCATGTATCCTTTCATCAATCTGCCTGGAAGAAAGATTCATTCATTCATTCAAATGGAATTTTAAATGGCCCTCCCCTGTAAAGACAGGGCTCAGGGTAGTGTACAACAGTGGAAAACATTCATATAATAAATAAGTAATTACGACAGTTAAAACACAGTAAAAAGCACAACAATCAGCCTTAACAGATGATGCTATGAACTCCCAGTTGTGCCACTGCCTCACGGAGGAAGGCAAGGAGTAGGAGTGCCAGACAGATGGAACCGTCACTGTCCTCAACCAAATGCCGGGCCCTGTGGAACTGCGTGAGGTTCTGCAGGGCTTGGACATTGTCCAGCAGAGAGTTCTACCAGGTTGGAGCCAGGGCGAAAAACACCCTGGCTGGATCTCTGTCGGGCCAAGGACCACCAGTAAGTTCTTACCTGCCAAGCGCAATACTTTTCTGGAGGTGCACCAGATGAGTTTACAATAGCTATAGAGAACTCAATAATATGTGGTTCATGATAGCAGGAGATTTAGTGGACAGGCTATTGGGGTGCTGACTGATGGGGTAACACTCCCCCAAAAGAAACAGGTTCAAATTGGAAATATTTGGGGGCATCATGAGGAACATATGAACACAAGGAACACAATATGCCTTGTATTGGGTTAAATTTTTCATCAGCAGAACACAGTTTTCCTTCCTCCACTCCCAGTACAGCCCCTTGATCGCCACAAAATGTTGCTCCTAGGGGGCAGGGTAACCTGAGGAATTATATGAGAAGGATCTGCCATGGGAAGGACGGATTTGTGGAAACTGCCCGTTGAGTCTGGAGCCAGCCTATTACATCAGACCCTGGGAGTATCAAGGTTAGTGTTGCCTACTCTGACTTGCAGCAGCTCTTTAGGGTCTCAGGTAGAGGCGTTTCACATCACAATCAGATCTTGGAAGCTAAGCAGGATCAGCCCTGGTTAGTATTTGAAGGAAGTCCAGGGATGCTGCACAGAGACAGGCAATGGCAAAGCACCTTTTGTTAGGCTCTTGCCTTGGAAACCCTATGGGGTCATCCGTAAATCAACTGTGACATAAGAATATAAGAGAAGCCAATGCTGGATCAGGCCAATGGCCCATCTAGTCCATCACTCTGTCACACAGTGGCCAAAAATACCAGGTGCCATCAGGAGGTCTAGCAGTGGGGCTTAACTGCACTTTCCACCACTATCTTATCCTTTTAGCTGAGGATGATGAAGACTGAACCAGGGATTTTATGCATCCATTGCAGGTGTTCCACAACTGAGCCACAACCCCAGTTCTTCGAGATCTCATGTTTAGCTATGCTCACCATTAGATGATAGTGTTCCCCGTTGCTATTCATGCATTTGTGACTTCCACATTAGATTCCTGCAGTGTGATTTCTGTGTGTGCTATCCCTTTGCAATGGTCTGGAAACTTCAGTTGGTTCAAACATGCCCCTGCTCCTGATCTACAAAGCAGAGATTGGGTTTGAAACCCCATGTTTTTATGTATTGGTAATGTATGACACTATCCTTCACTGTACAGATATCCAGAAACATTAAAAGGAAGAGTGTTCCAGAATGACTAATGTACCAGAACTCAGTTTGAACAAACACTCCCATAATGGCACTGATGATGATTTTTAATGCTTCAAATTGTAATGTACAGTTAGGGAAGCAAGCCCGAGAAGGAAGGAACACACGATCAAATTCCAGGCTGAGACTGTGCTGGAGAAGTTAAGCCTCCTTTTGCAAGCACAAGGGGGGGGTCAAAGTTAATTAGCTCACCATATACAAATGGTTTGAGCCCGTGAGCTTAATATGTGAACTTGGAACATTAAATTGCTTCTCATTTTCAAGTCAAACACAGCACTCCCTAATGCAAAAGAATCAAGTTCCATTTCCAAGCCAGTGATCTACATAAAATGGGTCACTCTGTTTTAGCAATGACTTAGATTCATCATAAGAACGTGGCTTAACCCTGCCATAATTTCAGACGATTTAGTGAGGATATTACTCACGGAAATGGCCCAATGAAAAATCAGGTTAGATAAGCTAGCTAAGTGGTCCCAATTATGCAGTTAGCAGTCATTTCCCTACTCCCTGCTCATAGCCGCGTTCTTCAGTCAAAAGCCATCAAATGTCAAAGCACAGTTTGAGTGCAGGGAAAGAGAACTGAAGGATCCACCACAGACAAGTAGCCAGGGCTCTCAAGTGGGTAATGAAACCCAACTTGCTGGGCTAAAAGTCCCTATAGTATCATTGGTTTTTGCTGCCTTTGGAAGAAAGTGCTGCTAGTGTGTATGCACAGAGAGCAAACCACACATCCTGACTCATTACTAAGAGGAGCGGCTGGATGCCAAGGTGAGGTCACTTCTTACTTACTTGTTCCTCACTACAGAATTTGGCAAGTGTTTCCTGACCCTGGGTCCCTTGTCTGCTGCCCACAGCCCTGGCCTTGACACTGGTGAGGCCATACCTTTGCCTCCCTTATTCCTGTGGTGTGACTCTGATGTCACCTGACTTCCTGTCACATAACTGCAACTCAGCGGATCCCATGCTCAGTTGATCCTGTGTTTGGAAATGGTAGGCATTTTTTACATAGGGGCAAGGGCTGTAGTTTAAGGCAGTGTTTATTGCATTGCCTTGTTTCAATTGCATTACTTCCCGTAATCTAGTTTTTGCATTTCCTATATGTCATGCTTTGTATTGGTTTTTTATTGCATTGTTTTCTAATTTTGAAATCCAGGCTTATTACGCCGTTTATCGTAGGTCATATACAATTCCTGTGGTGGTGTTGTAAATCTAGTCATCTGCCTCGAGCCTCAGCAAGAAAGGTATACTATAAATAAAGTACATACATACATAAATTGTTGAAGCACTTAAAGCATCTTTGAGACGATAGAATCAGAGAACTGTCATGATCACACTCTTCAGTGTCACAATGCAGGCTGCAAAAATGTCCAGCTGTTGGTGGTCTGGGCAGGCTTTATCTCCCACAAAAGGAAGGGCTGCAGCTTCAGTGGCCCCCCAGACCGCTGATAAGTCATGCCTTCCTCCCCTTTCCCCCTCCCTTTTCAGGGGAGAGCTTGAAACCCCAAAAGTCTTCTGAAATCCCACAAGATACCTTTCTGGTAGTTCTGGAATTCTGGTAAAGTTTGCTGTTATTCAGATATACCTGAGCTGAGCTAGCTAATTTGGGTTGTATTTTCAGTTTAGGTATATCTGGAGGCACACTCCTATTAAACAGGGTGGGTCTGGGGTCTCCACCCTTGTCATGTGTAACGCAGTCACAGGACTCATGGCTTCATCTCAATTTGTGTGTGAGAGGTGCCTGATTCAGATCAAGACCATGGTCTACATAGAGAAGGGACTTCATCCTTGACCCCACACTGTTTCCTCCACCTGCAACAGACCCAGAAGACACTATTTGGGGAAGGTCATATGTTTTCTGGGATACAGATGGATTTCCCCAAAAGTGCTCTCCCTGGGACTCTTGCAGGTTAGGAAACTGGCACAGAGGGCAGGATGGATAAAGCATTCCTATTTTGGCGGTGTCCCCGTGACATACGTTCTGTGGAATCCAGCTGAGTTTCTTAGGGAAACTGAGCTCACATGCTCAATATGCACAGGCTTACCATTTGCCCACCCATGTTGAGAAATCCCTACCATTGTCCCCAGTCCCCTGCCCTCAACAAATTGAGAAGCTGGAAGAAAAAAATGGCTGGAAAATGGCCTCTGTAATAACGTTCTTGGAATTTCCCCATGTCTCTATGGTTATTACCATAGATTTTAGGGAAATTCCTAGAGTATCACCCAGAAATGCTGCCACATCCTCTCCAAACCACACCTTTGCCAGGCACTGCTCTGAGAAATCACCAGGCATTTTCTGAAACAGAGACAGAGTTGCCAGCCGCCAGGAGGGACCCCAAGATCACTCATCTCCAGACTACAGAGATCAGTTCCCTTGGAGAAAAATGAATGCTTTGAAGGTTGGACCCTATGGTCCACTGTTCTCCCCAGGCTCATCCCCAAGTCTCCAGGAGTTTCCTAACCTGGATCTAGCCACCCTAAGCATGCAGCAGTTCCTAAATCCAGTCTCCAAAATCTCCTGTGACAAAAGATGTCAGGCAACTACTCTGGAAAAGAACTCAAACTGAGACCTTAGAGATCCACTGCTGGTTAGAGTAAACAGTGTTGGGCTAGATAAATTGATTTGGTGTAAGACAATTTCATATGTGTATATATACAAGAAGCTGAAGAAGTTTCCGTTCCTTTTGCCTGGAGAGTCTCTAATTTCTTGTAAAGAAGGGTGGCTGTGGCTAAATCCAAAAGCCCTGCATCTCTGGATATTAGCAAAATCCTCAAACAAAGGAAACAGATTTATTTATTTTTAATAATCTAGCAATTGCCAAGGAGGAGAAAAACAACAGGCATAAACCCCTCTGTTGCTCATGCATTTGTTGTCATTCCAAGGTATAGCGGTAAGTCGCCATGTCGCCCCAAATGTCTCCCTCTTGCAAATCCAGCAAAGCCTGGGAATTTATCATTCACAGAGATTAATTATAAAGCAATTTAAAAGGACCGTGTTAACACAGAGCAGAAGACCAAATAAACAACAGGAACAAAAGCAAGCAAGGGCTTTGTACAACTAATATCCCAAGCTCTCCGCCAAGTTGTATTATCATTGCTATGGCAACAACAGTAAACTGGCTCAGGCTTCCTGGGACACACTAATATAACATGGCTGTTTATTTCGGAAATTTGCTGGTGCATATGGGGAGAGACAGAGCAGCCAAGAAAAAATTGCCGGGATTATATGCCGTTTACATTTGGGCAATAAAACGTGTTCATTGAGCTTGTATTTATTTAAACTGTTTGAGGTCTAAATGTCGGGACGGCCTTCTCCTGCTGGAAGTTCCAAGAAAATGCACGGCTCACAAATTGACCCTTGTGATGTAAGAGTTGTAAGAGGTCCTCCAAAGCCTCCACTGCAGAATTCAAAGACAGGTTCAGAAAACGTGGAAAATATCACCTTGGCGGGATCCAGACAATGATTTGACCACAAGAAGCCAGGAGGATTTTCAGGCTTCACTACACGTTTTCTTTGCATGTTCATTGGCTTCTAGAGCAGGGCAGTATTTTTCACTACGCCTTCACTGAAACGAAGAACATCTAGAATGTTTGAGGAGGGTTTTGTGAAGCTCTGGGATGGTCCAATGCCAGCCTAGAGTCTCCAGCCTCCAAGTGCACCATGGAGTTCTCCCAGAGTTACAACTGATCTCTGGACCACAGAGATCAGCTCCATCGGAGAAAATGGCAGCTTTAGAAGGGGGACTCTAGCAAACGTCACATCCCCGCCGAGCTCCCTCCCACCCCCAAACACCACCATCCTCAGGCACTGCCCTCAAATCTCCAGGAATTTCCAAAGCTGGAGCTGGCAACCCTAGCTAGCCATGTGCAAAGCTGGGATGGAATCAGAAAATAAAATAATAAAGCTCTCACCTTGTTATAGGCACCTTAGCTGATTAATCACATCAATTGCTCATGATGTCATATTATATGAACAATTGCAGTTCTGAAGGGTGGGGAGGGAAGCAGAATAACAGAAATATAACTCTGTGACCAGGATTCAAGCTATTTGTAGAGTGCAAGTTTATTTTGAGTACATCCTCCAATCCTCTACTGCTGTCACTGGGATAGTTACCCTCCTACACTGTCCTTGTTCCTGACTTAACTTCCCTCCCTATGAAAGTTACAGAGTGTGTTAAGTATGAGACTCAGGCAGCAGCTCCTTGAAAAGTGAAAACAGCTTTATTTACAGAGTGAGAACAAGATAGGATGACAGCGAAACTAGGGAGCACCAGGCTCCTATTTAAACAATCCAGGCTTGCAAAGCCACACCCATATGTACAGTAAGGACCAATCATATTACATACATAAAGACCAATCATAACTTCTCCTTCCTGCACTTATCTTGTACCCTGATTGGACAACGGTGCAAAGCATCCAATCAGTTTGTGATGTTGAGGATACCAGGTTTCAATGGGAGCTGGAATCAAGCTCCTTCTATTTATGTATGGCAATTCATAACAGAGTGCTAATAGGAGAGAGAAAACATGGTGAAAGGACATTGGAGCAGGATGTCAAGCCAAGCCTGGCATCACATTTTTTTTTAGGCTGCCAGAAGGAGGCCTCCCACCACAGTGGAAAGCCTGGCAGACCCACATTAAGGTCTCAGGTAAAGAAGATAGCTGAGTTAGAGTACCACAAGCCTCTCTGGGACCTAGAAGATTCTGGAAATGAGTTTTTGGATGACAACAAAGCAGTGAGGACCTATCAGGGACTCCAGGCAACCAGTGGCAGAGTTTTAACAGAAGCATTTCTCCTCTTACAGGGCAAAACTAGACATAATAGTGCCCAGTGCCCAGTCATGGAGACAGCAGAGGTAGGAGCCCAATTGGAAGTCTAATAATGGCACCCCAGCAGGTGATGGTAAAACCTCTACTGCTGGTGGTGGAAAGTGCCGTTAAGTCATAGCTGACTTATGGGGACCCCATGGGGTTTTCAAGGAGACCAACAGAGGTGGTTTGCCATTGCCTGCTTCCATTTCACGACAACCCTGGACTTCCTTGGAGGTCTCCCATCCAAATGCAGGCTAGGGCTGATTCTGCTTAGTTTCTGAGATCTGATGAGACCGGACAAGCCTGGGCTATCCAGGTCAAGTCGAAAAACTGCACTGCCCGTGCAGTTTAATTCCCCACAGGGTGACCTCCAAGATCATTTTCTCTCAACTCTGCTCATTGCTAAAATGAGAGGCTGGCTGGAGGACAAACTGCCTTCTGGGGCAGACTGAAAGGATGTAAGCAACTGACAGATTCAGTCTCTCCTTTCCCATAAGTGTGCCCTTTTAAATCCTCGCTTACATTTCCTAGGAGACTGCAGCATAGATACAGGTTGACACGCAGATCTCTTGGTATCATGTCATGCTTGGCCCAAAGAACACAACACAAATGATGTCTCCTGCCACCTACTGGTGCCACATGAATACATGAAGGAACATCCAAAAAGAGGAATTCTCTTCAGTGTGAAAGAGACAGGTAATGCCTCTTCTAGGACGGCAGCAGCTCCTCGTGGATTTTGATCTGTATGGGAAAAAGAACACATTTTTGCCCCTAGTTGACTGCCCTAACTGACTGGTGGGGAGTTCTACCACAATTGATTGGTGGTGAAAGATTTCAAACAGATTCATCCAACCAATTCATTAACAAATCACTGTGATAAATAAATACATAAGGGAAGGAAAGACAATGATTAGTCTTCCTAAATGGGCTTTTAAAGGTCAAAGGCTTTTGTAGGTACATCTCGCCACCCTCTAAAAAAGAACCCCGTTGCAAGGTCATTTTGAGTGTGTCAGCCCAACGATGTTCTACTGGAGGGTGAGAATTAGCAGATCACAAAAACCATCTGGCATGAAAACTTGTTCTCAGCAGATGCAACGCTTTTGGAAAGCAAAGCATTCATTTTTATTGTGCACTAAAATTAGATTTAAAGTGTACTCAAAAGCATAACTAAAACAGATTGCCCCTTCTAGCATTCATGCTGCAGACATCAACAAGAGACTATATTTGCTGATTCTCTCCTCAGACCTTTGATCCGCTTATTATCCCTGTCAAGATATTAAATGGGGAAACATCTTTCTTTCGCCCAACTGTAACTCCAGGTAATCACGTAAATTGTTCTCTTAAATTTGTTAGCTGTTCAAAACGGTCCCTCTTCTTAAGAAATCACATCCTTTTTGCCTTCAAATCCTTCTACTGGAAATCCATCTGCTTACAAAGCAGCCGTCCCACTGGAAATGGCGGGGGGGGGGAGGGGAATTGCCTCGGATTTCAAATCCTGCCCTCACAGCACGAACAAGACTACTAAGACTACTTAGCAGGGGGAAGAACTAAGAACAAGACTACTAAGAAGGGGGAGGGGGATATACTTTATGGGAGGGGGCCAGGGCTCACTAGAAGACTATCTGTTTTGCTTGCTGAAGGCCCCAGGTTCAATCCCCAGCGTCTCCAGTTCAATGGATCAGGTAACAGGGGATGTGAATGACCTCCCCCTGAGACTCAGGACAGACATTGCTGAACAGAATAGGCAATACTGATGCAGGGACTCTGTTCACACATTACACTGAACTAGGTTTTCCAAACACCATGTGGAGCCTAGAATTTTGCTGGAATTACAACTGATCTCTAGACTACAGAGTTCTGTAGTCAATGGCAGTCAATGGCAGTTCTAGAGGGCAGACTCTTTGGCATCATATCTCTGCTTCTCCAGGCTCCACCCCAAATCTCCAGGAACTTTTCGATCCGGGAGATAGCAACTCTACAGTGAACACATGTACAGCCTTCATGTATGTGTGTGCATCTGTTTGTAAGAAGGAGCTAATGGGTGTTCACTCTACAAATGAAAGTGAGAACCAGTACATGAATAAGTGTGTAGTTTCACCCATCCATTCATCTGTATGTATCTTGAATGTAACATGAGAATTACTGAACACACATATAAAGAAAAATCAAGTACACACTGTGCATGGATTGTTTGTGTGTTCACTGACACTTGAGAACAAGATAGTATAAGGCAGCTTAATGTATTTGCTGCATTCATACTTTACAGGACAGCACCACAGGAGTTTACACAGGTATGACTGATATTGCAAAGATTGGACTGCATCAATAGATTACCTACTTACACATATAAACACAATCACATACACATAAAGTTAATTTGTGGAACTGCCCACCACCAGAAATAGTAATGCCCAATGCTATAAATAATGTTGTTGTTTTTTTAAAAAAAAAGAAGAATTACCCAATTTCACGATAAGAACAAGAATATCATAACCCCTCAAAAGAAAATTTACCTGCTATCCATCCTAATATCTTCTCTGAGTTCTAAAAGAACAAGTAGGATTTATTTAAATCAAATTTAAATCAATTCAAATCCTAGTTTTGACAAAAAAAATAATTATTGTAAATGCCTCTTTGTAGAAAGTCTGATTTAATGAAAATGAACACGTTAAAGCCTGTACATAACAGTGACGTTTAGAGTTAAAGGATGGCTTTTCTAGGGAAAATAGAAAAATAGGGGGAAATGATATGGATTAAACTAGAGCTGCCTTGACCCAGATGGCCCAGGTTAGCCTGATCTTCTCAGATTTGGAAGCAGAGTCAGCCCTGGTTAGTATCTAGAGGGGAGATCACCAAGCAGTTCCAGGGTCACTTTACAGAGGCAGGAAATGGCAATTCACCTCTGTTAGTCTCTTGCCTTGAAAACCCTGCGGGGTCACCATAAATTGGTCATGGCTTGACAGCACTTTACACACACACACAAACTAGAGCTTGACTATAAACAACTGATTAGTACAAATTAACTATTTCTGTACCCATAAATGTGATGAGGAAAAGCCAGTTGTGAAGAACTCCAAGAATGTCCAGGCTGGAACAAGTGGAGGTTGAGAGGGGACATGATTGCTCTCTAAGTACTTGAAGGGCTGTCACTTAGAGGATGGCGGGGAGCTGTTCCTGTTGGCAGCAGAGGACAGGACTCACAATAATGGGTTTAAGTTTAGGGCGGGAAGGTATCAGCTGGATCATAGGAAAAACTTTTTTACAGTAAGAGTTGTTCAACAGTGGTATCAGCTGCCTAGGGAGGTGGTGAGCTCTCCCTCCCTGGCAGTCTTTAAGCAGCAGCTGGGCAAACACTTGCCAGGGATGCTCTAGACTGATCCTGCATTGAGCAGGGGGGTTGGACTAGACAGACTGTATGGCCCCTTCCAACTCTGTGAGTCTATGATTCTATAAGATCTCTCCATATTGGGTGAATGGCCAACAGTGGCCCCTGGTGAAGACAAGCCTTGTGGACAATGCAGCGAGGTCAGGGGTCCTGCAGAGAGAATCAGACAAAATGAGCTCTACAGGCCCTCTTCTATCCGTGGAGTTCCTAGGCCCTCTGGTGGAAGGAGAACAGGTGTTCCACCAATCCACCTGCTTCATCACAGCTCTCTTTTACCCAACAGTCTTTTGCCCACCAGACTCCTCTGATCCCTGACCAAGGGGATTTTTCAGGAGACACAAGTGGGAACTCAACAAAGGGAAAGTCAAGAAAGATTTGTTTCCGTGAGTATGGTTCCTGGCATTCAGCCTACTGAGTCTAACACTGTTCTACAAGCAAGAATACTACTTAATATCTCAACTGGAAGGGGGGGGGGACCCTGTTGGGTCTCATTTGGCAAGTAGGATCCCAACTGTGATGGGTACACTGCCTAAAGGTTTGCTTCCAGTTTGATGTGGAACAAAAGCTGTTATTGTGTTTTGTGGTGAAGCCACTGAAAACAAAGATTAGAATTACGAAATACATGCAGGTGAAATGACTACAAATAAAGAAAATGGATAAAATTATTAAAGAAGAAAATTAGCCATCTGAGCATAGAGCAGGGGTCACTGGGGGAGTAGGGAGGTAGCTGTGAATTTCCTGCATTGTGCAGGGAGCTGGACTAGATGATCTTTGGGATTCCTTCCAGCCCTATGCTTCTTTGTTTCTATAAATCAAGGACTACAGAGAGGCAATCTTGTGCAATGGATAAAGTGTTGGACTAGGACCAGCTAAACCCAAGTTCATAGCCCCGTTTTGCTATGAAGCCCACTGGCTGACCTGGGACCATCTCATTCCAGCCTGCCCCAGAGATTTGTTGTGTGGGGTATCTAACATTTAGGTGTGAATGCTGCAAAGAAGAAGAGTTTATTTTTATGCCCCACTTTTCTCTATCTTAAGGAGTCTCAAAGCAGCTTACAATCACCTTCCCTTCCTCTCCCCACAACAGGCACCTTGTGAGGTAGGTGGAGCTGAAAGAGTTCTGAGAGAACCATGACTGGCCCAAGGTCACCCAGTTGGCTTCATGTGGGGGAGAGGGGAATTAAATCTGGTTCTCCAGATTAGAGTCCTCTGATCTTAATCACTACACCACACTCTGTCTCACAATGCCTAAAGAGTTTTATGCGCTGGGAGTCGTTCATAGGCTCCAAGAACACATTGAGGAGAACTAGTATACTGCACAAGGCTCCAGCATAGAGTCCAAGCCCATGATATGGTTTAGTTTTGCCATTTTGGGGAGAGCATGTTTGGACCCTAGTTACATGAAGGTGTATTCTAACATAAAATCCCATGGCTGTAGTCTGAAAGTGCATGACTCAGTATTAGCATGACCATCCTATGTGGGTAGATGGACTCTCCTTAGAAAAAACCTGTCAGTCTCCATCTCCTTAGATACAGGGATGGAAGAGACTTTGACATATTATTCAGTTCCGTTTCCTACCTCATGAATCAAGTCCACTGAATATAATCCAGCTAGTATTTACCCAACCGCTCCATCCATTTTTTCACCTCTTCTTCCTTATCTTTCCATTTGTCTATACCTTTGTCAAAGCCCATACTCACTCGTTTCTGTGAAATCTGTGCTAATACCACTGACACTTCACTTCCTCTTTACTCAATTGCAATTCCTTTCTTTATATATCCTGCTTAAATCCCCACTCTCTAAACTTCGGGAATTCCATAATGCCATAGTCAAACTTCTCTTTCAGCTTATGATGGATGTGGGCTGTAAAGAATTATTATGAGGCTTTGAATGAAGGGCGATATATAAAAATAAATGCTTTGCATTGCGTACCACCCAAACATCTCTCTGGACATACAATTTTATTTCCTACAGTCGAGGGATCTTTAATATCCACCTTGCATAAACTCCCTCAGTACTTTCCAGTGTGACTGGCAGCCAGGCATACGCAGCTCCAGTTTGGTTCTGCAGCAGTACACAGAAAAATTAAAAATGCCCATGGTTTGCTTTGTTTACAAAGAAGGGAAGCAAATCCAGGTAATAAAGTCCCCTCTCTTTTACTAGGCAGATGACAAGCAGAATCTGGAACATTCCAGAAGCACATTTATTGGAAAAAGCCAGGGCAGTTCTGCGATGGTCTCATTAAAATGCACTGCCTGTCACTTCTTATTGCTTAATTATAGCTTGTGGACTGTTAAACCAATGGAGCAGCCTGACTATCTGAATATTGCTAAGCCCTTTATAAGGACCATTCATGCGTGTGCATTTTCGGCATTCTCGTCTCCATTGCTTACTCTTTTGGAAGCATGTTGTGATTTCCAATGTTACAAAATCCATGCAGTTAAAGCTGAATGCCTCTTTTTTTCTCCTGAAGCAAGAACCAGGGGACTGCGGTGCATCGTGCTGGTATTCAGTGCAGTTCAGTGGATTCTGGTGCTTGTTGTCAGTTCAGATCCAAGAGGGAGTTCCTTAGAAGAGTAATAGTTGTAAACAAGATGCTGTATAATCCAGCATTCCGGATTGTTGAGCCTTCTAGTTTTGTGTACCAAAAAACTAGACCCCAGTCCAGTTCACAAATGGTCCCAGAGCAAAGGCCACGTAGGCCCAACAGTGATCAACTGAGTGGCACTCATCCCACCAAACATGTTTTGAGCAGCGTTCCCTCTTAGCTGAGTTAGTGTGAGCGAGCTCAGTTTTTTTAGCCTCTGGCTCACACATTTTTGCCTTTGCTCAGGAAGGATGGCTCCAGAGCCAACTAATTTATGCAGTAGCCAAATATCCTGCTCACAACTTTAACGCCAGTAGCTCACAAAATAGAATTTTTGCTCACAAGACTCCACAGCTTAGAGGGAGCATTGGTCTCGAGGCCTGCCCAATGTGTGCCATTGCTGTCAAACTATATTTGTTTGTTTGTTCCATATATACCCTGCCTTTCTCACTGAGACTCTAGACAGGTTACAAAATAATTTTAAAAACTGCATCAGGCAGCATAAGACATTCAGTAAACAATGCAGTAAGACTAGGCTTACAGAATTGGAAAACAGTGCACACGATTTTTTTTTTTAAACTGTCTAAGGCATGACATACCATAATGCAGAAAGTAAGTTACAGAGGTAGAAGACAATGCAGTAAAAGCAAAGTGATGCAGCCAATAAACACTGCAACAGACTACAACCCTGTTCCCTTAAAAAAGCAACAACCTGAGCTGTTGAATTCTACTATAACTCTAGCCCCTTCATAAAACTCCCGTGAACATTTCTGTTTTGCACATTCTGCAGAACGATAAAATTATGGGGCTTTCCTGACCTCCTTGCACAGGCTGTTCCACGAGGCGGGACTCTTGGGAGCCACGACAGGGAATGTACTTGCTGATCTTTCCCGTTTGCAGGGATGGTATCTTCAGAAGGCTTGCTCGGATTAGTGAAGCTGTCAGGGGGCCACACAAGAGAGGGGTGCCTGCAGGTGTTAAGGGCTTTCTAGGTGATAATCAGAACCTTGAACTGAATCCATTAAGGGATCACTAACCAATGGAGTGACTATAGAATGGGTGTGATATGTTTGCTCTGCCTAGCTCCAGATAGAACATAAGAACATAAGAACATAAGAGAAGCCAATGTTGAATCAGGCCAATGGCCCATCTAGTCCAACACTTTGTCACACAGCGGCCAAAATATACCAGGTGCCATCAGGAGGTCCAGCAGTGGGGCCAGGACACCAGAAGCCCTCCCACTGCTGCCCCCTCCAGCACCAAGAATCGAGTGCATCACCTGCCCCAGACTGAGAGTTCCCATCTATACCCTGTGGCTAATAGCCACTGTTGGACTTCTGCTCCATATGTTTATCTAATTCCCTCTTGATAGCAACAGAGATGCAGCGTTAATCTGGACCAACTGGCATTTCTGAGTTGCATTTGAGGGCAGACCCCCTATGTAGAGTGCATTTGCAACAGTCTAGCCTCCAGGTCACCGTAGCATGGATCCATGTAACCAGATCAGCCAAGTGAACATAATGGGCCACGCAAAAGGGTGTCAGTTGACCTTCGAGTCTATGTAGTAGTCTTTCTTTCTTCCTCACCCATCCCAGCAGGCTGAGCTAAGTATCCATTTTGAGCGTGTGGTTGGCCCTATTTTCTAAGGTTGGCTTGGCCTTTTAATAGAGTTGCCAGTCAACCAGAACAAAATCAACTCTGGCAGGAATTCTTGGCTTCGTTTTGATCCTTTTATGTTGTCTTATTCTAGCCATTAGCAAGTTTCTTTTCCTTTCTGAAGTAAATTGATTTTACACTTTTTACACTTTGGACCCACCAAAAAACAAAAAGCCTCTTTAAACTTGCTAGATTTGAATCCAGTAGCACCTTAGAGAACAACAAGAGTTTCAGGATACGAGTAAGGAAAGACAGCTGACTCTCAGAAGCTTATACCCTGAGACTCTTGTTGGTCTCTAAAATGCTGCTGTTCTACTGAAGACCAGCATGCCTGCCCTCTGAAACTTTAAACTTGCTGGAACTGCTGGGCCTTGGTATAAGACAGTTTCATATGTCCATATATGTTCTGCACTTGCTCAGGGTTACAGGTACCACATACATTATTGTTTCAAACTCTGCAACCCTAGCCCGGCATAGCTGGGATAGGGCGATTAATAAATTCAATAATTAATAAATCAAATTATTATTAATAATAATAATAAGTTTGGATCCATCAGAGAATTTCCATGGACAGAAAGATTTTTATCTATGGAGTGCAACTTTCTCACCTCCCCCCCCACCCCACTTCAGTCCCAAACATCCTCTTAATGTTGCTCTGGGGCAGGGCTCTTTTTGTAGCAGGAGCTCCTTTGCATATTAGGCGACACACCCCTAATGCAGCCAATCCTCTAAGAGCTTACAGTAGCCCCTATAAGAAGAGCTCTGTAAGCTCTTGGAGGATTGGCTACATTAGGGGTGTGTTGCCTAATATGCAAAGGAGTTCCTGCTACAAAAAGAGCCCTGCTCTGGGGGATCATTGTACCTGTTGTGTACCCAGGGAAGACCACCTCAGTACTTTATAGTACCCCAGAAGAAGGGTTTTGGGGGGGCATTGTTGGCTGCAGTGGAAAGGGGAAGCCCTGACCCAGACAGGCCAGGCTAGCCCGATCTTGTCAGATCTGAGAAGCTAAGCAGGGTGGGGCCTTGCCTAATATTTGGATGGGAGACCTGCAAAGAATACCAGGGTTGTGATGCAGAGACAGGCAATAGCAAACCACCTCTGGATGCCTCTTGCCTTGAGAAGCCTCCGAGGTCACTGAAAATCAGCTGTGACTTAACAGCAAAAAATGGACAGGAAGCAGAAGGAGCGGAAGTCATGCTTCATGAGTGGAATCCTTCAATTCATGAAAACACTACAGTGGATCTAGATCCTAGCTTGTAAGGGGCATTGAACTGGTAGAAGTAGCAAGAAGTGATCAGCTCAGGCATGCAATTTATAGTGGAATCCTAAGAAAAGTTGCATCTTTCTAAGCACCACTGACTTTCATGGGGGTTACTCCATTGAGGAGGTTACTATTAGTGCAGGGCTTTAAAGAGGGAATACTTCCCTCGCCATTTTGGAGGAAGGATCTTTCCTGTGATTGTTACAGCTGTGAAGATTAAATGGGTTTGCGATTGACTGAGCCCCTGATTGCTCAGATGTTCCATTTGACAAAGAACCCCCCAATTTGCTTGAATTTTGCTCCAGACAGAAAGTGAAACCACCGCCTCAGATAGTGCAGCCAGGTCACGTACCTCCAGCACAGATTCATTATACTCCCCTACCTGCTTACCAAAGTTGGCCCCAACCACCTTTTTGATGTGCCCCTGCAACTTTCCACTCCCTTGACATCTCTTTGGACCTTACCAACTAATGACATAAAGAGGCTGTCCCTTGCGTGGTAAAGAAAGAACACACCTGGAACAATAGGTCATCTAGATATTTCTGGCACCGAAGGTGTCTCGGGAATAGTCGCTTGTTTGTTTAACTTGCAGGTACCTCACGCAGATCTGCAGGTCTGCTTCTTTCCTTGAAAGGAAAATTTGCCGTGCCACGGATTTGTCTTCATTCTCTTGGCCCCAGAGAGCAAGATACCAGGGCAATGAGTTAATAGTTGGGACTCTCATTCAGAGGCAAGGGATCGCGTATGTCAAAAAGGGCAGCCAGCTCAGCAGAGAGGAATTGGGGGACCCAGTTATTGAGATGCTCTCTGGGCGACGTCTGTCAGGTTCAGAGTTAATTGGATGTTATTTAATGTGGCGAGGACTGAACTAAGGGTTCTCTCTTGTTAGTCTCACAGAAGCCTGCTCATGATGGAAATGATTCTCTTCTTCTGGCCAAAAACATGGCCAGCTCATAACATTATTCTAGTGGCTCCATCTTGTCATTCTTCCCAACTTGTCGGTCCCAAACCTAATACAAAAACATATGTGCAGATAAGGTCAAGAGGGAGAGACCCATTCTTTGGTTCTAAGTAGATGAAGAAGGGGGGGGTGCTTTCAGTTTACAGCTTCAAAGTCAAGCCCCTTATCCAGCTGAAATTAAAATGGAAGGCAAGTATGGAGGTGGAAATCAAATTCTAGGAGTCCTAACGCACAGGGCCACAGGCAAGGAGGTACAGTTGAATTTATTGTTGTGGGAGACCGTCTGGAGGAGGAGGAGGAGGAGTTGAATTTTATACGCCACTTTTTCTACTTTAAGGAGTCTCAAAAGAGGCGGACAATCACTTTCCCTTCCCTCCCCCCAACAGGCACTTTGTGAGGTGGGGGGGGTGAGAAAGTTCTGAGAGAACCGTGACTGGCCCAAGATCACCCAGCAGGCTTCACACGGAGGAGAAGGAGTGGGGAATCAGACCCACTTCGCCATATTGGAGTCTCCCACTCTTAAGCACTACACCAAGCTGGGACCTGTTATCATCGCCAGGACTGCAAATCCTGGGTTTGACTGTAAATATTCTCAATCCAGTTTTATCAGCCCTAGACTGGTACCCCAAATCTCCGTATTCTGAGACCCACATCCTCCTTCCCTGAGTTAAGCATGAGCAGGGATGCTGCAAAGAGACTCTGACAGGTGGGCAAAAGGCCGAACATGAAGGTGGGGTTGCCAGCCTCCAGGTGGGGCCTGGGGATCTCCCACTTTTACAACTGATCTCCAGCTGACCGAGATCAGCTCCCCTGGAGAAAATGGCTGCTTTGGAAGGTGGCCTCTGTGGCACTGGACCATGCTGAGTCCCCTCCCCTCCCCAAACCCCACCATCTCCCGGATCCACCCCCAAAGTCTCCAGGTATTTTCCAACCCAGACCTGGCAACCCTACACAAAGGAGAGAATAAGATCATGGGTAATTCAGTCATACTAGCAGGGAGTGCTTTGAAGAGGAGTGTAGAAGGGGGGGGGAACCCCTTCACCAATGCCCCACGTAGGGTTGATGACTCTGAGCTGAGAACTTCCTGGAGATTTGGGGGTGGAGCCTGGGGAGAGTGGGGTTTGGGCAAGGGAGTGACCTCAGTGGGATATATTGAATGCCATAGAGTCCACCACCCAAAACAAACATTTTCTCCAGGGGGACTGAAGCCTGTAGTCTGGAGATCAGTTGTGATTCCAGGAGCTCTCCAGGCCCCACTTAGAGTTGGCAACCCTGGAGCCCCTATTCAAGGATGGACACGTGAAGGTGATCAAGCCACAATTAGGAACCTCCAGTAATTCCATCAGGGTGCCTTTGCCACGAATAACTCTTCCATACCATCACTCCGGAGCTGCGGTGGCTCAAGTGGTTAAGACGCTGAACTGCAAGCTGTGGAAGGTCAGTAGTTCAGCAGTTCGAGACCTGAGAATGCCGCATGATGGAGTGAGCTCCCGTCTTTAGTTCCAGGTCCTGCCAACCTAGCAGTTCGAAAGGAAGAAATTGCAAGTAGATAAATAGGTACCACTTTGGTGGGGAGGTAACAGCGTTCCGTGTTTAGTCATGCCGGCCACATGACCACGGAAATGTCTTTGGATGGCGCTGGCTCTTTGGCTTTGAAACGGAGATGAGCAACCCTAGAGTCGGATTCGACTGGCTTTCAAGCAAGGGAACCTTTACCTTTACTTTACCATCACTCCATTCCCTATATTCTTCTTTACCTCTGAAAGACCACTGTGCCATGAGAGCCATGCTTCATCGAATAGCACCATTCTCTTATGTTCTGATTTCCTTGACCCATGTATTTATCTTCGTTTGCTGCAACATTTGCAAAAAGAAGTCACATAAAAGTATGTTAGAATGTTTGGTTGTCAGACTTTTACCATCATATCGCCCCTCCTTCAGAACTGCAACATGGGATTATTTGACAGTTTTGGATGTTTTGAATCAAGTTGGCTTGGAGGAGGACCTTTTCCCACCTACCTCACACTGTTGATGAGGGATCTGGGTATTTATAGTGGCCTGAGCACGTGGGATTGGTTAGTAGGAATGCCAAACTACAGGTGGTAGCTGGAGATTTCCTCGGTTTATAACTGCAGTCCAGATAAGAGGGATCAGTTCCCCTGGAAAAAAAAATGGCTGCTTTGGAAGGTGGACTCTATGGCATTGTCCACACTGAAGCCCCTCCCCTCCACAAACCCTGCCTTCCCCAGACTCCACCCCCAAAATCTCCAGGAATTTCCCAACCTGGAGCTGGCATCCCTATTGGTTAAGTCCTAACTAGGGAATCCAGCAGGATTACTGTGGGGTTGTCTCAGTTAGCAAGCATTCTGAGGCACCTGAGGGTGGGGGAGGTACTCCTAGCAGACAAGACCCAGAGGGCTGGGGAAGGAATGCCCTTGGTGCTGGGCATTGCCGTTATAATCTCTATTGACTAGTATGACTAGACAATGGCGATGGACAACACAGCATGTCTCAGCCCAGAGATTATTATTATTATTATGCTAGGATGCCATTTTTATGTTTTAATATCTACTTGCAAGCCATTTTAATGGATTAAAATATGTTCCTCTATTTAATAATTAAGTGTCATCAACTCACCACCAACTTAGAACATCTCCTCAACGGGTTCTCACGGCAAGAGGACAGCAGAGGTGGTTTGCCTGCCTTGCTCTGTGAAGACATCCTGGTCTTCCTTTGTAGTCTCCCATCCAAGTAGGGTTCCCAAGTATTTACCATGGGGGAGTGGGGGATGCATGCTCCCCGGCCAGACCAGTCCTCCTTGTAACACACCATGCCAATGCCAGGAAGTGACACCAGGCGATGCTCTGGCAATGGGGCTGAAAACTCGATGGCACCATCGAATTTCCAGCTGCATTGCCAGAGCGTCACCTAGCATTATTTCCTGATGACAGCATGGTGCTCCGCACCCCGTCCTTCCCCTGGGGATGGTCCTGCGAGGATGTATCCATCCCCTGCTCCCACGTGGTAAGTTCTTGGCAAGCCTACATCCAAGTACTATCCATGCTGGACCCTGCTTAGCTTCCGAGTTCTAATGAGCTTGGGCTAGATGTTCACAAGATCATTTTTTTTACTTTGCAGTGATTTGGATTGACTTGCACCGTGCCTTTGTTTGTTTGCTTCCCCCCCCCCCAATATGGCAAAGCAGAAGTAAGAATGTCAATCATCTGCCTCGAAATCAATAGGATCTCAAAGAATCCTCTCTCCTTTCCTTCTCTCTTCTCCTCCAGCTTTGCCAAGCATGCAGCAGTGCATAAGGCCACACCACAGCAGCTTAAGCCTTGCTCCTTCCAGGGGGATATTCACAATCTCACAATTAGAATGGGAAAATGTCAGCTTCATAGTTTGTTTCCTCCATCTGGCAAACTAGAAAAAGGAATGTAAATCTTTATTCTGATCACAGAGGCTACAATTGTAGAGGACTTACAGGTATGTTTGACCCCCTCCCTGGTTTTAAATGCACTTAAAGTGCTATCCCGTGCAGAGTTACTCCGAAGCCGACTGTAATGAATAGGCTTATGCTGGAGTAACTCTGCATTGGATTGCACTGTCTGGTATACTCAGGTGGGTAGCCGTGTTGGTCTGAAGCAGCAGAACAAACTTTGAGCTCAGTAACATCTTTAAGACCAACGAAGCTTTATTCTGAGTATAAGCTTTTGTGCAGGCACACTTCTTCATGCACATGAACGCTTATACCTTGAATAAAACTTTGTTGGTCTTAAAGATGACAATGGACTCAAACTTTATTTTGCTAGGTATACGTGTTTCTGGGCTAGATTGTGGTCAGGGTCTGCAAGCTGATACAAATGCACCAGGCAATTCGGTTAAAGACACGTAGAGCTGAGCACTGTCAGCATGCTGAAGGCACTCTGTTCCAAAACCATGAATGATTTATCCCAAGAGCTTCACGCAGAGAATGAACAGTGTGGGGGATAAGAAGACTGAAGCTGATGGAAACCCCACTAGGAAGGTCCTATACTGTGTGCATCTTGGTGTAGTGGTTAAGTGCGCGGACTCTAATCTGGGAGAACCGGGTTTGATTCGACACTCCTCCACTTATAGCTGCTGCATGATTTTGGGCAAGTCATAGTTCTGTCAGAGCTGTTCTCTCAAGGACAGTTCTGGAAAGAGCTCTCTCAGCCCCACCTACCTCACAGGGTGTCTGTTGTGGGGAGGGGAAGGGAAAGGAGATTGTAAGCCACTCTGAGACTCCAAGTGAAGGGTGAGGTATAAATCCAATCTCCTCCTCCTCCTCCTTCTTCTTCTTGTCCCCTACAGCAGCCTTCTGAGTTCTACCCATAAGGAATGAATGGACCCAATCTGAAGCACATCCCTTAATCCCTACGTCGACCTCCAACATCTCAACAGGATGGCATAGGCCACTGTGTTAAAGGCTGCTGACAAATCTAGCGAAAGCAACAGAAAGGCATAGCCTTTGGTTACATTTAGATGGAGGTTGTCCGTGAGAGTCGCCAGTGCCATCTCCATCCAACAGTCCAGCCTGAAAACCGACTCAAAGTGGTCTAGGGCAGATGATATAACCAAGAAGACCTGAAGTTGCTCTGCAATTGTGTTTTCTATTGTTTTGCTCAGGAAGGACAAATTAGAGAATGGGTGATAGTTGGCTGCATTTTCCCCCCCAAGCATTAGTTTTGTTTCTTTAAGTAATGGACGGATGATTGCCTTGATTTGGGGTCCAAGGCAAAATGCCCTGGATGGCCTCTGTGCTAAAACCATTCCAAAATGTTTGTATAGCAATTAGCAAATAATAAATTTAAAGTAACAGGCCCGCTATAGTGTTGTGATGAAAGAACGTCTGTCATTTAACAACACATTTTTTTCCCCCAACAATGCGCTGGGAGTAAAAGTTAATAAAATCCAGACAAATAGCTTCTGGTGTATTTTCCTATGACCGGACTTGCAATAAGATTTTATGGCTGCAAATTAAATGTCAGAGTTGTGTAGCACCATGTGTTATCTAGAACTCAAGTCATTCAGCAGGAGACACATGTCAAGAGGACAATGGAGGAGATGTCTCACCCAAGTCTATGCCCTCCAACAAGAAGTAGAGAAATGGATGAAACACATTAACGTCTTTCTTCCAGTATGGTTCATGTCAGTTCCAATGTGCAAATGTATTGATCCAGGCAAAAGTTCATCTGTGCCCATGGATTGCTCATGATTGATTATAACTGATCGGAGAGCTGTTTAATTCTTTCAGGCTCTCTCTTTGTAGGCTCTAGTTGACGGGATGCTTATGACCCAGTCATGAACTCACTCAGACCCATGTTGAATATAACATGTTGGCTTGAGTCCATGGGTTGTTCACAACAGTTTTGCCAGACCTACAAATGTACCTGAAATTCATGGCTAGCTCAATTTAGTGTTCGAAGCTTCTTTTCTGGCTTCTGCACCAGTTTCCTGATAACTGTCTGAAAAAATAAAAGAAGACGAGAAGAGAAAAGGTTGGATTTATACCCTGCCCTTCACTACCCAAAGATGTCTCAGAGCAGCTTACTAACTCCTTTCCCTTCCCCTCCCCACAACAGACACCCTGTGAGATAGGTGGGGCTGAGAGAGCTCTTGACAGAAACTGCTCTTTTTCAAGAACAGCTCTTATCAGAACTACGGCTTGCCCAAGGTCATCCAGCCAGGTACAAGTGGAGGAGTGGGGAATCAAACCTGGTTCTCCCAGATTAGAGTCCGCACACTTAACCACTACACCAAACTGGCAACAAAATTGACATTGTTGTTGCAGAATTTGGGATTTAAGATTAACTTTCATTCTAATAAGGGTGCTTGTGGCTGACCATTCATTTACAGCCATGATTCAGAATGGTCGGCTGATGTTGACCCAATAGGTCTTCACAGTTAGGAGATAATCATTCGGTAGCTTGGGTAAATTCTATGAAAACTCAGAAGGATGGCCCTACACAGATGAGGGAGAGAGGTACAAACAGATAGGCCTTCTATAGAAGCTGGAAGGCCTCAATGAGGGAAACGAATGAATATTCTAGAGGAGGGGGTATTGGCTATGGATATAACTCCAAAATGGAGGTACTGGGGCACACATTGGTTTCATTTGAACGTTACTTCACCTAAGGTACTCACTTGAGAGGAGGGATAGTGAGCATTTTGATATGAATGTGACTGTGAGGTGGGCTTACATTGACCAACCTCCCTCCCTTACACTGCTGGTGACCTCCTGAACAGATTGCTTCCGATTGAGTAAAGTCTTATTCAGTAAGAGCCATTATGGTGTAGTGGATAGAGCAGCACACCAGGACCCTGGAAGAGGGCGGAGTATAAATCTCATAATAAATAAATAAATAAATAAATCTCCACTTCTACCACAGAAGCTTGCTGGGAGGCCATGGACTTGTCACAAATTGTCAACCTGGCCCACCTCACAGGGTTGTTGTGAGAAAATGGAGCAGGGGAGAACAATGTTCTAAGCTGCTTTGAATCCCAATGTGGGAGAAAAGTGGGATAGAACAACAACAACAGCAATATATGTTTACTGTCAACATTCATCTCAAGCACTGTGTTGAGCAGCTTTGCATCTGAACAGTGCAGCCAAGCTATGCGTTAGTATGAAGTAACAAATTTGTGTTTCAGTTTCAGCATTTGTATTTGCATTCGCACATTTTGTATGCTAAGAGTACAATCCTAAACAGATTTATCTTAAGCCAATTGACTTCAGTTTACTTAGAATGGTGTACCTCTGTTTAGGATGGTGCTGTAAATCTTCTCACTTGTTAGAAAAGTAGCATGTATCCTGCAGTGTCATGGTCAGGTCATTACTTGCCAGGGACAGAATCACTCACAGTTTGTTCCCTTTCATCCCTGTACAGCTGGATACAGGCCTTGAATAACCCGACAGAAGATATATGTCTGGTTTGGAGACCTATATACCCCGTGGCTTCTATTCTTAAGTGACTGTAAGTATTGATCTCAAGACAGCAAAGGCAAACAGACACATCTAAGTAGTAAGTCTCAACTCAAAAGTCTCAAATTGTTTTTTGTTTTCTTTTAACTTTGTGCCTTTTAAAAATCAAAGGTAGCAGCCAACGGCAAGGGTGGCTGATATGAGTAATTTGGGCACACATCATAATTCATGCCTATACATTCAAATGTCTTTGTGAATGACCAGCTCTCTGATCATGACTGGAAAGCAGCAAATGAATTGAACTGGCAAATTATCAACAATCTCTGCTTGTGAACAAATGTCAAGACTGAATTTTATTCATAGTGTTACAATCAACTGCCAGCAGATGATTTTGGGGGTGGGGGTGGTTTGGTGTTCCTTTAATGATCCCTCCTTCCTGCCTTATGTTTTAATTGTTTTCATGTTACTGTATGTGTACTTTGGGCATGTGGAATGGTATAGTATAGCTCAGTCTTGTCATATCTTGGAAACTAGCAGGGTCAGTACTTGGATGGGAGACCACCAAGGAGGACATTGCAGAGGAAGGCAAGGACAAACCACTTCTGCTTAGTCACTTGTCATTCAAACCCTATGAGGTCACTATAAGTTGGCTGTGACTTAAGGGCACTTTACACATACATGTATTTTTTACCTTTGTTTTTAATTGTTTTAATGATGTGGGGAGGTGTTGGTTTAAATGATTTTTTTAAGATATGGTTGTATTCCAAATGTTTTTAATCACTTAGCCCCCTTGATCACCCCAATGAAACAGAAGGGCAGGGTAAAATTCTGAAAATATATAAATAGTAGTATGAAAGAAGGTACAGCCAATTCCTTGCCAGCTGTCAGCGCTGTCACTACAATACTTCTGTATTTGGACACTGGAAAAAAATAAAAAAGACATCTGCTGAGACCACAGTCCTTTTGAGCATTCTCGTCTTGCTAACTGAAGCTTCACTTCATATGCATCTTCCATCCAGGGCATCTAAAACCTTCTGTGTTCTCTCCCTTGGCACCACTTAACCAACACTTGGAGGATTAGCAGGAGTGCTCTGTGCTTCGTCATATAATGCAGTTATAATCCCCTCTAGCACCCGCAGAAGTCTTTCAGGACCACTGACAATGAAGAGAGATCAACCTCAAAAAATTAGGACCATATGGCTAGATAGCACGCCACTTACTTGGCCTCTGGACCAGCGATCTTTAAGAGGATTCGTATGACACTGAAACCAAACGTGAAGCATCCCAATGCATTTTTAGCACATTGTGGGCACCAGCTGTTAAGATTATAACCAAGTGATGTTCCTGAGCCTAATTGTAGGTGAGTGAACTTCACTTTTAGCAACAGACGATGGAAATGAAAATTATAGCCCCCCCTTTTAAATGGATAGTGATCACTTTGTTTTCCGTAACAATAAAATGCTATCGCTGTCAAGAAGAAAGCACCGGGCAATTGCTCACCACCCCTTGGGACAACGAGGTACCAGCAAACTGTCGAATGTAGGAAGATTCAAAAGACAGCAATTGCTAACAGCTGCAGATAATAGCCCCATGATTTCTGAATACATAAAACCAAAAGTCATTACCATACCGATGGCTTGTTTGATGACTCATGTGGAAGCGGAGGACAGTCTGAGTCCAGTTTCAAATGACCAGGTGTCGGCTGCTTGCGAGCTTCCATTGCAATGGGTGTAATTGCTGAATGTCTCTCCAGAAAAGCCAAAGACAAAATGCATCTGAATGTCCTTATATTGAGTCAGATTAGTGCAGCAAGATGGGGGACTAAAGGGATATACCATTCCTAGGTTCACAATAGGATCCTGGGGAGACATTCAAGGATAATATTAGCTTATATCATCATTCCCTGAAGTTCAGTCTTCTGAATGTGAGAGACACCCAAAGCAAATTATCTGGAAGGCCACAGTGGTTCAGAAAGGCCAAGGTCTGGTCCATCTGGCCAAGTGTTCTCTCTCTCTCTCTCTCTCTCTCTCTCTCTCTCTCTCTCTCTCTCTCTCTCTCTCTCTCTCTCTCTCTCTCTCTCTCTCTCAGATTGTCAGTAGCCCTCCAAGCTCACAATGCTATCTATGTGAGAACTTTTAATTGGCGATGCTAGAAATGAGGACAGAAGATTTCTTCAAGCAAAGTTCATGTTCTACATGGAGGTATACCTCCTCCATAAATGGTGTAAATTAATGTTTTATAGGACATATACAGCTGCCTCATTCTGAATCAGAAAACTGGTTCATCCAGCCCAGGATTGTCTGCATTGACTGGCAGTGGCACTCCAAAGTCTCAGTCAGGTGTCTTTCCAAACTATGATGGGTGAGGCCCTTTTCAAGGAAAAGTTCAGGGACTGGAATGGGGACCTTCTGGGATTACTGAGCCATGGCTCCTTCCTGAGCAGTGTTCACCTCAAAATATGTGGTCTCCTTCAAAGCAAAGATTCATCATACTGGTGTCTCTTGAAGTCTATATAATTCCTTCCGTGAAGAAAAGAGGTTCTTTATCCAGTGATACCATTTTGGCTCCACATATATAAATACACAACCAACAGCCTAGTGCATCGAGAACTAAATTCAATGTGACAGCCACACCTGACTGTTGTGAGGGATTGGTCTCCAACAAGCACAACAATTACCAACAGTCCTGCAACCCCTTCAGGGTTCTTATTGATTGTCATACTACTGCTACAAGCTATTGCTACATTTAATAGCTCTTCACTGGAGCATCTTTGGAAGCTTTAAATGTAGTGCGTTCTATCGTACCAGAGAATTTGCAGTACTTATACCAAAGGAGAGTCATTGTATTGAAATAAAATCTAATGAAAACACCATAGCAGATTCTTTGCTAAGGGGAAATCTAGTCAAAACATTTGTCTGTAGTCTAGGGAGCAGTTTACTTTGTTCAGGGTTACATTTGCAGAGATGTGTATGTCGTTGTTTTTGCTACTGCTGGAAGCTTGTAGACAGGCTACTAGGTAGCCTGAGAATCGACACTTCTGTGCTGTTAGTTTAAAGGGAATGAAAGGAATTAACTGCAAAATACTTGTTTGTTTCATTCAGGGAAAAAACAGTGAAGGTATGAATGGCTTTTGTTTCCTTAGTGTACTTGGTGCCTGGCAGTCTGGCCGAGAGAGTTCATGGGGATCAAAGAGTAAGGAAGAGAGTCTGCAGAAGTGGAGGGATAATAAACAGGCCTAGACGTATTTCCCATTGAAACCAACAGTTATTAAAATGGATGCAATGCATGAAAACAAATGAATGTAACAAAAGCTTTTGAAATGAAAAGGAAAACAAAATGAATAATGACATGAACTGCATAATCCTATTCCATAGTAGCTTTTAAAAAAAATTGTTTTGTTTTAAGCAAGGGATAAACGATGTCAGCTTCTTTTAAACACTTAAAAGATCCATCCTGAATGAATTCTTAGTAGTAGAATTGCCACCAGATGTTGCACACATCATATCTAGAGGCAAATTTTGGCATTCTTCAGTCGCAATATCTGCTCAAATGCTAAAGAAAGTTATAAAAATTAAATTCAGGCTTTCATGACTGGCTTTGGTAGTTTAGATCCAATATAGATGGGTCACTTCCATTCCCTCTAGTACAGTTTATGTATGGACAAGACCAAGCCAGAATCACGTCCAGACAACATTAAATTTGTTCTTCCAGCATCACAAACTCTGACCTGGAATTTGGAAAGCAAGGTGAAGGTTGGTTGTGATGGACAGGTAATGACCTGCCTTTTTCAGAGAGGGGGGAAAACAGCCACAATGCTGTGATTGCATGGGAAAATATTAGTGTGGGTTGGACCCTGCATGGAGATAGAAAGTGTTGGTAGCCCATGTTTTTAGATAGGAATGAGACTGAACTTTGAAAAATTCAGTTCGAACATCCCAGTATCTTCCTTGAGAGAAACAAGCCAAGGAGCCTTTATTTTTGCACCAGTTTCTTTCCACCCACAGAATTTTTCTTAACACATTTTTCAATGCTATATTTGCATCAGTCATATAGGAGCAGTATATAACTAGCATAAATGTGGTGTGTATGTACACAAGGAATAAAAATGGCATAAAAGAAACAAATCATCCACAACAGTAACAAAAATGAGACTCACCAAAACCAGTGACAATGGCAACACACAACTTTAAAGAGAAACTAAAAGGATCGTATTGTCTAGAGATATACAAGGATGCCCCTCCTTTTGATGTATTTTTGTTTTCATGTCTTGTCGTAATGGGTGTTTTTTTGTTTTGTTTTTTCATTCTGAGATGGGAAATCCCATGTTAGGATTTTTAAATTGTATCCATATGTCCTGGAAATCTGGCAGTATCCCTGATTATGGCTGGTGCCTATTTTTGTGAATTTGTGATCTAAACCACAATTGTAATATTTACCTTGAGGTGACATCAGTGGAAATGTCCTACAGACCTAATCAACAAATTGTGCATCAGGGCACACTGTCATGGCACAGGTATACAAGAAAAAGATTGCTTAATAAACTCAGTGGAAGGGTCCTAAGAATGACCAACCAACCAAAGGGCTGCATGGCAACCAAAGTGATGCCCAAACTTTTATGAGTGGGATGAATCTCGTAAGCATTTGAAAAGTCCGATGGGACATGCGTAGTATGCCACAGTGAGCATAAGAATAGTGAGCATGCTAGTTCAGAGCAAAGGCCCATCAAGTCTTTCTTTACCTGCCAGCCGCACTCATTCACCTTCACCAGTACAGGAGAAGGAGAGCAGCAGGGAGTGCATACTCACTATTAATTGCACCAGCTCCTTCCCTTGTAGTGGCCAAAGCAAATGAGTGTGGCTGGGAGGTAGGGGCAGGGGCAGAGGGAGTTATGGGGTGTGGGCCACGAGTGAGGAGGCACCACCCTAAATGCCTCACTGCAGCTATAGGCCTGCCTCTAAGAAGCCCACAAGCTAGATGACTGCAACAGCATCCTCATACTTGAGATCCCATGCTCCATGACCCCTTCCCCTGGTGCTGATCAACTAGTCAGCAGGGAGCTTACCAGCAAGAAAACTAGGCCTAGGCCTGCATCACCGGCAACTCAGCAATGTCACTTCTGGCACTCACCAGAAATAAAGTTATTATGTTGGCAGTGACACAGGAATGCTCTAGAATTCGGACAAAAAAACTCTATGGTAAAAATGACTTCTACCATAGAGTTTTTGCCTAAATACTAGAGTGTCCCTGCATCGTCAATGACACGATGATAACACTTCCGGTGCACACCAAAAATGATGTTTTCCTGCTGGTAAGTCTTCCCTATTGCCACACCCCACTGGTTGCCAGGGGGTACTTGGGAACTCTAGGCATACTGCCTCTGGTATCGGGGGAGTATAGATATCCATCTTAACTAGTAACCATTGTGACTAGTAGCCACTGATAGCCCCAGCATTCATGAATGTCCACTCCCCTTTTAAAGCCTTCCAAATTAGTGGCCATCCCCACACGATGTGGCAGCAAGTTTCACAGTTTATATGCTGTGTGAATAAGTACTTCCTTTTGTCTGTCCTGAATCTCTTTTTATAGAGGACTGGGGGAGAAAGGGCAAGCTAGTGAGCTGCTCTGGCTCCCAGACTAAAGCAGAAGCAGTGGGACACAGGACTTTTCTACATTCTTATTTTCCTTACTTGTGTTTTCCTTTTGCTTCAGTGGGAGGGGGGGAATCTGTTCCATATGTGTTTGCTCCCTCTAGTGGTCGATTCAATATTACATTGCTTAATGTCCAGCATAAAAACCTGCAGTTTAAATCTGCTGGGAGATATGCCCAACATAAACTGATTTAATATTGAATTGATCAGTAGAGGGAGAAAACACACGTAGAACGGGGGCGGGGGGGGGAGTCCCGAAGCAGCAGGAACTCACAAGCAAGGAAAAGGAGAATGCAGAAAAGCCTGCAGTGGTGACAGTATGCACACAGAGGGTGCCCAGACACCGGCCTTGCCTCTCCTGCCAATAATCAGTAAGAATGGAGTAATTCTACATCTCTGCAGCAGATATGAATGACCATTCAGAATTATTTGCTGTCAGAAGAGGCCTGCTCAGGGTAGCCACTCAGAAACCAGTGGTTACACTCTTCTGCAGATTTGTTCTTATTTAGCCAACAGAAAGAGGGATTCTTCAAAGATCATCTGAGATGGTAGTTCTCTTATGGAGATTTCTTGCTTATGAAGATTTTTTCCTCCCCCCCCCACTAGTGAATAAACATTACACAATTCAGCTTCCATTGGCCGTACCTAATACATCATCTAAATTAATGTCCATTGTTACTGTAATGACTACCAAGCTTTTGCTCTGCTTTTAGCCTTTTAAGTGAGCTGTGTGTTCGGTTTGGTGCAGGTAAGACGTTCCATTAATCACTGGCTTTTATATTTTCACACAACACCTGCCATTGGATAGCACAGTCCTCTGAGCAGAGCAGCACATTGGCTTCAGTAGATTTAGAAAGGTATAACTCTGTTTAGGATTGTTCCGTGAGTCTACAGCTCATCCAGTACAAGCTGCGCACTACAAGCATTTCCAGTGTAGGCCAGAAAAGCCCTTTTCTCTCCTCCCCCCCCCCCCGCCCTTAACTTCCCAGTCTAATGAAGAATCATGGCGAACTCAGAGGTTTGCTCATGGTTTTGTGACATTTTGCTTGGTCCTCATAAAAGTTATTACACAACTCTGGGGGGGAGGGTTTTCCATAAACCACCCATCCTGCCTACAGCTTTTCGGCAGCTTTTCCAATACTAACAGTGAGCTTTTGGGGAAGTAAAAGTGAAATGTGCCTACAGTTTTAATTCTGAAGAAGGAGTGTTGAAGCTATCGGAAGCATTAAAAGCTTTGCTCCCAAGTAAGTGGTTGAGAAAAGGCCATGTGAATATATTGCCTTATATGCTAACAGAGCCAGCCGATGTTTAATAAATCGTTAAATCTTAAAACCCCAAAAGTGAGTCAGGTTTTCAAACATGGGGAAAAGAAATCTGGAAAGGTTACCAGCATGGTTATTGTCAGCTTCCCCCCCACACACACACACACCAGAGCCAAGACGACTCTTGCCAGGCATTTTGTTACTGTTGTTTTAAATGGTAGGTGAAGCTCTCCAATAACAATATTCCAGATGGATGGGAAATGTCCTTAATCTTTTCAGCAAAATGTTGATCGCAGTCCAAAGGGCAGGCAAGCAGAGTTAGATGAGTGTGTATATCACGGCAGAAAGTGTCACGCTGTACAAAAGATGAGGATGGAAAGCAAAATCTCATGGAAGGGAAGTGACTTGGGGGATGCAATTTAGACGCTCAGAACAAGGAAAGATATAATCAGCCAACCTACCAATTAGGACTGATTTATTGCTTTCGGTTGTAAGACCCATTATTATGGCAGAATATTCTGTCTGATATTACTTGGAGCTCACTTACAAGAAAGCAATTGTTGAAACTTTTTGTTTCAGCAGAAACTTCTAAACAGCTGCTTCATAGTCTCTAACTTATGATTAACTATTACATGGTGGGAGTGGCATCACTGCATTTATTTATTTATCTTATTATTTTAGGCTAGAGGAAGGCTGCGAGTTCTTTTTTTTAACAGAGTGGTACCAATCATTGATGTTTATTGCTGGGACCATCTGTACTGAAACTTTTAGCCCTTGTTCATTCAGGGTTGGAACACTTCCTATGGTATTTTCTGCAGTGAATTGTGAATGCAAAAGCCCCTCCTCAAACCTATTGGCATGAGTGCAAAACCTTCTATCAATTTCCAACATCTTGGGGTCATGGACAATATTCATACTGAAAGATAAGGGACTTTGTTTTGGGATCTCCTGATCCATTGTTGCATTGATTATGAAGACAGACATTACTAAAAATGGCCAGCTACTGTCTCGCAACCATGCCTTGAGAGTGAACACCACACTGCCTGAAGTAATTACATAAAGCGGTGATTAATGTAACTGTTAATTTACAGTTCAGCATTAGTTTCACATGAGCTGTACCACGAAGCAGCTTCAGATGGGGAACACATCTAATTTTTTAAATAATTGACTGTGACTAATTAAATCCAAATCCAAAAGTAGATATGGAAATAAATTCCACTATTGTCCACCATTAAGAGAGGGGAAAAAAGAATCAGCAGAAGATAACCAGATTAAAAGTCAGGCTGTAACAATGAAAATGTTCAACCCTAAAGATCATATTTTTTCATTACTGGATTGGGGATTCGTTGGATTGATATTTGTTATCAGAGATAAAATCGGATCGGATCGTCACCAGAGTTTGAAGGCAAACATGTAAGACTCTGATATGTAGTTATAAAGTACTTGTTTGCTGTTCTTTATTAATAACACTGGTGCTATGATTTTAAATACCAATGGGGGGGGAGATCTTTCTAATGCTGTCCCTGTCTTTCTTCCATAGGTATGTAACAGCCCAAACTATACAAAATTACTGCAACAGTACATAGAGAAGTCACTTAGATCAGGCCCATAGCCAGATTTTTTTTTAGTTGGGGGGCATTTGAATTTCTTAAGGGGCATTGGCTAATCAAATTAAAGGAATATCCAGCTCCTTCCCTGCATCCACCACCACTTGGGGGCCCTGGCCTGGATGGGAAGTCAGGGGGGCTTGCCAGTAAGTCTGTGGGCTTAGCCCCGAGGTGCCCCACTGTAGCTATGGGCCTGACTTAGATGTTGCACAGTTGTGACCCTACAAAATCCTTGCATCTGCTCAGAGGTTGCTCTTTGATTCACCTCCGTCTATTCCCATTTGAGCATCCCCATGGCATAAGATCCATTGGAGAGCTCCTGCTTCAAGTTCATCTTGTAGGAAGGCCACATTGGCCTTTAGGTACACCAGCATCTCCTGGAACACCTGCCCCCCCACCCAGTTTTGTGTAGTGGTTAAGTGTGCAGACTAAAATCTGGGAGAATCAGGTTTAATTCCCCACTCCTCCACTTGCATCTGGTGGATGACCTTGGGCAAGCCATAGTTCTGGCACAGCTTGTCTTGAAAAAGAGCAGTTTCTATCAGAGCTTGCAGACTCCACCTACCTCACAGGGTGTCTTTTGTGGGGAAGGGAAGGGAAAGGAGTTTGTAAACCACTCTGAGACTCCCTTGGGTAGTGAAGGGCGGGGCATAAATCCAATCTCCTCCTTCCTCCTCTTCTTCTTCTTCTTCTTCTTCTTCTTCTTCTTCTTCTTCTTCTTCTTCTTCTTCTTCTTCTTCTTCTTCTTCTTCTTCTTCTTCTTCTTCTTCTTCTTCTTCTTCTTCTTCTTCCTCCTGCCATTTAATAGGCATTTTGGAAGCACCCAGGGATATTTTTTGTTTAGGGTAGGCTTTCAAGGCCCAGTTTGGATATTATGTTGGCAGGAAAGAATTTACCTATGCATTATTACATATGCCCAGAGTTCCACTTAAACTATGCTTTCTGCCACTACACACACAGTGTGTGTGCAAGAGGTGTGCACGGAAGTGTTCCACTGTCATGCTAATGTTAAGTACATAGTGGTAAAGTACCAACAGCAGATGTTCAGCATCACCACATGACAAGTTCTTCTTGCTCAGCAGTGTCATCAGTTAAACTCCACCTGAGTTGATTTCTGCCCTCATTTCTGCCCTCGTCACTGCTATGGTTTTCATTTTTAAAAAGTTAAATTGTGTGTTACCGATCTTGTGTTTCATGACCATCACGAAGCTCACTGGGTAAGTGAGGCCTGTCATTCTGTCTCAACCTAGCCTACTTCACAGGGTTGTTGAGAGGACAGAACGGAAAAGGGGGAAACCATCTATGCCATTTGGAGCTCACCAGATGAAGGGCATGTTAAACATATACTAAAATAAAGGAAGAAGGGGCAATGTCACCCTCTTCTGCCTCCCCACTTCAGCCCCTCATAGGGGAGGACTGGAGAATCCTGTTGCCAGCAGGAGAAATATAATGTTGAAGAATCCATTAGACAAACACATGACACCACTTCTGGGGGAAACCTGGAAGTGATGTCAATCCACTCTAGGAACCACAGGAAACTCTGTGCCCCCCACTGGAGTCCCTAAATTACCACAATCCTGGGAATGTATGATCCAGATATCAGAAATGGAGGTTGGGTGAGGGAGAAACAGGGATATGATCTGCATCTTCCATTGCGGTAGCTGAGATTCAAACTTATATTTTTATCGATTTGTATATTGTTTTTATCCTGCTTTTATACAGTTTTGAATACATAAAAAGAAGCTTGCAAATAAATTATTGAGTTGAATTCAAGGTTAGGATTAATTCCCTTCAAATGCCAAAGGTGAGGAGAACTGTAGCGTTTCCTTCTCTCAGGGGCCAGTGGAGAAGCTTAAATTATGTGCAACCCTAGTAAAGAGTGAAAGAATCAAGGCCTCTATAAAATTAATGTCCATTTATAATGTACTCATAATAATCTATATACAGGTGAATGTCAATATCCACTACCCATGGGACATTCACTTGAAGACTCATATAAAATATGGAATGTGTCTACATAAAAATAACGTTTTAGAAGGCTTTTTCACGCCAGCTTCATTTATATGGGAGAAACTCATATTTACTCATATGGAACAAAGCAGAGGTAAATCTGTGCTGCGTACTAAGCACAGCTGCACTGGTTTTCATGCAAAGTACTCTCCCAGATGTCTTTGGATTTGATTCGGGAAGCCATCATGTTCATAAATCCATGGCAATCACACATCATTGCAGGGCCAGTGTCTCTGGGCTGAGGAAAAAAATATGAATCTTTCAGCTTTTGCGGTGACATATATATGGGAGCATAAAATGTTCCATTTCAAAGAATCACAAACATTTCCAGAGTGTGTGAGCCACATTTCAATAGAGAAAAGCCACCTCCCTTCTCTCAGACAATCATGAGGAGACATCAACTGCTTTTGCATTCCCCATAATCTCCTCAAACCTACAACAGCATTTGGCAAATGGAACAGAATACTGGTATGTCTAGCATTAAGAGTCTGTAAAGACCAAGGTAAGATAGAAAATGACTGGTCATCATTCATTGAGAGAGTTTAACCAAGTGGCTGGTGGGGAACAAGATATGAAAATATTTAACCATTTGAACAGACAGTAGTATTATGTTTCTGTTATATTTTTATTCCACCTTTCCTCCAACAAGCTGGACAGTGTAGATACATGGTTTTCCCCTCATCCATTTCCCCATCACAACACCCTATGAGATAGGTTAGACAAAGAGAGAACTACATCATTAAGTAGGAATTTGAGTAGTAGAAGAAGAAGAGTTGGTTTTATACCCCGCTTTTCTTTACCCTGAGGAGTGTCAAAGTGGTTTACCATTGCCTTCCCTTCCTCTTCCCACAACAGGCACCTTGTGAGGTAGGTGGGGCTGAGAGAGCTCTGAGAGAACGGTGACTGGCCCAAGGTCACCAAGCTAGCTTCATGGGGAGGACTGGAGAATCAAACCCAGTTCTCTGGATTAGAGTCCACCACTCTCAACCACTACACCATGCTGGCTTTCCTAGAGTGTGATTAGTAACATCAAGGCAGATATAATTTTATCAGGTCTAAGAAGATGATAAGGAAAAGCAATTCAAATCTTGAAACATTTTCCTCTCATGATAGATTGTCATGTTCATGGAACATCCTCCTTCCATTTCTATAGTTTATCCAGCCGCTCTCTTCCTCTTGGGTTATTTTGTAATCATTCTACACAACATTCAAAGGCTTTTATATTTATCTTTATCCATGAAGATTTTCTGTTCTATTAAAATATAAATTATTAATATGTTAGTACTGTGGTGATAACATGCTATTTCTTTTGAGATGGGAGTCCTTAAATATTTAAGCTGCTTCACATTTACGACAGGTTTGGTTTTTATCACATGTATAGAAAGCTTTTAATTTACAACACGGGGGATTTCCACTGGCAAGAAATTTATAGTTTACCTGACTGTGTTTTGATACAAAACCATTCAAGCTTGTCTTTTTGTATTATTTTGTAAACTGGATAGGGTGAATAATAGGTTGCAACATTACCACAAGAAGTGGTCTGATAGGGAATATAAAACAATGAAAGGTGGCTGTTATAGGACCAAAGCAACGAACAGGGTGGATAAGAAACACCTGTGTCTCTCCTTGGGCAATTCAAGAATCCATACATAAGCAAACTCATTCACAGCCTCTTTCCAGGGATGCTTCAGCAGCTCTGGCACAAACAGAGGGCTATGTCCTCAACTGGAATCCAGTCATGGGTAAGTGGACCAGAACTATCCATCACTTGCCATCAGAACCACCACAGTCATCCAGACTTTGATGTAGTTCACACAAACAGGGGCAGAGGTAAGAAAACAAAACTGTTTCTGAGCTGTACCACTTTCGATATAAGATGGGCGGGGGACACGTGGCTGAGGGAACAGGCCATGGCTCAGTGGTCAGGCATTTGCTTAGCAAGCAAGAAGTCCCAAATTCAATCTCTGGCATCTCTGGTTAAAGGATCAAGTAGGAGGTAATGTGAAAGACCTCCACCTGAGACCATGGACTATTATTGTTCCACCAGCGTGCAATCCTCCCGTCAGGGTGGTCTGACGTTAGACTATCCCGAGCAGGTGCCATTTTAAAAAATCTCTACACATGCGCAGATCAATAAGGACATGCTGTCACATCTACGCGCATGTGCAAAAAGTTTTTTTTTAAAAAAACCACCACGTGCTTCCTTCAACAAGGACACGCTGTGACGCCTATGCACATGCGCAAAAAGTTAAAAAACAACAACACTGTGCACACCTCCTTCAGTGGACATCATCTAGACAATCCACAATGGAGGCAGCAGAAGGTAAGGCCATTTCTCAGAGGGACGTCTGGTCATGCAACAATGGATTTAAAAGATCGGGGTCAAATTCGAGGTGGCATAATGGCAGGATTAGCTGCCCATCTGAACACACTCAAACTTAGATATTTACAGTTTGATCAGAGATTACAATATGTAAAACCTTATAAATCAATAGTGGATATTCTTTAGAAAAAATACGCAATATTAATAGAAGGAGTACAATTTCAACTCTGTTCTGTATAATATATAAAACATATATGGACCAAAGGTCTGATTCGGTAGAAGGCAGTTTCATGTGTGTTCATGTGATTCTTTCCTCATGGAAACCAAACACCAACTTATGTTAAATGAGCATACTAGAGAGAAAGCTTGTTCAAATAAAGGAAAGTTGATTTTTTTTTTGCCATCTGAAAATTATCACATTTGATATTTAGAATTTTGTTTCAGCTCTAATTTACTTTCTCCTGTGGGAATGAGAGGCTAAGTAGCATGCTATACTGAAGGATGCCACTGTAGTAGGCTTAAAACCCAACATCTACCCTGATAGAGGGCCAGTTTGGTGTAGTGGTTAAGTGTGTGGATTCTAATCTGGGAGAACCGGGTTTGATTCCCCACTCCTCCACTTGCACCTGCTGAATGACCTTGGGCAAGCCATAGCTCTGGCACAGCTGTTCTTGAAAAAGAGCCATTTCGGTCAAGAGCTCTCTCTCAGCCCCACCTACCTCACAGGGTGTCTGATGTGGGGAGGAGAAGGGAAAGGAAAGGAATTTGTAAGCCACTCTGAGACACTTTTGGGTAGCGAAGGGCAGGGTATAAATCCAATCTCTTTCTTCTTCTTCTTCTTCTTCTTCTTCTTCTTCTTCTGATATCAGGTAGTCTCACCATCACCAGTAAATGCCACGTGCAACTTCCTAATGGGTTTCCTGCAGTGTATGGGCCTGTGTTTTGGTCCTGCCTCAATCATTTTGTTCACTTCCTCAGAAAGAAAAGCAAGGAGTCCTGGAGTGTTCCTCTTACCTCCCCCCAGTTGTCAGTACTTTACATGGAACAGTGACATAATAACCATATTATATGTTTTTGTATGCAGTATTTAATAAGATAAGAAGAACTTAAGAACAGCCATGCTGAATCAGACCCGAGGCCCATCTAATTTAGCATTCCGTTCACACAGTGGCCATCCGGCTGCTTCTAGGAAGCTCACAAGCAGGAAGACAGCAGCAGCCTCATCCTGCCTGTGCTCCCCAAGAACTGATGTAAAAAGGCATGCTAACTCTGGTACTGGAGGGAGCAGATAACCATCATGATTAGTAGCCATCGATAGCCCAGTCCTCCATGAATTTGTCCGCTCCCCTTTTAAAGCCTTCCAAGTTGGCAGCCGTGACCATTTCCTGTGTCAGTGAGTTCTGCAAATTTACTACATATCGAGTGAAGAAATACTTCCTTTTGTCTGTCCTGAATCTCCCACCCTTCTGCTAAATGTATGAATAACAATGAATGCTGATTCACTAGACAGGAAAACATGTCTTTCTGTTTGACTGTGTAAGCCACTGTCCAGAAGGCCAAAGGCTGGACAAGCACAACTTTGCATGTTCAGTAATCTGAGGAGGAGTTGGATTTATACCCTGCCCTTCACTTGGAGTCTCAAAGCGGCTTAAAAGCTCCTTCCCTTCCTCTCCCCACAACAGACACACTGTGAGGTAGGTGGAGTGTTCCCTCTAAGCTGAGCTAGTGTGAGCTACCTCACAGTTTTTTTAGCCCCTGGCTCACATGTTTTTGTCTTAGTTCAAGAAGGTTGGCTCCATAGCAAACTCATTTATGCAGTAGGCAAATTGCTTGCTCACGGCTTACTTACTACTTTAATGCCAGTAGCTCACAAAGTAGAATTTTTGCTATCAAGACTCCAGGGAGTCTTAGAGGGAGCATTGGCTACTGCTTGTGAGAGAACAGCTCTGAAGGAACTTGTACCTGACCCAAGGTCACACCAGCAGCTACATGTGGAGGAGTGGGGAATCAAACCTGGTTCTCCCAGATTAGAGTCCATGCTCCTAGCCACTACACCAAACTGGCTCTCCTTGTGGGAGATTCCTCAGCTCAATTTTTACTTAAGGTAAACCCTGTGATGAAATACAGCCATGCGAATACCCTCGTTGGGAGGTTATAAAGCATCCCTTTCAAGCTCCTTTTTTCTCCTGGGTGGCTGGTCATTGGTGGTTCCGTGACGATCTCCTTCCCTTGACAAATGACAATGACTCAAGCCATTCTTGTTTCATTTCATTTTCTTTTATGGGCACTTCTATTCTCCATGCAGCAGTCTGAATCAGTTTTGTTACGCAGGCCGTTATATTTCTTCTGCCAATTGTGGTTGTATCTCTCTTTTTAAAAAAAAACAAACCAAAGTATGTTTGCTTTTTATTACTTGAATTGGGAGGGAAAGAATTAAACAAATTGATGACACTTTGATGAAGAGCAAAGTAATAATATGCCACTGCTCTCATAATTTCTCTGTGTTCCTAGGAGGAAATCATGCTCACACTGAAAAGAAATGAAAAGGACAATAAAATTCAGATGATAACACTTGCTTCCCTTTGCATTGAAGTCTGAGAGCTGTGGAAGCGAGTGCAATTTATGAACAAAGTACTCTTGTAGTTGCAGATATCAAATAGGTTAATAGGCATCTTGTGGCCTAGTCCAAGGAGATGAGCTTCAAAAAAACATGCAGGATTGTTGTAACCAACAAAATGACTATTGGACCAGCATCTATCAAAACCTACAGTGCTCTGTTAATCCATGTTAGAGCTGATTCCAAAATCCTTCTTATAAAAGTTTCACCATGGACTACGGAATTAATGGAGGGGCCATGGAGGGTTGCCCACTAGGGATCCCCTGATTTGGGGGCCACCAATCCACTGCAGCCCAGCTGGCCAGCAGGGGAAGTTCTACGCCTGAGAAGCCCCCTCCCGGCACTGCTGTTGCCAGCGCAATGACATCATCACGTTTCCAATGTTGGGGTGATGCTCTAAGTTTTGGGGAAAACTGTATGGCTTTGAGGGCCCCCAAAAAACATACATATTTGCCCAAAACCTAGAGTGTCACCCCCAATGTCAGAAACATGATGATGTCACTTCAGAAGGACACCAGGAAGGATCAGGAGTCCTCCCACTGGCAGCCAGGTAGGACCTGGCAACTCTAGGGTCATTGCTGGTTCAGTGGTAGAGCACCTGCTTTGCATGCAGATGCAGAAGGTCCCAGGTTCAGAACCTGGCATCTCCAATTAAAAGGCTGATATAGGCTCATGTAGCAGGTGACATGGAAGGCCTCTGCCTGTGTCCCTGGAGAGCTGCTGCCAGACAGAGTAGACAATGTTGACTTTGATAGACCAGTGATCTGATTCAGCAGAGTGCAACTTCATGCATTCAGGTATCCCATATGACCTCTTTTGGTTCTTGAATTGGAATCATCACATTAAGAGAAGAAGAGACTGGATTTCTACCCCACCGTTCACTTGGAGTCTCAGAGCAGCTCACAAACTCCTTTCCCTTCCCCTCCCCACAACAGACACCCTGTGAAGTAGATGGGGCTGAGAGAGCTCTTTCCAGAACTGTCCTTGAGAGAACAGCTCTGACAGAACTATGGCTTGCCCAAGGTCATCCAGCAGCTGCAAGTGGAGGAGTGGGGAATCAAACCCGGTGCTCCCAGATTAGAGTCCGCACACTTAACCACTACACCAAAGAAGATGAGACAAATTCATGGAAGAAAAAGTCCATCAATGGTGAATGGCCATGATGACTAAATGGAATCTCCATGTTCAGAGGCAATAACCCTCTTAGATCGAGATGGGTAGCCGTGTTAGTCTGTCTGTAGCAGTGGAAAGGAGCACGAGTCCAGTAGCACCTTAAAGACTAACAAAATATGTGGCAGGGTAGAAGCTTTTGTGAGTCTCTGCTCACTTTTTAAGATGCAGCTAGAACGGGAGTCCATCTGTCCTATTTATTGGAAAGTGGAGTGGTTTCAGATGCCAAATGACATTAGCAGGCAAACGACAACAGCAGGTTTATCTCACCTAAATCCAATCACACCTGCTCTTGTCATTCACCTGCTGTTGTCATTTGCCTGCTAATGTCATTCGGCATCTGAAATCACTTTCCAATCAATGGGACAGATGGACTCCCATTCTAGCTGTATCTGAAGAAATGTGCAGTGACTCACGAAAGCTCATGCCCTGCCACATATTTTGTTAGTCTTTAAGTAACTCTCACAGTTCTAGTCCCAGGGGGCAACAATACTGAGAGGCTTTAGTTTCCATGTCCCAAATGCAGATCTTCTAGGGGCATCTGGTTGGCTACTGCTGGAGAAAGAATGCTGGAATAAATGGATCATTGATCCAGCACAGCTTCCGATACATTCTAATGTCCTAACTATTCATTGATCCATTTTTTAATTTTTTTTCAGAGTGTATAAATAGTGCTACAAATGGATGTGCCGTTTACTTCAGTTTCATGCACATCATTTTTCTTCTCCCCGTGTCACCTCTGTGCATACCGGCACTGATAAAATGTTGTTTGCTTATATAAATATTTATATCCCACCTTGCCCATACAATAAAATTGCATTGAATCAGGTGATCATAACTGAAAATGCCCTTTTGTGTGGTGTTTTTAATAGTGCATGGGAACACATGCAAGCCTTGGCAAAATGCTGCACAAAAGAATCTCACTGTAATCTTATCAAAGTTGCTTTTTCTCTCTCTCCTGTGCATTAGAGATGTTGAAAAGATGCAAATGAACTGGAAGGTGCTGCAAACGGTGCATGACCCAATCCCAGAATTTGGTTTTGAATTTTTTTCTAGTTAAACTGGAATTAAAGAGGAGTGGAACACAGCTCAGACAGAAATCGGAACAGGGAGAATGTTGTGCAACCCTCCCCATAAAACCATCCATGGCCATTAAAGGCAGGGAGTTTATTGTTTCAGCTCCTATGTAATCAGATGAGGCATGGGAGGTAATTGACAGGGCTGGCTGTCATCGAGCCAACAGGACCTTTATAAGGCTGTGCCTCCTGTCTTGTGCAGGCTGTGAGCTGTTGACCCTCCTTCCTTTAGGCTTCTTGGGAGCAGACAGTTGCTTTGGGGCCAAGCAGGAATTAGGGATTAGAAAGAAAAAGGCATAAATGCCCTTTATACAATATCACCTCAAAAATCATAAATATACACTGCCTGGCCTAAAATGACACAAAATAGATGTCAGCCAGAGACAAGCCTGGGAAACATATTTTTGAAGATGAGTCTAACACGGCTGACTGACTAGCAACCTTCTCCACACCTTGAGGAGATGCATAATTTAGGAACAATGGGTTTCCTAAAATAGGTCACCTCACCTTGGACTAATCCTGTCACATGTCCAGCCCTACTTCCCCCCTTACCTATTTACCCTAATTACACAATACATAAACCTATTCATAAAAACCTGGTAGTTTTCCTGTCTGGTACTCAAAGGGTCATCAAGAAACATCAACACCTATAGTACAGCGCAGGTGAACTCATCAAGGTTTCCCAAGATCATTTGTTCATCCCCAGAAAAGCCATCAAGACATTGCTTTGGAGGCAAACACATCAGCATAACCCCAGGGAACATCTTTCCTATAACTGCTAGCACCCTGCGCCATAGCAGTGTATGTGTGTTTCTGACTACACCCCCACTTTGTGGGTTTCTTCTCTTCTCTGCATGAAGTGCTGGCCATTTTGTTGCTGCTTCTGTGGATTTCTACAAGATCTGGTAATTATAGCCCTTTCCCTCTCAGCTATTCCTGCTCCTCCCTGATTTTCTCTTAGCTAGCTTGTGTGTTTATATGTGTGTGTTTCCCCCTTTTATTCCTATTTCAATAAAACCATTTCCAGTTGAACATCTGACTGGTTTATTTGAGAGTTCTTTTAAAGGGCAAAAATCCTGGTATATACTGGTGGAGATCCCAGTTACCCGCCTCTCGCTATGTCTCCATAAAGCTAATTTCCCCAGATTAAATAGGAGACTGCCTCTTTGGGCAACACCATCTCCCACAGAAACCATTTTTAAGTGGAGCTCAGCACCCCCGCAAAAATTCCAAAGGTGCTCACAGCCTTAAAAAGGTTGGGGACCCCTGGCTTAGGGGATCATTTTTCACCTGCCTCACGTAGCTTGTGGATGATGACGTGAATAGCCCTAGTCCATGGACTGTTTAGACCATAAACTAGCGATGGCAGGAATAGGGCACCTTTCTCAACAGGGCATTTGACACTGCTCAATAGTTCCAGTTGGCTTTGGCATGTGGAAAATCTCACTCAACACAGTTTTCTCCCTGACAAGCTATTTTTCGACATGAAGGATTTTTTGTCCTCATGGGGAACAGTCACACCCTTACCTTTTGCCCAAAGGGCTACATCACCAGGATAAGGTGGTAAGGCTTTTCCAGTTGATATATGGAAATTGCCTCCCCCCCGTGTAGACAAATATTGAGTCAACAGCAATGCCCCCTCTAAGCTGTGGAGTCTTGTGAGCAAAAATTCTACCTTATGAGCTACTGGCATTAAAGCTGTGAGTGAGCAATTTGGCTACTGCATAAATTAGTTTGCTCTGGAGCGATCCTTCCTGAGCAAAGACAAAAACCTGTGAGCCGGAGGCTAAGAAACTGTGAGCTAGCTCACACTAACTCAGCTTAGAGGGAACACTGGTCAACAGTATCGAGCACCCCATTGTTATCTGGCAAAGCAGCATTGACAGCCAAGAAGCTTCTGTCATGAAGGAAGCGCTGCACAGCAGGGGGCAGAAGCCTCTTTATCAGCTCAGCGGTTACAAGATATTTTCTTCCCTGTCCAGGTGACATCAGAGGGAGCGGTAAGTTTCCTCCACTTCCTTTGTAAAGTCCCTTGAAATTGCAATAAGTAAATGACTTTGATGGTTTTAAATAAAATTGCAACTGCTCAGCCCTCCAGCTAGCTAGGATTTTTAAAAAAGAAAACCACATTCTGGCTATCATACATCCTCACATTTCACAGCACTCTGTGTATTTTGATTCATGCCCCACTGTGAAAGGTTCCCACTCTGTCATCATCTTCCGAAGCTGCTCAGAAACATTGATAAGCCAGGGTTGTTTTGCTACTTCCAAGGGTGCCTTCCTTTTCTAGAGGAAGATGTGGAAGGGGGTGTGGGAGTTGGCGAGGAGAAAGATGTGGCGGGTTTTGTTAATGCCAAATGTTATCTGGCCAGGAGCTGGTGTGATGTAAATTGCCAAGTTTCTCCAGGGTGAATTTCAATCTGGTAACTTTGATAATGCTGCCACCCTGAGTTTTGAAGACATAAATGGCATGCTGTCAGCCATTGTCAGTGAAGACAATGAAAATTGGCAGATCTAGCCAAGTATGAAGCATGACAAATTGTAGCAAAGGGGGAGGAAAAAAACCCAGGAATGCAGGGGGTGCCTGTGACTCCAAAGTGAGCTGACATTTGCTAGAAAGCTTATGGGAATTCTCCAGACATGCTGGCAAGACATGTGCTCCGTGTTACTGCTGTCTGAATGATCAGCAGGTACTCACAGCACAGTCATTTGCTTTTAATAGAGACTTCGAGGGATCTTCAATTAAAGCGGTCTTATTTATTGCAGTTGTGACTTGAAGGTCCTTCAGTGAGCTTAGAGGATTGCTTGTGCTTTGCCTTTGTAGGCTTTTTTTACGTTCACAACAATCCTGTGAGGGAGGGTAGCCTGTGAGATGCTTGGCTGGCCCTGCATGCCTGAACAGGATTTCTCTAGTTCCAGCACACAAAAAGCAGAGAATGCAGGAGGGAATATTAGAGCCGTGACTGACTAGCGATTTGAACTGTGTCCAGCAATAGACAGCCAGCCAGGGCAGATCATTCAGCACAGCCACTGACAACGATCTGGCTGCTGCATTCTGGACCTCTTTGTGTTTCCAGACAGTTTTCAAGGGCAGCCTCATATAAACCACATTACAGAAGCCCATCAGTGACTATTAGCCACAAGTTACAGATAGGAACTCTCAGGCTGGGGCAAGTGATGCTCTGTATTCTTGGTGCTTGAGGGGAGGGGCAACAGTGGGAAGGCTTCTAGTGTCCTGGCCCCACTGCTGGAACTCCTGATGGCACCTGGTATTTTTGGCCACTGGGTGACAGTGTGTTGGACTGGATGGGCCACTGGCCTGATCTAACATTGGCTTTTCTTATGTTCTTAGTAGTCTCACCTGGATGAGAGCAGCACTGTTGTCACATGCTCTTTGAGGAATGGCTGGAGCTGATAGAAGAAGAGGAGGAGGAGGAGATTGGATTTATACCCCACCCTTCACTATCTGAAGGAGTCTCAGAGTAGCTTACAAGCTCCTTTCCTTTCCCCTCCTTAGAACAGACACCCTGTGAGGTAGATAGGGCTGAGAGAGCTCTTTCGAGAACTGCTCTTTCTGGAACAGCTCTGAGAGAACTATGCCTTGCCCAAGGTCATCCAGCAGCTGCAAGTGGAGAAGTGGGGAATCAAACCCCGTTCTCCAAGATTAGAGTCTGTGCACTTAATCACTACATCAAATTGGCTCTATGTACAGACCATTCTTTGGGCTATATGAGTTTATGTATTTTCACATATATGTCATTATTAGTCTGAGAGCATGCTTTGTAGATTCCATGCTGAGTATCTCCAGGTAAAGACAGCTCAGATAGCAAGACTAAGCAAAAACTCTGGAAAGCAATTGACAAGAGTAGCCAATAAGGAGGTCAATGGGCCAGCGGGCTGACTCAGTAGAAATCAGCTACTGGAACTAAACTGCAGAGCTTGAATTGTATTAACGTGCCAGTGTAACCCAAGAAGATTAATATAGTAGATATTAACTATTGTGGTGAGAGCATCTTCTGATCCTGACACTGTGTGGCTTTGCCTTTACCTGCAAAGTTCTCACAGCAGGATACAGGTGAATGCAAGTCACAGACACATATTGGTTCCCTTGCAACATATCTGCTCTCCCTTCATGCACCTTACCTGTAACGATGGGCACTGAGCTAGTTTTATATCATTAGGCCCTATCCTCATCAGTACAGGTAGACCTTTCTCACTGATAAGCCATAAGAAACAGGCAATGAAAATCATCTGCAAACACCGTTAGACAAAATGTTGCAGCTAAAATTGGAAGTTATTGAATTAAATCTGAGAGGTGCACTCCATTCTGCTTCACTCCCAGTGCAAAAAGCACCAATTAGGGCATGACCAAAAATGCCACACTTAATTAGAGATGACAGCTTTGCTGAACTAAGCTGATCACCCTGAACAACTTCAACTGATAAAAAGCACACTCCATTGCAAGCTGGATGGAAACAAGAATTTCAATCAGAAATGCTACTCTTAACATTAAGACAAGACAGAGCATGAAAGCTATGGCCAGGTGATCTTACCTATGCAAACCTCTTTGTTTACATGTGAAGGAAGCTCCTGACCAAATTGCCTTGTTTTCTGTCAAACGTCTTCCTGAGTACCATGTTGAGTAGCTTTGCACATGGACAGTAGAGCATGTGCCGCAGAGCCAGGCTCTCTTTTGGTATTAGAAAATAACCATATCTCCCAGGGTCGATGGTAGATCACTAGAGTGATCCATTTGTAAGACACAGAATCACTTTCAGTTTGCTCCCTGTTGGCATCTGTGCACTGGAAACAACCAACATTGGATACATTGGGTTGCCAGCTTTTTGTACCTGTGCATTCAGCAACATCTACTTGAGACTGCAAGAGCTGACAGTAAGATTATCTATGTTTATAGACAGGCCAATACTGAAGGCATACAGTGACCTCCTAGTAGTAGTAGAAGAAGAGACTGGATTTATACCCCACCCTTCACTACTCCAAGAAGTCTCAGAGCGGCTTACAATCTCCTTTCCCTTCCCCTCCCCACAACAGACACCCTGTGAGGTAGGTGGGGCTGAGAGAGCTCTGAGAGAAACTGCTCTTTTTCAAGAACAGCTCTGACAGAACTATAGCTTGCTACTACTACTAAGTAGTAAGTCTCAAATCAGAATCCCTCCCCCTTTAACTATGTTCCTTTCGACAACTGGATGCAGATGGCAGCAGAAGGCAAAGCTGTGAGAAAACAGTCTAATTGTATCAGGCAGCAGTCTAATCATACAAATGGACACAAGCAGTTTCATTGGGATGCATCTGAATCGCTCAGTGAACAACTGGCTCCCTGACTGTGACTAGTAAGTGGGAAACAAGTGAAGCCATTTGATCAACCATAACTAATTAAGGCTTTCTTACTAGGGGATATGATCAAAACATATGTCTATGTGACTTGACAGGGCTTCTAGCCCTGTTGGGATTTTTGCCTCATTACAGAAAATAGGGACCTAAGCTACTTTTGCATCCTGTTCTGTGTGAAGTAACACAAGAGCTAGTTTATAAGTTCAGCAAAACCAAAGGGTAAAGATTCAGGTGGGTGGCCCTGTAAGTCTGAAGCACCAGAACAAAGTTTGAGTCTAGTGGCACCCAACTATTGCCCTTTCTGCACTCTCCTTTAATCCATGCTCACTGCGGAGTCCTCCAAGCAATTCTGCACTAACATTGGATTCAACCTTCTTTTTAATCCAGGCTTCCCCCTAGGCTTCCCAAATACTTACCTCGTGCCGGCGGGGGATGGATACATCCTGGCAGGACCATCCCCGGGGGAAGGAAAGATGTGTCGCACGATGCCATCGCCAGGAAGTGACGCTAGGCAACGCTCTGACAATGCGGCTGGAAACTCGATGGTACCATTGAGTTTTCAGCCCCATTGCCAGAGCGTTGCCTGGCATCACTTCCTGGCAATGGCATGGTGCGTTACAGGGAGGAATGGTCTGGCCGGGAGGCATGTTTCCCCTGCCCCTACGTGGTAAGTACTTGGGAACCCTACTTCCCCCCCCCAATACTAAAATCAAGTTCAACCTCATTTTATTCCTGTTTCCCCCCATTCTGCATTACATCACTAACCCTTCAATGGTCAGCCTTGTTTCTGCCTGCCATTGCCTCGGGTTATTTGGATGCTGTTTGGAGCCCATGCTGCATCTAGCATTCACTCCATTGTTTTACCAAACCCACACTGGAACAGAAAAAGATGTGGCTCAAAACCACATTTAGATACCCTGGGCCAACACCATACTGACTGCAGAGTCACCCCTGAATGGCCATAAAATGGCCATAAATCTATGCAGATAGTACCGTAAAACTGAGAGATCAAAGGAAGTGGAACTGGCATGCAGTGTGGAGGCTACCAATAAATCTGACAATCAAAGAAAGTGAGGGTGCGATCATACATACCGGAAGCAACGGCAGCCATGCAATTCCCCCGCGGATTAAAGGGATGCAATCAGACAGGCACATCTGTCTGGCGTCCCAGAGTCTTCGGCGGGGCGTCGTTGCGCGCAGCAGTAGTGTGAAAAAAAGCTACTGCCGATAACCCAGTATTATGGGGAACTGCGGATGCGCGGCGGGAAGTTTGATTGTGCAAACACGCGTCATTGCAGGCAGGGCAAACAGCCTCACGTCCTGCCCGCCTCTTTCCCCTCAGTATGATCACAGCCTGAAAGTGGCATGCAATGTAGAGGGGAATTTCTGTTTCAATGTGGGTTTGGTGAAACAGCTGAGCGAATGCTAAATGGAGAATGGTCCAGTGTGGACTTAAATTGCCTTTACTCAAACACTGAGAAAATCTGGAGTGGCAGCAAATGTGGAAGGGACCAAAGTCTTATGCACGGTGTAAGCTTCCCTGTGCATGCACATGTCTTCAGATACAGTGCATGCACATGAAAGCTTATACCTTGAATAAAACGTTGTTGGTCTTAAAGGAGCCCCTGGACTCAGACTTTGTTCAAAGGGTGGGAAGATCCCACATTTCAGAATTCTCTCTGCACATTGAAAAGACAGCATTCCTAGGAATAGTTTAGGCGAAATAATTTCCCCCTATATCCCAGAGTTTAAAGATGTTTTCCACGGGGGGGGGGGTTAGCATGAAGCCCTTCAAATATAGCATGAAATGGTACAATCCAGGAAAACCTGTACTGCTGGGTGAATAAATCAGCCCTCCTTAACTAGCTTCTGTGACATTGGACCAGTACAGTCCCTCCTCCTCCCACCCACCCCATTGTCATGTGCACAGATTATACCTGAATGTGGCAGTTTGTTTTGTGTCTTTAATTTTTGTTATTAATTCCAAAGGGGACCATTTCACTACTGGGCTGTTTCATATAGTTTTGTTTTTATTTCTTTCATTATTGTTGTTTCATTTCTATTCTATTTCATTTTTTCCCATTAGTTTCAATGGAAGACACACATACACTTTTCTTGGATCTGTATCTTCAATCCATCATGGGTTTTTATCCAAACTGGAGAAAACTCAGGGGGGGGGGGTTGTCTTATTCCTCAATTACATTCACATTGCCAGATTTCGGACAGATAGAATAAAGGGAGCCCCTTTTTGATCCCCGTCACACCCCTGTGACCTCTAGCGGCCACGCCAGCATGGTTTTTATTGATGCTGGCCTGGTCGCATCCTGTAGGAAATGGACCAGTGATTCTGCTGGTGTACCAGTGGCTGGTCTTGGGTTACCAGGTCCTACCTCCGATCCGGCAGGGGGTTCCACGGTTCCAGTCAGGATCTTCTTCCATATGTGATGATGCCACCCAGAAGTGACATTGTTGACACTGGAGGTGACACTCTAGTTTTTGGGCAAAACTCTATGTCTTTTGGCCCTCAAAACCATAGAGTTTGCCTAAGAACTAGAGCATCACCCCCCAACATTGGCAATGTGATGACGTCACTACCAGGTGATGTCATTACACTGGTGATGCCAACACCGGGGGGGGGGGCTGTTCAAAGGTGGGGCTTCCCCTGCCAACTCTGGATTGGAGCCCCCAAAATCAGTAGGAAACCCATCCTAACCAGGAGGATGGCAACCCAAGGCTGGTCACCTCCACATCAGTGGTCCTTGGTATTACATTGATAGTCTTCTAAAAATGACAGCATAACGGTGTGTCCAGTGGGGTGCAGTGGCTAGTGTGCTGCATCAGGGCCTTGAAGACCTGGATGCAGCCCTCCACTCTGCCATGTAGTTCACTAGGTGGCCTTCGGCATCTCTCACTTGATTGTTTTGCAAATACAATGGGGAAGGAGGAATGATGCATCCTGTCCAGAGCTCTTTAGGGAAACAGTGGAATTAGAATGTCCTTAATAGGTGCTGAGATCATGGAGAGAGAGGACAATGAATTTCCCTGTGAGTTTTGTTTCAGCTATAGCAGCACATGGGTCTGGGAAATTCTCGTGGTCTTGGAAAAGACCAGGTATGAAAGGGCAATATGAGAGATATTGACATTAGAGTTATCTGCCCCAGGTACCAATATGGCTTTCTTTTCCTCCTGTAGTGACATATGGTATGAGACTCCTAACAATATGCATACACAGCTCGCCATTGTTCTAGCTCAAAGGCAAAGTCCCAGCAATCTAATTCTGCACACTCTTCTCTATGACTGCCTAAAATGGTCACCATTATGCGGCAGTAAATGCTTCTCAAAGCATTAATTGGATGCTTCTTTCGTGAGCTGGATTGTGCTCTCTCGAGTGACACTTCTGCTTGACCTCCCTCCGCTCAGCAGCCAATTAAGGTGTAAACAAAGTAGATAGTTTTTCCTTGGCTTAGGTTGACTACTTTAGATTCTAAATTTCACCCTGGAACCCTTCTCATAAAAAAACATTCATTTTAGATAAACATGAAGCTTTCCTCTCCCCCCCCCCGGCTCATATTTTTTGTACCTTTGTAGTCACTAAGACATGAGAAGAAATGATTTCACAAACATCATTTAGTGGTATGGAAAGACACATTGTTATGTAGCCTGGGCATAACAACCATTCAGGAGAAAGTGGGGAAACCACAGCTGAATTCCTTCAGTATTACCATCCACTTGAACCAGGGGCCCAGAGAAGGGGATAAATTTCCACCTGATGTTTCAAACCATATATTATTAGTTCTCTGGACTATCTCCAAAATCTCCAGGTAGCTCTCTGGTGCATCATACAACAATTACTGTGGACATGAGGCAGTCGGCCCAGGGAATCAGGACCAGCCCTGGATGTCGCTTAATGTATTCTTCTTTGTTTGTTTTAAATTGTATTTTTAATTGTTTATTTCTTTTCTTTTCTTTTTATACCCCCTGAAGAGGGAATTTTTTATTGCATTTTCTATAAACTACAACAAAAATAAGGGAGGGGAAAACAAACTACATCTATGGGAGAAAAAAAAAGAAAACCTCTAAAAACCCAAGTATAGGAGATCATTACAATTGCTGATATCAGTTTTATACTGCTATTATTACACTGAGCATGGTCACAGACTAGATTAACTAAAAGTTATACTGTGTAACCTTTAAAGAAAAATCCAAGAGCATCTTATTTAATAAATACATACAAAGTACGAAACATTGACCTTCATCTTTTTTATCCTTTCTACCCCTCAAATCATATCCATGTTTAGGGGCTGCTGCCCCCTTCTCAGAAGCAGAGTCCTCATCGGAGGAACAGCTTAATGAAGTAGCTGTACCACTAGATTTACTGTCTTTGTCTTCTTTGTCCTCCTCTCCGGACTCTCCCAGATGCAGTCTCAGGAACTCTCATGCTTTAGAGACAGAGTCAATCTTTTCTTTTTTATCTTTAAGTTTGAAAGGGACCCCTTCGGGCACCAGCCATCTGTACGGGATGCTGTTCATTTGTAGAAACACAACCAAGTCCTTATACTCCTTCTTCTTCTTCCTTATTTCAAATGGAATGTCTTTTAAAATCCTGATGGTATTCCCTCTGATTTTCAAGAGAACTCCTGATGTAGCTTTCAAGATTTGATCCCTGACAGTCTTTTCGAGAATCTTACCACAATCTCTCCTGGCAGATTATTCTTTTTAATATAGATGGAATAGGCCCTATAGACCACATCCATTTCATTTATAAGTTTTTCTGCTTTCAAATCCACCATTGGAGCCAATGCCTCACTCAAAATTTGCTTCTCATCTTTTGTCTCAGGAACTTCTTGGAAGCGAAGGACGAAATTGGCTTTCTCCATTGGCATTTGCCATAGCTGCGTTTCAGAGGAGACTTGCTTCTTTTCCAGCATCTGCACCCTTTTTTATCTTCTTTGATGAGGTGTCCATTTCCTTCACCTTCACCTCTGTTTGTTCTGCCAATTTTTTGGTTTCATTCAATTGGAGCTGCTGAGCTGCAAAGTTCTGATTTAGTGTTGTCTGATTTAGTGGTTGATGTTCATCATCTGGTCCAGTAGAGGGCGCAGAGACTCAGCTAGCATCTTAGAAAACTCGATGGTAGAGTCCTCCGGGTGGGGGCTCATACTTCCGGGGGGGGTTAGTTTCGCTTGCCTGTCCTTTTCGGTTTTTTTCCCCCGCCATGTTAGTCATTTGTTTACTTTTATGAGAGGCCTGATAATGTCTCTGCTAGTCGCCCAACCGCTCTTTGGCACTCTGGTATATTTCCAAAAATGGTTTTTGCCGCTTGTACTTCAGCTCCCCCTTTGAGAATTAATGCTTCATTTATGCGTAAGGGAGGGGGCCCTCTCCCCGCTCACCAGCCTTGCCATTCTTGGGGGAGCTTACTTTTTATAATCCATTGTCTCACTTAATTCGACTCACTGTTCGATGTCAATCCGAAGATCTCGCCCAAGGTATGTGTAAAACGCCCGATCTCCAATGCTTGTCGCGGTCAGCAGCTCAGGTTCCATTACGGACACACAGGGCCGGACCGTCGGGGCGGAAGAGCACCTCAATTCCCCAGCATCGCACTGGTGAAGAGGCTACCCTTCAAAAGCCCCATGGCTAGGAGCCAAACCCGTAGACTCCTGGGGGATAGCAGACAATTCCCCCCCCCCAGCCGCTGATGCACAGCTCGTCTTCCGGGAGCTCCCGGAGAGACGTCTGCTAGCAAGTCGCCATTAACCGGAAGTCATTTATTTCTTTAAATTGCTTTTTTGTTGTTGTTCTAATGTAAATTGGTTTGGGCCTCTTTGGGAAGAAAAGCAGGACAAAAATGACTAAACAAATAAAAATATAAATGCAAATATCTTGGGTCCTGAGAAGTTCAGAAAAAGATGGGTATACAAATATTCTAAAATAAATAAATTCTAGACATGTACGTTGAGGTTATAAGTCCTGTTGCTTCAGAAATGCTTACTTTATTTGTTGTTAGGGTGGAACTGAAAGTTTGTCCATGATCATTTTCAGACAACAATTGTGCTTTCGAGAAGTCAGAAACGGCCTCTTTAAAAAATATTGTTTTTTACCTTATTGGCATTTTTGTAGCCATTCTTTCCTTCACAACTAGCAACCATCAGATAGTGATGGGTGGTCCCATTGTGTGGATCAAAAAATCCACAAGAGGGCCATCCACATCTCCACACATCTTTTTGGAAACCAGGTTTTGCACACACAAAAATATCAGCACCTAGAAAAAATGATTTGGAGTTAAAAAACACTTTAAAAAGAAAAAAAAGTTCAAAAAAACTTCACAGAACCCCAAGCTGTGTGAACACCCCCTTTACTCCATTTGGGAAATGTGGCTGGAACATGGCTATAGCGGGGCTAATTGCCAGTCTGAACTCAGCCTATATATCCCGCCCCCAGCTAAAATAATTAGGCTGATGCTCCTTGCTTTGTTACATGCTGTGATGGCCTACAGTGAAGTTCAGGAGCATGGGCCAAGCCCGGACTGGCAGTTTGGCCAGATATAGGCACGTTTCAGAAACATTTCACAAACGGATTAAAGGGCCGGTTCACACAGGCACATATGTCAGGTGTTCCCCAGCTGTACGCAACCCGTCTTGTGACGCTTCCCTCCCGAGTTTAAAAAATACCAGGTGAAAGTGGTAGCAAACCCTGGACAGCGCGTTCATCATGCCTTCATCTCGCTTCCCATAAGTGTGAACGCAAACAAGCTGATTTGGTAGGGATGTTCTTACGCGCATGAGCACTTATGTACATAAGCGCATATTGTCAGATTGCATTACAAAAAGCCACTTACAGCTGTGCCTCCACCAGGGTTGTGCCAACAGTGCAAATGCTCCCTTGCACCTCCTTCCTGGTATGTTTCCGCATCAGTTGGTGCAGTGTGACCGGGAAAACCTGTCTTTTTGCCACAACTCCCTCGTGCTTCAAACTGCCAGTCTGACCTCAGCCATGGTCTTGTTGTCTCCATAAACATCTCCTTCTCCTCTTACCTCCTACCACATGATGGGCAAATTTTATCCCTGACTTTTGCAGCACCTTGCAGAAAATCAGCATAAGGGAGACATCTGCCATCTCATTACTACGTGGCGGGGACAACCAGCCTACCTGTAATGTGGACAATAAGTGTTTTTGAAATATATTGCTTTTTTATCATTTGCATTGCCTTCCTGAACAGAATTACACCCCTCTAAGTCCAATAACTTTAATGGAATTAAAAAGAGGGTGCTGCTAGTCTTGAATACATACAAGGAAGGACCTTCAAAATTTGTGGTGAATCTCGACTGCTCACTCAGATCCCGTTTTTTCCCCTCTCTGCCAACTTTTGAACTGGTGCCCTTGTCTTCTTCCCACCAATCCCACGACAGTCCTTTTGCCCCTCCCTCCCAAAACCCAAGCCAATCTGAGAAACCTCTTCTTCACCCATTATTGTTTTTTCTCAGTAGCCTTGCCCTCTCTTCAAAACTAAGACAAAAAATATCTTCCATTATTATCTGCAATAGGGGAAAAAATGTGACCTTGGTGTCAAGGGCAGGGTCGTCCTAACCTTGCCAACCCTGTTATTTTTAACAGCTTAAGTTTTAATTGGTGGAATTAGATTTCCGCCTCACAGAAGAGGTGACCATGGCAATTGTCATGTCGGGGAGCAAAAGTCTCTACCGTCATTTTAGAAAGTGTGATGACCTTTCCTTTTTACACACACACACACAGTAACACTGGGTATAAAACTCTGTTTTCCTTTCTCTCTCCTCTGTAATGCTGGACATTAATCCTCATTTAGGTGTCTCTCATGTTTATATTATGTTCTTCTCCCAAAGAGGTCAGAGCAAGGTACACATTTCTCTGCTCCTCTGGGCAACTGCCATATGGGTTGGATTAAACTGAGAAGGAGAAGTCGCCAAAATCGCCCCGTGAGCATTGTGACTGAGTAGCGTGCCAACAGGCCTGGAGAAAAATGTCCTGCTGCTTTAGTAGAGGCTTGATGTGTGGAAATGGGCAGCTGGAGCTTTTCATGACACAGCATTAGAACATCTCCTGGAAATAAGCTACTACTAAGGCTCTACTTAAAAGGGATAGGCTTTTTTTTTTTCTCCAGGCAGTTGGCAATACCATGTAGGCATACGAACCCAGATCTGTATGACATCACACTAACATCACGCTGAACCGGCCATTAGTTTCACAATGTTCTTTAAACAAAAATTGATTATGCTTTTTAAAAAATCCCCAGAATACATTAGTACTTGCTATTACTTTTACTGGAATTTATTGGCAGGGAGACCCAGGAGGATAGTATCAGTACTGAAATCTAGGCGACAAAACTGCTTGAAACTGAAGTGTTCAAGGAAAACCAGAAGCCAGTTTAAGCAACTGTGACTATTATGATGGTAATGGATATAATCTATTTATTTACGAAATGTATACTCTGCCTTTCTGCTCTCATCAGGGCCACCGAGGCAGTTAAGAGATTAAAAACACCCATAATAATAAAAAAAATGTCTTAAAAGTCCTCTAAAGCCAAACAAAAGCTTACCATTAAAGACAAACTACAATACAGATATAAAAACATAAAACAACAATTAAAACACAGGGCATGTAGGAGGGGTCACTGAGGGAATACCATACAGAACAACAGCAACAAAAGTTTTAGCCACTGATGGGAGATGATAACAGAAGGGGACAGGCAAGTCTCCCTGGGGAGAGTTCCAGAGTTTTGGTTTCATGACTGAGAAGACCCTCTCCAACTTGACACCTGCCTGATCTCAGAAGGTAGAGGCATCCAAAGCAGGGCCTTGGAAGGTGACCATGGTGGCTGGGTAGGTTCATAAGGGTGTAAGCAGTCCTTCAGGTATTCTGGTCCCAAGCCACACAAGGCTTATTTAGAGGTCAATATCAGCACCACTTTGTTTCTGCTTCTAGAAATCAGAAATAGTTAAACTGAGTTGAGAACATACAGATCTCCTTTCCCCTCACTCAGGCTAGCTTGCACAATGTGTTTCCACATACTCAGCACGGCACTGTTTTTATAACACCAAACTCAGTTTAAAAATGCTTCAATAAAAAGAGAAGCCATTGCTCAGCTCACATAACCCTAAGTTAATAAATTCACTGAAGTGAACCAGTCTTAAGAGATCAGAATTATGATGCATAGAGTAGCTTTGGATGTTACCAGGATGTGCCAAGAGACCAAGAGTAGAAAAGTTGCTTCCCTTCTTTTATGCTTCTAGGGTATGAGGGGGGACAGTGAGGCTTAGACTGAGTTTCTGAGCAGCCTCACTAAGGCCCTTCAAAAGTAGCCCTTTCTACTATTTACTGAGGAGAAAGATGGATCTAGGAGATGAGGCAGAGTCCATATTGTGTCTAGGCCAATCTATTGTGCTAGTTTCCATACCCTATCCTATTTTTCACTATACCATGCTGAATAATTAAACTGAACATTCCCATGTAACATTTTCTCTCTGTGTGGCTATATGGAACGTAAATTACCTTAAGAACCTGGATCTCGAAGTAAACAGAGGTCACATGTCCCTATAACCTCTACAAATACTGACAAATTTCCAGTCTAATATTCTCCTCAGAGTTACTTGTTAAGGAAGCATTTGAACATTATAGTTTTTTAAAACAGTGTTTTCTCCTTCGTTCTACTTTACCTAGCATATTTTTGGCTGTCTTGGTAGTGCCATTTATTTAGGGTTGTCAAGTTTCCCTTGGCAACCAGTGGGCAGTGGTGGGGGGAAGCTAACTGGTGGCAGGGGCAGCCCAGGGTGACAACATTGCTGGCCATGCAGTGACCTCATTTCAGGTAAGCACCCAAGGCCATTCTGTGAGCTTCCAAGGCAGAGTGGGGACTTGAACTTGGGTCTACCAGATCCTCATCGAAAACTGTAACCACTGTACCACGCCAGCTTCCTGCTGTTTCTCAGGTGGAAGATTCTCAACTGAGCTCAGTTAAGGCATAAAGGAAGGATGCCTAAGTGTTTCTTGCCTACCCTCTGATGGTTCCATTGAGTGCAGCTGGAAAATGGAATGAAGAATTCTATCAACAAGAGCTGTCCAAGTACAATGGAGCGTTGGAAGCTAGACAGATGGATCTCCCAGTTGTAGGTGGATCTGAGCATATTAATGAGATTTATGCTCCACCAAAGGATAAATATCACTTATACCCAAAAGGAAAGAATAAAAGATCTCAAGTTGTAAACCACCAACAGATTAACCCTTCCCCTAATGTTGAGTCTTTAATTCTCCTTTCAGGATTTCAGGGTCATGATGCCCATCACACCATCTATAATTTTGTTCCCAGCCTATAGTACTGGAGCATTGCTTTGAGCTGGTGAGAAAAGCCATCAAGTCACAACCAACTTATGGCAACCCCAGAGGCTTTTCAAGGTAAGAGTCATTCAGAGATGGTTTACCACCAGTGTTCCCTCTAAGCTGAGTTAGTGTGAGCTAGCTCACAGTTTTTTAGCCTCCAGCTCACACATTTTTGTCTTAGCTCAGGAAGGATGGCTCCAGAGCAAACTAATTTATGTAGTAGCCAAATTGCCTGCTCACAACTTTAATGCCAGTAGCTCACAAAGTAGAATTTTTACTCACAGGACTCCAGAGCTTAGAGGGAACATTGTTTACCACTGCCCGCCTCTGCGTACTTCTTCATTGGTCTCCCATCCAAGTACTAACGAGAGGCGACCCTGCTTAGTTTCTGAGATCTGATGAGACTGGGCTAGCCTGGGTCATCCAAGTCAGGGCACTGTGCCACTAACAACTTCAAATAAGGTGCCACAGAAGCTAGTGTGTTCAGCCCTGCTACCTGTAACAGGCTTTTGCTGAGATTTCCAGGATCAAACATTAGACAACATGCTGTACTAATGCTTATTCAAGAAGTGTCACACTGAATATAATTGAAACCAATTAGGATATAATTGTACCGTCCTCAGCACGCATAGTAGACATTAAGGAAAATCTCTAACTATGGAGCCATGACTCAGTGTTGGCCCTGCTTGCAGTCCTGCGTGCGAGGGAGTCAGTGGGGTGGCAGGTGGCCATAGTGGCCAAGTCTGGTAAGAAGGAAGGGCTGCAGGGGCAGTCAAGGGGCTGGGCGACTGCCGTGGTGGAAAAAACCTGTCCCTCCCCTGGACCTGATCTGGGCTTGGGGGAATGGGGATGGATCACTGGTGGGGGGGAGTTAAAGCATGCTGCATCATCTGCCCCTCCTCTCCTGGTTGCATGGGTTTTGCTGGCCCATCCATTCCTCTCTATGTGTTAATGCTAGACAAGAAATGTTGAATGGTTAGTGGGTAGCACCTCCAGGGGAGAGGTACACTGGAGATAGCACAGGGATGTTATATTCATTTTGTTTTCTGCTCACTTCTTTGTTACAACCTTAGGGTGGTAACAGCATGGGGTTGGATCAATTTGGGGGCCTGTGTGCCATCTCATGGCATATGGGGTTCCCCTTAAGGGATCTTGGGGTAAGGGTACAGGGTGCATGCCTGGCTCCGGGGCTGCCCTCGGGTTACCCTCACACTCAGGTAGCAGGGGAGACCACTTAGTGGTATTAGTCCTTGTGGAATCCCAAAACCTTACATTCTATGGTTCTCCACACCCCCAGCTAGCTGGCTGGGTGGGGTGGGGCACATTGACTGACAGGAGGGGTCAGTTGATACCAGATCTGGTGGATACATGCTGTTCCAGTGCTGCTTACAGCTGTAACCAATACAGTTGTGGCCGTTTTACTCCGTATTTATTCCAAAAACACTGTTTGTGACTGTGTTTGTTGGGGGGTGGTTGTGAGGGGGTCCTTGCTTTTGCTGCCCACTTCCCTCTGATAGGTGCTGGGGCTGCAAACTCTTTGGGTTCAGACATCTGAGGCAACAACTCCGCACATCATCTGTGGAAATCTACTGCAAAGTCAGCCAAAATAAAAATGATAGCTCCTCCACTTTTTTACATTATACTTCAGTCAGATTTAAGGCTTGTCTTTTATTTTTTGTGGCAGGAAAATAAAAGAGGATAACATGCGAGAGAATTCTCTCTATTATCATGAGTATACTTGCAAGTTGATTTTTATCGCTCTGCATTCAATGGATGTTATTTTCCTCTCTGGGAACAGAGCACACTAAATTCCATAATGGCACAAAGTGCTGTTTAAATTGTTTTAAGGTCACTGAATGGAAACTTTCTATCTACAAATTTTGCCTCAAATCCCCTGACAGTAATATCGCAACATCGTAGTGATATTCATTATTCAAGGTGGACCCAGCGTGATGAACAGAAGCAAATAATCGAGGGCATCTTCGGAACGATTCAATAGCTAACTGTAACGTGATTCGGTTTGTGAAATAAGAATCACAGCAGCACTGCTGTACGCAGTGGGCACATATCATATCAGCTGATGAAATTCTGAAGGATTCACTGCTTCCAAAGAATTACTGGACCATGATTCCTATGACTCCAGGTGAGCTCGAAGCAACGTGTTAAAAAACTGTTCTTACACTCTAAAGAGTGGAACCTCATTACTGTCTGACTCCAGAATGCTATCAGCCACATTGCATCTTTCAGGGTTGCATCTGCTCACACATGCTGGCAGACAGGAAGGGCTGATGCGGGATGGAGGGATACGGTATGACTTCTTTCAGCCATTCTGCGCAGCTCATCCAGATTTGGGGAGAAGTGGAGGCTGACTGCCCCTGCCTAATGTGTATGATTGGCAGCCAGCCTACTGCTCCGCAGAGGACGGAAGCTTTTCTTACACGTTCTGACAAGCAGGGCTGCAGGAAATAGGGGAGAATCCCCCCCCCCGGCCTGCTTGTCTCCTCAAAGGGACCCAAAGCAGCTTACAACAGACTACATCCTAGGCCTATCCTCAATTCACTGGCTGGTTCATCCAAAGGCATGTGCTGTGAGCCATAAGCTATAAGCCAAGGTCGAAGAGCCTCCATTTGTCTCTCCCTGGGGATAAGGAGCCCATCTTCATACTGCACTGGAACAGAGTAGAGATTTACCCCCAGGCCCATAGCTACAGTTGGGTTTTTGGGGGCTCCAACTCCTTTCTTAAAGGCACAGCCCCACAAGAATTTCTCCTGTAAACGCTTTTCAATAATGTTTAAATGTTTTTTTATGGTATGTGCTCCTTTAAGCAGAGTGGGGTGCTGTAGTTGACTAATCCCTGCACTGAGCAAGGGGGTTGGAGTAGGTGACCTCTAGGATCCCTTCTAACTCTGTGTTAAGAAACTGGTTTCCTTTCAGAGAGTTTTTCTGCCTAAGTGTTAGCTTTCTTGACTATAGAAGTCATCACCCCCACTTGCTGTCTTCTTATCAGAACTGTTGCTTAGGCTGGCAGCTGAGAACTGTCATCTAAAGTGCTATCCTCACACTCTGGGGCTAAGATTTGCAGACGCCTCTCGGCTTTGATTTTAAAAGGCTTGATTCCACAGTAGCTGAGTCATAATCTTCAGAATTCTGGCTTTTCTTTCTGCACTGAGAACTTCAGCCCCACCCAAAAAAATCTGCCTCACAAGCCACAAAATCCTGGCTACAGGATTGTTTACCCCCCCCTTCACATACACACACACTAGTAAAAACTAAACATAAATGCACATTTAAGAAGTGTGAACATATCAGGAAAACAAACTCACCACTCCCAGTCTCACTTGAGGAGCCCCAAAGAGGAACAATTCACACAACATGTGCCAGTTCATGCCTCCCTGGGCCTCACTGTGGGAGTGAGTACTTCAACTGCCTTTCACACAGGGATGTTTTCTATCTGTTTGGAAGCTGGGAGACAGGACCCTTTAGACGGATGGTACAGCCAAGTACTGAATCCCAGTAGGGTGAGGAAGTTCCAATCGAGAAACATATTTCCCAGCAAAACAACAATAACATCTGTCACATTGATTTCATAATACAATTAGCTTTAATTCCAAGAGGGGAGAAAACCTCAAACGTTTTGTATGAGCTAAGCAGGGAATCTCAGTCCATCATTGGTTGAGTTCAGACTGGCAATTAGCCCCATGACAGCCACGTTCCAGCCCCATTTCCCAAGCGGATTAAAGGGGACATTCACACAGGCACATCTGCCTGGCGTTCCCCAGCCGTAGGCAACTCGCGCCGTTCCGCTTAACTCCCGCATTAAAAAGATACCTCAGTAAAGTGGTGGCAAATCCTGAAGAGTGCCTTTATCCCACTGCATTCCGCTTCCCCGACGTGTGACCGCTCGGCCAATAAGCTGGGAGCAAGCCAGAACAGCAGCAGCAGTTTGATTGGCTGTGCTCCACTCTACTGCCTAACACGGTGCCGGGATCCTCCCCCAATCAGCGAAGTGCGAATGGGAAAAGCTGGCAGTCTGAACACTCCGGCACGCCTTGTCCCGGTAAGCTCCCGCATCAGATGGCCCCGTGTGACCGGGGAACCCTGGAACAATTTGTTCTGGGGCTTTTGTGCAACGACTGGCTCTCGCTGCAAAATGCCACTCTGAACTCAGCCATTGTGTCATTGCTACCATCATTGTGAAAGGCCATCTTCTCTACTTTGGTGTGATTCCATAAAATCCCATGGAGCACCACTTCAACGGGTTCGAACATGAATCTAATGGCTTATAAAGAAACATTAAGTTTGATCCAACCAGATTTTCAGTGGTTAAAACTGAAGGAAAGGTTCCTTTTGGCCATTAAAAAAAGTTTTGCTGATGGGATCTTCATGGTGGAAAACCATGTGGCACTGCAGATGTAGTAAGGAGAGGAATTGGGCAGGGCTGCCTGGAAAAGCTGACTGGATCCAACCAATTGTTTGCCCACACAAGTCAACTGTGCTCCTGTGCCACAGACCCACAAACAAAAGGAAAGCACTTCATTAATGGAAGGTCATTTATAAAATTAAAAAAATCAACCATGTCAGCATGTGTGCAGTCATCAGTAGCTTTACAATGCTGAGTTAATGATAGTGTTTCTGCCACTTTGCACATTCAGAGATTCATACCCAACATAGCCATTAACTCGGTAGCCCAGAAGTCAAAATAGCTATTCCCCAAAGAAAGAACTAATATATTAAGAAAGCAAAGGATGCTGTACTATTTACTTCCATTTCTCGAAGTCACCACTTAGTCCCTGAGCACTGTTAATTTAATTTTAATTATGCTCAATTAAAACTTTCACAGCTGGCAGAGCTTCTGTAATGTTAGTTCAAGTGGTATAGCTGAAAGAAATTTCACTATATGAAAAAAAATGTGAAGTCACATATGAGGAGATGCCACAGGGTACAGGCTTCTTGGAATTTGTACACATGGAGAATCATGTAGTGCAGAGTTCCTTGGAATATTTTGCTCACAGTCACATTGCATCATGGATTTTATAGTCTTAGGGCTGCATCATTAGATTTGATGGAGAAATTTAGGTGAGATTATAGATCCTCTGCTATGATATGCAGAACAGTTTTGTGCATACTTATTCAGTACTAGCAGTACCATCCCAGTAGAGTTACACTCCTAAGTCCATTTAAGTCAATCGGTTCAGAAGGGTGTAACTCTGCTTAGCATTGCACTGTCAATTACAGAGAGTTCAAAGGAACTTACTCCTAATTAAATGTGAACAGCTTTACTGTTGAAGTTGGCATTGTGATATCTCACTGATACCACAGGATTAAGTAAAATTACAATGCGGAATAATGTAGGAAAATGGATAACTGTGAACAGCTTTACTGTTGAAGTTGGCATTATGATCTCTCACTGATACCATAGGATTAAGTAAAATTGCAAAAAAAAAAAAAAAGAGGAATAGTGTGGGAAATTAGGTAGCATTATTTTAACATATCTATTTAAATATTTATAGTCCTCTTTTTCTCCTCCATGTTGTCTTCCCCAAAACAACCTTGTGAGGTAGTTTAGGCAGCGAGAAAGCAACTGGTCCAAAGCCACCCAGCCGGTTCCACAACAGAATGAGGAACTGAACCTGTTAATCCCAGACCCCGACATTCTAACCACTATACCAACCACCACCACCCTAGAGAAAAAGAGTGATATCCTGGTGCAATCCACTTCAGGTTGGTGTGCAAATGCTCTTGCATGACCTGACCCACCATTAAAGGTAAGTGGGCTAGGATACACTTCTGTTTTCAGTTAATAGAAAGGTGTATACAAAATGTTTGAAATTGCTATATACCTTGCAGATTTCTCAGATGGCTGGACCGTATACAAATTTTATGTACCAATTCTGCCTAGGAACAGCAGCAAATATTCTAGGCAGCTCCAGTTTCCCATATGCTGCACAAACTAGGTAGTGGTTGTGTTTCTTCTTCATACTACAAATTCTTTAAACACCACACCACACTGACTTCGAACTCTGCTAGAATTTAAAGCCTAAAGTGCCAAAGCAGGTTTACAGCCCCAAAAGGCAAAAGTAATGATGACTGGAGTATTATACAATTTTAAAGCTGAAAATGAAGAAATGGAAATATTTCAAGATTTTCTGTAACAATTTTATTTTATATGTAAGACAAAAGAAAAAAACAAACATACATACATATAACAGAAAGGGGAGTTCCATTTACAACATTATTTTGTCTGTTAAATTACATTAACATATTTTTTATTTTTTTTCCACCTTGTATTTTGGAGTATATCTTTGTTTATAACTAAAAAGAGAGTTGCAGTTCATATTTCCTTATACTTCGGTTGTATGTCCATATGATTTATTTGTTGGTCTCTTCCGTCCATTTGTAAAATCTTGAACATGTATTCTCAAAATTTTCTTCATTTTGTCCTTTCAAAATTAAAGTTAGTTTGTCCATCTCTGCAATTCCAAGTATTTTATTCATAATTTCTTCTTTTAAAAGTACCTCATTTTTCCTCCAGTATTCGGCATGTAATATTCTTGTAGCTGTCACAACATGTATAATAAGATAAGAATCTTGCTTTTTACAATTTTCTGGTAATATATTCAATAAAAACAACTCTAGAATATAAGGTATATTACATTCTAAGATTTTTTGTAACAATTCATGAATCCAAGACCGATATTTTCAACTCTATCACACATCCACCACATATGAAAAAAGAACCAACATTTTTTGATACTTCCAACAATCATTTGATAGTTCTGGATAAAACTTTGCTAATTTGTCTGGAATGATATACCATCTATAAAATATTTTATAAATATTTTCTTTAAATGAAATTGCTTTAGTAATCTTTACATTTGTTTTCCATACCTGTAACCATTGGTCTTAATCAATATTATCACCCAAATTTTGTGCCCATTGGATCATGTAGTTTTTAACTATTTCACCTTGTGTTTTATTTTCTAACATTATTACATATAAATTTTAATCAATTTCTCATCAATATGTAACAATATCTTGTCTATTTCTGTTATTTTTAATAAAAACCTATTTGTTTATCTTTGGCATATCTTAATTCTATTTGAACTCTTTCCCACCAACTTAAGTTGGAGTCTTTTATTTTAAGGTTTTCTATTGGTTTTAGTTCATTTTTGTTATCCAACAGATCTTCATATCTTAACAGTGCATTTTTTAAAAAAATAAATTTGAGTTTGTGAACACTTCTAAAGGTGAAACCCATTTTGGTATCTTGGTATAGAAAAGTCTTTTAACTTCTTTCCATACTTTCAATAAGGATCTCCTGATAAAATGTTTAAAGTATCTATGAGTATCAGCTTTTCCATAGCAAATAAATGCATGCCATCCCAATAATAATTCATGTCCTTCTAACATTAATAATCTGGTATTTTCTAATGTAATTCATTCTTTTAACCACATCAGTGATGATGCTCTATAATATAAAAGCTAATTTGAAAATGCAAATGAAAATGCTTTGGGTCCATCATCAACCAGACAGGACACTGCAACCCAGAAATCAGAAAGAAATTGAGATTGAGAAGGGCAGCCGTGAAGGAGTTAGAAAAGATTAGTAAGTGTAAGGATGTGACCAAGATCAAGTTAATTCATGAAATAGTATTCCCCATTGTTATGTATAGGTGTGAAACTTGGACAATGATGAAAGATTCATTTGAAATGTGGTGTTGGAGGAGAGCTTTACAGATACCCTGAACTGTGAGAAAGACTAGCCAGTGAGTTCCAGATCAAATCAAGCCTGGACTTTCCCTAGAAGCTAAAATGACTAAACCGAGGCTATTGCACTTTGGTCATGTTATGAGAAGACAAGAGTCACTGGAAAAGACAAGGATGCTAGGAAAAGTTGGAGGCAGCAGGAAAAGAGGAAGACCCAACATGCCCTGACCTGGATAGCCCAAGCAAGTCAGATCTCATCAGATCTGGGAAGCTAAGCAGGGTCAACTCTGGCAAGTGCTTGGATGGGAGACCTCCTTGGAATACCAGCAGTCAGGCAGTGGGGGCAGGCTTTATTCAACCACCTCTCCTAATATCCTCCAGGCCCCAGTAGGGGTCAGTCACCAGACATTGCCATGACTTCCAGGCGCACACACACATGCATGCACACACACACGCATATATAAAAAATTACAAAAAATACCCTAAGCTGGAAGCAACTAGAAGGCACGCACACAGGTCCTGTTCTTTTAAGGGTCCGAACTGCATGAAAGTTATCTAGATCCTTTGGGGGAGGGAACCTTGTTGTGGACTCTTGACAGCTATCCACTTTTGCCTACATATAAATAACATGAATCGACTTCATCATTAAGAGTGAACTGTGATCCACGTTATCTTTGCATTGCACCACCAGATGGCTGACTCCACTAATAGTTGCTCTTAGTGACCAATTAGGAAAAAAAAAATGCCTGATGTGCGTTACTAAAATTGCTGTTAAACTATTAGTCAGGGTCGCTTTAAGTTATGAGTGGAAATACCAGTAATATTGCTGTACCTCTGGTAGAAAAGGACATCAGGGAAGGCTTTCATGCAGGATTGGAGGCTGCGTACAGGTTACAGGCACAATAGCAATCTGCAGCTCAGTGACTGCTGCTGGCAAGGTCTTATCTCCTGCTGCACTAAGCAAGCTGCTGTTTGCTTTGGGAACTATTGTCACAGTGGCCAGGTTAACTCACAGTTGGACACAGTAACGGTTATTGCCTGAAAATAGCACTGCTACCACCTGCCACTACTATTTGCACAGTGGGTATGCAAAATGTTCCCCGTTCCCGTTGATTGGCACACTCAATTTGACACTGTTTCTGGAATTAACATCTATCCTTGCATGAGCATGAGCTTTGGCTCTCATTAAGGGGGCTGATCAAATCCACATTGGCTTTAAATACTTATGCAGGAGCAGAGCCCATAACAAGATGAGATATGGTGACAGACAAGTGGAAAAAAGCAAAGAAAAGGTGGGCTGAGAGAGTGAGGAAACCTAAGATGTATTTCCATAATATTAGATGAATGCTGTATTAACAGTTTTACTTGGTAAATGGTTTTACTTGTTTTAATGGTTTTAATTGGATTGTAAATGCATTTATTGAAATGTTGTTCACCACCTTGAGCCCTATACCTAGGGGAGGGCAGTCTATAAATCAGATAGATGATAGGTAGGTAGGTAGGTAGGTAGGTAGGTAGATAGATAGATAGATAGATAGATAGATAGATAGATAGATGATAGATAGATAGATAGATAGATAGATAGATAGATAGATAGATAGATAGATAGATAGATAGATGACCCCATCTGCTTTCACTTCAGCTACAAACAACAGAGTGCGAAATTCTAAACACAAGAGAATCAGAATATGTAGGGGACAGAGTGTGGGCCTTGGGCAATATATCACACATAGCCAAACTACAACATAGGTCTTGTAGTGCATAAGTAGTAGTTCTATCATACTGGTCTGAGAACTCAGGTTGGTGTGGAGCACAAAGGGTTTTCAGAAGTCTTCCATCCAAATGCTGATGGGAACCAGACCTGAGTTATCCTATCATATCCAGAAGTAAGTAAGCATAATTTTTTAAAAGATGTTAACAAGGACCAATTGCAAAACCTTTTCTTGGTCAAGATGTCCAAGTAGGTATATATCTTGGATAAGGCAGATGATGTGGATCCAGTTTAATCCAGTCTCTGACCTGGTTTTGAAACAGAAACACCCTTTGATCACCTTTGCCTGGAGAGAGATAGGGTGAATGTGCGAACTTTGATTCTCCTGGATCTCTCAGTGGCCATCTTTACCACTGACTATGATACCAGGTAGCTAAATTAGGTGTCAGGGGAACTGCAGTCCATTTTGTTCCAATTTGACTCAACAATACCAGAAAATGGTGCTGGGAGGCATCCAGTAGAGTTCCTTCTTGCACCTAAGCTATTTAATGTTTATTTAAAAAAAAAAAACTTTGCAAGGGGCTATCTGGAGATTTGAAATATCATCTATGTGCTGAGGAATACTTATCCTTGTCAGCAAAGTTATGCATGTCAGTTGAAGTCTTGAGCACGTTGGGGGTGGGGGGGCGTAAATGACAGCCAGCTCACTGCAGAGTAAGCTGAGCTGCTGTCGGTCAATAATAAAGCTGACGAGGGGGTGAGGTATGTCTCTAAGAGACATTTTGAAATTTCTATTAGATCCATGCCTGTAGATGAATGGTCAGCTACCATATGAGCATTGAACCCATTTTGATTAATGTGCCAGTCCTTGCATTGTCTTGAAAAGCGATACCTGGCTAGAGTTATCTGTGCTGTGATCACTAGGGATATGCATTCCGGAATGCCAGAGTTGAAAATAGGCATGAACCTCACCATTTCGAGTCACTACCATGATTTCCTGGAATGGTTACACAAATCTGGAATTCTTAGGCATTACAAAGAACATGCACAGTCCAAAAAATCCACAATGGGGGAGGGCAGGTCCTGGCAAGGGCGAGTGAGGCACAGCGCCTGGCAGAATGGTGGTTCAGGCTTGTTGTTTCTCCTTCTACCCCTCCCATGTAGGGGTGGAGCCCTTTTTCCCCCCTCTGTTAGTATGAAGGCTATGGGGCACCTTGTTTAGGGCTGTGTAGAACTGGACACTGTGGTCTACTTTGTTTGAAATTTGGGGGTGCTGTTGTGGACAGGCAGCAACAGCCCTGCTGCAATTTTGGTGTCATTTGGTTTAAAAACAGCCACTCCACCACTACCCCCTGAAAAAAAATTCAACAAATTTTTCTTTAGAATACAAAGCAAATTGAATTGATCACCTAAATCCATCGCAAGTAGAAATGTTCCTATTGAAAGATATTTCCCTCATAATTTCTATTTCAAATGCTGGTGATGGTAATATATCTTTGAATCATTCATGGCGCCCAAACTATTTTCATTAAGAGTTTGAGGCTGTTTTTGCTGAAGTCAGATATAAAAAGCTTCTCCTGTTATTACTGAATCACAAACTAGTGATGTAGCAAATTTAAATGTATGAAAGCTCCTTGTGGCAGCCTTTTTTGAAGGAAAATCATAACCAAGGGTTTCTGCACATCGATATTTTGAGACAGTCACAGTCCTTACCCCTACAATTAGAATTGCAATAGGCAAATCTGTCTGTATTTGTTTCCTTCCAGTCCAGCTCCCGGGGGGGGGGAAGGGAGTAAAATTATTTTTCCTTCAGCTGCCCCCCCCCCCATATTAGTACTTTAAAAAGTACACAGCACTGGACTCTGCCTATGTACTTGCTAAAAAAACAGTGAGCAGCTCCTCCAGGCTGATGAAATCTGTAAGATTAGAGTTCACTGACTGGGGAATTTTGGGGGGGCGGGATGTCTCAGGAGGGTGGAGTTTCAAGAGAATGTGAGGTCATTAGAACTCTCCCCTAATATCTGTTTAAAAACCATAGAGATTAGGGGAAATTCCTAAAGCATCACCACTGATTCCAGGGCTGGGTCAGGAGGTTGCCAGATGCCAGTGGGCAAAGGGTAAGCTTACTCTGCCTCTTTCTCTGGGTTCTGCTCTCTACAAGTGTTTGAATTTCAGAGACTGGCATCCGCACACAGGCTTGTTATTTTCTAGGAACAAGCTTTAGAATAAAGCATGAGTACAAATGCCGATTAAAGGGCGTCCATTTCTAGAAGCATCGCATTTTGACTTCACTCTCATGTTTCATTGCATGTCCAGAAGCCAGAAGTACAAGGAAGAAGCTCCCAGGTCCCTTTCAGAAGTCCATTGGCAGAGGCTAACTGAAAAGTACTGAGACTGACGAGTAATTTCAGCTCTCACATGCTTTATTAGATCAAGAACAAGACAACAGAACCTGGCTCGCAGGCCGGCTTTTATCCCCAAGTGAACCCACACCCCAAAACACACAACACCCCGTGATTCGCTATATACAGTAATTGAGTTATCCTGGGCTCCCTGATTGGAAGGGAGCGAGGAGCCTACAGTCTATTGTCTTTGGGAGTGAAGCTCAGGCCCTTTACCTGGCCGCATGGCGGACTGGTCAGAACCGGTCTGAGCACATGGCTGCCCTGAGTCCATGTTTCCCCGTGGATACATTACACTAACTAATGCAAAGTCTCACAGCATATTGCTTGAACTTGCTGTGTGAAGATACATAGAGAATGCAGGCTGCTAAATACAGTTCAGGGAGAAATCAATTGGCTTTTAGATTCATTGTACATCTAGAAGGTTAGCTGTACTGTGCAAATACAACAAAAACCTTAAATATAATACACTTTATAAGACCTTTCATAGGTATCTAAGTGAATGAATTGGTACAGAAAGTGGTACAGAAGGAGTCTTGGTACAGAAAGTGGTACAGAAGGTGCCTTGGTACAGAAAGTGGTACAGAAGGTGCCTTGGTACAGAAAGTGGCTTCTGTGAAAGTCTATAGGTAAAGGTAAAGGTTTCCCTTGCTCGAAAGCTAATCGAATATGACTCATCTCTGTTTCCAGGCCAAAGAGCCAGTGTTGTCCAAAGACATTTCTGTGGTCATGTGGCCGGCATGACTAAATGCCAAGGTGCATGGAAAGGCTATAGCTCAGTGCAAAAAAAAAAATTCTTTGTATGCTGAAGATCCTAGTTTCATTCCCTGGTATCTCCCACTAAAAAGACCTCTAGTGTCTGGTGCTAGGAAAGAACTTTGCTTTGCCTGAGACCTTGGAAAGGCACAGCCAGTCACATATAGCAGAATGAGGAAGCAAAGTTAGGGTTATGACCTCCAGGTTGAGATATTTCTGGAATTGGTACTAAGGGCATCATCCTTCAGTGGTTTCTCTCTTTTCTGTCTGACCAGACACAGAGAGTCTCCACCAGAGGTACAGAATCAACTAGGTAGAGTTTATCTTGTGGATATACAGCCACTGAACAAGATTGTGCAGAGCTTTGGGGTTGGATGTCATCAATATGTAGGTGACACTCAGCTCTATATTTCATTATCCAAGCCTCCAGATGCCTCAGTCTTGGTTCTGAACCAGTGCTCTGGGACTGTGGTCAGCTGGCTAAGGCAGACTGAACTGCAGCTGAATCCAGACAAGATGGTTGGAAAGTCTGATATTCTAGGGGGACTGAATCCACTTGTCCTAGACAGAGTGATGGCTTTTTCAGAACAGGTCAAGAGCTTGGTGGTGCTGACCTAGATAGCCCAGTCAAGCCCAATCTCATCAGATCTCAGAAGCGAAGCTGGACTGACCTTGGCAAGTATTTTGATGGGATACCTCCAAAGAATACCAGGTCCAGGAGGCAGAGTCAGTCTATCAAGCCACTTCTGTGAATGTCCTGCATGCCCTAGTAGGAGTTGCCAGAGGTTGTCATGGCTTCCAGATAAGGGTGTGCATGTGCACATGCACAAACACACACAAAATGAAAAAAAAAAAAAGCTTGGGAATCCTCACAAACCCTTCCTTGCTGTTTGAAAAGCAAGGGGGCATGGTAGCCAAGAGCTCCTTCTATTATCTGCATCTGATTCGCTGTCTTGTTACATAGACTCAGCTGATCTTGCCACACTGATCCATGCTTCTCTAAGCTTGTGGTTAGATTACTGTAGTGGCCTCTATTGGGGCTGCCCTTGAAGGCAATCCAGAAGCTACAACTAGTCCAGAACGTGGCATCCTGTCTATTGTCAAAGGCTAGCCACTGGGAACACGAGCTGCCCATTCTGAAAAAGCTACATTGTGAGGTAGGTGGGGCTGAGAGAACTTCTGACAGAAACTGTCCTTGAGAGAACAGCTGTGCCAGAGCTTGTGACTGACCCAAGGTCACATCAGCAGGTGCAAGTGGAAGAGTGGGGAATCAAACCCGGTTCTCCCAGATTAGAGTCCGCGCACTTAACCACTATACCAAACTGGCTCTCTCTTAAAAAGATTAAGGCACATAAATAACAATGATAAAACAATTGTAAAACAATCGTAAAACAGTCCAACTATCGTAAAGTCCTAGTAGTTGTTCAGAGCTCTGGGGATCAGAACTGGAGATGGCTGAAAGACCATCACACAGGGGCTTCATACAAAGATCTCCCCAGGATAGATGGATCAAAGGTTTAATCAAAAGAGTGGCATCAAACAGCTGTGTTCTGAATAAGCCACATTCTCTCCGAGGAGGTTTGCTTATCAAGATTTTGTTTTAACTGGAGACGTCACAATGTTCCCACTCTTCTTTTCTCCCTCCAAACAGGGTATGTGAAATAAAGATTACTTAAACATAAGACTGAATCTAGATTATTGTATATGACTCTCTCCTGGGACAACAGCTTCAGGACAAAAAAAAAGAAGAAGAGGGCTGAAAGGAAAAGGCATTCATGCAGTACTTTCTTTTATTCTGTTTAATCATATTTCTATTCAGGGAAGGGAAATCATACTTTTATATAAAAGTTACAGTTGTCACTTCTTAGGTTTAGGGGGGGAAATTGCAAGCCAGTGTATTATAATCGTTATCTACGTGTGGAGTCAGTTCCAGTTGCTTGCAACTCTAGTTATCTGTTAAATTCATGGGGGAAGAGCAGGAACGACAGAATCTATAGAACTGACGATAATCTTTTCGTAGATGCTAAAGTTGTGTGTAGCCATGCTCCACGGCTATCAGGTTGCAGATGTACTGGGTGGGATCCAAGCTCCTGAGAACAGAGGGAGTTTGCTGCCTCCCTTCCCTCTCTGTAGCCCCCAGCCCCCCATAAAGGTAAGGACTGGGGAGCCCTTAAGAACAAACTTGATGAATCTATATCTTCTCCCTCCCCTTCTTCCCTTCTGTGTCCCGTCTTTTTTCTTGAGAAAATAATAAAAAGTATTTTTTTTAAAAAAAAACAGTAGATCATGTGGCATGGGGGAAGTCAAACAAAACAACCTCCCAACATGTTTGCAGAAACTTTTGCTATATTCATTGAGGAAGAGTGAGGAGCAGGGCTTTTTTTGTAGAAAAAGCCCAACAGGAACTCATTAGCATAACAGGCCACACCCAACAGCAGAAAATCATTAGTATAATAGGCCACACCCCTGACAGCACAGCTCATTAGCCTATTAGGCCACACCCCCATGTTACCAGAAGCGTGGTCATTGAGCCACACCCACCTTTTGTTTCTTATTCTGTTTACCTTGTTTGTTGTCAGAATGCAGGGCTTTTTTTGGAGCACGAACTCCTTTGCATGTTAGGCCACACACCCCTAATGTAGCCAATCCTAATGAGTTTCTGCTGTTGGGTGTGCCCTATTATGCTAATGAGTTCCTGCTGGGCGTGGCCAGCTCAGGAGCCAGCCGGAACTCCTTCCTGTGCGTTCCTGCCCAAAAATAGCCCTGGTGAGGAGGATGATCAACTCCCCCTGCTTCATAGCCTACTGTTCTTGAGGACCCCCCCCCACCCCCCCAACACAGCACAGCTTCATGGGGGACTTGTGGCAGAGAAATCCATTTTTGCTGATAGAGTCCATTTATGAGAACTTTTTATCCAATCCAAAACTTTAAACCAATGTAACATTACTGGATACATGCCAAATATGATACCCAGATCTCGTTTTGCTGTCCTTTTTCATCTTTCAGGTATAGACTGAAAGGGAACTGGGCAAAATAAATAGCATAGTAATGTTCACCCAGTGGAAAGCCTCACTTTGTTTTCATACTGATCATTAGCTATTAGTTTGTTTAGTGTGCGGTGGGGGGGGGATTCAAGTAAGCTGGAAATGATTCATTGAGGAATCAAGGGTGCTGGTTAGGGTTGCCAACTCTGCGTTGAGAAATTCCTGGAGATTTGGGGATGGATCCTGGGGGTGTTGGGGTTTGGGGAGGTGAGGGTATAACGTCATAGATCCCACCCTCCAAAGCAGCCATGTTCTCCAGGGGAACTGATCTCTGTTGTCTGGAGATCAGCTGTTAATACTGGAAGACTTCCAGGCCCCACCTGGAGGCTGTAGACTGGGTAGAAGTCCATGAAAAGCATAATATATAGAACGATAAGTAGGCAGCTCAGACTGAAAGGAACACTAGCAGTGGCCTTTGCTGAGTACTGGTATAATATACATGTAGGGATGCTAATCCCCAGGTGGGGTCAGGGGATCCCCCAATTCAGGGCTATTTTGGGGCAGGAAGGCACAGGAAGGGAGTTCTGGCTGACTCCTGAGCTGGCCACACCCAGCAGGAACTCATTAGCATAAGAGGCCACACCCAACATCAGAAACTCATTAGGATTGGCCACATTAGGGGTGTATGGCCTAACATGCAAAGGAGTTCCTGCTACAAAAAAAGCCCTGGGTTTTGATAACAAACAAGGTAAACCAAATAAGGAGTAAAAGGTGGGTGTGGCTGGATGACCACACTTCTGGTAACATGGGGGTTTGGCCTACTATGTTAATGAGCTGTGCTGTCAGGGATGTGGCCTAATATGCTAATAAGTTTCTGCTGTTAGGTGTGGCCTATTATGCTAATGAGTTCCTGCTGGGCTTTTTCTACAAAAAAAAAGCCCTGCCCCAATTTTAGGGGCTCCTGCCTGCTGCCAGCCAGTTGGCTGGCAGGGAGAAGCCCTGCCCCCAAGAGCAACCACCACCGGCTTAAAAGGGGACTCAAGAGTGGTACCTTCAGCACTTTCCCAATCATCCCCCTTTAGTCCAGCTGTATAGCACCAAAAGTAAAGGTTTCCCTTGCTCAAAAGCTAGTCGAATCTGACTCTAGGGGATGGTGCTCATCTCTGTTTTCAAGCCAAAGAGCCAGTGCTGTCCGAAGATGTTTCTGTACTCGTGGCCAGTATGACTAAATGCTGAGGTACACAGAATGCTGTTACCTTCCCAGTGAAGTGGTACCTATTTATCTACTTGCAATTTCTTGCTTCCAGTCTGTAGTTCAGCATCTTAACCTCTGAGCCACCATGGCCCTCAAAGTGGTTAGGAGCACGGACTCTAATCTAGGACAATTGGGTTTGATTCCTGACTCCTCCACATGCAGCTGCTGGTGTGACCTTGGGTCAGTCACAAGTTCTTTCAGAACTGTTCTCTCAAGAGCAGTTCTTTCAGAGCTCTCTCAGCGCCACCCACCTCACAGGGTGTCTGTTGTGGGGAGGGGGAGGGGAAGGAGATTGTAAGCTACTCTGAGACTTTTGGGGTTAGTGAAGGGTGAGGTATAAATCCAATCACCTTCTCCTCCTCCTCCTCTTCCATTCTCCTATACAGGTGACCAAATGAATGTAATAAATGCCAAAGCCAAAGGTCATGACAAAAAAATCAAAACCAACATTGGAAATAAATTAGCCAATCAATTAAATCATTGTAAAACATCAGCTGCCATCTGGTATTAGCTGCCCCTACAGAAAATGTGGCTGGTGTGCCAGTTTTGGGGAGCCATATTGCCATGAAACTAAATAGTATTTTATGGGGAAACAAAAGAAAACCTGTCCAACAAAAGCTGTACCACACATCATGTCTGGTTTTGGCAGCTAGCAGGCAGTGCAACAAATAACACAGATCTCCTCCATTCCTGTTTCCAAAGACACAATCGTAACTCAAAGCAAGACTGAGCGTGACAGCTCTCTAAATAAGTTGAAACCAAAGCACAGGAAATGCTTTTGTCAGCTGAACATCTTTTTTAGGTTACCAAATGGTTTCCCATTAGACAAGTTTCTTTATAAACCTTTCACCCTGTAGAGAGTAGCCGCCATGGAAGTATGTGACATATTCTGGCCTTAGCCAGGGGCTTCACAGGGAATAACCTCGGTTTATACAAACTTGCTTCCTGATGTCTCAGACTTCCACCATCTATTATTGCAAAATAATAATTTTCAACCATGGCTCCTTTTCTATCTGACCTTTGAAGAGATGCAGGGTTCTCTTTCTCTTACCTATGTAGGTATACATTCTACATGTTGACTCCAAGACGGGAAGAATCAGGTCATTTGTACTTCATAAGAGGCTACGACAGTTTTTCTGCATGGTCAAATGAAAATCCCCTACTCTAGGAATTAGTCACTCTTATGACATAAGACTATTGGGAAAAGAAAAATATGGAAGGCCCCGTTCACACTGAGCATTTGCCCCGCTGAAGGCACGGGAGCCCTGCGGACTTTCCGTGCGCGATCATACGAGCACATCTGGGAGGCGTAGTGCTCCCGTGGCCAACCCACGGCTTCCCGTGGAAAACGCAGAGTAAAAAACTAGTAGGTCCGAAGTACTAGTTTCCAGAAACCCCGGGGCAAAGGCTGGCGTCTGATCATGGGAGCGCCAGTATCCTGCGGCTTCCGACGCCTGTCCATGTCCCCGGGGTTGCCGGATGTTGTAAGTTCCCATGGGATGCGCACCAACGCTGAACAGCGCATATGCACACACAAGACACCGACAGCGGCCCACCCCCCCCCAATGGCGCATGCGCACTTCACTGCTTCTTTGCTGTGCTGCAGCAGCGCGGTGTGATCGGGGCGCAGAGCTGGAGCGTGGCAACCCGATGGCCCCTGTGATTGGGCTACCACGCCTTATTTAGCTCCGGGGTGAACTGCCATGCCTCTCCCCTGCGTTTTCTGGCCCGTATGACCGGTGCCGTAGTTAAGGTGCATTGAAAGGGGCACCCTGGCTCCCTTCGCGCACACATACACACACAATATCTGAAGAAGTGAGCAATGGCTCACGAAAGCTCAAACCCTACCACAAATGTTGTTAGTCCTTAAGGTGCTACTGGACCCTTGCTCTTTTCTACTGACACAATAGTACAGAAAGCACTTCTTTGACTGTGGCTCAGTGGTGCTTGCGTGTAGAAGATCCCAGGTTCAGTTCCAGTCTCCAATTAAAAACATTACATGTGATGGGAAGAACCTCTGTCTATCTAAGACCCTGAAGAGCCGCTGCCAATCACAGAAGACAATGCTGAGTTAGTGGGACTTGATATAGCTTGGTATAGTGGTTAGGAAAGCAGACTCTGATCTGGAAGAATGGGGTTTGATTCCCGACTCCTCCACACGCAGCTGCTGGCGTGACCTTGGGTCAGTCATGAGTTCTTTCAGAGCTCTTCTTTCAAGAGCATAAGAACATAAGAGAAGCCAATGTTGAACCAGGCCAATGGTCCATCTAGTCCAACACTCTGTCACACAGCAGCCAAAATATACCAGGTGCCATCAGGAGGTCCATCAGTGGGGCCAGGACACTAGAAGCCCTCCCACTGCTGCCCCCTCCAGCACCAAGAATACAGTGCATCACCTGCCCCAGACTGAGAGTTCCCATCTATACCTTGTGGCTAATAGCCACTGATGGACTTCTGCTCCATATGTTTATCTAATTCCCTCTTGAAACTGTCCATGCTTGTAGCTGCCACCACCTCCTGTGGCAGTGAATTCCATATGTTAATCACTCTTTGGGTGAAGAAGTGCCTCCTTTTATCTGTTCTAACCCGACTGCTCAGCAATTTCATTGTGCCCACGAGTTCTTGTTTTGTGAGAAAGGGAGAAAAGTACTTCTTTCTTAACCTGCTCTATCCCATGCATAATCTTATAAACCTCAATCATGTCACCCCTCAACCATCATTTCTCCAAGCAATTCTCTCAGAGCTCTCTCAGCCCCACCTACCTCACAAGGTGTCTGTTGTAAACCATTCTAAGACTCCTTTGGGTAGTGAAGGGCAGGGTATAAATTCAATCTCCTCCTCCTTCTCCTTCTTAAAATTTATATATTTATACCCTGTCTTTCCTCTTGGCTCCAGGTGGCTTCACTACTGTACTTTGTTAGTTAAATGTCCATGTAGGTTTTCTACTAGGGAGGCCATGAGTTTCCCAGTGGACCTGTTTGGCAGTCAAACATACTCCAGTCAACATTCACAATCAGACCGCGAGACAGTCAATAATATGATCGGCTCAAATCGAACAATTCAACTAGCTGCCAAAAAGTTTGCAGTTGCTTGGTGGTTAGAAGCCATCTCACAGCTGGGTGTGGGGGGCATCAGGGATGCAGTTTAAGATCTCCCAGCACTTCCCTTGTAACACAGGAAAGCTTCAGGGAAAATCTGAAGCTGACTCACAGTTGATGGGGGAGTATCAGCTGGCAGTGCACTTCTGATCCTCCACCCCATATAGTAGGGCTGCCAAGCCCACAGCAACATCATGTGTGGCTCTACATCACTTCTTGTAAAACCCAGAAGTGACATAGGGGTAGCTCTAGAAATGGCTGTAAACTCCATTGTGGAAAGAAAGAGGAAAAATAACTTGTTTCTCTCATTTTCTCTGCAACCCAAGATAGGGAGAAGTGAAAGGAAATCAGCTGGGCTTCTGATCGTCTCCCCACCAACATCAGCTGGGAGTTGGCACCTGGCCACCCCAAAAATCTTTTTTTCTGGATACAGAGCAAAAGTTCCTCAGCAGAAGATCAGAAGCCAACTTCTAGCTGACCCCTCATTAGCTGGGAATCACGTTCTGCTCTTGTGAATAGACACAGACAGGCTGGGAACAGGTGAACAGCTGGTTGAATGGCAAGTAGGGCATGATCCGAACTGCCAGGTGTGCAAGCACCCCTATTTCCCACCTATTCAGCACCCTTCTTTCTGCTTCTGATCAGATGGGAAGAAGCTATGCGACTGGTCATGTTCACGTCTGCTGAATTTATATACACTTCCTAACAACATGGAATTACTTCACGAGAAGTGGCTCGTAGACCGCTGGGTGTGATTTTGAAGAAGGTTACAAGGACTCTTGACTCAACATGTCAATTCTATAAGCCCTCTTCAGGGATTCTTCTGCCTAATCACTGAACACACAGAGAGAGGATCTTGCCTACTGTCCCTACGTATTCAGCCCACTGTCTGCTGTGAGCCCCTATATTTGTACAGTATAAGTCTATGCACATAGATTCCTCTGTATGATTGGACTGTTTTTTGCACACACAGGCAAAACACTTGTATGCACATTAGGGTCTGAAGCAGTCGTGCAGCTGATTATGCAGATACAGGGGCAGGGACAGCGGTCCTAATCCTCCTCCCGTTGATGCATGTTTAGTGAGTGCATGCAAGGGCATCTGAGGATGGTCATGGTAGAAATTTGAATCAGGTTCTGTCTTATAAGTCGGGTGGCAGGTCCTGACCGTTAATGATTGCTACGGTGAGACTTTTGAAAATAATCCCTCCTTTGCCACTGAGATGACAGGTAGATGATATCTGAACTGACTGATCGCTGCAGTCTTGTTCTTTATTATTCAAGCGATCCATTATCAGCCTCGTGTGTGTAAAGTGTCATCGAGTGGCTTCCAACTTATGGCCACCCTGTGAATGAATGATCTCCGAAATGTCCTGTCGTTAACAGCCTTGCTGAGCTCTTGCAAACCGAGGGCTGTGGCTTCCTTATTATCGGTATTAGATGTGTCAGTTCTTTTTTTTTAATGGGAAATGAATAAAATTCCAATGGAAGAAAAATGGGGGAAGTTCATCATTGGTAAGTGAACATTATACGACAGTGGCATTCATATGAGCGGAGCCTTCTGAAGGTGCCACTCGGCAAACCTGGGAGATCAGCAACTGATGAGCAAACTGAGAATTCTCTCTTATGGCCCCCGACCTTAGGGAACAGCCTGCCTGGGGAGGTCTGTAAAGCCATTCTACAAATGATGAGAAACAGAACTGTTCTGGAGGCCATTGCAGGGCTGTAGTGAATGGAATTGTTCTGAAGGATGCTTTTACAAAAGGACAAGGACGATAGTTTATGGCACCATTTTATTGTATGCCTTCTCTTGTTCTCACAGCATTGTTTCCTAACTTCTGTAACCCAGTTTTTGCATTTATTATAGGTCATGCCTTATACTGTTTTGCTGTATTGTATTCTTTGTGTTGTATTGTATTGTTACTGTTGTATCGTGTCCTGACTTTGTAATCTTACATGGTTTATTATATGTAGGATTGCCAGGGTTTATTGCCAGGGTTTATTGTACGTAGCGTTGCAACTGGCATGGGATGGGGGGAACTTGCCAGTAGAAAGAAGGCAGCTTAGGCTATGTTGCCTGTGTCACACCAGAAGTGAAGAAGAGAAGAGGAGATTGGATTTATACCCCACACTTCACTCGGAGTCTCAGAGTGGCTTACAATCTCCTTCTCTTCCTCTCCTCACAACAGATGCCCTGTGAGGTAAAGCAGGGCTGAAAGAGCTCTGAGAAAACTGTGATTGAGAGAACAGCTCTGAGAGAACTGGGGCTTGCCCCAGGTCACCCAGCAGCTGCATGAGGAGGAGTGGTGAATCAAAGCTGGTTCTCTCAGATTAGAGTCCACACTCCTAACCACTACATCAAACTGGCTCATGCCAGTGACTTTGGGGTGACACTCTGGTATTTGGGCAAAAATTCTATGGCAAAACTGGCTTCTACCATAGAGATTTTGCCCAAATACCAGAGTATCACCCAGAAGTCACTGGCATGATGACATCACTTCCTGTTCAACACTGGCAACGTGGCCTAGGTCTTCTTCTTTCTACTATTAAGTACCCCATTGGCCAGCTGATTGGTGGCTGGAGAGCAGGGCCTGGCAGCAGGGGACCTCCACTGGAGAGTCCAGCATCCCTAATTGTACATCTTATACTGTTCCAATTGCACCTTTCAAAATTTTGTAATCGGCCTTGTGTCTCATTGAGAAAGGCAGACTATAAATCAAGTAATGTAGGGAATCGGTTTATCTGAGTAATTCATCTGTTGGCTCCTCCTGAAGAGCCAGTTTGGTGTAGTGGTTAGGAGTGCGGACTCAAATCTGGGAGAACCGGGTTTGATTCCCCACTCCTCCACATGCAGCTGCTGGTGTGACCTTGGGTCAGTCACAAGTTCTTTTAGAGCTGCTCTCTCAAGGGCAGTTCTCTCAGAGCTCTCTTAGCCTCACAGGCAATGTTCCCTCTAAGCTATAGAGTCTTCTGAGCTGAAAATCTACTTTTTGAGCTACTGGCTCAATGTTGTGAGTGAGCAATTTGGCTACGGCATAAATTGGTTTGTTCTGGAGCCATCCTTCCTGAGCTAAAAATGTGTGAGCTGCAGGCTAAAAAACTGTGAGCTAGTTCACACTAACTCAGCATAGAGAGAACAGTGCTCACAGGTGTCTGTTGTGAGGAAGGGAAGGGAAAGGAGTTTGTAAGCCGCTTTGACACTCCTTTGGGTAATGAAGGGTGGGGTATAAATCCAATCTCCTCTTCTTCTCCTCCTCCCCCCTCCCCCCCTTTCATTTGTGGGAAGAACTACCCTACTCACTCATGTGGAACCTAACTAATCCAAACAGGCACTATTCAAAACAAAAGGTATCAATGCATCGGAAAGACCAGCTCTCAACAACATTGGTGAGCCCATCGGTTAGAATTCCAACTCATTCTTTTCTCAGGCACTTTGTTGCCACTTCCCTTGATAACCGCAATTCTCCCTATGAAAAACCAGACAGCTCAACATCTCAATTACATTCTGAATGTGCTATCAAGTCAGCATTCAAGACCCTTGTTTCCCTTTGTGCAGCTTCCCTGCTTAGCAGCTGCTCACATTTCCTTTAGCGGCTCAGCATTAAGCACAGAAATGTTAAGACATACCATCATTCACCGAATGTTAAAGTTGGCACAACCTGTTGTCTTCCAGTGACAATCTCCTTAAAATCTCGCTCTTCTTCTGGGAGTGTTACCTGATGCGCATGAAAGTGGCCTCGTTAACATCATTTGCGCCCAGAACAATTTTTTGCTTCATTTAATAGGAGATAGGGCAACGGAAGGCTATAAAACTCTAGTAACATTAAATGAGATTCTCGCACCTGGCCCTTAGCAATTTTTGTTGTTGTTAGATAAACCTGTTAATATTGCAAGAATGTTTAATGTTATTCCAAGGCTGCCCACTCGACACTCTCCCTATTGTTTCGGAACCTTTTCAAGGACACACTGCAAATTATCCATGCGCAGACCTGTCCGACTTGATAGGAAGTGTGCGTCTTTTATCTTCAGATGCTTGAGAACAAATGTAAAGTGAACACTGACCCAGATTAATATAGAAATAGAATCTGTGGAGCAAGCCTGAATTAATAGGAAAGCGTTTTCCCCCCTAGCCTGAGAAAATAATTTTTTAAAAAATGTTGGATATCACATCAGCGGTACAAGTTAGCTGGTGGTCTCCAGTGCTGCCTCATATACTGCAGCAGAGAATCGGGGAGTCTTCAGGACAGGAAAACACGAAGCGCGTCCATATAGTGACTATAGGGACTCAAGAGGAATCACCCAACCTGGGATTTGCTGATTTACAGAATCCACAATTTCTTCCAACCCAGAAGCCCCTTGGAACCTGCCAAGTGCCAACACCTTTCCTGGTGCCTGCCAAGTATTTTTAGAGAGTGAGCAGGGACAAGTTGATCTTTTGCCCAGAAGGGCTTCTGATTGGCCACTGGAGATCTGATGGGCTGTGCAGATTTTTAAAAAGTTGCTTTAGCAGCAGATGCCGCCCCAGCATGTAGATATTCATTTAACTGAAAGTAAGCAAGAAAATAGTTTAAAACAATAGGTCCCTGTTAAACAAAGCTTCTCCCTGAAATACTGAAGAGTTTCTATTCGAGTGATGCACACCCTCACTCCCTGACATGTAGCTGCCACGGCCTCCTGCAGCAGCCATTTTGTGATTGTACTCACCACCCTATGCTATTACTCCAAAGATGCTTGCAGGCTACTAAAAGTTGGGGGGGGGAGTGCTGTTCCTACCTAAACATGGATCCTCACCATCCTGTGATACATAACCAAATCTGTAAACTGATGATGAACGATCAGCCCCAGTGTTGTCCAAATCCGGACCTGTATACTCTGGTGTTCTAGGCCCAATAAACCACACTAAGGCTGAGTCTGCATCTAGCATTTGCTCCGCTGTCTTACCAAACCCACACGGGAACAGAAATTCCCATCTGCATTGCATGCCACTTTCACTTTGATTGATTGTCAAATATTATGGCAGTGTCCAGACTGCATGCTGCTTTCACTTCATTTGATCTCTGGTTTTATGGTGGCTGTCTGCATAGATTTATGGCTGTTTTATGGCTATTCGGGGGCGACTCTGCAGTCAGTATGGTGTTGGACTGGGGTATTTGGTTGAATCTGCATTTGCATTTTTAAATCAGTTGCGTGCTGCTGTGACACCGTCTTTCTCTATGCTTGTTTGAATGTTGTTTGGAGAAGATTCTTTTAAAGCAGTGTGGAGGTGCAATGACAGTGGAGCCGCCCCGAAAGGACGATAAACATATGTGGACATGAGAAAGTGTGCTAGCACTGTTGAGGTGTGAAAACGACACCAAATGTGGACAGCTTTTTTGAAGACGGAGTCAAAAGGCGGGGACGCTGGTGGGAAAGACAAATGCAGATTCAGCCTTTGAATGTGGTTTTGAGCTGCATCTTTTTCTGTTCCAGTGTGGGTTTGGTACAACAACAGAGCAAATGCTAGATGCAAATTGGGCCTAAGCGAGGCTTCAAACATAACAGGAGCAAACTTTATTTGAATGAAGGGAACCCCAGCAAACAAAGCTGTAGTTCAAAGTTCTGACACACAGCGACTTATATGCCTGCCTTCCTTCCTTCCTTCCTTCCTTCCTTCCTTCCTTCCTTCCTTCCTTCCTTCCTTCCTTCCTTCCAGAGTCTTCCCCATTCTCATGTCCAGACTGCCTGCATTATATTACTTCATTTCATCTGCCTAGCAACAGGCACCCCACCAAACAATCCCGATCAAACCAATACAAAACATTACGAACTCTGAACTCGTTGACTTCTTGTTCCACACCATCCATTCATTCTCAGTAATGCCAATGTACAAAACACTCCATGATTTTTCATAAAAACAGAAGACTCAGAATTTGCCTATGGCCCATTTAGATTCATAGTCTTCTTCCCACCTGCTACCAAAGTGGCTACAGCCCGAAGCTGCCAGCATTATTATTAAGCATGCCAAGGTCTGTATGATGGATTGCAAAGGAAAATGTTTAAGGATGCACCTCTCTTGCTTTCCGCGCTGGCCCCTGTCAGTGCTTTACAGCAGAAGAGCCACTCCTGCTGTTGCTAATTACCTAGGGGTTCTGCCAACTCATTTGCCAGGAGAGTAGATGAGCCTATTTTTTCCCCCTAAACTCAGTTCACTGCACTGATAACACTGGAACAACAAAGATCGGAGCCAAAAGCTATCACTATTCTATTACGCCCAATGAGGAACAGAAGTTAATTTAACATACAGAATCCAGACAATTTTTTTTTTTTGTGGCCCCGATTCCCACTAGCATTCTGCTTCCAGGGAGAATATGCGGATTCATTTAATTTTCCAAGGATCAGGGAAAGAAATTTGACCGAGGAACTGTGATGAATGACTTGAAGAACGAAGGAAGAGTCAGGTGGGCAGCTGTGTGGGTCTGAAGCAGCAGAACAAACTTTGAGTCCATTGGCCCCTTTAAGGCCAACAGAGGTTTAATTCATGTGCGTGCACACTTCTTCAGATATACTTCTTCATGCAATGTGAAAGCTTATATCTAGAATAAAACTTTGGTGGTCTTAATGGTGCCACTGGACTCGAACTTTGTCTTGAAGAATGAAGAAGTGAGCTTCCCACAAGTATCCTCTTCATTCAGCTCAGGGGCCCCATGAGTCTCATCATGACAGTCTCCCACATTCTGGCGGAAGGAATGCGAGAGAGAGAATATGCTTATGCTCCATGGAGACCCACTGGCACTAGGAACATTATGTCCTCTTCTACTAGAAAGGGGCCATGATAATGGGAAAGTAAAGCTGCTTGTGGTGGAGGGGAGAAGAGAGATGTAATGGATGCAACTAGGGGTGCCAGCCTCCAGGTGGGGCCTGGAGATCTCCTGCTTTTACAACTGATCTCCAGCTGACAGAGATCAGCTCCCCTGGGGAAAATGGCTGCATTGAATGGTGGACTCGATGGCATTGTACCACGCCGAGGCCCCTCCCCTCCCCAGACCCCAGCATCTCCCGAATCCACCCCTAAAGCCGCCAGGTATTTTCCAGTCCAGATCTGGCAACCCTAGATCCACTGTCTTAATGGAAAACCACCTGGGAAGGAAATCTTATGCGTGCTACTCCAGTTCCACAGAAGAAAGGTAGGGTATAAATGAATGAAACCAACAAGATCTCAGCATTAAGAAGGTTGTATGCTCTGTTAGGTAGTTGGCTGATTCAAATGCAGTGTTATGTTCCACTTCTCTAATGCAACATAGTAGAGAAGTATTTTTGTATGACGTTCTATGCATCTTATATGTTCTATATTTTTCATATCGCAAGGTTATACGATACGGATGTGTTCTTGTTCTGTAATAAACTCAATAAAACTTAAAAAAAAGTCTCCTCCGGCAGCTGCCTGTAAGGAGTGCTGTCTCACTCTTCAAGAACACTTCCATAGCCCGTGCTTTCATTTCTTAGTCTAGCTCCCTCTAATAGAGCTTCAATTATAGCATTTCATCTGAAAGCAATGAGGCTGAATGAAACCTGGGATGTCTGCCAGCGAAGTTATACCCTTTTGCACCAGGTCTAAATTTGAGTCTCCCCTGTGTCCTCTTAGGCATAAGTTCCAATTGTGATGTATCTTCTTTATGCTACATTAAAAAGAGCATTCTGAATGAAGGTCACCTGGATCAGTACCAGGTGGACCGACTATTGGATGAAATACTTTTTCCTTTTATTTTGTAATAATATGATACTGTGTAAAAATAAAAAAGCCCTTCTTCAAAGTTTTGGAAAATGTTAGATTGTGTGATACATCATCAAAGCAGACTGCCTTAACTAAGAGTAGTTTGACCCTTGACTTCTTATATACTTTTTGGGAGATCATATCGCCATCTGTGTTCATATTCCTGTTCCTGTTCTTATATTATTTCTCCCACATATTGGTTCAGTGCGCCAGAAGTAAGACAACTAACCATGCAGTCCTAAACAGAGATACAATACTCTGAGTACTTGGCTTAAGGTGTACCTCTTAAGGATGGGCACGGACCAGGAAAATAAAGGTTTCCATTTAACAAACCAGTTTGAGGTTCGTGATGCGGCGTTGCTTGCAAAAGACATTTAAAGGGATCCCTTTAAACGGTTTTTGTAAGTGTGCTGCCACCACAAGGCACAACTCACAAGTGAACTCAGAAGGCATTAAAATATCTTCTGACATCACTTATTGAGTCATGCTGCCACCAGACATGGCTTGGAGAAGGCATTTAAAGAGACTGCAGTCTTTTTAAACGCCTTCTCCAAGCCTCGCTGCTGGTGTGTCCACCGACACAAACCACACAAACCTTCCAAAGCTACCTATGAGGTTCATGGGAGGTTTGTGGGGGTGGGCTCAGTTCGTGATAAACTGATTCATGCCATCCCTATGGACAGGGAACATGGTAAGATTCTTAAGGTAGACTGCCAAAATGCAGCTGGGTATGGGTCCAAAGGTAGGTTCAGGATCAGGTATAAAAGATCCATTCAAGTCTGATTTAAATGTGATGTTGCTGACAGAGAAGAACTTACCTGCCTGTGCCCAGCATTTAATATAAAATGCATATGCCACTACTCTAGAGATCTATTCAAGGCCACTCAGAAAGTAAAACATGGTAAAATCATAAAAAACAGCATGAAATTAGCATCAACAATCCATTAAAAACCCAATGGGGGAGCATAAAACATTTTAGCAGACTTCAAGATACAGTCTTCAAGATAAAATAACACTAAAAACAATTTTTAAAAGCTCAGACCCCTCAGTTGAAAGCCTGGGTAAAAAGAAATGTTTCAGATTGGCACCTAAAAGACAGCAGATTAGGTGCTCGATAAGCCCAAAGGGAAGGGCATGCCACAGGTAAGGTGTCTCTGCCCTGACCCTGGTTGTCACTCACCTTACCTCTGCAGGTGGAGGCACAGAGAGAAAGGCCTGTGAACATCTTAGCTGGTGGGAGGAGGCAGTCCATCAAGTACCCTGTTCCCAAGCCATTTAGGCCCTTAAAGGTAAGAATCAGCACTTTGAATTGCTGGCTGAACTCACTTCAGCATGTGAAGCCAGCATGGTGTAGTGATTAAGAGAGGGAGACTCTAATCCGGTAGAACATGGTTTGATTCCCCACTCTTCCACCACATGAAGCCTGCTGGGTGACCCTGGGCCAGTTAGTTTTCTCAGAACTCTCTCAGCCCCACCTACCTCACAAGGTGCCTGTTGTGGAGGGGAGAAGGGAAAGGCCTGCTTTGAGACTCCTTCTGGTAGAGAAAAGGGTGGGTGGGGGAATCTTCTCTTCTTCTTAAACTGTGCAATTAATTTCTCAATGTATGCAATTAATTCTTCAATGTACACTAGTATTATGCTCACCTATGATGCTACAGATGTCTGGCATACTATCACTGCCTGGGCGGGCATCTGGATTAGCGGTGCCAGGTAGTGGGCAATTTCCTACTGTCACACTCTAGAGCCTGCCAGTGATCCATTCAGCAGTGGGAGTGGGGAAGCGAGAAGAAACAGCATCACTGATGTTGTGATGTCATTTTTGATGTCATCCCCCCCATGACACTCTAGGAATTCTAACAATCGTTATGGTTTTTGCCATGGGTATTTGTGGAATTCTTAAAGCACTATGGGAGGTGGGACCTGATGTCACTTCCAAGTTTTCACCCAGAAATGATGGCATAGCACTACTATTTTCCAGGTCTCTACTTCTAGAAATTAGGCAACTCTAATCTGGATTACTTTTTTAAAAAAATGACAGCTGTCAAATATGAACTTTCATAAACTGTCATCTATTAAATATTGTCAGATAATATTGCATGTTGGGTATCAAGTGCAGTCAAAAAATAGAGGCCAGGCCTAGAATGATATAGAGTATATCTGTTGTACCACACACACACACGCACATGCACAAATCAAGATTAAACAAGCAACAATTAGCTAAAGACCCTGGAGATAAATCATAGTTATTTTGTCCACATCAAGTGCCCAAAGTGTCTAACTTTTGAGATGAGTATTTAAGAAGCAAGAAGAATATATTATATAGATCAGTTAGTCTTTATGCAAAGTATACTAAAATGCTATAGAAACAAGGACGATTAAAGATGCAAAATGATTGTGGTTTTACACGAAGGCTGGAATTTTAGAAAACATTATGTAAATGTAGGAATATCTGCTGATAAGACCACTTGCTACATAAAGATGTCTAGAAACTCTAGGCACAAGCAAACTGGAGAAAACACTCCAATTGCAAAACTGACTTTTGGGCCTCTGCACCAAATTCTGTCTTCAAGGGCCAAGGTGTACTAGGAATGGGGAGAAGCATATGGTCTAGCTTTACGATTCCTGTTATAATGGGAATTTAGGAAGAACCTCCAGGTTCCCCAAGGAACTAATCCTAGCTCTTTGTGAATGAACTCGATAAATTCATTCATATATAAAACTAACTGCAACAACTCCACTGTACTGTGAAGAAACCCTGGGTGGAACATTTGGAAACCAGGGGGGTGTAGACATGGAGGGTTCATCACGTTGGGGAGCAGAGGCCCTTGTCTCTTCCTTTAAATGCTGCTGGGGAGAGCTGGGGGGGCCCCTCGTGCCTGTACTCCGAGCTCCGAATTCAGGGTTCAGAGTGCAGGCATGCAGTCCCCAGCTCTCCCCAGCAGAATTTAAAGACTTCCTTTAAATACTGCTGGGGAGAGGTGGAGAGGAGGCCAGGTCATTGCTCTTGGGGGGCGGGGCTTACCCCCACCCACCAGCTGGCTGGCAGACGGGAATGAGCCCCTCCAAATCGAGAAACTCCCACCAAACCAAGGCATCTGGCAACCATAGGTGGCACCAATCACAAAATGGCTGCCACAAGAGACAGAGCCAGCCACAAATTTCTGGGAGTGAGATTATGCATAACCAGGGCTCTTTTTGTAGCAGGAACTCCTTTGCATTTTAGGCAACAAACCCCTAAGGTAGCCAATCCTCCAAGAGCTTACAAAGCTCTTATTACAGGGGCTACTGTAAGCTCTTGGAGGATTGGCTACATTAGAGGTGTGTCGCCTAATATGCAAAGGAGTTCCTGCTACAAAAAGAGCTCTGTGCATAACCCTTATAGTAATTCTTCAGCACTTCAGACAGAAGCTCTGCTCAACAAGAGGCCTTTTAAAATGAACGTATTGTTGCTTATACACAGCTTACTTTCAGTCACATAGAGATGATCCTTGTGCTCTGGTGGCAGTTGCTGCCAAAGCCCTTTTTTAAAAATCTGCACAGCCAATCAGATCTCCACTGGCCAATCAAAATCCCTGCAAAAAGCCCCACCAGACCCTGCCCAGTTTCTTAAAACACTTGGAGAGCACTACAACGGGAATCCCAGCTGCAGCAGCTGGATGGCTGAAATCATCACTCAGCCAGAAAGCTCACATAAGAGTAATGGGAGACCTGTGGATGGCTCCTGTTATGTATTTACTTATTAAAAAAAACATTTATATCACACATTTCTTCTTGGTTCAAAGCAGTTTACAATTCTAGTTAAAATATCCCCTGCTGAAACCAAAGATGAATCAGCAAGTCCCAAATTTCTCCCCCCTCCTTAAAAGATGCCTGTCATTCAAACCTCATCAAAAGCCCTGGCAAATAGGCAGGCCTTGCAGTGCCTCCTGAAGAACCCACCTTTTCAGGGAGCCCATTCCACAAAGTGGGAATGGAAAAGGCCTGGATTCTACTGTATGCCAGACAGGAAACCCCAAGTGATGGAGTAGCCAACAGACTGCTGCCTGATTACTATAGTTGGTGTTCAGGGATATATGGAAGGAGACAGTCCTTTGGGACATGTATTTCCCTGATTTGGATCAGAGCTGTAGTATGGCAGGAAGAAGAAGAGAAGGTTTTTATACCCCTCTTTTCCCCACCTTGAGGAGTCACAACATTCAAAGTGACTTACAGTCGTATTCCCTTCCTGTCCCCTCAAAAGGCACCTTGGGAGGTAGGTGGGGCTGAGAGAGTTTTGAGAAAACTGTGACTGGCCCAAGGTCACCCAGCAGGCTCCATGTGGAAAAGTGGGGAATCAACCCCATTCTCTAGATTACAGTCCATTAGTTTTCTTTTCCTGTGCCAAAAAACATACAGGTGTTCTAGGCTGTATTTACATGATTACCTTTTCAAGGCATACAACAGCTCTAGGGCACCATTCAGATTGGGAGAATGCCACAAAATGGGAGAAAGCTGGATCTTTGTAATCTGCTTTTCTCCATTTAGTGCAGTCTCAAAGCAGCTTACAATGTCACCCCTTCACGCGCACACACATTTGTACAACAAGAGAAATCTATCACATCCCACAAACACAAGTTACTGAAGAACACAACTATGAGCCATCAACCATGGGCTAGGGAGGAGGGCCGAGCTGATGGTAATAGCTGCACCCTTGATGGAACTAGTCTTCCCCCAGGCAGTATGTAGTCACTTAAAACATACTTCCCCCAGTGCTATCTCTCAGATATAAACTGAGACCTTGAAAAGCTGCAAACAGAAGTTTAAAAAATGCAGGAGATGCTTATTTCTCAATCCATTCAACTTTCTACAGTTCTGCATGAAGCGAATGTATATATGTAGCCATCCACATAAACAGCTAAAACAATGGATTAGGTAGGAAGACAGTGTGGAATTTTTCTTGTACAGATTTCACTGTAGACATATCGCCGATAAATTCCTGTTACGGGTCATTTAGAAGCTACTCTTTTTCAAAAGCACCAGCCATTCCCTAGAGCTGTGTTGAATCCCACTTAGAAATTTGCTTGAAATTCCATAGGTTCTACCCAATCACGAACATCTTTTTTTAAATCATCAAGTTGCAGCTGATTTATGGAGACCCTGTAGGATTTTTAAGGCAAGACAAGTTCAAAGGTGGTTTGCTTTTGCCTGGTCATACAAATACTGGCCAGGGCCGACCCTGCTTAGTTTCCAAGCTCTGATGAAATCAGGCTACCTGGGGTCAGGGCAGAAAAATCTAATATTTGTCTTTAAATTTCACTTTAGATGAAGTTCAGTGGTAACCCAACAAGATATATAATTACATCCAAGTATGACTTGTTGACAGATGCATGATACTGGAAATTAAGTCCACTGTTGCCCATGACCAAATTTACCCATGGCTTGAGCAGATTTGGATAGAGGTCAGGGAAGTGGGGCAATTGGCAATGTATGTTACTCTGTCTAGATTACTCAGTGCATGCTCACATTCTCCATGTTGTCAGCATGAACAGGTGTAGAAATATGTAGATGATGTCATAGTCTCATATGAGGAAAGATGCTTCATGTTTGGTGTAGTGGTTAAGTGCACAGACTCTAATTAGGGAGAACCGGGTTTGATTCCCCACTCCTCCACTTGCACCTGCTGGATAACCTTGGGCAGGCCATAGTTCTGGCACAGCCATTCTTGAAAAAGAGCAGATTCTGTCAAGAGCTCTCTCAGCCCCACCTACCTCACAGGGTGTCTGTTGTGGGGAGGGGGAAGGGACAGGAGTTTGTAAGCCACTCTTAGACTCCTTTGGGCAGTGAAGGGCGGGGTATGAATCCAATATTTTCTTCTTCTTCTTCTTCTAATTGTAACTCAAATTCAAACCACAGCTTAGTACACAACTTACTTTCTTTGTCTCTTGGGGCATGAGAATTGGTTCATGTGCAAACTGAGAGTCTCTTTGCCTGTTCCAAAGTAACTCATAAACTACTAAACTATTTTGGCATGAATATTCTCTTCCACAGAGCTTTTTTTTCTGGAAAAAGAGGTGTTAGAACTCTCAAGAAGGAAATGAAGTTTTCAGTCTATGTACTGAAAATTCTAAACTTTAAAACATTTTAAAAAGAATTTTGTCGAAGAGGCTCCAGAGCTCAGTGCATTCCCCCAGAAAAAAAGCCCTGTTCTTCAATAACCAATCTCTATAGGTTATCAAACATCTGACTGAAAAAAAGTTGGAAATGTATTTATTTCAGGCATCAAGTGGAAAAACTTGTATCCCAACCAAAGATCCCTCATGTTATCTTTCAAGATTTTTATTTAAAACCAATCTAATCACTCTTGAAATGATTAAATATGAAAAAAATCACAATACAAAAATACTTGCATATGTAAACAAAATCAGAAACAGAAAGACATAAATATCATCCATCCCTTATCCCATCTATTTTAAGATTAAAAGATAAAATAAGGTTTCTGAGATTCTTACCACAGCATTTACAAATAGATTAGACAAGTGGAGACCCGCAAGAAACTTGCGGGATGGTCATCCCATTCCTCACACCTTTGCTTCCTCCCCTCTACCCTTACCTATCTCACACTCTTTCTCCCTTCTGGGGGTGGAGCCATAGACTCAACCCTCCAAAGCAGCCATTTTATCCAGGGGAACTGATCTCTGTCACCCGGACAACAGTTGTAATGCTGGGTGATCTCCAGCCCTCACCCAGAGGCTGGCAATGGTAGTCCTCATGGAGGAAATGGCTGGTTTGGAGGGTGGAGTCTATGGCATTATACTGGTCTGAAGTTCCTCCCCTCCTCAAACCCCACCATCCCCAGGATCCACCCCTTAAATGTCCAGGAGTTTCCCAATCCAGAGTTGGCAACCCTATTTCCTTCCCACCCAACAGCCAACTTAACCTTTATCTGCCTTTATCTGTCTTCAGCTTTTTGTCTCCACCCCCTCCCCCACAGCTTCTACCAAGGAAAATTATAGTCTTTCTCCACAGTGGGGACCAAAGCAGCTTACATTATTCTCACCTCCTTTTTATCTGCACAACAACCCTGTGAGGTTGGTTAGGCTGAAAGTATGTGACTGGTCCAAAATCACCCAGTCAGCTTCCACCGCAATATGGGGATCTGAACCTGGGTCTTGCAGACCTATTCTGAGGTTCTAACTGCTGCATCACTGCTGGCTTTCATCGGGTGGCTGCTGAACAGCAGCAAGCAGCCAGGCCAAGTTGAGTCATGCAAATTAGGTGGTATCAAGTCACCCAGAGGGTGCTGCCTAGGGATGCCAGCCTCCAGGTGGGATCTGGGGATCCCTGGAATTACTGCTCAGCTCCAGACTACTGAGATAACTTCCCCTGGAGAAAATGGATGCTTTGGAGGGTGGACTCTAGGGCATTGTACCCCACTGAGGTCCCTGTCCTTCCCAGGCTCCATCCCCAAATCTCCAGGAGTTTCCAGACCTGGAGCTGGCAACCCCACTACCCCCATCCCCTGCCAGTGCCCGTGGGGGGACCTGGCAACCCTATACTGCTGCCAGGCCTAGGGTTGGCAACCTCCAAGTGGGGCCTGCTGGAGGGTGAACTCCAGAGATCTGTGAACAACAGAGATCTGTCTCCCTGGAGAAAATGGCTGCTTTGGAGGGTGGATTCTGTGGCATGATGCCCAGCTGAGGCCTCTCCCTTCCCCAAATCCTGCCCTCCTTGCACTCCACCCCAAAACCTCTAGGAATCCACCAGCCTGGCCCCAAGGCTCCCTCACCCCCTCCCTCCCTCCAAGGCCGAAAGAGGCCTGGAAAGAAAGGGCCCTTCCCCCGACCCTTTTACTGACAGAGCCAGTCAGAAGCCTCTCCTCCCCCCCCCCCAACGTTCTAATCTCTCACCTTTGCTGCCTGGAGTCAGGTCCCTGCAGAGGCCATTTCAAAAGGCTTTTGGGGGGGAATTCAACTGTCCCTGAAGGGATTTCCTCACTGTTTGGATTTTTCTACAAACCCAGGAAGTCTACTGACTATGTGGGAAAAGCTGTTGGGGGAGAGTGAGGCCCCTGTTGGAGGGAATAGGTATCCGCACAGAAAAAAAAGTCTGGAATTAGAATAAGGACAAGAGGCGGGACCCGCGATATTCGCGGGGGGAGGGAGTACTCCAGCCACCAAGCTTCACCCGCCCTCCCCCCCAGCAGCGGCAAGGCCAGCCGGCTCGCCGAGATTCCCACTCCCCAGCAGCAGCGGAGGGGCGGCGAGGCCAGCCGGCCAGCCCGCCAAGCCTCCCCCTCCCACCCACCCTCCCAAGCAGCAGGGCGGCGGCGGCGGCGGGAGGCCAGCCGGCTGGCCCGCCAAGCCTCCCCCTCCCACCCACCCTCCCAAGCAGCAGGGCGGCGGCGGCGGCGGGAGGCCAGCCCGCCGGCCCGCCAAGCCTCCCCCTCCCACCCACCCTCCCAAGCAGCAGGGCGGCGGCGGCGGCGGGAGGCCGGCCCGCCGGCCCGCCAACCCTCCCCCACCCACCCTGCCAAGCAGCAGGGCGGCGGCGGCGGGAGGCCGGCGGGCCGGCCCGCCAAGCCTCCCCTCCCACCCACCCACCCACCCAAGCAACAGGGCAGCGGCGGCGGGTGGGGAGGCCGGCCGGCCCGTCAAGCCTCCCCTCCCTCCCTCCCTCCCTTTCAAGCGGCGTGGCGGCGGCGGCGGCGGGGGGGGAGGCCAACCGGCTGGCCCACCAAGCTTCACCCTCACCAAGCCTCCTTCTTCCTCCCTCCCCAGCAGCAGAGGCGAAGCCAGCTGGCCCGCCAAGCCTTCTCCCGCCCTCCCATCCCGGCGGCAACTGCCAGTTTGTAGAGCGTTCCCTGCGCATGCGCAGGGAGGCTCTTTACTTTTTTGGGATTTAAAGATCCCTGTATAATTTTTAAACTTTTTAGATTTTTCTGCACACGTGGGGACTGCCCCACGTGCACAGGAATATCTCCCTGCCCCCCAGGTGCCCCCGATGTGCGGATTTAGATATCCGCACATAGGGGGCCACTTGGGAATTAGATATATAGATAGTCTCACGAGAGAGAGTCTCACATGAGAGATTCAGGGGTATTTTGGATGTGGCTATCTTATATAGGCCCAATTATGTGAAACTCACATGATTCTATCAGAATAATTTTAATTATCTCCTTTGTCTCTATGATGTAAGCAGTTCTGAGTCCAGGGCTAACTTTTCCATAGAGCTCCATGTTGCAAACCAGTGATCTGTTCATTCTTCACACTGCAAGATTTATTTCCAGGCATTCATCCAGTGATTGAGAATTATCTCTCTCAAAGATGTAATAATAAGAACTTTGCTAACTGAGCAAATATGTGTTTTACAAAAACTGTCAAGTCAAGCCTGCTTTTGTTCAGTCATTTACCATTAACAATCAGAGTCTGTGACAGTATGACTAATTCACACAATATTCAGCAATACTACAGATGAGCCATTCTGGCTATTTTCACTTCACCGGGAGTTCACATGTTGCCATTTTTGCATTCAAGTTCTCCAGGAGCTCACAGATTTCTTTCTCTTGTTGATACTCAGTGAAAACAGTATGTTGCAGTGGTTACAAATCATTTGAAATATTTTTATAAAATATTTTAAAAGATTAAATAATGTTTATTTTAGGATTTAATCGTGTTTATCTGCAGGTTTCTAAAAAGGCTTGTAAAGAGTGGTTGAAATGGCACCGTTCAACAGGACATCGATATTGTGCTTATATTTCATTCCCCCCCCCCTTTGTATTTATAGCCTTTATGAAGAAATGAGGTATTTATGTGTTAGAGACCACTGGAGAAAATTGTTCATTTAAAATGTGTTTGGTCTTTTATAATTTTTCACATTTTCTGACTTACAATATCTTGTGTATCTGTCTATTAAAGAACAATTGTTTAATCTAGATTGTATATATTTCTGAAATAGAGTAGATCTGTTCTTCAACTAGATCTGTTTCTGGTTTACTACTGATATTAGCCAGCTTTATTCTCTTTGCTGTCTTTGATTATACTTTATTTTATTTCATTTATTAAAATATTTATAACCCACTTTACCTTGTGGCTCAAGAAGTCTTATAAATTGCAGTTGAAAACATACAAAATAAAGCCTGAAATAACCCCCTCCCATTCAGACATGCCTGAAGTGGTGTAGTGGTTAAGAGTGTTGGACTCTAATCTGGAGATCCAGGTTTTATTCCTCACTCTTCCACATGAAGTCCTCCTGGGTGACCTGGGGCCAGCCACCATTCTCTCAGAACTCTCTCAGCCCCACCTACCTCACAAGGTGCCTGTTGTGGGGAGAGGAGGAGAAGGTGATTGTAAGCCACTTTGAGACTTAGGGTAGAGAAAAGTGGGGTATAAAACCCAACTCTTCTTCTTCTATCCCATTCAAACCCCTGGCAAATAAAATGAAATCAGAGCACTCTGTGGAAATTTCTAGAAATGGTGCCTTCTCTCAGCTTCCTGGGGAGCCCATTCCACAAAGCAGCACTATAGTGGAAAAGGCCTGGGCCCTGGTTAATGACAGGTCACTAAAAGTGGGGGGTCAGCCAGTATGTGGCTTTTTTTCTTTGATGCTATTTCTACATTATTTATACAGATCTGATGATTCACAAAAAATGTTGGAAAATGTACACATTTTAATGGGAAAAAAGAGAAAATGAACTCGTGCAAAAATTTAATCTATTTCATTTTCATCTCATGCTCCCTCCAAGGAACTCAAAGTGGCTCACCTAGTTCTCCTTTTCTCCATTGTATCCTCACAACTGTTTATTGGAATGCCCATTTCTTCCCCTCAAATGTGAGAGGTTTGTGGATTATTCTATCCCTAGGTGGGATGGTAGGTGCATCAGTGGGAGACTTTTGATTGGGGTGGATTTGGAGGTTACTCAGGCAGTTGAGAATTTTTTCTCCTTCAGAACTCTCTCAGCCCCACTTACCTCACATGGTGACTGATGTGAGGTGAGGAAGGAAAGGCGATGGTAAGCAGCTTTGAGATTCTTTAAGGTGGAAAAAAGCAGGGTATAAAAACCAACTCTTCTTCTTTTCATATGTTATTTTAAGATGATATTTTCAGCCTGGTTTATGCACATTCTAGTGGGGCACTACTCAAAACCTGTAGGTTAAATGAGTACCATTTAAGTAAGTAAGAATCCTCACAACTCTGTGAGGTAATTAAGGCTTCCCTGAGAGGGTTACAGAGTACTCTCCGAACCAGAGTTCTGACCAGAATCCTGGAGTGAAATTATTTGTGGAATTGATCTACTGCACAGTGCAGCCTAGGAAATCTTTCATTACTTTCTGATTGCCCCTAAGGTTCGGGAGCACGATGTGGTATGGCTTTTGGTAGCCACCTGGAACGGGTTGTTTGCACAGTTCCTCTCTGCTCTAAAGTCATGCATTTCTGTCTCTTATTTCCCAGTTTGAAAAACTCTCAGCTACCTTTCGATCCTGCCTAATGAACAGTTCTGTGTAACTTGATACTGTACATATTCTGAATGCCGGTAGAAGTAACTCCAATAAAAGCTATTACCATTGCTACGCTTTATACATTAGTCTCTGCAATAGAGGGAAAAGAAACACACTTTCCAATATTCTTCAGTAGGTAATATGCTTGTTAGTGATGGAAGTGCATATAAAAATCCTTTTCATAGATCTGCACTTCACTGCCAATGTTTAAGGTGCGATGAAGGTCATCTCTGACAGGGCTTTAGTCATTCCCCTTTACAGTTTGAATTCTCATTAAGAGACTTTCACCCATCACTTGAAACTATTGAGCTTTTCATAAATGCCAATGGGAGTTTTCCCCCTTTGGAGCAATGAAAGGAGAACACAGTGTTCTCCACGAGTGCCCCATTCAACATCACATCAGCCGTTGAAATGGGACATTTTCCCTTGCTAGACTAGAATCTGTTCTCCATATCAGAATCATGGAGCATTACTCTTCTCACCTTTCCCTTCTCCTCTGCAGTGGATGATATGGGAATAGGGTTGCCAGCCTCCAGATAACATCTGGAGATCCCCCCACTATTACAATAGATCTCCAGACAACCAAGATCACTTCCCTTGGAGAAAATGGCTGCTTTGGAGGACAGACTCTATGGCATTCTACCCTGCTGAGGACTCTCCCCTCCCCAAACCTCACCCTCTCCAGGCTCCACCCACCCAAAATCTCCAGGTGTTTCCCAACCCAGAGCTGGCAACCGTAACAGGAAGCATTTCAGAATGGACCACCATTTGGATGGTCTCATTGGTCCTTTCCGCACTTGGATCTCATCTCTGGTTTGATCAGAGTTCAGCTTGGGACACAATACCTTGCATTTATCCCTGGTTATAACATCTGCTTATCCTGGGAGAAGTGTAGGGTAGAACCGGGGTGACCTCAGTGTAATGTGTAAACAAAAAATACCTCGAGATAATTACAGGGGTGAACTCAAGTGTCGTGTAGAATGTCAGTTTGGGGACAGGGTTAAACCAGGACTTACGGTCTAGTGTGGAAAGGACCATTAGTAATCGAGATGTGATTCATAAATTTAAGAAAACAAGGCAATGGGATGGATGTCGAGCAGGGATGAGCAAACGTTCCCCATTTTGCTTCCTTTTATATTTTAGTTTTATTTGTTTGTTTATGCTTTGAGAAAGCATTTGGCAGAGGGTAAACTATTTTGGTAGATTCAGCTGCTTTCATTTTAATTCTGTGTTTTTAGATTATGGCCATTTTGAAAAAATTCTGTGTGCTTTTAACCAGTAATCTGATCATTTAAAAAAAAAACGTTTTTAACCACTGTGGTTGAACAGGAGGTCTTTTTTGAGCTACAAGTAATACTTCAAAAGATCCACCATGATTGCTGCACCAGGAATGGAAACCTGCTTACTAGCCTGCTGTGCAGAAAATGTACCATAGAAATGTGTTAATGTACAGGAGGAGATCGAGCATCCGTGACTGTCCCATACAAGTAGGCAGAGGTTTGCAGAGCTAGAACTGGTGAGACCCTGGCTAGTACACTAACCCTGTAGCATCCTTTTGTATACTTACTGGGGCCAACAAGAACCAGGCCTATCAGTCACCATCAGTGTTCCCTCTAAGCTGAGTGAGTGTGAGCTAGCTCACAGTATTTTAGCCTCCAGCTCACACATTTTTGTCTTAGCTCAGGAAAAATGGCTTCAGAGCAAATTAATCTATGCAGCAGCCAAATCACTCACTCACAACTTTAATGCCAGTAGCTCACAAAGTAGAATTTTTGCTCACAAGACTCCACAGCTTAGAGGGAGCATTGGTCCCCATATCCCTGATGCATGTCATAAGCAAGCACCACCACAACATTGAGGGTAATGGGCGACATATAAGGCAGATAACTATTTCTGCTTTTGCCAAAATCCATGGGAACAAAGGTTACGGGAACCAACAGCAAGCCACTCAAAATAGCACCACACGTGGGATAAGAGTTTGGACTGAATTAAATTCAAATCTGTGTTTTGTCCACCAGATGGCATTTTGTTTGCTTTAGATACACACTTTTCTCAACAAATTTATTGTATATTGTTTGCTAAGGCAACTTAACTGTTTTACTAGAACAAGCAACACGACCCCTCTGAAATGGGATCACTTCTGGTATTTAACAGCCACTCTTATTTCCATCATCCTGTGCAGAGAATGAGTTGTGAAGTTTAGTTTCTGAGGTATCTGGGGTTTAGGGTCTAAGTGGATGATACACTGAGAGTTTTGTGTCAAGAGTTCCCCGTGTAGGGTGTGTGTGTGTGTGTTTTCAGTTCCTTCCTGGTACACAGAGGTCCAATTCAGATTGGGACCATGGCACTAGGAGAGAAGGGTTCTAAGCCTTCCTCCAGCACCATTTTCCCAATCTAGAATGGCCCCAGGAGGTTCCTCAGTGAGAAGATCCAAAATGGGGAAAGGAATAAAGTTTCCTGATGAAGAGATCAAAAGCGCTAACAGTTACACCCAATAATTATGCTCCATGCCCTGATCAAGTGTGAGGGATGGCTTTGAGGACATCCTCTTTGAAAGGAAGGCAGGCCAAGGCATGTCATGTAGCAGCTGAGTACTTCATGCTCCGACCAATGGAGGGAGGGATATTAAAGATGTATTTAATTAGACTCAGCCTGCAGGAGTTCTTGGTGTCATATCTGGCTGTGACGGGATTCCATTTTCACCTACTCCAAAGGGCCATACCTAGGAAGAGTTTTGTCAGTGAAATTAGCCAGGCTTTTTTTTTGGGGGGGGGGAAGAGGTGCTGGAACTCTCAAGAGGGAAATGAAGTTTTCAGTCTGTATACGGAAAACTCATGAACTTTTAAACTTTTTTAAAAGAAGTTTGTCAAAGTGGTTCCAGAACTCTGTTCTGGCATGTTCCTCCAGAAAAAAAGCCCTGAAATTAGCCCAACTGTGCAACTGGCCACGCCATACCTGTGCTGACAGGAATAGGGTGGGTTGCTGTATCATTGGTAAGGAAATTTGGCATGCACCCTGAGGCATCTAATGAGAAAGGAAGTTCACCACTACTTAGTAGCTGTCATGGCTACAGATGCTTGGGGAGGAGGGGGTGCCCTTGGAGACAGGCAGCATCAGCGGAACTCTAGCTGCTATGCATCGGGGAACAAAACAGGTGAAGCTCAGCACTTCTCAACACTGGTTCTGTGCAGATACTGGCATATCTCCCAGCTCCCATCTTCACTGGAACACGACATACATCGTACATCCTTCTCCAGATGAAAATTGCCCCCGGAATCACTAAGAAGCACCCCCACACCATGCATTCAACATGTTAGTGTCCACAGAGAAGCCAAATAGATACATACGTAGACACATTAGATAGATATATGCCTACATATACATAATGCTGGTTTATTGATGCAACAATAAAATTGAAAATACATGTATTTTACAGGAGGGAAATGGGTGAGGAATCAGATAATGGCACAACACCAAAGAATTGCACATTCAATTCACACAAGGGAGAAGTAAAACCAAACTGGGGGTCTCCAATGTAAAACAGCTGGAATAAGAAGAGAAGAAGATATTGGATTTATACCCTGCCCTTCACTTGGAGTCTCAGAGCAGCTTACAAACTCCTTTCCCTTCCCCTCCCCACAACAGACACCCTGGGAGGTAGGTGGCACTGAGAGAGCTCTTTCCAGAACTGTCCTTGAGAGAACAGCTCTGACAGAACTATGGCTTGCCCAAGGTCATCCAGCAACTTCAAGTGGAGGGGTGGGGGATCAAACCCGGTTCTCCCAGAATAGAGTCCGTTCACTTAACCACTACACCAAACTGACCCAATAAGAAATGCAAAATCATCCTCAGTAGCCTGGCCAGTGCCCTTTGTGGAATACGTATATGCCTTAGGACACATCACTCAATGTTCTGCTGGGCTGATTCTCCATCCAAGCCACTCACATCACTGTTTGAGATGGCACAATGATCATTGCACTAATGTGTCACAGGGACTTGGAGCACTCCTAGCCCTTGCCTTCTGGAGCCACTCTACCACCAGCTGTGTCTGACCCAGGGCCATGTAGCAATATGCACAGACAGTAATGGCTTAGCAGGAGGCAATGGCTGTGCCTTGTTTGAAGCAGCAAACTACGGTGAACTGGCCTTGATCTTTTGCAGCACATCCGGCTCCCATGATAAGTATTTAGGAGTTCCATTTCTGTCAGTAGCCCTCTGAGCATGACCTCTCCCTAGGCACAGTCACTCTGCAGAGAAGGAGACTCAGCAAAATTGTGCTGCTCCTCTCTTCCCTTACCATTGTTGGAAAATTTGATAAAAGTAGTTAAGTATTCAGAGGTTGCAATGTATCTTTGTTCACTGGAAAGGAGACATTTTCTTTCTATGTAAAAATCTTTATTTCTAAAGGGAAGGGTACATGGGAAATTTACAAAACAATAAACACTTAAGACTACATGCTTGCAACAACAGACAGACCAGTTGGTAATGGAGAGTCTTCTTTCTTCTTGACCCCTAAAAGGAAATCACCTGAATACATTAACCAATGATTGTTAGTAAACAGACTTCAGTTTCCCCAGCTTTCTCTCCATTGGCTCCATGTCAGGTTCCCTTCCAGGTCAGGCTAAACAATAGCACACAACGTAAACACATTCACCCTATAATGACTGAATTTAGACCATGCAGCACACATATTTCCAACAAGCATGACTGCTAGATCCTGAGCATAGCTCTATATAAGGAGGAAGTTTATTCACATTGGCACCATTCTCATGATCAGGAATATCTGGAAAGCGGCATCCCTGATCATGGGGAAGTTCAGTTTAGTTTATTTCAAGATCAGCTTGAAAAGTCTTAATAAAAATAATAGAATTGCCATGTACAGTACCAAGACCAACAAAAAAGACTTATATGTGTCCTTATAATCCAGCATGTCAAAATTCTTGCACACATTTCACAACAGAGAGGGTCAGTTATTTGAAGACTCAGCCATCTGCTTTCATATTATGTGTTAGAAAAACAATGGGAAACACAGTGTAGGAAGTCACCAAGAACAAAAATAGCACCATGTGCAGCCAAGAGGGCAATGTTACACCACAATTGCAATTCTTTTTTTTTTTTCACAATTGCAATTCTTATTCACATTAAAAGATCATGTATTCTGAGGATATTTTTGAGAACTGACATACCATGGCAAAGTGTGTGATGGTGTTTCACTGCTAGAAAGAGAAATTTCCAGTGAGCAGTGTTTCCATCTGTTATTGCAACCGTGAAGAAGATCCAGAAACATGTGTAAAATCTTGGATGCATGTTGTCGCTGATTCTACCTTTGTTGCTACTTGAAAAACCTCTGTTGTTACTTGAAAAACCTTCCTTGGTACTTGAATAGACCTAACTCTTTTGAAAAGATGAGACTGAATTCAGGGCCGGCTCCAGGTGTCTGGGCGCCCTAGGCCGGACAGCCTGGGGCACCCCCCACTGAAGATGCCAACCTCCCGGTAGGCCCTGGAGACCGGCGGCGGCGGCGGGGCGCTGACTTTCCTGGAGGCTCTGCAGCTGCAGGACCCCCAGGGAAGACAGGGAAGGGGGCGGGGGTCCAGCCTCCGCCCCCTCCCTCCTGGCGCCGGCTTTTCTGGGGGCTCTGCGGCTGCGGGACCCGCAGAAAAGCCGGGAAGGGGGTGGGGGGTCCAGCCTCCGCCCCCTCCCTCCCAGCACCCGCTTTTCTGGAGCCCCCGCAGCTGCGGGACCCCGAGAAAAGCCGGGAAGGGGGCGGGGAGGGGATCCAGCCTCCGCCCCCTCCCTCCCGAGGCCGGCTTTTCTGGGGCCTCTGCGGCTGCGGGACCCCCAGAAAAGCCGGGAAGGGGCGGGGGTCCAGCCTCCACCCCCTCCCTCCTGGCGCCAGCTTTTCTGGGGCCCCCACAGCTGCGGGACCCCCAGAAAAGCTGGGAAGAAGGGGGCAGGGGTCCAGCCTCTGCCCCCTCCCTCCCGGTGCTGGCTTTTCTGGGCCCCCGCGGCTGCGGGACCCGCAGAAAAGCCGGGAAGGGGGCGGGGGTCCCGCTTTTCTGGGGGCCCCGCGGCTGCTGGGAAGGGGGCGGGGGTCTGGTGGCGCCGGTGGGCGCCGGGTTAGGGCGGCGTGGGGCACTTTTCAGGGGGGAGTGGGGCGCCATTTGGCGCCCCTCAGGCCGGGGCACCCTAGGCGGGCACCTAGTTCACCCTATGGGTGATCCGGCCCTGACTGAATTTATACCCTGCCCTTCACTACCTGAAGGAGTTTCAGAACATCTTATAATCTCCTTTCCCTTCCCCTCCCCACAATAGACACCCTGTTAGCAGGCCCATAGCTACAGTGAGGCATTTTGGGGCCTGCACCCCTGACTTCCTGCCAAGCCCCCCAACTTCCATCCAGCCCTCAGCCCCCCCCCCACTCTCTGGGCCACTTGGAGGACTACCAACTCTCTGAGCCACGGAGAGGACTCCCCACCACCTTCCCTTCTCCAAGTGCGGCTTGCTGCCCTGCATAGGCAGGCAGAGTGCAAACGCTGCAAAAGTGAGTTTTTTAAAAAAAATATTTTATTTTATTTTGTGACATCAGTGCCCCCTGACTTATTTAAAGCCACCCTGAATTATGAAATCCTGACTACGGGCCTGCCTGTTAGGTAGGTGGGGCTGAGAGAGCTCTAAGAGAACTGTTCTTTCAAGAATAGCTCTGACGGAACTATGGCTTGCTCAAGGTCATCCAGCAGCTGCAACTGGAGGAGTGGGGAATCAAACCCAGTTCTCCCAGATTAGAGTCCACACACTTAACCACTATTCCAAAGTGGTTTTTTGAATGAAAGTTGCATTTTGTCACACTTGGAAAATTATAAGAGTACTATTGATATGTGTTCTTGATGTATTCCTAGTTCATTCCTAAAGATACATTTGTATTAAATATTGTGATTGTTCACATTGTTGTTAAATTTTGTGAATATTCCATTGAATATATGGATTAATTAATGAATATATATATATATATATATATATATATATATATATATATAGACACACACACATATATATTACATTTAATATCTTGAGAATATGTGAACTTTAATGTGAATAAGAATTGCAATTGTTGTGTAACATTGCCTTCTTGGCTTCATATTGTGCATGCCGTTATACAAAATTTTGTTACAAGTAATTTCTTTCAAGAAGTCTGAAACAAGGATGGAAGAGTAGAATTGTTCTGATCTTCCTGGGGAATATATTATAATTGTCGTAATATATTGGGAACATATATCATTATAGTAGGAGACAGTCTAATAATACATGATCAACTGTCTCAACCTTTCTCATTTGACAAGGGCAGACCCATTGGGAAGAAGGAGTGAGAAGATATCTGTCTTCCAGAAAAGCTGAGGGCAAGGCGCTGAAATGTGCCAAAGTGATGATTCTCTGGTAAATCATGGGGAAGGAGCATACATGTATACACTTCCTCCACATGTAGGTGCTATGTTTATGAGAAGCAAGTCTGGTGGAGGTGGGGTGCAGGGCTAGTACGCTTGTGTACCCAGTCCCCCTCTCTGCACATTGACTGAATGTGGGGAGGGGGTCATATCTAGAGGGTCATTGACAGAAAGGCACACCTTACCAGTTGGAAGTTTGAAAGTGGCTCAGCTGCCTAGCCAAATTTCAAAAGAGTTACCCGCAATCCGAACAATGTCGTTTCAGCCTTTCAGCAGGAACGGGGTTGGCTTTCCACATGCTGAGCCTAAACCTGCCTCTAGCATTCACCACCCCCTGTCTACACAGTGTAGCTGTTTTTTCCTCTTGTGAACTGGGCGAGATTAATCTTCTTGGACATATCACTGTACTGGAACATGTGAGTAGCCGTGTATCAGCGCTAGAGAGTCACCTGTTTCCTGTTGTACAACGATGACATTTATGCTTCCTCCTGCCATATTTGCTCCTGCCTGATAAGCTGAAATTGCATCCACTTATCAGGAGGAGGAAAATGTTATAAAACATACTTCAGCCTTCAGTGCCCAGACGCTCTAGCAGGCAAGCTTGGCCTCAGAGAGCAGAGAGGTTGTATCTATTAACTGCAAAGGTATCATTTTCAGACACACACACACAGAGAGGTGAGTTGTTGAGGAAGAAACACCGATAAGTACATAGTTAAGGAACAACCCTTTGGACCCTTAAAGGGCTGAAGTACTGTGTTGAGAAAGGGTCCACTTAGTGAGGACCAAGGATCAAGGCTCCATATCCATTACCACAATATGGTGTTTTATGATACATGTCCATAGAGTGGCCCATGTTACAAATTGCTTCTGGGCCCAGAAAAATGCTGCTTGGAATCAGACTCCTTTATAGAGTCAGGAAATGTGTTCCGTACAACTGAAAATCTATATTGTGATATCCTGTGCCAGATGAATCTAAATTCTGCAAGGTAAATTAATTCAACAAGTTGATGGCAGGTACTTAGGGAAAGTTCTTTCAACCCAGAAGAGGAGAAAGATCTATTTTCCTATTTTCCACTGCTCCAGGCAGCAAATAGTAATCTAATGGGGCTAATATATTGGATGAGCTATTCTATGCTTCCTTTGTATACATTTCTGTTGGATCCCAGTAGGGTTGCCAGTCACCAGGTGGTGGTTGGGGATCTCCCGCTATTACAACTGGTCTCTAGATTACAGAGACCTGGGAGAAAATGGATGCTTTGGAGGAAGAAGAAGAAGAAGATGATGACAAAAAAGATGACAACAATGAAGAAGAAGAGGAGGAGGAGGAAGAAGAAGAGGAAGAAATGGCGATTGGATTTATACCCCACCCTTCACTACCTGAAGAAGTCTCAGAGTAGTTTACAATCTCCTTTCCCTTTCCCTCCCACAACAGACACCCTGTGAGGTAGGTGGGGCCGAGAGAGCTCTTTCAAGAACTGCTCATGAGAGAACAGCTCTGAAATAACTTGTAACTGACCTGAGGTCACACCAGCAGCTGCATGTAGAGAAGAGGGGAATCAAACCCAGTTCTCCCAGATTAGAGTCCACACTCCTAACCACTACACCAAAATGGAAGGGAGACACCAAGGCATTATACCCTTATGAGGCCCCTTCCCTTCCCAAACCGCACCCTCCCCAGGCTCCCCCTTTCCCCAGAATCTCCAGGTATTTCTCAACCCAGAGCTGGCAACCCTAAACTGTGAGATAATTCGGAATCTTTTGGGGGTGGGCATGACCAGGGTTTTGGGATGGCAAAGGGGGGGATGCTAGATTGCCTGCTATTCTTTATTTCAGAGAAAGCTGATTCCATGGTATATAACAATTTGTTTCTCGCCTGTGTCTGGTTTTTAATTTTTAATTGTTGCTGCTGGCTTTTAACATTGATCTGTTTTAACTGTTATTTGCTAAAGATTGTTGTATTGTTTTATTGCTGGTATATTTCTTTATGATGTGGTTGAGGTTTTATAATGAAATTGCTGTTGTTTTCCATTTTACTTGGAAGCCACCTGGTAAACATTCTGCACTGCGTATAAGATAGAAATGTTACAATAGGTAGCAAGGTAGACAGACAAAATGAACAGACGATGCGGCTTGCTGAAATTCATCAGACAAACAGTGCTATGGGGAAGTTTATGGCTTATTCATAGAGCATCAGCTTTGCATGCAGAAGATCCCAGGTTTAGTCTCCAGCATCTCCAGTTAAAAAGGCCAGGTAGCAGGACGGATGGTCCAAACTAGCCTAATCTCAGAAGCTAAGCAGATCTCAGAAGATCTGGTTGATACTTGGCTGGGAGACCACCACCACCAAGGAAGTCCCTCAGAAGCTTAGCAGTATTGGCCCTGGTTGATACTTGGCTGGGAGACCACTAAGGAAGTCCAGATCTCATGAGCTAAGCAGTATTGGCTCTGGTTGAAACTTGGCTGGGAGACCACCAAGGAAATCCAGAGTTGCTACATGGAAGCAGGCAATGGCAAACCACCTCTGCTCATCAATTGCCTTGAAAACCCTATGGGGTTGCCATAAATCATGTGCACAGGGCCGGCTCACCCACTAGGTGAGCTAGGTGCTCGCCTAGAGTGTGCCAGCCTCAGGGGCATCAAACTGTGCCCCGCCCCCCCCCAGGCATAAAGCCCCCACCACTGCCACCTCCCCCACCTCTTCCATGGCTTGCCTGGGAGCGCCAAGGCAAGCCAGAGCTGGGAGGGAAGGGGCGGGGGTTAAAAGCCTGGGGGGGGAGAGGAGGCAGGGGCGGCATGGTGGGTGTCTTCTGGCCCTACCGGGAGGTTGGCATCTGCTCCCACCTAAGGCGCAGAGCCACCTCGAGCTGGCCCTGCATGTGCAACTTCATGACACTTTATATAGTGTGAAGGACTTTTTCCTAGACAGGCTGGGTCAATCAGAGTAAACAATACTGACCTTGGTGTGACTCAGTATAAGCCATCTTCATGTGCTATGCTTCACAGATTCTTTAATTCTACTTAATTCTACTTAGTTAAAGGAAAATACTGGAAAGGAGTGGGCTGTTTATATGATGTAAATTTAAGCTACTTAAATACTGCTATGTCTAATGCATATGGTACATGAGTATATTAACTGTTCTGCACAGATCGTTCCTCCTTTAAAATTGAATTCTGTTGCTTTCGTTCCCTTTTAATTATGGACTGTGGGCAGTGCAGACACACTTCAGGCATCGTCCATCCAAAGTGAGGCATTTAATTCTTGTGGATTAAGGAATGTAGAAACCCTTGTGAAAGAGGAACTGGTGGGCTCACACAAGAACACGCGAACCACAGTAAATCTTCTTAATATGGGATTTCCTCCCCCCCCCAAGCCTTATGATATCTGAGTTCATTTGCCAGTGACATCCAGAGATTAAAAGAGGATGCAGTTAAATACACCCCCGTGCACAAAAGCCCAGAAATACTGAGTATGGCGAGCGAGAAGAATTTCCCACACATTTATCATTCATGACAACATACAGAGCGAAGCCGTGAGTGCCACACTGACAATTAGTTTTACAATGATGTACTGAAAAATGAAAAGTATAATTCAGGATATTATAACACAATATGCAAAGAACAAGGAGATGATGTACATGCATTAGCACGGCATGTGTCTTAAACTGCTGGGCACTTATCAAGAAGGTATCGTTTAGCCTGTCCTAAGGCAATAAACCTGTTTATGGGCTGCATCACTTAAGGTTATACACAACCGAGTTTGTCCTACCAACCCCAGTTCAGGGAAGGAAGTGTGGAACCAGGGCTGATTAATGACAGGATTACCAGCCTCCAGGTGGGGGCTGGGGATCTCCTGCTATTGCTGCTGAGTTCCAGACAGTAGAAAACGGCTGTTTTGGAGGGTGGGCCCAAGGGAATTGCACCCTGCTGAGGTCCCTCTCCTCCCCAAGCCCCACCCTTCCCCATCCCAATCTCCAGTTTATTTTCCAACAGGAGACTGGCAACCCTATAGGGGTGTGAAGAAGAGAAGGTAGTGGTGTCTCCAGCCCCCGGGCTTCCATTGTTTCTAACCAAGGGTGGGGGATTTCCAGTAGGCAAAAAAATAAAGACAAATAAAATTTTGAAACAACTCCACAAACCCTCTCATTGCCCTTTACCCTTCACAAGCAGAACTCAAAAATACAAAAGGGAATGGGTAGTTAAAGCAGGACACAGGAATACGAAAACTCAGACTGTGGTGATGCAATTTATATTTAGAGCAGCAGAAGTGATAGCATCTTTTTTCCTGTCTCTCTAAGGCCTTCCAGTAAAACGGCAAGGGAGGGAATGTTAAAGCTTCTCCCCCCCCCAAAAAAAAGGTGCCACAGTCCCTGTTGCTGCCTGGATATTGTCCCACTTTGTGTCATTAATTGGCTAGCCACACAAGTCAAAGAAAATTAGCATCTTGAGGGTGTTGCCTTCAGTCCTGAGCTAAACAGGACCCTGGAGAACTTGGGAGCTTTAGTTCCTCCAATGTTACATATGGCTGCAAGTCCGTTTTCTAGGGGATTCCATGTAGGGAGGTCCTGGTGATTTTTTTTTAAATAACTAGTGTGTGGGATCCAGTTAAGGCTGGAATGGTAATACAGGACAGGGGATGGAGCAGGTTAAGCCTGAACCCCATACCATTTTCTGAATTCTACACAACCCCATTGAGTTGACATTTGCCCCACTGAGGCAAACATAAAGGCACTTTATCAGGACCAGCATGGTTGTCCAACAGGGCGTGTTGTACCCCTGCAGGACTGCATTGGCTTGGTGTAGGAGGAAGGTCTTAAAGCCCTCCACCACTGCCACCACCCCGGTCATAGTCCTAATGTGAATTCAGACCCTGTGCTAATGAAAAGAACAAAATGCTGTCAACTTACTGATTAAAATTCCAAGCATCTGCCCTGACTTCTGGGTACAAAGCTCATATTCTCTAAACAATTTCACCACTGAAATCAGCATTCATTACATTTGGTGAATCCATTGTGAAGAGCCACTGCATTTGCCATTCCATGTAGGGAGCTCAGTGGGGAATGCCTAAGAAGAAAGGCAGCCACTTGACTGGTCACAAGATGGCCACCACCTTCTTTTTTTGAAGTGGGATTAGTCACTTCAAATGTGTAAAAGAGTTGTAAGCAGGGGCTGAGTCACGAAACAACCAAACTTCGAAAATGAAGGTCACACAAAATAGTACGTCAGTCGAGAACAGTGTTTTTTCCCCTTAACTTAGGTAGAATCCACATGGTATTGGATATTGCACTGTGTAATGATTCGCCTGGATTTTCCTGCCTGGATGGACATGAGGCTCCAAATCTAGCCAAACTGGTCTCGGGTAATTTCGTTTTCAACCTCTAAACTTCTGTCTATTTTCCAAACTTCCTATAAGTTCCTTACCAACATTTCTACAGTTATTCTCATACAAGCTGGGCAAATATGCAATACATGATAGTGTTAAATAACATGTGTGTATTTTGATTGCCATCAAGTCACTTATGACATGTCTACCGTATGAATTAATGTCCTCCAAAATGTCCTGTCATGAACAGCCTTGCTCATGTCTTGCAAACTGAGGTCCATGGCTTCCTTTATTGTGTTAAACCGTCTCACGTTGGGTCGTCCTCTTTTCAACTTTTCCTAGCATTATTGTCTTCCCCAGTGATTGTTGTCTTCTCAGAATAGGACCAAGCCTCAGTGCAGTTATTTTAGCTTCTAGGGAGAGTTCAGGTCTGATTTGATCTAGAAACCACTTATTTGTCTTTCTGACAGTCCACAGGATCCATAGAACTCTCCTCCAACACCACATTTCAAATGAATCAATTTTCTTCCTGTTGGCCTTCTTCATTACCCAACTTTCACACCCATGCATAGAAATGGAGAATACCACAGTATGAATAATGTTGATCTTGGTTACCAGTGACACATCCTTGCACTTAAGTATCTTTTCTAGCTTCTTCATGGCTGCCCTTCCCAGTTTCAATTTCCTTCTGATTTCTGGGTTGCAGTCTCCCTTTTGCTTGATGATGGAGCCAAGGAATAGAAAATCTGAAACAATTCCTCAGTAATCATACTTAGTAGTAGTAATAGTAGTAGTGACACTTGGGAGGGGTTGTGGCTCAGTGATAGAGCATCTACTTGGTCATGCAGAAGGTCCCAGGTTCAGTCCCTGGCATCTCCAGTTTAAAAGATCTGGCAGCAGGTGATGTGAAAGACCTCTGCCTGAGACCTTGGACAGCTGCTGTCAGTCTGAGTAGACAATACTGACTTTGATAGACCAAGAGCCTGAGTCAGTATAAGGCAGCTTCATATGTTCATATGTACTTTTGTCTTCTTGATGTTCAGCTGTAATCCTGCTATGGCTCCAGTAGTTGTTTCAAGTCTTCTCTGTTTTCTGCCAGTAATATGGCATCATCTGCATATCTCATACTGTTAATGTTCTTTCCACCAATTTTCACTCCACCTTCATCTAAATCTAATCCAGTTTTCCTTATGGTGTGTTCTGCATATAGATTGAACAGACAGGGAAATAAAATACATCTTCATCTGACACCTTTGCAAATCAGATACCAGTCTGTTTCTCTGTACTCTGCCCTAACACTAGTCTGTTGTCCAGAGTATAGGTTGTGGATCAAACACAATCAGATCTTGTAGCACACCCATTTCTTTTAAAACCAACTATAGCTTTTCATGATCCACACAGTCAAAAGCTTTGCTCTAATCTATGAAACATAAGCTGGTTTTCTTCTGGAATTCTCTTGTACATTCCAATAACCAATGTAAATTTGCGATAGGATCTCTAGTGCCTTTTCTGAATCCAGTGTGAACATCTGGCATTTCTCATTCCATATATGATAACTATCTTTATTGTTAGATTTTGAGCATCACTTTACTCACATGAGAAATTAATGATAGTTGCTGAAGTGTTTGACATATCTCTCCCCCCCCCCTTTTTTGGAAAAAACATAAAAATCGAGTGTTTCCAGTCTATGGGTCATTGCTTTGCTTTCCATATTTGTTGGCATATTATTGCTGTTAATATTTTTACAGACCCCATTTCTGTGGCTTGAAACAACTCTCTTGATATCCCATCTACTCCTGGTGATTTGTTTCTGCCAATTGCTTTGATTGCAGCTTTCACTTCACTTTCTAAAACTGCAGGTTCTTCTTCAAACGATACTTCTTTGAAAGAATCTGTCATCCTCTCATCTCTTCTGTATAGTTCTTCAGGTTATTGTTCCCATCTTTCCTTTATTTTGTCCTGTTCAGTTAATGTTTTTCCATGTCGATCAAATAAGACACACTTACATAAAAACAACCTAATTTGAAAAATTAAAAAAAACAAACAAACAAGGAAGACCTTGGACCTGACTGGCATCAGAAGAATATTTTCAGTCAGGATAGTTAATGATATAGGTTTTCTCCGGAGGCTTCAGCTGGTGCAGAATCCAGCGGCCAGGCTGTTGTTGGGTCTCCCCATGCGGGAGCACATTCAGCCTGTGCTAAAAGCACTGCACTGGTGGCTTATAGCATACTGGATTTGCTTCAAGGTGCTGCTGCTTCTTTAAAGCCTTTTATGGTCAGGGGCCTACCTACCTGAGGAACCACTTTTCCCCACATGTTCCCCAGGGAGCACTGCAGTCAGGATCCCAAAACCGTCTGGCCCTTCCAGGCCCTAAAGATGTCAGACTGGCATAACCAGCGCCTTTTCAGTGGTGACTCCACACTGGTGGAATGAGCTCCGGAATGACCTCAGGGCCCTGCGGGACCTTTAACAGTTCCACAGGACCTGCAAGACAAAGCTCTTCCACCAGGGCTTTAGTTAAGGAGCCGCACCCAACACACTAAGGCCCTGTGCCCAATACCACCTCCGACAGCCTGAGCATTGCCATTTTTAAAATCAAATACCGACTACATTTATTAGTATGTTGATGCTACCCTGCTTTCGCCATTGTCATTTAAATTGTTTACTAGCAAATCGTTTATGTTGTGTTTTTATGCTTTTGTTTATGTTTTTTTTTAGTACTGCATTTTATGTAAGCTGCCCTGCACCCGCTCTGGTGGGGAGGGCGGGATATAAATTGACCAAACAAACAAATAAATGATGTGTTTACATACAGTCAACCGCTGATGAGGAAACTCTTGCTAACTTGTTATATTGAAAAAGATAGGAGGTTTAGGGTGTGCACCACAGTGGGAAGCAGTTTCCCCTTTCAAGTTTAGAGGCCTTATCTCAGTGTCTCCCACTGACCAGCACCTGGCCACTGTGGGGACAGATTAATGCCTTGGGCGCCATTGGAGGAATAGCCACTTGTTGACTGTGTACGAGATCGTTTATTGAAAAGAAAACGTTTACAAGCATACTTTTAACACAGCACTAAACTGAGCAAGGAGTAAAACACAAAAACTCTGTCCCATTCTCTATACATGCCCTATCAGCTGCTAAAATATAGGACAGGCTCTTTGGCTGAGATGTTCTAGATCTCTACAGAGCTACCATTACATCAAAGCTTGCTCCAGCTCTCCCAGGCGAGCACATGGTCAATGGCCGCCTGCTTGCAGACCGCAGCTCAGAGTTCTCCCAAAGAAAAAGACCATCTTCCTCTTGCATGGAGATTTTATCATCTCTGGTACTCCACCCTGTTGACCCCAGTCAGCCCAGGATTCCTGTCATCTCCAAAAAGTTCCTTCCTCAGGCCTCTCTAGAATTTGACACTCCTTACTCTCTGTTCCCTGCCTGAAGGGGGAGGGGAGGAAGGGAGCTTGACCCTCCCTTTTGTCTAGACATATTAGCATCTGTATGAAGGTGGGCTGGAGTACAAGCAAACTGACTTCCACCTCTGCCTAGAGGGGGGAAATGTTAAAGCGCCAAGTGGACGCTTAGCTCCTTGCCAGCCTCCCAGGAGAAAATGCATTTCTTCACACCTCTTCCTCCCAAACTTCCAGCAGAAGAGCATCACTTTTACCCTCAGATCAGAGGACAGAGGGTTTAATCTTCCTCCTCCTGTCCTCTGTGCTCTCAAGCTACCTTATCATGGAGGAGTCTTTCCTGAATCAAGCCTAGCAGGTTTCAAATGCTCACTGACTACTTCCACAGACACAGCAGACCTCCCCAACAGCCATCGGAAGAGGGCTGCACTTTCCAGAAATATCTGTGTTTCCACTCTCCCCCATCCCCATCAGCTACCACATAACAGGGGCAGGCAGGTTGCCAATGAGGCAAGTCATCAGGGACTTCCTTTGTTTGGTGTAGTGGTTAAGTGCATGGATTCTAATCTGGGAGAACTGGGTTTGATTCCCCCACTCCTCCACTTGCAGCTGCTGGATGACCTTGGGCAAGCCATAGCTCTGCCAGAGCTGTTCTTGAAAGAGCAGTTCTTGAGAGAGCTCTCTCAGCCCCACCTACCTCACAGGGTGTCTGTTGTGGGGAGGGGAAGGGAAAGGAGTTTGTAAGCCACTCTGAGACTCCAAGTGAAGGGTGGGGTGTAAATCCAATCTCCTCCTCCTCCCCCTCCTCCTCCTTCTTGTGGTGGAGGTTCAGGGTTGAATTTCAGGCACAAATTCTGCTCAAAATTGACAAAAGTTAGTGATTTGAATTCAGTCACAGAGTGGGAGCAAAATGCTTAAGCTTAGCAAGTGATTTTAAATAAATAAACAAAAAACATGGCTCAGTAATATTATAGGGCTCTTTTTGTAGCAGGAACTCCTTTGCATATTAGGCAACACACCCCTAAGGTAGCCAAGAGCTTACAGAGCTCTTCTTACAGAGGCTAAGCTTTTGGAGGACTGGCTACATTAGGGGTGTGTCGCCTAATATGCAAAGGAGTTCCTGCTACAAAAAGAGCCCTGGCTAACAGAGCATCTGCTTGGCATGCAAAAGGTCCCAGGTTCAGTCCAGTTGAAAGGATCCATGAGTAGGTGATGGGAAAGACCTCCTCCTGAGACTCTGGGGAGCTGCTGCCAGTCTGAGTAGAGAATACAGACTTTGATGGTCTGATGATAAGGCAGTTCCATGTATTTGAGTATTTATCTGCTTGCATGCAGAAGATCCCATATCCAAACCCCCCCCCAATGTCTCCATTTAAAGGGGGCATGTAGTAAGTGATGTGGAAAACCTTCTACCTGAGGGCCTGGAGACCCACTGCCAGTCAGAAGAGAAGAGATTGGATTTATACCCCACACTTCACTACCTAGAGGAGTCTCAGAGCGGCTTACAATCAATGTTCCCTTTAAGCTGAGTTAATGTGAGCCAGCTCAGTTTTTAAGCCTCCGGCTCACACATTTTTGTCTTAGCTCAGGAAGGACGGCTCCAGAGCAAACTAACTTATGCAGTAGCCAAATTGCTCACTCACAACTTTAATGCCAGTGGCTCACAAAGTAGAATTTTTGCTCACAAGACTCCACAGTTTAGAGGGAGCATTGCTTACAATCCCTTTTCCTTCCCCCACAACAGGCACCCTGTGAGGTAGGTGGGGCCGAGAGAGCTCTCCTGAGAATTGCCCTTGTGAGAACAGCTCTGAAAGAACTTATGGCCGACCCAAGGTCATGCCAGCAGCTGCAAGTGGAGAAGTGGGGGAATCAAACCCAGTTCTCCCAGATTAGAGTCTGCACTCCTAACCACTACACCAAACTAGCTCTCAGAGTAGATGATATACCAGTGGTCTGACACAGTAAAAGGCAGCTTCATGAATACTTGGAAGTAGCCCCCAAAAGTTTGCATCTCTTTGCCATTGTGCAGTTTCTTCCAAACAAAGAGAAAGGAAAAGAAAGCATAAACCACCAAAGCCATTCTTTTAGATTAATTTGCATTCATAGTGACAGTTAGTATGCCAAGTTTCGGCATGATGCAAATTAAGAGGCCTGAGTTATGAACTCCTGCCCAAGTAGGTTTACAATGGAAGTGGCAATGAATCTTTAATTAAAGCATCATAAAGATGATACTGTAAACACAAGATGTTGCAAAGGCAAGTAACGGATGTGCCTGGCATGGTTTATAACTTATGGTTTGCTGTAATTTTACCATCCCTCTTGGAGGGCAGCCTTGTTCATTTATTTGCTGTATCACTTTTATAGTTGTCTGTTCTTTTACAATTGCAAAACAAACATGGGAATGTACACATTATTCCCCTGTTCAAAGAAGAGCAACAACAACAGTTTTAAGACTTACTGCTTAAGGACAATGGGTTGGATGCCATGGATCTGTGCTACTAGCAGAGGCAATCTCATCTAGTGGAAAGAATCTTTTCTTTTGCAAGAATCCTCTTCACTCAGTAGTGGCTCTGGGATCATACCCTACAACCAGATAGGGCACAGGTACAGAAATACCCAATTATTCTTCATTGTTGTTGTTCAGTGGCACAGTCAAGTCCAGCTCTTTGCAACCCCATGGACCACATCACGCCAGGCCTTCCTGTCTTTTGCTGTCCTCCGGAGTTTGCTCAATTTCATGTTCATTGCATCAGTAACACTGTCTAACCATCTCGTCCTTTGCCGTCCCCTTCTTCTTCTTCCTTCTATCTTTTCCAGCATCTGGGTCTTCTCCAGTGAGTGCTCCCTTCTCATTTGGTGGCCAAAGTACTTGAGCTTCAGCTTCAGTATCTGGCCTTCCAGGGAATAGTCAGGGTTGATTTCCTTTAGGATTGATTGATCTGATCTCCTTGCAGTCCAAGGGACTCTCAAGAGTCTTCTCCAGCACCATAATTCAAAAGCATCTATTCTTTGATGCTCAGCTTTCCTTACGGCCCAACTCTCATAAGAACATAAGAGAAGCCAATGTTGGATCAGGCCAATGGCCCATCCAGTCCAACACTTGTCACACAGTGGCCAAAAATACCAGGTGCCATCAAGAGGTCCAGCAGTGGGGCCAGGACACTAGAAGCCCTCCCACTGTTGACCCCCGTAAGCACCAAGAATACAGAGCATCACTTGCACCAGAGTCCCTATCTATACCTTTTGGCTAATAGCCACTGATGGACCTCTGCTCCATATGTTTATGTAACTCTCGCAGCCATACCAAATGCTTCCAACCAGCAGATTATCTTAGATCCCTTGAGATTTCCAAATATGGGAGAACCTTTACCCTTGCACACTTCAACGTTCCACCCTCAGCCCCCCAGAAGGCAGATACCATCACATCCCACTCCCTCAGTGGCTCTGTCCATGCCATGCAGGGAAAGTAGACTATTGACCATGTTCTGCTGCACTGCCCATTCTACAATGACATTTGGTCTCTGTACATAGCTCCAATCCTACCAACTCTACCAGGAAGATCTGAACAACTTTTTGTCTTCCTCCTTCTTGCAGATTCCTCCCAGGAGATAACAAATAAAGTAGCTAATTGCTGCCTTTGGGCAAGTGGATTATGCAAGCGGCTGACCAAGTCTTAATGATAACCTCCCAGTCTCCATCGCCTCACAATCAGCACTCAATCTTATTTTTATTTTATTTTTAAACTTATTATTGCTGATCTTGTATCAAAATAAACTTTGAACTGAACACTCAGCAGGGAAGAGCCTCCATAGAAGAACAAATCCATGTAGGATTTCCATTTGTCCAGGATCAGAAGGCAAGCACCTGCTCCCAATTGTAGGCCCCACTGGAAGCAGGAAGCAACATCATGCTATGTCACTTCTGGTTTGCACCCTAAAGGGGTGTCATGATGTTTTAGGGATTTTCATACCTCTATGGTAAAAACCATAGAGACAAGCCAGTCCCCAGAATGTCATGATCTCTTCTGTGTACAAACCAGAAGTGACATCACAATATCACATGACTCCACTGGCCTCCCACAAAATGCTTCCACGGGTTACCAGCACTCAGTTGGCAACCTTAAACTCATGTGATCCAGCTAGGGTAGCCAGCTCTGGGTTGGGAAATATCTGGAGATTTGGGGGGATGAAAATTGTGGAGGGTGGAGTTTGAGAGGGGAGGGACCTCAGCAGGATATAATGCCATAGAGTCCACTGTCTGAAGCAGCCATTTTCTCCATGGGAATCATTCCCTATAGTCTGGAGATAAGATGTAATTCCAGGAGATCTCCAGGTCACACAGGGAGGATGACAATCCTAAATCCAGTCCAGTGTTTGGAGAGAACAAGAAATTTCCTTTGGATTAGGAAATTTTGCTGGAAGGAGAACAATGATGTCTTTTGAAAGTGAGAGATTTCCCTAGCATATAGGCAAGTAGAAGTGTAGCTTTCACATTTTCAAAATAGGTGGACTTTCTGTCCCTGTCTTCAGTAAGGATGCACAAGCATCGGCTAGTTTGGCTCATGGAGTGATCACTAGTCACAGTCAAGGAATCGATTCATCATTGGCCTGTTTTGCCATGAAAGACACTTTTGTTCCTGTTTGGTGGTTTATTTTTCTAGCATATCCCGAATGCTGCAATACAATGCATATGACTCATTGTGGATATAAGTTCCTCACACACATCCAGATGGAATTCTCCCCCCGCGGCACCCTTGTCGTCACTGTGCACTGCTTTGCAGCAAAGATGGTAAACCACAGACAGGTCTCCCACATGCCAAATGGGCCCAGTGCAGCTCACCTGAGATTTTAAGCAAAAAAAAAAAAAAAAAAGATTGAACTGTTCAAGTATTTTGCATTTGCAAACAAATTCTGTTATGATAGGATTAACATAAAGGAAAGGTGGGAGGCTGACAGAAGAAATGTTGATGCAGAAAATCTCCATGCAGTTGCATATTGCATGGAGAACATTAGTAGTTTCCTGCAGCTCAATGGTAGAGCCTCTGTCTATGTGCATAAGGTCCCAGGTTCTGTCCTTGGCATCTCCGGGGAGGTCTCAGGTAGCAGGTGCTGGGAAGACTTTCTCTGACTGAGGCCCAGGAGAGGCACTGGGAATCAAAGCAGGCAATGTAGGACTGGCCAGACCCATGACTGAACTTAGCGTAATGCAGTTTCATAAACTCCCTATGTCTCTTAGGGAAGCCTGCCTGCTATAACTGATCTGTTCGCTATGGAACACCTGATAAACTTGCAAGATATCCCAGAACACGGTTTCAGCTCTGAAAGTCATTGCTGCACTCGGCCCCCAAATTTTCCATGACCTTGCCACTTTTTCCCAAATAGTGGGTCAGCACTTTCAGGGGTGCCAAGGAGGTTTCTACCATAGAGTTTTTGCCCAAATACCAGAACATCACCATTTTGCTGATGACATGATGACATCACTTCCAGCAACGTTGCTGGTGAGGTGGCTGAAACACTGGAGCAGGCCTCCCCCACTGCCAGTAAGTCCCACTACCACCTCTCCTGCTGCTGGTAAGTCCCCTCCCAGCCCACCACCAGTTGCCAAGAGGTACCTGGCAACCATTGTCCTTTCTGCATTTGCCTGCCACTCTGGATTTTCTCAGTGTTCGAGTCCAGGGCAAAACAGCATCCAAATAACCCGGGCAGCAGCAGGATAGAACCAGGCTGACCACTGAAGGGAGGTGATGGAATGCAGAATTGGGGGGAACGGAATAAAAGAGGATTGAACTTGATTTTAGCGCAGAATTGCGGGGTGGGGGGGGACCTGGATGGAAAAAAAGGTTGAATTTGATTTTAGTGCTGAATTGCTTGGAGGACACCACAGTGAAGATGGATTAAAAGGAGAGTGCAGAAAGGACCCCTGTTCAATGAGGTTACTCCCAGGAAGGACTGTCTGGAAGAAAGAGTCTGATATTGTGTCCACTGTAATTGTAATGTTTATTAATTTTTTTAAAAAAATTAAACTTAAGACAAAACCAACCATGCTGGCAGGCTGTGCTCAGAATTTGTTAATGAAAAGAACAAAAAGTAGAAACTGCTTTCAAACAAATCCATTTTGGAAGATGGATCTAAACATGTTTACAAGGTAAACAATTATGTCTGTGCAGTAGTGACATTGGGATGTAAGAGGCAACATAGGCTGATTCTGCACCCGTCTGTTTCCTTGCAGTTTTTCCACAGCCATGTCGGGAGGTTAATCTCCCTCTACACTGCATGCCGCTTTCACTTTCTTTGTTCATTGGATTTTATGGTACCTTCTGCATAGATTTATGGCCGTTCAGGGGTGACTTCGCAGTCAGTACAGCATTGTCCTGGGGTACCCGAATGTGGTTTTGAGCAGCAGCTTTTCCTTCCTCTGCTCCTGATTCGAAGGGAACAATAAACAGACAACTTGATACGGCTTCATTGATCTCCGTCAGTTCCCCCGCCCCTATTTCCCCCTATGTATTTATCACCTTGCCATTAATTACTTGGCTCAGGTGGCTAATGACCGCTGGGACAAGTACTGACACAGGAAAATCTGCATACCAGATTGAATAAAAACAGATATTTGGAGGCAAGGGGGAACCAGGTCAAGTGCTGAGAAAATGTGGAGTGAATGCCAGATGCAGAATGGACCATAGCTACTTGAAAGCTGAGTAGGTGGAAGTGTTGTTGTGCAGCCACCAGCAAACTCCAGTGAACAGCTCCCCAGTTAGTCAATCTAAGCAGCTATTAAATCAGTGATATATTTGCACCTGGTGACTGCAGAGCCATTTGAGCCCACAGGAGTTCAAGTATCCTTAATCAGCAATACTGAAAGACCACCCCTACCCCACCACACACTCTTGCCTTCCCTATAAAAGAGATTGAACTTATTTGTTTTCTGACACCCGTTAACCTGACAAAGAAAGGCCTACAAATGACATAAATACCTTCTTAGCAAATATGAAATCCATCAGTGGAAGAAGCTGGGTCACATCATTTGTAAACTCTCTCTCTCTCTCTCTCTCTCTCTCTCTCTCTCTCTCTCTCTCCTCTCTCTCTCTCTCTCTCTCTCTCTCTCTCTCTCTCAATAAAATTGCATTTCCCCCTTTAAGTGCAATAAAAAACCCATTTTTCAGATAGATACATTCAGCCAAACCCAACAGATTCTTTGTTTTACTAGAAACAAAAAGCCATCTGTTATCAGATTTCAAGAAACACTGCAGCTCCTATCACCTGTTTTTTAAAAAATGCTAAAATGAGCTCAAATTTTATAGTGCAGCCTTAAGCGAGTCTAGTCAGAATCCTACCCAAATCAGTAGGGGCTTGGTCCCAGTTTGGAACATTGGCCTTACCCAAGCGGGGCCCTTCTGGTCTTCTTAAGCTGTGGGTTTAGTCACTTTCATGGGCTGACTGAAAAGACCGGGCTAGGCTGGGTGAAGAACCCTGATCAGAAGGTAAGTAGCTTCCTGTGGTTGCCGACTGGACCAAGAAGTCGTCTTCTTGTCTTCTCAGCCTATTAATACGGGACGTGGCGTTCCTGCTGCTGGGATCTCATCTGCAAGTCATTTCTATGCATTTTTTTACATTTAAGCTAATCACATCCCCAAGAAGCCAATCTCTTCCCCTTGTACTATTACAGAGCATTATTGGAAGCCAAATTATTATCCACCACTGTACCGTCCATCATTTCCCAGAGACCATAAACACATAAGACATAATCTCTATGAAGAGTTAAAAGGGCGCCGGGAAAACTCTCTGAATGAACGGCAGCTCTAACAGTCCCTGTAAAATAACATCTGCTCCTTGTTTTCATTCTAAATGGGCTTTTTTACACCACTGTAGGGGACACTCGTGGCCATAGCTGGTGTAATTTATCTAAATCTTTAATATGCTTTCCTGTGCTTGGGAACCAAAAATACATATATTTGCTTTCCATAGAGAGCATCAAGAGCAAAAAGGAAGGGGATAATTTTTTTTAATACTGTAGGCTTATGATCAGGTATCGAGACAACTGATTATGAATGTGAGACATATCTATCACTGGCACTGCTGAATAATATGTCAATCTGCCAAGCAAACATACAGCTCTCCATTCTCACTGCCTACAAGCAGGCAGCTAATAGTAGAATGCCCATATATATATATCATAAATCAGGTAGCTATGAGGAGCATGTAAAAATGCCATCAGCTATGATCCAGCCCTCCCATGAGCTGCCCAGGCAGTGCGAGTGCTGAGAATCCCCATGCAAAAACATCATATTCTTATACTCCATGGGTTATATAGTAGATGCTGAATGCAAGAACATTGGCTGTAGATAGGAGAGGCCCATAATGGGAGCAGATGGCAATAAGCACAGTCCTATGGCAGGTGTTCCTACGTTGCTATCTAGGCTTGGAACACCACTTCTTGGCTAGACAATCAATGCACTTTGCACAGGACTAATAAAAGGGACACCTTTGTCATATTCTGTATATGGTATATAAGCATGTGGGTGCAGTGGTATGATGCCACAGAATCAGTAAAGTGCACACTTTTGAGTTGGGTTCCTAGATCATAACACTATCACAGGAGTACCATCCAATGGATAGAAGATGTACATATTCCCACATTATCAGTCATTCCATGCAATACTTGCACAATGGAGGCCGGACCAAGGTTGTTAAGGGAAATCCTCTTAATTCCTCTTTACCTAATTTCTTCTATCCAACCACCTATTCTTTTTTCTCTTTTTAGGAATTTGGCATCAGTTTCTAAGCAATTCTGTTTTGATCAAAGAGAAATTCAAAGAGAGGAAGGATAAGAAGAGAAGAAAAGGAGAGGATTTATATTCTGCTTTTCTCTACCCTAAGGAGTCCCAAAGTGTCTTACAATCGCCTGCCCTTCCTCGCCCCACAGCAGGCACCTTGTGAGGTAGGTGGGGCTGAGAGAGTTCTGAGAGAACTGTGACTGGCCCAAGGTCACCCAGCAGGCGTCATATGGAGAAGAGAGGAATCAAACCTGTTTCTCCAGACTAGAGTCTGACTCTCTTAACCAAAACACCACTCTGGCTCATTGCCAGAAGTTCTGCAACATTTCAAAATTTCATTCTATAGATGTTCAGAGGCAGGCAATGTCGTCCCAAACCTTCCCGTACTCCTACTAGAGCACCATCCTGTGGTGTGTAACATAAAAACAACTGCTGAAGGTAAAAAGGATGCATTGATTTCTCCCCAAAGAGAAATCAGACAGAAATCTCTCACTTAAAAAGAAAATAAGAGGAATCGATGTCTGTGTGTAAACTGCCATCAAGTCACAGCTGATTTCTGTTAGCCTTGTAGGGTTTTCAAGGCAAGAGACATTCAGAGGTGGTTTGCCATAGCCCTCCATTGCATATTAAACCTGGAATTCCTTGCTGGGCTCCCATCCAAATACAAACCAGGGCTGACCCTGCTTAGCTTCCAAGATCTGATGAGATCGGGCTAGCCTGGGCCATCCAGATTATTGTAGAACAATCAATAGCTATATCTAAAAAAGTGAGTTAAGGGGGGGGATCTGCTCCCTATAACAACACTAGCTGGATCAAAGCTGGAAGGATACAGTCATTGGCGACATGATTTGCTGGCAGATCTTTGGTGAGCTTGTGATGTACTAAGGTGTTGTGGGGCCACTGCAATGAACAACAAGTGATGGATTTTAAGATATTTATGCTTGTTTCTCTTTCCATTGGGGATCCAAACTGAATTACAATACCATTTTTCCCTTCCTCACAACAGCAACCCAGTAACAAGTTAGGCTGAGAGTGACCAGATCACCCAGCAAGCTTCCAAGGCCAAGTAGAAACTCGAACCCAGATCTCATAGATCCTAGTCTGATATGCTAACCACTACACCAAAATGGCTTGCATGGGTGATAGGATAATCATGGGTGAAACGGCATTCTAACTGTTGAGTTATCTTGAACATTAGCCATTTTCCCCATGTTGGCTGCACTATTGTTGTACTGCAGCTTTGTAAGGTATGGTGAACAGCAGGGGATAATCATGGTCTTAGAGCATATGTTGTGTTACCTGCAAAACGACACTTAATTCACTTTCACACTATCCTTGCTTCCATTAGGTAGCATACCCCCAAATCTCCAGGAATTTGTGAACCAGGAGGTGGCAACCCAAGGCTGCCTAAATGCCCTAATATGCCTCTAAAAGTTCTTAATGCTGTGCAAGATTTGTAGATTGCCAGCAGAGGCTGGCAATCGCAAATTGAACCACAGATATAGATGGCAGTGACTTTAAAGTCAGATATCCCTTACAGGGTTTCGAGCTCTGGGCTTGGGAATATCTGGAGATTTTGGGTGTGGAGCCTGAGAGGGTGGGGTTTGGGGAGGGGTGGGACTTAATAGGGTATAATTCCAGAGAGTCTATCTTCAAAGCAGCCATTTTCTCCAGGTGAACCAAGATCAATTATAATAGCAGGAGACCTCCAACCCCCACCTGGAGACTGGGAACCTTGGTCACTTAGCTGACCTTGCCTTCCAAAGGGCAAATGGTCATTCAAAGCTCTAATTACCAATCTCTACGGAGAAAGTTGTAGACTCATATTTAGGTCATAATTATGATGTGAAGTACCAGTCTGTGACCAGAGGACCCCTGTTCCAGGACAAGGCCTGATTGTTGGATGGAACTTCTTGGGAACATGTGTCAGGTTCTTCAATCAGTCATTGAACAGAGGGCTCCATACAGAAGACAATGTTTAATGAAGGTATTCTGAAGACACATGTACAAGCTCTGTGTCAGTAATGGGCGATTACAGCAAAGCAGGTTTGGTTATACTACATTCAAACAACTCCCCCCACCCCCAACAGCAGAAGCTAATGGATACATTTGGTGCACGCAGCAAGCTAGGCAAGCTAGGCCAGCAAGCTAATGAAAACATTCTAGGAACGGTTAGATTCCCAGCGAGACTCCACAGCTGGAGTACCAAGGTCAAGCCCTGATAAAAGGATGAGAATGAGAGTCCGGGGGGTGGGGGGGAGAGGCAGCCTCCTACCTCATTCCATTAACATGACAGGGTACCTGACAACATGTCTGCCACCTACTTTTAAGACCTGGGCTAAGCTTCCATTTCCCTTTTTTGTTTCAGGTATTATAGCCTGAGAATAGTCAGAGGCTCTTCTTGCAAAGGAGGGTGGAGTACATATCTGCCAGCTCCCTAAGTTCTGGGCTGAGCTCAGTTTTCCTTTTCTGTGTTGTTGCCGGGATTAAGGTCTGGGTGTGGCCAGGGGGCACAAGCCTTTTGTCAAGTGCCAAAAGGCTCTTGAATCTTGACTCTTGGCCCATAGCTTGCAGCCTCTAGCTTTGAATGAGCCAACCTAGTAGACAGAGACAAGCAATGGCAAACCACCTCTGAACATCTCTTGCCTTGAAAACCATTCAGGATTGCCATAAGTTGCCCACAACTTGAGGACACTTTCCACCAACAAACTAGTAGATGCTGGGACCAGCCCAGGATGTAGTTTATTGAAACTTGTTTTTCTGTTTATTTACATGGTATTTTTGTAAGTCACTTTGGGTCATCCTGGACAGAAAAGCAGAGTAAAAATACATAAATACAACAACAAAAAATCCTAAGATTGATTTTCATAACAATTAACATGATGACACAGGATAAATAACCATACCTGGGCAATGTATTTGATAATATAATTGCAATACATTTACGTTACAGAATAGAAAAACATCTGAAAAGTGAATCATTTTCTACTGTAACACTAAATAATGACCTTACACCGCTTGCATGATTTAATTACCAAGAGAATTCCTTTTTTGTGTTCAGAAGATTCAACATCAGAAATATCAGTTTAAGCCAAAATATTTATGGAACTGAAAGGTCACAAAACCCTTTCATCCAGGGACTGAAAGCCATCATGAAACTTTATTTGAAATTAATTGTGCATCTTATTCATAGCTTCAGGCATGCCACCCTCAAAGAACAACAACAACAAAAATTAAGTCCGAAAATAAAAAGGAGCTTGTAGACATCAAGATACATTATTTGGAAGACAATGTTATTACCGCTGACTTGCCAAAGTAACCAATCAAGCAATTCACCCAGATTAAAGGTTTCAGATGTTGCCAAATTTCAAATTACATCAACAGAATATGTAATTGGGCTTTAAAGCTAATGAAAAGCCTGCTCTGAACCTTGTATTACTTATGCCTATGTTTTGAATACAGCTGAAGACCTTAGCTTTATGAAGATCAACAGAGAAAACTTGGGGTCAATGTGAAGATTATTCTTTGTATTAGACAAAAAGTGTAGTTTGTAAAGTATGAAGAGAAGTGCAGTAATGGTTTCTACTGTAGGAATACATGAGGTCTATTAGTGCACCTACTTGAAGAAGATCAGAAGAACAGCCTATAGGGGACAGCTGAAGGACTCTTAGTTAGCATAGCTAGATTAGGAACCTCCCACAATTTCAAATTCCTGACTCCTGATTGGCTCTTTGGAGACTTCCTGCTCCAACTGAGCCCTCCCCCTTTGTTCCTGTCTCTCACAGGAGTTTGTCAGTTAGTTAAACCCAGGGCTATTTTTGGGCAGGAACCCACAGGAACAGAGTTCAGTCTGGCTCCCCTGTTGGCCACACCCAGCAGGAACTCATTAACATAATAGGCCACACCCAACAGCAGGAACTCATTAGGACTGGCTACATGAGGGGTGTGTGGCCTAACATGCAAAGGAGTTCCTGCTCCCAAAAAAAGCCCTGGGTTTTGACAACAAAGAAGGTAAACAGAATAAGAAGCAAAAGGTGGGTGTGGTGGGATGACCACACTTCTGGTAACATGGGGTGTGGCCTAATATGCTAATGAGTTTCTGCTGTTGGGTGTGGCCTATTATACTAATGAGTTCCTGCTGGGCTTTTTCTACAAAAAAAAAGCCCTGGTTAAACCTCTCTCCCTCTCCTCTGTTCTATCAGAGTTTATTTCTTCTTTAATACACTGAGTTATTTTCTATAAACAGTTGATGTTCCCTTGCTCTGAATTTTTAAACTCTGCCAACATCTACCACATCTCTATGCATTCAGGAGCTGCTGATTAGAGAAAGAATAAAGGTACACAGTTCCTTGGGCCTGGGAGCAAGAGCAGACTTGCTATGAAAGCCAACAACTTGAGCTTTATTCAAAGCAAATACACTAATGCAGAGCCCAAGTCTCACTGCTCTGATTTTTGGACAAAGTTGTAATATCCACCCCTTCTTCCTGGTCCAGTGCTGTCCTGTACATACAATATCATGAATCATGAAGGGAGGGAAGCCTTCTATTTTATTTCTTACATGTCATCACTAGTCTTGCAGCTAGGCCTGCCATATGTCCACTTCTTGCAGGTTTTTACCATAGGGATCGCGGGGAAACCTAGAGGATTGTGTGATGCAGCGATGTCACCTTTGGATTCCTAGCCAGAAGTCAACTTACGGTGCCACATGGCACCGTTTTGCCAGTCTACCACATTCCTTAAATTTATTTATAATTTAAATTTATAGACTGCCCTTCCCTGAATATACAGTGCTCAGGGCAGTGAACAACAATAAAAATAGCAATAAAAACAACAAAAACATTGTGAGCATCAATAAAAACATTAAAAGCTCCCACTGCTGTCAGAGCCAAGGTTGGCAACTTTGGCTGCAGCCCTAAATGGATTCAAGTAACCTCCAGGCCCTAATAAAGTGTACCCATTCCATCTCATGTGCTTGGACCCAGCACAATCAAAGAAAGGCAAGTCATTTAAATGATTTCATTTGGATTTCTATGAAGATAAAAAGGGGAAAATCATTACCTCAAGTTTCTTGAAGGAAAGAAAAGATACAAACCTGATAGAAAAAACTGAAGTGCCTTTTAGAGGGAGCACCAGTAATACTTCTGAGGGCCAATTATCGTATTATATTTTACTATGGCAAAGTTAACATGAAGTGATTTTTGCAACATCAGTTTCATGTAAACAGTATGTTGTCTGAATGTGCATATCAGGATGAACTCTAGTTTCCATTGTTGCTCCCTGGGGAGAAAAAATACATGGTGAGGATGAATTCAAGGAACATATTTTCCACATAAAACTAATATGTAGGGTTGACATTTGCCCACTCTAAGCAGGCAACCCCTTGTCAGTGCTCCCCCATCCCCCAGAGGCACTCAGTGGAGCAGCGAGTGGAACGGGGGCGGGGGGTGGCACGGCATGATGCTGCATTGCTACTTTGGACTGGAAATCTGGGAGTAACATCACCATGTTGAGTGATGCTCTAGGAATTTTCCCAGTTTCTGTGGTTTTTACTATAGAGATCAAGAGGAATCATAGAAGGTGGGGTATAAATACAATCTCCTCCTCCTCCTTCTCCTCTTGCTGCTTTTCCTCATAGGGAAAGTGCTCCACCCCCATAATCATCTTGGTTGCCCTCTTTTGGACTTCGCTCCAGCAGGATCTGCTCCTGTCACCTGGACCCCCAACCTACAAAACTTCCTGCACAGAGTCAAAGATTAGTAAAGAGCCTGCTTGGTCATCTTGGTCACCCCCTACTCATTGTAGGACATTGTAACTAGAGAATTCCTGAGAGGTGACTATGCACCTTCTGCTTCAGAATCTCCAGCAATGGAGAGACTGCTTGGTCTCAGTCCTCGGGGACAGGCTTTGTTCACAAGACTTCTCAAACACCACTGTGCCCTCATTAAGGACAGGGTTGCCAGCTCTGGGTTGGGAAATACCTGGAGATTTGGGGGATGGAGCCTAAGAAGGGTTGGATTTGGGGAAGGGAGGGACCTCAATGGGGTATAATGCCATAGAGTCCACCTTCCAAAACAGCCATTTTCTCTAGGGGAACTGATCTCTAACATCTGGAGATCAGCTGTAATACCAGTAGATCTCCAGGCCCCACCTAGAGATTGGCAACCCTACTTAAGGGCTAGAATACTGATTTCAACATACTCCTAGAGCAATAATATTTTGTCAATGTATTCCTCTTATCATTCTTGAAGGCACAATAACTTGCTGATTAATAAGAAAGGAAAGAAATACGGAGTCAATTATTTGGCAGGGACCTAGATAAAGCAATATTCAGAAATGTCTGGCAGTCATACTGATTAAGGTCTTTCACAGCTCATGGCTCTTCACCATTCTCTAAAAGGCACTCACAATTTATATGAGAATTACTTTCTATTGTCCAGTGTGCAACCTGTTCTGATTTCCACAGTATGTTACAGTTGATACATATATTCAGGATACGTTCAAAATTCAGTTTCTCTGAGCTAAAGTAAAGCAAATGTTATGTTTTTATATCTCATGGCCCAATCTGATTTTTTTAAATCCCCCCAAACCAATGTTCCCTCTAAGCTGTGGAGTCCTGTGAGCAAAAATTCTACTTGGTGAGCTACCGGCACTAAAGTTGTGAGCGAGCGATTTGGCTGCCGCATCAATCAGTTTGCTCTGGAGCCGTCCTTCCTGAGCGAAGACAAAAATGTGTGAGCTGGAGGCTAAAAAACTGTGAGCTAGCTTGCACTAATTCATCTTAGAGGGAACACTGCCCCAGACTTGTCTGACTGAAACCCTTAATTCCAAAGGTGTGGTTGTGAACTGTAGTTACACACTACTGAGCTAGAGGGAATCTGCACATATTAAAGAGATTATCAGTATTATTAATTCATAGGTCCAGAAGTGAAGAATGGCACAGAGGACACATGGTTCTGCTATCCTCCGTTTTAGCCTCACAACAGCCACTGATTGCCCCGAGGTCACCTGGCAACCTTTATGGTTGAGGAAGGATTTAATCCTAGCACTTCTCAGGCTTAGTCCAGCACACCAACCACTAAGCGACACTGGTTCCCAGTGACCTCCCAGATGGTATGCTTTCCTGAGAAAATGGGTCAGAACCATTTACATGCAGCAATAGAACTAAAGATCCTGTGATATAAGAACATCAGAGGTGCCTTGATGTATCTGACCAGTGGTCCACATAGTTCATCACTCTCTATCACACAGTAGCCAACCAGTTGCAATGGATGGTCAACAAACATAGAGGTGAAGGCCTTCCCCAATGTTACTTTGCAGCATTGTTAGTCAGCAGTTTAATGCTTCAGAATGTGAAGGTTGCCATGATGGACCCATGAACCTGTCAAATCCCTTATTAAAGCCATCCGTGCTAGTATTCATTGCTACATCCACTGGCAGTGAATTCCACCATTTAATTATGTGTTGAGTTAAGAATACTTTTATCCATTCAGAATTTTCTGCCTATCGATTTCATTGAGTGCCCCCAAATTCAAGTCCTATGGGAGGGAGAAAAAGTTTCCTCAGACCACTTTCTCCACTCCATGCATGATTTTACACCTTTGTCATGCCCCCCCAGTCATTTCCCACCAAAATAGGTAGTGTTTCTTTTCTTTATGCTTTTCGGTCTTATGCAGTGAATGGACACAGACATATTCTTTGCAAGGAGATAGATCAAGATGGGTAGCCGTGTAAATCTGTTTGTAGCAGTAGAAAAGAGCAAGAGTCCAGAAGCACCTTAAAGAGTAACAAAATTTGTGGCAGGGGAGGAGCTTTCGGGTGTCACTGCTCACTTCTTCAGATAACTTCTTTGCAAGGAGATACACCTTCTGCCTTCTTTAGGAGAATGCACATTTCTTTATGTGAGACATGTACATCTCTTACACTTAGGATGAAATTTGGAAGCATGAGAACATAAGAAGACCCCTGCTGGATCAGACCAATGGTCAATCTTGTCCGGCATCCTGTCTCACACAGTGGCTGTCCAGAGGATCAACGAGGGATAGATACCAAGGCCCTTCGCAGATGTTGCTTCCTGGCTCAGAGACATAGAGCCTCTGAATGTGGAGGTTCCCTTCAGTCACCATAGCTAGTAGCCATTGATAGACATCTTTCATGAATCTATGGAGAGAGGAGGGGAGGAGAAGCACATCTTGCACATATTTCCTGCCTTGCTGTGTTTTTTTTTTTTTTTAGAAAACTCAGACACACTTTCTGTCATGCGCTTTCAAGTCATGAACACCTGAAGCTATCTAATCTTGAGCTACACCGTTCGTCTATCAAGGTCAGCATCGTCTATTCTGACTGGTAGCACCTCTTCAGGGTCTCAGGCAGAAGTCTTTTACATCCTCTACTTCCTGATCATTTTAAGTGCAGATGCCAGGGATTGAACCTATGAGCTTCTGCATGCAAAGCAAATGCTCCACCATGAAGCCCAGCTAAGGATGGGCAGAAACCAGCTCATGACATAAAGTTCATCATGAATTGTGACTGGTTCATGCTTCACAAAGTAATGTTGATGGAAGGGCAACTGGCATGAACATTTCACAAATTTTTGGTGCTGTTTATGGTGGTTCATGAACTGATACATTTCTAGACTGACTGTCTTTGCTCAATTAAACTATTTACAAAACTCCAAAGCAATAGGGGGGTGGAATTCTCCAACCTTGGAAACACCAGTAGGAGACCACCAAAGCTTAGCAGACACTGCTAGCTGTCAGTAACAAAGTTCCCATTCTGCTCTATGAGATCAGAATGCTATATATCAGCTCAGCTCCACCGCCTCTCCTCTGTTGACCATTAGCTGTTGGCAGTTAGAGAGTCAGCGAACTAGTTAAAAACAGAGCACATTCATCATTTATTTCTGATTGTGAACACTTCTCCCCTGGTACAGTTTGGGTGTTAGGTGGACACAGGGCTCTGAGCCACCCCGTCTCTCTGCTCACACCAAACAGAGGAGCTCAGCTATTGGGTGCCATGGCTGACTGAAGACCCACATGTTATACCCTCCTGATTATGAACTTCTCTCCCCTGCTGGGGTTTGAGTGTTAAGTGGACTCAGCACTCTGAGCCATCCTGTCTCTTTGCTCATGCTGAGCGGTGGGGCTTGGCTACTGGGTGCCTTGGCTGAGTGAAGACTTCCATTTTATACCCTCCTGATGGTGAAATTCTCACCCCTTCCTTGCAGAGAGGATGCAAATCCAATCCTCACCATACTTGGAGGGCAGGTAGAGAAATGTCATCTGGAGAACCCCTGTGAGTTTGGTGTCTCTAGCTTGTGTAGAAACTATTCTATGTACTCTTGAACCTCTTGAACTTGTACCTGTCATTTCCCCAGAAAGCACTTTCCTGGGGCACCTTCTTTAGGGAGTTGTAACCCTGTAAATTCAATCATTACCAAACTTGGAGAGCAGGTAGAGGAGGGTCATCCAGAGATCCCCTGTGAGTTTGTTGACTCTAACATGCCAAGAGGTCATTTACCGCATCACAAACCTCATGAATTGAACCAGCTTGTTTAGCGCCAAAAAGTTCATAGTGGTTCGTGGTTCGCAAACCAGACACACCACAAACCCTGAACCAAACCGAACCACATTTTTTTCTGGTTCAAGCCCAGACCTAGCCACAGCCTCTTCCCAAGCCATCTCTGTCTTCAAAACTCCAAAGCGCTAACAATACAGAGAGAAATATGAATCTGTGAGACTATGCAACTTACAAATGATTCTGCATCCTTTTGGTGATGCATTGGCAACATCTCTAAAAGTAGAAGTCACTGGTCAGTCTCTTCTTGTGTCCACTGTGTGTTGTTGTTGTTCAGTCGCACAGTCGAGTCCGACTCTTCGCGACCCCATGGACCAGAGTACGCCAGGCCCTCCTGTCTTCCGCTGTCCGCTGAAGTTTGCTCAATTTGTGTCCACTGTGTACTCTCTGATATATACGTTGTTCCCCCACACACACAAGCTATTATTAGATAATCCAGTCCCTTCATGGAAATCTTTCCATGGTCCCCAGCTGGATACCATTTTCTGCCAATATAAATGAGCCCGCAGGATGCACATCCGTTCTGAACGGCCAGGTGGTACACTGAGTAAAGAAGCCCATAAATCTGTAGTGCTCAGTTTAGCCCCAACTAATAACATCAATCTGTTCCTTTGCAGCATCCAAGAATCCTTCATGGTTTCATTAGGAGCATCTTTTCCAGATAAGCAGTTTGGTCTTCACTTGTTTATCCCGGATTGTGCATTCAACTGTGTGGGTCAACTATGGCTTCATAGGGCAGGCCAAAACCAAAGTCTTATTGAAGAAACAGGTGGACTAATCCTCATTGCATGGATATATAATTGTCTCTTCCCCCAATGCAGGTTAATCTATCACTTCTGTGTACTCCCTTCGGCAGCACATATACTAAAATTGGAACATCACTTTTGTGTAATCTTCTAAATTTCTGTATATGACATTAATAAATACTGTATTGTTACATACATAGGTGCCATCAAGTCACTGACTTATAGAGACCCCAGCAAGTGGTTTTCAAAGTAAGTGAGAAGCAAAGGTGGTTTGCCATTGCCTTCCTCTGCAGAATCTTCCTCGGTGGTCTCCCATCCAAGTAATGACCCTACTTAACTTCTGAGATCTAAAAAGATTGGGCTATACCATAGCATTCTACATCATTTGAGATGCGCAAGAAGGAAAAATCTGATTGGGAGTCTTATGATTTTGTTTTAAAAACTTGAGTTGAGAGCCAGTTTGGTGTAGTGGTTAGGAGCGTGGACTCTAATCTGGGAGAACTGGGCTCAATTCCCCACTCCTTCACATGCAGCTGCTGGTATGACCTTGGGTCAGTCATAAGTTCTTTCAGAGCTGTTCTCTCAAGGGCAGTTCTTGAGAGAGCTCTCTCAGCCTCACCTACCTCAGTTGTGGGGAGGGAAAGCGAAAGGGATTCTAAACTGCCCTGAGATTTCTTCAGGTAGTGAAGGGCAGGATATAAATACATCTCCTCCTCCTCTTCTTCTCCTCCTTCTCCTTCTTCTTTAATATCAGTATGAAAGCTCATTATGTTAGGAAAGCAATCTTATAGTTGTTGACAGTGGTTTCAATAGGAAACACATTTCTGAGTATAAATTGTTTATTGAAGTACAATTCTCAGAGACTGCACTCATCCTCCAAGGAAGCTTCCCTCCCAAATTTCAGGGCAACAGGGGAAGCTATGACCATTTAAAGGTAATAAACAGCAGACATATACTTTTGTAAGTTCACTGAAGTCAATGTGCTTACAAAGAGTAAAACTCTGCTTAGGACAGCACTGTGTAGGATTCTCACTTGCCCGCAGATATACAGGTATGCTTGATAGTTGAGTCGTTTCCCTCTTCTTTACCCAGAAGCCTCGAGTGGCGGATGGGTGGGGTCTGTCTTTCACAAAAATTGAGCATGCGGGTGAAGGAACCTATCTTCAGTGAGACAATGCAATGATTGGCGGAAAGTGATCCCCCCACTTGTGCTGCCAACTGCTGCAGCCCCTTGAAGCCAGCTGTGATCCCTTTGGAAAAGAACTGGTGAAATAATCCTCTGCAGGGGGAAGAGAGAATCAAGGAAAACAAGGCCTCCTTTTCTGCAGGCACATTTAGGATCCAGGCCATTGTCACAGAATTATGGAGTGGCAAGGGACCATCTAGTTCTTCTTGACCACCCTTATGTTTAGTGTAGGAAATCCAGAACTAGAGCATCCCTGTCTGGTTGCTCTCCAACGTTGGCTGGAAGACATCTAGTATGAGATAGCTTTCCCACTAGGCTATGCCAATAGTTCCTTTGTCAAGTTGCTCTTCCATTAGGAAATTTCTCCTGGAGTTCAGTTGAACTCTACACTCCTGCAACTAGAAGATCTAGTTTTGGCTTCTGGAGCATCTGAGAACAAGTTCTTGTCTTCTCCCATGTGACAGCCTTTAGGTATTGGAAAAGTGTGGTCACGTTTCCCAACCCCAGTCTTCTCCAAGCGAAACATGCCGAGTTCCTTTAACCTCTTCTCACTGATCTCCATCTTTGGACCAGGGTGTCAATTAGAGTTATAAGACCCAGACATTAAATACATTTTTAAATGCTGTGTATGATCGACGCTTGTTAAATTCTTTGTCAAGCTAATACACAGAACTGCCTGTTTAACAACTGACATCGTCTCCTGCCTCTCTTCTGCTGTGGAGTGTTGCGGTGGTGGAAATCATGTATTGTGCCTGTAATTATAGCTTTCCCTTGTGAACAACATAGGTAAGTGACAAAGACAATTACTTTAAAAAGCACCTACCAAACAGAATTACATTCATTTGTTCATTTACAGGTATGCAACATTTTAAACTGCCACTTGGGTTTCTTAAATTTCAGGGCCTGTAATTGTTCTGTTCACTGCTTATATTACTTATAGAAAATAGTGTTCCCGGTCCTGTTAATTTATTTGAATGTATCAAAAACATCAATCACCATTATTCACTATCCCTAGGTATATTTTCCAGTTATAGTATTCTCACAAGAAATAAGGAGTGTGGTATGGGATCATGAATCAGATTTTTAATTACATGTGTTATTTAAAGAGAACATATTTAAAGGTATATATGTATTTTTCTACCATGTCATTCCTATATTGCAGTATATTATGGGTAAGACTGAGAAGTACAAGTTCAAATCCCCACCCTGCCACAAAACACACACACACACACACAAAGTGACCTTTCATTGATCACCTTTGATCTAGCCTGCGTCAGGGCTCTTGTAAGGAGAAAATGAGGGGATAAATAATCATCTGCGTCACCTTGAGGCCCTTGAAGAAAGGTGGGATAAAAGTGTGATAGACAGAAGTAGAGATTTCTGTACATCCATTTTGCCCCACTGTGGAACGTCACTGGGTACCAGAATCCCTGTCAGCATCTCTTAGCGGGATGTCTCATCACAGTCCTGAATGAGAGATCCATGCCCAACAGACAACGTTCACCTGTGCAGCCAAAGATGAGTGCCTTCCGATATTGGAAATAACCACACCATGATTTTGATCCAAGCCCCACTGAACAGAATGGATGTGCTGTTAGATGAATGTGTGCAATATCTTATGTGGGAGTCCCTAGTTGATTCCTTTGACGATGCATGATTAGAGATGGATCAGAGTTAATGACTTCGATCCTCTGGAAGTTTTCTAAAGATGAAAGGATTTCTGCTCTCAGAGGAAATGGGGGGGCGGGATTTCTACTTCAGGGGTGGACAAGGGCTCTGAATTGGCAGCCAGTTTATGAATTTAATGGAGGGGGAGCATCATGAATGCTATCTGTTCCTATTCTGTAATATACAAAGGGTTTCTCTTGACTCGCTTATTTATTTATTTTGTTTCTATCCCACTTTACTTCCACCATGGAACTTCAGGCAGCTTCTGTAGAATCCTAGGAGGTCTCCTACCAAGGACCTGAGAAGACCAAAGTTTGCTTAACTTTCAGCAAGGCCGCCGCACAAGATACTTCCCAACCATCCTCTAGGGCCAGTATGAGTGTCACTGCTGTGGCCTTTGGCGACCAAGAGAAAAGAAGAAGGGCTTTGAGCTTTGCTATTCCCTTTTTGATCCACTGCCTCTCTTTGAGGCACTGGCTATTAGCCGTGGTGGTTTTCCAATTCTATGATAAAAGCAGTTAAAAAAAAAATAGGAAAGATGAATGCATACCTTCCCTACTCTGATGCCACCGCAAATTCAGGCGCGGACCATTCCTTATCATTTTTCTCACCAAGAAAACCAATTACAATGGCTATAAAAATATAATTGCATAAAATCATATTTTATTCATATTAATTATCTGTTCCAACACCACATAATAGAATTGTATTTCCATGTTTTGCACAATTTGTTGTCGCTGTTGGAAGAACACCGCTGGACCATAAACCATGAGAAATGCATGAGATATTTAAAACAAAACAACAACAAGAAAAAAAGCCAACCTTTCTCTGAGTCAAAATGTTAATTAAAATGGCTCTTATTTCAGGAAACATTATGCATGAGTAGTACTTCAAGGAAGAGAGGGACAAGACGCATTAAAATCCTTAGTATTAACTCCCCCCCCCCCTTATTTTCCATCAGCTTTTCCACTCCAATTTATAAAGCAGAGGCTAGGTAGACCTCTATCTGTTGATTTATACAATCCTCAAAACCACAAGACACTTATTTGGGAATAGTTTCTTGGAAGTCCCATTGAAACCTGCAGTAATACTCTGAAATAAGCAGTTTGTGTTCTATAGCCAAAATATTTATTGGCTTTGCAAGCATCTTCACCAGTTTTCTGTGTAAGGTAGCAGAATTTTACAACTGGGAAATGAACTTTTGGGAAGAATTCCCAAACATCAGACCTGATGCACCTGATATATGACCACGACTGCTACGTATGACTGCTTTCCCAGAAGACTGGACACAGGTGGCCTCAGATAGCAAGTCTGGTGTAGCGGTCAGGGTGTTGGACTAGAAGCTGGGAGACCCGAATTCAAATCCCTGCTCTGCCACACAAGTTCATTGGGTGACCTCGAGCTGATCACACAACCAAAACCACCTCTCAGGGTCATTATGATGATAAAATGGAAGAGAGGAGAATGATGTCAGCCGCTTGGGGGCTCCCCGATGGGGAGAAAGGCAGGGTATAAATGAAGAAAAATAAATCAATACATTAATAAATTTATGAAATTGTGAATTGGTAGTAAAGGTCTCCCTTGCTCGAAAGCCAGTCAAATCCAACTCTAGGGGGCAGTGCTCATCTCCATTTTCAAGCCAAAGAGCCAGCGCTGTCCGAAGATGTTTCCATGGTCATGTGGCCAGCATGACTAAATGCTGAGGCACCCAGAACGCTGTTACCTTCCCACCAAAGTGGTACCTATTTATCTACTTGCAACTTCTTGCTTTCAAACTGCTAGGTTGGCAGGAGTTGGGGCCAGAGATGGGAGCTCACTCTGTCATGAGACACTAGTAAGTAAGTTTATTGTATAGGGCTATCGGCCGTTACAATATAAAATATAAATACAAAATATAAATTTAGGGTTCAAAAGTACTGTACTAAAAACAAAGCCTTCAGAATAAGACTGTATAGCATTTGAACAAATAAAACAAAGTTTTAAAATCATAAAAGCTATGCTACTAGTTTTGTAGCTCTAGGAAACAGCCTTGGATTTAACTTTTCTGGCTGCAAGCACAAAAAGCGCTACCTTGCGAGTCACCAGGGGATACATATCCGACAACAGGAAAACCAATGCTGTTACCTTCCCACCAAAGTGGTACCTATTTATCTACTTGCAATTTCTTGCTTTTAATCTGCTAGGCTGGCAGGAACTGGGGCTAGAGACAGGAGCTCACTCCGTCACGCAGCACTAGGGCCTTGAACTGCCGAACTACTGACCTTCCACAGTCTTCAGCTCAGCGTCTTAACCTCTGAGCCACCGTAGAATTGCTAGGCCAATGTGAATCTGGGTCCACATCAGTGCATAATTTATGCATGCAATCCATGAGCCAATGATAGCGTTGCATATAAAATCTCCTTTCATGCATGTAGATCTCTCTGGGTTGGCCAAGGGGCCAGAGTCCAAAGGGCTAGTTTTCCAGGGCCTTTCTAAACAAGAGCCAATATTAGGCAGTTCTATTAGTTGTCTGAGATGGCCAAGAAAGTCCAGGGGCGTGACGTGGAGGCAAGCAATGGCAAACCACCTCTGAACATCTTTCGCTTAGAAAATCCTATGGGGTCACCGTAGGTCAGCTGTGACTTGACAGCAAAAACAAAATGCTTTATGTATGTGTACATCCTGGCTTGCCTTTTTTGCTTGTTTTTATTGATCTTATTTTATTGGGTTGGCTTGTTTTATTGATTTGTTTTATTGGGTTGGTTTGTTTTATAGGTATGGCTTGTTTTTGTTGACTTCTTTTTTGCCTTGCTTTGTTGTATAAATAACAAATAAATAAATGAGTAAAAATGAGTAAAAAATCTCCCATGGGATTCACCATGCTTCTGTAGAATGCTTGCAGCTGACTAAATGCACGGGGGGGGGGGCTCTCTCTCTCACACAAACATCTCATAGTACAGAGTGTGTTGGGATGTATCTGTCAGGATGAAAGACCCAAAGTAGGACCGGTAATGTCTGTTATTGGACCAGCATCGGATAATGAGCACTTTCCAGGCCTTTCAAGATATAGGATTAAAAAGCCAGTCCTCCTTTTTTAGCAAATGCGGCTGGTTCAACCACCCACATTTTCTAGCATCTTGTGCCTCACTCTTTCAACATGACAGGAGGAACAAGGTTCTTTTAAGCGTTTGCCAGAACAGAAGGGCTTTGTTCAGGTTTTTCAGGTTGTTTGTGTAGGATGGAAGCTGCTTGTAAGTTTTTAAAAAAGAAGTTTTAAAAACCGTTTTTGTCTGGACGCGTTGGACTAGCATGGGGTGGAGAGAGTTGACAAAGAGAACTTTTTCTCCTTCTCCCAAATTACTGGAACTCGAGGGCATCAAATGAAGCTGATGGGCAGTAGGTACAGGACTGATCAAAGGAAATACTGCTTGACACAGAGAGTGATTAAAATGTGGGCTTCACTGCCAGAGGATGCAGTGAAGGCCACAGGAATAAACAGCTTTAAAAGGGGATTAGATCAAGTCATGGAGGATAGGTCTATCAGTGGCTCCTGGTCATGGTGACTGAGGGGAACCTCCATGTTCAGAGGCACTAATCCTGTGAATCCCAGAGCCAGGAGGCAACATCGGAGGAAGGTCTTGGCCTAGGGTTGCCAGCCTCCAGGTGGGTTCTGGGGATCTCCCGCCTTTACAACTGGTCTCCAGCTGACAGAGATAAGCTCCCTTGGAGAAAATGGCTGCTTTGAAGGGTGGACTCTATGGCATTGGACCATGCTGAGGCCCCTCCCCTCCCCAAACCCCACTCTCTCCTGGATCCACTCCCAAAGTCTCCCAACCCAGACCCAGCAACCCTATCTCGGCCTCCATGCCCAGTTGTTGGCCCTCCAGAGGAACTGGTTGCATAAGTCCCTCACTGGGACTTTTTTGATGCCTTTCGTTGTCTTTTTTAAAAGCTCAGTTCCATTCCATCAGTTAGTATTTGTTTTAGTTATGCAGTCTGCAATTCTCATGGACTGTAGCCCTCAGCTTAGTGTTGCCAACTCTGGGTTGGGAAATTCCTGGAGATTTGGGGGTGGAGACTGGGGAGGACAGGATTTGGAGAGGATTGACCTCCGTGCAGGAGGCACTTCAGTTTGGCATTTCTCTTATGAACCCTGGTTAGGGTTGCCAGGTCTTACCTGTGTCCCACCGGGGTGCTCCAGCCTGGCTCCTGGAGTCTGCTGCGTGAGCTTTGCATGCACACCACAATAACATCACCTGGAAATAATGTCATCATGCTGGGCACGTTGTGTATGGGATGCTCTAGCATTTAGGTTAAAAACTCTATGGTCACCATAGAGTTTTTACCCAAATCCTAGAGCATCCTCCTCATGATGTACCCGGCACGATGATACCAGACACATCGGGTGCAATGGGGCTCTTCAGGGGCAGGGCTTCCCCACCAGCCAGCTGGCCAGGGGTTCCAGCAATTGTAGTGACACACACTTAATAGCAATAAGAACATTAACAAGATTAAAAAGACAGGGAAGCTTCGACTGAGAGGGGGTGGGAAGTCACAACTGGATTCCAAAGGCACTGTATCCTGCTGAGCTCCCTTCTGTCCCCCAAACCCCGCCCACTTCAGGCTCCACCCCCTCAAATGTCCAGGAATATCCCAACCTGGAGTCAGCAACCTGCCAGTAAAGCTGCTGGAATGCCTTCCCAGGTTCCAGGCCCTTCTTCCCAGGGCTCTCCTGACACAGTCAATATAACATGTCCCTACCTGGAGCTTCAGCCTGACATCAGGAGTCCAAATGCTTTCCTTCAGCTACCACAGATCCCACTGGTGTCCTTGCAGCTCTGGTAGGCCTGTCTTTCCTGCGGTTTTCCCCTCACGTCTCCACTCTCTCCCTTCCCTCCTTTTCTCTGCCTCCTTCCTTCCCTCTGGGCAAAGGCAACTGTTACTTAGGTTAAAGTTAGGGCTGATGGGGAATCTAGTCCCTCTGTAATTCTGTTACAATATTTACACCAGTTGACTAAAGAAAGAAAGGTATATTTTAAAAGCAAAGTAGTTCATCCAGGTGAATGTAGTTAAACCCTGGGCTTCAAACATTTTTTCTCCACTTAGCTTTGACAACAGAAGTGAGACTGACTGGTACTTTGTATCACCAGAGGGAACAGGACAGAAAGCAAACAGGATAGTTGGTCTCTGTTTATACAGAATTCAACCAAAGTCCTTCCCAAACTTGTGAGCCAGCAATGTAATCGGTATAAACACTTCAAATCCCCATTGGTGTCATGACCTGTGTGTACTGCTGTAGACTGGAATGCATCCCTGTTAGTTATCACATTTTCCCTTTCCTTCTTTTTTTAGTTTTTTGACCAGCCAGGTGCCAAAATAGTGCCCAGATCCCAAGATCTCCAAATATTATTTATTCGGTTTTGATTTGTGCGTGTATGTGTGTGCGCGCATGCATGTGCACATGTATGAATAAACAAATGAAGCTTTTTTAAATTTAGGTTTTGATCCACATTCCTAGTACCAATATGAAGATTGTTTGCCTGAACCTAAATCAAACACATGACTCCTATACAAGAATGCTACATTGCTGATATTGGCCAGGCCACTGTAGAATATGAGCACTCTTTCCAGCATACCTTTTGTGCTTAGAAGTACTCTTATGCCATCTACTGACAACTGACCTACATTTCCAAGCAGACTTGCAAGTCTTTGTGTATGCGGTGCGGCGGAACAGCCATTTCTACGTTAGGATTATGAAGAAGCCATGATGGAGAAAATATTAATTCCACGCTGATGGAAAGTAAACTGTATTCTATTAAATGCCACAATGGATCATAGCTTTACCTCCTTTTAATCAAAATCAACAATGGGGACAGTTGATTGTGAAAGACCCCAGAGGAATGCTGGATGAATGCTCAGAATGCCCCGTACTTACAGGCCAGGTTCTCCAGTTAGAGCTCCCAGGCTCCTGCCAAGGGCAGAGGTCTCCTGCTCTGGGGGTCCTCACCCACCATCAATCAGCTGGCCATCAGGGGGACTTGCTGGCAGAAATGGGAGGCTGAGGCCACCACTGCTGTGGATGCAGCCACATCACTTCCAATGCACACCAAAAGTGACGTCCTTACATCACCAGTGATGTGGGGGGACACTCTGGTATTTGGAAAAAAACTCTATAGTAAAAATTATTTCTACCATAGAGTTCTTGTTCAAATAGCAGACCATCCCCACAATACCAGTAATGTGATGACATCACTTCCTGTGCACACCAGAAGTGATATCTCTGTTTGTTTTTGCTAGGGAGAACCTGGCACCCCTTCTCTTCACTCAAGCTGCCTAGCCCAAGTGACTGCTTGGAGCAGCAAAATGAGGACACTGTCAAACCATAGATGCTCAATTCCCTCCTGGCTATTGGCAGTGCACCAGATTAACAGGCCTCATCTCCTGGACCTATACCACCACCAACTGGGTCCCATCACCTACAGCTCATAAACAGCTGCCGGTAGTGCAGAAAAAAGTGATGGGCATACCTCAAATTGGCTTTGAGTATTTAACATGTGGCCTCTGGATTGTTATCGGGACCAGAGCCTTGTGCAGATGGACTGTCTGTGTGTTGACTCACCATGTGGGGAGAAAGATCAGGCTCAAGTGCATTGGTCCCCCTCCCCTCCTCTATCAACAGTTAGTCTGCATGATGCAAGCACATAGAGGAAATGCCCACATGTAGGACTCCTGTCCATGATCAGTGAGACTGCTTTCCCAGTTTCCTCCTCATGTCCACGTTGTGTAGACAACTCAATGATAGCATGAAGGCAGGAGGAGGGACTGGTGCACTTGTCCTCACTTTTCCTCACTCAGTGAGTCAGCACAAGGATGGGTCATCTGCACAGAACTACTATGGACATAGACTTTGAAGCTTTTTGTACAGATTCCCACTTCCTAGTTAACTGAAACAGCTATATTAACAGGACCACACAGCTGTCTGAACATATAGTGATGAAATCACTTATCAGCACTAGGTGCCATTAGCCTCTCAGAAGCTGTGCTCTGGCTGCGGTCAGCACAGCTATTTTGCCACTTCTCATTGCCCACCAGTAATATTACAGCCTTTTACTCTCCAAGAAACAACAAACAACGGCAAAAGCTGGGATATTTCTTGCACACTGAGCAGCTGTCGGGTCCATTGCAAAGCAGAGGCCAAAGGAAAAACATGGTAGTCATGGGAAGCTGTGGATTACGTGTAGGTGTTAAATGTAGGGAATTAGTTACTAGAAGTCAAATAGAAAAGTATTGCCTATGGTTGGCCAAGTAGCCTTCCGTAAGAGCAAAGTCTCATTTGAGCTTTATCTTCCTCCCGTTGCAGAATCACTTCTCTGATGACTAAATGTGCAGCCTACACATTTTCCCTTATAACTTGGCAATGAAAAGAGCTAGCAAATTACTTTCGAAAAATTGACAGTGTTAGATTGTTAATGTACAATAGCACAATAGTAATATTATTCTGCAATAGTAATTACTATTTTAAAAAAAATTCAGAAAGCTCTCTAGCGGCATGGCAGGGGGAACATGCAGGAAACATGGTGGCTCACCGCACGGATTCAGCCATGGATAGTTAAATCGCTCACAAGTCACATAACTCAGTCAAAAATAAATGCTGTGTGAAAAAACTATCATTTGTTGTTTGACTAAGTAGCCCTTAGTGACGTTAATGGCCGCCAATAGGTTTATATCACATGTGCAGTTTTGGGGGAGGAAAAGATATTAACCTGTTCAACTGACGTTCATGTTGTTGGATGCCAAACAAACAGAAGAGGTGATCAGCTCATGTCTGAAAAACACATTCCAACACCTTTTATGCAAAATTAATCTCATCCCAAGTTTCAATAACCCGTTTGTGAGAGACTGCAAATCCTCTGAGGTGAACTGGATTTTCTGAGGTGCTCTGTACATTACTGTGATTCGTAATCATTTAGGCTTTTCACACTCTTCTTTTTTACAGTGAATGTTTTTAAAGTCTTTGCCAATGTAGGAGGAAAGATTCTTTAATAAGCATATATAAGATTGACTTATTATCCTTGTGTAATAGGTGTCTCAATTCAACAGTCTAAAATTACACAAGGATAATAAGTTGTTAGTTTCCTAGGATAAATTAAAAAAAGGAGTGATAATACTATCACTCCTTTTCAAGCTACTACCCTGAAGAATGGGGGTGTAACCTAAAAAGCACTCGAATCGTCAGCAGCTAGTTTGAGACCCAGCATGGTGTAGTGGTTAAGAGCAGCAGACTCTAACCTGGAGAACCTGGTTTGATTCCCCACTCCTCCACATGAAGCCTGCTGGGTGACCTTGGGCCAGTCACCGTTCTCTCAGAACTCTCTCAGCCCCACCTACCTCACAAGGTGCCTGCTGTGGGTAGAGGTAGGGAAAGGTGATTGTAAGCCACTTTGAGACTCCTTCAGGTAGAGAAAAGTGGGGTATCAAAACCAACTCTTCTTCTCAGTTAATGAATCTGTGTGTTTTTCACAAGCCTGCTTTTGGTTAGAATAAACACATGTGTGAGTCGAAAGGCAATTGTTGACAGCAACCTCTGTCTAAAATGGTGGAGATGCTGGAAAGCCATTTTTTTTTTTACTTCCCGTATAATTCCCTATGCCCAGTATGCTCAGTGTGGGTTAAAAAAAGAAAACAAAAACCATCTACCTTCATGTTAATTAAACTTATTAGGTACCTGCGTAATGCCTTCTTTTAAAACACATTAACAAGCTCCATAATTGGTATTTATTAATTTATGAGGTGGGTTCTATTCTTCATCATCGCTGTTATAAGGGCCAAGAAGAAACTGACTAGCAATGTTTTCAGCAGTGGCGGTTTGTGAGGCAGTTAGATTCAAGTCTTGTAGCACCTTAGAGACCAGCAAGCACTTCAGGGTATTTTATAGGGTTGCCAGCTCTGGGTCGGGAAATATCTGGAGATTTTGGGGGTGGAGCCTGCAGAGGGTGGGGTTTGGGGAGGGGCGGGACCTCAGCAGGGTATAATGCTGTATAGTTCACCTTTCAAAGCAGCCATTTTCTCCAGGTGAACTGATCTTGGTCATTTGGAGATCAATTCTAAATAGCAGGAAAGCCAAAGCTCCTTTCATCAGACATGAGCAGAAGTAGAGATCTCTTGTGGGGCAGTTTGTGAGGCAGCTCCCTAAGAGGGCTATCAGCTTCCACTGCTGGAAAGCATCAAAAGTGGTTACCCGGATAGCCCAAGCAAGCCCGATATCATCAGATTTCGGAAGCTAAGCAGGACTGACCCGGGCAAGTACTTGGATGGGAGATCTCCAAAGAATACCAGGGCTGGGATGCAGAGGCACGCTATCAAGCCACTTCCCTGAATGTCCTCCATGCCAAAGAAGAAGAAGAGGAGGAGGAGGAGGGGATTGGATTTATGCCCCACCCGCAAGGTGCAGGATTCAAGGCAGATGGCACAGAGTGAGTCAACACAATCAATGGATGGGACATTCAGTAAACAATGCAATAGGGCTAGCTGCAGAACCAACCAGAAGTCTCAAAACAGAACCGAAGCAAATAACATGACACTTGAAATGATGCAAAATGCCATAGTAGGCTCCTAGTTTCGGCAAGCTATACCTAGTAGCGCAGACCACAATCCCTAAAAAATGTTTCCAAGTAACTTTGTGAACTATTTAGTACAGTGCAACCCTATTTCCTGTGCAGAAAAGCCCTCTCAACTAATTTATTTTTGCATGGTTTGCTGAAAGCCCTGGGACTAGGAGCCGTCCTGGCCTCAGGCAGAGGCCGTTCCACAAGGTGGGAGGCCACCATAGAGAAGAGACGTGTACAGGCAGTTGTTGATTTTTTTCCTCCCATTTGAAGATCGGCAGGTTGGTCCAGGGGATTTCTTCTTGAGTTTAGATTATGATCTAAACTGGAGAAAAACTCCTGGGCCATAAGGCTCCCTCAGACTGAAGGTGAGCATTCCGAGCTTCTAAGTATGGTAATTCTGAGCACCCTGATAATTTGTAGTCAATTGACTGGGTAGTTCAGGGAATGAGAGACCCGAATCCAAGAATATCTCTTCACTCACTGTCTTTTCACGCTAGCCGCTCTGTGTCACACTTTTGCAACTCTGGTGGCAATGCCAAAGAAGATTAGCATTTAGATCTCATCTTTCTTTGCGACCAGATGGCAAAAACATTTCATGTTCCAAAAACTACAGCTTATTGGATGCCACACAGAAGAATAACTTAACAGTGCTTACTTTGTTGTGCTCATTTTCGAACTGAGAGGGCAAAATACCCATTTAGGACAGTGGAGTCAATTAGTCTGGACGATAAACACTGATTTATTGTCACATTCTGCTCTTCCTTAGGAAGTTCAATGTAGTACATATTGGGGCTCCCAGGGATCTCCCAGCCCGGCTCTGCTCCATTTCTTCAGCGCTCCCAGACTATTCATTGAAGTCATCCATGCAAACTTCTGCGCTTTGTGCCTCTTCAAAACTGCAATTCGTCATACTAGTTGTCAACAGCCATCATTCCAACAGCTCACACTCAGGGCAATTCTGCATTGGCTTTTTCCTCCATTGTTTTACCCAAGGTGCAGCTCAAAACCACATTCAAATACCCCAGGGCAACGTCATACTGACTGTGAAGCCACCACTGAATGGCCCTAAACCTACGCAGAAGGTACCATAAAAGTGAAACCTACGCAGAAGGTACCATAAAAGTGAAAGTGCAATGCAGAGGGGATTTTCTGTTCCAATGTGGGTTTGGTAAAACGTCGGAGGGAAAAGCCAATGCAGAATCAGCCCTTAGTACAGGCTCTCACCATCTCACACTATGCAACTGTTCTGTGATTCCATTCCATGTCTCTTAAAAATGTAGAAATGTGGGAGATAGGCAGGATGAGGCAGGATCAGTTTGGTGTAGTGGTTAAGTGCACGGACTCTAATCTGGAAGGACCGGCTTTGATTCCCCACTCCTCCACTTGCACCTGGCTGGATGACCTTGGGCAAGCCGTAGTTCTGATAAGAGCTGTTCTTGAAAAAAGAGCAGTTTCTGTCAAGAGCTCTCTCAGCCCCATCTACCTCACAGGGTGTCTGTTGTGGGGAGGGGAAGGGAAAGTAGTTTGTAAGCCACTCTGAGACACCTTTGGGTAGTGAAGGGTGGGGTATAAATCCAATCTCTTTTTCATCACACACAAGAAGGCACCTTAATATCAGAAACTGGTTGGTTTGGAGTGTAGTTTTTTATTATTATTATTATTATTGTAGCTCTCCCAGTTGGTTTCTTCATTACTTTTTTTGCCCTCAAGTCACAGCTGACTTATGGTGACCCAATAGGGTTTTCAAAGCAAGAGACTTTTCAGAGGTGATTTGACATTGCCTGCCTCTGTGTCACAATCCTGGACTTCCTTGGTGGTCTCCCATCCAAATATTAGCCAGGGCTGACCCTGCTTAGCTTCCAACGTCTGGTGAGATCTTGCTACCCTGGGCTATCCAGATCAAGGCTCTTCATTCCCATGATAGATAAATATCATGGAACGGAGCTACAAGAAAATGGCACACCCATAATGTAATGGTTAACACAAAGTAATAGGTAAATACCCCTTAACAGTATGCAAAGGGACGGAGCTAAAATGTCCTAGAAAACATGAGTTGGGTAGGCAAAGATTTATCCCATTTACAGCTCTGAGACTTACAATAAGTGGATTGTGAGCATAAAAGTTGTTTCTCAACTGTGCAAACATGACCTGAGAATCCACTTTTTGAAATGGGCTTTTGGGGAAAGTGTGACCAAGGCTTTACCAAGCCCAGAATGCCATGCTGAGAAGAGAGTCCACCATGCTTTTTTAAAAAGCGAGAAAGAAAGGGATTCCAAGGATTCCTTTCTCAGCAAGGAATGGCTTTTCAGATCCTGGTGGGTGGGTAAGGCATTGAAGAGCGCTTCTTTTATAATGGTTTCGTGTTTTGCAGCTCAGATATCAGAGGAATGTCAAGCATTGTTGGGTGATGGCTCTTGAAGTTGTTGATGCCATTGAAACCCAGACTCGTGCTGGAACAAAATTCACTGATGTGTGCGCCGGTTCCCCCCCCAGCCTTCGGCTTTGTTGCTGTGCATTCCCTTTTGTCGCAGTGTATTCCCACCTCTCTCCGATTGGATCAGCCACCCACTAACTGAACAAATTAAAGAAACGCCAGGAGAAAGTTCAATCTTTGGCGTAAACCTCAGACGAAACATGCCGACTCGAGCGAGCATAATGTAGACTCCCAAACAGACCTGCACAGAGAAACACAACAAATTCATTTTCTGATTCAATGCCAACTTTCAGAATATCTCGCGTCCTATTCCCAGTGCCGCCTATGAAATCTGAAGATGAAAAGAAGCCATGGGGCACTGTCGTTTCCTGCTTTCCGGTAATTCCATCCATCCCATAACCAAAGCAGGATCAGTGAGAGATCTGATTAAGTCTTCCATCAGGGCAATTATGGCTCGATGAGTGGGTAAACCGACTACCGTTTGGCCTGGAGATCTGTTGTGCATTGTGAGGCTGATATCGCTTGTTAGGAAAAGGGTGAGAAGTAGGCCGTACTGCTGACACAGCTACTCAGCTGTCATCACTTCAACCATTTTAAAGGTTCCCTTGCTCAAAAGCCAGTCGAATCCGACTCTAGGGTTGCGGTGCTCTTCTCCGCTTCAAAGCCGAAGAGCCAGAGCTGTCCGAAGACGTCTCCGTGGTCATGTGGCCGGCATGACTAAACACCAAGACGCACGGAACGCTGTTACCTTCCCACCAAAGTGGTACCTATTTATCTACTTGCAATTGCTTGCTTTCAAACTGCTAGGTTGGCAGGAGCTGGAACTAGAGACGGGAGCTCACTCCGTCATGCAGCACTCTCAGGTCTCGAACTGCTGAACTACTGACCTTCCACAGCCTGCAGTTCAGCATCTTAACCACTTGAGCCACTGCAGCTCCTTTATGCATAAACAGCCCCACAAAAACTGGGATAAAGCTCAAATTTATCTTTGAGGTTTATCTTTTAGCCTCCTTGCTTCCTTCCACAACTGCACGTAAACCAGTAGCCTGGTAAAATCAGATGACACACACACACAAAAATAACACCTGGGATTTTGTTTATATGGAATTATGGGTAGAAATGCAGACCTCCTAAGAAAACATTGTCAAATTGCAACACTTCCCAGACGCTCAGCTCCTTAAAGAATGAAATCCAAGTATCTCCCTATCTTCCCCACAAAATGTGTAATCCCTGGTGGAGGGAGGGTGACAATGGTGATGCTTATGGATGGGGAGGGGGGGATCTTCACATGCTTGTGATTAGCCATGAATTGACTTCCTTGGTTTGGTCACAGCCCTCTAGCCAAAGCAAGATTAATTTACAATGAAGCCTGATGGATTATGTTGCTGCATCTGTGCAGGATTTGGGTCCATTTATTATGGCCATCTGGAATATCCATTCCACTTCTGTAGTCTTTAGGAGGCACAATAAGTGATTGTGCAGTGATTACAAGCCCAGGAGACTGACCCTGCGTCCCCCCAGAAATTTCTAAATGGGCTGCCTCTGGAGATTGTCCTCTGCAAACAATTGCGCTCGGATGTTTGATATATGATTATGTGATTATGCACCCATGGTTATGTGATTATGCACCCATGGTTACTAAAATGGCTGGATAATTCCCAAATTGAATAATACAAGAAAATTGCTGTTTTAAATCATTACCATGATTTCCAGGATGGTAAACACAATTATGGGATTCTTAGGCATTAACAAGAACACTCCTGAAAAAACTCAGTGCGGTTTTTTTGTTTGTTTGTTTTGGGGTGCTTATCATTATTACCAGCAACATGCATCTCGTTCTTCTTTCATTCTCTCGATTTCCCAGGCAACGGTACTTCTCCCTTCCAACTGGACCCTTGCAAGAGATCAGGAAAGCGCTCCCAGCCAATCACCATTGGAGACAAGCCCCAGAGAAGCATTCTGAGGCCAACACACGTTGCTCTGAGCCGGATAGCATTTTTCTGAGGAATGAGAGATTTCAGCCATCAGGAACTCCTTAAATAGCAGTACCTGTTAAGGTACCCCTATGCTGGACACCTAGCATAAAGGCATGTGTCTTATAGCCGGTGAATAATCTATTCATCATACATAGTCATACCCACACATCCCCTTTTCTTAATTCAAAGACTGCAGTAACGTGTGGGGGGAGTTTGCCTTAGTTTGTGAAAGAAGACAAACCACAACAAAGAAGGATGGCAAATACAGAGTTATCAGTAGAAAAAAATATTGTGCTTACATAAAGAACATGGATACAGCCCAGAATTTAAAAACAAAACAAAAAAACCACTGATGACTGGTATTTTCTTGCTGGGTTGCTGCCATTTGTTCACATGGGAAACAGTGCAGAGAAGTGAGCCAAGAGGCACCTGCTTCAGAAGTCTATGAAACCGAACCCCTTTGTCCATTCTGCTTCAAATTTAGGAGTGTTTAGATTAGAGGGAGAAAGATATTCTATATAAATGTAGCAATATTATCCATCAAAACAACTACCCCAGACCCTCGGATTGTTTCTCCCATTGAAAAGAATGCTCCCCAAACCCTGAAACTCAAAAAAAAAAAAAAAAAAAAAACCAAACCCCCCCCAACCCATGGATATGAATCCTGAACTGGCAGTGTCCTGCCTGAAAATCAGGAATAAATAGTAAAGGTATCCTTCCCGAATCCCAGAACCAAAATTGCAATGAATATTTTTCCTTGGAACATACCTGAAGGTAAAACCCACAATAAAACCCACTTGTGGGTTTGGATGCTACCAAATTTTACCGTACCACTGTTCTGTCCTGAAAAACCTCAATTCCTCTTGGGCAAATCAAAACTGCAGATCTTTATTATGCCGTGTTCTGTTCACTAATCCAGTCAGGTGCCATCTGGATTAGTGCCCTCAGATCCAGACAGCAAAGCTTGAGAGCATCAACAGGTGCTGGAAACCAAGACCCAACCCACAATCTTATACCTAGTGAACCTGTTGATCCAGCAAGGAGCCTTCTGAAGCCTCAGCCTAAACAGAGTGGGAAATAATCAGACCTGCTGGCAGGTGTGGAGCTCCTGTGGCTGCACTGTGCCTTGGCCAGGATCCTGCAAAGAATTACTGTTCTCACTGCCTGGTTCTGGGAGTGGGTTATGTGCAGCCAGCTGAGCACTTCGCATCCTTTGGGCCACCTTGGCCCAGACCTTCTGCCATTGCCATTCCTGCAGAGTGAGAGTGCCCTCTGGGAGGTTATGGGCCCAGGTCTGCATCCTGCCCAGGGGAGGCTTGGTGACTATTTCAAGGGCCAGTGGCAAGGCCGCCTTGGCAGGCTCAAGCAGGACGGCCTCTGGTGTTGCTGGACCATTGTCAGCAGGCACCTCAGCCATGTTAGATTTTCCTCGGTCCTCCTGGCCCTCCTCAGCTGGTAGGGTTGCCATTCCCCAGGTTCAGGTGGGGGATCTCCTGGTTTGGGGAGATTCTGCCCACCACCAGCCAGCAGGTTGGTGGGGGAAAACCCACCTACAAACAGCAACATCCCACCTGGAAGCAATGTCACCACATCAGGGACATTGCATGGAGATGTTCTGGTTTGGGGGCAAAACTCTATGGCCTCACCCCAATTTTACCATAGCATTTCGCGCAAAAACCAGAGCATCATCCTTGACATCGCCAGCACAATGATGTCATTTCCACTTGACATCAGCACATTGAGGATGTCCCTGCCCACTCCTGGAACACCTCCCAGATCCCCCCACTGGTGAGATGAGGGGACGTGGCAACCCTGTCAGCTGGTGGCTTTGGCTCCTGGGGCTCTTCCTCTGAGGACTCTGAATCTGAGTGGCTGAGCTGATCAGAGGGGATCTCTGAGGCTCAAGGAGGAATACAAAATTTTGAAGCACTGTAATAAAGACCGGTAAACACAGGCAACATCATAAGAGTGGATTACACAGTTAGAGAACAGAGAAATTAAAACAGCACAATGCATCCAATAAACTGGCTTGTCCAATTACAGAATAATGAAACAAAGACAGTATAATACATCCAACAAACAATGCAATACAGGGGAAAGGGAGACATTCTAAAATTTCCACAGATAATTAAACCAACAACTCTGCAGCACAATTCTGTTTTACCCCATCCCTATTCCCTTTATAAAAATACCCTTTAGAACAGTTCCATATAGGTGCATAAACAGTTCCATGCAGGGCTCTTTTTGTAGCAGGAACTCTTTTGCATATTAGATGACACACCCCTAATGTAGCCAATCCTCCAAGAGCTTACAGTAGCCCCATAAGAAGAGCTCTGTAAGCTCTTGGAGGATTGGCTACCTTAGGGGTTGTGTCACCTAATATGCAAAGGAGTTCCTGCTACAAAAAGAGCCCTGGTTCCATGTACGTATTGTGCATAAATGGTATGTAACGTATTAATAGTATAAAATGATATAAAATGGTGCACAAATTGCATCTCATGTAAGGCTACTAACCTCAAGGTGGGACCTGGAGTTCTCCTGGAGATACTGCTGGTCCTCAGACTATCGAGAATAATTCCCTTGGAGGAAAAGGCAGAAATGGAGTGTAGCCTCTTATAGAATCTCGTCTCCACTGAGCTTCCTCCTCTTCCCAAGCTTTTCTCTCCCCAGGCATCACCCCATATCTCCAGGAATCTCCTAAACTAGAGCTCATAACCCTAGTTGAATTATATTAAAGTAGCAAACAGATTGTAATATGCATGGTTGCCAGCCTCCAGGTGGAGCTCGTAGATCTCCCACTGTTCCACCTGACCTCCAGACAACAGAGATCAGTTCCCCTGGAGAAAATGGGTGGACTCTAGGGCATTATATCCCACTGAGGTTCCTTCCCTCACAAACCCCACCCTCCCCAGGCTTCACCCCCAAAATCTCCAAGTATTTCGCAAACTGGGAATCCTGGTAATATGAGCAACAAAAATGGGTGAAGTGTGTGCCTCTCTGCATGTGGGTGGTTTCCTTACAGAACTGGATGAAATATGGGTAAGCTACTGTCTGTAAAACTTCTTATGGGATTTTGTGGTAGGACTGCCAACTCTGGATAAAAAAAATTCCTGGAGATTTGGAGTATAGAACTTGGGAACAGCAGGGTTTGAGGAGGGGCCTCAGCAGGGAAATAAGTCCATCCTCTGAAGCTGCCATGTTGTCAAGGAAAACTAATTGTAATTGCAACAGAATTCCAGGCCCTGCTTGGTGATTGGCAGCCCTTAGGGTTGCCAGACCCCCGGTGGAGGTGGGGTCCCCTTCTGCAAGGCCCAACTTCCCTGCCACCAATCAGCTGTAAAAAGGGAGAGGCCGCGATGTGTCTAGTCACTGCCCACGTGATCCAGAAGTGATGTCATTGTTTCTGGGTTGTTGGGGTGACACTCTGGTATTTGGGCAAAAACTCTACGTTAGAAGCCAAATTTACCATAGAGCTTTTGCTCAAATACCAGAGCATCGCCCCAATGTCCTGGAAGTGATGACACAGACACGTTGCTGCACATCAGATGAGCCTCCCTGCTGCTCCCAGTAAGTCCCCCCCATCCCCCACCAGTTACAAGGAGGGACCTGTTTTTCTTTTGCAGCCTCCAAATAAAGAAACCAAGCTGGAGATAAGTTAAGATCTTGAGTGGGAGACAGTTGTGTCTGTGGCATGTTAAACATGTGACCCTTCTAAGCCCGACTGTATCGAATGTCCCAAGTAACTTTCAGAATGGATTCTGTAGAATGTAAAATTGAAATAAGAAGACCCTTTAATTGGTACCTCCTTACTAATGGCCATTTTGACCTGTCAGATATCCCATGACTACTATTCATGCATCAATGATTTACGCTCCTTTCAAATATACAACTGAGGACTGATACACATGAAGCTGCTTTGAGACCACCCCATCTGATGCCCATTCCCAAACAGGAAGTCCAATTTAAGGGTTTCAAAAGAAGACTGGAAGCAGGACTTGGCCATCACTGCTGAGCAGGGGCTCACTTCTGAGCAGGGGAGGGGGACCTGTCTTACCAGAGGGCAGCACTTCGCAATGGCAGAGCCAGGACTGAACCTGGTCTGCACTCCAAGGGCACCTGCTGATGGCATGACTGGGCCACACCATTGGGTGTATATTTCTTGGTTTCCACTCACTCCTTGGACCTTGGAGGAAAATTTCAAAGGGTATTGAATGGAACATGGGGAAGGGGAACAAAGGCCTTCAGGTTGCTCCCTGACATCTGGCTGACTAGCAAAAGATAGAGCCCACCAGTGTTCCCTCTAAGCTGAATTAGTGTGAGATAGCTCCAAGTTTTTAAGCCTCCAGCTCACACATTTTTGCCTTAGCTCAGGAAGGATGGCTCCGGAGCAAGCTAATTGATGCAGTAGCCGAATTGCTCACTCACAACTTTAATGCCAGTAGCTCACAAAGTAGAATTTTTGCTCACAAGACTCCACAGCTTAGAGGGAGCATTGGCATTCACCCCAGGCAGCTGCGTCACAACCACACACCCTCAGCTTGGCCTTAGTCATATACTTTCTCATGCTTCTTTATAGCTTTAAAAATGGATTAGACAGATTCGTGGAGCAGAGATCCATCCATGGCTCCTAGTACCTGTGGTAAATAAAAAGGAGCCTCCATAGGTAGAGGAAGTAATCCTCTGAATGCCAGTGCTAGGAGTCAAGATCAATGGAAGGCCTTGGCCTCTATGCCCTGTTTGCCGGCCCTCCAGGGCAATGGTTGGGCACTGTGTGGGAGAAGATGCTGGACTAGATGGACCACCAGTTTGATCCAGCAGGGTTTTTCTTATATTCTTACATGACTGAGGTACTCAATATTTTACTGCTCCTTATTCCCAGGCAAGGGTGGGGAGAAGGGTTATCTAACAAAATAACCTGCCCACTCACACAGTCATTGCTTGCTAGTTCATAAATCAAAGCTAATTAAGCTGAAGCCATCATTTCAGATGCGACTGAAATTTGCACGTGCATATTTAATAATGAATAATTGCCAACGTCGCTTTATCAGGAAAGACCTGTGCCATTGGATTTCTATTAATCTCTTTGGAAGGTAGTAAATGGAGGTTACGTGAGTCGATTAAAATTAATTTTGTATAGGAAGATCCGAAGATGAAATAATGATATCCTTTGCAAAAGGTAATGGGAACCAAGATGGGATCAAACTCCCGCTCTGTCCCCTATCCTCCTTGAGATAAAAATTTGATTGCTTTTGCTGCCTTCTGCATTAACAGCAACAGAGGCTGAATCAGTTTCTTTGGGTTATTTGTGTGCATTTTGGAAGAAGTATACTTCAGTAAATAATAAGTTTTTTAAATGCATTGATCTTGTGCTGGGACAGCCAAGTGCTCCATTTTATTCCTTTCACTGTTTTTTTCCCGTACACCTTTGAAAAATGGTATAAAGCAGGGAGGCCCAACCTTGGTGAGCTTGTGGATACTTCATTATTTTGAGAGCTGGGAATGGAGCTGCTATTGCTTTGGGAGCAACCACAAAATACTGGGAGATTATGTACATGCGTGCTGTGAAGTTGCAACCAATTTATGGCCACCCCAGTAAAGGGTTGTCAAGGCAAGGGAGAAGCAGAGGTGGTTTGCTGTTGCCTTCCTCTGCAGAACCTTCCTTGGTGGTCTCCCATCCAAGTACCGACCCTGCTTAGCTTTGGAGAGCTGATGAGATGGGGTTATACTGTGCCACCTTCCCTGCAACTGGGAGATTACAAGCCTCCTATGATGTGGGCCACTCTATTGAAGTGGGGACTTCCTGCAAACTTGAAGATGAGGATTCTTGGGGTCTTCTGACGCACCTCCTGTAACGCAGTGGAAGAAAGCATCTTTGCTTTAGGGAAGAGACACCTTGGGGAAGAAGGAAATGGGCACCAGGAAACACTGGCAGGCATCTTGACACACATGGGCAACTTATTGGAGACCACTGGTATAAAGGCTGAGGATGGAAGTGTGCTGCTGCCTTGTTAGAGACCCAAGCCTGGGTCTGCCGTTGGAGGGGGGTATTGCTCCTGGTCCCCTGTGTGGAACCCCTGAACAACTTCCCAGACCTGTGGGTCCTCAAGGTTGGATGCACACAAGAAAACCAGACCTTGTAAGAATATATAAATTTTTATTAAATTATTAAACAAATTGGCTGTTCAGTACAGTCTTTATGGCTTAGCAAGAAGAAGAAGATGAAGAAGCAACAAGAAAGCAACATCTAATATATTGAGTACCTTAGTATTTGATGGCCAGTCTCTTGCAGCATAAAATCCACACAGCATAAAAGCAATCTATAGACTGCAGTCCATCATGATGAAGCATAACCCATCTAAGCACACTAGCGTGGCGTTAGCATTATGTTAACGTAACCCTCTGTGGCCTGTACCCTTAGTATAGCTTCTTGCCCTCTGGCATCAGGTGGTCTCTCAAGTCCAATCAAGACTCTTCTTCGTTGGAAATTTCCCGAGAAAGTTGGCAACTGCTCCTAAGTGCCCCCTCCCATCTGGTTATACAATTGAGCACAGGTTCCCATGATTAACCAATTACCACATTCTTGAGCCTGGCCTTGAAAGAGATAAGGAAGGTAGCTGCAGCGACACTGAAATCATGAACATCTGCAAGCCGGACTAGGCCCTCTAATATTCATGTTAGCACATGAGGGGAGATTAGGGTGTTTGGCCTCACAATAATCTGCTTGGGAATCATAGTTTATATCCAACAGCAGTATCAGAAGGATATTTTTCCCAATGGAGGAAGGGAGCAGTTTCTGCTGGTTACCATTGCAGACCCACACACACACAGCCTGTCAAGCACTGGCTTGGGTGGTCCCTTATCCCCAGTGCCAACATATCAGGAGGTCCACTGAGATACAGCAGGAAAGGGAGGGGGAACAGAAATGGGAAATCTGTTTCAGTAAACTCTGTTCCTGTTACCATTCTTGTTGCTTTCAAGCCTATATGTAAGCTACACTGAGCTACAGAAGATTCGGAAACTTCTGGAGATCTGGGGGTGGAGCTGGGAAAGACAGGGACCTCAGTGGGGTACAATGCCACAGAGTCCACCCTCCAAAGTATCCATTTTCTCCAGGGGAACTAATCTCTGTAGTCTGGAGACTAGCATAATTCTGGGAGATCCCCAGGTCCCATTTGGAGGCTGGCATCCCTAAATCTGACATGCACTTTATCAGGTAGAACAATTTGAACCAAGCAACTTCAATTGTGAGTGATGGCACGTGTGCAAAAAGTTTGGCTGTACAATCTAGACCAATGTTGGAAACATTTTTGCAGCAATTTGCAGTTCACAATCGGCGATTAAACTGTGATTTGAACAGAGTGGTATTCTTTCCAGCCTTCATGATCGGGTGCCAGGAATTAACCCTGGTGAGTTCTGGCTGCAATTCTGATAAGACCAACATAACAAGAGAAGAGGGTTTAGTATAACAGGCTATCCTGGCTGAAAGCAGGTTCAGCTACATCAGAAATGGCCAAGGAAGAAGACAGGATGAGTTTACCCATCCACTGAACCAAGCCATTTTACCTGCTCTCTACAAATCCTACCCATTTTTAATAGACAGAAATAAAAACACTGTTCTTCTACAACTCCATTTGAAGGTTCTATACATATAATCTGTATTCTAATATAACATCTCTCTCCCCCCCACCCATCTCTTTAGGGGTATGAACGCCCTATCTTGACTGATAGCTACTTTGAAAAGTGACAATGCACAGAATATATTTTAAATACATTTTATAGTATTGCTATCTATCTCTCCCGCACATTCTGGAAAAGCAAAGGGCCCACTGCCACTCAGCCTTTTGAAAGCATCTTTTGGGAAACTCAAGTACACTGTGCACTTCTGCCTGCATTCAGTGCTGCTGAATTTGAATGAATTAAACGAAACTGAGAAAGACGATTCTTAGTCCTTTCAGACTGTTTGCTGACCTAATGCATTCTCCTCCAGCAGATCAGCATTTGCGGTGTTCAGAATGCTGAGGATGCAGAAATCCTCTAAGACAGTTGACTACCCTACTCTGGACCTAGAACAGAGTTTGTAAATTGGTGCAACCACAAGACTGGGCAAATCCTGTAAAAAGCCATTCAATCCGATTCTTGACAATATTGAACGATGCAGTGTAAACAACCAATGGATCTGCTGTAACTTCATGACAAAATGTTATATGGGAGCTCACAAAAACAATATTTGTTTTCAGTTCATCTTCATTTACAGACCTTTTACCTGTGTTAGTTTGTTTGTTTTCATTATCTGAATTATTGCTTACTTTTGTTCATTGCTTACTTTGCTTACTCAATGATCATTCCCAGTCATTGCTAGCTTCTTATTCATTGATTTTCCCTCTTCATTTTTACTATTCCCCTCTCTTACTGTATAGCCTAGGCTGGAGCTAGAACTGGTGTTTGGACCATTGCTGCCGCTGCCCTAGCCTAGCCAAAATGGAAGGGTAGCACTGGCTGAGAATCTTCCCCTCTCCTTGGCTCTCCTGGTGTCTTGGATACTTGTTTTGACAGGTTTGAGGTGCAGCATCTCATTGCCTCAGGGCACCTAACAGAAACAACTGAAGGTACACTAGGACTACATTTCCTAGATTGCACCAGGAAGACCATCTGATGTGACAATACTAATTGCCACAGGCCAAAAAAACTCATCATGGAATTCCTGAAGTGGATTTCTGACATGCTAACAACTCAACATGCCAAAGGCATGTGGAGACCTTTTGAAATGAACAAACATGTCACATAAACACAGAAAACTCCCTATAGTGAATGTATGATGTAGATCAGACCTTATTATCTTAGCCTTCAAGTTACACTAGATCATCTATTGATGGTAAAAATACCCCAGCCCACCAAGGAATAGAGAATGGTTTAAGACAGCTGATAGCATCAACTGTATGTTGCTGGCCCATGGTATGGGCATGCCTAGAAGACCATCCTCAGCCGTTTCAGGGAGCCCCAAGGGGATCATGCCCCCACCCCAAAGCAGAGACATCACTGGGCAACATCCCTGATGCAATGACACTCTAGGTGAAGTGACATCATTGCATCACTGACATTGGGGGCGACACTCTAGCTTTTTATTTTACTTATTTATTTTACTTTTGGGCAAACTCTATGGTTTTGAAGGCAAAAAACCATAGAGTTTTGCCCAAAAACTAGAGCATCATCCTTCGGACATTGGCAACACAATGACGTCCCTTCCAGGTGATGTCATTGTGCCACTTGCATAAAGCATGCATGGCAGAAGACCTAGGGCAAGACCCAGGAGACCCCTGCCAGATCACAGGTAGGACGTGGCAACCTTAGTTCTGCTGAAGCTTGGAAAGCTAAGCCTTTTAACAGGATCACACACACCAATGTTGTCCTGGAAGGCTTTTTCATGCCTTTTATGAACTGTAATAAAGTCCATACTTCCTTTCTTCACTGCTGTTCCAGTGGCCATCCAAGGTTGCCGGCCCTCTCATCTGATGGTGAATGAATCAGTTCCACAGTATGCACAAAGCACCAAATGCCATGCCATGCCAAAGCATGAAGACAAAGGACTCCAAAATGCCATGAAGAGACCTCTCCAACACATGCAGGCAACCCCTTTCCTCCTCCCCCTCCCATACCTGCAAAGCTACATGTAGCTCAGAGACTCTGTTCATAGTTGCTTAGCAACTAATCATTCGCTCATCAAGAAGACAATGGTCTTGGCCCAATGACTCATCTCACTACACCCAGGTGCCAGCCACAAGTTTCTAGCTCTCAATATTGGCCACTCCTTAGCTCCCCTCCCCTATTCCTTCCAGCCAATAGTATATTTTCAGGGACAAACTAACCAGGAGGTGTGACCAGGGGATATGGCCAGCCCCCACACCCCCACATAAAAGGGGAAACCCGACCACATGCTCACCCCTTCTGCTCTACGACCCCTGTCTAAGCTTTATCTCTCTTATGTCCAGCTTACTATCCCAATACCCTTCCTCCATCTTTAAACTCTAGGACAGCAGCTAGAGTTCCACGTGTTCTTCCCCTCCTTCTTCCATTGGAACGGCTCATTCGATGAGGACAGGTAATTATTGCCCCACCAACGAACTCCTGCTCATGCAGCCGTGCTGAATATCTCTCTTTATTTTCTTAGTCTTGGTTAATTGTGTGTGTGTATGTGTATTGTTTGTGTATGAAGAAGATTTCCAGTAAAGGATTTTAATTCCAACCTAATACAGTCTCCCTGTCTGTTACTGGTATCTCTGGAAGGGTGGGACCTCTGTATAAACAGGTGATCGCTCCCTTAGCTGATTGCATATTGATAATAACTCACAAATCCCCTAATTTTGATAATAACTAAGAGCAATCAGGCTAACACCTATATCTACATTTGCCCAGCAGGGAGGGCCGGGTATAAATTTGATAAATAAATAAATAAAATGCCTCTATTCTTCGCATGGCATTTAGTGGTTGGCATTCCACTCAGTAGTTCATGAAAAAATGAGAGGAGGTGGGGATGGAGAAGTAGATGCCGAGCTCTAAATAGGACATACAAAACACCATCTTGAATTGCATTCACAAAGGACTTTTTTTTTAAATCACACCCAGCTCAGTTAGGTGTTTACCTGTTGTTATGGTTTGAACCTGGCAGAGTGCCTAGTAATACTGCTGGGGTTTCTTGGTTTCTAAAACACCTTTACATCTGTGCAAAAAGAAAAACCTCAGCTGAGGGACGGTTGTTCTATGCTGTATCTGGTTTGAAAGCCAGCTACAACACCTGTTGTATTCCTCAGGAACGTTCATGTGGTACAAACAGACAAGGAAAGAAATCTTCTGGGATGCACAGAGGAGCCTTCACAGCAGGCCATATTCATTATGTTCTCCTCGTGTGGCACCAGCCCATGTTCCTGCCTTCCCCTTTGACCAATATTATTGGCAGTCCAAGATCCGAGCACAGAACAAAGAAAATTACACGTGACTTGAGATAAGCCCCGTCCCTGATCAAGATGTCCAGAGGAGAAAACGTGCAGCCTGTTTTGAGTCTGTGGTATTACAGATGTAGAAAATTCAAGATCTTTTTCTATATATATGTATATGTTTTTGATCCAAAAACTCACACCATTCAGATTTTTGGCACCTAAATTATATATTACGTCAAATATTTTATCCCTTGCCCCTTATTAAAAGATATTATAGCATTGGGAAAAGTGCAGAAAAGGGCAACTAAAATGATTAAGGGGATGGAACAGTTTCCCTATGAAGAAAGGTTAAAGAGGTTAGGGTTCTTTAGCTTGGAGAAATGACAACTGATGGGTGACATAATAGAGGTTTACAAGATTATGCGTGGGGATAAAAAAGATGGAGAAAGAAGTTCTTTTCTCTCTTTCTCACAACACAAGAACTCCTGGGCACTCAATGAAATTAACGAGCAGTAGGCTTAGTACAGTTAAAAGGAAGTACTTCTTCACCCAGAGAGTAAATTCACTGCCATAAAAAGTGGTGGTGGCTACAGGCATAGGCAGCTTCAGGAGGGGATTAAATAAATACATGGAGCAGAGGTGCATAGATGGAACAGTATGTCTGGAGCAGTGATGCACTGTATCCCTAATGCTTGTGGGGGTAACAGTGGGATGGCTTCTGGAATTCTGGCCGCATTAGTGGACCTCCCGATGGCACCTGGGTTTTGGCCACTCTGTGACACAGAGCGTTGGATGGGTCATTGGCCTGATCTATCATGGCTTCTGTTATGTTCTTATTTCCCTTGTCATGCAAATGAAAGCCGGAGTATTTGCAGGGGAGATCTGTCAGGCAAGAATGTGTGCCTTCCCACTTCTCTACAAATTTTAAATTGTGGCCGGGGGTTGTCCCACCCCAGGGTATTGCAGCCTGGGGGAATTGGTGGTCACTGCAGAGATTAATTTATTTGTACTCTGCATTCCTTCCCAATGAGGATCCAAAGTTGCTCCTGCCTACCAGTCTTCCGCTATAAATGACCCCGTTCCCAGAGCCTCAGCAACTGTGTGGCTGTGACCATCCATTCGCCAAACTGTGTCTTTGGCGCTGGACTTGTGTTTGTGGATGAGGAGTACCCAGTGCCAGGTGATAAAAGTTTAATTGAATAAATAAATAACACTGGGAAGGGTTTCCAGCTTGCAGTTCATGATGTGGCTAGGTGGTCTGCTGTCCCCAGGAAGAAGGCCAACAGCCCACTGAGGGCATGCAAAGCCCTCTCGTACACCCCAGTTTCTCCTCAGATCTTGGCTAATAGACAATAGATATTTCTCTGATAGGGGATACGTGGATGGTTGACAGTGTGGTATAAGGAACTTTTCTCCTGTATGATTCCCTTTGCACATAGGGGTGGCATGGTTGCTAGCACACTAATCCCAGGAAATGTCTAAGTGCAGAAACTTTGGCCCAGCATTTAAATGGGGGAGCAATTTCCTGCCCTCTTACAGTGATAACCTATGCAGGGTCATTCCAGTCTAATGGGAATGATTCTATATAGGATTGTAATGTTAGCTTCCATATGAAGCTGCTAGAACCAAGTACTTTCAATGCTCTCAGTACTTTTTTTAATATGCTTATTTATTTATTTATTTATTTATTTATTTATTTATTTATTATTCACACTTGTACCCTGCCTTCCCCGATATTCAGGCTCAGGAGGGCTCACAGTCAGTACATAAATACAGTTAAGAAAACATAAATCATATAAAACAATTAATATAAAACAATTCATGGATAATACAGTTACATAAAGTGCTGAAGATAGTTATTAAAGATGGCTTATTACGATGTTGGCTCTAAGAGTTTTTCTGCTCAGGATCTTCCTGCGGCCCGGGTTAGATGTTAAAGCCATGATGTTAAAGACCAAGAGCCAGGGAATTACTAACAGTGGCGGCACCCTAAGCAAAAGCCTGGTGGAAGAGCTCCGTCTTACAGGCCCTGCGGAACTGCAAAAGGTCCCACAGGGCCCTGATCTCCTCCGGGAGCTCATTCCACCAGGATAGGGCTGCCACTGAGAAAGCCCCGGCTCTGGTAGTAGCAAGCCTGGCCTCCTTAGGGCCAGGGAGGGTCAGTCGGTTTTGAGACCCCAACCGAAGTGCTCTCTGGGGTATATATGGGGAAAGGTGGTCCCGTAGGTATGCCAGACCCTGGTCATGTAGGGCTTTAAAGGTAAGAACCAGCACCTTGAAGCAGATTCGGTATGCTATTGGCAGCCAGTGCAATGTAATGGAAAGCAATAGAGATGACCTTCTAGGGATTCACCACATCCAGAATCCTATTAGTGATAAAGTGTGTTTTCCCTGCATAAGGTTCAGCTCTGGCCATCTCCATTAAAAGAATCATAGGTAACAAGGACTGAGAAAGAACTCTGCCTGAGACCTTAGGGAGTTACTGCCAGGTGGAGCAATTCTGACTCAGTGTAAAGAAACATCATAGTCAATGTCTTCCTGTGGTCTTTTTCCACCAATATCTGTTGTAGAACCAAACAGAAAGTCATTTTTTTTAAAAAAATGATTTTATGTCTTTATAGTTTCTGCAGAAAATGGGAGCACAGTCTGGCAAAGTTATGGAAGCAAGAGAGGACAAATTTGTGATCTCCACCTAATCCATAGGGCTTCTAGACCACCTAGACCCAGCAAGAGATCAGTCTGCATGCAGAATCAGACTTCTGAGTGCATAGCCGATGTAGATGAAAATGCTTCTTGAACACACATTCTGTTCCACATCCAGGAGAAGCAAAGTGGACATCATCCTAGCTCAGGCCCCAAGGAGATCCAACACATCCAGCTGCAGAACATATGCCTGACATCCTCCTGAGCTGGGAATTCCCCCCCCACAGCCCCCACTGCAGACCTAATCAGGTGCCAACATCAGCAAGAAGACCAGTGAGTTTATCCATCTTTGTCTTCACAGCACTTTCAACAACCATCACCAATGGGAGTTCTGAGAGCTGGGAGGCATTGATGTCACCTGCTCAGAGATGTGTCAGTGGCAACCAGAACTGGAGGGTTGGGGAGAAGACTCTGAAGAACATCTGCCCCACATCATGCCTAACCTTTGCTGCTACTGCTGTTAATGGCAGCAGAGCTAAACATAGAAACAGAGCTGGAAGGGATCCAAAGTGTCATCTAGTCCAACCTCCTGGACAATGCAAAGAAATTCACAGCTGCCTCTGCCCTGCTCTCCCAGTAACCCCTGCTCTATGCACAGAGGAAGGGAAAAAACCTTCCAAGATCTCTGGGCCAATCTGGCTGAGCACTGCCTCCTCCCTTCCTGCCTTCCCTCTCACACTCTGCCAAAATTCAGCTAGGAGCTGCAGCACTTGGACATCAGCCCAGGGTTTGTCTCCCACTGTCAACAGCATGTGGACTGATAGCCCAAAGGCTCCTTTCTTTTCCTTGGACGTTCCCTCAGATGTCCGGAAATACTTCCAGCGGTTCCATCATTATCAGAGGAGGAGCAATCAACAGATTATTTTTTTTTTGCCACTGTCTTTGAATCCCCCCTCCTATAATCTCTTGAAAATCCTTTCTCAAAAATGGTCCACCATCTTTGCAAAGCTGGATCTTGGGGAAAAGGAACAAACGAAGTTGCCGCATTCTGAAAGCTGGATTCCTTCTCATCTTCCACAGACTCACACCAACTGTTGTCTTCAAAGCTCTGCAGAATATTGCACCCGGGTGATGAATGCACAGGGCTCGGCACAGTGGGTGATTAGTGAGTTATAGGCTATTCCAGACATTGTGGGCTGCTGTCGATGTGGAAGAGCCGAATGTCATCCGGTGTCCATATATAACTATAGCATACAATCAAACATCCAGAGTGGGAAGGAACCGCTCCATTTTACATCATCATCAGTAAGTGTTGTTTTAAAACAGGCTGTGACTTTCATTCACTCAACCTTTTATTAGGTAATTGGATTTTATGTCGCCACATTATTGCAATTAAATGGGACATTTCTCATCCTTTGCAACGTCCGTTTCACTGACTGTTCTGTTCATTGCCTAACCTAAGGAACCATCCATCCTCCCTTCTGGAAACAGCAGCAGTTGTGACACTCTGGCTGCACTAATGCTCCTCAAGCCGTCTTTTCTTATAACCCTACTGAACATGGTGGGACTTCCTTCTGAGTAAACATGCACAAGATCAGGCTGAGAGAGTGACAGAATGTCTCACATATTGAATTACCTGAGCGTGGTTCCATGGGGGAATAAAACCCTGTTTGTTTTCTGCAGGCTTAATTCCTTCACCATGCAATGCATATGCGTAACTTGGATTTACTGATGGCCCTTTGGGTAGTCTCAGCCTCAGAGTTCCCCAGCTGTAAAATATAATCTGCAGTTGATGGTTTGGCTCAGCTTTTGAGGTATCCACTCTGCATGCAGGCTACTTTCTGATGTCTGTTTGTAGCACATGTAGTCGAGATTGTGCTGTGATTTCTGGAGCCCTGAGACCATGAACGGATGATTGTGTTTCTTTATAAGGAATTTATAAACATGAGCAATAAAAGAATATTTCCTATTGGCTCTGCTCCTAGAAGTACGGGCTCTTTGTGCTCAGGAACCACCTTGTACCAGACAGTGTGATTCAGGAGATGAGTCCACCCTGTTTACTACTGCCTTTGCAGCACTTAGTACCTGAAGCTAAGTTGGATGTTTGCACACATTGCCTTCCCTTCAGTTTATTGGCTCTTTCCCCCTTCCTGTCCATTACTGATGTGCATGTGGACACTGAGTGAGCACTGCAAAAAAGCAATCTTGGTGTGACAATAAATCTGAATGTATCAAGATTTCTGTTAACCAGTACACTGGCGTAAATGGGTGTGAACAAACACAGCAAGCTAGACGCAGTCATACGCAAGATCCCATCAAGACTTTTTTTCTACGGTATTTTGTCAAAGCGCATGTGCTGATGAACAGAGACAAACTATAGAATTGTAAAGTTGGAAGGGACATTATAAGCTATCTGGACCAGAGCATTCCTGACAGATGGCTGTCTACCCTCTATTTAAAAAAAAAAAAAAACCTCAGGAGAGGGAGAGACCACTCACACCAAGGTTGCTGTCAAATTGTTCCTATGATTAAGATGTTTGGCTGAAACTTGATGTTCTGTAGCGTAATCCTAGGATGTTGAGTTTTGTCTTCTGGAGCAGTAGAGAACCAATCCTTGCCCATTTCAATGGGATAGTGCTTCAGGTATTTGAAGATATTCTCTCTTTAGGTATTCTTGCTTCCCCAGGATAAACATACAAGTTGATCCGGTATGTCCTTGCAGGGAGGGTTGCCAGCTCCAAGTTGGGGAATACCTGGAGATTTGTGGGGTAGAGTCTGAAGAGGGCAGTGTTTGGGGAAGGGGGGAACTCCTGCTGGGTATAATGCCATAGAATCCCTCTTCCAAAGTGGCCATTTTCTCCAGGTGAACTAATCAGTTGTAATCCCAGGAGAATTCCAGCCACAACCTGGTGGTTGGCAACCCTGCTCATAGAGCTTGTTTTCCACATTCCTGAGCATCTCTGAACCCTGAGCATCTATTTCTATTCTTTTTTAAATGGCATAAAGGAGCTGAGGTAAAGGTAGAGGTTTCCCTTGCTCGAAAGCCAGTCGAATCCGACTCTAGGGTGTGGTTCTCATCTCCGTTTCCAAGCCGAAGAGCCAGCACTGTCCGAAGATGTTTCCATGGTCATGTGGCCAGCATGACTAGACACCGAGGTGCATTGAATGCTATTACCTTCTCACTGAAGTGGTAATTGCAATTTCTTGTTTTTGAACTGCTAGGTTGGCAGGAACTGGGGCCAGAGACAGGAGCTCACTCCGTCATGTGGCACTCAGGTCTCGAACTGCTGAACTACCAACCTTCTGGTCTTCAATTCAGCATCTTAACCACTGAGCCACCACAGCCCAAAGGAGCTGAACGATACAGCAAATTGTATAGGCTTCGATTCTGAAACTGATTTTATAACTTTTTTCCCCTAAAACCAAAAATTAAAGGAAAGTAGAATGTGCACCAGGGAGAGAACTTCTGGAACAACAGGGAAAAATCTCTTCCTCACGTCTGCTCTTTTAAATGTCTCCCCAAACCCTTTGCTTCAAGAAAAGAAATATTAACTGTATTTGTCTGCCAAGCAAACATCAGATACCATGCAAAAATAACTGTATTCTGTTTATCTCAGTGGTATTTTTTTAATGTTGGTTTCCCCCCACACTAATACAGTACTGGGACAACACCAGCTTACAAACCAACTAAGACACATCTTAGAAGATTAGCTTAATAATTCTAATATGTCCAATCATATTTAGGCCAACTGGGAAACCAAAAGGGAGAGAAGTGGAACCAACTTTTATTAGGCTGGCAAAACCCCAGTCCTTGGCACAGACTAAATGACAGTGACAGCATCTGGAAAGGCATTGATAAGAAAATCTTGCAACAAAGTTGTGCTTTATTGTAATTCTTCTTATTTATTAATTTGCGTCTCATGTGATTTTACTTTGACTCCATCTATTGGCAAACAAGTGCATGAAGGCATAGTCTTGTGCTTTCACAAATGCTCAAAAAGGACTTTTAGCAAATCATTCGGGAACAGGAATCAAAATACCCTGAGCTGAGCTGTTTTATGGGCATGTCCCTTTGTAAGGGTTGGATCCAGCCAGCTTTTTCACACAGATACAATCTTGCCCAGTTGAGTTCCTTATCGCAGTTCCATTCTACATGGCTTTTGTTCCTGCTGGTATCGTGATCACCAGCCCAGTTTTTTTGTTGTTCAAAGAGAACCTTGTCTTCCCTTTTCCGGCAACAGAAAAAACGGGTTAGAACCAACCCAAGGTGTTTGATCAATAAAACAAGGATGTAATTTCATCATATGACTAAACCTTATTTCCATTGTCACAACCACATCGTTTCATGGTAACACTTTGATGATTTCCTTCCCAAAGCAAGAGCTGTTCAACATCTGAGAAGATGCATATCACTTTATAACAGATTCATATTTAACAAAATCATTGCTAACTTGGGATGAGTCTAGGATGCTAGGATGCTCAATTTTTACAAAGCAGATTCATGAAAACTGATTTTACCATGTTCACAATGCCTGCTTTCCTTTCAGCAACGTGCCTCAGGTGATTGCATTGATGATTTATTTGCAATTTAAAACAACCATTAGTTTGTGGAGGCTTGTGTTGGCACAGTGGGTGGCAGTCAACATTATGCTTTAACACCTGCCAGTTCAGTTCATGTCCCGTTTGCCAGTTGTGATCAGGAATCTAGTTGTTCAGTGAGATATTTGGATGTATCCGAATAAATTCAGATTTGCCCGTTTTCTTGCAAAATTAGATTTTCTTGCTGTTGCCACTTGCCTCTGGTCTGTTGCTTTGGCCGGCTCCAATTTTTAAAGAGTACAGAATAAAAGGGGATTGGGGGGGTATTTTTTTTAGTTGAGACTTACTATTTATATCTCTGTGTGTCTTCAGTGTCTGTCTATGAACCCAGCAGTAAGCTACCCTAGGGTCTGGAGCAAAACATAGCCTGAGTCTGCATCCATACCACAACTAGTGACCAAACTGAATGCAGCCCATCATTTTTGTTTTTCAAATTGTTCAGCATACCCCCACAGGCATCAAAAACAAAACAGCTAATTAAGTCCCTGATTGGCCACCATACTTGGCGTAGTGGAGTAGTGGTTAAGAGCGGGGACTCAAATCTGGAAGAACCGGGTTTGATCCCCCACTCCTCCACATGCAGCTGCTGGTGTGACCTTGGGTCAATCATAAGGTCTTTCACAGTTGTTCTCTCAAGGGCAGTTCTTGAGAGAGCTCTCTCAACCCCACCTACCTCACAGGGTGCCTTTGGTGGGGAGGGGAAGGGAAAGGGATTATAAACTGCTCTGAGACTCCACCAGATAGTGAAGGGCAGAGTATAAATCCAATCTCTTATCTTCTTCTTCTTGGTCTACATTCAGTAAAATGGATCACAAGTTGTACAGGAGGAGGAGGAGAGATTGGATTTATACTTCACCTTTCATAGAGTCTAAGAATGACTTACAATCTCCTTCCCTTCCTCTCCCCACAACAGACACCATGCAAGATAGGTGGGGCTGAGAGAGCTCTGAGAGACCGGTTCTGAAAGAACTGTGACTGACCCAAGGTCACCCAGCTGGCTGCACGTGGAGGACTGGGGAATCAAACTCGGCTCTCCAGATTAGAGTCCACCTCTCTTAACCACTACACCAAAAGTCCTCAAACAAAGAAATAAAGATGAAGAAACATTTTCACACGTAGACGATAGTCATTTTTCTCTGTGCACTTGATTTCCATGTGCATTCTTTCACAGTCTTGAGGATTTTGTCATTTCAGAGGGTCTATTGGGACATGCCTTGCCAAATCAATTTTGGATGAGCATCAAAGAAGCATTTTGTTAGCTCAACAGGAATTAGCTGTAATGAAATTAATAACGATGGATTTGCATGCACTAATTTGTAATAATTACCTGGCATCCATTCACATCAACGAAAGTGGAAATGTTGCACGTTACAAGGCAAACATCATTGCTAGCAGACCTTTCATTTATGGATTTGATACCTTAGTGATAAAAGTCAATATGAGAAACAAATCGTTGCATTGCATTGAAACAAAATATTGTTTTTGTTATGAATGATTAACCTTCAGAGCTGGCAAGTGTGCAACAGAGCTGCGTTACGAGAACTTATATCCAAATGCCAGGTGATTATTACAGTTCTGCTTATGTCCTTTGCCACATACTAATACCCACTGGTAAGAATGAACTATGCTATTTCATTTCACATTGTTTGTCTAGAGCCTGACTGTGGAAATACACTGGAAATAAATCCCAAGAATGCAAGCTGGGGCAATCTGTTCTGTCTCAGAATTTATGCATCTGACACATCAGGACACATTAATAAAGCGAAAAGGTGCTAAACACTAAAAATTACACCCATAAAACAGTTGGCTAAAGTTCAGCAAAGTAGCCCAACAATTTAAAAATAATAATAATAATAAAATAAGGAGAAAAAAGTGGATTCTTCAAGTATAGGCTGGCCTTAAAAGCACTGGCAATTTGCAAGTCTGTGACTCTCAAAATACTTTGATTTGGAAGGGTCTGAGTATTATGACAGAAGGAATTTATTCAGCCAATGCCATTAATAATTGTAATCAATGTTCCTTCTAAGCTCTGGAGTCCTGTGAGCAAAAATTCTACTTTGTGAGCTACTGGCATGAAAGTTGTGAGCAGGTGATTTAGCAGCTGCAGAAATTAGTTTGCTCTGGAGCCTTTCTTCCTGAGCGGAGACGAAAATGTGTGAGCCGGAGGCTAAAAAACTGTGAGCTAGCTCACACTAACTCAGCTTAGAGGGAACACTGATTGTAATAGCCTTCTCTATCATGGCCTATTGTCATCTTTCTTTTAAACTAAAAATCCCCAGATGCCACAGTCTGCAAGGGCATAACAACACAAAGAGAGCAATGCTAAACTGGTCCACTCAGAATCTTGATCAGGTCTATTTAACGGGGCTTACTCCCAGGAAAGATGGCACTGAAAACATAGCATTACAGTACAACCCCCCACACACATTTGTTTGTTGACGTTCCTAATGAGGACAGCCCTTGAAATCAGGTAAGATGGAAGCATCATAGAATTCGTCCTTGTCTAGAATTAACCGCTAACTCATTCTTTAACATCTTTTCTTAAATCTCCAAGGGACAATCATTTCAAAACATTTACATAACACAGAACAAACATGATTTTCATAATGGGTGCAGAATCTTCCATGATATCCCACGAGGCCTGGAAACGAATCAAGAAAGTGTGAATCATTGTTTACCTTGGAAACAGTAGCCTCGAGCCCAGATGAAATATGTTAATGGACTTGTACAACTCTAAAAGTAGCATAATGGTGACTCAAACAACTTCATTACTTACTACCAATACACTATCTTGCATGTAGGGAATAAAATGCTTACAAGTATCGTATGACAGTTTTCTCTTTGTTCTTGAGCTTATTGGCATCCTAGCAAACTGTCCATCACAGTAGGTGGGCTGCGTGGACTGAGGGCCAGTATATGACAAAAATGTTAGTACAGTGAGCAGTGTTAAGATTGCCAAGATCCAGGTGGTGCCTGGAGACATCCCAGAATTAAATTGGTCTCCAGATGACAGATGTCAATTTCCCTGGAGAAAATGGCTGCTTTGGAAGGTGAACCATATGGCGTTATACCCTCCCTAAACCCCACCCTCTCCAGACTCCATCCCCCAAAACCCCTGGTATTTCCCAACCCAGAGATGGCAATCCCAGGTACTTATATTTCATTTATTTACTTAGGCTATTTTTACAGAATTTTCTAACACAAGCGATCAAGATGGATCACAAAGAGAAAATAATAACCGATAACAGCCATTAAAATATCTATCAACTTATGAAATCATGCAAGAAAATCATAAAAATCAGCAACAAATATATTAGGGGTACACACAACTGGAAAAAGGTTGCTGGGAAGGGCAAAACAGAGCTTTGCTTGAACTTAAAGAACACAGTAAAGAAGTCCAAAGGAAAAAAATATATATATAATAACGTAGATCCAGGTGGTCAGCTGTGTTGGTCTGAAGCAGTAGAACAAATTTAGAGTCCAGTGGCACCTTTGAGACCAACAAAGTGTTATTCAAGGTATGAGCTTTTGTGTGCATGCACACTTTTTCAAATACATTGGAATGGTAGGTAAGGTTCAAACTTACAGATGGGCTGAACAGCAAATTAAGATGATGAAGATGTGCAAAGACAAAACAAAATAAGAAGCTGAAGTTATACAGTCAACAGTTATAAAGCAATAAATGTGTCAAAATAGCAGATAAATGTGTAAAGGTATCTTTTCTAATTGTGGAAAGTAAACTGATACTCTCCATTCTCTCCTCTCAGGCATGGAGTTCACTTAACAGCATTTTTTGTCTTTTTTTTTTTTTTAGGTGGAAGCAGCGAAACATCCCAATATTTCTTGCATTGCATTTAGTATTCTAGTATACTATTCTGAAAAAGAAATACACTAAAATACAAAGGATATATAGTCCTTCTTGTTGAGAATACATATGTGAGGACTGAATGAGTTAGCATATGTAATGAGATAAGAAACCAATATTCCTGTTGAGTCCTGGGGAGGTTTTTGTTCCAAGTATTGTAATTCAGCAATTTCCCTTTCCATTCTGTTCCTGAAGTTCCTTTATAATAAAACAGCTATTCTGAGGTCGCCCACTGAATGTCCTGGAAGGCTGAAGTATTCTCCTACAGGCTTCTCAGTCTTGTGATTCCTGATGTCAGGTTTGTGTCCATTTATCCTCTGGCGTAGGGTTTGTCCTGTTTGTCCTATTAAAACATTACAGGATTTAATTTTTCAGTATTCCCTCAATTTTCCGGGTTTTCCCATTGGAAAAACTGAAAATCCTCAGACTTTTTCACGCTGGATATTAGGAAAGACCCTGAATCGGATGGCCCAGGATAGCCTTATCTCTTCAGATCTCAGAAGCTAAGCAGGGTTGGCTGTGGTTAGTATTTAGATGGGAGACCAGCAGGGAAGTCCAGAGTCATTGTGCAAAGGCAGGCAGTGGCAAACCACCTCTGAACGTCTCCTGTCTTGAAAACCCCAAGGGTTTACCATAAGTCGGCTGCAACCTGAAGCCACTTTCTACCTCCCCTATATTGGGAATGAATTGAAATGCTTTGTAATACAAGGTTTCTCTCACTCAAAAAGAGGAAATAGTTTACAGGGAGGTTTCATACATTTTTAATCTGAAAAACTTTGCCTTAAGCAGCATTTTATTCATCCTAAAAGATAAATTATTTAACAGGAATTACTTTTCAGTGCTTCCCCAAAATTTTCCAATTTTTATTGGGGAAAATGGGGGGGAGGTCTCAGGGGGAAAAATACTGCCCCCCCCCAGCCCTCACACCTGGAAGAAATGGCAGCTTTAGAGGGCAAAATCTATGGCATTACACCCCACGGAGCATCCTATCTTTCCCAAATGTGCCGTCCCCCCAAATCACCCTCAAATCTCAAGCCATTGACAATCACATTCAAATGTAGCGCAAAAACTGTGAAACCACAATTTACCTTGTAAATAATCATTCAAATCCTGGTTTTCCTCAGCAAGTACTGATTTTTATTACCTTCCCTGTGACCCACCTCATCTTCAGAGAACTGGCCAACATGCCAGCCTGCAAAGGTGGCACTAAGAAACAAGCTAGAATTAAGCTGTGTCTATGGTGGTGGAGCAGCAGTGATACCCGTGTCTATATATTACATAAAACCATGGTTAAACACAAATAGGAAGAAATATCCCAATGGAAAACCACTGTATCTCATCTTGATTTGTCATACTCTAACTAATTGTGGTTTCTGGAGTGCCCTGTATTCAGACAGTCGTTAGTTTAATTAAACTATGTAATTCACAATGATCTCGAACTGAGTTACTGTTTCCATCTCTCCCCCTCCTAGCTTTCCCATCCCCACACCTCTTTTCCTCTTAGCAGCAAATATCCTTATGATATTTACAAGAGAAGTAATATTTGAATAGTCCCACAGTCTGGTATTTCCCCTGAAAATACCACAAGCAGTCAGGTGTCCATGATATTTCTATTGACATTAATATCCGCAAAACCTCACAAAAGTCTTTAGGGAACAATATATATATATAAGAGTTCTTCCACAGTTCAGATTTCATGCATTCAACTGGTTGATTTAAAACGGGGGGGGGGGGATATTTTTTGGAAAAGAAAAACGTGTGCGTAAGATTCATTTATTTTCCCAGAGTGATGCATAAGGGCAAAGATTACAGCAAAGAACAGGGATAGCTAGTCATCTGGAAAGGCAAACTGCAAGCACATGTGTCTTGGATCCGGATCAGGGTTGCTTTGGAGATGGAAGAAAAATCTTTGTTCAGCTTGGCTAATCAAAAAAGCCACCCATGGTGTTATTAGCGCCTTCATGGAGAAAAGACTGGCCCTTATCCCCCCCCCTTTTAAAGGAAATAATAACAGTGTACGGGATGATGGGGGGGGGGTCTTGATTTGTGCTTGTGTGCAAATGTTGAAGGATTAAACTTCCTTTCTCTGCCCCATACAGCCTTGAGTCAGACCGGAACTGCATGAAGTTGCAATCTGATCTGTCATATTAGTCCTGTCCGTTTTGGCCCTGGCAATCATTTCTGCTTCGAAAGAGCTGATGATGACTAACTTATATTTTATTAGAAAAGAGCAAGACTCTGGTAGCACCTTAAAGACTAACAAAATTTGTGGCAGGTTAGGAGCTTTCGTGAGTCACTTCTTCAGACTCCTCAGGTGTCGGAAGAAGCGAGCTGTGACTCATGAAACCCCATACCCTGCCACAAATTCTGTTAATCCTTAAGGCGCTACTGGACTCTTACTTTTTTCTACTGCTACAGACGGTCTAACGCGGCTACCCCTCTATTATTCTTAATTATCATTATCATTATTTCGTTTCTACAGTGCCCATAGCCAAAGCTCTCTGGGTTGTTTACAACAAGTATGACACAGTAAAATACAATAAAATAAAGATTAAATTTTAGACAGCATTAATTCAGGTGTTAGCAGTGAAGAGATATATTGGGTCTGAGAAAAGATCCTTCATATCCTCATAAAATAATATATTAATAAGGCACTGTGGCCTAATTGCAACATTGTCAGTATGCCAAGCCTCAGGCACTGATAAGCTTTTTTTCAGAGAGGAGAGAGTGACCCTGTGTCTTGACTCAGCCAGCTGTTCAGCACTATTTCAGACAATATTCACAGGATTATAAATGAAAATCAAGCTTATACTGAGGTAACCAACTGGTGCCTACAGCTCGGTCCTGTTAATTCTGACCGGCAGTGGCACTTCAAGGTTTGTCTCAACCCAGCTACTTGAGATCCCAGTGTTATGATGTATCACTATTCAGTGTTTATTCTGGTGTTAGGGTATTTGTGTGTGTATGCAGAGTACATCATGCAAAATGCTGGCCTGGATGAATTACAAATCGGAATTAAGATTGCTGGGGAAAGCATCAACAACCTCAGATATGCAGACGATACCGCTTTAATGGCAGAAAGTGAAGAGGACCTCAAGATCCTCTTGCTAATAAGTGTCAAAGAGGAGAGCACAAAAGTTGGCCTGAAACTCAACACCAAAAAAACTAAGATCATGGCATCCAGCCCCATCACTCCTTGGCAAATAGAAGGGGAAGTCATGGAAGCAGTGACAGACTTCGCGTTCCTGGGATCCAAGATCACTGCAGATGGTGACTGCAGCCATGAAATTAAAAAACGCCTGCTCTTTGGGAGGAAAGTGATGGTGAACCTAGACAACATAATAAAAAGTAGAGATATCACCCTGTCAACAAAAGTCTGTATGGTCAAAGCAATAGTATTCCCAGTAGTAATGTATGGCTGTGAGAGTTGGATTATAAGGAAGGCTGAGTGCCAAAGAACAGATTCTTTTGAATTATGGTGCTGGAGAAGACTCTAGAGAGTCCCTTGGACTGCAAGGAGATCCAGTCAGTCAATCCTAAAAGAAATCAGCCCTGACTGTTCCCTGGAAGGTCAAATACTGAAGCTGAAGCTCAAATACTTTGGCCACCAAATGAGAAGGGAGCATTCACTGGAGAAGACCCTGATGTTGGGGAAAATTGAAGGTCAAAGAAGAAGGGGACAGCAAAGGATGAGATGGTCAGACAGTGTTATCGATGCAACAAACATGAAGTTAAGCAAACTCCAGAGCACAATGGAGGACAGGAGGGCCTGGTGTGATGTGGTCCATGGGGGCGTGAAGAGTCGGACTCTACTATGCGACTGAACAACAGCAAAAGTGCCGCCAAGTCATAGCCAACTTATGGCGACCCCACAGAGGTTCCAAGGCAGGAGGAATTCAAAAGGTGGTTTGCCATTGCCTGCCTCTGTGTAGCAACTCTGGATTTCCTTAGTAGACTCCCATCCGAGTACTGCTTAGCTTCTGGGATATGACAAGATCAGGCTTGCTTGGGCTACTCAGGTCAGGACCTATATGCAGGGCTCTTTTTGTAGCAGGAACTCTTTTGCATATTAGGCGACACACCCCTAATGTAGCCAGTCCTCCAAGAACTTACAGAGCTCTTCTTACAGGGGCTACTGTAAGCTCTTGGAGGATTGGCTATATTAGGGGTATGTCGCCTAAAATGCAAAGGAGTTCCTGCTACAAAAAGAGCCCTGCCTATATGTGTGTAGCTCTGGTTGATGAATTAGGTTGTAGAATTGTGCACGCAACAGTCATTTGCATACATAATTCTACATTCAGTGACAAGTATGTACATAGAAGCTCCCTGTGTGGTTCCACTTTGAAATATCTGAGTTTTGTAAAGTGTTTTGGGTATTCAGTTTCACAGCGTGGAATTAAAGAGATCAAAAGGGTACTTGTGCTTTTTTTCCAGAGGAAATGTTATTACAATTGCCCTAAAGAAGAAGAAACCTTTGAATGTGCCACATGGTTGTAGAAATCTTTGAACATGACACATGGTTTATTCAGGTGTGACGTCAGGCTAAAGAGCAAAGACTGTGTTCTGTACTGTTGATTTAGAGATTTTGAGCTCCATGCTAAACCAGCTGATTCAGTATCACACAGAACTCCATCTACATAATTCCAGGTTCTAACGCCAGGGATACTAAAGAAGTGCTTTTCCACAGAGTGGTAGAAAACGCTTTCGAGCTACAGATGACTTATGGCAAACCTTCAGGGGTTTTCAAAGAGATGAACAGAGGTCATTTGCCATTCCCTGCCTCTGTTCACCAACCATGGGCTTACTTGATGGTCTCCCATCCAAGTACCAACCAGGGCACGCCCTGCTCAGCTTCCGAGGTCTAACAAAATCAAGCTAGCCTGGGTCATCCATGTCAGGGAATGCATCTACCGACCCAAACAGTATTATTTCAAGCTCTACAAAGAGGACAAATAGATATTTCCAGCAAATAAATTGCTGCATTACTCCCATTTATGAGTACGTGCATTTGTCCATTCATACAGGGACTGAAAATGGTCCATGTGGTATAATAGTCAACCTGCCGTCACTCCATTCTATCTGTCTAGGACATTTTTATCCCATTCTTTTATTCCCAAGGAGCTCTGAGTAGTATACATACCTTTCCCTTTGGGAGACCAGTTACACTGTGTAACTGGCTCAAGGTCACCCAGCAAGCATTATGGCAGAGGAGAAATTTGAACCACAATCTTCCATATCCTCTGCCAACATTCCAGCCATTACACAACACTGGCTGCAAGCAATACTGGATACCACAATTGCCACCGGCTGCCCACTGGCTACTGAGTTCAATTCAAGGTACTGAGTATCCTATACAAAGCCCTTCATGGCCTTGGCCCCTCACCTCTGCAGGACCACCTCTCCTCTTATGTGCCACCATGATAGCTCCTCCAGTGATTTGTTCAGGGATCACCCTGCAAATGGACAAGATCAACAACCTCCCATACATGCCCTTTCTTTGTTACAGCCACCTCCTTGTGGAATGGCCTGCCTGAGGAAGTTAGTACAGCTCCACATTCCTGTCAGTCCACAAACGATGTAAAAAGGAGTTGTTCCGGAGAGCTTTTCCGTCAAGGTAATAGGGCCATACTTTAGGAAGGCACTTTAGAGAGGGAAAGGGACTATGGGTTAGATTTCTGTGTCTAGGAAGAATTATCAGTTTGCAACACATACTACCCTTTTGTCACTTCATTGTTTTCTACTGATGTTATATGATCTTTCTTCATGATGCCCACACTCTCTATCATGCCAAGTACGCTATGCTCATTCATATTTCAGCAAATCCTAGTCCTAGTACATTGCCCATTAGACGTCTCCTCATATTATCAGCCTGCACTGTGCTTATTAGATGTCTTTTCATATGGAACGTCATTGATTTACACTGTGTAGTCTGTTCTGAATCTCAGTGAGAAAGACAGGCGCTAAATGCTGTTAATAAATAAATAGGAGTGGCTCTTAAATTTCTAACTAATATTACCAGTCTCCAGCATCTCATGACACTGTCATCTGGAATACCATGAAAATAGAAAAAGAAAGGTTGGGTGGAAGGTGAAACCTTCACATTGTTTTAATCAGGGCTGAACTTTGTATTATGGAAAAAAGTTGCCACTGAAAATGCCGTCTCTGTTTCCATCTCCCCACCACCACCCCTTCTATTCCATGTAGCAAAACTTACCCAAGTTTCCGATGTCTTCACTTTGTTTGTTTCCCTGACCCCAGCTCCATATCACCAACTTTCACTGGCAACGGTAGGAAAATACAATGTTTGGTGTCATTAGATGGCCGAGTGAGCTTTCTTATATATCAGAAGGTACGTTGACTTCAGCTCTGACCTGGATAGTACATACTAGCCTGATCACATCAGATCTTTGAAGCTAAGGAGGGCCTATTACCTGGATGGGAGACAAATGAGGAATACCAGAGTCATGACTAAGGATGGGCACAAACGAAACCATGAAGCAAAATTCATAACGAATTTTGACATGTTTGTCATTCGCAAACCAAAATTTGTGACAGGTCTGCTGTCACAAACTTCCACAAACTTTAAAAGCAGTTTGTCACAGTTCGTGGATAGAGCAGAAAGTAGAGGTTTAAAGGAACTCTGAGTCCCTTTAAAACTCTGCTTTCTGTTCTCTGCGTCAGGCTGCCTCTAGTCTGTGCCTGGACCAGCTATGGCCCCCTCTACCCTGCCTGGTCTCCTCTGGCCTCAGACTGCCACCATTGCGAAGGGAGGGGGTTCGCACACCCGAAGTTCTTCTCTTCACATACCTTGCCTGTTGTTGGTCTCCTTCCCTCAGAAGACTCGGCACCGGTGGTTGGCAATCCTCCCTGGCTGTCCTTGGAAAGCTCCTTTTATTCCGCTCCCTCTATCCCCACTGGTGTCCATCCTGCCCATCTCCCTCCTTCCAGAGCCATAGGGTATCCAGTCCCATTCTTCACACCCTTCCTTAATCATTTGTGCCCTCCCCACTCTGCTCAGCTGGGGTGAGGGTGTGGTCATCGGTGTCTCCACAGTCAGTTCTCTCCCTTGGACACGTTCCATCACTTCCTGTCTCTGCAGCTGCCCTCATCACTCTCTGTCTCTGCCTCTTTCCTCTTGTTGGGTCACTTGCCCTGCAATTGTCCTCGGTCTATCTTGATTCCCAGGTCTCCTCTGGCTGGCTCTGGTTCAGCTTGGCCAGGACTCACCTCTCAGCCTCTCGGGGGTCTCCCAGGCATTCCTGGGTGTCTCCTGAGGCAAATCCCGCTCTTCCACCCCTTTGAGCTGACCACTCTCCACTCTCCCCTTGTTGGGGATTTCGTTGGCCTTCCCCAGGTTTGGTGAGTATCTGTCTGGGGTTCCTGCTGAGTTTCCACTCTCCTGGGTTGGTCTGCAGCTCTGTGGGTGGGATTTTAGATGCAGGGAATTGGGACCCAGGAGACCCAGGTCATGACACCCTGCAAAAGCCACAAAAATAGCTGAGTGTGACTTGACAGCAAAAACAACAAACCCTGATCTCATAGATGCCATTTTCAGTGGCATGCCTGTGTTAAAAAGCAGAATGATTACAGACACACTTCCCAAAGCCTCACTTTACATCTTCAGCAAATGCTGATGTGATCAGGGTGCTGGGGAAAGCACAAAGTTATTAGGTCAGGATATCGAAGAGGCTATTCTTCTTGCAAAGTATTCCTTATGCAAAACTTTATGTATTATCATGTTATGCTTACATTCCAGACTTTAATAACATTATCCATCAAATAACAGTGAATGTGTGATACCTGTAGTATATGAAGCCTGTCTCTTTAAGAGACAGGCTTAGGTCTTAAGTGGAATTCTGGTGTGTCTTCTGGAATATACTAGTTAGTTAGGGGTAGTTAGGACTCCAGCCCTTGTTAGTTGTAAGTTCATAGAATCACAGAATCGTAGAGTTGGAAGGGGCCATACAGACCATCTAGTCCAAACCCCTGCCCAATGCAGGACCAGCCTAAAGCATTCCCTGCCTTATTGTTCTGAACATTGAAGAAGGTTTTGAAGACATTCTGCCCGCCGCATTTCTCTAGCCTTAGGACAGACCATTTATCCACCCACCTTAGTATACTTTGGAGAGGAGCCAAACACCACATGGTGTCAGAAGTGGGTCTGCTCCTTCATCAAGCCTGACACAGCTCTCCCACGGCCTGTGGTTTCTGTTCTAACCTGTAAGATGCAGTTTTTCAAGCCTCCATTGGAGTTGGTCTTTACTGGCAATTCGGAAGAAGCAATGGAGGGGATGGGAGCAAAAGCTTTGTCTTTACCGCACAGTATCCAATGCAATAAATTAGCCAGAAAATTATAAGATTGCAGCCCTTCTGCACTACATTGTCAATAGAGTCTTAGAAATATACAACAATATGCAGAATGTGTTTGTTTGCAGATCCAGACAGGAAAACCCTGGAAGAAGCCCTAACAGGCCTTAAAAATTATTGTGGGCCTGGAAAAAACCCTACTTTTGAACGTTTGGCGGCTCAGGTTCAATGAAGCAGAGGGCACTGATAGTTTTGACACACAACTGAGGTGCAAAGCTCAAGACTGTGAATTTGGAGCAGCAGAGGCCATTATGATCATGGGCAAAATCGTCTTTCGCATTACTGATAACAAGCAAAAGGAGAAGCAGCTAGAACATGCTGATCTCCACTGACTTTGCATGCGATAGCACAGAAGCAAAAGCAAAACCAGCCGACGTTTCCAAGCAACACTCCATCCCCGAGAGATAGCTCATCTGCACAGTGATCCTCTTGTGGCTGCAGTCACAAGCCCAAGACCTGCCCTGCTTTTGGCACTACTTGCTACAAATGTGGAGCACAGAGTCATTTTGCGGAGGTGTGCAGGAGCAAACAGATCCTCAACCAGGGAGAGAAGAGTTCAAACACCTTGTTTGTGGCTAGGAATGATTACAGCACCTCAGCCCAGGGAGAACCTGATGGTTCTGAGCCATGGTTTCCCACCATTAGTATAGCAGGTGGTCCTGCATCTTGCAAGCTAGATAGTGGTGCTCGACCAAATACCTTTCCTGAAGGCATAGCCTCTCCCTTGCCAGTTACCATGCAAGAAACAACAGCAAATGTTGTTCTGGTCGCTTTTGGAGGGTCCAAAGTCAGGCTGAAAGCAAGAATTACAGCACTCCACATGGTTGGCTCAAAAACAGCCATGCTGACCTTCTATGACATGGGAGATGATGATCCACCCTTGCTTGGAAAACCAGCCTGCATAGCCCTTGACCTTTTTAGGAAAGTCCATAGCATGTCACTGCTGGCCTTGGCTTCTAAAGATGGTCTTTTGCAAAGCTATAGAGATGTCTTTCAAGGGCTTGGACAGTTCCCCAGCACCTACCATATCCATGTAGATCCTGAGATGCCATTGGTGATACATGAGAGTCGCAAAATTCCCTATGCTACACTACCTGTACTCAAGGAAACCCTTGACCATCTGGAAAGTGGAAAGTAATTTCTAGGGTGATGAAGCCAACTACACGGGTCATTACTCAGAAGAAGAATGGATCACTTCGCCTTTGCCTTGATCCCCAAAGTCTAGACAAAGCCATCTGGCGGCAGCACTTTGCCTTCAGTAAGCCCATCAGCAGGATGCCTGCCAGGCTTCAGAGGATGCTCTTGAGAAGGGAGGGCAAGAAGGGTTGCATCAGTGCTTAGTTATAGTGGTCCTTCCTGACATGCCCAGGGAAATGCCAATCACCACTTTGGGATCAGGAAGCAATTTTCTCCAGGCCAGTTTGGCCAGGGATCCTGGAGGTTTTTTGCCATCTTCTGGACATGGAGCAGGGGGCACTGGGGGTGTGGGGGGAGACAATTGTGAACTTCCTGCACTGTGCAGGGGGTTGGACTAGATGACCCTGGAGATCGCTTCCAACTCTATGATTCTATATAAAAAGGGAGGATGTAGTATATGGAACCTGTCTCTTTAAGAGACAGGCATAGGTCCTAAGTGGAACTCCTTCTCTTCACATGAATGGGTGTGTCTTCTGGAATATACTAGTTACAACTGGGTTGTTGGTACTTAGGACTCCATCCTTTGTTAAGTATAAGTTGTTCCTGGCCTTGCTATTCCAGACACTGAAGAAAGTTTTGAAGACATCCTGGCTGCTGCATCTCTCTGTCCTTAGGGCAGACCATTTACCCACCTCTGCCCACCGTTTACCCACCTTTACAGAGGAGCCAAACACCACAATACCCTCTCCCTAAATTCCTAGCTGAGGTCTATGATGAGTAAGAGTCGAAAGGTGTTTTTGCCCAAGTCTTAGGGAAGAATCCATAAATAAGGAAAGCGAATGCAGGAGAGAAGTATTAATTTTAAGCATTCTGCTGTGATTAATAGCACGGAATGCTTGTCTCTTCACATTTAGAGTTATTCCTACCCCCAATCCCCACTCCGCAGAGCTGAAGATCTAATGCTGCGAAATCCTCCACAATAAACAATTTGCATAAGCTACTTTTCTATTCTGTAGGCCTTTATTAATTCTCCATGAAAGGTTATTAGTGTCTTTGTTTCCCCTGTTTTTTTCACCATTTGTTAATTCATGTTCATTATCATTCCATATTCCTTTGAAAGGCTTTGCCATCATTTTTACCGTCCTCATTTTATAAAAGAGAAAGGCTGATCTAATTATGAAGTTCAACCGAAACTCTATTTAAACACATGGTGCAATTATTTTTAATACATACCAAGGCCATTATTTAACTGATGATACCTTTTGCGGTTAATGGCATTTAATTGCCAAGGAGTAGCCATGTTGGTTTATCATAGCAAGGTGAAGCAGGGGCCCAGTAGCTTCCAGGTGAGGGTGGAAAGTATAGTCAAGTCACAGATGACTAATGGTGACCCCAAAGGGTTTTCAAGGCAACAGACATTCAGAGGTAGTTTGCCATTGCCTGCCTCCATGTCACAGCCCTGGTATTCACTGGAGGTCCCCCATCCAAATACTAGCCAGGGCTGCCCCTGCGTAGCTTCCAAGATCTGACAAGATCAGGCTACCCAGGTCAAGGTAGCATCTTGGAGACTGACACTTATTTCAGTGTGAGCTTTCATGGGTCACTTCCTCAGATACATCATCTCCTCCCTTTTCTCTTTACATTGAGAATTTACACTTGAAAGACTGCTGATGTAATTCACACCAAATCTTGGCTCCTCTCTCCCAAACTTCCTCATAAGCTCTGCCAGTACAATTTTCTCTTTGCGTGTCGGTATAAAGAAGTGAGCTGTAGGTGACTAATAGGAGCTCATATTGAAATAAATGTCCTTAAGTCTTTAAGGTGACTCTGGATTTTTGTTTCCCCATGTCTTTCAGCAGTGTAATATGCATGTTATCTATGTTATGCCCCATTTGTTTGTTTGGCTGAAGTGCTTGGATCTAGCAATGCATGAGCAAGAAGGAAAACACAATCAGCACAGTTCCATTTGCACAAGTAGTATCTCTACAGCTGTAGCGACACACAGCTCTTTAATTTTTAATGAAATAACAGTGTGCATCTAGATCAATCAAACTCCTGATGGCACCTGGTATTTTTGGCCACTGTGTGACAAGAGTGTTGGACTAGATGGGCCACTGGCCACTGGCCTGATCCAACATCGGCTTCTCTTATGTTCTTATGTGGCTAACATGATTTTATTTCATTTGTCTTTGTAATTATGCCAGGAGAAATAGTTTTGCTGTGTGATTTTAGGTCTTCTGCTTGCAGAAATCTTCTGTGGGATCTAGCCCAAGGTATGTTGTGTTGACATTCACTGAAATATTCAGTCCTCTCTGAGCATGTTTCATGGAATTTAGCACAGCAAGTTTAGTTCATCAAAAGTTAAAATAAAAGATCTGGGACATCTTATACTGATGAGATTCCAACCATATGTTCAGCAACAACCCTAAATTATTGGGCTGTGACATCATTTAGAGACATGCTAGGAGCTGATGATCTTAACTGCAATGGCTTTGGATGAACCAGGCAGGAGAAGAATGAGTGAGTCATGAGATCTCTCCATGTATTTCCAGGCCTTGTCAAAGGTCAGAAGTGTATATATCCCACTCCCAGTGCATTCTTCCAATGCTGAATTTCCCCACAAATTTCATGGAAAGGGAAACTTTTTTCCTCCAAAGTAAGTCGACTGCCCATTGAAATGAAGCCTGTTTACATTCTGAATAATTTGAGTCAAAGACGCAATTCGGCTCCACTAAAACTCACAACTGTCATCAAACAGCAGTGCTGTCTAACTGAAATATAGAACCATACACCAAGACTGGCTTTTGATGAGATGGATGGTTCTCAGCTAAGCCATAAACTTCCCTTCGCTGGGTAACTCACATCGCTCACATATTTATGTCTGACTTCAAACATTTCATATATAAAAAAAGACTTTGGCTCCCTATATTCTTCCAATATTTTTTAAAGTTCAACTTCTTCTGAAGTTTGCAATGGACTTGGACAAAGAGATCAATAATATCATCATAGCGATGGGGACTGAAGCTGGACTTTTGAATAATATTGATATTAAGAAAGAAATCCTGCCAGTTCTTCAACAAAGACTGTGATGCCTGCTCAGATTACATTCTGCCATCAGGTCAATAATAAATAGCTAGAAATTTCATTGGGCAAATAACTTTAGTCTTCGAGGCACTTTTTGTTTGTTGGATGGGCAGAGTTTTTGCTCAGTGGGGTACTGTCTTCCACTTCAGGGGATGTGTTTTCGTGGTTCATGAGATCCTTTCTCCCATATTTAAGCCCAAATGTTACAACTTGATAAAAATAGAACCTTAGTATCTCCCATTTTCTTGGAATAATTCATTTAATTCAACTATGTCCTGGTCTACTGATCTGCAAAATAGAAGGATTAGTATGTTAATTAATTGCAGGCAGACATAACCTTAAAAATGGTGAGACCCATCAACTTTTTAGACCCCAGACAATGAAGAATGATTACGATGGACATCTAGTGATCAAGGGCTGACTGTAATAGTACCACAACTGCCTTTGCCTTTTGCTTGTCACCAGTGACAAAGCAGCTGTAGCAGCAGCAGCAGCAGCAGTAGTAGTAGTAGGTGAAATGCCTCAAGAACATTTGGGCTTGTTTAGGAAAGGAAGCATCTGAATATACTTGTTCCATACCACTGGCAAGAGAGGCGACTAGGAGAAGTTTGTCATTAATAGTTCAGAAGGGACCAGGGAAGTGTCTGAGCCACATGGTTCCTGAGATGATGGTACAGATGCTGGGGCCTGGCCTTGTTTGCTCCTGGCCACCAGTGGACAGTGGCCTACTGAGAAACTTCCCTGTAAGTTAAATGGCCAGTCCCAGTCACTGTACAAGTTAGCTTGCACCTGTATCTTCAGCCACCTTTGGCCCCAATCCCCTATCATCAAGGAATTGAGGAGCAGAAGATAACAAAGCCAAAAAATGGTGACATTCTAGGGATTTCTACATGTTTCTATGGTCTTTACCTTGGAGAATATGGGAAATTCATACACTGTCATCTGGAAGGTATTATCATATCCTCCCCAAGCTCACCCTCCCTAGGTGCCAACCTCAAAATCTCCCCACATTTGCCCATGCAGCACTGGCAACCCTATACACTTCAAAAAGGATGTGGACAGGATGGAGTGGGTGCAGAGGAGAGTGATGAGTATGATCAGGGGCCTGGAGACCAAGCCCTATGAGGAAAGGCTGAGGGACTTGAGAATGTTCAGTCTGGAGAAGAGGAGGTTCAGGGGGGACATCATTGCTCTCTTTAAATCTTTGAAAGGCTGTCACTTAGAGGAGGGCAGGGAGCCGTTCTTGTTGGCAGCAGAGGACAGGACTCACAATAATGGGTTTAAATTTAGGGTGGGAAGGTACTGGCCTGGTATTAGGAAAAGTTTTTTACAGTAAGAGTTGTTCAGCAGTGGAATTAGCTGCCTAGGGAGGTGGTGAGTTCTCCCTCACTGGCAGTCTTGAAGCAGCAGCTGGACAAACATTTGTCAGGGATGCTCTAGGCTGATCCTACACTGGACAAACATTTGTCAGGGATGCTCTAGGCTGATCCTACACTGGACAAACATTTGTCAGGGATGCTCTAGGCTGATCCTACACTGAGCAGGGGGTTGTATGGCCCCTTCCAACTCTGTGATTCTATGTTCCTAAGGCTTGGTCCATAATGCGTATGAATACTTCAGATTTTCCAACAGTTGGTCTTTGATGCTCTATAACCTGTGCTTGAAACTTCTAGCCCCATAATATTTATGCTGGATTGCATTTAAAGTGATCTAGAAATTGACTAATGAGATATCTGGCTATATAGAAATGCTAGCTATGGGGCCATGGGGCAACCTGGACATTTCACAAGCTTTGCAAGTACACAGTTACCATTACACAATCCTGGGTAGTTGTCAAGTACCTTCTTACATTTCTGAGATGAAAATGGGGACATACTTATTCTAAGTCTCACAGAAATGCTCATGCCCCGAATCTGCCATATTATTGTGCACATTGCTAAAGGTTCTACTCGACCCACTGTCTTTGTTTATACTGAAACAGCCTGACCTTTACCAAAAATGGGGACAGTTATTTTGGTTAAAGTAATACTAGAAAAGCATACTTTCTGGAGGGTAGCCATGTTGATCTGTGGTAGAAGAGCTACATTTGAATCCAGTAGCACCTTAACAGACCAACAAGATTTTCAGGGTATAAGCTTCCAAGAGTCCAAGCTCCCTTTGTCAGATACAAAAGTATAGTTGCCCTACAATATGCGATTAATAGCTTAAAAAGTATCTCCACAGGTGCAGTATATGGAGTGGCAGACTATGCACAACTCTATGCCTTATTGTGCATGCACACATATTTATGAACATGTGCATTAGAGACAAGATGTAGACGTTCTCCATTTAGAGATTACTTCTAGAGATCCTCGAGCGATGTGGGAAGTTCATATAATGGAAGAATGCCAAGGTTAGCTACTAAGACTAAAAGAGATTTTAACAAATCATCTCCCAAAGGCCAGACCAAATAATGACAACATAAAAGAATAGGGACCAGAAAAGAGGGACTGTCCTTGGAAAGCAGGGACAGTTGGAGCCTATATAAGTGCCATAGTTATTTCTTTAAAAATTGTATAGCTCTGCCTTTCTCCCAAACAAGTAGGACATGAGATGGATAACCCTGTTCCCTCACCCAAAAGTCCTGAAAAACCATATAGATAAGACATTTGTTGGTGCCCAGTGAATGATCTGGAATGCCCACTGGTGCAACATTGTTCAGGCTAAGCAGCTGTAGGTTTGATTGGTGTCTGCATGGAAAATCACTATGACCATCTGTGATGGACTGTGCTGTAAAAGCTCATGAGTGCTGTGTAAACATGTGAAGGACTGTAAAGGGTTAATGCCTCACAGAGCCAGAGAGCTTTGAGTGACAGGCTGCTCAAAGGGATTTGATTGGTTAGCATCAGTTGAGCAGAAAGACGTGGGAACTGACTGCTGAAGAGAACTCAGTTTAGCTCTGACTGAGAACTGGAACAGTCTAGCCCTGATTGAGGAAAGTTTAGCACTGACTGAGGACTGGGAAGGTTGGCAAGTAGGAGTGGGAAGATCAGTGAAGACCCCCCTCCCCATTCAGGCCAGAAAAAAGTGATAGATCTTCTGGTGGGAGAAATGATTCCCTGCCCAGTTGGAAAGCTCAAAGAGTAGAGTGATCTCTCTGGTGTGTGTAGAGAAGGAATTTGGTTCCATGGTAGTGTATCTCCGCCATCTGAAACCTGAAGAGTCAGTTAAACTCAAGAAAGTGAACTGGAGTTAGGAAACACTGAAACCAAAGCCTCTCACCTCTATGACTTTGTGAAAAGCTTAAGAACTTTCACTTGTTGGAAACATATGAATGTGATATTACTGAGTTATCTCAGAGTTCATTATTGATTTACGTCAGATATTTTACCCCTGATTTCACCTGACCTTTCCCCCTCTACATTGAATAAAATATCTTGTTTATTTTTGAATGTTCTAAAGCCTTTCATGTGCTATTTCCAGAAGCTTAAGTTAAAGAGGTGATCTTGTCTTTTCCCTCAAGTTCCTGCATTGAGCCAGCAGCAAAATACAATAAAGTGATAAGGTGGGACACTCATAGATCTTCAGAGAAGAAGAACACAGATAAAAGGGCTGATCAGCCAGAAAGGAAGGAAAAATGGATGGAAAATCCTATGTTTGAGTGAGGGAACAGGGAACAGGACATCATACCATCATGTAAGCTGCTCTGTAGGGATGGCCAGGAAATGACTGATTAACTAAATTTCATTAAGAGTTTTGGCCTGTTTGTCGCTCACAAACCAAACTTCATGAACTGAAGAACCACAATGAACTTCCACAAATTTTGGCACAGTTTGTGGTGGCTCAGGATTTATTGTGAAAAGCAAAAAGCAAGAGTTTATCCCTGCTTTCTGCTCTTCAGGAGAAACAGCTGAGTGGCTGGGAGCTCCCCATCACTCAGCTGTTTCTGCTCTCAGCAGCTTTCCACAGGGAAAACCCCTGCTTTCTGCTCCCCATGAAAAGCCTCAGGGATCCATTGCTATTGCAATCCTAACAGCCATAAGTTGGTCATGACTTGATGGGACACATAATAAGCACTGAAACAATTGCATCCTCATCATTTGGTCCAGTTAAGATGGCCACTGCCCACTAATCTTTTTTATTAAACCGAAAGCTTCTTCGGGCCACAGAACAAAGCATATTTCCCACAAGGAATTGTTAATGTTTCAGAGCCATTTACTTTGCAGAAAGTTTAAGGAAAGAAGTCAACAAGACAGAACATATTAAGCCAACTTGGCAAGAATCTCTTGCTACCTCTTAGGCGAGATAAAAAGCAAATCTCTACAGCTCCAGCAGGGGACATTCAAGGTTTACACAGCATTCCAGGTTCACCCGTCCTGGCTTAAAAGTAAAAAAATTAAAAATATTTTCCTTTCTTTATAGAACATTCCTTGGAACTAATTATTAGCAACACCGGACTCACAATCTGAAAATCTTTGATAACACTCTTGCCAAGGCCAGTCTCTATCAAACTGTCCAAGCAACTCATATCAAACGGAGGTTTGGCTTCTGATTTTAAGGCTGCAGTCCTGTGCAATGAGGCTGGCTCTAGATCAAAGGGCACTCTAGATGAGAAGCATCTTTGGTATCCACCCGCACCTGCTAGGCATACAAACACCATATTTTTCATCATATTTGTAGCCTATTTCACAACAATGCAGGATGTCCATGAACCTATTGGTATGAATTTATATTTGTAAAAAAAACCCCAAGAACGATCAAATGAATGCTGCTTTAATGTAGGTTTTATATTTACCCGTAGGGTTGCCAGCTCTGGACTGGGAAATACCCAGAGATTCTTTTTGGGGGGAGCCTGGGGAGGGCAGGATTTGGGGAGGGGAGGGACTTCAGCAGGGTATAATGCCATAGAGTCCACCCCCCAAAGCAGTCATTTTCTCCAGGGGAACTGACCTTGATCATTTGGAGATCAATTGTAACAGCAGGAGATCTCCAGGTTCCCCTGGACACTGACAACCCTATTTACCAGGGTCATGACAACTGATTGCTTTATGGTGTTAGTGATCTCACAGTCACTCACATGCAGATGGGTGGTTGTATGGATGTTGATGCTGTCAATTTCCCCACCAATTAAAAAAAAATGCAGGTCAGCTTCGTATTACTTGTTTCAGCAGCTGAATAACAGGCAGCCCCTGAGCCTGGACTCTCAAGCCCAGCACCCCTGAGCGTCCTGCTCTAAAATTCAGCCCTGCTACATTTATCTGTTCAGGGTTAAGTCACTTTGAACTTGTTATGTCTTCATAGACATAAGTGACAGCATAATTGAGCAGGTGCTCATTATGCGGATTGGAAATACTGTACTGTATTGCCCAATCAGAGGGCTTATAAAAATACATCTGTGATTGGTTATGGACTTGAGTATGATTGGCCCTTTTACATTAACTGTGATTGGTTATTACTTTCGAATATTATTGGCGCGTTATGATATTGTGGGCGTGGCTACTTCAGCCAGAACTGTATATAAACTGCTGTTTTAGGACTGTATTTTTGTCTAGCTGGTCTAGTCCTTAGCTGGTCTAACTTGGAGCTGAAATAAAGCTGAAATCACTTTTGAATTTACCTCCGGTGTGCTGTCTCATACTTATCAGAACTCTGGGGCTTCTAAGTAAACAGGTCTAGGATTTGTCTATTGTTTTAGAACTGATGATTCATATTCACTGGGTGGCAAGGAGAGGGTAGAAGAGTCCTTTAACTGTGTCTCTGCATGGTAGAAACAGAGAGAGAATACAGGAGTGAGTTCTGGGATCAGGAATATACCAATAGGCAGATGTGAAGTCACACATAGGGCATAGCTCAGTGGTAAAGTGCATGTCCTGCATGTAGAAGGTGTTGGGTTCCCTCCATGCTATCTCCAGCAAAAAGGATTTCAGGTAGTAGGTCTAAAAAAGAAATGCTGGAGAGTTCATGACATTAGGGTAGATAGATAGGGTAGCCTTGTTGGCCTGAAGCAATAGAACAAAGTCTGAGTCCAGTGGCACCTTCAAGACCAACAAAGTTTAATTCTGGGTATAAGCTGTCGTGTGCATGCACACTTCTTCAGATGTGCACATGAAAGCTTATACCCAGAATTAAACTTCATTGGTCTTAAAGGTGCCACTGGGCTCAAACTTTGTTCTATTGCTTCAGACCAGCAGGGCTACCCACCTGAACAGATCTTGCAGAGTAAGAGAGGTTTTCATATGTATTTGTTATATTTACGATCTTTCTCATCACGGGATTAGCATACAGAGGTCTCCCATCCAGATGCTGGCCAGTTCCAGGTCAGCAAGGTAACTGCATCGTATACTGGACTATCATACCTGGGACTGATATACTCACCTAGTACATTCTTACTGAAATCTTTTCCCCAACCTGGATGGCCCTCGCTAGCCCTGTCTCATCAGATCTCAGAAGCTCAGAAACAGGCTAGCCGTATCTCATCAGATCTCAGGAATTACTCAGGGTTGGCCCGGCTTCCTACTTGGATAGGAGGCCACCGTGGAAATCCAGGGTCACTACGCAGAGGCAGGCGATGGCAAACTATCTCTGTTCATCTCTTGCCTTGAAAACCCTAACAGGGTCACCACAAGTCATCAGCAACTTGATGGCACTGTCTACTGCCGCCGCCGCTGAACTCGTATCCTCTGAAATCTTCTCCATGATCACATGTGAGGCTGAGAAACGAGGTATAAAAAACTCAGTAGCTCTGCTACCCTGGCAAATGAGTGGTAAATATGGTAATAAGTGCTTACTCTGGTTTCCCAAGAAAAAGCCTCAATGGCATTTGGCCAGGTTCGGCAGGACAATTTCCTGCCCTTTTATTCTTTAAATCAGATAGCAGCAAAATAAAAGGGATGTCTTGATTTACAGTGCCTTGTCACTGGAGTAGTTCCCTTCTGATTGATCCATACTCATGACAGTCATCATGCATACTTGGCCCCAGCTGATATAATTTCAAAGCTGCTACTTCCTCTGGTATCAGCCTCTTCCTGGGGCTACTTTTATGGGACCATTTTATGTTGGTTCTGCTGGAGTAAATTGACTATAAATTCACCTCAAGGGCTCCCTCAAGCAAAATCTATTTTTCTTGTATGTCTCTGTTTATTATATACATAAGAGAAGTATTGGCTCAGTCTGCAAGGTTACCAAGAGGAAAGGTTAGGCAGTCATGAAGCCTGAGGCTGCCTGAGGTAACATTTCACAACTCAGTGAAGTGCCCAGAATCAAACCCTGCATCTTTTGACTTTCCAGCCCAATTGGTCCAGGCCCTTTTTTTTACAGATAGGTGATCATGCTGTGTGACATAAAATTAATCTCAGAGTCAAAGCATTCCGCTCTTGTGAAAATGTACACTGAGAAAAATAATGAGTGAAACATTTCCAAGATTGGTTCATGGTTCAGCAGTTAGTTAGGCTATAAACACAGGGTCGAATCTCCAGTCAGCCATGAAGAAGAAGAAGAAGATTGGATTTATACCGCACCCTTCACTTGGAGTCTCAGAATGGCTTACAAACTCCTTTCCCTTCCCCTCCCCACAACAGCCACCCTGTGAAGTAGGTGGGGCTGAGAGAGCTTTTTCCAGAACTGTCCTTGAGAGAACAGCTCTGACAGAAGTATGGCTTGCCCGAGATCATCCAGCAGCTGCAAGTGGCAGAGTGGGAAATCAGACCTGGTTGCTCAGCCTAATCTACTTTCAAGTCATATCTTTTATTGGCATACAAAAATAGAAACAAACAAGATATACAGTTCATGATTAGGAACTAATCTATATAAAATTCATGGTGAGACATGCCCTTCACAAATTTTGATAGACTCCTCCAAGAATTTACTAACAGCCCTTGTGATTTCTATTTCATTATCTTTTAATAAGCGACAATGGTTGATCCCATTTACCAGATTACAGGGAGGGAGAGAGAGATTACCAAACAGTTCCCTCCGGGGATTAGAATATAGCTGGCAGTCCAGCAATATATGTTGGATGGAATCTGGAACGTTTGCCACACAAGGACAAACTCTCTCATTGTATGGAATTTGGAGGAATCTACCATACATAGATTCCTCATGGATACATAACTCCCTCATGGATCACTGCCTTGTCGTGGCGAGGGGCTTGCGTGGTTCGATGAGGCTGTGGGCTATGCCATGGAGGGCCACCCAGGACGGACAGGCCACAGCAGAGAATTCAGACCAAGCGTGATCCCCTGGAGAAGGAAATGGCAACCCACTCCAGTATCTTTGCCAAGAAAACCCCATGGACAGTAACAAAAGGCTAAAAGATATGACGCCGGAAGATGAGCCCCTCAGGTCGGAAGGTGGAAGGTGTCCAATATGCTACTGAGGAAGAGCAGAGGGCAAGTACGAGTAACCCCAGAAAGAGTGAAGCGGCTGGGCCAAAGCCGAAAGGACGCTCAGTTGTGGATGTGTCTGACGGTGAAAGGAAAGTTCGATGCTGCAAAGAACAATACTGCATAGGAACCTGGAATGTAAGATCTATGAATCAAGGTAAGCTTGACATGGTCAAAAATGAGATGGCAAGAATGAACATCGACATCTTGGGAATCAGTGAACTAAAGTGGACAGGAATGGGCGAATTTAACTCAGAAGACCATTATATCTACTACTGTGGCCAGGAATCCCGTAGAAAAAATGGTGTGGCCTTTATAGTCAACAAGAGAGTGAGAAAGGCAGTATTGGGATACAATCTCAAAAATGACAGAATGATCTCGGTCCCAATCCAAGGCAAACCATTCAACATCACAGTAATCCAAGTCTATGCCCCAACCACTGCTGCAGAAGAGGCTGAAGTGGACCAGTTCTACGAAGACCTACAACAGCTCGTAGAACTAACACCATACTCAAAAATGATGTCCTCATCATCATAGGGGACTGGAATGCTAAAGTAGGAAATCAAAAGGTAACCGGAATAACAGACAAGTTTGGCCTTGGAGAACAAAATGAAGCAGGGCAAAGGCTAACAGAGTTTTGTCAAGAGAACATGCTGGTCATAGCAAACACCCTTTTCCAACAACCTAAGAGGCGTCTCTACACATGGACATCACCAGATGGGCAACACCGAAATCAGATTGACTATATAATTTGCAGTCAAAGATGGAGAAGCTCTATCCAGTCAGTAAAAACAAGACCTGGAGCTGACTGTGGCTCAGATCATGAGCTACTCATTGCAAAATTCAGACTTAAATTGAAGAAAGTTGGGAAAACCACAAGGCCATTCAGATTTGACCTAGATCGCATCCCCGATGAATATACAGTAGAGGTGAAGAATAGGTTTAAGGGCTAGATTTGATAGACAGAGTGCCTGAAGAACTATGGACAGAGGTCCGTGACATTGTAAAGGAGGCAGCACTCACCGCCATCCCAAAGAAAAAAAGAAAGCAAAATGCAAAAAGCAAAGTGGCTGTCTGATGAGGCTTTACACATAGCAGAGGAAAGAAGGAAAGCTAAAGGCAATGGGGAAAAGGAAAGATTTGCCCAACTGAATGCAGATTTCCAGAGAACAGCAAGGAGAGATAAGGAGGCTTTCCTGAATGAACAATGCAAAGTAATAGAGGAAAACAATAGATTGGGGAGGACTAGAGATCTCTTCAAGAAAATTGGAGAAATCAAGGGAACGTTCCATGCAAAGCTGGCCATGATAAAGGACAAAAACGGTAGGGACCTAACAGAAGCAGAAGAGATTAGGAAAAGATGGCAAGAATACACAGAAGAACTATACAAGAAGGACCTCGATGTCCTTGACAACCACGATGGTATAATCACTGACCTTGAGCCAGACATCCTGGAAAGCGAAGTTAAATGGGCCTTAGAAAGCATTACTAACAACAAAGCTAGTGGAGGTGATGGTATCCCAGCTGAGTTATTCAAAGTCTTAAAAGAAGATGCTGTTAAAGTGCTGCACTCAATTTGCCAACAATTTGGAAACAAATTTGGAAAACACAACAGTGGCCACAGGATTGGAAAAGGTCAGTTTACATTCCAATCCCAAAGAAGGGCAACGTCAAGGAATGTTCAAACTATCGCACAATTGCACTCATTTCACACGCTAGCAAGGTCATGCTCAAAATCCTACAAGCTAGGCTCCAACAGTACGTGGATAGAGAACTGCCAGAAGTACAAGCTGGGTTTCGAAGAGGTAGAGGAACTAGAGATCAAATTGCCAACATTCGCTGGATTATGGAGAAAGCAAGAGAATACCAGAAAAACATCTACTTCTGCTTCATTGACTATGCTAAAGCCTTTGATTGTGTGGATCACAATAAATTATGGCAGGTTCTTAAAGAGATGGGAGTACCAGACCACCTCATATGTCTCCTGAGAAACCTGTATAAGGGTCAAGAAGCAACAGTTAGAACCGGATATGGAACAACTGATTGGTTTAGCATAGGAAAAGGAGTACGACAAGGATGTATATTGTCACCTTGCTTATTTAATTTATATGCAGAGTACATCATGCGAAATGCTGGCTGGCTGGATGAATCAAAAGCTGGAGTTAAGATTGCTGGGGGAAAGATCAATAACCTCAGATATGCAGACGATACCACTCTGATGGCAGAAAGTGAAGAGGATCTAAAGAGCCTTTTGCTCAGGGTGAAAGAGGAGAGTGCAAAAGTGGGCTTGAAGCTCAACATCAAAAAAACTAAGATCATGGCATCTGGCCCCATCACTCCTTGGCAAATAGAAGGGGAAGTCATAGAAGTAGTGACAGACTTCACGTTCCTAGGATCCCAGATCACTGCAGATGGTGACTGCAGCCATGAAATTAAAGACGCCTGCTCCTTGGGAGGAAAGCGATGGCAAACCTAAACAGCATGATAAAAAGCAGAGACATCACCCTGCCAACAAAAGTCCGCATGGTCAAAGCAATGGTATTCCCCGTAGTAATGTATGGCTGTGAGAGTTGGACTATAAGGAAGGCCGAGCGCCGAAGAATAGATTCTTTTGAACTATGGTGCTGGAGAAGACTCTTGAGAGTCCCTTGGACTGCAAGGAGATCAGATCAGTCGATCCTTCCTAAAAGAAATCAACCCTGACTGTTCCCTGGAAGGCCAGATCCTGAAGCTGAAGCTCAAATACTTTGGCCACCAAATGAGAAGGGAGCATTCACTGGAGAAGACCCTGATGCTGGGAAAGATTGAAGGTCAAAGAAGAAGGGGACGGCAAAGGATGAGATGGTTAGACAGTGTCATCGATGCAACGAACATGAGGTTGAGCAAACTTCAGCGGACGGTGGAGGACAGGAGGGCCTGGCGTGGTCTGGTCCATGGGGTCGCGAGGAGTCGGACTCGACTGTGCGACTGAACAACAACACCATACATAATGTTTGAAGGAAAGGAATTCATCCTAGCCAACATAAATGCTCTCCTTTGTTGGGGGCTTTCAGGGTCATACAAATAGTTGGCCATTTTCCCAATGGGTTGAGCAAGACCAAGTGCCGCAGGCGAGCATATCTAATATTGAACAGGACATAATTTAGTAAGTTCTAAATCAAGGAGCCTCTGTATAATTAGTCTAAAATTGTAGGATTCCTCAGATAGGAAGAGGTCTTCCATTGCAATGCCTATATGTTTAAGTTTATCTGTAATCCTGCCCAACCATACAGCATTATAAGAGTCTTTTTTGAAAGAGAAGAGAATCATACACGTCTTGTCAGCCCTATGGCTGAAACCTAGAGTACTCCATTCTCTTACAATATACTATGCACCTGAAGACAGCCTTTTAGTCAGATATGGAGTTCTAATTACCCCCACCCCGCCAAGCCTTGGTATTGGCCAGCTAACGGTCATGACAACAGTTCAAAAAGGATTCCCAAAGCCTATGGTTACAGTACAATCCCAAGGAGAGTTACACCCTGTTGGAAATATGTGTGTTGCAAGGTCTAAAATTCAGTCATTACAAGAAGCGGGACCCACGATACTCGCGGGGAGGGGAGTATTCCTAAAGGCTCCCGGTCTGCAGAAGCACCTCCGCAGGCAAGCCTTCTCCCCCCCGGCCTGCTGATTTCCCCCCTGGGCACCGGCAGTGAGGCCTGAGTGCCTCCCAGCCACCGGGCCCGCCGATTCCCTTCTGATTTCCCCTCCCCCCATGGCCACCGGTGGCGAGGCCTGAGCGCCTCCCAGCCGCTGAGCCCACTGTTTCCCCCCACACCGATTTTCTCTCTCCCCTGTGGGCACTGGCAGTGAGGCCTGAGTGCCACCCAGCCACCGGGCCCGCCGATTCCCTCCCCCGCCAATTTTCCCTCCCCCTGCAGGCACCTGTGGTGAAGCCTGAGCACCTCCCAGCCACCGGACTCAATTATCTCCCCCCACCAATTACCTCCCCGGCACTGGCAGCGAGGCCTGAGCACCTCCCAGCCCCCGGCTGGCTGCAGAGTTCCAATCCTTACCCACCCACCCCTAATGCTTCTCTTCTCCCCCTGCCCCATCCCTCTGGCCCCTATCCAATCCACCCCACCCTCCCCCAATTCCCTTCCTGGCTCAGCCAAATGCACATCTCTGAGGCAGAGTTCCGCTTCACATGCCCGCCATGCTGGAACAGCTGCTCTCCCCACTGTCTTATTAAGGTGTCCCCATGGATGTTCTGCTCTGCCACTAAGCCACGGCCCTTCCCCAAACTGGAGGAATACAATAAGGATGGAGGCGAAATCCTTCCAAAGACATCAAGGGCACAATGGTCATCAGGAGTCCATTCGTCAGGCTCCCACTGAGATGCTGCTCATTTTTCTGGATGAAAGCAGCTTTTCTAAAAAGAAGAAAATAAGATCTCCTGATTAAAATTATGCCTTTACAGTGGGAAATTCTTAAATTACTGGGCTTTTTTGTTTTAGTTTAGTTTATGAATGATATACTTCCTCTTTGTTCACTGGATTTAAAGCCAAAGCAGCATTCAAAAGAAAAACTAAATAAATGTATTAAAAAAGCAAACTGTAAAATCTTTTATCCACATTCAATTTACCTAAAAATAATGTTAGGCTTCAAATGGCAGAGAGCAGGCTATTAACCAGCTTCATACCCGGTGTGTTTGTGGTAGTTTTTTTTAAATATCTCCTAAGATTTAGTTTGTTACATTAAAAGAGAGGGTGAATAAAATATAATAAGTAGAAAATGATGGCATAGAGCAGTGAGACGCACTGGGGAGAACTAAGGCCAGCTTTATCTTTCTTCTGCACTGCGTATGTTCCATTTTCCCCTTCTGGATAGGTTTGTATATAATTTTAATGAAGTTTGGAAATAAAAACTTCCCTTTGGATATCTGCTTCATTTTATCTCAGGGTCTGATTAGACGATATGTTAAATATGAATTGGGTTGAGGACAATCCCAATCCAACTCATGTTTAATGTGTGACCCGATACTCCCCTTTAAAATGTGTGGGTCAGTTCCTGAGTAGGGATGGGCACAAACTGGAAAAGTGAGGTTCATGTTAGTTCATGTTTCACGGCCAAATCACAAACCAAACCAGCTTCACTCAAACCCCATTGCAAGGGATCAAAGTCCCTTTCAATGGGGTTTGCAGAAAGCCCGAAAAACAGCTGAGCAGCAGGGAGGTGCTCCCCACTGTTCAGCTGTTTTTGTAGCTTTTGCTGGGAACAGAAAGCAGTGGTATATGGGGATCCGGAGTTCCTTTAAACCCTTGATTTCTGCTCTATCCACAAATTGCTCATTTCATGGAAGTTCATGATGTAGACCCATCATGAACTTCAGTCTGCAAATCATAAACAGGGCAAAATTTGTGACGAATTTTGGTTCGTGTTTTGGTTCATGTCCATCCCTATTCCTGAATATCCACAGTGGTAGGAGGAGCTTCATCATTTACTTGCTTCCATCCTGCATGCTTGGGCTAGTAGAAAAGGCAGTGGAGGGAGGGTTGTTTGTCTTACTGCCAGTTTCATGTGTCTCCTGGGCAGATACCTGGCAAGTCTGGATGGAGGCAGGAACAGGAGGTCACGTATCTTGGGTGAGCAACTGGTAAACCTAATCAAAACTGCAATAATCTGATTACCACCTTTCTCTGTCATGGCCTCCTCTTTTTGGAATTCTCTACCTTGATAAATCTGGCTGGCCACAATACCTTTTAAGGAGGGGACTTCCAGCAGAAGATGCTGGGCTGACCAAACCTAGTGGCCAGGGCTACACAGGAAAAGACTGTTCTTCACCTTTCATTGTGTTCTGTTGGTGTTCTCCTATCAGCTTTCTAGCCAAAACATCCTGGTCCCTCGGCCCATCACTTCCCCATCTGAAACTGAGGTCTTTATACTTTGTTCCAGTTCTTAGAATACAGTTTCCTCTGGCACTGATGCCAATGCAGCCTTCCACTCTAAAGAAATCAAACTTGCACATAAACACCCCATTAGTGATTCCTTCCTTGTTATTCTCATTTCCCCCCTTGTTTGCCTTTCTGTCTCTTTCTCCGACTACTTATTTATAGTTATGAGCCAAACCCCATCAAGGACTAAACCACTGGCCCCCGAGGCTACCTCTGGCTTTCAATGTGCAGCAGAGGAAATGCTATATAACCATTTATCATGTTATTATGCACACTTGGGCTCAGAAAGTTAAACTGTAATCAGAGTATGCAGTGCCCTGAATATCTTACCACTCTGCATATTTCTCAGTTAAGCTAATATAATCATGACAGCCTACAACTGGCCAATTTCTTATACAGCTCTAGTCTCCCGAGCTGAGATTTTTGGCTGACTGGTAAGATATATATCACTGGAAAGATATATTGTTTTGTCACCATTGTGGTTCACCTGCCATCTTGTAATTCTCCACTCCAAAGGTGATCACATCAGTAGGGTATACTGGCTCACTGGCAGTCTGATGAACCATCTGTGAGGAGCTAAGATACTCACAGGTCCTGCTCTATGTGCTCCCACCCTCAGAGGTGACATAACTGCCAACCAGAGACAGGGCTTTTTCAGTGCTGGCACCTCAACTGTGGAATGGCCATCCCTTGCCTGGCACCTATACTAATTTATTTAGGTGGCAAGCCAAAACATTTCTGTTTACCCAGGCTTTCAGTTAAAGCCTTAATTAATTTATTTCTTTTTAAAAAATCATTTTTAGTCTCTTTTGGCATGAGACTGTTTTTAGGCTGCTCCATGTTTTGTGTTGTTTAATTATCTGGCTGGGTTTTTGAATACTTGGTTGTAATTGCTTTAATGATCTTTTACAATTTTATCAGGTTTTATATTATAAGCCACTTTGTTAACCAAAATAGGCAGTCATTTGGGGAAATTAGCTTGGAGTCAGAGCAAGAGGCGAGTAACTGGAATCTCCACCGATATATATGGGGATTTGTCCCTATGAGAACTCTTGGAAATAACCAGGCAGATATTCAACCAGTACAGTTTTATTAAAAACAAAAAGGAAACAATAAAACAACGCACATAACAAACACTTACAAGAGCTAACTAAGAGGGGTAAGAAGGAAGAGGTAGAAATTTTTATCAGTCCTGAAGAGGTCCACAAAGGCAGCAAGTTGAGGAAGGAAATGGCCAGCATTTCGGGAAGCGATAGAAAGGAGGCCCACGTGAAAGTGGGGGTGTGAGAGGGATGACCCATTGTTCTAAAGTCCTGCATCTCTCCAGGGCAAGGAGGGGGTAATAGTCAGCCAGCCACCCAGACCAGTCAGCCATCTTGAAACTGATTTCCCAGGCTGATGCTTGGCTGACATCCATCTTAGTCCATTGTGGTCCAAGCACTGCCCTATACTTAAGGTTTTGGGGTGATATTAAGAAGGGTGTTTCTGGCTCTTTTAACCTATAAACTGCCCCTCAGTGGGAGAAGGAGGCCTGACCACAAAGAATTTCAGGCAGGTTCCCTGGAGATGTTACATAGAAATTTTCTGAATAAATGATTCTGGTTTTGCTGCTCAGCTGAGACTGCAAAATTAGGGGAAGAGGTTGCCAAATATGAATACTGCAAAGTATGAACACTCTGTGTGATGTCATTGCGTTGAGGCAGCCCTTCCCCATCCCCAAATCCTCCCACTAGGGAGATTGGACATGGCAACCCTACCTGTAATAATTAGATATCTGAAATGGGACTTGCAAACCAGGATCACCTTTAGGATCTGAGCCAGGGAAGAGGCATGATAGGATTAAAACTAGGCAGGACTTCAGGGCAGAGGTGAGCCAGGATCACATCCTGAACACCAAAACCAGCAGGCCAGCCAAACTGCGAAGGATACTGAGAGGCAGACTGCACCTTCTTGGAAAGTTTAACAGAAAGAGCAAGTAAGGCAAATGATCAAGATTAATGCTTTGTATTTTTTTCATCAGTATAATGATAACTTAGGCAATAATATAATTGCACTAATATTATTAAGGTTGTTAAAGAGAGCACTACAATGGTATAACTGTAAGTGTTCTTTGAAATAATGCTATATTCAAGACCATGAAATAGTTTTTGACATATATATGAACCTAGTTTCTTGTTATCCTTTTTATTTTTAGAAATGCTCCTAAAATGCTCTTTGATTATAGTTTGATTATGACAACTGTTTATAATGTACACATAATGTAATAATCAATGTCTAACAGTTAATATTAATAGTAACTAATGTTAATAAAGGCAAGGCTTCAATAATAAATTTATACAGTATGTAAAAACCTTCATAATACTAGGTATTTAAAATGTTTATGTTATATGCTCTATATTTACTCTGCTGTTGATTGTCCTTGTTAGGAATAAGTTATTGATTATATATAGATATCTCCCCTCTTTCCCTTGTTTTTTCTGTATCCTTATTTTAATTTAAAATTACAGCAATAATTTTTTTTTAAAGCTGTTTCAAAAAGAGTAGGCAGAAGTTATGGGGAGATCTGAGCACTCTGAGAAGCAAGACTGTAGAGCATCTTTTCCACATCGTCTTCCAAATTCTATCTGCAGAAGCTGTTGGCCGGGAGATTAGGGCAGACAAAATGAGATTAGACGCATGCAGCAAGTGGGGCTGGCCAAGGTGGACAGCCCAGTGCAGTGGCAAAATCCAAAGAAAGCCCAGGAAGACGAGAGAGAAGTGGGAAGATTTCACAGCCCCCCAAAACAAAAACCCAGGCACGGGAGGGAGCTGAGAAGTGAGGCTCATACTAGTTTGGGACTACACAAACTGCACAGTGAGGAAGAAAGGAAATAATGGATTTTATATCTTCCCCCATGTAGAAAACACCCTGCAGACAGGAAGCTAGCACATCATAGAGAACAGTCCTGGCTTTCGGAGGGTTCTCAACGTATTGTCTTAAAGGAACATGCTGTAAACTAGGCATTTTGTTCTGGATCAGAGTAGGCCCATGAGACTCACATGAAGAAATCCTATATGCCCCCCCCACACACACACATACACACTTTCTTGCTGGGTCCACTGCAGCTCCCAAACTCTGCTACAGTGGCTGCCAGTTCTGCTGCAGCTCCCAGGCTCCACATAGCTCCTGGGCTCCCAGGTGGGGCCACGCTTGAGAAACAGATATACAGATTAAACGCTCCATCTCACATTAGTTGCTGTAGATTTTCTGGGTTGAGTGGCCGTGGTCTTGGCATTGTAGGACCTGACGTTTCACCAGTGGCTGTGACTGGCATCCTCAGAGGTATAACACAGAAAGATGGAGTACTCTCTGTGTCAAGGGGAGCAGAAAACTGATAGGCAAGTAATTTATTTCTACCCTGGAAGGTGGGGTAGGTCTGAGTCATTACCTTATAGTATAGTATTATCTCCAGGCTATGAACCTGCTAATGGAGGAGCTTTCCTGAGGAGGTTCTTTTGTCTATGGATTGTTTCCTGAGGAGGTTTCCTGTTTCTCCATCTCACAATTATTGGTGGTGGAAAGAGCTGTCAAGTCACAGGTCACTTGTGATGACCTCATAAGATTTGTAAGGCACACGATGGAACAGAGGTGGTCTGCCGTTGCCTGCCTCTGTATAGCAGCCCTGGGTTTCCCTGGTGATCTTCCATCTAAACACTATGCAGAGCTGAACCTGCTTAGCTTCTGAGATTTGATGGGACTGGCCCAGCCTGGGCTACCCAGGTCAGGGCATAGAGTTGCCAGGTCACCCATGACCACCGGCAGGGGATGGGGAGACAGGGTTGCCAGATCGAGGTTGGGAAACTCCTGGAGATTTGGGGGTGGAGCCTGGGGAGGACAGGGACCACAATGGGGCACAATGTCACAGAGTCTACCCTCCAAAACATCCATTTTCTCCAGGGGAACTGATCTCTGTAGTCTGGAGATGAGCTGTAATTCCAGGGGATCCCCAGGTCCCATCTGGAGGCTGGCATCCCTATGACAGGGCATCACAATTATTACTGATCCCATATTAACAATATCTACTTCCTACGTAGACATGCGCTGAAAGAATGAGGGGGTTAAAAGATAAAAGGTAAAGGTTCCCTTGCTCGAAAGCCAGTCGAATCCGACTCTAGGGTTGCGGTACTCATCTCCGTTTCAAAGCCAAAGAGTCAGTGCTATCCGAAGATGTTTCCGTGGTCATGTGGCCGGCATGACTAAACACTGAGGCGCACGGAACGCTGTTACCTTCCCACCGAAGTGGTACCTATTTATCTACTTGCAATTTCTTGCTTTCGAACTGCTAGGTTGGCAGGAGCTGGAACTAGAGACGGGAGCTCACTCTGTCATGCGGCACTCTCGGATCTCGAACTGCTGAACTACTGACCTTCCACCGCCTGCAGTTCAGCGCCTTAACCACTTGAGCCACCCCAGCTCCTTAATGAGGGGGTAATCCTTTGTAAATCTATAACCCGTCTGCAAGAGCTGGTGATGTGCTGCACTTGGCCTCGAACTGGCAAGTCCCAGGGGCAAATTCCCACTTAGTCACAAAGCATTTCAGGGCATGACTTCAGGCTAATTATAACTCCTGAGCCTGATCTACTTAACAGCATCGTTGTGAGGACAGAAGGGAGCAAACCGTGGGCTCTGAGCTTGGAGGATGAATGGGAAAAAATCAAATAAACGGAGCCACCTTAATTATGAGTGCAAAAGAATTATCTACATATATAAAATGGTTAACTGGTCGGTATAAATTGATTTTAGGTACCTTCTCTAGCCCCCTTGCAATTAGAGCTCCTAGGTTTCCTAATGGGAGGCCAGGTTAGTTCAGAGCACCTAATAATTTGTTTGTAACATGGCCTCCCAAGAACTACAATACACTTTCTTGAAAGTGCTTTTGAAATCAAGCGGATTATCTCCTAAATACATGCAATGAGATTCCGAGGTATTTCAATTAAGGATGCTGCCAAATCCCACCCTGGAACACACTGTTTCAACCAAGCTGTCCACATCGCAGAAGAGTAGTGCCTGTGTCATTCTTTGCGTTCATTTTCTGTTTGTGTGCTAAATACATATTAGGAGACACTTCCTAACAGTAAGAGCAGTTCAGCAAGGGAACCCACTGCTTTGGTGGGGGCTGTCCAATGTTGGAGGATTTCAAGCATAGGCTAGACAGCCATCCACTCCGGATTTCTTGCCACGAGAAGGGGCCTTCCAACTCTGTGATTAGTGGGGTTGCCAGCCTCCAAGTGAACATAAGAACATAAGAGAAGCCAATGTTGGATCAGGCCGATGGCCCATCCAGTTCAACACAGCGGCCAAAAATACCAGGTGCCATCAGGAGGTCCAGCAGTGGGGCCAGGACACTAGAAGCCCGCCCACTGTTGCCCTTCCCCCAGGCACCAAGAATACAGAGCATCACTTGCCCCAGACTGAGAGTTCCTATCTATACCTTGTGGCTAATAGCCACTGAGGGACCTCTGCTCCATATGCTTATCTAATTCCCTCTTGAATTCCGTGTGTTAATCAATCTTTGGCTGAAGAAGTACTTCCTTTTATCTGTTCTAACTCAATTGCACAGAAATTTCATTGAGTGCCCAGGAGTTCTTGTATTGTGAGAGCCTGGGCACCTCCCAGAATTACAACAGATCACCGGACTACAAAGATCCCTTCCTTTGGAGAAAATGGCTGCTTTAGAAAATGGACTCTATGGCATTATTCCCTGCTGGGGTCCCTTCGTTCTCCAAATCCCACCCACTCCAGTCTTCACTCTCCAAATCTCCAGGAATGTGCCAGCCCAGATCTGGTAACCCTAGTGATTATCAGAATGGAAGCGCACATTGTAACACATACAAGATGTGCGTCACAATATACCCCGTATTCAGGATGAATTGTGCAGCAGATCATTGGAAGGATGGTGCATGGGTCACTTTATTATAACAAGGCTATGGAAGAAATATGAAACAGAACAAAATGTCTTTTGTTGTAACTGTAATTTAAATCTTATTTAGTAAACTAAAGAAGCCAGTTGCAAGAGGATCTTGGAAGTGCAAATGCTTTGGAAGTGCCAAAGCCACACACTCTTCTTATGCTTCATTTCATGTAACAGGCGGCAAATGGCTTCTGCCCGATTTAAATGCCTGATGCAATTTGTTTAGACGCAGTAGCACTTTTTGCTACGGGGGTAAAAATCAAACCTACAGTAAAGTGGGAACTTGGTATTCTCTAATCAAATGTGCTCATTCGTGCACTTCACTGGATCTGCTAATTCAAATTTGCAATGCTTGTGAAGTTTGTCAAATACATTCGATTTGTCGTTTCATATGCAGGATTTCAGGAATTTTTTTCCAGTACTTTATAAAAAGAAACATCCTTTCCTAAAAAAAAAAAAAATCTCTTGGGAAGGTGACTCTACAGTATCTTTGAGAAGTTTATTTCATTAATGGACTGTTCTTATAATTAGGGGGTTGCTTGAGGGTGTGATTTTTTGAACTTCAGTGATTAAGCTAAACTTACTTTCCTGCTGTTTCAGCTACAAATGTATGAAGGTTTCCTAGGAAATTATGGGGGGGTTGCATTTTTGCGTGTGTGTGTGTGTGTGTGCATATGTGTGTGTGTGCCTGTATGTCATGGTGACCTTTGGTGACTCCTTACTGGGGCATGGAGGACATTCAGAGAAGTGGCTTGATAGCCTGCCTCTGCCTCACAGCCCTGGTATTCTTTGGAGGTCTCCCATCCAAATACAGGCCAGGGTCGGCCCTGCTTAGCTTCCAAGATCTGATAAGATCAGGCTTGCCCAGGCTATCCAGGTCAAGGTCCTAGGAAATTACGCTGACCTTTTTTAATGTCCCTTAAAATTCATCAGATGTTTGCTGCCCAATGTCTTTTGAGTCTCTAAGAATTCCTCGAAGAAGCATTGTTGGTTCTATTGAAGCTCTGTTGTCTTCCCTCATTCTTCAGATATCTAAGAAGAAACACCATAATTCAACTTGAATGTCCTTAACAAAGCCTTGCTGAAAGCAATATTGTAGCTGTAACTTTTGCCCTGGGACCTAGAATAGGGAGAGGTCATAGAGTTTGCTTAGAAAAGATCTGAGAGCTCTATTTCTGGTTAAAAGGATCATGACTGAAAGTCTCTGTCTTTACCTCCCACTTCCAATCTTCAGGTAGGCGGGTTGCCTATAGCTGGGGAGAGCAACTGCTGGACTTCTCCCTGTATTCCTTCCTTCCCCCCACTTATATATCTCTGCCAGCAGCCCAAGCTCACACTTTGCAGGGGAAAGAAGAGAAATCAGCTGGGTTTCTGCCAGTCCCCCCCCCAGGCATACAGTTGCTGCAACTCAGCAAGTATAGGGGGCAGCAAAGTTTCGAGAGTGGGACTAACTTGCTGGGAGTCAGTTCCTGATCCTCCCCCCTGCAACATTTTCTTGCTGAATACAGACCAAAATTTTCCCAGCACGAGTGCCTGAAGTGAGAGACTCAGCATGCCTGGACATTGAGGGGCACTACATGGCTTTAACTGTATATAGGTATTATCTCCCTGAATGGGATGCCTCTTTTTGTCTCTGTCCTCTGACCCCTCCTCTCCCTCGCTTTGTCCTCTCACTTCCTTTAGATTAGGCTTCTTTCTCTTCTTTTCACTGCAACCAGAATGTGAACTGGATCTACTTGAATAAATGTCAGTTTACCTTTTTTGCAATATACGTCTTGGGAGATTTATTTACTGCACTCGGTATCAGACTTTTTTGACTGGGCAAAACTCTGCCATATTAACCAAATATCCCAATATAAGATCAGAAGCCGACTTCCAGCCAGTCTCTCATCAGCTCTGAATCAGCTCCCGAGGGTTGCAAGCAGCCCGTTCCTGTGAATACATTTGCTGTTTCAACTAAGGAAATATGGAGGAGATGGGTCTGAAAGGACAATGTGTTATCTAACCTGTTTACATGGTTTAAGTGTTGCTTCTTCACCTTCTGGGATCAGAGATGGCAAAAAAGTAAGTTCTGGTCTAGGATGAGGCCCTATGAGTGTTTTTTTTTATCATTGTGTAGAGAGGAGACGGACTGGTGTGGAGATTTCACTGTTCAAGGGGTGTTGGACTAGCGATAGGAACTGAGCACTAAGAATTAGTTCTGTTCTGTGCTATCTGCCTTGTATTTTAGTTGATGTTCCTTCCCATAGGGAACTTCTTTTGGGTGAGTTCAGCACTAAGAAGAGGGGTCTTGGAGCAAGTAGATGTAGGATTGCCAACAGCCAGGTGGTGGCCAGAGATCTCCCAGAACTGCAACTGGTGTTCAGACAACAGAGATCAATTCCCCTGGAGAAAATGGCTGCTTTGGAAGTTGGACTCACTGAGGTTCTTCCCCTCCCCTCCCCAAACCCCACCCTCCCCATTCTCCACCCCCACAATCTTCAGGAATTTTCCAACCCAGAACAGGCAACCCTAAGTAGATGCCTCCCTACTTTTTTTTTTACAAAGGACTATATTTTATATAAATAATTTGCAAAACATCTCATGGGGATACAGCTCGGTGTGTGGTTTATAAAGGCCTCTGAGAGGTCTCCTGGTGTGGTGAGAGACCTCCCAGCAATCCCCATCATTCCCCACTGATGCCTCAAAGGCCAGTGGGAGAAAAATGGAGTCAAATGGGTGGGCAGCATGCAACATCACTTCTGGCAAAAACCAGAACTGACATCATGATGAGTGGGGGACTCACGTGGATATGCCGAACAATCCATGGTTTAACCATAGAGTTTTTGTGAATCCTAGAGTGCATCCCAGTGTCATGATGTCACTTCTGTCTATTGCTGGAAGTGTTATCACACTCCAGTGTGAGGTCAGTGTGCCTGCCCCTGCCCCCCAAATGCTCCCAGGCAGGCCCATAGCTACAGTGAGGCATTTCAGGGCCCCACCCCACAAATAACCATGCCAGAAGCTTTATTTTTGAGGAGAGACCTTCTGCTGCCTGCTGTTGGTAGCAGCCAGGTGAGAGTCCCACAGCTTGCCTTCAGGCTTCCCTCTCCCTCCTATTGTGGAATGGGGGCGGCATCATGGGACCTGGGGAAAGAAAGCTCAGAGGTCATTTAAATGCCTTTTGAGTTCCCTTCCACAGGGCAAGAAAGCTTAGAAGGACACGCAAGAGTGGTACCTTCAGTACATCTCCAACAATCGGAGCCTCCCCCTTTAAAGCCAGAAAGCCAGTTTGTGTAGTGGTTAAGTGTGCAGACTCTAACCTGGGAGAACCAGGTTTGATTCCCCACTCCTCCACTTGCATCTGCTGGATGACCTTGGGCAAACCATAGTTCTGGCATAGCTGTTCTTGAAAAAAGAACAGTTTCTGTCAGAGCTCTCTCAGCCCTGCCTACCTCACAGGGGAAGGGAAAGGAGTTTGTAAGCCACTCTGAGACACCTTTGGGTAATGAAGGGCGGGGTATAAATCCAATCTTTTCTTCTTCTTCTTCTTAAAGGCATTTGGATTAATTTAATTAACTGTAATTTAACTGCCCCTTTAAAAGTTTAAATGCCCCCTGAACCAAAGAATCCTGGCTACGGGCCTGCTCCCAGGGATTCCAAGCTCCAGCCTGGCAACCCTAGGCCTGAAACTGAAGGGAGTCAATGGATCGTGCTTGTGGATTTCATTAACTGTATGTAATATTATTTTTATTTAAGATATTTTTATTCCTCACCTCATCTCCTCAGACTCAAGGCTGCTAACAAAACAGCAAGAGCTGCAAGGACACAGCATCCCGAACATCCAGCAGTAAGTTAAAACCCATACACAATTAAGCTCCCCCCCTTCCTTTTTGCTCACAATTCAAACGCAGCGTGGAACAACTTGCTGCGATATTTGTATGCATTATCTAAAATCAAAGAAAGCACCCCTTTGTCCTTCAGAATTATTATTTCCCATATGCAAATTCACACACATTTAATTGATTATTTAAGACTCATATGATTAATCTGCTAAGATTTCTTTAATTAGACAACAGTCTTATCCTAATAAAAAGTAACATTCAAAGCCTTTATCTCCGGAAAATCTCATTTCCCCTCCTCACCAACTCACCAACTCTAAATGGATTTTCCCCCTAGTTTTTCTATTTATTTATTTTTTTGCAGTCCAATTGCAGACCCCAAAAAGTGTTCAAGGCAGGAGACATGCAGAAGTGGTTTGCCTTGTAGTGATTCAACAGCTCAGAACAGACAACACAACATAGAGCAACAGGCTCTTATTTAAACAGTGTGGGCTTGCATAGCCACGCCCATATCAGAGATAACAACCAACAGCATTGCTTGGATAAGGTCCAATCAGTTTGCTTCCCTCCAGCACAGTTCTTGTATCCTGATTGGCCTGCTACACAGAATAGCCAATCAGGTATTGCCATTCTGGATACCAGCCTGTCAATGGGGATGAAATCAAGCTCAAGACATAACAGTGGTCTATATGGTTGCCAGCCCCCAGGTAGGACCCGGAGATCTCTCGGAGTTACAACTGATCTCCAGACACCAGAAATCAGTTCCCCTAGAGAAAATGAGTGCTTTAACAGTTGGTCCCTGCTGAAGTCCCTCCCCTCTCCCAAGTCTGCCCTCTCTAGACTCTACCCTAGAGTTTGCCAGCTCTGGGTGGGGAATTACTTGGAGGTTTTGGTGGTGGAGCCTGAGGAGGGTGGAGTTTGGGGAAGAGGAGGACTTCAGCAGGGTACAATGCTATAGAGTCCACCCTCCAAAGCAGCCATTTTATCCAAGGGAACTTATTTCGATTACCTGGAGATCAAAAGTAATAGCAGGAGATCCCCAAGCCCCACCTGGAGTCTGGCAACCCAAATCTCCGGGAAATTACCAAACCAGAGTTGGCAACCCGAGTGGTCTCCCAGGGTTGATCCTACTTAGCTTCTGAGATCTGATGAGATCAGGCTATCCTGGGCTATTCAAATCAGGGCAAGCTCCTCACGCAGAAAGAATGAGTTACGGCCTATTTCCTACAAAGCCTCACAGCAAGGTCTGAAGCCTTCCTCCAGCCTAAGGAGCTTTGCTCCACTTTAAAAGGACCTCCCTCCCAGTGGAAGTCCATTGAAGCTGGAAGGCTTGAAGAAAGCTTCAAACTTTGTTGATTTGTATGGTAGGATACAGGCCAAAGTCTTACTTGTTTTTTCTCAGTTTTTCTTACTGTGTGGAAACTCTTACCATTTAAACAGATATGACCACAGTTGCAGTTAGGGTTGCCAGGTCCACCGGGCATGTGGGGGATCCCCAGTTTCCAGGACTCCCCCCTGGCACTGGCCAGCTGCCTGGCGTGGGAGAATTTCTGCCCCAAAGCGATGTGCCTATGTCACCTGGAAGTGACGTAGGCATGTCAGTGACATTGGGGGGCAAAGCTCTGGTTTTGGGCAAAACTCTATGCTAGAATTAGCTTCAAACCATAGAGTTTTGCCCAAAAAGCAGAGCGTTGCCTCCAATGTCACTGACATGCCTATGGCACCTGGAGGTGATGTAGGCATGGTGTGCTTCTTCTCTCCCCTCTTCCAGTGTCCTGATAAGTCCCCTGCCAGCTTGTCGTTTGGACCTGGCAACCCTAGTTGCAGTCTTTTAATTTTTTTTTACTCAGGGGACAAAAAATTCACAACGTAATTTGTCTTTTCATTCCGTTGTAAAAGTGTGTTTTTATTTTGTGTTATCGCTTCACAAAAGCATCCACAGAAAAACTTGTGTGGTTATTGCTGCTGTTGTTGTTTTTTTTTCTTTCCTCCTTTCAAATAGTTACAACTAGGAAAATCGTGTGGTGAGGTTCTTTCCTTTGTTCTCTAGTGAGCTGCGCGTTCGTGGGAAAGGCCAAAACGCATTCTTTTCATCTCTTGCATATTAAGAAAAATTACATTACTTCAGCAAATTACTTTGACATGAGGCCAAAACTTATCTACATTTTGTGTTTCAAAATGTTCTCTTCTGCTAAAACAATGTTGGTGTGAAATATGAGAGGCTCCAGAAAAGAACTTTAAAAGATATTCCCTCTGAGCAAAGCAAGTCTTATGAAAAGTTAAAAAAAAAGAGTCATTCCACACTAATGCAGGTGGCAAAAGCAGTTCTTCACAGCCATCGACAAAGTTAGATAGCCAGAGGCAAGAAGGACAATTGCACAAGGACTTAGCCTAGTCCCGGTTGGACCGAAGCAAGTACCAGGTAAGGGTGGACACATGACACTGCAGAAATGAGTAAACCTACAACTCCTCTAGGGAGGGAAGGTGGCACGACGCAGCCCAGTCTCACCAGATCTCAGAAGCTAAACAGGATTGGTAGTTGGAAGGGAAACCACCAAGGAAGACTGTGCAGAGGGAGACAAACCACCTCTGCTTCTCACTTGCCTCGAAAGCCCTTTGCTGGGGCCACCATAAGTCAGCAGTGACTTGTCAGCACTTTACACACACGTGGCTCTTCCTCCTACTTTCCCCAGTCGCTTTGGCATGCACTACATGAGATGTTTCTCCAGAGCTGACTTGTATTCGCTGTAGCCAGATGGCCGCTGTGGGGAACTTCCTTTCCCAAGTGCTGCAAAGCCTGCTCCTAGGATAGCCATGTTGCCCTCTTCGGTAGGCAGCCCCTCCTGCCCCTCTCCTTTGCCTCCCCCCCAATAGAGTGGTGGAGGGGGGAATATGGCAGGCTGGTGATTAGTTCTCCGCCATTATGAAAACTGTTCTTGTTAGACAGGAGACTTAGGCAGCAGCTCTTTGAACAGTGAAGTCAGCTTTATTTGCAGAGGTTAGGACAAAATAGGACGACAGTAAAACTAGGGAGCAACAGGCTCCTTTTTAAACAGTCCGGGCTTGCAAAGCCACGCCCATATGTACAGTAAGGACCAATCCTATTACAGAGATAAAGACCAATCATACTGTTTCCCTCCTGCACATATCTTGTTTCCTGATTGGGCAGCTATGCAAAGTGTCCAATCAGTTTGTGATGGTTAGGATACCAGGTTTCAATGGGAGCTGGAATCAAGCTCCTTTTATTATGTATCTCCATACATAACAGTTCTGAAATGTGAAGCTGTTCCAAAATGGGCATCAGGGCCTCTGGAAGGCCCATGATACATTGTAACCCTACTGAAGCCAGGCAGCTCTGTGACTGGCCAGTACCCAGATGGGAGATTTCTTGGGGGACCCAACAAATGCCAGCTCATCCTCCATTTTTTCCATTTTTCCACATGGACAGCAAGAACCCCTGCAGCTAGGATTACCAACTTCCAGGTAGGTTCTGGAGATCTCCTAGAATGACAGCTGATCTCAAGACTACAGGGAATAGTTCCCCTGGAGGAAATGGCGGCTTTGTAGGCTGGACTTTATGGAATTAAACTCCACTGGGGTCCCTCCTGTCCCTCCCATAGTGATTAAGGGCAGTGGGCTTTGAGCGGGTTTAATTCCCCACTCCTCCACATGCAGCCAGCTGGGTGGCCTTGGGTCAGTCACAGTTCTCTCAGAGCTTATTTATTTATTTATTAAATTTCTACCCCTGCCCTCCTGCCGAAGTGGCTCAGGGTGGCTTACAAACAATTTAAAACCAACATACAATTTTAAATCAGCAGTTACAAGGTATAAAATACAATTCCAATAAATACAGTGACGCTGAATAAAAACAGCAGCATCCTATAATAAAGTGCTAGTGCGACCCAACCGGTGCAGTCAGTTCTTATTGGAACGCTTGACGAAACAGCTCTCAAGAGCAGTTCTCTCAGAGCTTTCACAGCCCCACCTACCTCACAGGGTGTCTCCCGTGGGGAGGGGAAGGGGAAGAGATTGCAAGCTGCCCTGAGACTCTGAGTGAAGAGTGAGGTATAAATCCAACTCTCCTTCTCTTCCTCTTCCTCCTCCTCCTCCTCTCACCCTTCCTGGGTTCTCCCTCCAAATCTCCAGGGATTTCCCATCCTAGAGTTGACAAGTCTACCTGCAGTAAAGGGGAGTGTTCAGACATCATTTCCAGCTTGTGCATGACTCGTCCAATTGTTCCTTTTTCCACTTCAGAGAAAATAGAAACCTAAGGGGGAAAGAGGGGGGTGGCTACAGGTGGAGAATCCCTCCTAGCTGTCACGGGGAGGGGAAAGAAACTGAGCTCTTGCTCCCCACCCCCAACCTTGAAAGGGCTTTTTCATTTCTTTATTGACCCATGCTGTAGCTCTACAGAGCAGCTGGGAAAAAGAAAGATACCCTTCAAATTGAGGTTGCGGACTACGTGGTGGGGTCTTGCACGATATGCAGGTGGGACAGGGAGGAAAAAGGGGTGGGGACTAGCAGCAGAGCATGTGGCATGGGAACCAATCATGTGGATGCTATTCCCCCTGTTCTTGTGCCAAACTGATTCTTCTGCTGTGGCAAGATTGTAGTTTCCACCCCAATCTGGAAACAGCCCAAGATGGAATCAAGGAATAGCCATTGGTCAACCATTTTCAAAACAGATTCAGCAGCATTCTGTGGTGCAAGTATGGAAGTCTGCTATTCAAGCCAAAATAGTCCAAACACCACCGAGTGCCCCCAAGGCCTTAGACATACCTAAAATAGCCCCTTATATTCTAGGCACTGAGCTGGAGGGATGTCCTGGAGGAGTTTATGGTTCCCATGGCAACTGCATGCAACTATTCTAAGAGGCCTACCTCAACATTTGAGGGCCAGAAAGCCAAGTTACTTTAGCTGTCTATTCATGTCTTCAAATATATCAAGTTATGACTATACTAGAGAATTCTGAAAATCTCATTTAAGCCACTGCCAGCATCCATTAAAACATTTGTCATGGCAGCTGGTTAGGAGACATTATCCAAGCTAGTGAAAAATCCCTAGGGGTAGATCACAAGTTGCAAAAAAAAAGCCTATTAAGCCTATAGGCAGGGCAGACATTTCATTCCCAAGTGTAATGTGGAATTGCAAAGATAAAAGCAAATGAAAGTTATAGAAGAATGCCCTTTGCGAAACTGGAAAATATAATTTCTCCTTGTATCTTTTAAGAAAGGACAGAGTCATAAAAAGTAGCTACATGAGAAAACAATGGCTGCAGAAGACAGAAGGATAAATAGCCTCATGTTATCTTGGTATAACAGCTCTTATTAACATACAGCATAACTACATCCTGCATTTAAGACCAATCACTGACACCAGGTTAGGGAGAAGCTTGCTGCCTGCACACAGTTAAGAGAGGCAGGAACAAATGATTTCCATGCACATAATGAAAAAACAAACAGTAGAATTAAATTCCAAAAGGTTCTCATGTACTAGAAAGCTTTGGAGATGCAGAATTAAGGTGTCTAGCAGAAGATGCTAGGAATTTTTCATCACCGAGATATTTGCATTAAGGGATTCTTGAGCTGCTGTTCTGCTCATTGGTCATGAGAGGGAATTAGTTTTTCAATGGACTGTTTGGCTATTTGTGAGCAGTACATGTTTGATGGGTTACTTTTTCAATGTATTTGTGACAGACTGCACTTTTAAAAGCTTAGAAAAGTATTATATAAACAAATACAGGACTGTGAAGGGTTAATTCTTCACAGAAACAGAGTGACAGGCTGCTCCAATGAATCTGATTGGTTAGCATCAGCTGAGCAGAGAAAGCCTACAGAGCTGAATGGTGAGAAGAGATTCAGTCAGATTTCAGCCCTAGCTGAGAAGAGTCAAGTACTGAAAAAGTATCTGAATTCAATCTTGACTGAGAATAGTTTAACACAGATGGAGTACTGGGGAGATTGGCATTGAAGAGTGGGTAGTTAGGTGAAGACTCACATTTGGGCCAAGGAAATGGGACAGATCTTGTAATGAGAGAAGAATTTCCCTACCCAGTCAAACAGGGAGATAGCTCTGAAGAGTGGAGAGATCCGTGGTCTGGTGTGGTTAGAGACTGCCCTGTGAAATCTTAAGAGTTAGTTGTTAACTCAAGAAGAGTACTGGTGAGTTTAGAGAAGGGGTTTGGGCACTGGATAGAGTGTCCCAGCCTTCTGGAAGCCAAGAGAGTCAGTGAATACTCAAAGAAAGTATACTGGAGTGTTTGGGAAGCTCTGGAACAAAAGCCTCTCAACATAAAAATTTAAGTTGCTGTGAAAAGCTTAAGAAATTCTCATTAGCCTGAAACATAAGAATAAAGTCTGTGCATGTACTGATTTTACCTCAGAGTTATTTATATTGAGGTACCTAAGAAACTTTACCCCTGATTTCACCTGACCTTTCCCCTCTATTTTGAATAAAATACTTTGTTAATTTGGAATATAAAAACTTCTTAAGTGCCATTTGCAGTGGTTTAAGGGGGCTCCCATTCATTCCCTCAGGTTCCTGGGCTGAGCAAACAGCCAAAATATTATACTGTGACAGGGTGGGACAGGCAGAGTTCTTCAGGAAAGAAGAAAAAAGACAACTAGGGCAGCTCAGTCACAAAAGGAAAGAAGAACAGAGGGAATATCTTGCCTCTGAGGGAGAGAAGTGGACGGGTGCATCATAGTATTCAAACAGAATACTACAGTATGAGTGGCAGCATTTTGCCTATGTGCATTTTTGCAAAGCCAGATGAGAGTTGTAATTGTCACGCCTCACACAACTGTGGTTCCTGCACACTGGTCCACAGCCGGTGGTTTACATAAAAAAGAAAGAAAAGCAATCCTTTCAATCACAAACGAGTCCCCAAAAAACTAAAGGGATCAGCCTCTTCTACTGCACTACTGCAAACTGCTTTGGCTGCTGCTCAGGCTAGATAACAGCAAGGCAAGGAGATCTGAGGAGCTCACATCTGATAATGACAGCTTTAAAAAGTATGCTTGTCAAATATGTTCAGTATGAAGTTTTCAGCATCCCTAACTGCATTCCACATAATTTGTAGAAGGAAAGACATGCTTTCCAAGTGGATAGCCCTAAGGAGACTCTTTATGCAAGAACCAATTTCTCCCAGGAATATGCAGTTGCAAAATGGCCATACATAGTGTGATTTTTTTTTAATGTAATACTTTTTGGAAGGAAAATATGGAATCACTTGCAACCATGACTTTTCAACCCATGCTTTTACACACCATGACTTCATTTTCTCTTTCCAAAGGTTTTAAGAGGGGGATTTTAATTTTTTTTTTAAATGTATTTATTTGTGTGTGTGCCAGTCTCATCTTGAATGAGAAGGTTGTGCAATTTCTGTGACTGTCAGGCCATTTTAGTGAGCTGAAGGAAAGTCTTTTCTAATAAATCATTCATCCCATAGCTTTGCTGTTCCCCAGTTTCTCCTCTTTGCTATGTGATGTTAATGCACTGCTTTGTTTAGGAAACTGATGCAAGAAAAGACACGTGAATAGGAATGTCATGAACTGGTGCCTCTCAGCATTCTGACATCAACATTGACAATTAGATTCAATTGCCGAATGCCTGAATATTCAAAGATTCTGGGTGTGGGCGTGCGTGTTTGCGTGAGTGAAATGCTCCCAAGTTGCTTCTGACTTGTGGCAACCCTTTGAATAATGTCCTCTGAAATGTCCTATTGTTAATAGCCATTTTCAGGTCTTGCAAACTGAGATCCGTGGCTTCCTTTACTGAGACCATCAAGTTTGGGTCTTGTTCTCCTGCTGCCTTCAACTTTTCCAAGCATTATTGTCTTTCCACCGACTCTAGTCTTTTCACAATGTGACCAAAGTACAATAGCATCATTTTATCTTCTAGGGAGAGTTCGGGCTTCATTTGACCTATAACCCACTTATTCATCTTTTTGGCAGTCTGTGGTATCCTTAAAACTCTCCTCCAAAACCACATTCCAAAGGGATGTACTTTATTTCTGTCCGCTTTCTTCATTGTCCAGCTTTCAGTTTGGTGTAGTGGTTAAGTGCACAGACTCTAATCTGGGAGAACCGGGTTTGATTCCCACTCCTCCACTTGCACCTGGCTGGATGACCTTGGGACAGTCACAAGCTCTGGCACAGCTGTTCTTGAAAAAGAACAGTTTCTGTCAGAAGTTCTCTCAGCCCCACCTACCTCACAGGGTGTCTGTTGTGGGGAGGGGAAGGGAGAGGAGTTTGTAAGCTGCTCTGAGACACCTTTGGGTAGTGAAGGGCAGAGTATAAATCCAATCTCTTCTTCTTCTTCTTTGACACCAACATGCAACAATGGGATGTTCAGCTGTAATCCTGCTTTGGCATTTACTGCTTTAACTTTCATTAGGAGTCCTTTGAAGTCTTCACTGTTTTCTGCCAGTAGTGAGGTGTCAAAAACAAGACAGGCTTTGGTGTGAATATAATTGGGAGGGAATGAACTCATCGAAGAAAACCACTATTCTATAACTTTTACACACTTGGTTATACTTTTTATAATGCTTATAATGCAAATTTCTCATTCTAAACAACATTCATGCTTATATAAGGTACACTTCATAAGTATAAGCAAAGCCAGTAGATAATGGTATGAATGAGATGTCATCTTCATACCTCCAATCATTAATATTCCTTCCACCAATTTTCATTCTGCCTGCCTCTAAATCTAATCCAGATTCCTTTATGATACATTCTGACACCTTTGACAATTGGAAACCATTCTGTGTCTTCATATTCTGTTATACAAGTGGCCTCCTATCCAAAGTACAGGTTACATATCTAAACAATCAGATGATATGGCACACTCATTTTTTAAAAAACCAACATAAGAAAAGTCCTGCTGGATCAGACCAGTGGTCCATCTGGTCCAGCATCCTGTCTCACACAGTGGCCAACCAGTTCCTCTAGAGGGCCAACAACAGGGCATAGAGGCTGAGGCCTTCCGGTGATGTTGCCTCCAGGCTCTGGGATTCTTCTGGCTAGTAGTCATTGATATACTTGTCCTCCATGAATCTATCTAATCTCCTCCTTTAAAGCTGTTTATTCCTGTGGTTATCAGCATATCCTCTGTCAATAGCTTTACACAGTTTTCCCCATAGCTTTTTATGATCCACATAGTCAAAAGCTTTGCTGTAATCTATGAAATACAAGCTGATTTTCTTCTGAAATTCTTTCATATGCTCCGGTAACCAACATAAATTTGCAATATGATCTCTAGTGCTTCTTCCTTTTCTGAATTCAGCTTGAACATCTGTCATGTCTCATTCCATATATGGAATTTTGAGCATCACTTTACTCGTGTGAGAAATTAATGTAATGGTTCAATAGTTGATGCAGTTTTCCCCACTTTTAAATAAGGGCTGTTTAATTGCGGCTCAAATTTTGAATATAGCACCCCCAATTCTGTGTCCAGTAACCTGGCTAGGGTTTGCCAACTCTGAGGGATGAACCCAATACAAGAATTCATGGGCACTCAATGAAATTGCTGAGCAGTTGGGTTAGAACAGATAAAATGAAATACTTCTTCACCCAAAGAGTGATTAACACATAGAATTCATTACAACAGGAGGTGGTGGTGGCCACAAGCATGGATGGCTTCAAGAGGAAATTAGATAAACTTATGGAGCAGAGGTCCAGCAGTGGCTATTAGTCGCAAGGTATAGATAGGAACTCTCAGTCTGGGGCAAGTGATTCTCAGTGCTTGGAGGGGGGCAACAGTGGGAGTGCTTCTAGTCTCCTGGCCCCACTGTTGGACCTCCTGATGGCACCTGATATTTCTGGCCACTGTGTGACAAGAGTGTTGGACTGGATGGACCATTGGCTTCTCTTATGTTCTTAACCCCAGGGAAGGTGGAGTTTGGGGAAGGGAGGGACCTCAGCAGGTTATGATGCCATACAATCTACCATCCAAAGCTGCCATTTTTTCCTGGGGAACTGATCTATGTAGCCCAGAGATCGGTTGTAATTCTGGAAGATCTCCAAGATCTCCTGAAGTTTGGCAAGCCTAAAACAGATCCTTTTAATGGTAAAAAGGTTACACTTACCATGCATGTGCTTTGTCACTGAGCAATGGACCTTCTGACTATATGTTTTATTTTGGGATATTCACAACATACATCCTGGACTGTCATGCAAATGTTAACCACAAAATGAGAGAAGTCAGTGCATATCAGACTATGAATGTATTTAATTGGAGAGACCACAGAGATTATCTCTTTTGCATTGATATCATACCAGTCTGATTTGATATTAGCAGAGCTGCTTCAGATCTTACTGGAGAATTCTGGTTCTGGTTCTGTTAATTTCTCAGCCCCGCTTCTAATGACCTGCTTATGTCCTGAAGTGAAAGGATTAATAGTCCCTGCATTTTTTCACCTAGTTCATGAAACTGCAGACACTATTCTTATACTTTTGATCAATGGTTAACTTTTCCCCTTCCTCAGATATGATTTAAAGCCTTTCTGGAACAAAGAAACAAAGAACCCTTCCCAGTCACTCTGTTCAATACCAGCTATCAAGGATAGGTGCCCAAGTAATTGGCTCTTCATGTAGATTTCTTCTTAAAGCTAATCAGACAAATCTGGTTACAAAGCAAGGAGCAGTTCAGCAATTCGTGTAAATATAAATGCTGCCTATTGACCTTTTTAGAATGTTCAAGGCAACATTGGTCCTTCAACAGTTGGAAAATCCCATCCATACCAGCTTTTCAGCATGAAACTACATGGGTGGGGTTTTCTTTGCCAAGAGCATCTGATTGCTTCTGAGCTGGGCTCGAAGCTCAGAGATTTCTGGGACTGAACAACACATGACCTTTGGACTGAGCCACCCGAGCCTCAAAATCTGGGCCAAACTTTAGCTCGGTGTTCGGGTCTGTGCTCATCCCCAGTAGGCATTATTGAGCAGCTGCCAAGGCCCCATGACTTTGGGAGGATTTCCCACTGTGCCACAGTGGTAATAAGGGACTGCCCCCTCTGAGTGATGGTACTGGCCCCTGGGGTTATCCTGGCCATCCTTCATGCCTCCCTTGGCATGGATGCCACCATCACAGAGACAGTGATTCCTTGTCTTCTTCTGGATCACTGAGTATCATCATGGAGGGGAACCCCAAAATCTGGAAGCAGCCAAACTCAGGTGGCCAGGGACCACACACTTCCTCAAGAAGGTCTGAATCCAAACAGGTAAGGGGCCCAGAAGAACCTGTCAGCAGACCTGCACGGAAAATATATCAAATCTCTCTTGCAGGAGAATTTGCATACATAATCTGCTGTATCTGGTGCTGAAGGTTTATCCTGTCAAACAAATGTACAGTAATAATTTATGCTCTCTCTCTCAGCAATCAAGCAAACACTTAGAAATATGTAAATTGTCAGGATGGAAAACAGCAACACTTTGGAGCAAGTGGCAAATCTTCCGTAATTCCATTGGCATCAATTATATTAACAAAACTCATTTAGAATCATTGGTATTAAACTGGGGAAGGCGCGAGACACTGCCTTTAATTACCCCATAACCGTCAAGAGGAAACAACATACGTCTTATGCAACGTCCATTTTTTATGTAGATTATGTAAATAAATCTTTAAAATAATTTATTCAGAGAGTTGCTGGGGAAACCTTATTGCTGATATGACAACCGGCGGCCGAGTAAATCAGTTCACAGCTTGCTTCCGATTTGCACGTCCTCCCTATCGTCATTAAAAGAGGTACTTCTTATCTGCTAGGCAACAGTGACATCTAGAGAAAAGAGGCCACAAGGGAAGGGAAGGGAAGGGAAGGAAGGAAGGAAGGAAGGGAAGGGAAGGGAAGGGAAGGGAAGGGAAGGGAAGGGAAGGGAAGGGACACTGCATCAGGATCCAGAAGGCAGTTAGATTTGAGTCCAGTAGCACCTTAGAGACCCAACAAAATTTGGGGGGGGATATGAGCTTTCAAGAGTCAAATCTTCCTTTCCCAGGTTATTATACCCATAAAAATCTTGTTGGTCCCTAAGGTGCTACTAGACTTGAATCTGGCTGTATTATTTATTTATTGATTAGATTAGATTAGATTAGATTAGATTAGATTAGATTAGATTAGATTAGATTAGATTAGATTTGCTAGGCCGCCCTTCCCTACAATAGGGCTCAGGGTGGCTTACAACAAAGGCATAACATTCAGGAATGCGTAATAACTTCTGTATCTGAGTCTCCTGTTCTAGCTTGTTTTTAATAGGGATTCTACTCTTGAGTCCCCCCTTTTGCTACATTCTCACAAAGTGTTCCTTTGGTTTGACAGTGGCCTGTGTGTTCCTGTTGAGGACCAGTTCTCAGTGCCCTAGAGATCCAGTAGTGGTTAGAGTGTCAGACCTGGGAGGCCATGATGCTCACTGGAAGATCTTAAGCCGGTCACCTTCCTTTATCCCTAACCTGACAAGATGGCTGTGAGGAAAAAAGGGAGAGGAGAACCATGTCTCCTGCCCTGAGGTACTTCAAGAAAAGCAGGACAAAAATGTGTAGAGAGTGACATAAGACATAACCACGTGAAAGGTCGAATGCTGCAGTCCCCATGCCAGCATCTTCCTCCCATGGGACTGAGTGACAGTTGCCTGGAAAGGAACCACATAACTGCCTCTGTCTGCATGAGTCCTTCAGCGTGAGATGGCACCATGGGGAATATGGGATCCACAGTTCCTTGGTACTTTATCTGAAAAGGATGGAAGAGTGGGGATCTGTAACATAATTTTCAGTTCTTCACCTTGCCCAGGATTATCTGGGAGAAATAATGATTATGATACCCAACTGTGACATAGGTCAACATTCTAGCTGAAAATGTGCTATTAAGAAGCATATATTTTATAGCATATGGGCAATTTGGCGAAAGTTCTTATGTGTATTAATTGTCTGGGTGGCCTATAATAGTCATGATGCAAAAAAAGGTATATGCATGTGCAGGACTCTTTTTGCAGCAGGAACTCCTTTGCATATTAGGTGAGATACCCCTAATGTAGCCAATCCTCCAAGAGCTTACAGTAGCCCCTGTAAGATGAGCTCTGTAAGCTCTTGGAAGATTGGCTACATTAGGGGTGTGTCGTCTAATATGCAAAGGAGTTCCTGCTACAAAAAGAGCCCTGTAGCATGTGGGAGAGAACAATGTAGCACCCATGTACATGTTAGGCTCTCCCATGGTAATTCCCATTGCTGATGAGAAAACCCATTTCTAAATTCAATATTAGCTTGCCTTTTTGGCAGTGGGAAACAATGCAAGCAACAGTCAAGATGCAGGTGAAGGCTCACTCTCTAGTATGTTTCTTCGTCATGTTTAGGGGGCAATGTCAATCTCGTCTAGCCTTGCCAGGCCATCACCTACCACCCCCAGAGGGGAAGCAAGGGGCAGAAATGACATCACATGATGCCTTGACATCATTTTTGGGTGAAAACCTGAATGTAATGTGTTATGTACTGTAATAATAAGGTATGAGCTTGAGGTTTGTGAAGGTATCCTAACGTGAGCAACCTGATTGGCTGCTCTGCAAAGCAAGCCAATCAGAGTAGCTGGAGTTGTTCTAGAGAGAACGAAATCTATTGGTTGTTATCTCTCTTTTCTTATTGGTTATTTACTTGTTCAAGGACGTGGTTACCATAGCCCGGTTAGTTTAAAAAGGGAGCCTGTTGCTCCACTGTTCCTTGTGTTGGTTTACTGTTGAATGGAATAAAGCTGAATCACTAGTTAAGATCTGACTTACGTCTCATACTTAACATAATGTGTGTCAGGTAATGTGCTTGAATTTCCCCAACACTCTCTGGTAATACCATAGAGTTCCAAGTAAATTCCAGAGTGTTGCCTGAGATTCTGATAACATGTTCTGAAGGAAAGTTGATACACTGTGTAACATCGTTTCTGTTCCCCCGCATTTCTCCCACTTGCCCAGATGCAAGGGCTACACTGGTACTAAGACGCAAGGGGATTGCCTGCCCAAAATGGGCAGATTGTAAGCCAGTTTGGTGTAGTGGTTAAGAGTGCGGACTCTGATCTGGGAGAACCGGGTTTGATTCCCCACTCCTCCACATGCAGCTGCTGGCATGACCTTGGGTCAGTCGCAAGTTCTTTCAAAGTTGTTCTCTCAAGAGCACTTCTCCAAAGAGCTCTCTCAGCCCCGCTTACCTCACAGGGTGTCTGTTGTGGGGATGGGAAGAGAAAGGAGATTTTAAGCTGCTTTGAGACTCTTTTGGGTAGTGAAGGGTGGGGTAAAAATCCACTCTCTTCTACATGAACATAGGAAGCTATCATCAGGTCATTGGCCCATCCAGTCTATTATTATCTCCTAGCAGCGGCTCTCCAAGTTCCCAGGCAGGTCATTCTCACCCCCGTGACTGAAGATGTGAGGGACTGCAAGGGAAATCTGCTTACAGAGCATGGTCTACTACTGAGCAGTGGACCTCCTCCATGATTTCCCTGCTCCCCAAAGAATCAGTCACCTGGTAGTGGTGATAGAATGTGCTATAAAGTCATAGCAAACTTACGATGACCCCATAGGATTTTCAAGGCAAGGGATGAATAAGGATGGTTTCTCATTGCCTGCCTCTGTACAGCAACCCTGGACTTGGTGGTCTCTCATCCAAGCACTAACCAGGGCTACCCCAGCTGAGTTATTCAAAGTCTTAAAAGAAGATGCTGTTAAAGTGCTGCACTCAATTTGCCAACAAATTTGGAAAACACAACAGTGGCCACAGGATTGGAAAAGGTCAGTTTACATTCCAATCCCAAAGAAGGGCAACGTCAAGGAATGTTCAAACTATCGCACAATTGCACTCATTTCACACGCTAGCAAGGTCATGCTCAAAATCCTACAAGCTAGGCTCCAACAGTATGTGGATAGAGAACTGCCAGAAGTACAAGCTGGGTTTCGAAGAGGTAGAGGAACTAGAGATCAAATTGCCAACATTCGCTGGATTATGGAGAAAGCAAGAGAGTACCAGAAAAACATCTACTTCTGCTTCATTGACTATGCTAAAGCCTTTGATTGTGTGGATCACAATAAATTATGGCAGGTTCTTAAAGAGATGGGAGTACCAGACCACCTCACCTGTCTCCTGAGAAACCTGTATAAGGGTCAAGAAGCAACAGTTAGAACCGGATATGGAACAACTGATTGGTTTAGCATAGGAAAAGGAGTACGACAAGGATGTATATTGTCCCCTTGCTTATTTAATTTATATGCAGAGTACATCATGCGAAATGCTGGCCTGGATGAATCACAAGCTGGAGTTAAGATTGCTGGGGAAAAGATCAATAACCTCAGATATGCAGACGATACCACTCTGATGGCAGAAAGTGAAGAGGACCTAAAGAGCCTTTTGCTCAGGGTGAAAGAGGAGAGTGCAAAAGTGGGCTTGAAGCTCAACATCAAAAAAACTAAGATCATGGCATCTGGGCCCATCACTCCTTGGCAAATAGAAGGGGAAGTCGTAGAAGTAGTGACAGACTTCACGTTCCTAGGATCCCAGATCACTGCAGATGGTGACTGCAGCCATGAAATTAAAAGACGCCTGCTCCTTGGGAGGAAAGCGATGGCAAACCTAAACAGCATGATAAAAAGCAGAGACATCACCTTGCCAACAAAAGTCCGCATGGTCAAAGCAATGGTATTCCCCGTAGTAATGTATGGCTGCGAGAGTTGGACTATAAGGAAGGCTGAGCGCCGAAGAATCGATTCTTTTGAACTATGGTGCTGGAGAAGACTCTTGAGAGTCCCTTGGACTGCAAGGAGATCAAATCAGTCAATCCTAAAAGAAATCAACCCTGACTGTTCCCTGGAAGGCCAGATCCTGAAGCTGAAGCTCAAATACTTTGGCCACCAAATGAGAAGGGAGCATTCACTGGAGAAGACCCTGATGCTGGGAAAGATTGAAGGTCAAAGAAGAAGGGGACGGCAAAGGATGAGATGGTTAGACAGTGTCATCGATGCAACGAACATGAAATTGAGCAAACTTCAGCGGACGGCGGAGGACAGGAGGGCCTGGCGTGGTCTGGTCCATGGGGTCGCGAAGAGTCGGACTCGACTGTGCGACTGAACAACAACAACAACCCCTGCTTAGCAATAACACACAACCCTTAAAGCGACAAGGGCACATCCAATAGCAGTTCCAACAGCCTGGGAAATATTTAATGAACACAGCTGAGGAAACTTTTGAATAATCCAAAAGTCTCCCAGGACCTAATTTATAAGGTTTTCCCCCCTCCTTCACCATTGCCACGTCTGACAATCCTGCTAATAGCACATTTCTAGGCAAAGTTAGTTACTATAATTGCTGAATCTACTTTATTAACAGATCTTCAGAGGCACGAACGCTACAGTTTTCAGGATCAGCATTTTGCTTCCTCTCTTGCAATCGAATTCACAAAACAGGCATCATCTGCAAACTTCTTATTGATTAGTGCTGCGGTTGTGCCGTGTGGATTATTCAGCGAGAAGTTAGACCCCCCGTTTACAAATCACACAGAACGAGGTGTAGAATTTTGGACTGGTTCACCTTTGAGCGTCAGTGGAAAGATCAACTATTTGCAAAGTCCAGGGGCACGATTCTCCCACTGGGTGTAAGAAATCCCAAGTTCAGATCCTAGATGTGCCTGTGGAACTGGAAGACGGCAGTCTCTTTCAAAATGCGAAGATCTGTATTTCAGCGCTAGCACACAGCATCTGTATGTGGAAAGGTCTCTAGCATTTCGAGTTAAAATGACCCCCGGTAGCAAGAACAGAAATGCTCTCTTCCAGGGACTTCAGGGAGCCGCTAGTATGCAGAGCACACTTACCGAATGAAGAAGAATCGGTTAGTTTGATAAAGGACTGCTTCAGATGAGGTCCTCATTAGCAGCAATGTATCCTACCACTGCACATAAGAATCTGAAAACTGGGACGAGGGGGATATTAAAGATTTCTGCAGGAGTGCTATTCTTTCTCTTGCTCCCTTTTTCGCACATTTTTTTTTTTTTTGTGGCATGGCAGTTTATTCCTTTGTTTTATATATAGCTAGCCTTTCTGCCACTGAAGGAGACATTCAGAGGGGTCCCCAGGGAGTCTCATGCCCCAACACTGGTAAGACTCACCCTTGCATACCTCCCACAGGCCTGTGTGCACAGCTACCGTGCCCTGGGCCCCATTTGCTGTGCTTTCCATGATCTAGGCATGCTGCAGAGAACCGGGACAAACCTATTGCAACTTAAGGCAACAGAAGGGTGGTGTTGTTTTTTTTAATAATAATCTCTTGCAACCCCAGAACAGTGTGATTGACTCTGTGGCGACTGTGATTCACGTGTCAAGAAAGCCACCAAGCCCATTACCCTTAAGGACTCGTTTGATGTGTGCTTTTGATTTCTTCCTTGCCGTTTCAGCAAGTCACCCTTCCACCGCCCCCGCTCAGGCCTAGCACGTTTTACATACTTATATGTTAATGGGAAAATTAAACAGCATGACATCAAAGACTTCACATCTGTGAAAAGGACTCTCTGTCTTCAAATGATTTCAAGGAGGGGAGGGAAAATATCTTCAGTGAAGTGAAGGCAGTTCTTGTCCTGCGGGATTCATTCACTCCTCTTACAAACTTATAAACATATATTTAGTAGCACAGGCAAAGCGGGGCCGGTAAAAGAATTGGTGCTCATGGCTGTAAACCTCTCTTCTATACTTGTACTAAGAAGCAAGAGCAACCAATTGACAATGAGCTTTTAACTACGCCAGAGGGAGCCCTGTATTAAATCTAGGGTTGCCAACCTCCAGGCAGTAGCTGAATTTCTCCTAGGATTACAACCAATCTGCAGGCCACAGAGATCAGCTCCCCTGGAGAAAATGGCTGCTTTGGAAAGTGGACTCTATGGCATTGTACCCCTGCTGAGGTCCCTCCCCTCCCCAAACCCCGCCCTCCCCAGGCTCCACCTCCAAAATCTCCAAGTATTTCCCAACCCAGAGCTGGCAACCCTAATTAAACCTGAATTAGCTCTTATATTTATTCAAAACATTTATATACATCTTTACATCTAAATACAATTTCTAAGGTGGGGGCACATCCAAGTCATCAAAAACAATTCACATGCATTATGGTTACAAGAACCACAACATCCTGTAACGTCAGTCAGTATTATTACTCCCGTAGTGCCAATGCAAGACTGAGATTGAGAGAATAGTGGCTTGCCTAAGACCACCTAGTGAGCGAATGGCAGAGCAGGGATTTGAACAAGGGACCTCCTGAGTTGTCACTTACTTTCTTTCATAGCTTTCAGGTGGAGCAGCTAAGAGCGGTAGAGTCTAATCTGGAGACACTCCCCCCCCGCATGAAGCCTGCTGGGTGACCTTGGGCCAGTCACAGTTCTCTCAGGACTCTCTCAGCCCCACCTACCTCACAAGGTGCCTTTTGGGGGAAGATGAAGGGGAGACAATTGTGAGCCACTTTGAGACTCCTTTGGGTAGTGAAAAGAGGGGCATAAAAAACCAATTCCTCCTCCTCCTCTTTCTTCTCCTCCTTCATTGAACTCAAGGTACTACACGTATAGTTCCCAGAAGGTCTTCCACACATATACCAACCAACCCCAAGCCTGTTAGCTTCACTTAAGTTGCTCTTTCATATTTATTCACGAAATCTAAATCCTGCAGTTCTGCCCTCATAAGAAAAACAAATCTTAAAAACCATTGAACCAAACAAAAGCACATCATTACAATAATTAAAACCAAAACTAACACAAAATAAAAACAACAATTAAAATGCTGGGCAGGAGGAGGGATCACCCAGGGAACAGCAGACAGAACAAAACATTCTTTATCTGATGGCTGAAGAGGGCAACAGAAGGAGACAGACAAGAGTCCCTAGGGAGAGAGTTCCAGAGTTTTGCTGCCATGACCGAGAAGGTCCTTTCTTGGGTTGCCATAATGCCTAATCTCAAAAAGCAGGGGCACTTGAAGCAAGGCCTTCAAAGATGATTGCACTGATTCGGTGGGTTCATAAGGGAACAGGCCACCATGTCAACTAGGTGATGTCACTTCCAGGGAAAACCCAGAAGTACATCAGTCCTCTCTAGGAATTGCAGAGACTATATGGTTTTACTCCCCCCCCATGTCCCGCCCTCCTGGATTCCCATTGTTTGCCAGGCTGGGTTAGCAGTCAGATCCTTCCTCTCACTGAGGGACAGTTTATAGGCTACAAAGCCAGAAACACCCCTCTGTACATTACCCCAGTACCAAAACTACAGGGCACTGCTTGCACCAAAGTGGAACCAAAATAGATGCTGGTCAGGCAAAGGCCTGGGAAAGCAGTTTTCAAGATGTGTGTCAGAACAGCTGGCTGGCTACTACCCCCTCCTTGCCCTAGTATCTTCACTTCTTGCTTTTTAAAGTAGTTGGCTTTTCAGTTCACGAGGTACTACTGTATGCTTCTAATAAAAAATACTGCTGCTGCCATCCTTTCAGCTAGTGTAAGCCTCACTTCTGCTTTAATTCTCTTCCGGACTCTGAGGCTGGTGCACATTCAAGTTATTTTGCTTTCTAATCATCTTTGGTATCCAGCAGAAGCACTTTTCATGCTCTCTTAGTAACGCCGCGTGATCGTGATATAAAACAAGCGAGCCGGCACCTGTTTCCAGGCCTCCCACTAGGTACACTATCTGTTCTTCACAAATTGATCTCACCTGGGGTTCAGCTTATGGCAGAATCATGTTTCCTGTTGCACGACACAGCACACAATAAGTCACAGCACATCACTGCCCGTGCTCAAACATATTCAGAGTTACACGGGAGGAATCATTTGTATTCTCCTCTGTTTGTTTGGTATGACAATCAAGGGAGTAGCCCTCAAAACACAAAAATAAGAACAGAGAGTTTAGCAAAAATGCTTTTTTTTGCCGTCAAGTCATAGCCAGCTTATGGCAAGATGGTTCACCATTGCCTGCCTCTGAGTAGTGACCCTGGACTTCCTTGCTGGTCTCCCATTCAAATATTGACCAGCACTGACCATGCTTACCTTCTGAGATCTGATGCTAGCCTAGGTTATCTGGATCAAGGCAAGAAGAAGACAATACCGAACACTAAATTTATCAAATTATAGGCTATAGCAGAGGTTTCAACCTTCTTCCTTCAGGGACATCTTTTCCCATTCACCTGTCTACTGACAAACCCTTGCATGTCTGCCATGGAAACCCTGTACATTGTAAAGAATTCTGCATGGCACAGTATTCAGGTTACACAGGCCACTTATCATATCAACTGGGCCTGACAGTTACTCCATGTGAGTCGAAAGCATGCCTTAGGAAAATACCCAACAACTTTCCAGCAGCACTTTGTAAGCAAGCCTGGATGCCCAAACCTTAAGACACCCCACCAGTCATATATTTTGGTTTTCCAATCTAAGATGCCTCTTATACCTCATTGTTAATACAAGTTGTGTTTATTTTTTGTTATAGCATTGTTGCATGCAATCTATAATTGTTGATTGAGTTGTTTTATTACCATTGTTGAAAATAAAATAGGAATTAATTTTAAAATTGATGATTTATATTTCATTGAAAGAGAGTAAACATCCTGTTGTTGACCAAAGTCCTGACTATGTTAGACCTTCTTCAGTGGTGACTTTTAGGGAAGCAAATACTATTACCAATTGATAGACATTGTCAAGTGTATTAATTTTTTCTTGTTGCAAGTTTAGATTGTGGATGCATGCTTAGCATTGTGTTTTGTATGATTTATGCAGTGGGACTTTAATACTCTGATGTATTCATTTATATGCATAACTTTCTTTGTGAGATAGTCTGTCTTAATTACTCTGTTTTTGTGTTTATTTCTGGGTCTTATACGAGGCTTATCTTTCTCTTCTTTATTTTTTTTGTAATTCATTTTATTTTTTACAAGTTTATGAAAGATACACAAGAATACATTAAAAAGATGGAATATACAAGAATACACAATACTGTCACAGTTCATTAAATAGCAGATACAAGAATTTATTATTATTTAATAATACCTATCATACCTACAAGCTATCTTGAGCATAAAGTAGAATCTCTTGCTCAGCTTCATGAAACCCGCATGTCTGTTTCCGATAATTAATGAAAGGGTACCATTGTTCTGCAAATGGTTCTTGCCTAAACTCTTTATTTTCTCTTAAATATTTATCTGCTATTATTTTATTCATTAACGTCATATCTTATTTTCTAAAGCCATTCAGTCATATCTGGTGAAATGTCCACCACCCTCAAAATTAAGCAATTAAGATTCTCACTGCTGCAAACATATTTTGCAACCAGGATCAGCATTCCCAAGGGATTGCTGCAAAAAAAGGTACCTAGCGGTGCCATAGGGTTATTTTTTTAAAAATCTTCTACCCTGATCTCATCAGAAACTAAGCAGGGGTAGGGTTTGCCAGGTCCCTCCAAGCAGCAGGTGGGAGACAGGGGGGGGGAGGCTTACCGGGAGCAGGGAGTTTTATCCCACGTTTCAGAGACATGCCCACGTGACTTCCAAGGTGACCTCAAAGTGATGTAGGCACATCAGGGACATCAGGACAATGCTCTGGTTTTGGGGCAAAAAACTGAGCATCGCCCCAGTACCCCCGCATCCCTACATCACTTCTGGGTCACGTTGAAGTCACATAGGAATGCCACTGAGATAGAATCATAGAATCATAGAATGTTAGAGTTGGAAGGGACCTTGCAGGCCATCTAGTCCAACCCCCTGCACTCTGCAGGAACACAGCCAAAACCCCTACATACCTACAACATACCCAAAAGATGGTTGTCCAGTCTCCTCTTGAAAACGTCCAGCGAAGGAGCATCCACCACCTCCCGAGCCAGTTTGTTCCACTGCTCAACCACTCTTACAGTCAGGAAGTTTCTCCTGATATTAAGCCGGTAACAACTCCCTTGTAATTTCCACCCATTAGATCTAGTCTTGCAATCCAGAGCAAGAGAGAATAGATCCACTCCATCTTCTACATGACAGCCCTTCAAATACTTGAAGACTGCAATCATGTCCCCTCTAAACCTTCTCTTTCCCAGGCTAAACATGCCCAACTCCCTCAGCCTTTCCTCATAAGACTTGGACTCCAACCCTCTCACCATCCTGGTCGCCCTCCTCTGGACCCACTCGAGTTTGTCAACATCCTTCCAAAAATGTGGTGCCCAAAACTGGACACAGTACTCCAGGTGGGGCCTGACCATAGCAGAATACAGCGGAACTACCACCTCCCGTGATCTGGACACAATGCTTCTGCTAATGCATCCTAAGATTGCATTAGCTTTCTTCACAGCCGCATCACACTGCAGGCTCATGTTTAGCTTGTGATCAACCATAACCCCTAGATCCCTTTCACATGTGCTGCTGTCAAGCCAAGTCCCTCCCATTCTATATCTGTGCCTTTGATTTTTTGTGCTTAGGTGTAGGACTTTGCACTTATCTTTGTTGAAATTCATTTTATTTGCCTCAGCCCACTGTTCCAGCCTATCAAGATCCTTCTGAATCCTGACTCTGTCTTTTTCAGAATTAGCAATCCCACCCAGCTTCGTGTCATCTGCAAATTTGATAAGCATCCCCTCTATGTCTTCATCCAGGTCATTTATAAAAACATTGAATAACACCAGGCCCAGGACCGAGCCCTGTGGTACTCCACTCGAGACTTCCCTCCACGTAGACGCAGAGCCATTTACGAGCACTCGTTGGGTACGATTTTTCAACCAACCATGAATCCACCCAATGGTTGCGCCATCCAGCCCACACTTAACCAGCTTATCCTCAAGGATATCATGTTGGGTGTTCCTCCCTTTTGGGGGTGGGTAAGTTCCCCCACTGGTCAGCTGATCAGTGGCAGAAAGGTAGGGTCTGACAGTGGGGGACCCTCTGCCCCCCTGGGGGGGGGGTCTGGCATCCCTAAAGCAGAGTCATCTCTGGTTAGTATTTGGATGGGAGACCACCAAGGAATTCCAGAGTTGCTATGCAGAGGAAGGATGCAAAATCAGGTCACTCAGATCCCAGCCTACCATCCACATTTTGCAGACAGGTGAATTCAAGATGTCATTGCTACTTGTTTACACATTTACAAGCTCATAGCAGCAGTGGGATAGGAATCCAAATCTCTCAGGTGGAAAATTTCTATTCAGTAGAAAGAAAAACACCATACAACTTGTGACCCAATCAACACACTGTACAGGTTTTGTTCCCCTCAGAGCCCCAGTCCAGGAGATAAGAGGGGCACAATTCCTGATACTCTGCCAGCATGTGCAGGATCTCACTTCTCTCCCACACCCCTCCAGGAATGAGAGATACCAAAGACCCACATGCTTCAGGAACACTTAAATCAGTAATCTGCCACCAGGACCTCCTTTGAACGTTCCCAACTCAGACAGGAGAAGAGGTCCCACCTCCAGCCTGGTTTCTGGGAATTAACAACTTATCAGCTCTGGCCAGAACTGTAGATAATTAACTCACAGTGGTAGCCACATCAGCTGAGTGGCCCCAGGCCACAGAATCTAGGCTTAGACCCCAGTTGCAATACAGGACTCAAACTCAGATAATATTAATCTACATATTATCTTTATTTAGCAAAGCATGCATACAATCAGACTTGCAAAGATTAGAAAGCAATGAACAAGGCCTATAGCTTAACCAGCTCTGACTACACATAGAGGTATTTCATAATTACCAGTCATTCAATGTGCATTATGGAACCAGGGAATCTTCGGGATGAAAAACATGTTTGCTGTGAGCAATTAAGTCCAGCTTCACTGCCCACTAGTAAAATTCCATGTTGCAGGTTTGTAATCCAAAAGGGAACTAACTCTCAGAAAGGGGCCCTTCTTCCAAGAGATTTATGGCCCCTTTCCCATAGGGTGAGCACAATCCCTTCCTACTCCTGTCATAACTGAATATGGCCATTTACCCAATCACGACAGGATGGAAAGGTGTGTCTAACTCTGTAGGTGCAGCCCTTGCTGACACCACTAGAAGCACGTCTGCTTGAGCATTGAAATGTAAATGCCTTGGGACATCTGTGTCCTTAGCATGGGAAGATGTCTCAATGTCTGGTCTCCCCCTCAAAGGTGCCAAAGTGGCTTTTGAAATGGATATCCAGGCTTGGCATCTGTGCAGGCCATCTGTGCAGGTGACAAAAGTCACAGGGATATGTCAGCAGCCAGACCATTTGGGCCTAGCAGGAATGAACCAGGAAAGTCTTTTCCTATACACACACAGTCTACTATCCTCATCCTGTAGGCTGCCAAGTGCTTCACAACAATCCCACCACAGCATCCAAGAAATTGAATTTGAGATGCTGATAATTTACCATTAATGGTTGGCATTCATCTTGGTTATGCAGACCTGCACTTGATTACACTTGTCACCAGAGTACAAGATAGATGCCAGAATATGTTAAGGTCTCTCTATGACATGCAACGTGTATTACTTTGGGGCAGAAACTAGCTGATCCCACCCAACTCAAACATCTCAACGAAAGCAACAAACCTTAAAAAATGTCCCACAGAATGACTGTGACCATTTTCCTCTTTGGTACTTTGCAGTCTTACCACTTTATTTCATACATTCCTGTATAATAGTACTCCATAAGCATCTTTGATAAAAAAGCATCCAATTTTCCCCCACTTCTAACTCTGGCGAGTTCCAGGTTTCTTAACTATACACAAGATGAGAGGTTTTATAATGAGTATTATATACTTGATCTTCTCCGAGAGGCTCAAACGTGATTTTCTCTACCATGTGTCAGGCTTCTGAAGGATCTAAGAAATATTTCCTGTCCCAATAGCAACCACATTAGTAAATTAATTATCTAGAATAGCTGTAGACGAGACATAAGTGTCATTATAAAGTGGGGAAATAGCTATGAGGAAACATCCCAATATTACTGGAATTTTGGCTATTAATCATGTTCATAGAAGATATATATTTATTTTACCCAGTATAGATTCAGGTTAATAGCTTTCATTTTAGCTCAGATGTAATGCTTCAGAGAATAGTCTTTGATTTATAGGTAGAAGGAATAAATTAATGGGGTATCTGAAGTCTTGTATAGCAGCCTTTTCGGCTCCTCCAGAAAGAAAATGGTCATGTCGTACAAGAGGAAATTGGTGATACCAGTACAGCGAAAAGGTCAGCACTGAGTCCCACTGATTTCAATGGCCGTATTCCCTACCTCCCCATTGTCATATTCCAACATGTATAAACTTCAGACACAACAACAACCTTGTGAGGTTTGTTAGTGCAGAAAAAAATTCTTCATCATTTGATGTTTAGCCTGGAGAGGAGATGACTGAGAGGTGATACGATAACCATCTTCAAGTCCTTGAAGGGCTGTCATATAGAGGAAGGTACGGAGTTGTTTTCTGTTGCCCCAGAAGGTTGGACCAGAACCAATGGATTGAAATTAAATCAGAAGAGTTTTTGGCTAAACATTAGGAAGTACTTCCTGACAGAGCGGGTTCCTCAGTGGAACAGGCTTCCTCGGGAGGTGGTGGGCTCTCCTTCTTTGGAGGTTTTCAAACAGAGGCTAGATGGCCATCATCAGACAGCAATACTGATTCTGTGAACTTAAGCAGATCATGAGACAGAGGGCAGGAAGGGTTCCATCAGAGCTTAGTTCTCATGGCCCTTTCTTACATGCCCAGGGAAATGCTGATCACCATTTTGGGGTCAGGAAACTGTTTTTCTCCAGGTCAGTTTGGCTGGAGATCCTGGAGGGCATAGAACAGAGATCACTGGGGGTATGGGGGAGGGAGATATTTGTGAATTTCCTGCATTGTGCAGAGGGGGTGGACTAGATGACCCTGGAGATCCCTTCCAACTCTACAGTTCTATGATGGATTTCCTGAAGACCAAACCAAAGCAAAACCTAAAGTGATTTTTTTTTGTACCCTGGAGATGAATATATAGCTCTGTTCCCCAACCACTGTCACCATAAACTGCCAAACTCTTTGCAGCCACCCAGAACACTGGGGGTTACCAAGGACATACCCTGAAATGCTGGACTTCACCTCAACCCTTGTCCCACAACACTCAATTTCCCAGCCCCATCAGAGGTACCAGTTACCTCATACCAAGAATTGGCAACTCTAACTGATTTCCCTAATCTAGGTATTTTCCACCTATAGGTGTTTTGAAAGGCTCTCACTTCCTAGCACTCAAAATTCACTGGGGGAAATGTGATTCCTTCCCCACTGTCCCCACCAAACAATTTACACCATTAGCTTTATGAGTGCTATGTGGCACCTGGATGAGCAAATATCAGAAGCACCTATTGGACAGTGTCTGTGTCATTATTTGCAATTTCTTTCCTCTCCCATCCCTACAAAATTTTATGTACACATAGTCACTCACTCTTGATGGGTTTACACAGCTTCTATAAAGAGGAGAGCCCACACAGGTTCAGGAAAGGAAATGTGGGAATATTCAAGTTTTACCGATTTATTAAAATGCTACCTGTTTCAAAGTTATATGGAGTAAAATCGCCACTAGAAATTATAGTGCTTTGAACATGTTCAGCCGAAGAAAAAATTGTACGCAAATATGCTGAAGGAAAGTTACTCTGACTTGCAAAACAGACTCCTCCTCCATCTCTTGCAGTAGATGAAATGTAAGCTGGTGATGCTTAAGTCTGTTAAGAAATATTTAATTTGCAATGTAGAAGAGAGTTGTACATACAAAAGCAGGTTGCCTTTTGAAGTATTGGCACTTATAAATGTCTGTTAAATTGTCAAAGCTACTGCACTGTGCTAGACCAACACAGAAATTAATTTACAATCATGACAGTTACATAATACATTTTTAACGATGTGAATATACTTTTTTTAACACAAACTTTTTCAGACCATAGAACAAAGTTGGAGTCCAGTGGCACCTTTAAGAGCAACGAAGTTTTATTCTGGGTATAAACTTTCGTGCGCATGCACACTTCTTCAACTCAGACTTTGTTCTGCTGCTTCAGACCAACATGGTTACCCATATGAATCTTTTTCAGACAGTGGCCTTGATTTTATATATATATATATATATATATATATATATATATATATATATATATATACACACACATAATGTATATGCATATAATACATGCATAACGAGAACAATACCTGCCCTCTTCTGCTGAGGCTGGCTGGCTTGGGCTTCATAGCGCTTGTGTGAATGTTGCTGGCAGCACAATATACGAGATGAAGTACATTTCTCCAAGGGCCATTCTTCCACATTCCCACCTTTTCATAATGATGGAGGTCTTGCTAGTACAAGAGCAGGACCTGTGAGGGGGAGACCCATCCACCATCCTCCAGTCCATACTTCTTCCTCTTGTACTCAGAACTAACCTTCCCTTTTCCCAACCTGCCAGATTACCCATTTCCTCCTTCCCCCACTCATCCAATCAGTCCCCCCCCCCCAAAAAAAAAACAAGTCAGTTCCATCTCATCCACTTTCCATGTGGTTTTGTCTCTGCAATGTGGGTGCCCAGATACAGCTGATATCTTGGAAGAATTAACCCCTTCCCTTTTGAGAACTTTTTATATGTATTTCACAGGAGTTTCTTTCTGAGTTAAATTGTCGGACCTGGTTTCCACATGGTCGTTTTAGGACTGAAGCAAGGTTTCAACGGCCTCTGCAGCCTGCAGGTCCACGCTGGAAATATAATTAACTAGAAGGCTACTGCTGATTTGCTTGTGTTGCATGCAATTACAATAATTTACTTATCACTGGCATTTTTAAAAAGCCAAGGTTGAGCTGCATCTGGTGCTTCTGCTGCTGTTATTCTAGGATAATTTTATGATTTCTACTTAAGCCTTGTTCTTGCTTATTCATACCTCCATAAACCTTGAAGTTAGATTGCTACACCATAGTCCTCCAATGATGAAAGCTAGGATCCTTCGGCTGACAAAGGAGTAGCAGGCCATCTCCTGCTGGGGTGATGGAAAAGAAACAGAGTGCAATAGCATACCAGTTTCTGCAGTGGTGGTCCTGCCATTTCAAGTCCTCAGAGGCTTGACGATAGGCTACCTAAAGGTCCATCATATTTGCAATATCTCACAATAAAGAATCCCAACTGAGAGAGAAAGAACCATGAGATGACACAGCTGGGACTTTTAAGAGAGCCAGTTTGGTGTAGCAGTTAAAAGTGCAGACTCTAATCTGGGAGAAGCGGGTTTGATTCCCCATTCCTCCATGTGCAGCTGCTGGTGTAACCTTGGGTCAGTCATAAGTTCTTTCACAGCTGTTCTCTCAAGGACAGTTCTGGAGAGAGCTCTCTCAGCCCCACCTACCTCACAGAGTGTCTGCCGTGGGGAGGGGAGGGGGACTGTAAGCCGCTCTGAGACTCCAGTCTCTTCTTCTATCTTCAAAATGGAAACTAGTCTCTTTGGCAGGGGGAACTACAAGCTGAGCATCTCCTGTACCTGAAGTTGTTGGGGTTTTTTTAAAAAATCCTATTTCTTATTTTAACAATCAGACACATCTGAGTCCTGAGTAAACACCTCCATGGACATAGTTCTGATATCTGCATTATATTTGCAAAATTTTCTCTACTGCTGTGTGGGCTAGCAACTTGGTTTTTATTTTTTAAAAAGGAAGTTAAGATTGTTAGGGGAAATCACCAGTTTCAGAGACCAGATGCTGCTTTTCTGCCTCCAGTCCAGAGGAAGAGTTCTCCCAACCGTTTGCTTCCTCGCACAGTTGCAAGTGTCACTGCCGGCGGCTGTATTGTGCTTCTTCCAGACAGGTAAATGGCTAATTATACGCAGACTCTATATTTCAGTGGTAACCCTTGCCCATATGCCTCAGTGAATAAAACAATTGCGTAGCTAGAAGGCAAGGGAAGGAGCACTTTACTAATTAGTGTACTTAATCTCCACATGCAGATAATGGTTTTCTGCCACGTCCCATCAGGACAGAAAGTAGGTTTTGCTATTGCAAAGTGGCAAACAAATGACGTTCTGTCAGAATCCAAACGCTAAACAGAAAGCAACTTGGGAAGAGAGAGACGCACACAAAATGAGAGCTAACCAAGCATGGTCTAGAATTGTCTAATCTCTGCCCTTGGCAACATCAAGCCGACCTGAGAAACTAATTGGTAGCAGAAGTAAGTCTGCTGTGTAAATTCGCTGCTCACGGATCTGGCCTCAGTATTGAACTGCTGGTTAGACAAGAACGAGGGAGCCTGGCAGCCATTCGTCCAAAGCAGAGATTGGCTGTGGGGAGTGGGAGGAGGAAGCTCTTTACACATGTTCAGAGGCACGATCATCATCACTGCGTCATGTAAACTGAAGTATCATGGTATACAAAAGGGACTGTGCACAAGAGAGACAAGCTCAAATCTTACCACGGCCTTTACTTGCAAGATGGTCACTCTCAGCCACGCAACATCCAACAGCATTGTCACTCTCACCCGCACAATATCCAAAACCATTGTCACTCCCAACCACACAACATCCAGCAATGCTGGGATTGAGGGGATTGTTAAGAAAGTAAACAGAGCCCTGCTGGATCAGTCCATCTAGTCCAGCATACTGTTTCACACAGCGGCCAGCCAGTTTCTCTAGAGGGCCATACAAACAGAGCCTAGAGGCTGAGGTCCTCCACACCCACTGCCTCCCAACACTGGTATTCAGTAGTTTGCTGCCTCTGTTGGTAAAGGCTCCCCTCATTCACCATGGCTAGTAGCCATGGATGGGCCTTGTAAAGTACTGGGTTTCGGGCCTCATGACTCGGACGACGACATAAGAGGAGACGCGTTTATTCGTACTTCACACAAGACAAGAACAAACAGTAACGGCCGGAGGCCAACTATATACAGTTAGGGGGGACGGCCCCATATTCCTATTGACAGGTTTGAATCGCCCGCCAATGCTGCCATTGGTTCTCTACTGGCGAGCTCAGGAGCCTAGTCCCTATTGTTCTCAGAGAGCGAAGCTTGGCTGTATTTAGCCAGCTCTGCCTTCTGATCCCAGGACACAACACCCCTCCCCCCATAGTTCGTCTCCTATCAGGTGACGTAGTCTTTTAAGTATGCTGGTGCCCTCCATTCCCTTAGTGATCGTCGGGGGGCCGGTACCGGACTGGCGGGGCCCCCATCGGGTGGTCCTCCCGCACAAGGAGCTTGGATCTCCGGTAGTAGCTGAGGTGGTGACGGTGGCGGCTGTAACGGCAGCGGCAGCGGTGGCGGCGGTTCAGCTGTCTCCGGGACCCCCTCCGGATTCCGTGGTCTTTCAGGCACTGGCTCCGCTGGTGGTCCCTGCAGCCGATCGGATGCTGGGGCAGCCGCGGCGTTTCCCGGTAACGGGGCCTGGATCCCTGTGTCGGGGTCTTGCCACCTCCGGAGCTGGTCCACGTGTTTACGGAGGACCCGGTCCCCATCTGCTAGGACCTCGTATGACACTGGCCCGGTGGGTTTTAGGATGCGCCCGGCCAACCACTGAGGCCCCGCCCCGTAATTCCGGAAGTAGACAGGTTCCCCCGGGAGGAAGCTTCGGGGCGCCTCCCGGGTCTCGACCAGCTTTCTCTCTGGGGCTCGGTCCGGGTGGAGCCTGTCTAACAACGTCGTGGGGCGGCGGCCCATCAATAGTTCTGCGGGGCAATGCCCGGAGATGGGGTTTGGGGTGGTGCGGTGTGTTAGGAGGAAGCGGGCCAGCCGGAACTCCCAATCCCCCTCCGTTATGCGGCTCAGGGCTTCTTTGGCGGTGCGTACCGTTCTCTCCGCCTGTCCATTTGTTGCCGGGTGGAAGGGCGCTGATCGTATGTGCCTGATTAGGTTCCTTGCGAGGAACGCTTGAAACTCAGCAGATGTGAACGCTGCCCCGTTGTCCGACACGATTGTGTCTGGCAACCCGTGCGTAGCGAATATTTTCCGCAGGGCCCTTATTGCCGCTTTGGCAGAGGTGGTAGACACTGGGCTTATTTCCACCCACTTCGAGTAGGAGTCTACCGTCACCATGAACTGGAGCCCCTGAAACGGCCCGGCAAAATCTATGTGTAGGCGTGACCACGGCTTGTGGGTAGACTCCCAGCTTTGGGTTGGCGCTCTCAGGGGATTGGGGCGGACTTCCTGACACCGTGTGCACCCTCGGACCCAGGTTTCAATTTCTGCATCCATCCCGGGCCACCACACGTAGCTCCTTGCCAGAGCTTTCATTCGTACAATGCCGGGGTGGGCCTCGTGCAGCGTTTCTAGAACCCCTTGTCTCATGGGCCCCGGGATGACCACCCTGTCCCCCCATAGTAAGCACCCTTTCAAGGCGGATAACTCTTCCCTCCTGGCTTTGTATGCCGTGAACTCTGGCCCTGTCTGTTCCGCTGGCCATCCCCTCACCACCCAGTTTAGGACCCGGGAGAGAATGGGATCTCGGGACGTGCGGGCGGCCACGTCTGCAGCCTGAAGGGGGGGGGTTGGCAGCTCCTCCATTAACAATACTGTGGGAGCCGGGGCCGGATCTTCCCCTGTATGCGGCAGCGGCAGGCGGCTCAAGGCGTCGGCATGACCCAGCGCCTTGCCCGGCCGATGCTCCAACTGGTACTGGTAGCCCGCTAAAAACAAGGACCAGCGCAACACCCGGGGCGACAGTACCTGCGGCGTTTGTTTGTCCGCCGCAAACAGTCCCAAGAGCGGCTTATGATCGGTTACGAGCGTGAAGGGCCGCCCGTACACAAAGTTGTGAAACTTTTTAACCCCCGCCACCAGTGCCAAGCCCTCCCGGTCGATTTGTGCATAGTTCGCGCTCCGCGGGGGACAGCGTGCGGGAGTAGTAAGCCACCGGGACTTCCCTCCCATCCGGTAGCTTGTGGGTCAAGACCGCCCCGACCCCATACGGTGATGCATCGCACGCCAGGATTACCGGGAGCTTTTCATCAAAGTGGGCAAGTACCGCGTTAGAAATCAAGAGTACTTTAACCCCCCGAAACGCCTCCTCCTCCCTCGCTCCCCATGCCCAAGGTGTCGCCTTATCCAGCAGCCTGTGCAGGGGTTCGGCCACGGCGGCTTTGTGAGGGAGAAAGGCGTGGTAAAAGTTCAGGAGGCCTAAAAACGCCTGGAGCTCTGCCTTGGACTTCGGGGCGGGGGCCTCCACGATGGCCTTCACCTTGTCCCTCGCCGGATGCAGGCCTGTTGCATCTACCCGGTACCCCAAGAACTCCACCTCCGGCACCCCGAGGAGGCACTTTTCCCGCTTCACTTTCAGCCCCGCGGCTTGGAAGCGTCCCAGTACAGTTCGGAGGTGGGCGGCGAAGCTTTCAGGGGTGGTCGCGGCGATGAGGACGTCGTCGAAGAACAGCGTCACTCCAGGGATCCCTTTTAACAAATCGTCCATTAGATTTTGGAAGATCCCTGGGGCCACACTGACCCCGAACTGCAGCCGCTTCACCCGAAAGGCCCCCTGGTGGGTCACTATGGTTTGCGCCTCGGCAGTGGCCTCATCTACCGGGAGCTGCTGGTACGCCTGCGCGAGATCCAGCTTTCCAAATATGCGCGCCCCCGCCAGTGTGGCTAAAACTTGGCTGACCACGGGTATGGGGTATGCGTGCGCCTGAAGTGCCTGGTTAATGGTGCACTTATAATCCGCGCAGATGCGGATTTCCCCGTTTGGCTTGACGGGTGTCACAATCGGGGTCTCCCATCGAGCATTCGGGACGGGCTCTAGGACTCCCTGGGCCACTAACCGGTCCAGTTCGGCCTCTATTTTAGGGCGGAGGGCCAGGGGCACGGTGCGGAAGCGCCGTCGGGCGGGCGTCACTGTGGGGTCTAAGTGGAGCGACACCGGGGGCCCTTTATAACACCCCAGTTTCCCGTCAAAGACCTCAGGGAATTCCTTGCACACCGCCCCCCAGTCCCGCATCCCGCACTTATTCACTCCCCCAATCGTTATGCCGAGGGCCTCGAACCACGCCCGCCCCAGGAGACTCACGAGATTTCCCTCCACCACCACCAAGTCCAAGTTCCCCTCAAAGTCTCGGTACTGCACTCGGAAAGTGCCGACTCCCCGGATGGGGACAGGGTTCTTTTGAAAGTCCACCAAGCTTAGTGGCGATGGACGTAGAGTGGGTCCCTCTAATGGGCAAAGTCTTTTAAAGTGTCCATGGAAATGATGGACGCCGCCGATCCCGAGTCCACTTCCATGCAACAGGGGGACCCCTCGATCCGCACGGTTACTTGGTCGGTGAGATGGTACAACTTGGCGACCTCTTCCATCGTCTCGTAGGTGGTGGACGATGCGCGGTGCGGTGGGACCGACGATCTCGAATTCCGGGGGCCCTTGGACCGGCAGACCCGTGCGAGGTGTCCCTGCTTCCCGCACCCGTGACAGACAGCATCCCGGAACTTGCAGGATTTCCTTCCGTGGCCTTCCCCGCAGCTGGCACAGATGGTCCGGTTGCCGGAAGGCTTGGCTGGCTCCCTGTTGGCCTGCTGGAACGGCGCCGGCCGGCGGTGTTGGGGTCTGAGGGCGAAGACCTCTTCGGTGTCTGAGTTCCCGGGGCTGGGACTCCTCCCGACCACATGGGCGGCTGTGGCCAGGCGTTCCCCTTCCGCGGCCTCGTGGGCTGTTGCGGCGTCGATGGCCTCGTCCAGGGAGAGCCTCTGGTAGCCAACCAACTTTCGCCGCAGCTTGGAGTCCGCCAGGCCCCACACGAACTGCATCAGCAAGTTGTCCTCCACCTTCGGGAACCCGCAGTCCACCGCGAGCGCCCTCAGCGCGGCCAGGAAGGTGGCAACGGATTCCCCTTGGGCCTGGACTCGCCTCTGGAACTCCATCCTCTTGGCCAGGAAGGTCGGCCGGGGGCTGAAGTATGCGTTGAGGACGTCCAGGATCTCCCCAAATGAGCTTTCCAAGGCCGTGCGGGGCACCAAGAGGCTCTTGGCGAGGCGGACGGTTTGGGTGCCGCACGCATTCAGTAGGAGCGATCGTTTCTTGTCTGGGTGGCGGATCTCGTTGAGCTCCAAATAGCTGATGAGCTGGTCGACCCATGCGTCCCAGGTTTCTGGCTGCGACGGATCGAAGCGCTCCAGTGTTACATGAGAGGCGGCCATGGCTCTGTCTGGGAAGGCGTGCGCCGGGGCGAGCGGTGCGGTGCTGCTCTCGGGGTCAGCGATGCGATGCTCGGCGAGCGGTGCGGTGCTGCTCTCGGGGTCAGCGATGCGATGCTCGGCGGTGTCCTTTTCGTCGCTCATGGAGTCACGGAAGGCGTTGAAATCCCACCTTCGTCGCCACTGTAAAGTACTGGGTTTCGGGCCTCATGACTCGGACGACGACATAAGAGGAGACGCGTTTATTCGTACTTCACACAAGACAAGAACAAACAGTAACGGCCGGAGGCCAACTATATACAGTTAGGGGGACGGCCCCATATTCCTATTGGCGGGTTTGAATCGCCCGCCAATGCTGCCATTGGTTCTCTACTGGCGAGCTCAGGAGCCTAGTCCCTATTGTTCTCAGAGAGCGAAGCTTGGCTGTATTTAGCCAGCTCTGCCTTCTGATCCCAGGACACAACAGGCCTCTCCTCCACAAACCGTTCAACCTCCTTTAAAGCCATCTATGCTTGTGTTCTCTACCTCCATAAGCAGTGAATGGCACAGTTTAATTAGTCATTGAGTAAAGAAATATTTTCTTTTGTCTGTCCTGACAAACAGAGTGCCCCTGGGTGCCCCTGAGTTCTAGTATTATGGGGGAAGGGAGAAAAAAGCTCCCTCTACCCACTCCACTTTAGAGAGCCAGTTTGGTGTAGTGGTTAAGTGCGCGGACTCTTATCTGGGAGAACTGGGTTTGATTCCCCACTCCTCCACTTGCAGCTGCTGATGTGACCTTGGGTCAGTCACAAGCTCTGGCACAGCTGTTCTCTCAAGGACAGTTTCTGTCAGAAGTTCTCTCAGCCCCACCTACCTCACAGGGTGTCTGTTGTGGGGAGGGGAAGGGAAAGGAGTTTGTAAGCCGCTCTGAGACGCCTTTGGGCAGTGAAAGGCGGGGTATAAATCTAAACTCCTCTTCTTCTTCTTTATCCACCCCATGCATAATTGTTATAAACCTTTCATGTTTTCCTCTTAGTTGTCTTTTTTTCTAGTCCAAAATATCTCAGACTCTCCCGCCTTTCTTTGTTGACGCAATGATATATGTGAAACGGTATCCCTGCTCAAAAAGGCCAGGTGGGCTACCCCAAAGTGGAAGAAAAGCCTCTCCAGGTGTTGAGAAAAACCTAGGAGGGTTGGGTGGAATAGGGCCCGCAAGCCAGAGCGGGCCCATTCTGCCACAGATGGACCTAACTCCATTAATCTGTTTGGTCTCCTTTTAAAGCCATCCATCAGATGGCTAAGAGTATCCCCTTAAAACAGTGCACCATGAGCAGTCATGAAAACAAAGGCCTCATAGTTGTTGTTTTTTCTCCTCAGCCCCTTTCTCCCCAATTCAAGTTGGGATGATGGAGCAATCAACGCAGATTAGCGAGAATGTGATAGAGGCACTATCTAGCCCCATCCTCCTTTCTTCATCTCTCTATATAGTGGAGGAAGGTCTCACCAGTCTCAAACCCACACTGGAACAGCACCTGCCAGAAGCTTCCTGTACTCTTCCACTTGGAGGAGACATGTCTCTGGACAATGTGGGTTGTGTTTGGATCCCCTTACCTGAATTTCACTCTGGAAGTCATGAAGCAACAGTAAGTTCCCTGCTGGCAACTTCTTTAATGTGTGTTTATGGGTTATGTGTGCAGCTCCTTAATGGGTGAAATAGCACCCCTGGGCTGTTTCAGACTGGGGAAAATGGTGTGAAGCCCCCTCCTTCCTCTGTCCTATGGTCCTAATCTGAATCAGGGCCTGAAGGTCAGCGAACCCACATCCAACCCATGAAACACTATACTGTGTAGTCTGGCCCAATGTTTAGACCTAACAGGATTGTCATTGGAATATAATTGGCCATTCTAAGGAATTGCCCACTGAGGGGGTCAAGACTCCCAGCTTCCCTTCCAAGATCTTAGGCTTTGCCTCTGTGTCTCCTGCTGCCCAGCACCTGGTCACCATGGAGACAGTTTACTGCCTTCTGTGTCCCTGGGGCAATAGCCACTTGCTAACTGTCTGTCTTCCCCCTGGCACTCCTTTTAAAATAGTTTGCCTAAGATGATGGAAGTCTATGTGGTACAGAGAACCACTGCCAGCACCAAACGTTATAAAGTATTTATTAAAAAGAAATGTTCACAAGCATACTTTTAGCACAGCACCAGACTGAGCAAGGCATCCAAAAGAAATAGACATGCCCTATCAGATATTAAAATATAGGACAGGCCTACTTTAGCTTAGGTAGTTACAATCCCTATAAAGTTGCAATTACCTTGACTTTCCCTCCAGCTGTTTAGGACAGCACATGGTCAGAAATAGCTGCCTTCCCAGGGGAGAGATCTGCATGCTCTCAGGGACTCAGCATCCAAAGAAAAGAGACCTTTTTCCTGTGGCAAGGAGTTTTTATCATATCTGTTTCTCCACTCACTAACTAGGTCATGCCAGGTCAAAGAAGTGTTTCCTGGAGGTCTCCAGGAATCTCTTTCCTGAAGGTGCTCTAGTATTCTATTCCTCCAAATCTCTGTTCCCTGCTTGGAGAAGGGGAAGAGCTTGACTCACCCATTATCGCTCCTGCTAGATCTATTAGCATTTGTATGAAAGTGAGCTGAGGTACATCTGGGAAGCAATTGAACTGACCCCCCCCCACCTGCTCTCTGCCCAGAAAAAAAAACTGCTAAAAATCAGATTGGAGGTTTTGCTCCTTTTCAGAGATCCAAAGAAAATATGCATTTCTTCACACCATCAATGACTAGTAGCCATTGTGACTAAAGGGAACATCCATGTTCAAAAGCGGAAACTCTTGATACAAGTGCTAGGTGGCAGCTCTGTTTGTGTGAAACAGTTTGCTGGACCAGATGGACTAATGGTCTGATCGAGCAGGGCTCTTATATGCTTGTATATTCCCATTACAATCAGCCTGTATGAGACTGTTGGTGGAATAGTTGGTTGATGCTGAGTTGACGGGGGAAGAAGAAGAGTTGGTTTTATACCCCACTGTTCACTACCTGAAGCAATCTCAAAGTGGCTTACAACCGCCTTCCCTTCCTCTCCCCACAACAAGCACCTTGTGAGGTAGGCAGGGCTGAGAGAGTTCTGAGTGAACCATGACTGTCCCAAGGTCACTCAGAAGGCTTCATGTGTAGGAGCACTGGGGAATCAAACCTGGTTCTTCAGATTAGAGTCTGTTGTTCTTAACCACTACGCCATGCTGGCTCTTTTTGTTAAGAACATGTTAAGGAAACTTTGTTAAGAATATGATAAAGAAGATGGAATTGTTAAGAATATGATAAGATAGAATTGGTTTAGGTAGGGGTGTGTGTGTGTGTGCATATAAGCAAGCCAAGCTTAGGCAACCTTTTCCCCCTTCTGTTACTGTTTCAGAATGAGCAGAGCGTTTGGAGTTATGAAAAAAGTGTGTGAGTTTTGGAATGCAAGGATTCACAGACATTTGGGAAGTTTTTGGGCCTGTGGGCACCTTTGGAATTCTAAGGGTGGTGGGCACAACCACAAAATGGCTGCCACAAGTGGAGTCAACCAAAAAATGTCTGCCATAGAAGGTGGAGCCAACCACAAAATGTCTGCCACAAGAGGTAGAGCTGACCACAAAATGTCAGAGAATAAGAGAAGAGATTGGATTTATACCCCACCCTTCACTCAGAGTGGCTTATAAACTCCTTTCCCTTCCCTGAGAGAGCTCTGACAGAAACTACTCTTTCAAGAACAGCTCTGACAGAACTATGGCTTGCCCAAGGTTATCCAGCAGCTGCAAGTAGAGGAATAGGGAATCAAACCTGGTTCTCCCAGATTAGAGTCTGCGCACTTAACCACTACACCAGACTACACTACACCAGAGGAGGAAGAAGAGGAAGAAGAAGAGGAGATTGGATTTATATTCCTCCCTTCACTACCCAAAGGAGTCTCAGAGCAGCTTACGATCTCCTTTCCCTTCCCCTCCCCATAACAGACACTTTGTGAGGTAGGTGGGGCTGAGAGAGCTCTTTCAAGAATTGCTCTTGAGAGAATACCTCTGAAATAACTTGTGACTGACCCAAGGTCACACCAGCAGCTGCATGTGGAGGAGCAGGGAATCAAATCCAGTTCTCCCAGATTAGAGTTCATGCTCCTAACTACTACACAAAACTGGCTCTGCAAAGAAATTGAACCATTACCACCAAAAAGTTATGCATAATTCTAACAGTAACTCTTCAGCATTTCAGGCAGAAGTTCTGCTTTAACAGAATGCCCTTTTAAATGAACTTACTGTTTTAAAGTGGTTGTCCCCCGTACCTTCAGTCATGCAGTGATGATCCCTGTGCTGTGTTGGCAGCAGCTGCTGAAGCAAATTAGATCTCCAATGGCCAATCAGCAGCCATATTGGGCAAAAGCCCCACCTGGCCCTGCCTAATTTCTACAAACATTCGGGCCCTATGAAAGGTTTTGGTGGGCACCATAGAGCCCGCAACCACCACGTTGGGGGACCCCTACTATACAGAGAGCTGGTACTCCATGTTGAACTGCAACATCTGAGCTTTATGATCCTCCTCAAACAATCAGGCTCTTTGTACATCGCCCTCTAGTGGCCCCATCAGTTATATACAGTTAGCACCATGTTGTCAAGCACACAAATATGCCACAATACACGAGTGTCTTACTGTATTCAGCCTGGTTGGTCACAAGGCCTGAATGGAAAGGAGAGCTTTTTGTTTTTAAAGTCAGTTAGGAGTTATGAAGAACTTACATTCACAGGGCCACAGGAAACTTTGTTAAGAATGTGATAAATAAATGCAATAAATAAATAAAAGGTATCTGAGGAAATCTTTGTATAAACAACTCTCATTAAAGTTGAAAAATACACCCAGCAGAGCTGAAGGAAGCAATCTGGGAAAGGTTAATGACTGCAAGGAACGGGAACCATTACTACTCTATCCATTTCACAACTCATGTAAAAGTTTTCTTTGTTCTCACTAACATGCAGCCAATGTCTTAATTGTAATCAGAAAAGTCATTTTTTTTTTTGCTGCAAGAGGCTAAAAGAAGGTAAACACTTATCAACATGAGCTGCACGTCAGACCTTGTCTGTCAGCAGAGATTAATATTTTAATGACACATCTAAATGAAGCCAGGCATGGCTGACAGGAAAATGAGAACAATTACAACAACAAAGGAGAGTTAAACTCGGTAGCAAACTCAAGATGATCTGGGAAACTACATAAATGTGAAGATTAGGTTTGTATTCACATCTGCAGAACATGAAAGTGATTCATGATCCCTTCACAGTTCTCATTACAGAGCTATCCCAGTTCAGGGAACTTTTGCTGTATTTCTCAACAGCATTAACTTTAGCCAATGAATTAACTTGACATCAATAAAACATGTTTTGGTGACAGAGTGAGATGCACCACAAGAGTGTCTGACTGTGGGGGGACCCCTAATTTTGACAATAGCGCTGTTTAATGGTATATAAAATGTTAAACTCATTGGGATAGGATGACAAAAGCTGCTACCACCACCCTAAGATGGCTCCTCTAGGGTTGCCATTCCCCATTTGGGGGTGGGGTACCCCCTGGTTTTGTGAGCTCTTGCCCACCACTGGCCAGCTGGCTCGCAGAAGGAAATCCCCACCTGCAAAAAACAGTGGCATTGCCAAAAATAAATGCAACATGCCTATGCCACCCAGAAGTGACATAGGCATGTTGGTGATGTTGAGGGGTAGCATTCTGGTTTTTGGGCAAAACTCTATGGTTTGAGGCTGAATTTACCATAGAGTTTTGCCCAAAAACCAGCGCTTCATCACGGCATGCCTACGTCACTTCTGGGTGGCATAGGCATGCTGGATGACATCACTTCCTGTGATGTGAGCATGTTAAGTGACAACACTTATGGGTCCTGGAACATCCCTTCCATCCCACCACCAGCGGTTCTGACAGACCTGGCAACCCTAGGCTCCTCCCATGTTATCCAGACACATACTCCAAACCATATGAAAAGGTTTCCTATTATTCACTGTTAGTACATGTAACTAACCTCTCACACTTATCAAATATTACGATTGTACTTGAGAGTACCACAGCTAATTAGGACTTGTCCTCTCCCAAAGATACTAGCCCATAATACAACAGAATTTTAATGATTTACTGAGCCTGCCATCCATGAGGGAACTGGGGCAGCAGAGAAAGAACTGGCAAGTTCTCTCAGCTCATTAAATTTGGGTGGTTGAGGAGGGAAACCTGCCATGGAACTTTCATAGTTAGATGCAAAAACAGTTAAGGAAAAAAAATCGGCCACACAAACTGAAATCAGTGCAATCATACTTTGATCTGTTCCTGCCCTTTAGAAGGCAAATAATAGCTTGCTCATTTGTAAGCTTCCTTAAACATAACTTGCCTTACCAAGAGGAATATTGAGTATCATACCTGCTTAACCCCTCTGGTCCCGTACCTTCATGGCCAAATCTCTGCTACTCAAAGATTCAGTCTCTAGTGTCAATCCAATATGATAAACTGGTTTCTAACTAAATCTCAGTCTTTACACACACACACGCACACACAGCCCTCTTTCTAAAAAAGGCAGAACTCAAACCAGATTTCTTTGATGAGGTTTAAAAAGTGATTAAATTACAAAGATTGCCTTTTGAACCACATTCACTTTCATTAACTCTTCCCAGTTTGTCTTCCGATCTTCAATTTCAGCAGGAAACTTGGGGTGTGTGTGTGGATTTTTTAAAAAGCAAATTGACGTTTGGTAAACATTAGAACCGAACAGATAAGTTGTTTTATATCTTGTCTATAGATAGCCAAGGAAGGGGTTAGCCAACTGGATCAACAGTTTGCTCATGTGAATATATCTTCTTTGATGTTATACGGAGGATTCTAAACATGATTGTAAATACAGAGATGTTAAGTTTCTTAACAGTTTGCAATATAAACTCTTTCTAGACTTGAGTGTGCCGGGGGGGGGAAGGGCCCAGGGAGACAAAATGCCCATGTGTATTAACAGTACGATTTAGAAAAAGCCCAGCATCTCGACCCTTGCCAGTCATATACCAGACTCCTTCCTATCCCTGCCTTTGAGCAAGGGTCACTGCACTGCTTCAGTGGTGAAAGTATTCCAGGGCTACCTCCCAACTTCTACGCTATGTTCTCCAGTTCCTTGGCAAAGCCAGTCTGAAAAACAAGAGTGGGATAACTGTTTGGGTGACCAAGACATTTTCTCGGCATAAGATTATGCTGCAAGTCACAGTTCCCATTATTGCATTGAGCATTAGAACTGGGGCACCAGAAACCACTCGGAACAGAAGCACTGCCAGTGCAGATATATTCCACCCTCCTAAGCAAGGGTGCAACACATACATTTCTCAGAGCATTTCAGAGCCACAGAGGTTTGTTGACTATATGGCCATGCTCATTCTATTTTATCCTCACACCATCACTGTGAGACACAGGGAAGCTTCCACAACCATTCCCATCCAAATTTGGGGCCAGATTTTGGAGTCCTGAATTACCTGGTCTTATTAGCAAAATGCAATGGATGCATGAAGAACTCTTCATTCTCCCTTTTATTCTTTGTATTTCATACAGAGCATCATGAGTGATCAATTCCCTTCCCTAAAAGACGAATATGCATGTATGACTGGGGGGGGGGAAGCAAACCCAAAACTTTGTTCTTGGAAGAAGAAGGCGCAGAGCTGCAGCCAGGGCCCAGCAGATTTGGGGATATGCCTGTTTGTAGCCTAGGTTCTAAGCGAACGACATGAGGAGTTGTACTTTGTCTTCTCTGGGAGAGAGGGGAACAGTTTAAAGTGGAGCCTTAGAAAGAACCACTCCACAGCGTGGGGATTCTTTGTTCAAGACTGCATGGAAAGGAACCTAGACAAAATCCCATCCTGTCCCTTACTGAGGTCATAATTTATTTATTTATTTTTATTTATTACTTTCGATTTATATCCCGCCTAGCCAGGAACTGGCTCAAGGCGGCGTACAATAGTTAAAATGCCATAAAACAATAAAATACAATCCATACAATAAAATTCAATAACAGAGGTTACATAAAGTGCTAGTATCACAAAGGCGATTCCTATATCCTCCTCCCAATCAGGAGGGCAGCAAATCCCGTATCACACTTCCCGTCCTGCAGCAGCAAATCCCACGCCATAACCAGGTCCATAAGATGTTCCACTTTCACTGCCTCTTTCATCAGTGGCGGCCCCTAATCGAAAGCCTGGTGGAAGAGCTCCATTTTACAGGCCCTGTGGAACTGTAAAAGGTCCTGCAGGGCCCTAAGATCTTCCGGGAGCTCATTCCACCAGTATGGAGCCATCACTGAAAAGGTCCTGGCTCTGGTTATCGCTAGTCTGGCATCCCTCGGGCCCGGGACAGTCAGGTGGTTCTGTGATCCTGACCTCAGTGCTCTCTGGGGGATATGCGGGGAAAGGCGGTCCCTCAGGTAGACAGGTCCCTGACCATGTAGGGCTTTAAAGGTCAAAACCAGCACCTTGAAACGAATCCGGTATGCTATTGGCAGCCAGTGCAGCGCCTTCAGCACAGACTGGATGTGGTCTCGTGTAGAGAGACCCATCAACAGCCTGGCTGCCACATTCTGCACTAGCTGCAGCTTCCAGATTTGAGACAAGGGCAGCCCCATGTAGAGAGCGTTGTAGTAGTCCAGTCTCGAGGTGACCATAGCATGGATCACTGTTGCCAGGTCGTTGCATTCGAGGAAGGGAACCAGCTGCCTAATCAGCTGAAGATGGTAAAAGGCTGCCTTGGCAGTGGCTGCTACCTGGGCCTCCATTGTTAAGGTGGCATCCAGGAGCACGCCCAAGCTCCTAACCCTCAGCGCTGGCACCAATGGCGCCCCAATGAAGGCCAGTAGTGGGATAAGCCTGGCCTCTTGAACCTTTGTAAAGTTAAAGAACAAAACAAAACACTACAGCCATCTAATGCACTGTCTGTCAAGAGAAATCCTTTGGTAAGCCATCACGACATAAAAACTAATACTCAAAATGCACTTAATGGGGAAAAAATCTACAAATTGCAGTTAAAAGGTAAAGGTTCCCTTGCTCGAAAGCCAGTCGAATCCGACTCTAGGGTTGCGGTGCTCATCTCCGTTTCAAAGCCGAAGAGCCAGCGCTGTCCGAAGACATTTCCGTGGTCATGTGGCCGGCATGACTAAACACCAAGGTGCACGGAACGCTGTTACCTTCCCACCGAAGTGGTCCCTATTTATCTACTTGCAATTTCTTGCTTTCAAACTGCTAGGTTGGCAGGAGCTGGAGCTAGAGACAGGAGCTCACCCCATCGTGCGGCATCCGGTCTCGAACTGCTGAACTACTGACCTTCCACAGCCTGCAGTTCAGCGTCTTAACCACTTGAGCCACCGCAGCTCCTACAAATTGCAGTTAAAGAAATCCAAAAAGGTGTCTTGAGGATATGTGGCTCAGGGATGAGAAAGAAAGAAAGAAAGAAAGAAAGAAAGAAAGAAAGAAAGAAAGAAAGAAAGAAAGAAAGAAAGAAAGAAAGAAAGAAAGAAAGAAAGAAAGAAAGAAAGAAAGAAAGAAAGAAAGAAAGAAAGAAAGAAAGAAAGAAAGAAAGAAAGAAAGAAAGAAAGAAAGAAAGAAAGAAAGAAAGACCCTAACCTTGAATAGAAGGCCTATATTACACCAGTTTGGTATAGTGGTTAAGTGCACGGACTCTAATCTGGGAGAACCGGGTTTGATTCCCCACTCCTCCACTTACAATTGCTGGACGACAAGAGCTGTCCTTGAAAGGGCAGTTCTGGAAAGAGCTCTCTCTCATCCCCTCCTACTTCACAGGGTGTCTGTTGTGGGGAGGGGAAGGGAAAGGAGTTTGTAAGCACCTCTGAGACTCCGAGTGAAAGGTGGGGTATAAATCTAATCTCTTCTTCTTCTTCTAAAAAGTGGGGGTGGGGATTAGTGAATGAGGAAGGTTTTTAAGGAAATACTAGGCAGAAACCAACTGTGTGTGAAAGCACCAAGACAATACTGATTAGGGATTTCCAATGCAAACCGATACAGCAGAAAGAATTCCATTAAAATACTCTAGTTAACAACTGCTGCATCCCAAAATGAAGGGAGCAAAAAGGAAACTAAGGGCTGGATTCAGTCCATGCGTGCAGCCCCACAGCTCCTGCGTCAGGCTATACAGCTCAGGGAACTTAACACATACCTGAATTATTTGCACACAATTTCCCTTCTGTTGGATCAGGGCATGCCTAAGAAGGGAACAGGGTTTGAGCTTGAAAGATGGTTTTTGTGAAAGAAAGCCAGCAACAATGACACAGCATGTAAACCCTACTCTTTCCACCACAATCACATCACAAAATTTTAATCTTACCATTTTAGATTCCTCTCCGGCTATACTTACATGGAGATTTGTATTTCACGTGCATACCTATGTTGAAGATGGCTCACAAAACTGAACAATAAATCCAGTACAATTTTAAACACACATACAATTTAGAAAGCCATTCAATACTTAAAAGTTAGAATTTGCAACAATAAAATAGTAAAAACTCACTCAAGAAGCATCTGGCATAAAAAAAAATCTCACCATCCCACTTTCAAGTTAAAAGCTCAGTTAAAAGAGGAAGGCTGCATGACCTGTACAAAAACTGAGTGACGGTATTGCCTTGTAGAAAGCTGGCACCATAAGACAGGTAGCATCTTTGGGAAGTACTGCTTCTAGCAGCCATCAGTTCAATCTGACAGTGAAAAGGGATAGTCTATAGCAGGGGTCTCCAGCATGGTTTCCATGGGCACCATAGTGCCCGCTAAGTGTTTTTAGAGAGTGGGAGGGGCTAGATGGGGCTTCTGCCCAGTAAGGTTTCTGATTGGCCTTTGGAGATTTGATTGGCAGTGCAGATTTTTTAAAATGTTGCTTTGGCAGCGGCTGCCACCACAGTACAATGATCTTCACTGTGTGACTGAAGGTAAGCTGTGGTGGCCATTTTGTGACTGCGCCCACCACACTACAGAAGAATTCCAAAGGTGCCTACAGGCTCAAAAAGTTTGGTGGCACTTGGTCTATAGTGACTTCCAATATAACCACAGCAGGAATTTAAGATGTGTAAACAGAGTCTTCATCTCCTTAAACCTGCCTTGAACTATGGGGAAAGGCAGGATAGAAACATTTTAATAAATAAAAATAAATGTACCTGAAAGCGATTTGGTAACCAGTTCTATATGAAAGGTGGAATAGGTTCCCGGAACCCTGGCCATAGAGAAGAGACAAGGGGTTTTCTCCAAGGGCAGTCCCACTTGTCATAGTGCCATCTTAACATCCACTGATTAGATTTAAATTGTTGTTATGAACTGTTGTTGTAAATTGGGTTTTAATGATTAATTATTGTTTTAATATTGTTGCTACCTGTTGTTACCCACCCTGAGCCCTGCTGTGCAGGGGAGGGTGAGCTATAAACCAAAGATAATATAAATAAATAACATGCATTACAGTAGTCAAACTTGGCAGTTTGTGAGCACAAAAATCAGGGTGCCAAGGTCTACTCGGCCTAGAATATATACCAGTCTCCACAAAAGATGAAGGTGGGGGAGAGGGGGAGAGTACTTTCAGCTGGAGAGGAAACTGACTCCTGGCAACCCCAGAACCATGGAGTTTTCAAGGCAAGAGGTAAACAGAGGTGGTTTGCCATTGCCCTCCTCTGCTCAACAACCCGTCTTTCCTTGATGGACTCCCAATCCAAGCTCTAACCACTGCCAGCACTGCTTAGCTTCCATGCTTTGACAGGATTGGGCTAGTCAGGGAGTACATACATGGATGCGCACACACACACTGAAATTTTTGTAAGTCTTATCAAATATCCCTTGATAGCCCTCAAAATTATTCAGGTGTTTTACCCAAGGATTCTCCAAACTAAAAGAGTTTTTCAATAGGAGAGATTCTTGTTCACATAACACTCCTTGTATGCTCTCACCAGCTCTCCTACAAATCTCACTCTATCAAGGCCAAGAGAGGACAGTTCGTTGGGGGTCATCCATTGAGAGCTGAGTAGTCAAACAGCCACTGAGGCACACCAGTTGCTTGATCGTAATGCATAGCTGGAACTTGCCCCTGGTTCTCCAAGGCTGATGTTTCAAAAACAATAAAACAGAACAACTGGCAAGTTTTCTATGATTATTCTAACCAATCTAATTATACATCTGCATGGTCTACTATTATACAATAATACTATACAACAGTTTTAATATGAAATATAAAGGGTATTATTTGTATGTGTTGTTTACTATAACAAAGTGTTGTGTGAAACTTTTATGAAAAAGTCTATGAGGTTATTTATGTTATACCATATACTAGATAATATCAACAAGATATAAATGTTAGTATAGTATGAGAAAATGGTAGAATATATCGAATAGGTCATGATATTGATCTTTTAAGTTATTATGTCACATATATCTTTAAAGTATAGTCTTACGCCATCTATATTGTGTTATATATTTGTTAAGCTATTATATCATATACTTTTTAAATACACACATGTATTCTGATCAAGGAATGTCCTAAGTATCTGTAAAAATGCCCTTACATTGTGTTTTTGGTAATTACATTTTCTATGTGTTTTTCCCTATTCCCTTTTTTCTTTCTGTATCCCCTAAAAAAAATAAAATAATTAAAAAACACACAAAACTTTCCAGCTTCCAAGCTGTCTGGAAAGACGGTGCCTGTGAATGCCTGTCAAGACAACTGTACAAAATCCCTGCTTTGTCTGGACATTGTACTTAGGCATGGCTAGGGTGGGAAACTAGACCAGTCTCTTCCCCCCACCAAGTCTCGGTCAATACTGCCAAATCCCGGTAATACAGTAGAAGCAATGCTTTACCATATTAACAAAAACATAACACTAATCAACACATTCAAGATTTAAGCTCAATAACAGAAAAATGAGTAAAAAATATTAATTTGGTTTTATTTATTTATTTATTTATTTATTTAGATTTATAATCCGCCCTCCCCATGACGGGCTCAGGGCGGCTAACAATCAGGGCACAAGTGCCAGTTATTAAAACAATAGAACAGTCAGGGCACAAGTGCCAGTTGTTAAAACAATAGAACAGTCAGGGCACAAGTGCCAGTTATTAAAACAATAATACAATAAAAACAAAATAAAACAATCCATTTCAACCGTAGAGCCTCGCGAGTTCACATATTACAGTAGAGGCTCTACCATGGCAGGGTGGTGTCTTAGTCATTCAGGCTAGTCCCTAATAGATGGCAACCGTTCCAGGCAGCCCCAGCGTTAATTAAAATTATAATTACTTAGTGTAACTTTTAACAATGTTAGGTGAGGTTTCTGTCAGTGTGAGCAATTTGCTGAGCAGTTTTTCCTTTTCCTTTTATCCCAGAACACCACTGTAAGCCTACAGATAGCATTTTAAAAAAAATTAAAAACCAGATATAAATCTAAGTAACAGCAGCTATAAAAACTGGCTGCCCCCCTCCAGGCAGCCCACTAATTCTTCGCTCATCAGCAGCATCCTTCAATCCCACACAGGGGCCTTGTGGAGCAGATAACAAGCACACTCAGATGGAATACTCCTGGGATTTCTGCGGCAAGCAAGATGGAAATACCAAAAATCAGCAAATACCATGCTACAGACAATCACAAAATATCTCAAATAATTTGTATATATTTTTTGTTTTTGTATTTTTACAATTTTTTCACCATTATATAATTATCATATAAACATTAATACATAGAATCATATATCAAAACATCTAAGTATCGTCTCTTGCTTTCCATGTGCTTTTCACTTTGGAGGAAGCTTTGAGCTCACTAAGAGAGACTTCTTGCAGTGTTCATTGGAAAAATTTGGATAAACATTTTGATATTTGGTAACCTTGTGCTTGGAAATATCTGTTGAACTCCCTGAGGAAGGCACCGAAACAGGAGGATATCCAGACCTCTGTTGGAGGAAGACTGAGCACTTATTCAAAATAGACTTAAAGGGAGTCCTCCCTCTTAAAACTTTTGTATAATTAAGGAGGACTGATATTAATAAAGGGGTTGTGCAATATCTTTTGTGATATATTAAGAGACGATATTTAGATATTTTGATTTATGATTCTATGTATTCATGTTTATATGATAACTAATATAATGGTGAAAAAATTGTAAAAATACAAAAACAAAAAATATATAAAAATTATTTGAGATATTTTGTAATCATCTGTAGCACGGTATTTGCTGATCTTTGGTATTTCCTACTTACCGTGGGTCCTGTTTTGGTTTTGTGGCAAGCAAGATGGAGTCATGGGCAGTCTTAGGCAGACTAACCAGTGACCCCATCTGATGACTATGTTTGTGCTCCTGTTCAAAGATGCCTGCAGTTATAGCAAGTGGACAATAGCAGAATCTTTGCCATGTTGGCAGTTTCAGGTGGGTAGCCCTGCTGGTTTGCAGCAGAAGAGCAAGATTTTAGTCCAGTAGTGGTGGAGGGCCAGCATGGTGTAGTGGTTAAGAGCAACAGACTCCAATCTGGAGAACCGGGTTTGGTTCTCCACTCTTCCATGTGAAGCCTGCTGGGTGACCTTGGGCCAGTCACAGTTCTCTCAGAAATCTCTCTCAGCCCCACCTGCCTCACAAGGTGCCTTGTGGGAAGAGGAAGGGAAGGCGACTGTGAACTGCTTTGAAATTCCTTAGGGTAGAGAAAAGCAGAGTATAAAAACCAATTCTTCTTTGAGACAACAAGATTTCCATGGTATAAGCTTACATTCCAGGGTATAAGCTTTCGAGAGTCAAAGTTCCCATCATCAAATACCTTCACCAGGTACCTGAAGAAGGAAGCTTTGGCTCTTGAAAGCTTCCACTCTGGGAATCTTGTTGGTCTTTCAGATGCTACTGGACTCAAATCATTGTCTTTTTGTCATGTTGCTATGTTTGCTCCCACCGACTACTGCAAGGCTAGAAGGCAAGCAACCCCTTATGCCTGCCTTTGCTAACAAATGACACCATAATGAAATAAAAAGGCAGGCTGCAAAATGAATTGTTGGCTTCATGGAACATGCAGCAAGATTTGGCCCAGAAATTGACCAGCATGCTGACCTTGGTGGTGGAAAGTCTCGTCAAGTCACAGCTCACTTATGCCGACCCCATAGGGTTTTCAAGGCAAGAGACGTTCAGAGGTGGTTTGCCATTTGCCTTCCTTTGCATGGTCCTGATCTTCCTTGGCCCTGGTCTTCCTTGGTGGCCTTCCATTCAAATACCAGCCAGGGGCGACCCTGCTTAGCTTCCAAGATCTGATTGGGCTAGCCTGGGCCATCCAGGCCAGCGCACACTAACCATAGGGGAAAATGAATTGTCTTTCACAAAGAAATGCCATAGGGAGAACCGAAAAAGGAAAAGCAAACATTTGTTTTTTTGTTTCAACATGTATTTTATTTGTACCGAGTAGATTGGTTTGTGCATGAGCTCAAGTTAATTCACCAGACTCAAGACCAGCACTTCAACCTGATGATTTTATGGAATGGAAAGAAAAGATGTTGGCAGAGTGGAGTCCTATACTTTCAACGCAACTCCATCACCTGCTGCTTGTCCTGCCAAAGGTCTTCCTCGTCATCTGTATGACCATCATATATTCTAAAAAAAATTATAAAAAAGATTTACTTGTTTGTCTCCAGAAACTCAGTATCAAGCATATCAAGCAAGGTTGTGATACAGATTCATGATAAAATTATGTGATAACAAAAAGACATAAGCAAATATTGTAACTTTTAGTGGGCTAGTATAATCATGGAACAGCTACCCATAAATTGTTTTTTTTAGGCTGGAAAGTCTCAGTTCCTGCACACTTTTTACCAAATACTGAGCAAATGCACAAAAATAAACACACACAAATTTTCTGTACAAGATAACATGACTAATACTTAATAGGAAACAACTACATCCCTGCAATTATCTTTGATTCACTGAACACATGAAAACAAACAGCTAATCTGAGTAAAACACAAATTAATCCCTGCTTAACCACCATAATCATTTTTATTGTGCAGACCTACATCTTTATGGATGAATCAAGGCATTTCTCACTTCATTTTTAAGGGTTCCACCTTAAAGGTGACATTCTGTTCAGAAGATCTGTCCACAGGAAAGCCAGTGAAGTGTAGAGACTAGAGCATCAGAGCAGGATGTGGGAGACCTGGGTTAAAAATCACCACCCAGCCATGAAGCTCACTCATGAAGTCAAGACCTCACCACTGTTAAAGTGGGATGGAATCTCTTTAGTGAAGGAGGATTACCCCCTCCCCAATAGTCCACGCCACACCAGAGATTCCAAGCATCTTAAGTCCCCAGAAGAAATCAGCAAGCCCACCATGCAACAGCAGCCTCTATAAGAACATAAGAGAAGCCAATGTTGGATCAGGCCAGCGGCCCATCCAGTCCAACACTTGGTCACACAGTGGTCAAAAATACCAGGTGCCATCAGGAGGTCCACCAGTGGGGCCAGAACACTAGAAGCCCTCCCACTGTTGCCCCCCCCCAGCACCAAGAATACAGAGCATCACTTGCCCCAGACCGAGAGTTCCTATCTCTACCTTGTGGCTAATGGCCACTGGTGGACCTCTACTGCATATATTTATCCAATCCCCTCTTGAAGCTGTCCAAACTTGTAGCCACCACCACCTCCTATGCCAGTGAATTCCATGTGTTAATCACTCTTTGGGTGAAAAAGTACTTCATTTTTATCTGTTCTAACCCGACTGCTCAGCAATTTCATGGAGTGCCCACAAGTTCTTGTACTGTGAGAAAGGAAGAAAAGTACTTCTTTCTCTACCTGCTCTGTCCCATGCATAATCTTGTAAACCTCTATCATGTCAGCCCTCCCTCGTCATTTTTCCAAGCTAAAGAGCCCCAAGCGTTTTAACCTTTCTTCATAGGGAAAGTGTTCCAACCCTTTTATCATTCTAGTTGCCCCTTTCAGCACTTTTTCCAGTGCTATAATATCCTTTCTGAGGAGTGGTGACCAGAATTGCACACAGTATTCCAAATGAAGTCACACCATCGATTTATACAGTGGCATTATGATTCTGGCTGATTTGTTTTCAGTTCCCTTCCTAATAATCCCCAGCATAGTGTTGGCCTTTTTTATTGCAGTTGCACATTGTATCGACATTTTCATTGAGTTACCTACTACGACTCCAAGATCTCTCTCGGTCAGTCTCCACCAGCACTATCTAGGGAGGCGGTGCAGATGGAGAACCAGGAACCCACGAATTGAACCCCATCTGCCTCCTGAACCCTTACAGTTCCCTACTCTGGTGGTGCAAGCATGAGGAGGAGGAGGAGGAGGAGGAGTGCACACCTGGAAGCCTGGGGTATCTAATAACCTAACACTGCTCATGAGGAGGACACAATGCTGAGTGGGCTCTAGGTGTCCAGAACACGGACTGTCTCCTTGCTGGTTCCTCAAGTTCCCAGTTCCCATGGATGGCTCCCTCCACTGATCCATTCTCAGTTGCCAGCCTATGATCCCCTTGCCTGGGTGAAAGTGCTAGGCAGTTTGGAAATGGGATACTGGGTGACTTTAGGCCTTATCTGTCTCACAGGACACTGGGGCTGCGATCACACACACTAAATAATCCACTTCCAATCCACTTTCACTGCACTTTCCAACTGGATTTTCACTGTGTGAACTGGCAAAAATCCAATTCAAAAGTCCACTGAAAGTGGATTGAAAGTGGATTACTTAGGGTGCGGTCACACGGTCCTTTTGATCGGGGTTTGCCGCTGTTCCCTTGCACATGTAAATTTCACGTTCACATGCGCTAATCCGCCTCCCGTGCCGAAGCAGGCTTACTCTTGCAATTGTTCCAGTTTTTCCTGCCCCCTGGAAAATCAAGTATTTTCCTGGCACTTGTGCTTTGAATACGTGATTTCGCCGATCTGGATCTTTCGCAATGATTGTGATTAGGGCTGTCTGACTGCTCTTTGTGTGTGTTTTTTTTAAGCTTCCAGTTTGAGCGCTTGAGTAAACATGCACTTAATAAATCCACTTTTAAACGTTCTTTTATGTTCATTTGTCTGTTTAAAGAGTCCACCCTTCAGAACGTCCATTTTCTCCCCGGGGAACTGATCTCTTTAGTCTAGAAAGGAGGCGGGAAGGAGAGGCGGGGCTCCAGCAGCCTGGACGGGGGCCGGCAAGGAGGATGGCGGAAATGGCGGGGCTGAGCCTTTTTTCATAGGGCAATGGCGGCGGCAGCAGTGGCACCATCCCCCACAGTGGCGGCAGTAGCAGCAGCCACCTGAGCCTGCCCTGTGGGCGACAGGATCGCCTGAAGGGACTCGGCGTGGCAGCAGGCAAGTGGGTGGTGAAGAGAGGGGCTGGCTGCATCTAGTCAGCCCAACCCGAAGAAAAATGTTCCCGATTTAATTAAAGCGGGAACAAAGCGCGATTACCTTGCCGGTGTGACCACAGCCTTAGTGTGTGTGATCGCAGCCTGGTTGACCTTTTAAGCTAAATCAACGTCACAGAGCTGTAGTTAGTCAGGTTGTAGTGAAAGCAAAACGGAGAAGAGGACAGCCACGTTTATGGCTCTGAGTTCTTGGGAGAAAGGACAAATAAAATTGTGATACACAGACAGGGAACTCCTTCCTTGAATGGAATATGCCTAATTGAATCAAAGGGTACCTAACTTCATGTGCAAAACACATTTTCCTGACTTTCCTTTAAGACTCCCCCACACACACACACACACACTTGCACACACAAGAAGTCCAAGATAAGGGAAGCCAGTGGACATTATATTGAGGAAAAGAACCTCCAGAGCCAAAAACTAGGTGCAGCCTATGCCCAGAGATCAACAGAAAAGTAGTAAGGAAATCAAGAGGGGAGTTCCAGTTTGCAAAGGATGTCTGCCTCTGATCAGAAGGTTCAGTCTTGATTTGGAACCAGCTTTGGAACTAGATTCAGTCCTCTGTTTGGAATCAAGGCAGGAGGAGATCGGTGAATTGTTACCCTGACATTCACTGCCTTAGTTGTAGGTTTAACAACCACAGAAAATTAGGGCACATGAAATAGAATTAGCCCTAGGCAACCCGAAGGGAAAAAATATGTGTATTGTGTGAAATAACAAAAGTAGGCATTTTGAAAGCTTGGGTACATTTTGGCCCTTCTTAAATTTATCTTTTTGGTGGGTAGAAGGGCATAGGGCTAGGGCATAGGACTTTGGGGGCATAGGACTAAGGTCTGCAAAAGCCTCTGGTGGAACCCTGGTGAGAAACAGCCAGCTTTGATAAAGCAGGAGGAAAAAAGTATCCTGCGCAAAGTTCTTCTGAAAAGACAAGATTTTTTTTTAAAGAGGTTGATTTCGAAGCTTGTATAATTTAATATATCTCAGTGAAAGGAAGATGAGATGATAATTAGGAAACGATATTACATTAATATGTTGTCGAAGGCAACATTAGCAAATAATTAGGACAAATAAGCCTACGTGTAAGCACCGTTCCTCCAGCAACCATGGAGACCTGCTACAGTGCTTGCAGCGAAATTTCGGCACTTGAATAGCAGGCAGTTTTTTACACAAGGAAGCCTGCCTTATGCCCAAAAAATGGCATGCCAGGTTCTTTATAAAGTGAAGGCAAGCTTAACCTTACCCTATAGTATCACTTTTACTGTAGTCTTTTATTTCATGGTTATTATGAAGGGCTGTACGATCGTGACTTGTCACCTTTGAATGTCTGTTGAAGGCAGGTGAATCTGACAAGACTCCACAGAGTTTCTCCTGAAGACCTGAAATTTTGCATACATCTTTTAGCAGCAGGCAACAGTAACAGTAAGACATATAAAATTCTCATACAGCAGGAGACAGAGCTAGGCATTATTTTAATTTTCTTTTTTAAAAAAAGCGAAAAAGTGGAACATCTTGTGCATTACCAATGAGAAGCCATCCTCCATGTCGATGCAGTGCTAGAAACCCTCCGACGTAGCATAAGCCCTTACTATCTAACTGCTTCTATTAAGCGTCTTTTCCCGTGGGAGCTGGTTCAGCACTTTAGAGCTAAATTGGAAGTGCCAGGAGCAATACAGGAAAAAAAGATACCATATTTAGCAGGCTTGTATGCAATCTTCCCTTCATGAGGATGGCCTCGCTCTCCTTGAGCCTAGACCTCACCCAGGCTGCGTGCAGATTCTAAGAGGTGTATTATTTATCCACCCCAAACAACTTCCCCCAATTCTCAAGTCTCCTTTGAGAAGATGGGTGAAAAAAGGAAAGCTGTGCTTGGGCAGAACAATTACCTGATCAGCCTCCTTCCTCTCTGAGACCCAATGAAGAAATGAGCAGGAAGACTGCATAGCAATGCTACATTGGGACCTACGGCTCTTGTGCATCTGTTCTTTCAGCAACTCTGTGCCAAAGCAAGAGGATTAGAGGGGTAGTATTGCCTCTATCCCAATATTCTGGACTATTTACTACTTTAAATATATATATATGGCATGAAAATGCCAAGCTGAGCACATGCGCACAGACACACACACATGGAAACCGCAGATGATCAAGCTACTGAGAATACATCTTCTAGAATGGGTAATATTGCATAAATACCTGCATTAGTTTGCAATTCACTTTCTAAATCTGCTAAAGCTTGTTGATCAATGCTATCTTCCAAGAAGGGGTCATCGTGCTCGGTGACATCAATGTCTTCAATTTCTGAAATTTCAGAAGCAGCTCGAGATAAAGGTGTAGCAGGAGAACTTCTGGGTCCTCTCTGAAGAGCTGAAGGAGGACGGGAGCTGTCCTCCACGGCAGTTCTGTAGCAGAGCTTGTCTGACGAAAAAGGCCTTGGAATAGTCTTTTCTGAAACATGCACACGAAAGAAGAATTTGTTGTTAAGAACCTGATACAAAAATCCTGTCATCTAGAAAACTCCTCATCAATTCCTTCCTTACTCTAGAAAATATACTGCAGGTGCCAAAGTGCTTTCCAGCACACTAACCAGTGTACTTCCATACCTAGAAACATCTTCAATCTGTAAATAAAGCCTGTCCCTCAAGCCATCTTGGTAAAGAGGAGAAGAAGGAGGAGGAGGAAGAGGAGATTGGATTTATACCCTTCCCTTCACTACCTGAAGGAGTCTCAGAGCAGTTTACAATCCCTTTCCCTTCCGCTCCCCACAACAGACACCCTGTGAGGTGGGTGGGGCTGAGAGAGCTCTCTTGAGAACTGCCCTTGAGAGAACAGCTCTGAAAGAACTTATGACTGACCAAAGGTCACACCAGCAGCTACATGTGGAAGAGTGGGAAATCAAGCCCGGTTCTCCCAGATTAGAGTCCGCGCTCCTAACCATTACACCAAACTGGCTCTCCAGTGCCATCTTAAACAGAGTCCACTGAAAGGTTTAACTGTACTTAGGATTACACTGTTAATGGCCTCATTGTATGTCTTGTTTTTTCTTAGATGTGCCTTTAAAATACACCAAGGATGTGCCTCCTCACCTTCAGAGATTCACTGGGTGGCTGCTATCTGAGGCAACCCTGCTCTGCTTTGGTGCCATTACTATATTATCCCTCCCAAATAAATTTGCTTGGCACTCACTTCTTAGATTTCTTTGAGCCACTCAGTGAAAACCATGCTGTGCTCTTCAATTTTTTTTTTTATGGTATTCAAAACTGATCGGATGGGATTTATTGTTATTGCTCTGGTGCCATTGATCTAGTTTCATTAGCTATGAAAACGTACTCGATTTCTATTTCTGAGCTGCCTTGGAGGCCACACGCAAGAAAGGCAAGATATAACATTTCTTAGATAAATATTTTTTATTGGGCCAAATATTTAGAGGTGCAAATGCAAAAAATAAGCATTCAAAAAGCACATGCATCATATCTGTACACCTGAAGATGAGCTACGATAAGTATATATTCACTGGGAAATCATGATCTGCTGTTCAACACGTACCAAGTTTTCACTGCATCAGAGAAGGTATTAATAGGGTAATTGTTGTTAAAAGATATTCAATCGATTAATGAACTCCTCTAAGACATATTGTGATGAATACCCCTTTCCTTCCCTGAGGAAGAGGAAGCCCTAAATAGCTCAAAAGCATTCTGCTTGAGCTGATCTGTGAGACAGAAAAATGGAGCACTTACTGAATAGCCACACTGGGCCTGTGCACACTACACTAAGTACACAACACAACTAGGAAAGGGCACGGACACACACAAATGCTACAGAGAAAGCCTTCTTCCATTACAGAACAAACTGGAGAAGAAACTGATGCAGCAGGCCTCGAACTACTCTAGCTTACTTAAGTTCTACAAACCACCACCCATATCACCCATATTGCTCAGCACTGCCCATTCGTCAGGATTGAAGCGCAACAGAAAAGCCGTACAAGCCATACTCAGAAGTGACTGCTATAGACTGCCCTCGCAGTGCTCAACCAGCAGTAATGGTGTTGACTATGTAACTCTTCACACCATAATGTATGATAATTTAGTCAAAGTATTATACCTTAACTTCACTTCCCATGTCTTTAGTTGTTGCGTTTGGAAGAGATCTGGCACAGCAAACAGATCTCTATAAAATGAAATATTTAACATGCTAAGTCTAGTGTCCAATTGCAATGCAAATGTGCAGCTTTAGCAATGCTCTTACTGCTGGGTGAGATTAAAAGTGAAGCTCTAGTACCTCGGCTCCGTCTTCCCAACATACTTGACTGCCTGGCAAGCTCCAGGTTCAAGACATCCTGCACTACAGTTTCATCAGCACACTCACTAAAGCTGAAGTCCCTCATCCATTTGTCAGACCCTGTAGTTGGAAAGACAGATATAATTATGGCAATTAGAACCTACAGGTAATGCAGTTATGTATTCTGGTAACATGCCTCTGTCTTAGAATGCATTCGTAGTGATTATACATTTGCATCTGGGATGGACTGCATTTTTTAAAAGCTTGGAAGTGCTGTACAAACACCTAAAGGACTGTGAAGGATTAATTCTTCACAGAAACACAGAGCCTTGAGTGACAGCTGCTCAAAGCAAATCTGATTGGTTAGCATCAGCTGAGCAGAGAAAGACTTGAGAACTGTATGCTGAGGAGAGAGTCAGGTCGAATCTGCATTTGCATTTTTAAATCAGTTTCGTGCTGCCATCAAGTATAGAGAAAGACAGCGTCACAGCAGCACAAAACTGATTCAAAAATGCAAATGCAGCATGAAACTGATTTAAAAATGCAAATGCAGATTCGACCTCAATCAGATTTCTGCCTTGACTGAGTAGAGTCTGATTTCAGCCTTAGCTGAGAGTAGTTTTACACAGATGAAGAACTGGGGAAAAGCTGGCAAGGAAGTTTGGGAAGTAGGCAAAGGCTTCCATTCAGGCCAAGAAAAGGAGATAGAACTAATGAGAGGAGAATTTCCCTACCCAGTCAAACAGGGAGTTGGCTCTGAAGAGTGGAGAGATCCCTGGTCTGGTGTGGTTAGAAACTGCCTGTAGGAACCTTAAGAGTAATTTAAAAACTCAAGACGAGTACAGCTGTTTCAAGAGATGGGGTTTGGGTACTGGAAGGAGCGTACCAGCCTTTTGGAAATGAACTGAGTCAGTGAATATTCAAAGAAAGTGTACTGGAGTGTTTGGGAAACAGTGGAACAAAAGCCTCTCACAACATAAAAAATTTAAGTCACTGTGAATAGCCTAAGAAACTTTCATTAGTCTGAAATATAAGAACTAATGTCAGTGAATGTACTGGTTTTACCTCAGTTATCTATATTGAGTTACCACAGAATTTTCAACCCCTGATTTCACCTGACCTTTCCCCTCTATGGTGAATAAAATATTTCATTAATTTCGAATTTCAAAATGTCTCAAGTGCCATTTTCAGTGGTTTAAGTTAAAGGGCGATCCTGACCCTTCCCTCAGGTTCCTGGGCTGAGCAAGCAGTAAAATATCATACTGACACAGGGTGGGACAGCCAGAGTTCGTCAGGAAAGAAGAAAACAGATCACTAGGGCTGCTCAGTCAGAAAGGGAAAGAAAAACAGAGAGAAAATATCGCCTCTGAGGGAGGGAAGTGGATGGGGCCATCATAGCATTTGTACCATTCCAGTGCTTTAAGAGTGCTATACTGCAGACCCACAATGCCTTTTTATATGCCATTTGGACAAAGATGGGGACTGACAGTATGCTTGAAGACAGCACCTGTATAGTGTCATCCTAAACAGGTCTATTGATAGCTACTCAATAGGGGTTACTCCCAGGAAAGTGTTCTTAGGACTGCACTGCCAGCATGTCTAAGAGAAGACAGCGATGGCTTACATCATGGCTGGCATCCTTCCTGGATCCTTATCCCCTGAAGGATCTACTTCTCCCCCCCATGCCAATGAAGCACCCACAGGCCAGAAATGGGACGGAACCACAAAATTTCACCACTTGATTTTAATTAATTCAATATTTGTTCTGATGATGGTTTTAAGGTTTTATTGTTCTTAAATTTGTACATTGCCTAGAGCCCCACGTTTGTGGGGATTAGCTGATTAAAAATGCAATAAAATAAATAAATAAAAAGACACAGAAGAGGAGGCAGATTAACACAGTGAACTGTGCCAGGACTGGTATAACAAGATACTTTCATTAAACTGGGTTACTGTCCTCTCACCAGATGGAATGGCGGAGGTAAGTCTTGCTAATCAACAACTGCAACTAGTAGTTCCAGACTGTAAGTCTGAGTGACCTGGAAAGGTCGATCCCATCATCCACACTCCTATTGCAAACATTTGTCATAGAAGACCCCCCCCAAAAAAAGTACAAATATATTTTAAATGGGTACATAGCCAGCTTGTTCAATGAAAACTAAGCTAGCTTGTCCACTCAAGCAATGATTTCTAACCACTAACGGTTCATTAACCATTTCCAAAACAGCTTAATACATATTACTATTAAACTAAAAAGCAGGCCTTCCTCAAAGCTCAGCTCAAGAGAAAAACCATTACATTTTCAGGTGACCCAAATCACTGTATTTCCCCTTTACAAGACACACATAACATAGCTTAAATGGGGGAATGGTGCCTGTCTGTTTGCTTGCACCTATGCCCACGTATGCTTGATTCACTCACACACAAATTACACCCTAGACTCGGCACATGCCGATAAAGATACCAATTTACACCTTAAGCTGTAATGGAGGATACCGAGCCCTAAAAACGTGTGTTCGGTAAGTGATGAATACAGAAGTGAGGAACTTTAGTTTTTCATTCTTACCTGAAAATGAAAGGCCCTTGCTTGGTGATTGCCTGCCTGTGAGTGGTGAAGGAAAAAAGTCCGCCGTGACTTCCTGAGAGCTTGTACTCATTGCAAAGAATCTCTCAAGTCCTCGATATGGGGTACAAACAGGTTTCTGTTTTAAGGCCACTTCTTGCAACAACTGAGATGACACAAAAGGGATTGGAAAGGTAAAACTGTTGGCTGTTTTGAAACCACACTGTGTGGACTTTCACAGCAGGCTGAATTTTAAAACTATAAAGCCTTCTATGAGTCTGTGCAGATAAAGTTTAACCAAGGTTTGCTGCCATAACCCTGGTTCAAGATCCCAAATGAACAATAAATCAAGACCACCCATCTGAACTACCTGTGACTTTATAGGTACAAAGGCGAGAGAGGCAAGAAAAGTATAGCTTTGCTCAATGTACATGTAACATGTAACAACCAGCATATGAGTCTTGAAGTGGGTTCGTGGATCATACATTTGCATTAATCATAGATAAGTATTACGTGTACATGACTAAGGTTCAACCACAGTTAAGGGAAACAGCCAACAAGATTAATGTTGGTGCAAGGCCTATAAAGCAGATGAGCTCAATACAACTGTTCTTTAAAATGTCATAAGAATATAAGGGAAGAGTGAAAAATTATCCACATGTATTATCATGGCCCCTCTCACGCAGCACGGATAGTTTAAGTACATTTGGAGATATTGAAATTTGCTTAGTTAGGATTGCCTTGATGCATTACAATGAAGCACAGATTTTTCAAAAGGTCACAAGAACGGGAGTGCCTCCATTATTCTAAACGTAGAAACAATGCTTACCTTGCAAGGGAAATGAGAAAGAAAAATTACCTTTTACGTTCTCAGTACCCATCAGACTTCAAGGAATAACTAAAAATTATCTTATCACATAGCAAACCAGCTTTCCTTCAATATCCAGGTCTAACAGCATTTACAGAGCTCCACAACGGACTCAAGGCTCTGGACAGCCTTCTTTTTACCCCTCTCTTCTGTCAATTCATTAAGCAGGAGCAGTGGCTATAACTGAGCAAGCACATAACAGCCTCTCTGACTTGGCTTCTGCTTTCAGGTTTTGCCCTGGTGGAAGGGGGAGTTCCTATAAATAATGTATACAATTTATGGATTGAACATGAGTCACAAACTGTCTATGCAGGCATCAGAATGGCAACGGTGAAAGAAGCTGGGTGAATTAAAGATGCAATCCCAATCGAATATTTCCTGTTTACACAGTAACTTCATGAAAGGGTTCATGAGCCAACTGCAACAGGCCATCCTAATTCCCTGTTGGATTCTGCTCACAGAATCGTCCAAGGAAGGTGCCTCCATGTGTATGCAGTAACAGGATCCCTTTGAAAAGTCAATGGGTGAATGGAAAAGGCCTGGAGAGGTGTCATACATATTTTCTAAACAACATGTTTTATCTGAAAAGGCAACAGGGCCAGGGTAAAGAAGCATAAACCCTCTTCAGAGATACTGGAGGAAGCATCTGGCTCATGAACACGCATGAAGCTGCCTTATACTGAATCAGCCCATCAAGGTCAGTAATGTCTATTCTGACCGGCAGTGGCTCTCCAGGGTCTCAGGCGGAGGCCCTTCATATCACCTACTGCCTGGTCTTTTTAAACTGGAGATGCTGAGGATTGAACCTGGGACCTTCCACGTGCAAAGCAGAGGCTCTTCCAATGAGCCAAAAACCCCTCCTATGCTGTCACTTCTCTCACTTTTCTTCCTCTCAGCCACCTGCTGTCCTTGCACAGACACATTCCTTTCGCTCCCATGCTGGGGAAAAAAATGGTCTTATTCTATGAGTTAGGCTAAAAGGGCAATATGCCTTGTGAGCCAGAAATGTATTCTTATTGCTAATTTGAAACCCAGTTCAGTGAAAAGCGATGGGGAACAATTCTTTCTTTTTTACCATGGAACGTTCAGTAGCTACCGACGAAGCTTCCCTCAACTCCGGTGCTCTCTTGCAGTCTTTAAGGAATTCCGTCAGAGGGGAAGATTCACAAGGAGCCAACTCAAGACGACTAGAAATCTGCCCCGGTGACATGCAGGAGCGATCCTTTTTCACTACAATGGGTTTTTCTTTTGTTGCAGCTCTTTCATAAGGAATGCTGGAAACTTCTGTACTGGAAGGATCACGAAGAACATCCGTTCTTTCCGACTGTACAGAAGTTGAGCTCACTAAGGGAGGGGGGAAAGAACCACACATTACATCAATTTAAATCCCTGCATGCAGTCTCTCAAATCATTATCTTAAAATAGCCCATTAAACACACAAGTTATGTCAGCTCACACATAAAACCAGGGAGCTGAATTTAGACAGAAGCTGTTGCCATTACACAAATGGCTGGTTGCTGTCTCCTCCCTTAATTCGGCTATTTCCGGATTCAAAAAATCATTTTTAAAGTTAATCAAAAACACTAATAAGTCCAGGCCAAAGAAGAACTCCTTCATCCAAGCCTAAAAGCAGGAAAGTTGTTACTTCCCCCCCTCTTGTTATGTTCTGTTACATTTCATCCAATCTTGTTTTCATTAAAGACATTATTACTTGATGGCAGATGCTTGGTTAACATCTGTGTAACATCCATTTCAGTGCTCATCTTGCACTTTGGATCTCAGCAGTGCCCATTTCAACAGAGGCAGCTTCGTGCCCATCCACATCACCTACGGCAACAATCTGCAGGAGGTTCAGAGGTGAACCCTTTTCCAACCCAGTTTCACTGACTTTTAGTTCTGCAAAACATTATTCAACTAGGCACACCAGCAGCTGCCAAGATGATGTGCCTTTGAGAGCAAACATAGAAACTGCCTCTTAATGCTAGATCCAAGTGATAAAACTCTGGGCTTTTGAAGTGTGAACAAGCACTAGATAACGTAACTATAGGCAAAAAACAATGTTGACACAAGTCCTCCGACAGCAAAAGCTGATGTTTCAAGCTTACCTCTAGGAGTTTCTTCATGTTTATTACGAAGAAAAGTTAAATCATTTTCTTTGTCAACTGCAGAAAAAAGAGGTGACCTCCTGGGAACGTCGACAGCTTGTGCCAGAAAAATGTTTGCTTGAGTTTTGTGATTTTCTGACATGGTACCGCTTGATATATATGGCAAAAATTGGAACAAGGGGGGAAAAAATGAACAGATTATCACACGAAAAAGCCTCCTCCTACAGATTTGTGTGAGTTGAAAATACATATGAACTACACATTAAGTTATTTTCAGTTCAGAAGGCCTTTGGCGCTCTGCAAGTCATTTGTCATGCTGATTTTATCCTGGAGCCACAGGTCACTGACGTAACATACACTCAAGTGACTGGAAAAGGCAGCACGGAAACACAAATATCAGCTACGTCTTTATAAAAGAGAAGAAAAACTATGAAAAGAAACCATGTTAAGGTTTCTCCATTTATTACTGAAATGTACTATTTTATGGGGAAAGACAGAGTTAATCCACTTGCTAAGTAGCAAAGATCTAGACTGTACAGTACAAATCACTATGAATATTCCCAGAGCAGTATCAGGGATGCTGACCAAAATTTATCTGGGCAGCTGTGTGCAACCATAGTTCATAACCAGGTCAAAATCATTACCTGTAGTCATCAAACTCTTCAGATCCAGCCTCCGTAATCACCACGCTGGCAGATTCTTCTGGCTCCTCCTTGCAAGCCTTATAAAAAACAAATATATTGTTTTTTAAAAAATCAGATCATTCCATCCTGAAGGCTCAAACACACAACAATGCTGCCACCTGAAATCTAAAAAGGGGCTTTCTTATGAATGAGAGCAAGACACTATGAAATGAAGGTTGCCCGAGTGTCCGTGTAAAATTGCTCCTCCCCTGCTTTCCTCTTTCCCCTGCAATAGGGCGAGGAGGAGCCATTTGGAATCTAATTACTCGCTATGCCTTTCCTTTTATGTAGCATGAGTGGAGGCAAGCCCATTTTAAGTGAGTAGAACCCTTATTTGTTGCTGCTGGTATCAAATGACCAGTTTTTGCCCAGCACAGCTATGCATAGTCTATTGGGCCAACATATCTGGATCGCTAAAAGGAAAGGTGCCAAGATTCAGAGATCCCCTTTGTCACCTTCCTAATTCCAGCTTTGCAATAGCAGTGCTATGCTTACTGGCTGACAAAGGCAAGCTACTAAGGATAAACTCAAAGGCACACTTTCTGCATCATCACCTTCCATATCTCAAGGCTGAGCTCTGCTGTAGAAAGCAGGTTCTTGAAAATACTCCAGCTCATAAGAACAGCCCTGCTGGATGCCCACCTAGTCCAGCATCTCACAGAGTGGCCAACCTGTTGCATGGGAGGGCTGACAAACAGGGCACAGAGATCAAGGTCCTCCCCTCAACGTTGCCTACTAGCACTAGGATTCAGGAGGTTTATTGCCTCTGAATGTGGAGTTTCCCTTTACTCACCATGGCTAGCAGCCACTGATGGATCTCTCCTCCATGAAGCTGTCTCAAAATAAGAACAAAATGCTGGCCAAAATGTGGGCAGACATACTATGCCAGGAAATCCAGGAAAACACATGTTGAGCATATTCTGTGTAGCACATTTTTAATCTCACCTTTCCTTCCTTAAGGAGTTCAAGGCGGCACTGCACTTGGTCTTCCACTCCCCATTTTATACTCATAACACCTCTGTCAGATAGGTTAAACCAAGACTGCAGTCACACACACTAAATAATCCACTTTCTATCCCCTTTCAATGCACTTTCCAACTGGATTTTGCCAGTTCATACAGTAAAGATCCAGTTGGAAAGTGCACTGAAAAGTGGATTGACAGTGGATTATTTAGTGTGTGTGACCGCAGCCCAAGATTGACTAATGGGCCTCAAGTTACCCAAATGAGCTTCATGGCAGTGGGGGATTTGAACACAGGCCTCTCAGATCCTTGATCAACACTAACCACTGTGACACACAGGCTCCCATTCATTCAGGGCCTCTCTGCATGGAGTGGCCTTCAGCGCTGGCTCGCCCACTAGGCGAACTAGGCACTCGCCTAGGGCATGCTGGCCCTCAGGGGCGCCAAACGGTGCCCCGCCCCCCCTCTGAAAAGCCCCCCACCGTCCTAACCGGGCACCCGCCGCCGCCACCTCCTCGCCGCTGCCGCCAGTACAGAGCGCTCGGCTGAGGCATAGGAGGCGGTGGCGCAGCTCGCCCGCCCTCCTCCTCCCCCCTCAGGGACTCCCCGCCGCCAGTACAGAGTGCCCGGCCGGGGTGCAGGAGGCGGCAGCGCAGCCTCCCCCTTGGGGGGGAGGAGGCGGGGGCAGCATGTTGGCATTTCCGGGCCCCACCGGGAGGTTGGCATCTGCGCCCACCGAGGGCACAGAAACACCTAGAGCCGGCCCTGGTGGTCTTGTCAGTCTGATCCTATATGCTTCAGTTTATCCCTTGATCTCTATAAACATTTTGGTGCCTTTAGTTTTCACTTTGGGATTTTTGTTTTTTCCCTTCCCCCCCCAGTTCTTTTGAAACCACTTTTACCCCGATGTTTTTCTGGAAGCTGGTTTTGAGATGGCTTTTCCCTCGTGTGCAATGTTTATGTCAGTTTTCTTTATCTCACCCACTCCCATCCACCTCCAGACTACTGTCCAATGATTGGTTGTGGTCAAACCACCCTTCCCCCCACAAAGACGAGTGATTTTTTTAATGGCACTAAAATATTAATATATTTACTTAAGCAGTGTAACAATAGGCTTAGGAGGTTGTCTGAATTCCCAGTTTTTAATTAAAAAAATGGAGATAAAGTTGTCTGAAATGGACACTGTATAAGATCAGATTATATATGAGAGCCAGTTTGGTGTAGTGGTTAAGTGCTCAGACTCTAATCTGGGAGAACTGGGTTTGATTCCCCACTCCTTCAAATGCAGTCACTGGTGTGGCCTTGGGTCAGTCACAAGTTCTCTCAGAGCTGTTGTCTCAAGAGCAGTTATCTCAGAGCTCTCTCAGCCCCACCTACCTCACAGGGTGTCTCTTGTGGGGAGGGAAAGGGGAAGGAGTTTGTAAGCCGCTCTGAGACTCCGAGTGAAGGTCGGAGTATAAATCCAATTTTCTTTTATATGTTTATAAGAGCTTTTAGCTGCAACGAATAAAACAGAATGGAACAGACCATGCAATGCGTACTTACATCTTCAAGGATCTCAATTTTCAGAGAAGACTCAAGGTTTACAGGAACTGCCTCAGGCTCTTCCTCCCCAACATCTGCCCAGAATTTTTTCATCTCTTCAGCTGGAATTTTAAAAAAAAATCCTGCCAGCTTTTAAAAAAGACTTGTACTAATGCACACTCCTGTGAAATACTCGTCCAGACAAACAACTCCAGATTAAGGAAACACCAAGCATGAAAGGACACTCTCTGGTTTCATATTCTAGGAGTGAGCAGTTGAGATATCTCATTAAGATAACACAACTGATTATTAAATTGGAAAATCCTAAAATAAAATGAGCTTTTACACTATCTCAGATCTCTGAGACAATAGTATTTAGGGAACCACATGAGTAAACTGAGAATACTAAAGCAGCATAACAATCGAGAAAGAGAAGGAGAAAAGAGGACAAGATACAACCAGGGATTATTTGAAAGGGAGAAAAAGAGGACTCATTCAGATTCCCACATTCATAGCGCTCTGCTCCAATGACCAACAGGCTGTTTGAGACATTCCTGTGAAAAAGGCACAGAAAGACCACTCAACATCTGATAACTCAGATACCCCATGGATTTCACTAGTATCTCAATCAGTCTTCATCTGCTGAACTGAGTGGCAGATAAACAGAAGGGGCTGAAGTACACTGCACATCTTGGCTTCGAGAACTAAAGGCACTGAAAGAGTACACAGGATCTGTATTCCAGACACAACCATCAAGAAACATAAATTAATGTAGCTGTGTAGGTGTGTTGAGTGCCTTCAAGTTGCTTCCGACTTATGACAGCTTTAAGAAATAAAGTACTCCAAAATGTCTTATTGCTCAGGCCTCACAAACCAAGAGCCAGTTTATAGGGTCAACCCATGTCATGTTGGGTCTTCCTCTTTTCCTGCTTCCTTCAACTTTTCCTAGCATTACTGTCTCTTCCAGTGACTCTTGTCTTCTTAGAATGTGACCGAAGTACAATAGCCACAGTTTAGTCATTTTAGCTTCTAGGGAGAGGTCAGGCTTGATTTGATCAAGAACCCAATGATTTGTCTTTTTGGCAGTCCTCAGGATCAGTATGACTTTCTTTTGACACATTTCCAGAACAAAAACAACGATTCTTGTCAGCTTTCTTCATTGTCCAACTTTCACACCCATACATAGTAATCAGGAATACTATGGCATGAATTAACTTGACCTTGGACAATAGCGACACATCCTTACGCTCAAGAATACTCTCTAGTTCCTTCATGGCTGCCCTAGCCAGTCTCAATCTCCCTCTGATTTCTTGGTTGCGGTCTCCCTTTTGCTTGACGATGGAGCCAAGGAATAGAAAATCTTGAACAATTTCAGTTTCTTCATCATCAACCTTAAAGATGCGCCATTCTCCAGTCATCATTACTTTTGTCTTCTTGACGTTCAGATGTAATCCTGCTTTGGCACTTCTGCTTCAACGTTCATCAGGAATCGTTTCAAGTCTCCACTATTTTCTGGTTGTAATGTGGTGTCATCTGCATAGCTCAAACTGATAATATTCCTTGCATCAATTTTCACTCCATCGTCATCGAAATGTATCCCAGGTTTCCTTATGATATGGTTCTGCGTATAGATTGAAGACACATGGAGATAAAATACATTCTTACCTGACACTTTTGCCAATTGGAAACCATTCTGTTCTTCCACATTCTGTCCTAACAGTAGCCTCTTTTCCAGAGTACTGCTTTTGCATCAAAACAATCAGATCCTGTGGAATACCCATTTTGTTTTAAAACCAGCCATAGCTTTTCATGGCCCACACAGTCAAGAGCTCTGCTGTGCTCTATGAAGCATAAGCTGCTTTTCTTCTGAAATTCTCTCGTACACTCCAGTAACCAACTGATATTTATAATATGATCTCTAGTGCCTCATCCTTTTCTGAATCTAGCTTGAACATTTGGAATTTCTTGTTTCATTTATGATAAGTCTTTGTTGTAAAATTTTGAGCATCTCACATGGGTAATTAATGAGATGGTAATAGTTGCTGCAATCTTTGATGTCTTCTTTTTTCTGGAATTGGAATGTAAATTGACTGTTACCAGTTTGTGGGCCATTGTGTTGTTTTCCATATTTGTCAGCATCTTCTTATTAAGATTTTGATGGACTCCATTTCCGTGGCTTGGAATATCTCTATTTCTCCCAACTGCTCTCAGTATGACTTTCGCTTCATTTTCTAAAATTGAAGGCTCCTCTTCAAAAAATGCTTCTGGGAAGAAATGTGTCATCCTTTCATCTCTTTTGTATAGTTCTTCAGTGTATTTTTCCTGTCTTTTCTTTATTTTGTCCTGTTCAGCTAATGTATTTCCGTGCTGATCTTTCAGCATGCTTGACCATGCTTTAAATTTCACTTTGTTTTCTTGGATCTTGTGGAACAGTTCTCTTGTTTTTCCTTTTTTTGTTGTTCTCTTCTATTTCTTTACACTGATCATTATAATAGTTCTCTTTGTCTCTATGTGTCAATCACTGGAATGCTGCATTTAGATTTTTTATTCTGTTTCTGTCACCTTTTACTTTTGCTTTTCGTCTATCTTTAGCAATTTTAAGAGTTTCATCAGTCATCAATCAAGACTTTTCATTTCTTTTGACTACAGGAATAGTCTTTGCACATTCTTCTCTAATAATATTTCTGGTTTCAAACCACAGTTCTTCTGGTTCATGTTCATTTGCACTTAGTAAAGCAAATCTGTTCTTCACACAGTCTTTAAACTCTTCAAAAATCTTGCTTAGATTGTATTTCGGCACAATAAAAGTTTTGGTATTTTTCTTCAGCTTTATTCTGAGCTTCCATATTAACAGATCATGGTCTGTACCACAATCAGCCCCAGTCTTGTTTTAGCAGATAGAGCTTCTTCATCTTTGGCTTTCGATTATGTAATCTATTTCTGTGTTGCCTTCCAGTGATGTCCTCCACATATACAATCATCAGTTTTGTTGCCTGAAACATTTGTTTGCAAAGAACAGTTGTCTTCACAGAATTCTATGAGTTACTCATTTTGTGCTCCTAGCCCAAATCTTCTAACTCTATTTGATTTTTCTTTGTTTCCTACTTTTGTGTTTAAAGTGGTTAGCATTTATCTATCATGATGTTTCCTTCCTCTAAGAATGTCCTTTGTCCCATTTTGAAGAAAACAAAAAAAAATTGACTGTTTCTTATTTAATTGGAACACCAATACACTTTTCATGTAATAAATATGCTCTCCACCAAGCTAAACAAACCATCTTTGTTTGGTTCGGCGTGAGAGCTAATCAGTGTTGATCACTAAGTATTCCTGAGGTAAGACTGATGTACTCCTGGACCCATAACTTAAATGCAATCTTGTCATAAAAACAAAACTATGACTGGCCACTGTGTGTCAAAAGCACGGGAAGCATAGCGAGCAGAGGGGCATCTGCAGCTCAGAGATTCTGCTACAGTCTCTAACCTGAACAATGTTTCACAGACGCTGAGATCTTCTCCATGCATGCAATCTCTTAGTGTTGGTTCACTTACTCATATGCAGACAATGCACTTGGGTTTGATTAGCTGTGTGAATGCTTAACAGAGACACATACTTTGCTGCAGCTGTTCACTCTGCTGCAAATCCTTAGTTTGAGTTGTAGTGTACCAACACATGGCCACACAACAGGTAAGTGCAACAGATCTTAATATGGCCTTGTAAACTGATCCTTACAGAGCCAAGTGTTGGACTGAGCCCTGATATTCATCCTCCCAAAAACCTGATTAGCCAATTAGATTCTTATAACGTTTTGCCTATCGGAATACTAAAGTACTCTATATAATGGACCGAGAAGGCTAGAAAACCTGCTAAATGAGCATTTACAACTTCCTCATCCTCTTCTTCCTCTTCTCCAACCCAAGTATCATGAGCTTCATTTATCGGGGATCTGGCAGGTTTAAATTCATCTTCTAGAACATCTGGCAACATATCAAGTGGAGTTCTATGAAAGTTAAAAAAACAAACAAATGCTTCAAAACTGCAATAATATACCACAAATCCTTTTTGTCTACACGCTGTGACTGAAGTTTGGTCTTCAACCACATTGCCTGGCTCTTCTAAGAATGGCTGCATGTTATTGTTGGGTTCCAGGCAGAGTACAGAAAATCACTGCAAGTCAATGCTAAACTGCAGCTCTTCTCAACACTAAAATTCATACCCGTAGTTTCTTTTATGATCACAGCAAATAAAAAACATTTCAACCTCTTCCTAACAATATAATCCTCTAAAATTAAATCATTCAATTTCATATTGGTAATGTACTTACCTATAAAGCAATAATTTTCAATATCGCTGTACAGATACTTTGATTTATAAAAACACTACATTAAAAGAGGCAACTAGATCAGGAAACACAGTTTCTTTTGTGTATGTATGCAATTTCATTAATACCTTTTATATTTCTTAAGCCATAATTTTTCCATATATTTTAAGCTATCCTCTTTGAATTGAATTTCCATAGCTTTTTTCATAATTGGAGGACTTGTTTGCGCCTCACAGGTTTCTGCATTTTCTGTAAGAATACAGAAAAAAATATATATTAGCTACTATGCAAACATATTAATTTAACAATTGTATCTCATTGTCAGTAGAAATTCTTAAATTACAACAACATAAGCAGAAGGGGGGAAGCTCAGGAAAAAAATTCTAAGGATCTAACTCATTGACTGCTGGTAAACATGTACAACCCATATAGTGTGCGCCCAACCCTGGCTATGCAGTCATTCCAGATGCTTCACTGATCAACAATTGGTGCTTGTTGATGCTTGTTAAGTTACCAGTGTAGATGCATGTTCAGTAGACCTGATACCAGCAACCAGGACAATGCCATCTCAGAATTGCCTATCTCCATTCTCAAAACCAGACACATGTATCGGACAAGCACAACTGAATGCTGACAATCCTATTTAGGTAGCTAATCATGCTCCTAAGAGTATCCTAAGAGTGCTGCAGCGATGAAAAAGGCAAACCCCTACGTTAGGGATTATTAGATAAGGGATTGAGAATAAAACGGCCAATATTGTAATGCCCTGTATAGATCTGTGGTGCGGCCTCATTTGGAATATTGTGTGAAGTTCTGGTCACCGTAACTCAAAAAGGATATTGAAGAGCTGGAAAAAGTACAGAGGAGGGCAACCAAGATGACTAGGGGGTTGGAGCCCCTTCCCGATGAGGAAAGGCTGAAGAGCCTGGGACTTTTCAGTTTAGAAAAGAGACGACTAAGGGGGGGACACGATAGAGGTTTATAAAATTATGCATGGGATAGAAAGAGTTGACAAAGAGAATTTTTCTCCCTCCCAAAATACTAGAATGCACGGGCATCCAATGAAACTGATGGACAGTACATTCAAGAAACGACAAAAGGAAATACTACTTTACATGGAGAGTGATTAAAATGTGGAAATCGCTGGCAGAGGATATGTAGTGATGGCCCAGGAATAAAGAGCTTTAAAAGGGGATCAGATAGATTCATGGAGAATAAGTTTATTAATGGCTACCAGGCATGGTGGCTAAGAGAAACCTCCACACTCAGAGGCACTAAGCCTCTGAATCCCAGAGCTAGGAGGAAACATCAGGGGAAGACCTTGGCCTCTATCCCCTGTTGTTGGCCATCCAGAGGAACTGATTGGCCACTGTGTGAGACAGGATGCTGGACTAGATGGACTATTGGTCTGAACCAGCCGGGTTTTTCTTATCCTTCATTCATCTCTAGGGTGGATCCAGATTAAGTTTCCCATTGCTAAATGGAACTTTCCTACATCCCCTCTTCCACTGCAGCCCAATGTTCTCCACGAGATACCCCTTCTGGTGGGGAGAGAGTATACGGTGGGATGGGGTAAACCAATGGACAAAATCAGGTCAGTGGAAAATTTAGATTGGATCCAACCCTTTGTATGGAACAGCTGTGATTGCCATATGCTGAAGAGAGAATCTGCAGCTGCGTTTTGTTATTTCTGATGTTCTGCTTTTAGAATAACACAATAAATTGTTATATTTTGTATCTTATTTGGAAATGCTATCTGTCGTAACTGCACTTAGCTTGAAAGCCCAGTGTAAATTAGGGTTGTGCTTATTTGTTCAGACTGAAGAATGCGCTGCTACGCAAAACATGTTTTTCTCAAACATTAGTTAGCAGCTATTGTTCTGTACCTGGCTCAGACTGACAACAACGTTCTTCTGTATGCTTTCGAGGGGAATTTCCACTTCTCCACTGATTTAGTGCTTCCTGGAAAAACTTTGCAGACTCTTCTTCATTAAAGGTACCATGCAGTAAAGACCCACCCGTCTGGCACTTGGACGTAACTCTGATTGGTACTGTAAAAGCCTCCTGGATTAAGTTCAAGAATTACCTGTGACTAATTGAAATCCATTAATTCCAATATACCCTAAGAACATGAATAAGTCACAAACCTACACTAAATACAAACACACAGAGTTTTTTTCATTTAAGAAATCTGGTTTTAACAGAACAGAACAATGCAATAGTCACTGATTTCTTTAATACATTTCTTAACCACCACCCCTGAACAAACCTGCTCAGTACCCCACAGAGTAAAATCATCAAAACAATCATCAGTTTAAAATTACAATTTGTAACAAAAGCACAGAATGCCCCAGACCAAAAAGGTATAAGGCAAGTCAAGTCCACATTAAAAAAAGAATACATCTGTCTGGCTACGTTGGGTGCAATATATAGCTAAAAATGTTTGGAAACCCAATGGAACATAAGCAAACAATGTGCTGGATTGTGCTAAAGAAAATCACACACTCCACATTACGCAAATATTACTCAAGGGAGACAATGAACACACAAAGCTGCCATATTGAACCAGATTATCGGTCTGTCAAGGTCAATATTGTCTACTCAGACTGGCAGCAGCCCTCCAGGGTCTCACGCAGAGGTCTTTTGCATCACCTATGAATTAACTAATGAAGTCAAAACCTTCCTCCAAGTATCCCATGAGGATGCACTCACATTTAATAGGAGCACACATATTGTGCAACCCAGGCATCTCATAGATAACAGCCACAGCTCTCTAGAAACCAGTGTGGTGTAGTGGTTAGAGGTCTAGGAGAACCAAAATCAAATCCTCCCCACCATGAACTTGCTGGATGACTTTGAGGCAGTCGCTGTCAGATTAAAAGATTAATAGTGTTAAACCAACGATAATGCTAGCTATTATTAAACTCTCACTGCAGAGCCAGTGACTGAATTTTGTGAGGCATCTTAAAAGCTTCTTCTACCACACTGCAGCAGACCATTATTTTTCCTTCCCTTTTCCCCCCCAGAAATGATGCATGCTCTACCTAACCGTGTATTATGTAACAACACCGTACTGAACTATATTTAGACGTGTTTTTAAGAGAAGACTGTTACCCATTCTTCACTCCAAATTAAGGCTTTTTTAAAAACTTAGAAACAGAAGCATTTTGCAAAGTACTCCAAGACCTACAAATGAAAAAACCCACAATACGAAGGCAGAATGCCTTCCTTTCTCTAAAATAATACAAAAATATGAAGTTGTCTTGTATGAACTTGTCAGACCACTAGTCAGCATAGCACCGTGCAGTCTACCTCTACAGGCAGTGTCTCTCCAAATTCCCAGACCAGAGGTCTGCCCCAGCTCTAGAAGTGGAGATTCTTTGTTACTAGAGATTAAATTTGGGATCTTCTGTTTGCAAAGTATACAGTTTGTTCCTTTTTTTTTAGTTTTACTTTAAGAAACAAACAAACAAAAAGCCTTCTTAACTCAAGGGGCTCCCTGTCCCTGGCTTGAAGCTATAGCTAGCTGAGAAAATGACAGTTCCTATAATTCCTCAGCAGGTAACAAACATGATAAAGTGTCCCTCCTGTGTTCAACTATCCCACACTCTTCCAGTTCCTCCCCCGACTCATTTCACAAAGAGGAAGGGGTTTTGCTCATGAAGGGGAAGAAAAGCAAAGGATGGGGTGAAAGTGTACATTTGAAAACATCACCAAGGACCCCTCACAACCCCCCCAAGCTTTTTCAACAGAGATGCTTGCAACAAGCAATATTTCCCCCTAATAAAGTCCAGAGGGAAGGGCACATATCACTGATTTATAAATACTGATTGCAAAGTTAAATTTGCTCCATGCAAATTTTTCTACATACACACACACACATACACACACACACGCTTCCCTGCACATGGAAAGCTAGCAAATAAGGGGAAGGGTTTCAGACCCCACTTCTCTGTAGCATGGTACAGAACAGTAGAAAGTTATATGCCTTCCAGAGGCCATTCCTCTCACAAATGTGATGGATAAAGTCCAAGGACAGAAATACTAGGAACATCATACAGCTCTGCATCCTCACAGGGTTCTGAGGAAAAAAAATCATCTGTAGAAGCTTCTTCCAAACACACGTGTACAACTGGTTGAAGAGAGGTGCAAATGTAGAAAGTACGTATAAAGATACACAACTGGGGACCTGCACCACCTTGAATATACTTACCAAAGGCCAAAAGGATCTTCCGTCTGACTCATTTTTGACAGCCAGGAATCAGGCTTTACATTGCTGCTTGAAAAGATGTTTAACCTTTGATTCACACAGGTTGTAATCTAACAATGCAACCACAATTAAGGACTTAGTCTCACTGTGTCAAGACCCAGACCTGGACCCCCCTGAGCCACTGCCCCTCTGACAGGTCAGAAGTGGTCAGAGATGTGGGTCCCTGAAGTTTCATGCACACAAGATACCAAACCTCTTCTCTAAAAAAATAGGAAAAGGTTTATTAAAGAACAAACAAAAAAGGAAAGAACACCATTAGGCAACACTGCCTGCTTGATTAAAAAGTACAAAGCAATAAGAGCTGACTTTTCTGTCTAGCACATTGATACCTGACATTAGATGGCACAGTCACAGAATGTCAGAATCCAGAGAAACAGAGGCTTCTATGATTTAACATAGTCCAGGCCTCTGTTGAGCAAAATCTCCCAGTCAGCCATCCCCTTCCCTTAATCTCTAGCTCAATTATAATTTTTGGTCCTCTGGCATCAGATGATGACCCACATCCAATCAGGACCCACATCCATAGGAACTCTCTGGAAAATTGCAGATTGCATCATCATTCCTACTCCCCCCTCCCACTTTAATGAGCCCAGGTCTTCGAGAAAAACTAATTGTTACTTTTTTGGCTCCGGCCTTGAAGAAGATAAGAACCTGTGCCCAAGACAGATTAATTACCAACACCTGCAGTGCTGGAAAAGGTCCACTAATATTCACATTAAGCCTTGGGAGGAGACAGGGTGCTTTGCGTCAGACAGTGATTTCAGGAGGAGATGGAAAGCCAAGTCCAGTGAAATCAGTGGAACATAACTGTGATGCACTCTGACTGGATAGCATTCTCAACAGATGAACCTTTTGATAAGAAAAGAAGAAGAGAAGAGCTGGTTTTTATACCCCTCCCTTCACTCCCCGAAGTAGGGTTGCCAACCCCCCCGGTTTGGTGGGGGTTCCCCGCTTTGGGGGGGGTTCTATCCGCCGCTGGCCAAATGGCCTGTGGGGAAGCCCCGCCCCCAAGCCTCAACACCCACAGCCACCCCTCTCCCTTCTCTCTCAAGGGCTCCCTTTAAATGCACAGAGCTGGCGTTCCCCGCTCACCTGAACGCCAGCTCCAAAGGCAGCCTTCCCTGCACGCTGGATCTTGTGCCTGGAAACTGCTCTTAAAGGAAGCTGGCATTTCCCCGCAAGCCCAATCTCCGCTCAAGATCAAGCATGCAGAGAAGGCTGCCTGTGTTTAAACGGAGCTGGCATTCGGGTGAGCGGGCCAGCTCTCTGCACAGCATTTCCCTGTGCGCAAGGGGCTCACAGCTGGGGGGGAGCAGACGTCCCCAATGTGACGTCATCACGTCAGGGATGCCCCGCCCCCTCCAGGAACGGCCCCCAAAGTCCCCCGCTGCGGGTGAAGATGGACTTGGCAACCCTACCCAGAAGGAGTCTCAAAGCAGCTTACAATCACCTTTCCCTTCCTCTCCCCACAACAGGCAACTTATGAGGCAGGTGGGGCTGAGAGAGTTCTGAGAAAACTGTGACTGGGCCCACGGTCAGGCTTCATGAAGGTCAGGCTTCATGTGGAGGAGTAGGGATTCAAACCCGGTTCTCCCAATTAGAGTCTGCTGCTCTTAACCACGACACCACGCTGGCTCTCAGCTTGCTAAAAGAATTGACAGAAGAGTTCTGATAACACCTGTCCTGTATTACCTCTATATCATGTGTTGGAATTTTTGGTAAAGGTGAAGAGAGGTCTGATGGATCCTCCAAGAAATTAACTTCTTTCTTCTGTTCATAATTTATCTTGCCATTAGATTCATCAGGATAGATTTCTTTCAGGAACTGCTGAGCAGCCTGCAGTTTCTCAACTGGAACATGTGCTTTTGCCTATGGGAAAATGAGGAATCATATACTGAATTCAAAAGGAAACAAAGAACATTTAAGGCTTTTGCATGATTATCAGCAAGAGGAGGCTCGAGGGCCAAACCTGGGTGGCAGCATACACCATGGGCTACCTACTCAGCTATCCACTCAATAGCTGACACAAAGAATCTAACCCTACTGGGAAACTAATCCTAATCCTAAATCCAGCAAGGTTAATACGCTTAGAAGGGTGTAACTTTGCTCAAGGCTGCAGCGTGGGCTGCCCAGAACTGGTGCGCAGCGCTACTTCTTGTTGTTAATGCTTCTTGGTTCATCTTAAAATTAAGATGATTCTACAGCTGAGGGGGGAAATTATTAGCTTACATATGAGATGAATAAAATACGAATTTACAGAACCTAACATACAGATCTCTTGTCTTATATGGCAGGGATAAATTATGCAAATACATTTTGCAATGAAGTCATGGAAGGGACTACAAATGCGGACAAAAATAAGGAGCTCTCTCAAGAAACCTTCTTCCAATGAAAAGGGCCCTTGAAGAGCCTCTTGCATTATCCTTCTGAAACCCACCCTTCACATCCCAAACCATAACGTGTTAAAGGATGGGGTGGAGAAAACACCATTTTAAACTCCGATAATGAATTATGATTAATAAATTAGGATATGGTACATCCGCCCTCAGGCTAAGGCATTTAGTGACCCCAGGACACCACCCCAAAATTTAAATAAGGAATCGCAGTGTTTTAATGAAACAAAAGAAATTAGCTGGGAGAGTTCTCATGAGCTAGCGGAAAACGGAATCATCATTCAAAAGAACGCCAAGGATAAATTCTTGGCAGATAATTCTCAGACCCTTGAATCTTTACAAAGCGCACCGAGAGCAATTACCAAGCTGGTTTACTCAGAATCCTACTCAGTTCTATTCAGTGAGGTTTACTTCCAGGAAAGTATTCTTAGAATAGCACTGCAGGGGAACATAATAATAATTTCTCAAACAATGAAGGAAACATCTCCCACAGAGTAGTCAAAGATGAGGTAATTCTCACCTCACAATCAAATGACCAGGAAAGGTGTACACACACACACAAAACACCAAGTTACAGACTAGTTAAGCAGATCTTTTCCCCTCTTAGTTCTTCCCCTCTAATGTCTGCCCCTTCCCCAAAAGCTGTCTGCCAGTCATCAGATTACTAGAGCATCACCCATTTCTCCAGGACCAGACAGAGTCTGTCCCACCCCACCTAGAGTTTGCCTTTCTTAAGACAACTTTCCTTTCGCTCCCACACACACACACTTTTTCTCACTTCCTCACACCACGCCAACCCTGAGCTGCTATAAATACTGCTCTTTTCTCACACTGTTTCCTCAGTGTCCAGAACCCTCTGCCTCAGGGGCTCTATACATTCACATACGATGGTGGGTTCTACTAAAAACAGCAGAGGGTGGCTAAAATACATTTGGCACCTAAGTTAAGAAATACTTATGTTTAGGTAAGGTACAGGAACCTTTAAGGCATTAAAAAATGTTAAGAACTGTTTCTAGGACGATTTGATGTCTCCTTTTTATGGCCACTTGTTAATAAAATCAACTTTCTTTACTTGAAAAGGTCTCTTAGTTCATAAAAAAAAAATTGGACCAAGCCCGCATTTGTGTATACACAGACTCGAAAAAAGTGGGGTAGGTTAGGTGCTGGAAACCTGTACTTTTCCTCTAGTACCCAAGAAAAACAGAGTTGCACTTCCCTATAACTGTTGTTCATTGGCCTCTTCTGTGCAGACATCCAAGCTCCAAAGAGGATGCCCCAACCTTGCTGGAGCTGGCGTGTGAATGGGATTTCCCACCCGAGACACCCTCCATCCTTCTTGTCAACCAGAAAAAAATCTGGAATAGAAACCCTGTGCCAATAAACCTCCAGGCACTCTCTCTACTGTTGCCTTGTGGAGAATTTCGACCAGTTGGGTACAGATCTCAGGACAACAACTGTCTACTACCAAGAGGGTGAAACAGCAGGAAGGAAGGGTGAGACACTCTAATCTATAACCTTAAGAAACTATGGGCATAACCCATTTATGTGCACCTATAGCAGACCACGCTTCTGAGAGAGAGAGGAGAGGAAAGATTGGATTTATACCCTGTCCTTCACTACCCAGAGGAGTCTCAGAGTGGCTTACAAACTCCTGTCCCTTCCCCTCCCCACAACAGACACCCTGTGAGGTAGGTGGGCTGGGAGAGCTCTGACAGAAACTGCTCTTTTTTCAAGAACAGCTGTGCCAGAACTATGGCTTGCCCAAGGTCATCCAGCAGGCGCAAGTGGAAGAGTGGGGAATCAAACCCTGGCGATGTGTTGGATGTGGTCTACAAACTTCAGCAAGAAGCTACTGATGACACGTCTTCATCAGGTTCATGAAATGGAGAATGGAATGGAGCAAAGGAGGGGAAGAATCCCAGGAGCTGAGGGTCATCCTGATCCGTCTGGTACTAAAAGGATGAGGTTGATAGGATTCCCATCTCTTGGGGTACGTACGTGACATGCAGTACCAAGGTGGTTCCGCCTATTGCCAAGCCAGAGGTGGGACCGGTTCCAGTCTTGAAAACTGGCCAGCCAGGATACCCGAATGATCATCCTCCAAGTTGACAAGGGATATTGGTGGGGAATCAACATGCAGTGCCAGAATGTGTGGAGGCACCAAGATGATGTCTTCATTTGCAGTCTTTTTGGGGATGGGTGATGCCCACTATGCTTGGTCGCTGAGTCAGCCTTTCCTTTATGTTTTGGTTTTTTTATATTTCATTGCTGGAGGTTCTGAATGTGAGTGGGCAGGAGCTGACACAGTTGGTGAAAAGGAATGAGGCCATCTGGGTTCAGACAGCTGGAACTAAGAGTTTTTCTTAGGAATGGCTGACATTTCCTTAGCTGTCAGAACCAATGGAACTGAATGGACTGAGGGTGGTCCAGAACGGGCCTTGGGTCAAAAGTTGGGCAAACTGAACTGGACGGATCTGAGCTTTGGACAGATTTAGGCATGGACAAGGCTTTTTCCCAAAGTGGGGCCTTGAGTCGCAATGTTCTATCTGATCGAGCTTTAGGAATAATGTACTGGCAGATTTGGCAGGCGCTGACATTGGACTTATCCAAGCATTACAGACAAAGCTCGTGTTCATCGCTATGTGTCATTTTTGTCCCACGTTTGGAACATTTTTTTTAAAACAGTGCCTTGGTCACCATAATTTCAGCATCACAAGCAGTCTTCCAAAGAGAAAACAGTTCAGGATAGGCCAGTTGGTCTCACCTGTTGAGAAGAGACGAAACTGGAAACAACGCAAGTCGAGAGAGCACACCAGAAGAGCATCCTTATTTCACGGCAGTGAAAAAGGAACTAAGGGAAGTGGGCACCAGCCACCGGAACACATGACACCTGGGCGAGAAATCCTGCTTGCATGCCGGCTCCAGTAAAGGTGTCCCCTTTGGAGTTTTCAAGCTAGGAAAAAAATGCTCTGTGGCCGGCCGGAGCAGATGCAGTCCCAATGTGAAGCTGCACTGAAGATAGAAGATGAACAGAGGTGACATCTCCATACATTGGAGGAATGTGCCACTGTCTGCTGAACAGAGCGATTAAAGCCCAAGGAGTTTAAAGCCCCAAGTGTTCAAAGGCTAAACAAATAGAAGGGCTTACTTATGTAGAATGCTAGTTTGTCTACGGGTAATCAACAATGAGGAAATGCAGCATTCTACAGCCTCCAAGACACATATATCTTCAAACAGCTCCCCTCCAAAAGTGAGTATTTGTAATGTATTCTTTCGAGAAAAAAATCTACCCATCAAAACTGCAGCTATCTAATACAAAAACGGAGACTGCTCAATGTAGGGTACCTTTTTTCCTCATTTAAACTACGCTCCTTGTTGCTCATGCTTTAAGCAGGTGAGGCTTCCCTACTTGGAAAGCAGTTCACTTAACAAGATGCTCCAGAATCAACAACCTTTGTAATACTCTATGTAAGTTCACCAACCTTCTGCAAGAATTAGTGAATGCTCTTATGTTATAAAGAGGCAGTCTAACAGCTTTGCATTGCCTGTTGTGTGTGTTTGATTCTCGCAGCCGCTACCGCAATGTAAACACCTGCTCTCATCTTTAACCTACAGTGCCACCCTAAGCAGAATTACACTCTTCTAAACCCACTGAATTTGATAACCCTAACCCTAACTCTCCTTAGGATTGCACTGTAAATGTATGGAAGTATCTTTTACTATTCCTTGATATTAGCCTTTGCAACAGTTTCATCAAGCTAACTACAAGGGTCAATTCTAGGCCACTCAAGAGCCTCAAAAGCAAAGATCGGAGGATGGAATATCAGCCTGCATCAAAGGGCTGGCAACTGTAACTGGAACCAGAAAAAAAGAAAGCTAGAAAGTATTGCTAATATATATATATTAAAGGTAAAGGTTCCCTTGCTCAAAAGCTAGTCGAATCCAACTCTAGGGTTGCGGTGCTCATCTCTGTTTCAAAGCCGAAGAGCCAGCGCTGTCCAGAGATGTTTCCGTGGTCATGTGGCTGGCATGACTAAACACCAAGGTGCATGGAACGCTGTTACCTTCCCATCGAAGTGGTACCTATTTATCTATTTGCAATTTCTTGCTTTCAAACTGCTAGGTTGGCAGGAGCTAGAACTAGAGACGGGAGCTCACTCCGTCATGCAGCACTCTCGGGTCTCGAACTGCTGAACTACTGACCTTCCACAGCCTGCAGTTCAGTGTCTTAACCACTTGATCCACTGCAGCTCCTGTGATATATATATTAGAAATATATATATTAGAAATACACACACACACAAACAGAAAAAGAAAGGTCCAGAAAGAAAACAGCGTTCATTCTCTCATCAGCAGCTCTCTCAGATCAATTTTCTTCCCTGAACAAAACACAGCATACACAATCCTTCCCACCATCTCACCTCACATTCCAACATTTTGTCATCTTCCTCCATGTCCCATACATAAAAACCTGGTTGCATCGATAACTTGTCCCTTTCCTTCACACCTTGTCCCTTAAATTTTACCTGTACTTTCTTAATACACCATAGCCCTTTATATCATTAATACTTCCAACATTCCTTGGTTGGAACCAGGCAATGTGCTGTAACTACAGCTGGCTTCATTTTGTAGAGTCGACATAAATTAAGGCTTGGATTCTAAGTCTTGCTTCTGTTTGCATTCATCTCCACCTATTACAGAGGCAGAACTCTAGCAGTGGCTTCTTTTCTGCACTGATCTCACATGATAGGAAGATTCTAGCCCTTGAGGGATGTGTGCTCCACAGCAGAGGACCCCCCCGGATCAAACAGGATGCAGCAGAAGTGGAAGGAAGGGTTCAGAGGCTGGCATCCTATGAACTGGCATCCTATGAACACTTCCTTGAGAGTAATCCCCACTAATTAAAAGAGGGTTACTTCTGAGTATACTTGATTAAGATCATTCCTTAAGTCTCCAAGGAATCATTGGTAAAGAAGTCTTATAGGTCCCGTTAAGCAGATCCTATGAGTATCACCTGAGCCGCTTTACTTCATGTTTCCCTCAAAACAGCACCAAAGAAGTCCCTACCCAACACCGTAATCCTGACATCATGAAGACACTTCTGCATGGGGCTTCCCATCTAACCAAGTGTGTGGGTAGTTTAACTGGCAGACGTGAACCTACCATCCTCCAGAGAGAAACAAAAAATCCACAGGAAATGGAAGAAAGACATCTTAGATGGTAGACTTTATGTTTCTATAGAATAGATATACCTGCCTGATCTGTAACACAAAGTAACCTCTAGAGCAGATACAGTAACATATGCAAGTGTTCCTACTGCATCCTACCCAGCAGCAGCTATTCAGACAACTAATTCATAGCCTTTAGTTTAACCTGGGGCCCAAATAATCAGACATCTGCCTTCTCTCTCTGTTACAGACACATGTGTTAAGCTTTTAGCTGGCTCTCACATATAAGGATGGGCACCAGGGGGGGGGAAATGTTATTTTTTGCACCCGTATTACGGAGAGGGTATAATTATCAGTATTCTGGATTTACTGGGTCTCCAGTACTGGTTCAGTATTTTGGGATTTTCCCAGAAATTTCAAAATTATTTGAGTTCATTTTTCCCTAGGTGGAATCTTTCCAGCAGGCTGGAGTGGCAGTTGTTTAACCAAATGACACCAAAAGTGCAGGGAAGTTATTGCTGCCTGTCCATTAAAGATCCCCCCAAGGTTTCAAGTGAATTGGACCAAGGAGTCCAATTCTATGGGCCCCTGAAGAAGGTGACCCCAGCCATCTTCCATTGTATAGAATCACGGAGCTGGAAGGGGCCATCCAGGCCATCTAGTCCAACCCCCTGTTCAGTGCAAGATCAGCCTAGAGCATCCCCGACAAGTGTTTGTCCAGATGCTGCTTGAAGACTGCCAGGGAGGGGGAGCTCACCACCTCCCTAGACATCTGATTCCGCTGTTGCATAACTCTTACTGTAAAAAAGTTTTTCCTAATATCCAGCTAGTACCTTCCCACCTTTAATTTAAAACCAATGGGGAGGGGATTTTTTTCCCTAGAGTGGAAAAAAATCCAAACCTTATCCGGAGCAAAGAATAGCCAAACACACAAGAGCAAACAACCACTAGCCAAAAGCCTCCCAACACAAACAGTACCAACAAGCCCAACAGAACCAACGCCAAACCAAAGAATCCCAGCAGAACCACAGGCCAGTGTGGCAAGCCCAGCACATCCAATGTCAAACCAGAAAACCCAAGCCAACTGAAGCCAGGTGCATACTTTGACTCGATATTTCCACGTTTACATCCCTACTCACATCATGCTTATCTTTATATCTTGTGTAAATAGTTAATAGAAACTAGGGGTGTGCATTCGGCTAAATCAGAGCTGAAAAAATATCCGAAAATACCTTATCAGTACTTTTCCAAATTCTATTTCAGCTGGATATAGGTTTAGCTATTTTTCAGCTCTCTGAAATGGCTGACCCTGAAAAATACCAAAATTTCAGACTTTTACAGGACCGCCATATAGTCAAAGGGTGTTTAAAGGGCTTGCAGTCCCTTTAAATGCCTTCTGGGTGAGCTCACCATATGGAGATATTTAAAGGTACTGCAAAACCTTTGAATGCCTTCAAAGTTCACTCATGGAGTTGTAGCTTGGAGAAGGCATTTAAAGAGATTGCAAACCCTTTAAACGCTTTTTTTCTTCCATTGAAACCAATGGAGAATGTGGACACCTTCTTTGGGGACCCATAGAATTAGACCCCTGATCCAATCTTTTGGGAACTTGGGGTTTGACGAGAGGCACCAGCAGCTATGCTGCAAATTTGGTGCCTCAACCACAAAAAAACAACCTCCCTGAGCCCCAGATACCCACATACTGATTCTCCATTATACCCTATGGGGACCATTGACTATAACAGGAGCTGGAAAAATGTGGGATTTCTGAAAAATACCGAATCTGAATACCATAACAGTATTGGAATTTGGGAATATCAGAAAATACCGATATTTTTCGGGTTCAATATACCCAAACCCGAAAAATACCATTGTTGTTTTTTAGCACCCCCCTAGTAGAAACTAATGTGCCAGTCCTTTTATTTCAGAATCTCTGGATGAATACTGAGGGAAGTCAAAACAGACTGCTGCCAAGCATAATAATAGTGTTTCTGTTCTGTTGTATGTCCCAAATGCCTGCAAGCAGCGCTCACAATTTACAAGTATACATATGCACACATGTTAAAATGGACTCTTCTATAAAGCTCACACAGTACACATTAAACATATTTTCTTTTGCACACAGGTAGCATAGAGAAGGTCTCAACTTTCACTTTTGGATCTTCCCTTTGCCTAGGTGCTGAAATTTATGAATTAAAACATTTCTAAATGTAAAACACGACACTCATCCCCTTATCGCATCATTCCATATGTACAAAATCTGACTGACATGGGGGCAAGGAGGAGGGAAATCAGATAAACCCTGCTACTCAGCAGGAGGGCTTTTCCCCCCTCTCTTTAGGAAAGCTTCAAGGATTCTGTGTAACATGAGCAAGGAAAAAACAACTGCATATGATTGACAACCCAATTGTCTATTCGCCAGAAGATGACAAAGTTTCACCTTAGGCAATTTCCTTCTATGACGTTATCTTTCAGCTGTATAATCTGCGGGTGTGCGTCTTGCTAGTGTTCATGGTTGTACTCTGACTTGTACAATTTAACCAGCAATGTATCACTGATGCAAGAGCCAGTGTGGTATAGCGGTTAGAGATTAAGCCTAGGATCGGGGAGACCCCCTCTACCACGGAAGCTCACTGGGTGCCCTTGGGCCAGCTCCACACCTGCAGCCTAACCAACCACAAAGGGCTGTTTAGAGGGAAAAAACGGAGGCAAGGAGTACAAGGTAAGGCACTTTCAGTTCACACTGGGGGTAAAAGCAGAGTATAAAAAGTAAATAAATAAATAAATGTTTATCAGACAAGTCGCATGACAATACAACCCTCACTTTTTCCCCTTGAGGTTTTTTTAAAAAAGAAGAAACCGTCATGACCAAGGCCCTGCTCTGTAAGGAAAGAAAACCACAAACATCCAGCGGGGAGATGGTGTGCATACACTTGACGAAGCAGGATGCAGAATTCAAGGAGGAAGAAAATGCCCCACACTTTCCCCCAAAATTAACTCAACCTAGTTTGGTGTAGTGGTTAAGTGCGCGGACTCTAATCTGGGAGAACTGGGTTTGATTCCCCACTCCTCCACTTGCACCTGCTGGATGACCGTGGGAAAGCCATAGTTCTGGCACAGTTGTTCTTGAAAAAGAGCAGTTTCTGTCAGAGCTCTCTCAGCCCCACCTACCTCACAGGGTGTCTGTTGTTGGGAGGAGAAGAGAAAGGAGTTTGTAAACCGCTCTGAGTCTCCTTTGGGTAGTGAAGGGTGGGGTATAAATCCAATCTCTTCTTCTTCTAAAGTTTATATGAGTCTTCTCATGCCATAGCAACAATGTTTAGAAAATGATGCAGTATGTTCAGGCGCCAAAGGCATGGATCTGGTCCCTCTTCGCCTACAATTGCTCCATTAGCACGAAGGGCAGCGATTAGGTGAGGAAGACCCTACACGGTTCTAGCTTTCAAATGTTTACTGCAGTGGTGTGGGAAGAATCCACAAGGAGGCACACCCCCACTGGAAGAGCAATTACTGAGGAACTAATGTTGCACCATGGCCAGAAAGGGGGCGGGGGGAGAGACAGTGCAGAAAACTGTAAGCATTAGAAAAATCCATACTTCCCAAAGCACACTGATCAGCCTCAGCATTTGCTCAAAACCCAGCAGAAAGAAAGCATTCTGCCGACAGGAACAGCCAAGCAGCCCTGCAACGTTAATGGCTTCGTTACAGACACGGGGACTCACAAAAACGGACGTGAAGCCCCACCGTGCTATCTGGCTTCAGGCAAACGGCTTGCAAAACTATTTATATAGTGACAACCTCATGGCATGTGAGCTTCCTGCTGCCACTGGGTGGGGGAGTAGAGATCACCTCTGGGTGAGCCACCCTGGGATGAGATCTTCACTGCCACGGTCCCGCAAGCGACACAGAGCTGTCTCAGTCTCGGAACATGATGACAATTATTTGTTTTAGCTTCAGATCCTAAAAGCAGCTATGGCATTTAAAAAGCACAGCCAGACTTCTGTTGTTGTTTTTCTGCTGACTCACAAACGTTTCAGAATAAATAATAACTCTGCTGATAAATGATCCCACCATGACATTTTTTTTTTACAAAAGATTCTACATAAGACAATTAAAAGAATTTACGGAACTGTAAAACGATCATGCCTTCTTAGACGAGATCTTACAGTTATAAACTAGAGCCTTGTATACAAACACAAAAAACACACTCGCACCTGCAAACAAGTCGTTCTATGGAGCTTCAGTGCCCCCTTCTGGTGGACTCTGGCAAAGCAGCTCAGACAATAGTATTCTCCACAGTCCAAACACACCTTGAGAAAAGGAGGGGGAAATGAAGTTGTTAAAGCAAACCAAGTTTCTGCTTTTCTCTTGTTCATCCCACAAAACCATTTGAAACAGAGTGGGGAAAGGCAGCAGCTGTAAGCAGAATCCAGTCTACAACTGGTGTTCAATGATGCTTTTGTTAGTTGTAACTTTTCAGACCACTATCAGCACAAAAAGAAGACCACTCACTGTAATCTATAGTCGCCTGGAGGATCTTAATGATAAAACTAGCATGAATTTTAAAGAGGTGAGGAAACAATAATTTAATGGCATGGAAACCAGTTTTCTGACTTCGGTGGGAGGGCAGAATATTAACACAAATAAAGAAAGAACATCCAGACATCAGAGTTCTTGAAACCAATAATCAAGTTGAATTGATTTTCCACTTCACAAGAGGATAAACACAAAGCAAGGTAGTTTGCAGTCTTTAGAGACCATTTATGCCAAAGAATGCCAAACTATTTGATAGGAAGGATTCACAGGTTCCCTTCTTTTGGTTCTTAATATGCAGCAACTGTGTGAATTGATGCTGGGGAAGCAAGCTGAATACAGGCAAAGAAGTATGAATTCTCATTAATCACAGCTCACTTCTTCAGATACAATGGGAAGAAAGAAAATCATTTGCCTCATTTTTACAGAAAATTATGGAAGGGCAGGGAGTTGAGGGGAGAGAGGGCCTAGTGTAATAAATCAGAGGAAATTCCCTACCTGAGGATTTGAAACACCAGGGTAGCTTAATGGATGATGGAAAAGGTCAGGAGTTCTGACCTCTCTCACATGTGACAAAGACTGGACTTTTTGTTTTGTTTCATTAACCAAACAAGACATCATCAACCAGATGCTAGTTACTGCATATGCCCCTGTGTAACTCTATGCTACGATTACCAGCATTCTAGTTTATGTGATATTCCTACAGAGAATTCTGATTGCTGTGGTCCACGACCACTCAATAAGCAAATCTACAATTCCTGTCTCCAACTTGATCAAAAGAGGTACATGCATACACAAACCTCTTCTCTATATATAAACATGGGGAATGCTCTCATGAGCAGCGGATCCCTCTGTGGGCACTGGCCCACTTACTCCTGCAAGTGTACCTTACATGGAAGAACTGATCCACAGTTCTTCTTTCTAAAATCTCAGTGAGAGCAAGGATGCTCAATTCCAGTTTGTTGCCCAGCTCGTATGTGCACACATGACTCCCTGTCCCCCATCCCTGGAGGAACAGAGGGGAGACAGGCATACATGAGCTTGGTCACCATTAAACAAAATGGTGGAATGCAGCCCTCATACTTAGACCCAATTTACCAGTTATAACAACCAACATTCAACAATGGTGTGGTTAGAAAGTGCTGTCAAGCCGTAGCCAACGTTCAGTGACAATGTAGGATTATCAAGGCAAGGTTTTTCCAATTGCCCGCCTCTGTGTAGCAACCCCAGACTTTCCTGGTGGTCTCCCATCCAAGTACTAACCAGGACCAACCCTGCTTAGCTTCCAAGATGTGACGAGATCCTGGGCCATCAAGGTCAGGGCTTAACCAATAATACAAGCATTTAAATTCTTCTAGGAGAATTTTTTTAGATCCAACACTTCCTATCTTTTGTGGATACAAGTGTCCTTCACTATTTTCAATACTGAAATGACCCACCAGAGTGTACTGAACAGTGAGCTTAGCCATCTCCCCGCCACCAAGCCATTCTTACAGATCTCTACCCAGAGTCAGAATAGGACTAGCCTTTTCTCCCTCCCCCACTTACCAGCAAGGCACTCTTTGTCTCACACTGGCCACATGGCTTTCCCTTAACTTTTGGCTTTTCTGTGGATGCGGCACTTGCAATTCTATCAGCAACTAACTGCTTAGCCGGCTCTGGAACTGCAAAGATAAAAAGTTATAAACTGTGGGAAGCGCAGATTATTGCATCGCACCGAATGGCATGGGGAGGGGAAACACTGACACAAATAAAACTCGACGCTGCTCGAACAGCTGTTAATGTAGAAACATCTGGACACAGCAAAACACTGGAGGGAATGCTTTTTTTATTCCAATTAGAGCGTGAAATAAAAACTGAGGAGCTCACTTCTGTTTGAAGGAAAGAGGACTCCCATTTATATTATGTACATTTCAATTGACAATTTTGTTGTTTAACATTATGATGAGAAAATGATCTGCCCGATTTAAAGGCCTCTGTAATATCTTTTGGTAACCTTCCTTTAAAGACAGACTGTTTGACATGTTAATTAGGTGAACACTACTTGTTAGGATAGGAGCTGCAGTGGCTCAAGTGGTTAAGACACTGAACGGCAGGCTGCGGAAGGTCAGTAGTTCAGCAGTTCAAGATCCAAGAGTGTCGCATGATGGAGTGAGCTCCTGTCTCTAGTTCCAGCTCCTGCCAACCTAACAGTTCGAAAGCAAGAAACTGCAAGTAGATAAATAGGTACCACTTTGGTGGGAAGGTAACAGCGTTCCGTGCGCCTTCGTGTTCAGTCATGCCGGCCACATGACCACAGAAACGTCTTCGGACAGCGCTGGCTCTTCGGCTTTGAAATGGAGATGAGCACCGCAACCCTAGAGTCAAATTCGACTGGCTTTCGAGCAAGGGAACCTTTACCTTTACCTAACTTGTTAGGATGAAAAGGTGTGGGTTAGGTACATGGAGGAGAGACTGCTCTGGGATACTCTCTCAAACTAATCCTTCATTTATATTATAAAAACAAAAGCTGGCAAGAGAGGAGCCTCAGCCGGAGCTGGGTCCAGGAACGACTGTGGGGTGTACAGCTGCTGCCTCCACTCTCTCTGATGGCCACAATTCTCCAGGGTACTCCTCAACCAAAGTGTCCCTAAAAGCCCAAATTAACAACACATAACCCCAGTTCTCATATTTGGTCAATAGTTTTTAAATACTGACAATTCATTACCTAGAGTTTGTTCCTTAAGTACTCTCAGCTTTACTTTGCCTGAAGAGATCTGTTGAAAGAAAAAAGGAAGAAGGAGGCGTTGTGCTTTCAATAGGATGGATTTTTATTATTGCATTTTGGATTTCTTGACAGCAATACCAAATTTTGGGTAAAAACAAAAACAGTAGTTCAAGGCCTTCCCTCGTACTCCAAGGTCAGGCAAACTTTTTTCCCTGAAACATTGTGTCCAGCAAATTGTTCCAAATCATGTTCACACTCAGCGCAAACAGATTTTTTTTTTTTTAAAGGCAACATGGATTCTTAAAAATCCTCCAAAGCCATCAATGAAGTCGGCCTAAGACTGGAGAGAGGAAATATTATTTAGAACATCTCTGACATGAAAAACAAGCACTTACCCCCCCCCACACACACACACATGGCTGGCCTTGCATACACAAGAACTTTGTACAATCTCATGTTTCATGGTATAGATTCAACAGCAGCTGGTGGACAATGGTAGAGTTGCAAGGAAATAAACACAACCCTCCAAAGATAAAATTAAAGCCAAAGCCACACACAATACAAACCCTTAACAGGCTTACAGAAGCATGACACTATAACAATTCTGAAGCCCTTTTAGTGAGCGAAAGAAAAAGAAAAATCAACCTGTGTTGCTATCATGAAATTCCACATGGGGACAAATTTTATTTATTATTTATATGTTTCATTTATCTGTTTATTTACATTATTTATACTTTTCATTTATCTGTTTATACTTTTATATTTATTTATAAATATACTTTTTAATACTTTTCATTTATACTTTATACTTTTCATTTATTTATACTTTTTATAGTTTTCATTTACCTGTTTTTTACATTATTTTATCTGTTTTTTATCTGATTTATTTTATTATTTTATCTGTTTTATTTACATTATTTATCTGTTTTATTTACATTATTTATAGTCTGCCTTTCTCACATGGACTCAAGGAGGATCACGCATCGTGAGTCAGTACAACCAACAAAATGAGATATTCAATAACGAATGCATTAGGATATTAGAAGACTGGAAGCCACCAGAAAGAACAGAAGCACAGCATAAGTGTCAACATGACAAATAAAGAGGTACAGAAATTACATAATAGGATCCTTCTTACAATATGTTGTATACAGCAGTAAAGACCACAAGTCCCAATCATTTATCCAAGCAAGCTTATGAAACCATTTTGTGCTGTGCAGCCTTATTATGTGCGCAGAAATGCACTCTTGAATAGTTCAGTTTTGCATAGTTTGCAGAAGGCCAGTTTGCAGCACTCTGGACCAGCTGGAATTTCTGAACTGATTTTGAGGGCAGACCAACATACACAGCATTACGGTAGTCTAGTCACTGTGGTGTAGATCCAGATGGCCAGGCCAGGTGTATCAAGGTATGGGGCCATTTTATGGGCTGGGCCGAGTGGGAAGAAAGACTTTTTTGCAGCTGCATTAACTTGCTTCTCCAGTAAGAAAGCTGGATCTGGTATGACCCCAAGGCTTTTAACTGAGTTAGATTAACTGAGTTAACGAAGTCAGACTTGTATTCCTTTTACGATACTGACTCCAAAGCAAACTTTGGTCCATTCTGCATCTGGCATTCACTCCATATTTTCTCAGCACATGACCTGGTTCCCCCTTGGCTCGGAATATCTGTTTTCATAGCACTGCCTCGGATCCTGGTTTCTTCATTGGCTAGTGTCAGCTTGCCATCTATTTTGTTTTCACTGCTCACTCCTGCATTGGTATGCAGATTTTCCTGTGTCAGTACTTGCCTTAGGAGGCATTAGCCGCCTGAGGCAAGTAATTCATGGTGAGGTGACAAATACAGAGGGGGAAATAGGAGAACTGATGGAGATCAATGAAGCCATGTCAAGTTGTCTGCTTATTGTTCCCTTCCAATCAGAAGCAGAGAAAGGAAAAAGTGCCACTCAGATACCCCAGGGCAACACTGTACTGACTAAGAAATCACCCCTGAACGCCCATAAATCTATGCAGAAGGTACCATAAAACCCAATGAACAAATAAAGTGAAAGCAGCATGCAGTGTAGAGGGAGATTAATTTCCCAACGTGACTGTGGAAAAACTGCAAGGAAGACCTATTTCTCGGCCATTCATTTTTTAAGGGGGACACATGAGATGGGGAGAAATGCATCATCTCTCTTTTATTGTCATCATTATTACAATCATAGGAACAAAAAATGAAAAATTAGCTAAGTCGCCAAATTCTGGGAGCCCACCTAGAATCTCAGCAATGCTCTTACCTTTGCAGTGTGCTCTCTGCTTTGTGACGACTGGGGCTGCAGGCTCAAGCCAGCCTGGCCAGACTTCCAGTGGTATCCATTTGCTCTTCTACAGAAAGTTCCAACAACAGAATCAGTTTGCTTGCTTTTACGCATACATTTTCCCCCTGCATCTCTAACATTCCCTTCCCCCAATGTGCAAAGCAAGCTTTTCAAAACAGGGGAAGGAGCTCAGAAACATCTGGTAGATGGATTTGACTGGCACAAATTCACCAGTTAAAATTGATGCACTGTGCTGCATGAGAAAAATGCAAGGGGCGCCTTTAAATCCCGCTGATTTCAACAGATGCGGCAAAGGTTGAAATCAAAGGGTCTTGCAAGCACTCCATCCTGGCATGGATCTAAATGGTGTGCCAAGCCCATTTGTGAAATACATCTTTCTTGCCCGCAGCCCAATGCGCTGCCTGAGCAGTAGGTCCCAAGGGTTGGAAGACCACAGGAAACAGCACTGAACATTGCAGGGTGTGTGTAAGTGCTGTGCAAAAGTGTAAAAGTGTTTCTTTAATGTTTCAAATAACAATGAACCAATAAAAGAAGGGCACGTAGAAGTGCCCCTCCCTCTTGAACGAGCAGGCCTGTACCCAAGTTTGTGGTTCATTAAATTGGCTGTGGACCTTTACAGTGGTCACTTCATTGGAGGGAAGAACAATTTGCTAACCCATCCTACTAAAATCTTTCACCGTGCCCCATTTTTGCATTATTATCACGTCATTTTAAACTTATTGCCAGTTGTTTTGTTTAATCCACAGAGATCAAAGCATAGGATATAAATATCTCGAACAAAAATAAACTAATAAATCTTTCCTAGGCAAGAGGAAGAGCAGAGCAGAGCCAGGGAAGCGGGAGGGGGGGGTAAATGATTCATCTACTTGCAGCTATAATGCAAGCTGGATTGGGGCCCCATGAGCCTGATACAACTGTGACCAGTGAGCAGCTTCTTTGGTATGGGCTGGGGACAGACCAGGAGGCAAGCCTGACGCCAGCTCTTGATGCCCCATGACAAGGACTACAGGACCGTACCAGTCCAGACCAAAAGCAGCCTTTCTCCAAGGGCATCTTGGCAGCAACAGTGGAGCTAACTACACGTTTCATACAAACTTCTACGATTCCAAACTTTTTTTTTTTTTAAAGAAGAGATACAACTTTAGGAGTGGACAATGTGGAGAAGTGTCATGGGTGTGCTTCTCAATTCTAAATCTCCGCCTTTGATGCTAAACTTCTCTGAAACAAACAAACAAACAAACAAACAAACCATATGAAGATTCTGTTGAATGGGTACATGAAACACACAGTTAGCTCACAAGTTTCCCTAAAACAGCAGAGGAGCTAGTAAACCCATGACTGGATTGTACCATTTCAGTGCACAGGCAAGAGCTCACAGGATGGAAAGCTCCCCCACTGCCCCCCTACACACACACACACACACACCGGGGGGGGGGGGAGCCTACATATAACAATCTGGAGGGAAATTCAGGGCTAGCGCATTTTCATTCAGATACCTGTTGTTCCTTGTTAATGGAGAAGAACTCATATCAAATGAGCTCCCTTCTGCAGTTTAACCATCCAGGCACAGCCTTACTGCTGCATCCTGCCAACATCAGCAAAACCAGGATGCCTTTCTGGAATAAGAGTAAGATATCCCAAGGGTGTAGGGCTGCCAGGTCCCCCGGGAGGGTGGAGGTTCCCCCGCTAAAAGGGTCCCCAATCTGCTGATCCAGAAAAGGCCGGTGGGGAAAGCCCACTCCCAAAGTGCCCGGTTCAGGCCGACGTGCCCAGTGAGATTATGTCATCCGGAGGTGACATCATCACACCAGGTGTATTGCCGGCTGATGCTCTAGCAATCCACCTGGAAACTCTATGGTGCCATAGAGTTTCCAGGCGGACTGCTAGAGCGTCAGCCTGCGACACGCCCAACGTGATGACGTCACTTCCGGGTGACGTAATTGCGCCGCGTGCATGCGAATGTCCCAGGCAGGGACCAACTCCCCCACCGCTATCAATGGTAAATGACTTGGCAACCCTACAAGGGTGCCCTGGCCATGATAGCCCAGGCTAGCCCTTCTCATCAAATCTCAGAGGCTAAGCAGAGTTGGCCCCTGGCTACTATTTGCATGGGAGACTTCTGAGGAACACCAGGGTTGTGTGGCATGGAAGCAGGCAGTGGCAAATCTCCTCTGAATGCCTCTTGCCTTGAAAACCCCACAGAGTCGCCACAGGTCAGCTGTGACTTGACGGCAATTTCCACCACTCCCATCCCAAGGGTGCAGGAAGGCTTCTCTGATATTCTCTTGGAGTTTGTCAAATGATCGCTGAATGTTATGAGATCCACGAAGCCAAGCATTTTCCCATTTTCAGAGTGTCGGCAACATGCTGGGGAAAATCCCACCCTACGAAATTGTACTTGTTTCCAATTCCAATACTATTTTGCTTCATTGCAAGCAACAAGCAAAGCAACTTATTAAAACAAGAAACTGAAGAGCTGTTGCTTTAAAGGGGGAGGGGGGCGCTAACCACCGAGCTCCTCAAAGCTAGAATCCGGCATTAAATGTTTTGAGGAAAGGATGCAGAAATTAATGGTGATGATCCAAGGCAATTAGCAACACTTAACACTTAAATAGGACTATATATCTTGTTAAGTGCAGCACAACACTAATGGCTGCACCCTTGCAAAGCTTTTCAGAGAGAGGAACAGTTAGCATTATTATTCACGTTAGTGAGAAAGAGAAACAGATACAGAAAGGTTAATAAAGAACTGAAATGAAAAGAATTACAGATATTCAGGGTTCTGCTTCGTCTGCAGAACATTTTGACTTCCTAAATGGTTTCTATCAAACCCAGAACAATTACAACCTTCTTGTGTTTTTTGTAAATGCATGCATATGCACTTAAACCTCATATAGGACTAAGATTCTATTAAAAGATAACTACTTAGAAAAAGAACAATGAAGAATTCCAAGAGAACACAAAGTGAACTTCAGTGGGTGAGAGGGGGTTGAAAATTAATTCTGATATCAAAATGCTGATCGGAGATGGGGGGAGTGCAAAGCGTGCAATCCTAAAAAGTGATGCACTTGCACAGGACAGAACCACATCAGCCGGTATCTATGGTGGGGCTTTTGGGGGCTCCGCCCTCTTTCTTAAAGGCACAGCCTCACAAGAATTTCTCTTGTAAACGCTTTTCAATAATGTTTAAATGTTTTTTTTATGGTATGTGCTCCTTTAAGCAGAGTGGGGTGCTGTAGTTGACTAATCCCTGCACTGAGCAAGGGGGTTGGAGTAGGTGACCTCTAGGATCCCTTCTAACTCTGTGTCAAGAAACTGCTCTCCTTTAAGAGAGTTTTTCTGCCTAAGTGTTAGCTTTCTTGACTACAGAAGTCATCACCCCCACTTGCCGGCTTGTTATCAGAACTGTTGCTTAGGCTGGCAGGAGTGATTAACTTGTAGCAGCTGAGAACTGTCATCTAAAGTGGTTGACAGCTTGCAATTTAGAGATCTATCTTGGTAACAGCTTTCTTTTGGCTAAATGCTTAAGAGGCTAAGGGTGATCACTAGCATAAGAACACCCATGTAGAATAGACAGCTTGAGAAGACTCAGAGAGAGAAGAGTAGCTGAGTTACAATCCTCAGAATTCTGGCTTTTCTTTCTGCACTGAGAACTTCAGCCCCACCAGAAAAAAATTTGCCCCACCAGAAGCCACAAAATCCTGGCTACAGGCCTGGAACCACATATGCACTGGGTGGCGTCTGACATTTCTACCATAGTTGCTCGCACAGATGAACCGGCAACCTGCTTTTTGGTTTCAGATCAGCTTTGCCTGTTCAGCCATCTGAGAAGCAACTGGCGTGCCTACTAACTTACAAGTGAACATGCAATCCTACTCCCTAGGAGCACATGCAAGCATTAGCAGGAAATCAGCTTGTCATCTGCCATAATGATCTTAATGAAGAAACTGGAAACACAGTAAGAAAGCATCTGTTGTGCAGTGCTGCAGGAAGACTTGGCATCTAATGTACAAACTTCTGGCCGGTATCCAACTGCAGATCAGTAGGACTAGGGCCATGAAGGTATTTACAGAAGACTGGCACCCATTCATAGCCTCCTGGAATATGTAAACAAACCCAGAGAAAGGCTGTGATAATACTGTCAGCACTAATAAACAACATAGGCTATTTGTTTTCTGGGAGAAACATTTTTTCACACTAAACTTATGGATATACTGTTTATTTATTAAAACATTTATACCCTGCCTTCCTTGTGGTTCAAGGTGGCTACGACACTGTTAGGGATCTCTGTGTAAATGCAGAGTTCATAAATGCAGCAGAACACCTGTATTAGCTTTTTAAAAGATACTTTACTAATGAGGGAGGGTAAACTGGGAGTTGAAAGTAACAAAACAATGCAGGAAAATCTTCCTGTCTAGCTGCTCTGTTCTACATCTTTATTTAGAGACATCTCAACCTTGTGTCAGGACGAACTAGAGAAGAAGGACAAAGAGCAATAAAGCTGAAACCCAATGCTTACTCTCTAGTCCACACACACACACACACACACACACACACACACCGCAAAGTAGTTCACCCTCCAATTACTCAACTGGAGAATCCCAATGCTAACTAATTATGCATTTTGTCACCTTGCTCTGGCAGCAACTATGTGCAGGGTTCCCCACTGGGTCTCTAAAGCTGAACTAGCTAAGGCATCAGCATGCATAAACAAACCACAAATTCTTTCATGACCACAGAGAGAGAGAACTTGCAAATCCTGACAGACACAATGAAACTTCGGGGGGGGACTTCGTAGGTTTGCAGCCCAAGATAGGCAATGCAGCAAGAAGAGGCAACAACATCGGTGAGGGAAGACAATAACCCCGTCAAGCCTCCTTGAGAAGACTCAAACAGCCATCAAGCTCAGAGTTCATTCTTAAGTTCAGAACAATGGGGCACACACACCCCACCACTGAATGGGGGACACAGGATTCTTACCTCACAAGAACATAAGAGAAGTCAATGCTGGATCAGGGCGATGGCCCATCCAGTCCAACACTCTGTGTCACACAGTGGCCAGAAATACCAGGTGCCATCCAGAGGTCCACCAGTGAGGCCAGGACTCTAGAAGCCCTCCCTACACTACAGATGCTAATCTCCTGCCCCCAAACATTTCCATTCTGCTCTGTCCCAGCTGATTACAATATGCATGGTACCTCTGCATCCTTTGTAAGCCTTCTTTACAACATGCCTCCGACCTTCTGGCTGGGATAAAAAGATGCGGAGATCAAGAGGCTGAAGTCGGTTCCTTAGTCCCACTTTCTTATTCATTCCTTATTCGTTACTTATTTGGGTAGTCATTCAGAAACACTAAGAAGAGCTGGAAAGCTCTGAACCCCCAAATAAGGTCTGGACTGCCACATATCATATACCCCCGCATTCACAGGACTCTCCCAATCGAGGGGGCATATTCTGTGAGCTGGTCCAAAGCACAGTTCTGGTGCCAGTTGCTCCAGAGTGTGGTACCCCTAGGACAATCACACAAGCAGACACTGGGGCCTGGCTGCACCCCCAAAATAAACTTTGGACCACCCCAAAGGACACATCCCCACTCTCTGGAGACTGTGCCCTGCAAGGTGACATACAGTGATGCCCGATCAAACACTAGTTCTGATGCCACAAGCTTCTATTCGCAGGGCTTCCCCGAGGCCTGTATTTCAAAGGGGATTTGAATAAGGAAGTGCCCTCTGCACCCAAGATAAGGTCTGGACCACCACATACCATATACCCCCGCATTCACAGGACTCTCCACTTTGAAGGGACATATTCTGTGTGCTGGTCCAAAGCACAGTTCCGGTGCCAGTTGCTCCAAAGTGCAGTGCCCCTAGGACAAACACACAGGCAGACACTGGGGCCAGGCTGCACCCCCCAAAAAATATTTGGACGCTTCCCTGAGGCCTGTATTTCTCAGGAGATCTGAGTAAGATATTGGTTTGGAGGAGGCTGAAGTTGGCTCCTTATTCGCACTTCCTTATTCACGAATAAGTAACAAATAAGGAATGAATAAGGAAGTGTGAATAAGGAACCAACTTCAGCCTCCTCCAGTCTCACAGGGTTCTGGTGAGAATGGAATGGGAAAGTATTAAATGCTACAAGCCATAAAATGGGGTACAGAGACTCGCCAGACACCTCTTTTTAGAGAATGTCTCTTTTTAAAGGACTCAGAACAGCCACCCCGTGGGAGAAGGTCTCTAATGTGCCAACTCTAATGATTAGCTGATGGTTCGGCTTCTACTACTTTTAGCAAACTTTTAGTCCTTTAGCAAACGTGTGTTTGATTCCACTGGTCTCCTCTACTGCTGTTGATGGCCCCCAGAGGCTCCTCCCACCTCTCCTTCCCCCTGCTTCCTACTGCAGCCTGCCATGCGCCGTAGAGAAAGGATTTGGGATGCCTAGAAAGGTTTCAAGAAGCGCCGCCTCTCTGGTTTTGGCTTGACCCCCATGTGACTGGAGGCGCACAGCACAGGCCAGAACTCCTCAGCTCTGGTGGCATGAATTGCAATAGCTGGGGAGAAATGAAGTCACTGTAATGCCAGGAAGCAGAAGCTGGTTCCTAGTTAAATCATACACATTCTGGGGCCTCTCCCTTTCGAGGGGACATATGGTGTTTCCTGGTCCAAACAAAGCACTGTTCTTATGCCAACTGCTCCAAAGTGGGGTCTCCCCAGGACAATCACATAGGCAGACACAGGGGCCAGGCTTAGAGTTGCTGGCTCCAGGTTGGGGAATACCTGGAGATTTGGGGGGTGGAAGCTGAGGAAGGCGGGGTTTGGGGCGTAGTGCCATAAAGGCCAACTTCCAAATTCAGCCCACTTCTTAATACAACCAATGCATTTGGCTGCTTACATTGAGTGTATTCTGCAAAGCCCTTTTGTCTAAATTCCAGAAAATTTTTATGTTTCCATCTCCCCAGAAAAAAGGCCTGCTCCAGCAGCATGGTCTGCTGCACAACAGTTCTCACACCGGCCTTCTTGTGCCTTTGCAGCCCGATTCACAGAGGTGGTGCTAGGGAGCTTTTCTGGAGCATGCTGGGGTTTTTATACATTTCTGCTAATTTTGTCTGATGTCATTTACCATCGATACATCATTGTATAAAATTCTCTTTAAGAGTAGAGCTCAGCATTAATGTATCCACATATTTCCCCATTGTTCCATATGTATATTATATCCAAAGTTTTTGGCCCATTTTAATCATGGATTCTTTCACTCGTTCATCCTCTGTCTCAAATTTCAACAAGAACACTGCTAAAATGTTCATCAGTTGTACATAATTCCATTTCAAATTCAGTTTTCGATTGTTCAAAACCATGCAATCGTTTGTCTGCTTTAAACCTTTCTAATAATTGTGCATTAAAAATGGGCAAGTATTTCCTTCTGCTATCAAATCTTAATAATGGCGCATAAAAATTGGGGAAATCAAACCCTCTCTTAATTTCATTTTATGATTCCCTTGAGAAAAATCGAACATGTCACGATGCATTAACCATTTATACTCAGTTATCATTTCTTGTCTATAAAATGCTTCTTGGGTAGAAAGCCACAAGCTGACCCCGTCCTCCTGCCCCCCCCCATCTGCTGTGCTGCCCAGAGATTGGTCCCTGTTACCCAGATGCTGATGTCACAGTGGCAGCATCACAAAGCCCCCAGGAGACAGAAATGCACAGAGAGGCTTGAGCCTTGGCAGTTGGATTCAAAAGCAGAGGCTGTCAACCAAGAGGCCCACCGTTGGGCTAATGGTAAGCCATCAAGAGGGCCAATGGCTAGTTTTAAAGTGAAAGTTGATGGGGAGAAGGATGGTTGGTAGGAGGTAGTGAAGCAGGAGGTGGGTATAGGGTTGCCAGCCTCCAGGTAAGGCCTGGAGATCTCCCACTTTTACAACTGAGCTCCAGCTGACAGAGATCAGCTCCCCTGGAGAAAATGGTGGACTCTATGGCAGTGTACCATGCTGAGGCCCCTCCCTTCCCCAAAACCCGGCCTCTCCTGGCTCCACCCCCAAAGTCTCCAGGTATTTTCCAACCCAGTCCTGGCAACCTTAGGTGGGAAGGAGGCAGTTGAAGACTGTTTTATTGGAGACTGCCTTGGACTGCTTTAGTTTTGAATGACTATCAGTCCAAGTTGTTCATTGTCGCTTTTAATGGGTTTTTATAATTGTTGTTTTATTTGTATTGTTTCAAAGGCTCCAGAAACAGCAAGATCGGCAAAGGGTGTGCCGAAGACACAGTGATCTGGGTTTTCCCTCCCCTCCACTTCCTCAGCTCACCGGCACCCCCTCCTCCACTCACTCTGTCTCTGTCTCCTCTCTCAGCACTTTTGACTGTCTTCTAACCTGTGATCTCCACTCTGCCTTCTAACCCATTAGTTCCACCACCCCCACTGGTTCTTGTTTCCTCTCTCCCACCACTCTTACGACTCTTCTTTCCCTCTACCTCCTCCATCCCCTCTTCCCTTCCCAGCTTCCCTTGCCACTCCAGCCCCACTAACCTAACCCCACTAACCCACTGACTTCCCCCCCAACTGTCCCTGCTGTTCCTGCTTCCCCTCCCTCCACTGGCCCCACTGTTCCCTATTCCACTCCCGCCACCACCACCCCCAACCAATGGCTGGGGCAGTAGAGGGAATAGAACAGGGAGTGATTGGGAGTGGTGAAGGAAAGGGAACCAGGGGCACACCTGCTACAGACCTCCCATTCCATTGTTTTCCCAAGAGGAACCGACGGAATGGGGGGGCTGTGGCTGAGCCCATCTTCTTCCTACCCCCTCCCCTGGGAGTGGGAACTCCACGGTAGCTGCGCCAGGCAGTGGCCCTTTGCCAGAGAAGTCTTCCACTGGAGCCAGTGAGGTGAGTACTTCCCTTTGTACTGTGCTCAGCTCAGTATCATAAGCAAATCAGCATGATCCATTTCATTGGCATGGCACAGCACCTGGCCATTCACCACCTGATATTGGGAAAGCTCTTTTAAAATGTATTTGTATTTTTTTCTTGCAAAACCATTTATTTATTTGTTTGTTTAGAAAATCAGCTTCAAAGAACCAGAAACAATTTATTACTGAGGCGGCAGAGTGTCGAGGTGGCAGAGTTATTTGGCCCTTGAAGAGCACAAGAGGTGCAGCGCCTTCGGGATTCCTCCTATTGAGGAGAGAAAGGAGGTGTCAAGATCCTGTGAAGATACTATGCCCTCGACTGAACACACAAGCAGCCATATACTGAATCCAACCGTCGGTCCATCAAAGTCAGTACTGTCTACTCAGACTGACAAGAACTCTCCATGGTCTCAGGCAGAGTGTCTTTCCCATCACCTACTGCCAGAGTCCCTTGGACTGCCAGGAGATCAAATCATTCAATCCTAAAAGAAATCAACCCTGATTGTTCCCTGGAAGGCCAGATCCTGAAGCTGAAGCTCAAATACTTTGGCCACCAAATGAGAAGGGAGCATTCACTAGAGAAGACGCTGGGAAATATTGAAGGTCAAAGAAGAAGAGGACGGCAAAGGATGAGATGGTTAGACAGTGTCATCGATGCAACGAACATGAAACTGAGCAAACTTCAGCAGACAGCGGAAGACAGGAGGGCCTGGCGTAATCTGGTCCATGGGGTCGTGAAGAGTCGGACTCGACTGTGTGACTGAACAACAACAACAACTGCCAGAACTTTGAACTGAAGATACCGGGGACCGAACCTGGGACCTTCTGCATGCCAAGCAGCTGCTCTGCCACCATTTGGTGCTGAACATGATACAGATCCCAGAGGATCAGAGCAGATGAGCAGAGTCATGGCTGAAACAGCAAGTCAGTTCTGCAGCCCCTTTGGGATTCATTGTGACGGCTTCTGGGCAGGCGCACATGATGTGTGCACACAGGCCTGTTAGGAGATGTACTTTGAAACTGCTTTTATTTGTTATTTTCTGACCTGTACACACACCTGGATGGTGCTAGCAAGTGTCTTAGGTTTGGGAGAACTGTGTGCTTTGTTTGATGTGACCACCTGTACTAGGAAGCTGCTTGCAGACTGCACTTTCATGCTAATGAAGTCACAGACACACACACATATGCATACATCTACCCAACATGCACTGGGAACAAGAAAGCATCTTCTTTATGGTCTGCTAGAAGGATGTTATAAACAACAGCCTGTCCACCATCAGGAATCTGAATTCCACACGTAACCCACAAGATGCTTGGCACTTTGCATGTGTTAAGATTGTTTCCTGTTTGTCACTTGGACCAAGCCAGAGTCATCTGCATTCCTAAGGTTTCCATGACAACCCATCTTTGCACCATGGACCAAAAGGTTCCCCTTAGTAAAGGTGTAGACTTTCAATATTGCCCCACCTTAGTAGGAGGGTACCCCACATCCTATAGCCAATGGTGTAGGGATGGGACGGACCGAGAGACCCCAAAGCCAGCCCCCAATACTAGCTGATAAAAATAGGATTCACTTATTGTTAGACTGGTTCGTCGACATCCACCCCCAACTAGCTAGCAAATCATTGATTCCTCACACATGTTGGTTGGTTCCAACTGTGTGCAGTATAAGTAAGAATATCCTTAGTTAGAAATAATTCTTGTGTTCTTCACTGTGGAAGGTCGAGCTACAGGATCAGATAAGTATCACGTGTATTCCTTTCCTAAATACCTTTAGTTTAAAACCCAACGGTGTGTTTCCATTTCTACTGCATCTAAAGGAACTTGTATGTATGTGTGAGTGCATCAGTATTGTTTGCCTGTGAAACAAAGATATTATTCAGTAAAGAGAATATTTGATTTTACTAAAGAAACCTTGTCAAGCGTTCTCTTTTGGGAAACTGGGTCTCTAAGCGAAAACACTTTCTCTGTATACATAGACCAGAACTCAATATAAGTTAGTCCAGTAAATGCGTAAATAAGCATTTCGGCTAACAGGCCAGCCGCAGAGAAGATTTCCAAGTCATTCTAGTGATGAATAAACTACATTTAAAGAATAAATGTGTCTGGGTTTCCGCTGTGTCATTATGGGCCAAAAGGGGCCTCCTCAAGATCGTACTGACCACGGCTTTAGAAATGGTGCTGATAAAGGCCCATTCTCTGCCTCAGGGTTCACACAACAGAGGGCTGGGCTAGGACCTGGGAGAGCCAGGCTGGAATGCCATCACCTTCTCTCAAACCAACCAGTCTCGCAAGAGGCTGAAGTTGGTTGCTTATTTGCACTTTCTTATTCATTGCTTATTTGTTACTTATTCGTGAATAAGGAAGTGCGAATAAGGAACCAACTTCAGCCTCCTCCAAACCAGTATCTTACTCAAATCTCCTTAGAAATACAGGCCTCATGGAACCGTCCAAATATTTTTGGGAGGTGCAGCCTGGCCCCAGTGTCTGCCTGTGTGTTTGTCCTAGGGGCACTGCACTTTGGAGCAACTGGCACCGGATCCGTGCTTTGGACCAGCACACAGAATGTGTCCCCTCGAAGGGGAGGGTCTGAAGACGGGCATCTACGAAGTATGGGGGTCCAAACCTTATTTTGGGTGCAGGGGGCACAGTCTCCAGAGAGCAGGGATGTGTCCTTTGGGGTGGAGCAAATATTTTGCGGGGGGTGCAGCCTGGCCCCAGTGTCTGCATCTGTGTTTGTCCTGGGGGCACCGTACTTTGGAGCAACTGGCACCAGAACCGCACTTTGGACCAGCACACAGAATATGTTCCCTCGAAGGGGAGACTCTGCTGAAGACAAGGGTGTATGAAGTGTGGGGGTCGAAACCTCATTTTGGGTGCAGAGGGCACTTCCTTATTCAAATCTCCTTTGAAACACAGGCCTTGGGGAAGCCCTGCAAATAGAAGCTTGTGGCTTCAGAACCGGTGTTTGGACCGGGCATCACTGTATGTCACCTTGCAGGGCACAGTCTCCAGAGAGTGGGGATGTGTCCTTTGGGGTGGTCCAAAGTTTATTTTGGGGGTGCAGCCAGGCCCCAATGTCTGCTTGTGTGATTGTCCTAGGGGTACCACACTCTGGAGCAGCTGGCACCAGAACTGTGCTTTGGACCAGCACACAGAATATGTCCCCTCGAATGGGAGAGTCCTGTGAACACGGGGGTATATGATATGTGGTGGTCCAGACCTTATTTTTGGGTTCAGAGCTTTCCAGCTCTCCTTAGTGTTTCTGAATGACTACCCAAATAAGTAACAAATAAGGAATGAACAAGAAAGTGGGAATAAGGAACCAACTTCAGCCTCCTGCAGAGATCTCCATTTCTACTCCTGTCTGACGAAGGGAGCTTGGACTCTGGAAAGCTCATACACCCCGGAAATCTCGTTAGTCTTGAAGGCGCTACTGGATTCGAATCTAACTTTTCCACTGCTGACCAACACGGCTGTCCTCTGAAACTGCCATCAAGCCTATTGGCTGTGGTTAGAACTGCCTGGCAAGAGTAACTCTGTCAGCCGGAGAAGTCACCCCCCACACACTCTGCTCCCAAACCAGTTCAGGAAAGGGGATTTCTGGGAAGGGTGTTTCTCTCTGCTTCAGTCCACAAGACAAAATGGGTTGCATCTTATCACATTTCTCCTGGGCTAGAAGGGAGGAAGGGACCCTTTTGACCCTTCCAGAACATTCTGATGGGGATCGTGAGCCACGTCACGTGGGACTGAGCTGCAGAGCGTTAAGGTCAAAGGCGAGACTGGCTAAAGCCTCCTTGCACCAGCAGAAAAACTGGTGGGATTCATCTGTGTTTTCCTGTACCACCCCTCAGCCCATCCCCAGGGATGGAATGCCTACATTTGGATGTCTATCTCCAGTGAAGCCTTTGAAGACCTCAGTGGTGGAGAAGTGGGATATAAACCTTTGAAATAAATAAAGCAGTATGGACAGAGGTATCTCACATTATACAGAGAGGAAAGGGGAAAAGCACATGAAGAGCAAAAGGGGCATCAATGGGTGGATATCATAATACTGGTTTCCTAAGGATAGCTTACCAGCTCCATGAAGCCCTCCCCCCAATCATTTACAACAAGCCAGTGAGCTGGGGGAGAGAGCCAAGTTTGACCGGAGGACTGGTGTCCTGTGAAAGAACCCCAGCCTTCCCCATGAGGTTCCTTCTCTGCACTCAAAACCCTTGCTAGAGTTTGCAGGAACCCTGAACGGTTGTCACTGTTGCCGAGTTACTCTCTTCAAAAATCCCCTTACTCCCTGGGCAAGCAGGAAGCCTAGTATGGTGGCTCCTACACTGTGGAATGGTCTGCCTGAGGCTACTAGGAAGGACTCCATGCTTCTATTGATTCACCAAACTTGCAGGATTGTTCAGGTGGGTTTTCGCCTACAAGAAGCAAAGCTGCTGGTGTAATGGTTCAGCTCAGGAGGGGACTTCAAGGGATAAACTCTTTCCTACACTGACTACATTTGCATGCGCCAATGATTGTCCTGTTGCCTTAAACAGATTCATTTGCATGTATTGTTCATGTTCCTTCAACCATTCTACAATCCCAGCCTAACTGCATTTTTGTCTTACTAGGATTTTTTGCTATTAGACTTAAACAAATGGGAACCCACGAGAACTTGCGGTGGGAGGAGACCTCATCTTCAATCCCCTTCCCTGGCAGCCCCACAGCCTCTCCCCTTTTCCCTTCTCTCCTTCCCACACAACAGCCAACCTACCTTTATCTGTCCCCCACTCCATCTTCAACTCCCCCCCCCAGCAGTCTCTGCCTAGGAAATCTATGCCCCAGTTCTGTGACACTGGCTGCTGGGCCAGGCCCAACTTGCATGGTAGGGAAAACTTCAATTTACCTCCCAGCTACATCAATATTATTTCTTTTCTTCACGTATACCCTGCCTTTTCTTCATATATACCCAGCAGGGACCAAAGCACTTTACATCCTCCTCCTTTTTATTCTCACAACAACCCAGTGAGGTAGGTTAGGCTAAGAGTATGTGGCTGGCTCTACAGCACCTAGCTGAGCTTTCATGGCAGACTGGTGACTTGAACCTGGGTCTCCCAGACCCCGGCATGAAGCGAGAGAGAGAGAGAAGGAGAGAGAGGCAAACAGGGTTAAGGGCCGGATAGCAGTTAGTTAAGCAAAACAAATCGGTGAATATTGAAATGATGGGGTTCACAAGGTACCAACATAACAAAAAGGGGAAAAAATGCCCATATCTTTTGCCAATTGCTGTGGACACTTCCAGCGTTAGGCGAATGCTCTGATTCCCCCTGACGACGCCTGCGTGGCAAAACACACAGGGATTTTGTACAATAAACGCATAGGGGCTTTGTACAATAATAAATCAATCAACGATCACCCAGTGGGTTTTTTTTCCTTTTGTTCTGTTGGCACATTGCTGGGTACAGCCCATTTCTTCTTTTTGTTCACAAGGTACAACGGAACAGAAAATAGTTCAGAATAAAGAAAGGGAAAGAACTCAGAGAAAACAAAGCCCTATGCTGCCTCGGTTGGCTTTCCCACTGCTAGCTCCCTCGATAACAATATCTTCACTAGAATCACCACTCTTAATGCCACTTACTCTCTCTCGAGCTTCTCTCTGCTCATGTTTGACTGAAGCTGCTGCAATTTCCTTTCCATTTCTTTATTGTCACGTTCCAGCTGAACCTTCTCCATCTGCAACTCTCGCACACTTCTGAAGAGATAAAATTTAAACATATACATGAACAAGGCACGGTGCTCAAATATGGTTTTCTGATTCCATATTAAATGCCTGAAATACACCGTAAGCAGGAAGGAAAGAGAGATGTTATTTTTTGGTGTTTACAGACCGGTCTATGCATTTATGCCCTGAGCTGGAAAGCCCAGGCTAGCTCAGTCTTGGAAGCTACACGGGGTCAACCCTGACTAGCCCTTGGATGGGAGACCACTGAGGAAATCCAGGGTCACTACGCGCAGGTGAACAACGACAAACCATCTCTGAATGTCTCTTGCCTTGAAAACTCTACAGCAGGGGTGTCAAACCCCGGGGGCTTCTATCAGGCCCACAGTCTTCTGCTTCTCCTTCCAGTTCTGCTGCTCAGCTGCTGCTGCATCATCGTAGATTTGCAGCTTACAGATACACACCTGAACAGCAGACTCAAGATTGCAACAGCACAGACATTTTGATGCAATAATTCAGAGCAAGAGGGGTCAGTTATCAGATACTGTTAAATAAACAAAATATTGCCAGAGTGCTGATGTTTTAAGCACGTTTTTATTTTAAGAAAAGAAAACCCTTTGTGTTTGTGTCCTTTATAAAGTTTATATCTCCACTACCTGGCATTACATCTTATGACACACGTGGCCCCGGCCCAACAAGGTCTCATTGATGTCAGATCCAGCCCTCATAACAAATGAGTTTGACACCCCTGCCCTAAGGGTTCACCGTAAACCAACTGTGACTTGATGGCACCTTCCACTATACATGTGCAATCTGGGCCCAAGGAAGAGAACAATGTGGTTCCAGTAACTTTTATTTACACCACTTCTTCTAAAGAGATTCGGGAGCATAAGGAGACATTATAAAGCATTAACAGAGAAGTTACTGGCACACCAAATTCTAAAAACCTTCACTTGGAAGGAAATTCCATCAATTTTAACAGAACTTTCAAGAAAGTACTTTCAAGCTTGAAGCTTTAGAGGCAATGAAGAAACAAACAACATTTTAAAGATGCATACAGAAAGCCAATAGGCATCAAAGCTTCTTCGTGAAAATCACAGGAAATGAACTTACTTTGCCTTCAGTTTTACAGACATTCCCATCTTAGAACCAGGGAGTATCACAAAGTCATTGGCGTTCATGATTGCCAATTTACAAAATTACGGTGATCTGTCAGTTCACGAAGACTTGACAGCCTGACGCAAAAAGAAAAAAAAATTAGAAATTTAAACAACAATTGTAAATGCAACTAAGGCAATATCATTATCTATGACCAATTCTATTATAATATGGAGGACTGTGTGACTAGGAAAGTCATTTTTGAACACAAGACAACACTGGACTGTTACAGAAACAAACACATTACTCAGAAGTCAGCCCCACCAAGTTCAGGAGGTCTTACCACTAGGCAAATGTCCATAGGAGTCAAGCCTTAAAACAATTCCATAAAAGTGTAGATTAAATTCTATTATCTGCTGAACACAAGTAAACTTGATACATAATCTCTTATGTGGGTGTCATACCTTTGATAAAACTTACACGTGCTTTTGGAAGCTCACACCGCAAAAGTTTTTTGGGGTTTTGCTGCAACTGACTTAACATGGTTTCTCATCTCGGCTTTGCGGCTTTTTAGTATTCAGTAATGCATTAATTTTGCTAACCACATCCATAGAGAGTAGACGCAGCTGGTGGTGCAATACGAAAAGCTGCAACTTGATGCAAAGAGTTGCCATTTTAATTCAGCCAGATGAAAGCTGTCTCTTCTGCTTATTGATGTCAGAATTATAAATACAGAAAGATCCTAAGGCTTCGGACAGTAAGCGTCTTTCAAGACACAACCGTTTGTTAGTGTTGCAGTCCAATAGCAAAGAGGTGCCCAACTGACCAAGCAGCAGTGGAAGAGTGTTCAGATTAGGATCTGGGACGCTCCAGTTCAAATTCCCACTCTGCCACAGAAGCCCACGGGATGACCTTGGGCCAGTTACCCTCTCTCTCTCAGCCGATCCACCTCATATAGATGTTGTGAGGATGAAATGTAAACAGGCAGAATGCTGTTTTAAGCTACTGGAAAGAAAAGTGGGGTATAACGATCTAAATAATCCTTTATCTTTTACCTTAATATTTGATATATGAAATACTGGGCATTAGGGAGTTCTCTTTCGAGCTGCACAGTTTTAGTACAAATCCTGTATAAAAAAAAATGATGTTGAATATGTTCACCATTGCAAGGATAGTGTTTGCAAGGTGCTGGAAAACCCAACAGTTTCCAAATAAATGGAAACTGTTATCTAAAGTGTGGGATACAACAGACATGATTATGCTGACTGTCCTGCTACAACGTAGATGAATTAAATACATGGATCAAAGCTTGTCTCCATCAATTGAACGTTTGCAGCCTGAATTAGTGTAGTCAATTAATATCTATGTGTTTACAGTGTGTTTATGGAGAAAAGAGATTTTTGAGCTTCTATTTATGTTTATTAACTGAAGCAATTAAAAAAAAATTAAAATCGAAGTAAATAAAGCCATCTTTTCTCAATTTTCTTCTAAGAACATAAGAAGAACCCTGGTCCACCTAGTCCAGCATCCTGTCTCACACAGTGGCCAACTGGTTCCTTGAGGTCCAACAACTGGACACAGAGGCCAAGGCCTTCCCTTCATGTTAGTCTGGTATGAAAAAATATATACAGACGTGTGCTAGATGCCCACAGAACAATACATCCACGAGTGAGACTAGATTAAAGCCAAAACATCATTTAGTGTCTGGTAATAAAGAACAATAACATATTCCTTCATAGAAAAAATGCAAAGATCGATAAAACTTCACATAGCCGTCTGCTCCAGACTCTCTCAATCCATATCCCTCTAACAGTCCTGTATCCTTATCCAAATCCACGAAAGCAGTCTGCTCCAAATTCAATCAATCCATGTCTCCCTTTCAGTCAACACTTTTTCTGGATATCTAAGTGTTTCAGACCTCTGGTCTTTCCTCAGGAACAAATCCTATATAGGATTCTTACATTCAATCTTACATTCAAGTTGACACTTTCATTGATTTACTTTTCTGTTAGTCTGTTTGGGCAAGGTCTCCTCCTTTATTTCCAAGCATGCTGATATTGCTGCCAAAGTAAAATGGACCCACACTATCAGTTATTGGGTAGGATTCAATTAGCTCTTTAGCTGGCAGAAGAGGAAGGAGAAGCCGACTTTTAACCACCAAGAAAGGCTATGCTGGAGGTCACAGGACCTGCCCAGATAAAAGCCATGCGGGACAATGCCTGTAGTAAGGAGAAGAATTGGGCAGGATTGGGTGGAAACAGCTGGCTGGGTCCAGCCCACTGTGTAACGGTTTAAAAGAAACACCTTTTGGAAATGCTGTTAATATTCTGATACAGCACTGTAGTTGCTACACAACAGAAGTAGGCACAAAGGAAAACAATCAAGAGTGTTATGGCACCATAAAGATACTTTTTAAAAAATTCTAGCACAAGCTTTTGTGCAGACCAAAACAATTCAGCTTTCTTAGATACAGATGCAGTTGCCACTTCAGATCCTGTGCTTAAAATGCAATACACGCACACACACATATATCAACAGGTAAGGCTTTCCTGAGCAGGCAACAAGAATTATTATCTGTTCATGCCTGCACATCAAGCCACTGTTAGAGGCACAGGAGCAGGATTTGTGAAAATCTGGCAACCCCAGCTACAGAAGGAAACTACTCAACCAGTCAGTGTGAAAAAATAGGGCAGACTGAACATGGTGCAAGGTCTGAAGACCTACATTCCAACCACAGGGGTATGCTTCCAGACTGAAGCATATTTTGTTAAAAATGTAAAGACCATCTGCCTTTCCAGCAACCAATTTCTGGTAATCCCCTTTTCAGGCAGCAATCTTCGAAGGATCATTCTGTCCTTAAGAGAACTGTAGCTGTGCACTAAACCAATTTCAGTACGACTTTCTCCCAAGTGCACAGAACAGGACTGCAACCCTAGAAAAGCAATGCAGAAAATGATCATGAAAAAAGACAGAGGAGTACTACATATCATTGAGTGAATGTGATTCAAGTTGAGAAAACCTTTGTCCGAGCGCCATTCCATAGACTGGGGAATTCTCTTATTAGACATTCTTTTGTACCACCATTCCTTATAGGAAGACAGTTGTATTTCTCACCACACTGATATGCCAAGTTCATTCAAGTTACAGGAATATGTTTTGCTATTTTCACTGAATATTTTAAGGGTGGTTCCCCCCAACCACCTTTTAAACACCTATTGTTGGCCAACTAGATATTCGAGACAGGGAAAATATGCAACCCGAATAAGTTGCCAGCTTAACATAAACTGCTATTTTTAAAACCAGCCCCTCTAATTGTTCTTTGATGTGTGAAAATATTTAGCTAAACAAGAATCTTGTGACTGCTCTTCAAAGTCTAGCCCTTTTTATTCTTGAATAAGCTTTTGAGGGGAGCTGCGGTGGCTCAAGTGGTTAAGACGCTAAACTGCAGGCTGTGGAAGGTCAGTAGTTCAGCAGTTTGAGACCCGAGTGGCCGCATGACGGAGTGAGCTCCCGTCTCTAGTTCCAGCTCCTGCCAACCTAGCAGTTCAAAAGCAAGAAATTGCAAGTAGATAAATAGGTACCACTTCGGTGGGAAGGTAAGAGCATTCCATGCGCCTTGGTGTTTAGTCATGCCGGCCACATGACCACGGAAACATCTTTGGACAGCGCTGGCTTTTCGGCTTTGAAACGGAGAGGAGCACCACAACCCTAGAGTCGGATTCGACTGGCTTTCGAGCAAGGGAACCTTTACCTTTACTTAAGCTTTTGAGGACAAGACCTCACCACCCTGCAAGAGATTGTGCTAGAGCAAAACGGTGCCTCAAGACCCCCGTTTCTCTAGTTGTTATTAGCCACTGAGTTTTTAGAAATCAAAGGGGCAGTTGAATAAGTTTTTGTGAACGAGTACCCTTTAAATGACTACACCAGAATAAAAAGCTGTGCATCTACCATGAGACTCTTATTCATTTCAGCTGTGGCAGAATAACAGGGGCTACCCCTTCTGGTTCTAAAATTTGACCAAAATCCAGTGGCACTTTTAAAGACATCCTTGTAAACTCCAAGGCATCTGATGAAGTGAGCTCTGGGTTGCCAGCTTCCAGGTGGGGGGCTGGAGATTTCACAGAAGAAAATGGCTGCTTTGGAAAGCCAAATCTATGGCATCGTACCCACTGATGTCCTTCCCCTTCTCAAACTCTGACCTCTCCAGGCTCTTCCCCGACATCTCCAGGAATTTCCCAGCCTAGACTTGGCAACATTAGCTCTGAGTCATGAAAGTTGATGCTGAACCCCTGCTTTATTTTTATAGTTTTACAGACCAACATGTCTTACTTCTCTGGAATTAACACGGTTGTCAGCTCTGGGTTAAGAAATTCCCAGAGATTTGAGGAGTGGTGGATGGGATCTGGGGAAGGATTTTAGTGGGGTTACCCACTGGGGTATGGTGCCATGGGGTCGACCCTTGAAAGCAGCCATTTCCTCCAGGGGGACTCCTCTTAGTCATCTCGAGATCAACAGTGGGAGATCTCCAGTTACCACGTGAAGGTTAGCAAGCCTACGAATTAATAATATGAAGTCCATACTACCCCCCCCCAAAAAAAAAATAATGCAATCTTGCAAGTAAAAAAAAATGTGTTAGGAGAAAGCCAAGCTAATTTTATTTATTTAGCAAATTATTTTAAGATAGACTCATAGAGTTGGAAGGGGCCATACAGACCAACTCCCTGCCCAATGCAAGACCAGCCTAAAACATCTCTGACAATTATTCATCCAGCCTCTCCTTGAAAGCTGTCAGTGAAGGGGAGCTCACCACCTCCCTAGGCAGCTGATGCCACCTTTGAACCACTCTGACTGTGAAAAAGTTTTCCCTAATATCCAGCCGATACCTTTCTGCATGTAACTTAAACCCCTTGCTTCGGGGCCTGTCCTCTGCTGCCAACAGCTCCTTACCCTCCTCCAAACGACAGTCTTTCAACTATTTAAAGAGAGCCATCATGTCCCCCCTCAATCTCCTCTTCCCCAAACTAAACATTCCCAGGGCCCTTAGCCTTTCCTCCCAGGGCGCAGCCTGCCTCTGTCCCTTTCCTGGCTTTTTAAAGTTGGGACCTTTCCTTCAGCCACAGCACAAAATCCTGCCAGCACTTCCTTCCTCATCCCAATGACTTCCTGATCAGGAAGCTCCACCTGTTACACATCCACCCCACCTGTCAGGCTGCTGTTCGAGACGCGGCTGAAGCTGAACGAGTGGGGGAAGGAAGGACCACAAAGCTGGCCATTCGAATGGCTCCCACCCCTATTTTAACCATGAGCGCTTGTTGTTTTTAATAAAGGGTCGAAATTAAAATTAATGGAAACATTAACCCCTAAGGAGCCGCCCCCTCCGCTCCCAGCGTTACCCGCAGGCTCCCCCTCAAGACCGCCTGGCACGCCTCGAACCTCCCGCGGCCTCCGAATACCGAGGCCCGCCGGCCGGCCAGACACGCAGAACCCGGGCTCGCCGTTCCCCTAGCAACGGGGAGCCGCGGCGCTTCCTACTGGAGAGGCGGGGGGGGGTGGCGCTGCGAGGGTTCCGAGCTCTGGAAGGTTCCACTGTAGAGCGCGGGGGAGGGAGACGGAGAGGGAGAGAAGATGGGTCGCGGTGGAGCGGCGTGGGCCGCTGTCTCGTTGGAGCGCGGCCGGGCTCAGCTCTCGAACCTGCGGATTCCAGACACGTTGACTCTCCCGCGGAGATCCGACAGGGTTTTACTCCCCGCGCCTAGTAAATAGCAACAAGATTTTTTTTTAATTATTTTTTTTTACAAAACGCTTTTTACTTCGGTATCAGAAACAAAAAGGAGGTTTGTGGCATTCGAAAAAATTAAGATTTTTATCGCAGTATTCGCTTTCTTGAGTCAGATTGCATTATGCCCAAAGGCTGCATCATTACACTATGAAGAACGGTTGCCAACCTCCTGGTGGTGGCTGGAGATCTCCTGGGATTACAACTAATCTCCAGGCAACAGAGATCATCAGTTCCGCTGGAGAAAGCGGCCGCTTTGGAAGGTGGACTCCATGGCATTATACCCCGCTGAAGTCCCTCCCTTCCCCGAACCCCACCCTCCTCAGGTTCCACCCCTAAGATCTGCAGGGATTTCCCAGCCCAGAGCTGTTAACCGTATGCATGAGGTGTTACCACATTAGGCAGAGAGCCACTTTATACACAAATCTGCAGATAATAGAAAGAGGGAAGGTGTGGGGCTAGGGTTGCCAACTCTGGAGTGGGCAATTCCTGGAGATCTTGGGAGTGGAGCCTGGGCAGGGAGGAGTTTGGGGAGGGGCAGGACCTCAATGAGGGATAGTGACATTGAGGGGCATAGAGTCCACCTGCAAAAGCAGCCATTGAGAGGAACTGATCTCTGCCACTTGGAGAACACTTCTAATTCTGGGAGATCTACAGGCCCCACCTGGAGACTGGCAACCCTAACTACTGTGTTTTGCTTCTGTATAAGAAGAGTGACTGGGCCAAAGTCACCCAGAGAGCTTCCTGGCTGAATGGGGACTTGAACCCAGGTCCTAGTCCAGTGCTGTAGCCACACCACACTGGCTCTCTTGAAAGACATACAGTGTTATCTGAAGGATGTTTTGCTAACAGAAAGTCCCACTGAATAGGCCTGAGTAGAATTCTGAGTAGACCTCTTTAGGATTGCTAATTGGTAGCAGAATTAAATGGTCTTGAACTGGACTAACTGCATAAGTTACGCTAGCCTGTGGCATGAAGTTTTGTGAACTACAACTCGTAAGATGCAGCTTAGTCTTGGAAAGCACACCCTCCCCACCCTTCAACCCCCCCCTTTTATTTATTAAAATTTTGCAAGCACTTTTCTTTTAAATGGCCTAAAGCAACAGATCAATACAAAATATAAAAGGCTGGCCAATGCAATAAAGCAAGAATTTTAAATGGTGGTGGCTCAGAGACATAATTTACCAAAGAGATGAATCCCGCAAGAAATAATCATAAACTTACACATATATAATACAAGGAGGAAATTGAAAAAGATGTAATTAGTAGAACCACAACAAAAATTCTTATAAAATTGTCAGTGTTCAGTGAAAACAAAATAAATACTATTTGGATAGCTCTGTAAGTGTGAGTCTGGGTTATCTATATAAAGAATCTAACAAAACTTTGATCAATGCACCTAGTTTACACTTACTGAAACACACCAATCCTTAAGACCCACTGGGTTCAATCCAGTCTACTCCCAAATAAGGGTACAAAGGTTTCCCTTCTGCTCTGATCAAGCTGGTTACTGTATGTATTGTATCTTTGCATCCTTTTTAAGCCTCCTTTACAACACCCCCCCACACCTTCTGACCGAGGCTGATTCTGCATTGGCTTTTCCCTTCATTATTCTACGAAACCCACATTGGAACAAAAATTCCCCTCTGCATTGCATGCTGCTTTTACTTCCCTTGATCATTGGATTTTTTGGTAGCCTCCACACTCCATGCTGCTTTCATTGGATTTTATGGTACCTTCTGCATAGATTTATTTTATGGCTGTTCAGGGGTGACTTTGCATTGTCCCAAGGTATCTGAATGTGGTTTTGAGCTGCACATTCCCCTCCCAGTTGAGAAAATGTGGAGCGAATGCTCGATGCAGAATTACCTACAGGGTGATAGATAAAAGGGCTCAAGACATCTCAATTCTTACTTGCATCTGACCCTGAAACCCTTGTTGGTCTCTAAGATGCAGCTGAACTTGAATCTGATCTAAATGCTACAAAGCTTAGGCCTATTTTTTTAAAAAAAATACACAACCACGGGGGAACACTCTAAACCTGAACAAAAAGTCTTCTGAGTGTGGGCAAAGTGCATTTTTCCTACTAGTATGGAGGGCGAGAGAAGTATCCAGCATTTTTCAGGCATGCTTTAGCCCAGGGCTTGGATCCTGACATTTCTCATTTTATAAATTAAGGATCGTGTGTGTGAGAGAGACTGAAAGCACATTTATATTGATTTGATTGGTCAATCCATTGATTCATTTATACCCTGCCTTTCTCTCTGATGGACACCCAAAGCAGCTTACATTATTCTCTCATCTATTTTATCCTGACCTGTGAGGTAGGTTAAACTCAAATTATGGCCCAAGGTCACCCAGCAGGTGTTCCATGGCAGAAAAGGAGGATCTGAACCTGGATCTCCCAGATCCTAGACCAAAACTGACATGCTATTTTTTTACTTGGATTACAACTCAGTTCTTCATGTCCTCCTTGTAATTCAGCTAATCTATAGTACATTTAGTCCCTCTCTATATATGCACTGCCTTGGAGTTCAGGCCAGCTCTGCTCAAATCAATGGCAAAACTGTTCCATTGACATCTGTGAGAAGTGGACCAATCACTTGATTTATGCAACTGTAATTGAATCTGCTTTGACCCAAGCTAGCGTGATTTCATTGGATCTTGGAAGCTAAGTAGGGTCAGCCCTGGCTAGTACTTGGATGGGAGCCCACCAAGGAATTCCGGGATCTTGATGCAGAAGAAGGCAATGGCAAGCCACCATGTCAGCTGTGACTTGACAGCAATTCCCACTCCCAATTCAATGTACATGTCCATCTCCATTGCGTATTTCTTATGAACAGGGGTCTTTGGGGGGGGAGCGTACCAGAGCACTGCTCCGGCAGCTCAGCAGCCACAACAAATGGTGGTGGCGGCAAGCCCTGCCCCCAGCCAGTGTCCCCGGCCCGTGCCGAAGCGCTGTAGCCCGGGGCCGGGGGACACGTGAAGAGCCCCCCCGCTGGCTTCCCCAGCCCGTGCCGAAGCACTGTGGCTTGGGGGACGCGTGAAGAGCAGAAGCGCTGTGGCTTGTGGGACGCTAGAAGAGCGCCACCACCGTGTTCCCCTGGCCCGTGCAGAAGCGCTGCGGCTTGGGGGAGGCCGGAGAGCCCTGCCACCGGCTTCCCCGGCCCCCGCCGAAGCGGTAAGAAAGCGATCTGCGGGGGTGGGGGTGGCGGGGGCTTGATGGGGGTGGTGGGAGAGCCTCCCTCCCTCCATCTCTTTGCCGTCTTTCCATCCTTTTCTTTCCCTCCTTTTCTTTCTCTCTTTCCCTTCTCTTCCCTCCTTCGTCTTTTCTTCGTTTCTTTCTCTCTTTCCCGTCTCTTCCTTCCTTCCTTCCTTCCTCTCTTTTCCTCCTTTCCTTCTCTCTTTCATTCCCTCTTTTCCTTCTTTCCTTTTCCTCTTTCCCTCCTTCTTCCCTTCTCTCTTTCTTTCTGTCCCGCCTTCTTCTCTTCTCTTTTTTCCTCCTTTCCCTGTTTCTCTTCTTCCCTTCTCTCTCTTTCTTTCCCTCCTTCTTTCCTTCTCTTTCTTTCCCTCTTTCCTTCATTCTTTTCTTCTCTCTGCTCTCTCTCTTTCCTTCCCTCTTTCCTCCTTCTGTGGCCCAACTCTAGTGAGAAGGGGTTTAAACTTTAAACCCCTTCTCTCTTCGCTCCCCCCCAGGCCAGGAGGGGAAGGGAAGGGGAGGATTTTGAAGATGCCTCCCCCCACCTTTTGCTTCCCCTTCTGACATCACTTCCGGTGATGTCAGGGGGCATGGCATATGTTAATAGCCTAGTAGTTCATTAGCATGCCATATGCTAATAAGCTCCTACAGGTCTTTTTCTACGAAAAGACCCCTGCTTACGAAGGCAAAAGCCTTGAAATCTTGAACGGGCTGTTGGCATTTGCTTTTATGGCCACATAATGGTCTGATCAAAGGTCTGTTCAACTAATCTATTTTGTGTTTAGTCATTACTCAGCTGAATACCTGAGAGGGCAGCTCTATACTTTTCATCCCACAAGTGCTATGTTGACCTCTTAGCTGCACCAGAATAATCGATATAAGCTGAAATCTTCAAACTTCTAATTAGTAGTCTAGAGAAAACAGCACGGGAACTGCATTCTGGGATGATCCAGAATGCAAATCATTTGGTCGAATGTGAGGCATTCCATACCAAGGCAAGAAATGGCACCTCGCTTTGGAAGCAGCGGTCAGTGGGGGCCCAGAAGGGACAGGGTTCGCATGGCTGGGTCCACATGCCATGTGCCCTCCACCCCTTTGGAATATTGAAAGGTTTGGTTACAATAGCAGACTTTTGCCCAGTCATAGAAGTGTGATATGGAGTGCGGTAAATAAATCTCCCAAGTAGTATATTGCAAAAAAAGGTAAAATTACATTTATTCACGTAGATCCAGTTCACATTTAGATTGCAGTCCAAGGAAGAGAGAGAAACCTAATCTAAAGAATTCTTTCCCTATCACAGATGGCCAGGTTGTCCAGCATCAGGTGTGTGGGAGTACGAGGGCATTGTCTCTGCAGGAGAGACCTGCAGAGACATGTGTCTCCACGGAAGGCTATGTGCAGAAAGAGTGAGAGGACAACATGAGGGAGAGGAGGGGTCAGAGGGCCGCTCCCAGATTAAGACAAAGAGAGGCATCCTGTAAAGTACTGGGTTTGCCACATGGAGGACTCGGACAACAACATGCGGTGTGAGGCGTTTATTGGTACTTCACAACAACAACACAAACTGGCCCTGCAAGGCCAACTGTATACACACCCACCTAGCATTCCGAGACTCCCATTGGAGGTTTTGAATTTCCCGCCAAAGTTGCTATTGGTGAATGTGTGGGGTGGGCGGGACTAGGATCCTAAGTTCTATTGTTCCGAGGAGTGAAGCTCCACACTGTAGCTGTGGACCCCTAGTGGCGGCCCGCATACATAACACATCCCATTCCAGGAGAGAACACCTACACCCACTACACCCACAGTACACAACCTGTAATTTGTCAGATCAGCACAGGAGTGTCGAGGTGACAACAATCACACACCCCTCCTCCCAGCAGGGGTTCACCTTTCTCCCTTCACAGCTGAGCTACGGTTAAAGGGACACTGTGGTTCAGCTGTGTATTTATTTATTTATTTATTTATTTATTTATTTATTTATTTGGATTTGTATCCTGCCCTCCCCGAAGGCTCAGGGCGGCTCACAACAAGGCACGCGTGCCAACTTTAAAACAAGTTCAACAGTATAAAACCAAAAACATATAAACAACATCCAGGCAATGAAACAAGATGGGGCAGATTATAGCCCCCGGCAAACATTAGCCCCCAGTAGCCAAACAGCAGCCAAACAGTAGCTCATCACCCCCTCTCCTGCCAGGGCCGCCCCGCATTCAATGGTGACGATAGTGCGATGGCAGATGGCTAACCATGGTGGCGGCTCCTAATCATAGGCCCGGCAGAATAGTTCCGTCTTACAGGCCCTGAGGAACTGAGCAAGATCCCGCAGGGCCCGGATCTCCTCCGGGAGCTCCCTCCACCAGGTAGGAGCCGCCACCGAGAAAGGCGGCTCTGGTGGCAGCAAATTTTACTTCCCTGGGGCCTGGAATTTCCAGGAGCTGTTGACTCCCTGACCGCAGTGCCCTTGGGGCAAAAAAATCTCCCCCCAAAATTCTGTTAAAGCACCTCACATGCATTATCTCTTGGTGATTGTGACAAAAGTGCTGCAAGGTGGGCCAGTCTTTTAAATCCTTGCTTCAGGAAAGAATGAGGGGTTTGCCTAAGGCCACATAGTGAAACTGTGGCAGAAACTGGGTTTGAATGCAAGACCTCCCAAATCATAGCTCATTCTTTTAGCCATTATGGAATGTTAAAAGGTAAAGGCTTCCCTTGCTTGAAAGCCAGTCAAATGACTCTAGGGGGCAGTGTTCATCTCTGTTTCCAAGCCAAAGAGCCAGCGCTGCCCGAAGACTTCTCCATGGTCATGTAGCTGGCATGACTAAACACCGAGGCGCACAGAACGCTGTTACCTTCCCACCAAAGCAGTACCTGTTTATCTGCTTGCAATTTCTGGCTTTCAAACTGCTAGGTTGGCAGGAGCTGGGGCCAGAGACAGGAGCTCACTCCATCACGCAGCACTTGGGTCTCAAACTGCTGAGCTACAGACCTTCCAGTCCGCAGCTTCAGCATCTTACCCTCTGAGCCACCACAGCCCCTATGGCATGTTAGATCTCTTAATTAAGTGGATGATTAGGGTTGACAGCTTCCAGGTGGTGGCCGGAGAGAGCCTGTTATTTCAACTGACCTCAAGGCAAAATAGATCAGTTCCCCTGGAGAAAATGGCCGCTTTGGAAGGTGAACTCTGGGGCATCATGCCCTGCAGAAGTTCCTCCCTTCCCGGACTCTGTCCTCCTCAGGCTCCACCCCCCAAATCTCCAAGAATTTCCCAACCCAGAGCAGGCAGCCCATCAGGTGATGAAAAGCTTTCTCACCACTTCTCTGAAAATTTTAAAAAACGAACCCTTCACTGTATGGTTTCTGTTATCATGTTGTTACGAACAGGAACAAGACTGGGGAGTAGGGAGGCCCTCCAGGTGGCACTTGGAGATCCCCCAGAATTACAGCTCATCTCCAGACTGCAGAGATCACTCACTGTGGAGAAAATGGACGCTTTGATGGGTGGACTCTTTGGCCTTGTACCCCACTGAAGTCCCTGTCTTCCCCAGGCTTCATCCCCAAATCTCCAGGAGTTTCCCAATTTGGATCTGGCTGCCTTCCCTCCCATCCCCCACCAGTGGCCAGGGGTGACTCAACTGGGGGTGGGCAGGAAGAAGGTGGAAGTCCCTTTCATAACCATTTGAACTACTTTTCTATGATCCAGATTGCAGTCACAGCAAAAGCAAAAACCCCTCCTCAATCTTCCCAATAACCGACTGCCTCGAGCCATTTAATAAAGCAACAGCTAAAGTGTATGCTAAAGACATTTATTTTTAAACTAGACGTCCTTCAGAATGATATTTGCTTCCAGCCTAGCCTGGCCAATTTTACTAAACAGACTCTTATTATTTATAATTGCCGTATCTTTGGGGGAAAGCGGAGTCTTTATTGAAAAGGTACTGTTTCAGAATGCAAGAAGCAGTTTGGCATCCTGTGCCCAAAAGGGTGCGATCCTGGTGACAGTTTGAGTCAGTAGCAAGATTCCCCAATAAAGGCTACAGTTCAGGTGAGGGGCTTGTCTATTCCATGCAAACTGGGATTCTCTAACTTAGGACTCAACTGGGCTTTAGAATCCATATTCGTGTGAAGCTAACCAATTCCAGTTCACCAGGCAACCTACATTTGGATGTCACGGTGAATTGGAGGGAGATCAGACCAGGACACCTTTCCCTCAACCTCTGTGCAATAAGGGAGGAGCAAAGGATGCACCTGAACACTCCAGCAAGGGTGAAAGTAAGCAGCCAAGAAATCAGAAGGAGATGGAGACTGGGAAGGATAGTCATGAAGGAGCCGCAAAAAGATTCTGAAGTGTAAGAATGTTGCCAGACCCCCAGTGGAAGTGTGGTTCCCCACCCCACCACCAGGCCCTGCCCCCCAGCTGCCAATCAGCTGGCCAGCAGGAGAGACTTACCAATAGAAAAAGGAAGAGGCCCAGAACATGTTGCTGGCATCGCACAAGAAGTGGCATCATCACACCAGCAACTTCTGGGTGATGCTCTGGAATTTGGGCAGAAACTCTAAGGTAGAAGTCAGTTTTATGATGTCACTTCCTGTGTGACTCTGGTGACATGGCTTGAGCTGCTCTGTCTCCTGGTAAGTCCCCCCCATCCCCCACCAGTTGCCAAGAGGGACTTGGCAACCCTAGGCAACCCGGATCAAGATAATTCATACCAGTTACTATATATGCATGTAAAAAGTCGGACAATGAAGAAAGCTGACGGGGAAAGTTGATTAAAATTAAATGTGGTGTTGGAAGAGAGTTTTATGGATACCCTGGACCACTAAAAAGATAAATATGTGGTTCTAGACCAAATCAAGCCTGAACTCTCCCTAGGAGCTAAAATGACTAAACTGAGGGGTATCGTCCTTTGGTCGCATTATGAGAAGACAAGACTCACAGGAAAAGACCATCATGTTAGGGAAAATTGAAGGCAGCAGGAAAGGAGGAAGACTCAACATGAGATGGATTGACTCAATCAAGGAAGCCACTGCCCTCAGTTTGCAAGACGAGAGCAAGGTTATTAATGATATGACATTTCGGAAGTCATTCATTCATAAGTTCTCTGTAAGTTGAAAGTGGTGTGATGGCATGAGCCAGTACATGAGCCAGTACTGAGTACGGGCCTGAAAGGCTCTCAAGTGGTATTGCTCACCTTCTGCTTCAAGGTCCCCCAAGACAGACAGTGATGGCAAAAAATGTTTGTTCCTTTCCCCACTGACAGCAACTAGATGTTCATCTCAGTGTAATTGTAGCTTGTCATGATGGCTCAGTGGAGCTTGTCTTTAATGAAGTAGGATCACGGTCAAGGGGTTGGATCCTCCGAATCTATTCTGTTAATGGTGGATCCTTCCTCCAGCAGAAGAGACATGTTTTCCCCACAGGAAGCCTCCTTGTCCCAGAGGCAGGCTGCGCCATTACCAAAACAGTTTCAGAGGATCCACACCGTAGTCTTAATAAGGATGTTTATCCCTTATGAATCACATTGGAAAGCATAAGATAAGCTACATGTTTCCCTTTTGATGCTTGATCAGTTTGCCCTATAGGCAGTATGTACAGGCAGGATACTGATAAGAACATAAGAAGAGTCCCGTGGAACCAGACCAGTGGTCCATCTAGTCCAACAACCTGTTTCACACAGTGGCCAACCAGTTATTGTGGAGGGCCACGAAACATAGCATAGAGCAAGGGTGTCAAACAAAAGGCCCGCGGTCTGGAACCAGCCCATCCAGGACTCTTATCTAGCCCACGAGCAACTAGTTACCTTTATTGCCAGATGACAGATGCATTATTTATTGCCAGATGCATTATGTTCCTGTATACTGTGCTGGTGCTAATGCGTAACAAGCAGTGGAAGTGGGAGGGTGGGCATCAGGGAGATACTACAAGGAAACACTGTAAGAGCATTAAAGTTTTAAGCATGTTTGTATTTTGAGTAAAAATAATATCATTAATTGGGTTTGATTGTGTCCTTTACAAACTTTATATCTCAGATACCTGGCATGACATTTTATGGCACACATGGCCCAGCCAGATGGAGGAGGAGGAGGAGGAGGAGATTGGATTTATACCCCACCCTTCACTATTTTTTTTTACTTTTTTATTGCTTTCCTAAAAACTACACAGAAATCAAAGAAAAGGGTCAACTACAAATTATGGGAGAAAGTAAAGATAACCACTAAAAACCCAAGAAGCAGTGATCATATAATGTTTACAATTGTTTTTTGCGCCTAATATTATATAAGTGCAGTATAAATGAAAAGAGTTAGTAAATACATCCAGAACCATTAACTATATAAAGAAATCTGAGAATCTGCTGACAGTAGATTAAATTCAAGCTCTAGAGATAAAAGCTAATGTTTATCTTTCTTTTTTCTGAGATTATAGTATCGATTGGCCTTATGAGTTTTGGGGGCCACTGCCCCTAATTCCAAGTCAGATTCTTCTTCAGTAGATGATGATGAAATTTCTCCATGACTTCTCTGGTCACTATCCTCTTCATTGTCGTCCTCCCGAGGCTTTGCTGGCTTTTCTGGCTTTTGCAACTGTTCCAGAAAGTCTTTAGCCTTTGTGACAGAGTCAATCCTTTCTTTCTTATTGTTGTATTTGAAGAAAATGGCTTCTGGTATAATCCATTTGTAGGGGGTAGATGCCTTTTGTAGAAATAAGACTAAGTCTTTGTGTTTCCTCCTCTTCTTCCTTATTTCAAACGGAATGTCTTTTAATACTTTAATTTCTCTGTTGTTGATTTTCAAGCTAGTTCCATTAGTCGCTTTAAGTATCTGGTCTCTGATATGCCTTTTGGAGAATTTCACATAAATTTCACCGGGCAGATTATTTTTCTTAATGTATTCTGAATATGTCCTGTATCCATCTCGCTTTGAAGAAATTTCAAATCTGTAACTGGTCCTAAGATGTCACTTAAAGTCTTTTTAAGATCTTCTCCTTTTATCTCTGGGACTCCTTGAAATCTCAAAACATAGTTTGACTTTTCCATTTGAAGCTGTAACAGTTAAAGTTCATTGGAGGTTCTCTTTCCCCCCCCTTTCTCCACACGTTTTTGAAGCTTAATAGTTTTGGCATCAACTTCCTTAACTGCTATTGCTGTTTGCTCTGCCGTTTGCTCGATATCATTCAATTAACTTTGTAGAGTTGCAAAATTCTGATTAAGAGTTGTCATTTGGTCCAGCAGGGGTCGCAATGCTGCTGCAATCATACCAGGGAAGTCTGTATCCACTTCTGGTCTCGTAACTGGGCTGCCATTTCCTGAAGGAGGTTCCATTTTCAGCGCAAGTTTCCTCCCTGCCATCTTTTAGTTGTTTACTTTTCAGAAAAGTTTTAAAAGCCTCTATTGCTTGAGAAATTACAATGTTTTCTCTCCAGTGCTCTTTATATCAGTTGTTATTTGCTTATAATCCTGCCCCCCTAGAATATTCTGGAATCAGTTTTTGTTTATCTACGGGGTAGAACCTCCACGCCGCTTTTCTTTTTGGGCGGGAGTACTTTTGCTTATCTTTAACAAGAAAAACTCACTTCATCGTGGATCATATGCTGAGGTAAGAGTTTCACCTGATCACCATTTGCTTGTTCCGCTGTGCGCCCCTAACACCATTGCTGGTTCCGTGGCAGTGAGACTGTCAGAGCTCAGAGGTGCCTCAATCCCTTGGCAGCGTGCCTCAGGAGTGGCGCCTCTCACACCCCATGGCTGGGGGGCCTCTAGAAGGGCCCCAGGGGTGGTGCAGACAATCGCACTCCCTCCCATCCGCCAAGTCATGGATCGCATCCCCTGGAGCTCCAAAGGGATGTGTCCGCCATGTGGGTTGCCAAAACTGGAAGTCCACCCTTAGCTAATTGAAGGAGTCTCAGAGTGGCTTACAGTCTCTCTTCCCCCCAACAACAGACACCCTGTGAGGTAGGTGGGCCTGAGAGAGCTCTTTTGAGAACTGCTGTTAAGAGAACAGCTCTGAGAGGCTATGACCGACCCAAGATCACACCAGCAGCTGCATGTGGAGGAGTGGGGAATCAAACCTGGTCCTCCCAGATTAGAGTCCACCCTCCTAACCACTACACCAAACTGGCTCTCAAAGTGACCTTTATGTCAGATCTGGCCCTTGTAACAAATAACCTTGACACCTCTGGCACAGAGGCCAAGGTCTTCCCCTGAGGCTGCCTTCTAGCACTGGTATGTAGAAACGTTGTGCTGCCTCAGTCAGCGTTAACTGTAGTTTAGCAAAACTGCTGTGTATCTTTAAGAGTAGTTGTACCTGGGAATTGTAGTTCTCGGTTAGGGGTCCCAGAAGTTCCCCTCTGACTGGCTCATTAAGAGTAATTTCGCTCAGAATTGCGAAGATAGGAGTTTTATTGTTCTTTTCCATTTTCTTTGTCCATCTACTCTTACCACAAGGAGAGGGGAAGCCCATTTCTTTTCTCACCATGACCTAGAATTGACCTAGATCACAAAGATGTAACTTCTCTATCCAGCTGTCACCTTGATCGTGAGTAAATGATCAATTGAATGCATGTGGAGTTAAAAAAAGATTGATTTAAGACCTCTTCAGTAGTCGTGCGTTGACTCACACCTAGAAAAGTGCTGAGCTCAGCCAAAAGCTGGCGTTGGACAGGACAAACGTACTGTCTTTGAAAATGGAGGTTCCCTATGATCACCATGGCTAGTAGCTATTGATAGACCTTTCTTCCATGAGCCTGTCTAACCCCTTTATAAAGCCATCTCTTTTAGTGGCCAACACTGCATCCACTGGCAGTGACTTCTACAACTTAATTACAGATTGACTACAGACATATTTTCTTTTGTCCTGAATCTATTGCCTGTTGACTTCATTGGGTGTCCCCCAAGGGCTAGTACTATGGGAGTGTTCACTTTCTCCCCCTGCCCCAGCCTACATAAAGACACGGAGCCACTTTATACCAAGTCAGATCATGGGCCTATCGAGGTCAGAATTGTCTGTCTTTTTAACTGGAGGTGACGGGGATTGAACCTGGACCCTTCTATGTGCAAAGCTGGTGCTCTGCCTCTGAGCCACGGCCCCTCTCCTGCATATGTGCAATGGGTATGTGCACACATACCATGATGAGACATTATGCAGACTTCCTGTATCTCCACCCTGCCTTCCTTTCCATGCCTTTAAGATTGTCATACTTTGATTAATATAAATTCCGCTTCTGTCACTGTTTGGATGCCCAGTTTGTGCCCTTTGTGCCCAGTTTCTCCTCTCTCTCTCTCTCTCTCTCTCTCTCTCTCTCTCTCTCTCTCTCTCTCTCTCTCTCTCTCTCTCTCTCTCGGCATATAAAAACCCACATTCAGCAAAAGACCTGAAATTCAACAAAAATCCATTTGGTGGAGTTGTGCTATAAGTTATAAAAATTCTACTTTTCACAAGATTCACTGGGGCCTCTATTATCTGCTTTTGCTTTTCAGATGCTGGTAAGAACAGGGAACACTGCATTGTCAAAATATTGTTTCATGCTAAGCATTTAAAAAAAACACCTCCCTTCAAGGCTGTCAGTAGAGGGGCCAGAAACCGCCTCTGTCTCCTCTTTTCTCAGCACCCTGAATTATATAAAAAAAGGAAGGGTTTGTAAGAATCTGTGCTTGGGGGATCACCTGAAACCCTTTGAGCTGCTTCTAGTTCCCCTAGTGATGCAAAACTCACTCTAGTTTTTTAAAAGAGCTGGTGGGGGAACCAGGCAATCCCACATATAAATTAGATTTTGGAAACCACATGTGTGGCTACCGACAAATAAATTAAGGCTTGATTGTCAATGGTGAGTTACCACCTAGCAAGTCTGTAAATTTGTGGAGACTGGGTTGTATCCAGACTAACATTTCCACAGTTGTAAGGCTTCCGCCTATGGAACATTATTTTCTCCTCCCATGGCATCCACAAATGCCCCCCATTTCAGACTGCCTGGGAGGAGAAGCAGGAAAGATTGTACTCCACAGATGTAAGCCCTTGCATCCACAAAAATGTTAATCTGGATCCAGGCCCCTGGGCTGTGGAATGCAAGCCAAGTAAGTTGCAAACAGATTGAGTTTATCAGGCCACAGTATCAGGAGTGTGTGACTATCTCCGGTTCTTCCACATGCATTATGGAAGCACATTATTTGATGTTCCTGATAAATATCTCAGACAAGTAATAGACATGAGACTACTGTCATTGTATGCACACAAGTACATAAAAGCAATGACTGGTTGCTCAGTTCAAGGCATCTGTGCATAGTAATTCCCATAATATGTGCAACAGTGGTTCTGATCTGCATCAAATTGCTTAGAGAGCTGTCAGTGCTGCTCAATGGGAAACACGATGTGCACCTGAGTCAACTGCTGATAATGGAATGCATGAGATGTGAAACAATCCTTCGTATCTGCATTGCAAAGAAACCATAGAACCACTTTTGCAGATGGGTGCCGTGCCGAACATATCGTGCCTATGCCAAAAAGAGGACATCTTTGGGGAAATAATGGGACAGATTTCACACAAGCCTTTGAAAAATAGAATTGGCTGTACATGACCAGCATGCATTTCAGAGTGTACAAATCATAGAATCATAGAATTGGAAGGGATCTCCGGGGTCATCTAGTCCAACCCCCTGCATAATGCAGGAAATTCACAAATACCTCCCTCTCCACACCCGCAGTGACTGTTGTTCCACGTTCAGGAGATGACAAAAAAGCTCCAGGATCCCTGGCCAAACTGGCCTGGAGAAAAATTGCTTCCTGACTCCAAAGTAGTAATCAGCATTTCCCTGGACGTGTAAGAAAGAGCCACAGGAACTAAGCACTGAGGCAACCCTTCCTGCCCTCCCTCTCAAGATCTGCCTCAGTTCACACAATCAGCATTGCTGTCAGATGGCCATCTAGCCTCTGTTTGAAAATTTCCAAAGGAGAGCCCACCACTTCCCGAGGAAGCCTGTTCCACTGAGGAACCGCTCTAACTGTCAGGAAGTTCTTCCTAATGTTTAGCCAAAAACTCTTCTGATTTAATTTCAACCCGTTGGTTCTGGTCCAACCTTCTGGGGCAACAGAAAACAACTCTGCATCATCCTCTAGATGACAGCCCTTCAAGATGGTTATCATATCACAACCCAGCTCCTTCAACCTTTCCTCATAGGACTTGGTCTCCAAACCTCTCACCATCTTCATTGCTCTCCTCTGGACACATTCCAGCTTGTCTATATCCTTCTTAAATTGTGGTGCCCAAAATGGAACACAATACTCTAGGTGAGGTCTGTCCAGAGCAAAGCAAAGTGGTACCATCACATCTCATGATCTGGACACTATACTTCTGTTGATACAGCCCAAAATCGCATTTGCCTTTTTAGCAACCACATCACACTACTGAATCATGTTCAGTGTATGGTCTACTAAGACCCCTAGATCCTTTTTGCACATACTATCGCCAAGACAAGTCTCCCCCATCCTATAATTATGCATTTGATTTTTACTACCTAAATGCAGAACTTTACATTTATCCCCACTGAAATTCATTTTATTTGTTTTAGCCCAGTTTTCTAGCATGTCAAGATCATCCTATATCCTGACTCTGTCTTCTACCGTATTTGCTACCCCTCTCAATTTAGTATAATCTGCAAATTTAATAAGCATTCCCTCAATCCCTTGATCCAAATCATCAAGAAGTCTGTCTTCGGCACCAGCTATACGCTATATGGAATGCTATGATTCTTCCACTGTTTTTGCCTGAAAGAGGAGGAAAACGGATATGGAGAGAGGTAGCTTAACTCTTCCTTATGGTTCATTTCCAGCTGAAGAAGCACCCTCCCCAAATTGCCTTTTCACCCCTGTGAGAATCACAGAACGTATAGCATGAACACTAGAGATGTCAAAAAAACGGACTTGTTTGTCATTTTGATGGCCATGCTCTGTTCCATAATGAAGCGATAGCTGCCGAAGACATCTAAGAATCTGAACCATTTGTTTCTACTCCCGAAACTTCAGAGCGAAAATAAATCCAGGCTACTTCTTTGACTGGCACATCTAGATCCATTCGAAAAGCAAAGCAATCTATCCTGGAAGGTCAGTGTTTTAAACTATTCATCACTTTTACAGCAAATGGGTGATAGGACATCCTGTACTCACAGTTTGGTCCTTCAGCGCAGAGCTAAAAATACAAGAGGTAGCAGGAAGAATGTGGAGGCTGATCACACATTGGGGGTGGTGCAGAGACCTGCCTATCTATGTCGATCCTGCCGTCATTAATCATTGCACAGGCAGGCTGGAGCCCAGATGCCGACCACAATAACTGGTCTTTGGAAGAATTACTGCCCTAAAAAAAAGGGCACCCAAATTTTACACCTTGCTCCTTATACATACAAAGCAATTACCAGTGGTCCAAATGAATTGAGATGCTGAGAGATTCATGAATGGATTGTCAGAATTTTTTTTTTTTTTTTACATTTTAAACATATTATAATTCAACAAAATATTATCATCAACAAAACAAAACACTAAAACAAACACCACAAAGTATACAAACTACCAGAAAGCTATAAACAGAATATCGAAGTATAAATTTGACACTATTACATTAACACATAAATCTAATGCAATACCCATTAAGAAAAGATGATACCATAAAACAGTGCTTATACCATATATACATTGTATGCATTATAATAGGATTAAAGATTTTAAGCTTTTTGGAACTACTTCAAGTGGCGACAAATAACTCAATATAATAGACCACACTTCTACAAAGTCAGTTAGAGGTGAGTTTAACTCACAGTGATTAATTTGATATGTAATTTTTCCCCATTACGTACATTTCCCATATCTTCCGACGCCATAAGGTGAGTGTGGGTGGATCCAAACATTTCCAGGTAGTGGCTATAGATGATTGTGCTGCTACTAGAAGGATGGAGATCACTTTTTCCCTAATTTGTGGGACTGAGACTTCTGGCCAATAATTTAAAAATAATACCTCTGGCGAATAGGGTAATACATAACTAGTTGTTATGAATATTTGATCTAACACTGCCTGCCCAAACTGTTTAATTTTCTCACATTGCCACCAACAATGTGTGTAGGTTCCTAAAGGTAAAGGTTTCTTTTGCTCGAAAGCCAGTCTAATCTGACTCTAGGGGGCAGTGTTCATCTCCGTTTCCAAGCTGAAAAGCCAGTGCTGTCCGAAGACATTTCCGTGGTCCTGTGCCGACATGACTAAATGCCTAGGCGCATGGAACACTGTTACCTTCCCACTGAAGCAATGCCTATTAATCTACTTGCAATTTCTTGCTTTCAAACTGCTAAGTTGGCAGGAGCTGGGGCCAGAGACAGGCGCTCACTCTGACATGTGGCACAAGGGTCTTGAACTGCTGAACTACAGACCTCGTGGTCTGCAGCTCAGTGACTTAACCTCCCCGCATTTCTTCCAACAGAGTGGTGAGTATGTCGCAACGATATATGAGAGTTTTTGTGGTGTTAAATACCAGTGAGCCAGAATTTTAAACATTTGGATTCTCACACTCAGACTCTGTGAGGAAAATGTACTCAAACTCCAGATCTGCAACCAACCATTGTCTGTCAATTTTAAGTTACAAACAAGTTGCCACAGATTCTGGTATGACAAAAGTACATTTGTTAATTGGAAAATTAAACCTGCTGGGAGGAGAGAGTGAATTATAATAACCACAGCATGGTCGCCTCAAAAGACTAGTGAATACTCTGGGTCGGGGTGGGGGAGGAAGGAGAGGCAGGTGTTTGACAGTATACCTTGCATGCTGGGCAAGCCCTGATGCCTAGCTGCCTGGGGGGGGGCAGCAGGTGGGCAACAGTTAGGGTTGCCAGCTCTGGGCTGGGAAGTCCCTGGAGATTTGGGGAATGGAAGCTTGGGAGGGTGAGGTTTGGGGAGGGGAGGGACCTCATCTGGGTATAATGCCATAGAATCCACCCTCCAAAGCAGCCATTTTCTCCAGGGCAACTGGAGATCAATCGTAATAGCAGGAACCTCCCCCCCCCGGTGCTACATGGAGATTGGCAGTCCTAGCAAGAGTGTCATGCCTGAGCTATTGCTGATTCTGCTGATCACCAGCAACAGGGCCAAGAGCCAAGGACCGTCTGCACCTTTGGCAGCCTGGCCCTTTAAATCCCTAGTATATCATCAGTTGAGCAGCAGCTGTGGACCGAGGGGGAGAACTGACCCACCCACAGATAGGGCTCCCAGGTTCCCTTGTCCACTGGCAAGGGATGGGGGGCGGGGGAATAGGGTTGCCTGAGCCAGGTTGTAAAACTCCTGGAGGTTTGGGGATGGAGCCTGGGGAGGACAGGGACCTCAGTGGGGTACAATTCCATAGAGTGCACCCTCTAAAACTTCCATTTTCTCCAGGGGAACTGACCTCCATAGTCTGGAGATGAGCTGTAATTCCAGGGGATCTCCAGGTCCCATCTGGAGGCTGGCACCCCTGACCACAGATGAGGGGGGCTGGGGAAGGCAACTGCTTGTCAGACACCCAAGAAGGGCCAGGCCCTGGGACAGGGCTTCAGGAGAGGGGGGGAGGAGATCGATCTATGGGAAGCCAGTCCCAAGATGCTGTGGGAAGGCAGGTGGAAGGGCAGGGATGGTGTAGAGTGCCAGGCTGGGTTTAAAAGGCTGGAAGATGCCAGTAAGAAGACCTTCAGCCCTTGTCTCTTAACCAGAAGGAGCAAGGCTGAGAAGAGGAGATTAGTATTTGGGTGGGGCTTAACTCCAGACTGGGAAATTCTTTGAGATCTGGAGGTAAACCTGGGCAGGGTGGGGTTTGCGGAACAGAAGGACCCCAGTGGGGTATAATGCCATAGAGTTCACCTACCAGATCAGCCATTTGCTCCAGGGGAGTTGATCTCTGTGGTCTGGAGATCAGCTGTAGTTCTGGGAGCTCTCCAGGTCCCATATGGAGGTTGGCAGCTGCCCCTCCTTCTCACACACGGAGAAGGAAGGGAATTAATCCCCATACCATTTTCCTGGCATCAAATGATCCCAAAGCTGTTATTTGCCCCAGTAGAGAAACATATGGGTGCCTATGTGTTTCCCTCGTGGGATTAAATAATAGGTTTGGTAGCCCATTTGTGGTCAGGAGAATGACATTGCTTTGAAAAAAATTACCCACCAGGAGTCTGGTTTAAACTGGGTGAGTCATTCATGGCCCCCCAAATTCTCATCTAGTGTGCCCTTTGTCTTATCTTTTCCTTCTTAACTGGTGATATTTCCTTCATTCAGCACTGGAATGGATCAAGTGTTCTTGGGGTGTGGCAGAGGAGGAGATTTTTAAATAGGATTCAGTTTCTTGCCGCAATTCTTTTGTTTTTGTTTCTTTTTTTACTTTAGGGAGCTACGCACGTAATAGAGTTGTCTTGACATGGATGCTGGCAGACAGCAATCTAGAAAATTATATGTTCAAGCCCTGATGGGAGTGAAACTTTGAAAGCTGCTTTGGAAACAGCTAAGTAAGCCACAAAGCCTGCAAACAGAGATGGTAGCTCTGACGGAGATGGTAATTCTGACAGAGGCCTAGTTCACACAACCATTTCAGGGGAGTTCAAAGTCAGGTGTTCTTTCAAAGCACATAGGAGGAGGGTTTCATTTTGGGGGTGGGGACATGGGCAGCTTTGACGTCACATGCACCGTTACCTCACTTCCAGTGAAAACCAGAGAGTGACATAGAATTTCCAGCGATTCCTAGAGCTACCTACATCACTTCAGTACAGACAATGACAATGTTTTGTTTTGTTTTTATTTCCTTCCACTTCTGCTTTGAATGGTGGCAGACAATGGTAGTCAACTGGGAGACTAGCAAGCCTATCTCAAATGAGCATGTGGATATCAGAGCAGGAACAAAACCCACAGTACAGTTGGAAGCCACATGATGCACCAACCTTGCTGAAAGCTGAGCAAGGGGTTCCATTTGGCCACCCCAAAAGGCTATACTGAGGATCATGTGATCTGTGCAGACAAAGCCATGTGGGACAGGGGCTGTAGTACGGAGGGGAACTGGATAAGATTGACCAAAAAAACCCCAAACCCTGTCTGGATCCCATCCACTATCAGCAGAATCCATCCCTTGGAGTGGATTCGTAGACAAATTATTGGGTTCTCCTCCAGTGCTCCCTCTAAGCTGCGGAGTCTTGTGAGCAAAAATTCTACTTTGTGAGCTACTGGCATTAAAGTTGTGAGCAAGCAGTTTGGCTACTACATAAATTAGTTTGCTCTGGAGCCCCCTTCCTGAGCTAAGGCAAAAATGTGTGAGGCTAAAAAACTGTGAGCTAGCTCACACTAACTCACCCTAGAGGGAACACTGTTCTCTTCATTCCTCCTCTGCTGGCCCTCCGTTGGACATTGTCAATCAGTGCCTGCGGTAGTATAATATTCCCAGGTATTGCAGGGTGCTTCTAATACTGAGCAAGAGAGGAAGAGGCCCTTGAATAATTCAAGGCTTTTAAAAACAAGCAATTGACTTGTGAACAGTAGGTGTTCAAGGAACAGATCTACCTCCCCCCTTCCCACTCCCCAACAGCCTCCTGTGACCTTCAAGAAGAAGAAGAAGAAAAGAGATTGGATTTATACCCCGCGCTTCACTGCCCAAAGGCGTCTCAGAGTGGCTTACAAACTCCTTTCCCTTCCCCTCTCCACAACAGACACCCTGTGAGGTAGGTGGGGCTGAGAGAACTTCTGACAGAAACTGTCCTTGAGAAAACAGCTGTGCCAGAGCTTGTGACTGACCCAAGGTCACATCAGCAGGTGCAAGTGGAGGAGTGGGGAATCAAACCCAGTTCTCCCAGATAAGAGTCCGCACACTTAACCACTACACCAAACTGGTTCCTGTGGGCTGGGAGACCCTGAAAAACAGAGAGGGCTGCAGGAAGAAGTGGGGGGGGGGGGTTTTGGCAGAAATGTCTGTTGGAATAGGCAATGTCTGCTATACAAATAAGACCCTGCAGGGGACAGCAAGAAGACAATTGTATGGAACAGTGAGGTCAGTACCTTCTCTCCTTTTGAGTGTCACCCTTGTCTGTCTCCAGATTACTACTCTTAGGGCAATAGCCTCCTTCTTCTTGGGAGTTCCACACACACACTCTCTCTCTTAAGCTAGTGATGTATTTAAAGCACTATGTCTGTCTCTCCTCTCCACTATCAGGTATATTAGTTCCTAAATAAAGGTTTATCTACACTTTAATCAGGTTGTGCAACTTTGCTGTCTTAATTATTCCGCCAACAATGCGCCCCCCCCCCAGCACAATTGCGTAAGCTTTTGTTGGAAGTGCTTGAGGAAGCAGGGAAGCATTTCTACCAATTTCCCTCCAGGCACAAACTCTGCACTGCAGCCCACTATGTTTTTCAGTGGTCCCCTGACCAACAGAAGCAAGCTTTGCAGAGTGAAAGGGCTTCAGGGGAAATGGGGTGAAATCTGTTCTATGAACTCTTTCAGGTCAGAATTCGTTGGGCCCAATGGTGGGTGTGCGTTTGGTATGCCAAGGTGATCAACCAATGTCATTTTTTTTAAGGAAAAGCTACAGTTATTCCTCTGCCCTCCCCTCTTCTTCCTACCTCCAAATATTGCCTGTTTCAAGATCCAGGGAGCAATTCTTGAAGGACTGTTTTGCTTTCATGTGAAACTGCTGAAAGAAAGTGTAATAACTTCACAGCACCCAGTGCCAAGACCGATCAGAACGTTATTAGAACATAGGCAACCGTCCGCAAGTGAGAACTGAAACTAAAGCAAAGGCTTTTCCCTTAAGGGATCAAGTTACAATAGCTGTACAATACAATAAGGGAATGTCACCAAATTTACAACTCCCTCAGGATGTCACGGGAAGGAAAGGAATGGCTTGGGGAAGGTGAACTTTTCTCTTTTAGAGACCTTCCAGAGCACTTTGCAGGAACACACTTAAATGGTCACCTCCACTTCCCTTCACCATGACTACCCTCTCATAGGGATGGCTGCCATCCTCCAGGTGAGGGCTGGAGATCTCCCAGAATTACAAGTGATCTGCAGACTACATAGATCTGCAAACTACATACTTATTTGCCTTGCTTATTCATTTATTACTAATCTATTTATAACATTCATTCCACTTCTCCTGGGGAAGATGGCTGCTTTGGAAGGTGGGTCCCGATGGCATTATAGCCTACCCTCCCTAAACCACACGCACCTAAGCTCCATCCTCAAATCTCTAAATATCTCCAAAACCCAGAGTTGGCATCTCTAACCTAGTACCCAAATACAGCAGCTCATGCATCCAGCAATCCATTACGTGGGGATATTTGTGGCACCAGAGCTCATTTGGGCTTTGCTGCTGTAGCCAGGCATGCTTCAAATATACAATAAGTAGTGCGCTGGTGGATCATTCCCATGGTCTATTCAGTCCACCTTTCTGTTCCGTACAGTGGCCAGCCAATTGACCTGGAGGGGCAACAAATGGCATAGAAGCCACGGCTGCTGTTGTGTCCTAATACTAAAAATTCAGTTGTCTGTTCTTCTGTGTGGCATCTTATGAAAATCTATATTCTGTCTTATGGTGGCTTAACTACTGGTATGAAACATACGCTTACTTAACAGTGACTTCAAGGAACGAATGGTCCAGTCCGCATACGAAGGATTGAACTTTTCAAAAGAAAAAGATGTACAAGATTATCTGTAAAGCTTCAGGTGGATTTGCTTGTTGAGGTAGAGTTTCGTTTGTTCCCTCAGCACGGATTTTAAAAAATTAGAACCATAAAGAAAGCTCCTCTTAAGGCCTCCGCATTGGAAATGTGTTTTATCTCTCTTGCTGAGCGGCAAAGGCTTTTTAAAAAAGAGTCTTAATACCTAATCATAATCTTATCCATTAATTATGAATAAGCCTTTGGACTGACTGGGGTCTTTCAGTGACACGCAATGAAAAGATTTGATATGACTGAGGGAATTAGGCAGCAGGAAGCGCACAAAAGTGGGAGGAAGGGATGGTGAGTGTCAATTTGCCAGCTCCTGGTTGGAAAACACCTGGAGATTTTGGGGGTGGAGACTGAGGAGGGCAGGATTTGGGGAGGGGAGGGACTTCAGTGGGGTAGCTCTCCTTATATATAATAGTGTTTTGGTGGTGGCACTCTCCAGAACATTCCACAGACTTCCAAATCAGTTGGTGCCTGATCTGTCACTCAGAAGGTGTCCCTAGGCACTGGCTACGTTGCCTGAGTCCCATCCACAGAGTCCCACCACTGCCTGTCCTGGCCCTTCTCAGAGCCCCGACGATTCCCCAAGGTAAGTAGGCAGCCTTCCTCATGGCTTTCGGGCATGTCACTAGAGGAGATGTCCCCCCCAAGTCGTTCCCAGTTGACTGGTGGGGGGCTGGCAGCAAATAGGGTCTTCTGGCTGCAGGCGGCCTAGCTGGGGTGGTGTGGCCTTGATTGGATGGGGTGGGAGAGCCATGGGCGGCCTGGCTGGGGTGGTGGGGCCTTGATCAGGGGGTGGGAGAGCCATGGGCTTCCTTCTTTTTCTCCCTCCCTCCCTCTTTCTCTTCCTTCCTTCCTTCCTTCCTCCCATCTCTTTGCCTTCCCTCCCTCCCTCTTTCTCTTCCTTCCTTCCTCCCCATCTCTTTGCCTTCTTTCCATCCTCCCTCTTTTTCTTCCTTCCTCCCCATTTCTTTGCCTTTCCCCCCTCCCTCCCTCTTGCCTTTCCTTCCTTCCTTCCTTCCTTCTTTCCTCCCCATCTCTTTGCCTTCTTTCCCTCCCTCCCTTCCTTACTCCCCATCTCTTTCCTCCCTTTCCCTCTTTCTTTCTCTTTCTGTTGAGGAACATACGCCTTATATCAAGTCAGAGCATGGGGATTTTTTCTAAAAGAAAAAACCCTGCCAGATTGCCTTAAGTCACGTTTAGTTTCATATTTCACCAATGACACCAAAACAAAAACAAACAAACAAACAAAATGATGTACAGACAACCATGCACTCTGTAATTGTTTAAAGATTGTTATCACTATGAGATGCACTAAAAAGTATTGCTCTCTTTTCCTCCTCTTTCCCTTGAGACCTCTGCTATAACACGGCGAACAGTGCAAGCACGACCACATTGAATGACATGGACATCCAACATAAAATGACTTTGCAGACTGCCCAGTTGTTGACACTACTCCACGGACCCTTGTGTGCTGCATTTTCTGTCCCACATTGTGTGACCTTGGACACTGGCTATTGTGTAAGATAAGGTATGTGAGACTTTACTTCCACATTTGTACCGTTCTATTACACACTGCTAATATGTATTTTACCTGCTTCCAGCCTATGCATTTGTTACACATCACATCTTTCTAAAACTCGTTGTATTGCTTTCACAACTTGCTTTACTGCTAGTAATTCCATAGAGACCACCTTCCAAAGCAGCCATTTTCTCCAGGTGAACTGATCTCTGTCACCTGGAGATCAGTTGTTAACCCAGCAGATCCTCAGCCACTGCCTGAAGTTTGGTGACCCTATTGTTCACCCTCAGCCACGTGACCACAGCCTGAAGGCACTGGCCCAGGACTTTCACAGGTGTTTCTGGAGGCCTAGACAGTAATGTATAAATTTGATCCACATTTTGGTGACAACCCACACTGAAGGTCCTGATGATCTCAGACTTTTTCAGTATCATAAAATGAATCTTTTGGGCACTGCACACATCAGGTCCCAACTAGCTGATCCTGCCTCTCCTAAGGACGCTCTTTGATTCCCGGCAACAAATCAAGTTATGAACATGCTCAGTAGTCGAACGTACCATGATCAATTGTGATGTTCAGACATGAGCCAATCGTTCAGTTTGTTGGGTTCAGATTGAATGAATTGAATGCCTACCAAATAGGTTGGCACTGTTTTTTCTCAAACCTGTACATTTGTGAAAACGCTCCTGATTCAGACAAATTGGCAGCCATTAATGTTGCTAAGAACCGCTTAGACAAACACTGAATTGTAAGATTCTTTTTTAAAATGTAGTGTTTATTTCAACCTGAGCCAAACTAACGGGTGTTCCAGAAAATTTCCCTATTTTACGTTATTCAAAACACACTGAATAGGTATTTTTCTCAGTGCCTTTAGCCTTCTTTGCTTATTAGCTTAACGCTCATTGGCTATCGGGACAATATTCATTCCATCTATCCTGCTCTTTGAAGTATCGGTTCATTTCTAATCAATGTCACACTTCAAATCAGTAGCCTCCAATTATATAAAATTCCAGTACCAATTATATATCTCCTGCCCCTTTGGGGCATAAAAGAAACAGCTGGTGACATTTTGTGGAGATGGAAAATGAAGAACAAGAGATGGGTTTTGATGAAAACCCAGAAGAATACCTTGTTTTCTTCTTTTCTTGCTGGAGGGAGTTCCATCGCCTAAGGGGTATCTCTTTGGAAGAACTCTCTGGTCTTGGGTTCAAAAGCCCTCACGCATACAAAAGGTTGAAAGGTTCATAATTCTAATGAATTCAGTCATGAAGTCAGAAGTGAGCTGGGAGGGGTGTCTCTGCACCATCCGTCTGCTAGATTTTTAGTATCATGAAAGGCAGATTGGATTGGTTTGCATGCAAGGAGCAGAACAGAGAGATGTCCTCGCTTGGCCTTGTGTTTCTAGACTGATAAGTTGCCCCTTGCTTTAATATGCCAGCTAGAGAGTTTTCAGGACACAGGCAGTTTTGACTTGGAGTACATTTTAGGAAGTCACATTATGGAACAGGGACAAGGTGATGAATATAATTCATGCAGGAGTCTATTAGGAATGCATGGTGTTCTGGAAAATGGAATCTCAGCAAAGCAGTTATAATGCAGTATACTTGACTGCCCCAGCTTTAGTGGGACCATGTTAATCCTAAAATTTTTACATTAATATTTTTCAGTATCAGGAAAGCAAGAATTTGTGAATGTATATTCTAAGGAGGAGGAATTGTGGAAAGATGGCTACCAGCTCGTCAGATCTAGGGTGAGTGTTAGTCATTTTTGGTTGCAAGTACTTCAAGACTGGGCACACATGGGGGGCATGAGTTCGAGGGCAAGAGGCAAAGGGGTCTTGGTCCTTGGCTCTTAGAGAGTGGCTCTCAATCCATGGCCCAATGGACTAACCAAGGAAACAATTTATTTAAATTGTATTAGTATTTTTTAAAGCAGGATAAAAATATACTAAATAAATAACTGAATACATCACAGTGGTCCAGACACCTGATGTGGGACAGCTGGGTTCTCTGGACTCGGATTCAAATCCCACCTTATGCACAAAATCGTCGGGTTGGACCTGTGTATTGTTCTGCTAGGCAGAGGCTTTCTTCCAAAGGAAAGAAAGGCAGAGCCTTTTGCATCAGGGTAAGCACTTCTGCCGGAGGATATTGTGTCCACTAGTAGAGCGAATCCATGGAATCCGTCTCATCAGGTGGTTCTGGATAAGATGCTTGCCTAAGTTCCTCAAACAGTGACCTAGCCCCAACACAGTGTTGCGAAGACAAAGAATGAAAAATTCTTAATGTTGTTGTTAGTCTGATGTGGAGTTACCATGAATGGTTTCAGTGGTTGTGACTTAAGTGGTGGATGGATCACAGGCTTCTAGTAACTTCTTTTTTTATCCCACCCTTCCATGGGGGAGCTTAAGGCAGCCTTAATTGTCCTCTCTTCCATTTTATCCTCATAAGAACCTTGTGAGGTAAGTTAGCTTGGGTTGCCAGCCTGGTGTTGGCACCCGATGCGAGACTGCAGCAGATGGAGACCTGCCTGATCAGCATGATACCAATGCCACAAGGTCACTTCAGCACAAATCGGAAGTGGTGCCATTGCATCAGCATGGTGCTCTAGAATGTACCCAAAACTCTATGGTTTAATCATAGACCTTTGGGTGAATCCTAGAGTACAGTGCCAACTTGATGGTATCAATGCATCGGCGTGAGACTAAATCGTCCTCCTCCATTTTTGTGGGGTTGCCAACCTCCAGGTGGTGGCTGGGGATCCCTCGCTATTACAATTTATTTCCAGGCAACAGAGATCAATTCACTTGGAGAAAATGGCTGCTTTGGAAAGTGGACTCTATGGCGTTATATCCCACTGAAGTTCCTCCTCAGGCCCCATCCCAAAAATCTCCAGCTATTTCTCCCTAAATTTTCCTCTTCCATCCTGTCGAGAAGCAGTGGGGAACAGGACTATAGAGCCAGTGGTATGGCCACCCTAAGTTAGACTGACAGAGAAGAGACTGCCCCAAAGACACCCAGTGGTCATGACCCTAACCTGAGTTAGTTGAAACCGAAGGCCAGCAACAAATTACACATCACAAAGCCCACCAGCTGTCCCCTGCTGCCAATCAGTTGGCCAGTGGTGGGGACTTACTGGCAGCAGGTTTGGGGCAAAAACTCAATGGTAAAAAAGGCTTCTACCATTGAGTTTTTGCCCAAATTCTAGAGTGTCACACGTTCCTAACAATACAATAACATTGCTTCCCGTTTGTGCTTAAAGTGACACCACTGTGTTCCTGTTGACCTCGCTGCAACACCATACTAGGTTTCCCCCACTGCTGGTATGCCCCCCCCCGATCCCACTGGTTAGCAGGGGGACCTGGCAACCCAAATGTGTGCTGGAGGTTCCATGGACCCAGAAACATTGTAATGTGCATCTAAGGCCCACTGTGGGCTTGAGGAGGAGTAAAGTTGTCCTCTGGAGATCTTTCCTTTTTGCCTCTCTGTGTTCCTCATGCATATTTGCAAATAAGGCAAACATTGTAGGATTTTCTATTGCTCTATAATGGAAGCTAAACCTGGCAGTGCTGCGCCTGGAACAAGGATGCAAACATAATTTCTGAGCCCAGTGTGACCATAGCACTTACAGCTCAGGCGACACCACCGGATGCATAAAACGTAATGGTGTGAGTCATTTTTAAGAAGACATATTTCTGAAATGACACAAAAGGATCACATCACTGCAAGGGATTTGAAACCCAGGCTACCCCCCACACACGCTGCCCTGAATCCCCAGGTCCCCCCATGAGGAGTATCTATTCCCTGCCCTGAAGAATTGGGCCCTTCCTGAATTCTCCGCTTAGGGAAGCTGGAAGAATGCAACCGCACATTAAAATTCTGTTTGGATTATTAGTAATAAAAATGTACGAAGAAGACAAGTTAACAACAACAACAACAAAAAGTGGGTTGGAATCAGGAAATTATCAGGCGGCTTCTGACGCAGAGCTGATTGCTAATTATGCTTGTCAGATTTAACTCCAGCTGTTTCCTGGAAAGGCTTTCAATTCTTTGAATCTGTGGAAACAAAGCATTTGATAAATCCAAGAGGGGTAGCAGCGTGAATTGGCTGAAACCAAACTAACATGTGTCTGGATCCTAGGTGTCTAGATCCTATGTGTCTGGATCCTATGACCATGTTCTGCATGCACTTCACTCCAACTACAGCGCAGCTGGCTCCCTCTGCCACTGGTGCTTCCACTTGGGCAAGACCAGTAGTTTTCAATGAACCTTGTGCCAATGGAAGTACTGGCAGCAGGGAGAGTGGGCGGCGCTGCTAGTGGGAAAACATGCACAATACGGTCATCGGATCCAAGCCAAAGAGTCTTGGAGGGCAGCCGTGTCAGCCTGTAGTAGAACAGCCAGCTTCGAGTCCACTAGGACCTTAGAGACCAACAGTTTGGACTCGGCTCAAGCCAAAGACTTTTGTGGCACTGTAAAGGCTAACCAGTTCACTGACATCCCGAGCTTTTGTGAACTAGAGACCCCTGAATCTTGGGTTGCCAGCTCAGGGTTGGGAAATTTCTGGAGATTTTGAGGGTGGAGTTTGCAGAGGGCGGGGTTTGGGGAGGGGAGGGACTTCAGCAGGGTACAATGCCACAGAGCCCACCTCCCGAAGCTGCCATTTTCTCCAGGAGAACTCTCTTACCTGGAGGCCGCTTGTAATCCAAGAGCTCTCCAGCCACCAGTTGTAGACTAGCAGCCCTAATTGAATCTATGGTTGGCACCTTTGGGTTGGGAAATGCCTGGAGATTTGGGGGGGGGGGTGGAGCCTGGGGAGGGCAGGGTTTAAGAAGGGCAGGGTCCTTAGTGGGATATAGTACCATAGAGTCCACACTCCAAAGCAGCCACTTTCTCTGGGGGAACTGATCCTGGTTGTCTGGAGATCAATTGTAATAGTGGAGGTTGGCAACCTGGAGGTTGGCAACCCTAACTGAATCAGATACACGAAGTGTAGCTCTTACAAGGGCTGGTGTGTACATTAGACATGTTTGGTCCATAGACATGGGCCCACTATGCACGCCCAGCTTACTGCAGAGAATCCAAGCAGTCGAGCCTTTAAGCTTGATTTTGGATTCATGTTCCTGCTGTACGCACCCGTCTTCTTTCCCCACTGTATTCTGTGTATTTATTCTGCAGCTGCAACCAAAAACCACAGTTTTTCTTAAGTGGGGTAGGAACATCACTTGAGCCGTGCGGGGCGGGGTGGGTGGGTGGCGGCATCCAAAGGTTTTTTAAACTGCCTTTTTTAAAGTTATGCAATCCCCCAATTGCAGCTGTGCAGTGGTGTCAAGTAAGCGCCTTTCATTTAAATCCCCCTGGTTCAGTTCCTTGAATGAAAGGGAACACAAAGGAAAGCAGGCAAAGATGAAAATTTATTTATTTTATTTTATTTATTTAGATCTATATCCTGCCCTCCCCGACGATTCTGACCAAACTGTTTTTGAAACTGACTCAAGCAGCTGCTTTCTTATTGGCAACCTGTAGTGGATTCTCCGTTGTGTTATCGGCCACGGTGAAGAATGGGAAAGAGTCACCACGGGACCCGATGCCCGTCTTTCCCTTCCCCGCCCTCTCCCTCTCCCCTTTCAGAGCTTGCAAAGAGGCTTCTCAGATTGAAACCCTTCACATTGCAGCAGCGGCATGGAGAACTCACCCAAGGATGCCGTTTCTGGTGGCATCCATGTGGGGTCAGACTGGCCATCCAACTGACTGGGGGTGCAGCTCTGGAGGGCCATGGTAGGGCTGCCAACCTCCAGGTAGCCCCTGGAGATCCCCTACTATTACTATTGATCTCCAGATGATGACGATCAGCTCCCCTGGAGAAAATGACTGCTTTGGAGGGTGGCCTCTGTGGCATTAAAACCTGCTGAGGACCCTCCCTTCCCCAATTCCTGTGCTCCACAGGCTCTGCTCCCAAAATCTCCATGTATTTTCCAACCCAGAGCTGGCAACCCTGGACTGTGGGCAGCCAAGAGCAAGCAGAGCCAAGTGAGATGAAGGACTGGTGGGTGGAGATTTTAACATTTCAGTAAATGGAAGGGATTCAGTGGCAGGGTGTTTGCTTTGGATACAAAAGATTCTGTCCCTAGCATCTCTAGTTAACATATCTCAGACTAGGAGTAAGGAGTGGGAATAAATCCAACGAGTTCTAGAAAGAGGCTCTGAGTGAGTGCAATATGATCTGCAAGAGCTGGAGTTTCCGAGATGTCTTGCCTGGCATACTCATGTAGACGGCGTTACAATACCTTGAGGTTACTTTGACATGGATACATGTGGCCAGGTCAAGGTAGGGAGCCATTCTCCAGGTTAAGATGGAAGAAAATATTATTTGCAACAGAATTAATATGCTTGCCCAACAGTAATGCTGGGTCCAGGATAACACCAAGACTCTTTAACTGTGTGAGCAGTGACAGTGGGGTACAGGGCTATAGAGTTCACCTTCCAAAGCATCCATTCTCTCCGAGGGAACTGCTCTCTGTTGCCTGGAGATGACCTGTAATTCCAGGGGATCCCAGGCTACACCCTGCCTGGAGGCTGGCATCCCTGAGTTTTGGTGACCCAGCCAACAGGAACCCCCCTGGAGAAAATGGCTGCTTTGATGGGTAGACCCAATTGCATTATAAGCCACTGAGGTCCCTCCCCTCTTTGCTCCACCGCCAAATCTCCAGTAATTTCCCAACCCAGAGTTGGCAACCCTAATTGACTGATCAGCTTGGATAAATGTTCCACGTACGGCTAGTGTTTACAGCCATTTTTTTTCAGCCTAAATAAAACATTGTTGGTCTTAAACATGGCTAAGAGATTTACAATGTTTACTGAATGATAAAAATCTATTTTTACTAAAAGCTCACATTAGATTCAGCGTCTCTTTGCTGTGGCATCATAGCATGACGGCGATTATGCAGACGCTGAAGCTCGGACTTCCTTTCATCTGCAGTGCATTGTTGGTGCCTTTTCCTGTCATATTCCACCTTGCCGTGTTTAGCTTCAGCGTGTGCTTGTGGTGGGCTACTTTTTTGGTGTGGCATGCTTTTATTATGGGCTACTGTAGAGTTTGTGCATCAAGATACCCATTTTCTGTAGGGGAAATGATGTGCTATGGCTGAGGGATATGGTGATTTCCCAGAGATCTCCAGGCCCCACAGGGAGATTGGCAACCCCAGTGAATGTTTACGGGAAGAATGGGAGATGTGTTTTACCTCAGAACACATTCAATGACTCCCAACAAGCAACAGCAAACTGTTTAGAATGTTGGAGGCGAGGGACAATCAGGCCACATATGCAAATTACCTCTGTATTCCGACTGGCTATGGTGGGGGAGGATGACTTGCAGAATGGAGCAAGGCCCAATCAGCCTGCATATGCAAATGACCTTGAAAGGCTGGCCCAATCAGGTGAGTCGTCAGGAACATGGCTAGCCTTTTATCGAGAGAGAGATAAGAGATATCGTGACAGACTTTTCTCTGCCTGAGACACCAGACAGCTACTACCAATCAGAATGAACCATACTGAGCTGGATCGACCAACGATTCAGCTTCTTATAAGGCAGCTTCTATGTTTAACAAAAAAAACCAGAAAACCTTTTTTTCCAGCTTCAATGTTTATTCGTAACACTAATATTCTGCTCACGGTTCTAAAATGATCTGCTACCATTTTTTTTACAGTGTAAGATGGTGCTTTAATGTTACCTCACCGTACTTGGAAAGGACCAGGCTTCAGCAGAGCGATCAGCAGATGAGAAGTTCTCAAGGCACAGCGATGCTGCTGGCTTTGATATCAAATATTCCAAATGTCACAACACGAGATCCTATTTATGCAAACCTATCAGGATTGGGGGATGAGGGCAAATTCCATGTGACGCATCCTAACTGAACTTCCAGAGGCTTCTCTGAACTCTAAATCTTGACAAATCCAGCTGCCATGATTAATGAGCGTGAGAAACATTCCAGTCCTGGAGGCCTAAAATAGAGTGCCTCTCGAAAAAATCTGTATCAGCAAAATTTTCCACCTCCACACCAAGTCATCAGTTAAAGAGGAGGCAGACTGAGATGAATTTCTCTCTGCCAGTACACAAAGTCTGGTTTATCTATTACACTGCGAGCCAAAGCCCAAGTGTTCCTAGCTCCTGAATCTGGATAGCCATCTGGCATTAGACCTTCAGGTCCATCCCCAGCACCATTCCTGATGCTTCCAGCTCTCGTACCAATTAGCCCCAAAGAGAGATGATGTCACATAGGTCTAACGATTCAGTGTATTTTTTCTAAAGGTAAATGTAAAGGTTTCCCTTGCTCGAAAGCTAGTCAAATCTGACTCTAGGGGGCAGTGCTCATCTCCATTTCCAAGCTGAAGAGCCAGCATTGTCTGAAGACATTTCCGTGGTCATGTGGCCAGCATGACTAAACACTGAGGTGCACGGAACGCTGTTACCTTCCAACCAAAGTGGTATCTATTTATCTACTTGCAATTTCTTGCTTTCGAACTGCTAGGTTGGCAGGAACTGGGGCCAGAGATGGGATGTCGGGAGCTCACTCCGTCATGCCACACTAGGGTCTCAAACAGCTGACCTACAGACTTTCCAGTCTGCAGCTCAGCATCTTAACCTCTGAGCCACTGTGGCCCCTTATTTTATCTACAGGGGCCTAAAGAGAGAATTTTGATATGTTTACCTGTTCTTCCCCCTTCTTCCTGGATGCTGTGGGAGCAGGTTGTTACCTGGCCAGCTTTCCAAGACATGACCGTATTTCCCCCCTTTGACTCAGTTGCCAAATGAGGGTTGTTGGGGTTTTTTCCATATAATGTAAAGAACACTTAAAAGGAATTCTGTCACAATCAGAATGGCTCAGACTAGAGAATCCCTCCTCTTTAGGATCACTGACTCTGCATTGAGGAATTCCTGGAGTGGAGCCTGGGGAGGGCAGGGTTTGGAGGAGGGAGGGACCCCTGCCCACTCTGCAAAGCAGCCATTTTCTCCAGGGAAACTGATCTCTGTCATCTGGAGAGCAGTTGTAGTTTTGGGAGAACTCCAGGCCTCACCTGGAGGCTGGCAACCATAAGCTGAGCCATTATGGTGATGAAGGAAATGAGTGGGCACCGGGGGGGGAATGGGTGGGCTTTTAAAAGTCTTTCCTCAGACTTTCCTGTCCCTTTCCCCTGCCTCGGTTTTGCAGCAAGTACCTGGTCAGTGGGCCCCCTCTTAGACTGGGGGCCTCAGGTAGAGAGACCCCACCCTTTTGCAGATGTATGCCTTCTAAAAGTTGGCAACTAGCTGCTGGGGGGGGAGTGATACCCAGTGAACACCTGATTCTTCCTTCTACACTGGTATTATAGGCACGGGGACCTCTAATCTTCTCAAAGGTCCTTGTGCCTTTAATAATATGAGAACTGGGGTCAAAGCAGGAATACAGGGATGATTGTCAGTGGGGTAGAATACTGGACTAGGATCTGGGAGAACCATATTCAGATTCCCTACCCTGCCATGGAAGCTCCCTGGGTGACTTTGGCTAGCCTAACCTTACCTCATAAGGTACTTTGCAGAGTTCTAGTTTTACATTTGACCTCCTATCTGACCACCTCCTGGATACTTTCTCCCCCAACTTTCAGTGGTCTGCCAGATCCTTTCCTGGCTTGAAACTCATTCCATGCATATGCACTAGGACATATTGCTTGCAGAGTATTTAATTAATTTTTTTGGCTTATTGATTTCTAAAGCAAATATCCTGTTTACATCCCATCCTATGTGCTGCTCAGCTCCCAAGTGTTGGCCTTTATTATACAGGACACATCATGTTTTGACCGAAAGTGTCACTGTTTCAGCACTTTCCATCATCAGGTGGCTATTTTATTTATTTTTTTTATGTACCTCTCTCTTCAGACTCAGTGCAGCTAATAAAGCAGTAAAAAGTTAGTAGGACGCAAAAAGTATCTTAAGTGTCCAACAAAAAGTTAAAAGCAATCCACTTTTCTATACCATCCACAAAGAAAAACATAGTGATGATGTCACCATCATTTCCTGGTGATATCATCATGTTAGGAACATCCCAGAGTGTCCCCTAATCACCCCGCCAGAGTGATGAGAGGACCTGGCAACCCTATTCCCTCTATCCTGAGGGGTGGGCCTGTGGGAGTGGCGGGTTCTAGGCCCAATGGGCAGCTGCCTGCCTGGGATCCCACCTCCCTCGCCCCTCCTCCATAGGAAGCCTTATAAGGCTTCTCCTCTGGCCCCTGCTGGCCTAAGAAGGTCACTGCATCCTGTTTCTTGCCCTGCCCTTCCAAAGAAGCCTTCCTGGCTCCCACAACAGATGAGGAAAGAGCCATCGCTTGTGGTGGGTTCTGCTACTCCTCTGCCACTCTTGTTGCCTCATGCCAGCCCCTGGCCTGCCTGGCATTTCTGGACGTCACATTGGGCTACTGCAGTCCTCCTTGGATGGTTCCCTTGGCATGGTCTGGAGGACCCTGCCCCCTTGGACATAAGTGTGGGGGCAAGAGGTCTGACCCCGAGCAGAACCCTGGCCACTTCAGGAGACGTTTCAATGCTGTTGTGGTCTTGTGGTAGTTAGAATGACAGGCTAGGATCTGGGAGACCAGAGTCCAGTTCCCCCTTGTGCCATGAAGCTTGCTAAGTGACCTTGTGCACTGTCCCACCTCACAGGGTTGTTGTGAGAGTAAAACGAGAAAGGGACAGCCATGCGCAGCATCCTGCACTCCTTGGAGGAGAGGCGAGATAGGAGCTTAAAAGATGGATAAAATTGTCCCCTCAGACTGGAAGGAAAGATATCCTAATATTCCACCTTTCAAACTCTTTACCAGAAATGGACAAAGTATGCATGAAATTACTGCTTTCTGTGTGTTGTGCAGAGGCATATTTACAATTTTAATAACCAGTGAGTGAGACCCGAGCGCCTTCATAAAGAGAGATTATATTATAAATAAATATCCCTTATGAGCAGCCTCCGCCGCACAAGGCTTTCCGTCAAACAGCGTTAATAAAGGGGAAAAATGGAAATGGCTTGGCGTTGTTGCTGCTGATTCAGAAACGGGTAAAGGAGATGAGAGGGGAAACTCCTCAAGAATTTGGATTTTTTATGTGTGCATATAGTCATTAGGGATGTGCACAGAACTGCCGACAGTGCACTGTTGCTGGAACCAGTGTCCACTTACTGCTCTTGATGACTCCTTAGCAGATTATGTGCAGAAATTGCTGAGAGGCACAACTCGCTCCACACCTTCCCATTGTTGAACAACGACCATGTCATGCCAAAAGGAGAGAGGCTGCACAATCTCATAGTACAGCAATTTCAGCAGTCATACTTAAAAAAAAAAAAGCCATGTTTGTTTGGACTTGCAATGACCTGAGCTCTCTCCAGAGTAGGTTGTACACAGCTTGGGATCACATCTGTTTCTAACTCTGCTGTGTTAACAAATTGCTGATGTAAAGGGAGAGGTGAGGGTTTAGATAGATAGATAGATAGATAGATAGATAGATAGATAGATAGATAGATAGATAGATAGATAGATAGATAGATAGATAGATAGATAGATCAAATAAACCCTCAGTTCTGTGTGAGAACTGCAAGACTGTCCCAAGAATGACACCTGGCATGGACCTTCACCCAAAGAGTAATTAACACATGAAACTCACTGCTGCAGGAAGTGGTGGCATGGTGGCTACAAGCACAGACAACTTCAAGAGGGGACTGGATAAACACATGGAGCAAAGGCCCATCAGTGGCTATTAGCCACAAGGTATAGATGGAACAGCATTTCGTGCACCTCGGCATTTAGTTTTGCCAGCCACATGACCACAGAAACGTCTTTGGACAGTGCTGGCTCTTCGGCTTGGAAATGGAGATGAGCACAGCCCCCTAGAGTAGGATTTGACTAGCTTACGAGCAAGGGGATCCTTTACCTTTGCCTATAGATGGAACACTCTGTCTGGGGCAGTGATGCTCTATGTTCTTGGTGCTTGGGAGGACGTCTGGAGTTCTGTCCCCATTGCTGGACCTCCTGGGTACCTGGGTTTTGGGCACTGTGTGACACAGAGTGTCGGACTGGATGAGCCATTGGCCTGATCCAACATGGCTTCTCTTATGTTCTTATGATATAGTGGTTAGAGCGTTAGGCTTTTTGTTGTTGTCTTTGCCATGAAGTCACAGCTGACTTACATTGACCTTTTAGGGTTTTCAATGCAAGAGATGTTGAGAGGTGGTTTGCCATTGCTTGCCTCCATGTCATAGCCCTGGTATTCCTTGGTGGTCTCCCATCCAAATACTGACCAGGGCTGGTCCTGCTTAGCTTCTGAGAGCTGACAAGATTGGGCTAGCCTGGGGTATCTGGGACAGTCTGAGAAGTGAAACATGAAGTAGGTTGGGAGTTCCCAATGATGTAAGCCACTTTTGGTCCCCACTAGGGAGTAAAGTGGGATATTATATTGTATTGTAACATATTATAGCCATGGGATGAAGCACAGCAGTCAGGGGATCAAAAGGGGTTGACTCACTTGCACAGAGCAGCCCCCCACACACACAAATGATGTGACCCAATTGCCTATTTGTAAACTGGTAAGTGTTCTGGAATCCAAACATAATTGTTTCCAACATTTGAAAATGGTCAGAAAACTTCTAATCTGATAGTTATTCTGGCATCTTGCTTGCTTGTTTCATTTCCCAAGCTATGAGATGCAGGAAGGGCAGTGAACAGAGAGAGCAACAGCAGATATGGGTCTGAAAGGGATAATCGTCCGATCATTCTGTAAGGCAGATGGGACAATGCTTTGATTCTCCCAGTATCTGCAGTCCTGTCTGCCAGCATATGCAAGCAAAGCCTTTGCCTCTTCTCCTGTTGCAAGGAGGATTCCTGTCACTGGAGTGGTTAGCCAAATGTATCCAGAGGCCAGACCTCTGCTGTTATCCCTTTCCCTTTGCCCTACCTTACAGAGTTTGTAAGCAAAGCTTGGCTGCTGTTTAGATGATGGGGGGCATCACCCCAGAGAATTAAATAGGTCAGACAAATGAGTCTGTAGTTTATATAGAATCAGAAACCCCTCTCAAAGGTAGTGAGGCAGTTAAATGATTTGTGAAAAATAGAACTGCTATGCACATAAACGCCAATTAAAATGATCCTATTGGGTAGGAAGTTGAGGTAAATCTTCTGGTTGAATGACATCTCTATCAGGCATGTGTCTGCTAGATACCATCTCCCCTTATTACTCCTCTTGTTGCTTGTTGTTCAAATCAGCTAAATTAGTCTATGAGCCACTAGAAAAACTGGCTTTTGTGATAGTATTTACAAAGAGGCCTTGTTTAGATCTTGGTTAGCAAATTCCCATCTGCACATCCCTAAGCAGTGGCAGGATTTCTGTGGTCTGATCCCTGCAATTTTACAGGAATGGGGACCATAGTTAACAGCAGGGCTCTTTTTGTAGCAGGAACTCCTTTGCATATTAGGCGACACACCCCTAATGTAGCCAATCCTCCTAGAGCTTACAGTAGCCCCTGTAAGAAGAGTGCTGTAAACTCTTGGAGGATTGGCCATATTAGGGGCATGTCGCCTGATATTCAAAGAAGTTCCTGCTACAAAAAGAGCCCTGGTTAACAGCAAATTGAAACCCAAACCTCTCCAACCTAGAAAGCCATGTTATTTTCAATCAGAAGAGCAGAATAAATAAGTATATAATGTAAATTTCAAAACTATTCAATAATGAGACACAACAACAGTTTAGCGAATAAAAGTGGATGGAAAACGTATCAGTGAAGGTAAAAAGAGATGCTAGGTTGGGTGCCCAGACTTTGAAGAATGCAAATAGGATATAGGCCAGCAATAAAGCAGAGACCACCACCACCACCACCCTGATCACTTATTTCAGAGCTGATTGAGCAAAATAGTTTTATTCAGCTGGAAAATGAGCTGGGTTATGGTGTTACGGTAGGAAACAGAAAGGTTCTTTAAAAAGTATTCAAAGCCAAAGTTTACTTTTTTTGCTTGCTTGTATTTGGGTGAGAGGGGGAAGGCGGCATGGTCCCAATCTCACCAGATCTCAAAAGCTAAGCCCAGTCAGTACTTGGAAAGGAGACCACCGAGGAAGACTCTGCAGAGGAAGGCCATGGCAGACCACCTCTGCTTCTCCCTTGCCTTGAAACCTATAAGTTGCTATAAGTTGCCTGCAACTCAATGGCACTTTACACACACACACATATATTTGGGTGAAGACATACACTATAGCATTCTCTCAATCCTTTTAGTTTGTTTTTTAGCACCTGCGGATTTTTTCCCCTCATTTGCTAGCAGAGCAAAGCAAAGCAGTGAGTAGGCACAGGTAACAACTGTCAGAGGGTGATAGAAACGGAAAGCTGTCTGTCGGGAAATTTCCATAAGAACTTTGAGTCTTAGAAATGCATGAGAATTGTTTTACCCTTTGTGTCTCAGATGGCAGAGAGTGGCTGCGGTCACACAGAAGGGAGAAGAGGCGGGCAGGAAGCGAGGCTGCTTGCCCCGGCTGCAGTGACGCGCGTTTGTGCGATCATACTTCCCACTGCGCGCCCCGCAGTTCCCAATGACAGTAGGTTTTCGTCGGTAGCTTTTAACCACGCTCCTGTGGTGTGAAATGACGCCCTGCCAACAACTCCGGGACACCAGACAGATGTGTCTGTCTGATCGCATCTCTTTAATCCACGGGGGAATCGCATGTCTGCCGTGGCTTCTGGTAAGTATGACCGCACCCACAGTCTGGTATCTTGCTACTTATAGGGCATCTTCTTCTTTTCTTGGGTCCATTGGCACAAGCTCATATTTATTTATGGAGACCATGCAAAGAATCAGGGCTGCAGAGAGCTAACTCAGTTCCTGGGGCAAAATGTAGCCTTTGGTCCCTCCTGCACCCCTCTCCAATGCTGTCTGTGGGGAAATGGAACTGGCAAGACTTTGTTTCAGCTCACAGGGGAGTGAGGAAGTCACTTAGGCCCCTTTCTGCAACCATATTTTGCCTCGGTCTCTGAGCGCATCCTAGTCTCCCATTCTGCATTTCCTCCTGCTGTCACTTTCGCTTTGTTTCAGGGCTCTCTCTTGTTTCTGCATTTGTTTTACAGGAATCTGCATTCAGACCGCTTCCAGCACACTGCTGCCCCGCAGCTACCGAAACTCCCTTTGCAGTGATTCTTCCTTCTCATCCGCTTTCAAATTGCTAATCCTTTCTAAAGTAGAATTGTTTCTGGGGATATTTAAATACTGCCCACTGCCCTCCCCTCCCCCCCATTTCTACCTTTCTCTCTTTAGGTTGACGCCCCCTCCCTTTTCTCACTCTCCGGAGACAAAAGTGTCCTCCCACTCAGGCAAACTTTTAAAAAGCCAGAGGGAGCATAAGAAGGAATCTCTCCTTATAAATAATTATCTTTTGGTTTCGCAAGATTCCATGTGCTCCCATTGGCTGTAAAATGCCCTCCCTCAGCCATTGGCCCATCAGCCGCCACTCAAGAGTACTCGCGTGCCATTGGCCGCGTGCTGGGTCTGCTCCTCTTCCCCACCCACTCCCCCTGGCAGACAGCTCTCTCTCCTGAGGAAGACAGTTCTCTTGACTCCTGTGAGGGACTGTCCCCTCAGTGGCTGTTGGTAGGCAGCCAAGCTGGGTTCTGTGAGTAAAAAAACAAAGGACTTTCAGCTTAACCCCCTCCCCTGCCCATAACTCCCTCCCCAATGGCCACTTTCCTGTCAGAATAAATGGAAAAAGGCTCTTTCTCCTGCTTAGCTTCAGCATGGCTGGCTGGCTAACGAGGTGGGCCAGAGACCATCAGACCATTTTCTTCAACTCCCCGCTGTGCGGCTGACTTTCCCCTAGGGCTGCCAATCTCCAGGTGGGACCTGGAGATCTCCCACTGTTACAGTTGACCTCCAGATGACAGAGATCAGTTCCCCGGGAGAAAATGGTTGCTTTGGAGGGTAGACTCTATGGCATTATACCCTGCTGAGTCCTTCCACACACACCCAAATGCTGCCCTCCACAGGATCCACCCCCCCAAATCTCCAGGTATTTCCCTAATCAGAGTTGGCACCTGTACTTTCTCCTCTGTCAGTAAAAGGCCCTTTCCACACCTATGTTGGCCTTAGGGAGAAAACTCATTGGGCCCTGTCCTGATCAGGTTGCCAACTCCAGGTGGGGAATTCCTGGAGATTTGAGGGATGGAGCCTGGAGAGGGTGAGGTTTGAGGAGGGGTGGCACCTCAGACAGGTACAATGCCATAGACTCCACCCTCCAATCCAGCCATTCCCAGATGGGGAACCATTGTTGCCAATCTCCAGGTGGGGGCTGGAGATCACTCAAAATTACAACTGCTCTGTAGGAGGGATGGGGGAGGAGCTGGAAAACTAAAGGTAGGTTGATGGTTGGCTGGATGGGAGATAGGGTTGTCAACTCCAGGTTGGGAAATTCCTGGAGATTTGAGGGGTCGAACCTGGACAAGGTGAGTGTTGAGGAGGGGTGGGACCTCAGACAGGTACAATGCCATAGACTCCACCCTCCAAACCAGCCACTCCCTTCTGGGGAACCACCGTTACCAATCTTGGGGGTGGGCTGGAGATCATTCAAAATTACTACTGCTCTTCAGGTAGCAAAGATCAATTCCTATGGAGAAAATGGTGGACTCTGTCATTATACCCTGCTGAGATTGCCACAGCAAATTGTCACTGAGTGCCCAAAGCCAGGGCACTCTCCCAGAGCCTCTTTCTAGAGCCCATTGTATTTATTTCCACAACGGGCCTTATTCCTAGTCAGTAAATATAAAGGAATCGGGGATTCCCTGCTCCCAAATGGGTGTCGGTCCTGCGCGTGTGGGCCTGGATTTCCCCCCTCCCTTCCCTTTCTTTTTGTAGAATCACAGAGGGAGGGAGGGTGGATGTGGCAGCCAGTTAGCTCAAAAAATGTGGGTTTTGCTTGTAGTTGCAGAATGCGGGGGGGGGACCAGTGAAGAGGGAATGTGTGCAACTATGAAGCCAACCCTTAAGGCTTGACTCCTTGGATTCTCTGGAGCAAGCTGTCAATGCAGAAAGGGCCTTAGTTGCCTCAGATCTCCTGTCCAGCCAGACTTCTGTCTCTTGACTCTCAAAATCTACACACCCTCTGGGTATAGGGTTGCTGAGGTGCCAGTGGGGGTGAGGGATCTCCTGCCTCCAGCAAGCCCTTCCTGCCGCCACTCAGCTGGGTGGCGGGAGAAAAACGAGAGGGGGGGGGAGCACCAGCATCCCAGCACACTGATGTCACTTCTGGCATGAAGTTATAAAGTTACAGAAGTTCCAATCTTTGGTTTCCTTTGGATGTGACAGCTCTGTAGACATACTGTGTTTCTGTAATATTTTTAGAACATACCTGGAAACAAAAAGGCCTCTAAAGAAGTAGGTCCACTCCCCCACATTAGATGTTCAAAGAGACACCCTGCACCCTGAGATGTTTTGCCTTCAGCCATTTCATGCCTCCCTCTACCTCCCTTTCTGTGTTTCAGCCCCAAATCATCTTCTTCACATATACCTCTATGGCAAGAGACTTCCTGCCCTGGACACCCTGTTCCTGTCACCACTTGAAAGCATGAACCAGAAGTACTGTCATCACATCAGTGAGACACTCTAGGATTCACCAAGAATTCGATGGTGAAAGCCCATTGGTGAATCCTTGAGTTACCCCAAGACAGCTTTATTAAATAAATATCCTGCCTTTGCTTTGATTTGGGAATTAGCTACAAAAGCAAAACTAGCAAGAAGCTGGGCTACAGCATGGATCTGCTATCATTTTTACCGAGATTTTACCTTTAGACCCTTTTTACCCTTAGACTCTTAGTTTAAGGCAATAACCAGTCCAAATTGTTTTACCTTTAGACCCTTAATTAGTTTAGACACAAAAGTTGTACCTTTAGACCCTAAGTTTAAGGCAATAACCAGTCCAAATTGTAACAGAAATGGGTTTTATTTAAATAATAATAATAATAATCTAGATATTTACATTCAGATGAGACTGCAAGCATACAAGAAGATATAGAAAGTGGTTAGCAGACAACACAGAGGAGGTTGGGGAATATCAGGGCAATACTATACCTATCCTGAAGAGATGAAGGAATCCAAGGTATGATGAGAGGAGATGTGTGGACCAACCAGCCAGACCACAGAGGACCTGAGTTCTGCTCAGGGATATTAGCTTTGTGCACACCCAGCTAAAATCATACTGGGCATGTGCAAGACTGGGTGTATTTATACCCCAAAATGTATCCTGAAAGCATGTAAAACTGTGATACCTAGTTTCACAATGGATTGATGGGATTCCCACTGTGGAATAATAGGGTAATCTGGTGTTTCCCTGGTACCAGACAAAAGAGGAGAAGATCCTTAATGTCTAACAAGATGAAGCTGAATGGATGACCATTCTACAGAAATACAGAGTCAATGTTTCCTTTGATGGGTCTGGCATAGGTGAGAGAAATGCAGATATCTTGAACAGATAGGTGCAGAAATGTAAGGCTTACCAAGAGGTATTTCTTGAGTTCCAGGGTGTGAAAGGATTTGGGACAGGAAACATACAACATATTCTAATCATGACAGAGACACAGTGACCAGTGGCTTATCAACTCTGTCTGCCTGTGCATTTGACAAACAAAAGACCTGGCATCTGGTCAGGAGAAGATGCTTGAGGCAAGAGCTTAGGTCTGTCCATCCTTCATGGACTGAGCAGAGAAGGGGGGTTGCATGGAAAATGCCTGACTATGCAGCTAGCCTGGCACTTGGCCTAAGTTTTCCCAGCTAAAATGGGGTCCTCCTAGCCTCCCAACAAAAAGCCACTGTTTAAGCCAAGCCTGGCTTTATGAGATCACTTCTTGTGGAGGTTGAGATGTTGTTTTGGGGTGTTTCTCTCTCAGGAAAAACCACCCCCGGTACTGGATCTGTTCTACTGGTTACACTACAGCATCATAATGTCAGCACAATGTTGTTCAGGTACATTCCCCCCCCCCCATTTTGTCTCCCACCCGGTACTATTGCTGGACTGGCAACCCTAGTAGAAGGAGGAGGAGAAGGAGAAATTGGATTTACACCCCGCCCTTCACTTGGAGTTTCAGAGCCACTCACAAACCCCTTTCCCTTCCCCTCCCCACAGCAGACACCCTGTGAGGTAAGCAGGGCTGAGAGAGCTGTTTCCAGAAATGTCCTTGAGAGAACACCTCTGAAAGATCTTATGACTGACCCAAGGTTACACCATCAGCTGCATGTGGAGGAGTGGGGAATCAAACCCGGTTCTCCCAGATTAGAGTCCACACACTTAACCACTGCACCAAACTGGCTCTCCAGTGGCACCCACTGGAGGGGTGACACTTTGCCATGTTCTGAAAGGCATCCCAATTCAAGGTACCATTTCCTAATAATTTGGTCCCACTGTTAAAACATCCAGAGCTGTTGAAGAACAGTCAGTTCCCAGGCACTTTAGGCCAAACCATATTGAGAGGCCCAATTCACACTGATCAGACAGCTAACTTTCAATCATAATTTACAGAGAATACAGAAGCAGGTAGTATACAAAGATTTATTTGGAAATCCTTAAATCCTTTATATATTGAGACAGTGAGAATGAACTGCAGACGGGAAGCTGTATTAAGAGATAAAAGGCTTCCTACACGCATGCACACCCCTTCCCTGCATATTTGCTTTCAGTGTGATTCTTCTTACAACGAGTCCATATCTCTTTTCTTTTTGGACTGGACATCAGGACTGGCCAATCTCCCCATAAATATAATGGACCCTAAGCATAAAGAAGAAAAAATATGTTGTTCAGATGTCAGTTTAATAATATAAGCATCAAGTTACAACTTTTAGTGAAAGAAACACAATGCCAGAAATCCTAAGCGAAAGTATCCCCGATAGATGGCTGTCTAGACTTCCAATAAAGGGAGAGTTCTCTTTCCTCCAAGTAACTGGTTCCATTGTTGAAATTGGTTTACCTTTAAGTAGTTTCTTCTAACGTTCAGCATAAATCTTTTTCTTTTGCTGCCAAGTCACAACTGATTTATGGCGACCCCATACAGTGTTCCAGGCAAGAGACATTCAGAGGTGGTTTGCCGTTGCCTGCCTCTGTACAGCAACCCTGGTCTTTATTGGTGGTCTCCCATCCAAATACTAGCCAGGGTCTACACTGCTTAGCTTCTGAGATCTGATAAGACAGGCTTAGCCTGGGCTACCTAGGTCAGAACTCAGCAGAAATCTACTTATATGATGAAGTGTAAAGTGTATCTCTGAATCTGAAGAATCTCTATCTGCAGAAGTGAGCAGTGACTCACGAACACTCATACCCTGCCACAAGTTTTGTTAGTCTTTAAGGTGCTGCTGGACTCTTGCTCTTTTCTACAGAAATCTGCTATCATGTAAATTAAGTCCAGAACTAGTCTTCCTTTCTGGAGCAGCAGAGAGGGTCTTTGCCCTCTTCTATAAGACATCCCTTCAGGTCTTTAGAAGAACAGTAGATTTTTACACACCACTTTTCTCTAACCTAAAAAGTCTCAAAGTAGCTTACAATTGCCATCCCTTCTTCTCCCCACAGCAATCACCTTTTGAGGTAGGTGGGGCTGAGAGAGCTCTGACAGAACTGGGACTGCTCCAAGGTCACCCAGCAGGCTTCATGAGGAGATATGGGGAATCAAACCCAGTTCTCCAGGTTAGGTTCCACCACTCCTAGCAAGGGATGTGCATTTGGTTTGGACGAACCAAAAAACCCCCACCAAATAATGCCCATTCAGCGTTATTCAGGCATGCCAAAAGCCAACTCAGATTCTCTAATCTGATTTGGCTGGCCTAACAGGGATTCCCTAAATGGATGCCATATATTTGGCATTCATTCGGGGAATCCCTTTACTGGACAGGGAAGGGAAAGTGTTTAAACTTTAAATACTTGCCCTTCCTTATGTGGCTCATGCCGCCTCTGAAGCATGACTCCTTGGCCAAGGGAAGGTATTTAAACTTCAAATATCTTCCCTTAGCTGGGAAGTCAAGCCATGTAGGCAGCACGAGGCCCAGAAGCAAAGGAAAGTGTTTTAAATTTACACACTTTCCCTTCCCCTTCCACTTCCACTTCAATGGGTGGGTGGGGGAAGGCATGGGGAGGCATGTTTAAATACCTCCTCAATCTTTTTTCCCTTCTTCAGCTGGCATGTGGCCAGCTGGAAAAGGGAGGGAAATCAGGGAGGCATTACCCCCCCCAAAAAGTAGCTCAGGGAGGTAGAGGCAACACACTCCCTTCATTGAAGATAAGGCAATTTCCCTTCCCTTCAGTGATAGGAACCTCCCCCCCTTCAAGGGTGGGATTATTATGCCCTATGGGGACAGTATCCATAGGGTATAACTGAGCCAAATAAATTTGGCTAGTCTGATAATTCCCAAACCCCAGTATTATGCTGATACTGGGATTCAGGAGTATTGGCAAATACCAACATTTTTCATGTTTGGTAGATCAGAACCTGGAAAAATCTGATTTTTTGTGGGGCTGCACACCCCTATTCTTAACCACTACACCACACTGGCTTTGTGATGAGTTTGAAGAGTACTGTCATGAGTCAGTCAGCTGCCTCCTCCTCTGAGGATAAGGATATGGAAGAATCAGGCCCTACACTGGTGGAATGGCAGTATTGTGGGTACTGGCTCTGCTGAGGTTGACTATTCCTCCTCTGGAGTCAGCCCAGAAGAAGAACCCTCAACAGCACCTGGGGGAGAAGAGGCTCCAGCAGCTACCCAGGAGGTACAGTCAGAAGGAGAGACTAATCCAGAGCCTGGCCCAGCACCCCCAGTTGAAGACACCCCAAGGCCAGAATCCTTACCTTGTTCTCCTGAGTGCCCCAGATGCAGGGCAGGCCAGAGGCTGAATATGCAAGAGCGAAGGAAGAGTGCCAGGCTGCAGCTCTTGCAAAAGCAATGGGAGGAGGTGTGAGTCTTGGCAGGGCTTTTTTTGTAGAAAAAGCCCAGCAGGAACTTATTAGCATAATAGGTCACATCCAACAGCAGAAACTCATTAGTATATTAGGCCACACCCCCATGTTACCAGAAGTGTGGTCATCCAGCCACATCCACCTTTTGCTTCTTATTAGAACATAAGAACATAAGAGAAGCCAATGCTGAATCAGGCCAATGGCCCATCTAGTCCAACACTCTGTCACACAGCGGCCAAAATATACCACGTGCCATCAGAAAGTCCAGCAGTGTTTGTTGTCAAAAACCCAAGGCTTTTTTGTAGCAGGAACTCCTTTGCATGTTAGACCACACACCCCTAATGTAGCCAGTCCTAATGAGTATCTGCTGTTGGGTGTGGCCTGTTATGCTAACTCAGGAACCAGCCAGAACTCCATTCCTGTGCATTCCTGCCCAAAAATAGCCCTGAGTCTTGGCAGATTGACTCCTAGGGAAGGGAGGATTTGTTCATAAACACCCCACCCACCTGCCTCAGCGTGGTAGCAACAGTGCATGCTCAGATCCACTCCTGGCTTGTAGCAACTGCTCCTTGCTCCCCACCCCTCCAACCTTGGGCTGATTTCCCAGCTCTCTGACCCTTGGCTCTGTTACTTGACTTGATTCCGGACTGCATCTTCAGTTTCCATGTGTGGTCACTGTGATAACCAGCTGAGCCAGTACAGCCAGCCTGAACAGCCAGGGGTAGAGGCAAAGCCAGCAAAAGATGTGTCAGGCAATGAGGGTTGCTCATTCTGGTTGGAGATGAAAGAAGTGGGACAAAAGTCAAAGTGCTAGTCACCACCTGTATCTCCCAAACCAGCTGCACATAGGAGACACTGGAAACATTTGACAGCTCAGGAGAGATGGAGTGCCTAGCTAATTGCTCAGTGGTGGTCAGCACTACAGGAGCAGGAGTCACATGTCAATGAGAAGTGACACCTGTGCTTTGGGGATGAGTCAGCTACTTAGGCTGATAAAAGGAAGACACTGACAAAGCTCAGCGTGGAAGCAATTCTGCTTGTCATCCCTCTGTGAGCTGGTTACTCAGCAAACAAACTTCTGCCTTGAATTCTGTTCTGCTTTTCAGCTAGGAATCTGTACCCTGTCTTCTGCCTTGAATCCCGAACTCCCGACTTCCTTGTTTCCCCAGCCCCGTGGATGAAACCTTTGGCTTTCTGACTCCATGCTGGTTTGTTGACCTTGCTCTTATTGCTTTCCTTGAATTCTTGTGTTTGCATTTGTGTGTCCTGGAAACCCCAGGTAGAGTAAAAGTTGTCAGGCTCTGCTCTGAATGTGAGATTTGTTTGCTTGATTATAACTGTGTGTGTATTCTGGAGGCTCATGTTGAGTAGACATCAGGCCTGGCCTTTGACACAACAAGTACAGTCATATCCCTGCTCATTTCTCTTCCAGAAAACCTGTTCCATCAACATTTCTGAAAGACGTGTTTCTCAGACTTCCAGCAATCTGTGTTACCCTTACTATTTGGTTGTAATCCTTAAAACAGGAGGGAAGACAGCATGGTATAGCCCGATCTTGTCAGATCTCAGAAGCTAAGCAGGGCTGGTACTTGGACAGGGGACCATCAAGGAAGGCTCTATGGGGGAAAGCTTTGGCAAGCGACCTTTGTTTCTCAATTGCCTTAAAATCCTTTACCAGGGTTGCCATAAATTGGCTATGACTTGATGGCCCTTGCATCCTTATGTAATCCTTAAAATAACTATGTCAGCTGGGATGGCTAAGGCTGAGAGGGAGTAGTTTGCCTATATCCATCAGGTGAGCTCTACTCAAAAGCAAAAAACTGGTTTGGCTAACATGAAGGAGGATAGGTAAGATTTTAGTCCCCCAAGACAAAAATAAGACAATGAACCTATTTTCATTTTTAATCTCTCTGTAACCTTTCCTTGTCATACACCTAATTATGCCAAAGAAATGTTTTGACATTACTGACATTCAGGTGCCAAACGCTGAGATTATAATAAATTCTCTTCCATTACAGAACAAAAAAATCATTAAAATACATTTATATCCAGGTCAATGGATGAGCTACAGCAATTTTTTTATTGCTTAGAGCCCTTGGTCTGTTCTGTAGGAGTCTGTAGAAGTCTATGCCTTCTGGAACATCATATTCCTCCCTTCTGAGGTTTATTTTGATGTAGTGGTTAAGAGTGTGGACTCTAATGTGGGAGAACCGGGTTTGATTCCCCACTCCTCCACATGGAGCCAGCTTGGTGACCATGGGTTCTTTCAGAGCTGCTCTCTCAAGGGCAGTTCTCGAGAGAGCTTTCTCAGCCCCACCTACCTCACAGGGTGTTGATAGTGGGGAGGGGAAGGGAAAGGGATTGTAACCCGCTCTGAGATTCCTTCAAGTAGTGAAGGGTGGGGTATAAATCCAATTTCTTCCTCTTCTTCTTCTTCCATTTTTTTAAACTTGTTTCTGACTTTTGGATAATGAAAATGAATGGGGGGAAACAACCAATTAAATAGTTTATTCATTTCCATTAATTTATCTGGAGTTTGGCACTTTGGGTTACAGAGTTCAAGGGTAGTCCAGTGACTTCCTGATGCCATTTCAGGTCAGCAAAATGTTGTGTGACTCTGGGACAGACTGGTCAGACCCAGAAACAATGTACTGTGTTAACCCTGTAGTGTCTGACAGTTTCCCAGTTCACGTCTTAAGCCACACCATTCTGATAGTTGTAATTTGGTCTGGGTCCTATGAGGAGCCTATAAAGTTTTTCTTTAAAAGGGCTGTTAGTTGAAAATTAGCAAGAGAAAAATAGAGTTCCACATGGTAAGGGCCTCTGGAGGGGAGAAGCGGAAAGTGGAATGCATAGGCTTGCCAGCCCTCCAGATGGTAGCTCAAGATCTTCCGGGATTACAACTGATTTCCAAGTGACAGGGATAAGTTCACCTGAAGAAAATGGCCACTTTGGAAGGTGGAGCCTATGACATACTCTGCTAAGGTCCCTCCCCTCCCCAAGCTCCACCCTCCTCAGGCTCCACCCCCAAAATCTCCAGGTGTTTCCCAGCCCAGAACTGGCAACCCTAGGAATACAAGAGCTGCCTGGCCTCACCTTCCTTCCCTATTATGGACTGTAACTCTGTCACCAACATCTGTTTGCAGGGATGCCAGCAGAGGGGTAGTGTTGCCAACCTCCAGGTGGTGGCTAAAGATCTCCTGGATGGCTCCTTTGGAAGGTGGAGTGTATAGCATTATACACCGCTAAGGTCCCCAAACCCCACCCTCCCCAGACTTGACCTCCCAATACTCCAGATATTTCCCAACTCAGAGCTGGCAACCCTGAGGGGGGAGGGGGGTATAAAATTCCCAGGGCCCAAGTCAGCTTGAGGGCCCAGTGAAGCTGGAATCATCCAATGTATTTCTGTTGCAACACAGCCACTAGGGACACAAACAAGGCAAAACAGAGCCAAGAAGAGAAGAAGAGAGAGAGAAGAGATTGGATTTATACCCCGCCCTTCACTCAGAGTCTCAGAGTGGTTTACAGTCTCCTTTCTCTTCCCCTCCCCACAACAGACATCCTGTGAGGTAGGTGGGGCTGAGAGAGCTCTTGAGAGGACTGCTCATGAGAGAACAGCTCTGAGAGAACTGTGACTGACCCAAGGTCATGCCAGCAGCTGCATGTGAAGGAGTGGGGAATCAAGCCCAGTTCTCTCAGATTAGAGTCTGTGCTCTTAACCACTGCACCAAACTGGCTCTCCAAACAGATGGTGTGGCTTCTTGCTGATGTTTGCCACCCTTTTTTTAGCAGCTTTTTGAAAGAAAAACATGGCTACAAAGTTTTTACATACAAGGCTGAGGCAAAAAATTTACCTACCATGAGATGTTGCTGAACCCATCCACCAACCTGGTATGCCTTCATTTCTTTCTCCTCCGACCAACTAAGTTTTCTGTGTTTGCCTCCTCCCCCTTCCCAGCCTAATTCCTTCTTATCCATACTCTGGCTGGCAAATTAAAGCATACTTAACAGTAGAACAGGAAAGCTCTATCCATAATGAACCATGTGGATATGTGTGTCGAGTTAACATTTCCCAAATATCTGTCAAAGTAATGCAAGGGTGATTTCCCTCGCCACCCACACACACACAAACGCTTTACATGCATTGTGATCTTATTGATCTGTATGTTATAAATGTGGAATGGTGGATGCCTTAGCTTCAGTTTATATCAAAGCAAACGATCCTCTGTCTTAAATAGGTGACTGTAATTTGTATTTGTGGTTTTAAAATACATCTTGTCTTAGACTTAGTTAAAGGACATGTGAAGTCTGAGGTTAGAAGTCAGAACGAGAAGTGTATCCTATATTGGTAGATGTGTGTGTGTGCGCAAATATAAAATACAAAATCAGACACAAGGCCAAGAGAGAAATATCGAGAGACAAGGGTGTGCACACCGAGTAGCTGATACAGAGAATCCTCAGGGCTGATACAAAGAGAACGGGGGAGATCTGAGAATCTGTAATAAACAGAAGAGGAGGGCATTTTTGGCAGGAACAGCTTGGCTGGAACAAGGTGAGGAAAGCTGGCATGCTTCCGCTACGCAATTATGAATGCTTATATAGAAATATAACCTACCTAAGTATAGAGGCTTATAAACTACCGAATGATATGAAGTAAAATCTATTCTTTAATAAACCTGTTCCCTTTCCTTTAATATTTCCAACCTAATGAACAAATATTACTCCACTCACAGTAATAGAAAGCCAAGTGATTTGCTTTTCTTTGATATTTGTTTTGGATCAGGGCCAGATGGTGGCAGCCCTGTTTGTTTGGCTTTGTACTCTAAACTCCAAACCAGAAGTTTCCTTAGTAAAGTTTGTTCATCCTGGATACTAGTCCAGCACTTTTAACCACTACACGATGGACCATCCTTCAGTACCCTTTTCTTCTTCTGGATGTCAATGTCAATCAGTCAACCTTTTTTTTGGCATAGATAAAATACAGCATTGTCTAAATTATGGACATGCCAAAACACAACCTTATCATATCACTAGTGTGGAGTAGGGATGCCAGCCTCCAGGTGGGGCCTGGGGATCCCTCAGAATTACAGCTCATCTCCAGACTATGGAGAACAGTTCCCCTGGAGAAAATGGCTGCTTTGGAGGGTGGACTCTATGGCATACCCCACTGAGGTCCCTGCCCTCCCCAGGCTCCATCTCCAAATCTTCAGGAGTTTCCCAACCTGGATCTGGCTGTCCTACCTCCCATCCTCTGCCAGTGACCAGGAGGAACCTGGCAACCCTAGTGTGGAGAATTATGAAAGGTCAGGGAGGTAGGCAGGGGGCAATCTCCCTTTCTGATGATGCTGAATTCAAGGGTTACACAATGACGCCAATTGCCAGGAAATATTTATTTTGCACAAAATACAACTAAGTTGGGGATCTCTATCCAAAACTATGGTAATGGCCATTAGTTCAGAATTTTTTTTAAGGGTTAGGCAAATTCATAAAGAATAGATTTGTCATCAGCTGTGGATTGTGACAGGTGAAAATTCTATCCACAGAAGTCTTCTGAATATCCAGTGATGGGTGGCAAGGCAAACCTGTCTGTAGGCTTCAGGTACTCCTTGTCACCCTTCAAAGCTTATCTGGCTGGCTGATTGTTAGAATGCTGGACTAGATGGACTTTGGCTTAGCCTACCAAGGAGGAAGCTATAGCTCCATGGTAGAGCATATACTTTGCATGTAGAAGGTCCAAGGTTCAGTTCTTGGTGTCTCCATGAACACATGAAGCTGCCTTATACTGAATCAGACCTTTGGTCCATCAAAATCACTGTTGTCTACTGAGACTGGCAGTGGTTTTCCAGGGTCTCAGGCTAAGGTCTTTCTCATCAACTACTACCTGATCCTTTTAACAGGAGATACTGAGGATTGAACCTGGGACCTTCTGCATGCCGAGCAGATGCTCTGCCACTGAGCTACAGTGAGGAACAAACATGCTCTCCAGTAGTAAGTATTGGAAAGACCATGAAGAGCAGCTGCCAGCCACAGCAGGCAATACTCTTTTCTGGTTTTTTTGGGAGGGGTGTTGGGGTGTTGAGTAACTCTTACATTTGCATGATCCTGAGTCCTAGTTGTAATTATGAAGCATTCTCCCACTGGTTAACTCATAGTTTCTCTCAAGTTGGTTTAACCATTGCTTCGTGAGAGGCGCTAACCAGCATGCCAGAGACCACGCCTTGAATAATGTTCCTTTTCCTTAATTCAGTACTAAAGTCTAGCTATTAATCTCCCAGGCACGTCAGCTTGTGACATTGCAAGTTGCATGAAAAACACATAATGTGTTGTTGTTTACTTGATTCTGACTTTCTCCCCCACTGCTTTCTAATTATGGAAGGCTCAGAGCATGCATCATATACTCAGAGGTAGTTTTGCGCAAGGCAGGCTTGGAGGACTTTATCTTTTACTGCGAGAGACTGTTGACCTTGCCTCAGGCACAATTCCTTAATTTTTGTGTGTATGTGACTGCCTGTAGTCACCAAGGGACATTAGATTTCTTCACTTCGATGCTCAGAGAGCACTGGACAGAAATCACATTGATATAGTACTATTACAAGAACCTGGGCAATAGATGAGGTAGACTTTAATGGTCATACAATCATCAATGTGCTGGCAAGGCCCTCCAATGGCAAAGTCAAGGCCAGTTTATCCTGTGCAGCTTCTCCAAATGCATCTCCCTTGCCATGCTGAGATCCATTGGCTATAGCAATACTGGTGCCATTTTAATACAAAAAGTGATCCTATTTATATTCCCCCTTCTATCTCCAGATCAGATAGCTAATGGGCATTTCAGCTTGACCCTCACATTAACTAGACAGGGCCCCTTTTATCCTTGCAAGAAAGTACCTATCCATTTCTCAGAGCATACCTTTGCATCAGTAACCTTTGCCAATAGATAATTCTACACTGCACGTGGCTTGAATATATTTAAATACTGTGGGTTTGAGAGGGCTCCTGCAGTTGCCATGGCACCACCCTTTCTTCCTGAGTAGAAAAAAATAATTAAAAAGCTAAAGGCGTCTGGTACTTACTAAGTGTGGGCAAAAGTGGACAATCCTTGAGGAGGAATGGCACTTGGGTCCTAATAAGGTTTGCCAGCTCTGGATTCAGACATTCATGGAGATTAGAGTGTGGAGCCTGGAAAGGCAGGGTTTGGGGAGGGACCTCAGTTTTAACAGGGTATAATACTAAGGTTGCCAGGTCCACTTACCTGGTTGGCAGGGGCTCCCAATGCCCTTCTGGGAGACCAGAAATTATATCAGGTGACTTCCAGTAAAACTGAAAGTGTAGGCCCCGGCACGGTGACGTCACCCAGAAATGCCGTCATTATACTGGGGACATTGGGGGTGACGTTCTGGTTTTTGGGCAAAACTCTGTGGTAAATTTGGCTTCAAACCATAGAGTTTTGCCCACAAACCAGAAAGCCCACCCCAACATCCCCTATGTGATGACATCACTTCAGGGCCTGCACTTCCAGTTTTATTGGAAGTCACTCGGGAAGGTCAGTTGGGGGTGAGATTTCCCCCTGTCAGCCAGCTAACCAGTGGCAAGCAAGAGCCCAGTGAAAGCAGAGGTTCCCCTGCCTCTCACCACACCCCTTTTCTTCTCCCACCATCACCTCACATGAGCTGGAGCATCCCAATCTCTTTACCTCCTCTTTCTCCAGGTGTCTTTTAAAGACAGCATTGCTGGCCATTGTGGTTTCCCAAACCTTGACATCTGTCATGAATGAAGGAAGCCCTCTCTGACAAGTATAGCTTGTCCTGCTCTCTTTAAAGATGAATTCATTCAGCCACTAAAGCTGTCACATGGACCTCACACCCATTGCTGGAACCCGTCTTCTTAAGCTGAGCAGTTCCCAGCTGCAGCAGTGGGACTACAGAAGGACTGGCTCTCTCTGAGTCAGCTTGATGAAGACACTGCTTCCATCCACTCTGCTTGAAGCAGGCCCTTCCCAGTTCATGCCAATTCTCCCCTCCTACAGAAATCTCTAAATTGAAAACAGGAAAGCACGCTTGCAATTTAAAGGACTTTAGGGAGCTAAGTGGAAAAGACAATAATGCTAAGAAAAGTTGAAGGCAGTAGGAAAAGAGGAAGACCCAACATGTGATGGATGGACTCAGTCAAGGAAGCCACGAGGGCCCTCAGTTTGCAAGGCCTGAGCAAGGCTGTCAATGATGGGACGTTTTGGAGGAAATTATCTCACAGGGTCACCATAAGTCAGAAGCAACTCGACAGCACTTAACGCACACACACTGGGAGGGAACTGGCACTGGAGAACTTCTCCTTTAGGCTGCAAGGTGAAAGGCTGCTCAGTTTTTCTTTGGGACATGTCCCACCCCCACCCCCCATGCAGGCAAACAGACACAAAGGCTCCATTCAGACATAATGCAGAACTATGATTTAATTAAGCTAACCGTGCTTAGTGAGATCATCTGGACACGGGCCACTCGGATAACTATCGTTAGTTAGAGCCAAATTAAATGTGGCAGCTTCCACGGGTCCAACTTGTGGACACAGTCTCCATTGTAAAGAGATTTTAAAATGCCACAAATGGGATCTGCAATGCAGCGGGTTGGGGCACTCTTGTGTGTCCTCCCCATGCCTTTTCAAGTACCAAAACAGCTGTACCCACCCCACAGCTGTTCTGGTTCTTGAAAAGGGTTGAGGCTGGAAAAGAACACTTCTGCCTGCCACATTCCCTTGAGGCGTTTTTAATCTCTTCAAAGCCAAGGTGGCACCTGTTATGTCCTGAGACCAAGGGCTGGCGCCAGCCAGAGACAGCCGAGCTTCAATCCCGAAGACAGTAGGGACTAGGCTCCTGAAACACCAAGTAAGGAGCCAATAAGGTCTTTGGCGGGAGATTTGAATACACCAATAGAACATCGGGGCATCCCCCCCCTAACTGTATATAGTTGGCCACCCGGCCGTTAGTTGGTGTTCCTGATGTAAAGTACCAAACGTGTCTTTGCCTATGTCGTGGACTGAGTCCTGATGTATGGAACCCAGTACTTTACAGCACCCACCAGTTGAACCTCTGGATGCCATCACATCTACTGTCAAACCAGGATCTGAAACCATGGTTTGAAGTTGGCATATTAGCCCAAATTAGTCTCAACTATTGTTTCACACACGGTGTAAATGCAGACATCTCGGCTTCATTGGCTTTTTCCTGGTGTCCCCTCACATATTCTCTGGCCGCAGGCACACCAGGTCAGAGCTAAGCTGGTGAAAACAGCATTTGTCAAGGCAACCCAGGATCTGAGTGTCACCTGCAAGGCAAATCCTGGTTTCCCAAACACTAGCTAAGAGAAACCATAGTTCTACATGACATCTCAAACAAGCCAAGCACTCCTGCTTGAAAACTATGGCGATGGGGGGGAGGGGGGCTCAAAGTAAATCCTAGCTTTCCCTTCCAGGTGCCAAAATATACCACACAGCTTGCCTACAATTAGGGTTAGCAGCCTCCAGGTTACGTCTGGATATCTCCCAGAATTACAACTGAGCTCTAGACTACAGAGATGAATTCCCCTGGAGAAAATGGCTGCATTGGAGGGTAGACGCTATGGCACCCTGCTGACGTTCCTGCCCTCTTCAAGCCCCATCATCTCTAAGCCTCCACCCCCACATCTCCAGGAATTTCCCACCCCAGAAATGGCAACCCTAAAATGCAGATAAAATGCTAGCTCCTGAGTCTCTGATTGTATTACTTGCAGGTTACCAAGAGCTTTGCTAAGGTTTGTCTACCATTATGACAAATTATCAGTAATTTGATGTGGAAGTTTCTGTAACAAAAATACTGATTGTGTAATTGCTAAAAATAACAGTAATTTCCCCCTCTTTATTGCAGCCACTATTATTTCCTGAAAATGAGCTGTCACTCATCCTAATCCCCAATTTAAAGCAGCAGGTTAGTTTAGACAATTTGATTTTAGCAGAGATCATAAAACAGTGAAGCAGGAATTCCCCTCCCTCTTTTTGCACTAAGCACTGGTTGTTAAATGTTATAGAGCCAATAAAAAGGGATTTTCTTCCCTGTTTTCTCCTAAGGATATTATGCCAATGGCAGCCACACGGCTGCAGGATAGGGTTGCCAAGTATGTACCGTATTTCGGCAGGGGACACACAGTCCCCGGCCGGAACATTCCTCCGTGGAACACTCACGCCGCATGATGCCATCGCCAGGAAGTGACGCCGGGCGACACTCTGGCAATGGGGCTGGAAACTCGATGGTACCATCAAGTTTCCAGCCCCATTGCCAGAGTGTCGCCCGGCATTGCTTCTTGGCAATGGCATCATGTGCCGCATCTCCCCCCCCGGGAATGGTCCTGCCACGACGTATCCGTCCCCCGCCAAATTACGGTAAGTTCTTGGGAAGCCTGCTGTAGGATCTATTTAGAGTCCTACAGCCCCTCTTTCTTCACAAAGTATCCACAGATGCCATGAGTCTTCCAAAAATGGAAAATTTCTTGGGGGTCCACAGCCAACCAGATGTTTCCTGGGGTGTGTGTCTATGACACATGTAGTTTCAAGGGCTACATGTTTAAATGTGTGCAGTGAGAAGAACCAGATAGGTGGGCTACATCCTGATATCTCCAGGATGAGCACCAAAGGCATGCAGTGTAGGGTCAGTTTATGTTAACTGATCATCGTCTAATAATATTGGTGGTAGTAGTTCTACTACAGGTAGTAGTAGAGAGAAATGGTAGTAGCAGCCTCCCTACTTGCTACAGAATGGTTTCCTGGAGTAGACTTATGTCCTTCGCAACTGTGGTTTGGGCTCTCACTGAGAACCCATATTCACTCATTACATTTCTAGGTATAATAATGAATAATTAAGTGCTGTCAAGTTGCAACCAAGCTATGGCGACTGCTGATGGGGTTTTCAAGGCAACAGAGGAGCAGAAGTGATTTACCATTGGCTACCTCTGGACAGCAACCCCAGTCTTCCTTGGTGGTCTCCCGTCCAAGTACTAACCAATGGATGACCCTGCTTAAGCTTACCAGCTCTGGCTAGTCAGGGCTACTTAGTTTGCCATTTCTAAGTACTCATCTTTTAACAAGAAAAAATTAGTATGAGCACCACAAAAATATCAGGGAATGGGTACTGCTCCCTCTGAAGTATATAGTCGGTGACAAACCTTACTACATAAGGTGTGAAAGGGCCCTGAGGTAGATTTTTAGATCATTCACTTTGCCCTCTCCTTCCCAGTTATAAGTCAACTGCTTCTCTGGACATCTAGTCTCCCTTGACTTTAGCTCTCAACACACAATACATCCCTGTATAGTTAACAAGGGGGTAGAAATGAACACCCTGGCCCTGCCCTTTTACATAATTGTGGGCACAGCACCCATGCATGTATGAGTTCCATCCTCATGACTGGGAACAAGAGTCATGGAGATGAAGACACTGGGTTGAAATCTAGCCAACTTGTTCATTCAGTCTTACTCAATACCCTTCCATACCACCTGTATCCCACATGGCTTTTGTACATACCAAAATGGACACCCACATCAGGACATGCAGGCCATGTATTCTATTCCATGCCATGACTTCCTTCCTTTCCTTGCTTAAGGAGCCAGTTTGGTGTAGTGGTTAAGTGCACGGACTCTAATCTGGGAGAACCGGGTTTGATTCCCCACTCCTCCACTTGCAACTGCTGGATGACCTTGGGCAAGCCATAGTTCTCTCACAGCTGTTCTCTCATGAGCAGTCCTTGAAAGAGCTCTCTCAGCCCCACCTACCTCACAGGGTGTCTGTTGTGGGGAGGGGAAGGGAAAGGAATTTATAAGCTGCTCTGAGACTCCTTTGGGTAGTGAAAGGCAGGGTATAAATCCAATCTCTTCTTCTTCTAATATATTTCTCCATTCCCTCATCTCAGGGAACTGTGACTTGTAGCAACATACCTGTTGAATTATGCTTCAGGATAAAGAGGAACGGTCGGTTAGCCACAAACTGGTTCCGTGTCATGCTCATGATTGCTGCCACATGCATTCCTGCAATATATAGGGTTTATTTTAAAAAATACAGTCATTGCAAACAACATCGCCATACTAGCTTAACTGCAAAGACTGTTCCTCTCTTACCCCAAACTGTAACCTCTAATGATTTATTTTAAATATTTATACTTAGGGGATTCAAGGAGACTTGCATATGAAACTGACAAAAACACACAATTAAACAAAGATAGGTCCCGGTCACACGAGCAGGATACTGCACCGCTGAAGGGAGGCAAATTAGAGCTGGAGCAAAAAGATGCACGGTAGCGTGATCAGACGGGTCCCCGAGATCCTGCGCAGACGCCGATAGCTGGCAATCATACGGTGATGTTGAAGTGTATCAAAGGGTTTCGTTTTTGCAATCTTGCGCATGCGCAATCTTACATTTCTTCACATAGTGTGGGCCTTGGAAAAAACACATCTGGTGCGATGGGATGCATGCACGTGCTGGATGCACCAGATTAACTCCCCTTCCGTGATCCAACGCTCGCCTGCGACCTGCGTTTTCCGATTGCTACTACCCTTTTGCTGGTAGTTTTTACATCCGCTTCTTCGGGCCAATGGTATGGGTTGGTGACAGGTGCGCTATGCTTCCCAGATGTTTCTGTATGAGCATGCCCATTTGATGCAGCCTCAACCCGTCCATTTCATGGGGCAAATCCTCCTGTGTGACCAGGGCCATAGTAGAAACAAGTTCTGACACAGTGAGTGGTAGGAAATGAAGTCCCCCTGGGCTGATGTGGATTCTGGCAACAGGGACAACACAGGGGGCAAGCCACAGACTGAAAGCCAAGGACCAAGGACCCTTTGGCTCTTGCCCTTGGCCTTGTCCATCTTGGTCATGCACCAAAGTTGCACCCCTTTGGACAAGCACAGCCTCAAATTACCTGCAAAACTGGCTCCAAACTGTTTACCAGGCCTTTCACGCCTGCTTGAGGATCACATGACATGAAGCTGCTGTATACCAAATCACTCAGTGGTGTTCACAGAGACATCACCTTTAAGTCTGCAGGAAGCACCCATACAGAAACAGCCGCCTCTATCATAGGAGGATGGTTGGCTTAAAACCCCTCAACAATTTGTAATTGGCTCTTGCATCCCATAGCAGCCATCTTGTGCTGGCAACCACTCCCCCTTCTCAGTAGGGTTGCCAGGTCCCCTCAAAGTCCCCAGTGGGGGACTTTGGGGGGGCATTACTGGAGGGGACGGGGCATCCCTAACATGATAACATCACACTATGATAACATCATGTTGGGGAGCAGCACCCCGCCGCTCCCGGGGCATCCTTTAAACGCTGCTGGGGAGAGGTGGGGGGAGGTCGCACCACCTGCATTCCAAGCCCCTGCAGGTGCACAGCCCTCAACCACTTCCCAGCAGCATTTAAAGCCATTCTTTAAATGCTGCTGGGGAGAGGTGGGAAGAGGGCCCTCCAAATCGGGCAACCCCTGCCAAACTGGGGGGGTCTGACAACCCTACTTCTCAAAAGTGTCCATGGGCTCAGCAAGATTGGGGATCATTGAACTAAGGAGATGTTGAGGGAGTTAAGAACATAAGAAGAGTCCTGTTGCATCAGACCAGTGGTCTATCTCGTCCAGCATTCTGTCTCACAGAGTGGCTAACCAGTTACCTCCTGGCATGGTTTATGTGAGTTATTTGGGCAGTAGACAGCTGGAAAGAAGTAACAGGAATGAAGGCATAAGAGAAGATGACAGAGAATAAGACTGCAGTAGTCAAGGCGGGAAGAGGACTGGGGAATATACAGGCATGTGAGCTTCAGAGTCCATAGATGGGTTTTACTATGCCTTGCAGAAAGCAGTAAGTCACAGTACGGTTTGACAACAGACTGAATATGGAGAGTAGGAAAAGACTGAGAAATGAAAGATAAAAATCAAAGTTTCAAGAAGTTGGATGATGATGTTTCCTATGAATATGGAAAGCAATAGAGGAGGAGAAGATTTGGGAGGAAAAATGTTCAGTGAAGTCTTGAGCTTATAAACTCAAGCGATGATTTATAGTGAGCTGTGAATTTTTATGTGTCCCATAGAATTTTACCGATCTAGGACTGTGTGTTTTATAGAACAGGGTCATTTTGAAATAAGCTACATTTTCTAAACTGTAAGCTACCTAAAAAGGAGAGTTTGAGGTGTTGCCTGAATACAGAATGATTTTCAAGGGTGATGACGGCCCTCCCTGGCTGGGTGCAGTGCACAGAAGCATTTTTTAAACTCAAATATGCAATGTTGTTCCACATCTCCTCAGATAATTGGAGGCACCAGTGGTTGGGAGTGAGGAAGAAATAAAGGCAGCACAGTGCAGCCAATGAGAGAAGTTCAGAAGAGAAGACCATTCAAAATTAGGGTTGCCAGCTCTGAGTTTGGAAATTCCTAGACATTTGGGGCTGGGGGAGGTGGAATTTCAGACAGGGAGGGACCTCAGTGGGGTATAATATCTTGGAGTCCACATTGATGAACAAAAACTATTGAGGCAGACTCAGCATGGGTTCTGTAAGGGAAGATCTTGTCTCACTAACCTGTTAGTGTTTTTTGAGGGAGTGAACAAACATGTGGACAAGGGGGACCCAATAGATATTGTTTACCTTGACTTCCGGAAAGCTTTTGATACAGTTCCTCATCAAAGGCTCCTAAGTAAGCTCAATAGTCATGGGATAAAAGGACAAGTCCTCTTGTGGATCAAAAACTGGCTTATAAATAGGAAACAGAGAGTGAGTATAAATGGGAAAATTTCTCAGTGGAGGGTGGTAAGCAGTGGGGTACCACAAGGATCAGTACTTGGACCGATGCTTTTTAACTTGTTTATTAATGATTTGGAATTGGGAGTAAGCAGTGAAGTGGCTAAATTTGCAGATGACACGAAGTTGTTCAGGGTGGTGAAAACCAGGGAGGATTGTGAGGTACTCCAAAGGGATCTGTCGAGGATGGGTGAGTGGGCGTCAACGTGGCAAATGGGGTTCAATGTGGCCAAGTGCAAAGTGATGCACATTGGAGCCAAAAATCCTAAATATAAATACACGTTGATGGGATCTGAACTGGCAGAGACTGACCAAGAGAGAGATCTTGGAGTCATAGTAGATAACTCAATGAAAATGTCTAGACAGTGTGTAGCTGCAATAAAGAAGGCCAACGCTATGCTGGGGATCATTAGGAAGGGAATTGAAAACAAATCAGCCAGTATCATAATGCCCCTGTATAAATCATTGCTGCGACCTCATCTGGAATACTGTGTACAGTTCTGATCGCCACATCTCAAAAAGGATATTATAGCATTGGAAAAAGTGCAGAGAAGGGCAACTTGAATGATAAAAGGATTGGAATACCTTCCCTATGAAGAAAGGTTAAAACGCTTGGGGCTCTTTAGCTTGGAGAAACGACGGCTGAGGGGTGACATGATCGAGGTTTATAAGATTATGAATGGGATTGAGCAGGTTGAGAAAGAAGTACTTTTCTCCCTTTTTCACAATGCAAGAACTCATGGGCACTCCATGAAATTGCTGAGCAGTCAGGTTAGAACAGATAAAAGGAAGTACTTCTTCACCCAAAGAGTGATTAACATATGGAATTCACTGCTACAAGCATGGACAGTTTCAAGAGGGAATTAGATAAACATATGGAGCAGAAGTCCATCAGTGGCTATTAGCCACAGTGTATAGATGGAAACTCTCAGTCTGGGGCAGGTGCTGCACTCTATTCTTGATGCTGGAGGTGGCAGCAGTGGGAAGGCTTCTAGTGTCCTGGCCCCACTGCTGGACCTCCTGATGGCACGTAGTATATTTTGGCCGCTGTGTGACAGAGTGTTGGACTAGATGGGCCATTGGCCTGATTCAATATTGGCTTCTCTTATGTTCTTATGTTCTCCAAAGCAGCCACTTTCTCCAGGAGAACTGATTTCGGTGGTCGGAAGATCAGTTGCCAACCCTATTCAAAACCTTCCTTCTCTATTTGAGATACTTTTGTGGCAGAGCTTCTCACCCTCCCCTCCCTCTAGCAACAGGGTGGGATTAGCTGGTCACTTCCAGGCTGAGCAGGAATTTCTGCAAGTTCCTGTCTGATTGGTTGAAGATGATGGACATTTTCTCTCCTGCTTCACATTTATTGTTTCAGGCTTGGGTTATATAACTAGGCCTAAACCTGAGGGATTGATGAGGGCCTTAAAAGGGGTTAGCATAAGGTTGCCAGCATGAGGCTAGCAACAGCAGGAGACTTCCTTCGGTGGAGGGGGCAGCCTCCATTTTGGCCACTAATGGCCGAATGGTCCCAGGAGGTTGGGGAAGGGTTGATCCTTTGGTGCTGTGCATGACTGTTTGGACTATATAGTATATAGGGATGGGGCTTATGAGCAACATCCCTCTGCACAAATTTTGTGCAGCCAATAAAAAGTCAAGATACTGTCAACAAAGAGACAATAGTGGACATCATAGTTAAGAAAAACGGACGACTTCATGGATATTAGACAGCAACCCTAAGTTGCAGTGCACTTATTTGGGAGTAAAAAATAATGAAATAGGTAGGACTTACTTCTGAGTAAACACTTATCTTAAGATATTTACCACACCCTTCTTTCAAGTGGAAGATACATGGTTCTCGAGTTCTCCATTTGATCCTCACAGGAAGTAGGAGAAAATGGAGTAAGCCAAACTGAGAGAGGCCCAAGGTCAGCCAGTGAGTCCTTCATGGCAATTAAGTATTTGAACTGGTATCTCCCCAAGCACACCCCAACACATTATGAGACCACTCTAGCTCATACCACATGGGCCATTTGAACTCTCTGCAAAGCCTTCTTCCATCCCAAGATGGGATACTCCAGTGGCAAAACTATTTCACAGTTTAAATATTCGTCCATCACATTTTTGCCCTGTATTGAGTCATTGCCAAGGGGACTTTGATGGCTGTGTAATAAGGTAACTGAATTTGTCACCGATTAGTTTCGACTGTTATATATATATATATATATATATATATATATATATATATATATATATATATATATATATATATAATTTATTATTATTAACCAAGAAGATTTCTGGTAATAGATCAGATCACAGTGTGTCTTCAGCTTGATATCCAAAATATGACGTAGGAGAGAAACAGACGTTAAATCCTGTTAAATGCCTTTCACTTTACAGATCACCCACTGTTCTCAACTGGCTCTTAGCAAGTGGGAAATGAATTACGGCAGTCCTTTTTTTTTTTCTTCCTCTTTAGTTACAAATCATCAAAAGGCAATTGAGCCATTACTAGAAAATTCTCATACACCGTGTCGTTGTTTTATAATATGGTATTTTCTTTGGGGATTTAGCAAAAGCTATCAAGGATAATAACCTGCTAGAGATGCATTCAGCTGAAGAAGTCAGAATCTCAAAATGTGGCTCTCCATTTTGAAACTCGTTTCAAGGGCATATTTGTGACTACATTCACTGTTAACTATAGTTATTACCTTCCCCACAGGCATTTGTCAAGCAGAAAGTTGAAAATGGGCCACATCAACTCCAGAATGTGCTTGGGAAGAGTGGCTTAAATACATGGCCGTGAGGAGGAGGAAAAGATACCATGCCAGCAGATTGTGCTGTTAAAATAAAATCAGCATATTTCCAGGTTTTTTATTAACACCTTTGCTAAGTATGGGGATAATTTGTAATGAGGGGTTTGCAAATTGTACCATGCCTGTGCCACTTATATACAAAAGAAACAATACAAAATAGCCATCAGAGCAGGCGGAAATCACATCCATCACATCTTAAGGGTCTGAGGAACAATATTTGAGTGGCGCTACAGTGGGATGAAGGATTCCCACAATTAGAAAAGATGCCTTTCACATTTATCCCCTATTTTGACATTTATTACTTTGCTGTCCTTTCCCCCCTTAATTACCTAAGGGAGTGCCACCTTTTAACATTGTGGCCCTGGCCCCAACATCAGCACTAACTTAATAACCAATAGCCCAGTAAGAACCTGGATTATGGTGGTAGTTGACCATCTGGATGCTGAGAGAACGTTGCCATCTTTTATTAACACTTAATATTCCTTAAAACCACAACATATAAAATTTAGGTATTAATTCATTTTTCTGTGTTTTAAAATACCTTGCTGGTTTTTTATATATATATTCTGTAAGCCGCCCTGAGCCCGCCACAGTGGGGAGGGCGGGATATAAATTGAACAAACAAACAAACAAACCAAAACAACAGTTGATCTTAAAACCTTAGCTTGTTATTTAGTTTTGACTTTGCATATCTTAAAGCATCTGGATCATGTTACATATTAATTTGCTGTTCAGCCTCTGTCTATAAGTCTAAACTCTAGCTTCCTTCCCAATGTATTTGAAAAAGTGTGTGTGCGCATGAAAACTCATACCTTGAATAAACCTTTGTTGGTCTAAAGGTGCCACTGGACTCTAAATTTGTTCTATCTTAACTGATGTCTACTCTGATTTACAGTTGCTCTCCAGAGTCTCAGGCAGGAAAGGGTCTTTCTGAATACCTGCTAGTTGAGATCCATAAACTAGAGGTCCCTGGGACTTCTGTATGCAAAGCATATGGGTCACCCCCTGAACCACAGCCCCTGCCCTTTAGAGGGACAGGGAAATATTCCAGAATAGTGCTTCCATCCTTCCATGCATGTATGTGTGGCCTGAAGTGATTCAGTTCAGATTTTCATACCTTTGGTTAGAAATATAGGGATTCTTATTGTATTTTATTTGATGTATTTTAATTGCTTTTAACTGTTTTAACCTGCCCCGAGCCTGGTATGCAGGGATGGCAATAAAATAAAATACAACAAATAAAATAAAATAAAATAAAAATGAGGCCTATTTAGTCCCCTGAGACAAATTGTGTCCTGAGAAGAGCCAGTGCTTAAATATGGAGTCTCACTAATATTTATGCAGACTTGAAGCACTTGCTGTGCTGAATCAATGAATTACGGGGATGGTGATTCACACATGGATGTCCATCCCTGATAGCCATGGCAAACAAAACTTGTGTGTCACCTGGTGGCGAGTCAGAGTGCTTTAGTGGTTAGGGAGGACTGGGGACCTATCCTCACTCAGCCATGAAGTGACCTTGGCCCAGTCAGTCTAACCTATCTGACAGAGTTAAGAACATAAGAGGAGCCTTATGTATCAGACCAGTGGTCCATCCAGTCCAGCATCTGGTCTCACACAATGACCATCCATAGGGCTATTTTGGGCAGGAACACACAGGAACGGAGTTCCAGCTGGCTCCCGAGTTGGCCACGCCCAGCAGGAACTCATTAGCATAATAGGCCACAGCCAACAGCAGAAACTCATAAGGATTGGCTACATTAGGGGTGTGTGGCCTAACATGCAAAGGAGTTCCTGCTCCAAAAAAAGCCCTGTGTTTTGACAACAAATAGGATAAACAAAATAAGAAGCAAAAGTTCTGGTAACATGGGGGTGTGGCCTAATATGCTAATGAGTTTCTGCTGTTGGGTGTGGCCTAATATGTTTATGAGTTCCTGCTGGGCTTTTTCTACAAAAATAGCCCTGACCATCCAGCTCCTCTGGAGGTCCAACAACAGGGCATAGAGGCTGAGGCCTTCCCCTGATTTTGCCCCCTGGCACTGGTATTCTATGATTAAAATGTGTAATTCACTGCCCCATGAAGTAGTGATGGCCACAGGCATCGATGGCTTGAAAAAGAGATTAGGCAGATTCATGGAGGATAGGTGGCTACTAGCCATGGTGACTAATGGGGACCTCCACGTTTAGGGGCAGTAACTCTTTGAATCCCAGTGCTGGGGGGAGACAACAACAAGAAATATTGGCCTCTATGTCCTACCTATATACCTCCAGGAGAATATCTGGTTAGCCACTGTGTAAAACAAGATGCTGGACCATTCCTCTGATCCACCATGACTGCTGTTATATTATCCCAGTACAATTAATATAATTTTTGTACTGCCGTCTATTCATTGAGCATAATATTGCATTTTGTACCTAGCCAGCCAGTTTCATAAAAGCAATCTGCCTGTTCTTGTGCTGTTCTCATTACTTTGAATTGGACTGGAGAACTTCCCTGTGGATTGTGCTACTTTGGGGCAACTGCTAGTCATTTCGTCGAAGTTTCTGGAAATGAATTTCTCAAAAGACTGTGGCTTAGAACAATTACACCCCACAGCTAGGAATGAGTGAATATTCTTTAATTTGCTTTTTAAAAATTGCTTCTTTTTATATTGGCTTATCTTTTCATCCACCATTTCAGTTCTCTGAACTTTTTTTTTTTTTTGCGCTGTTGGTTTTGTAGATTAGTTTTGTATTCCATACACACATTCTACGTCCATATGTTATTTAAATAGTGTTTGCATATGCAGTACATTTACACATATAAGTATAAATGCTGATGTTTTGATGTATAAATAGCATTGGAAATTGCATGTGCTTGATGGGGGAAAGCTCAGTGTGGAAAATGGTATAGAAATAAAGAATTGTGAATTTGCTTTGTATACAGGAGATGCAAAAAAAAAGTCAAAATGTGGGTTTTTAAGTCAAAACAACTGACGTGTAAACTTCAAAATCAACCCTAAGTAGAAGTCCTCCTGTGGTTGGTGGGGCCTACTCCCAAGTAGTATTTATTTACTTCATTTATAATTTACCTTTCTCCCCAGTGCGGGGCCTAAATTGGCTTACATCATTCTCCTTTGCTCCATTTTGTTCTCAGAACAACCCTGTGAGGTCGGTTAGGCTGAGAGTGTGTGACTTTTGGTATGTTGTAGGTATGCTGGGTATGTTTGATATGTTGTGTATGTTGTAGATATGTAGGGCTATCTTTTGGCTATGCTCCTGCAGAGTGCAGAGGGTTGGACTAGATGACCTGCAAGATCCCTTCCAACTCTAACATTCTATGATTCTATGACTGGCCTAAGGTCACTCAACATGCTTCCACGGCAGAGCAGGGATTCAGACCTGAGTTATCTAGATCCTAATGCACCACTCTAACCTCTATACCACTCTGGTTCTCGACATACCCTGGCAATCACGGTATGTATACAGCAGCAGCCTGGCAACATAGATATTCAGACAACATATTTTGTGCTGTCCCAGACTGCTGAGAAGCACTAAACACACTGTTATGTGTCTGTATGAGTACAAAGTCATTAATTATCAAAACCCTTTTGCAAAAACAGCTCCCTGTGGGTCCTGACCTTTAGAACCTTTCAGTGTGGGGAGAATGTGTTCTGCCTAAATTAACTGCTGATCAAAACAGAAGGCTTCAGAAATAACATCAGTGATTGTCTCATCTTAAACAGGGACCCATTTCTCATATTAACATCATCCTGGTGTGGATTTTTCCTCTCACTTCCTTTGGGACAAACCTTCCTTTTAAAGGTCAGAACAGGTACAACTTGATTATCAGGGACGAAGAAGAAGAAGAAGAAGAAGAGGAAGAAGAGGAAGAAGAGGAGGAGGAGGAGTTGTTGTTGTTGTTGTTGTTGTTGTTGTTGGTTTTTATAACGTAACTTTTCTCCACCTTAAGGTGTCACAAAGTGGCTACCTCTCCCCACTACAGTAGGTGGGGCTGAGAGAGCTCGGAGAGAACTACTTTTGAGAGAACAGCTCTGAGAGAATTGTTACTGGCCCACGGTCATCCAGCAGGCTTCATGTGGAAGCCTGTGGAATCTAACCCAGTTCTCCAGATTAGAGTCTGCTGCTGTTAACCGCTACAGCATACCGGCTGTTTTTTTAAAAAAATTATTTAACATCAACAATCCAACATGGTTGCTCTTCCACCGCTGTCTAAATGCATGTGGGTGATTTAGATTAGGGAAATGGTACAGAATGAAAGGACTTAAATCCCCATTCCATGGCCACTTTCCCAGTCTTCAGTGCAGTGTCTGTTTTTAAAATTCTTCCATATCATATCTCGATTGGTTGCCCTCATAGCCCTACTGGAGGGGAAGGTTTAGGATGTGTCCGCACCAAGACTTCTGTGTGATTTTAGCTGTCCTCTCACTGTTCCAAATGCAATCTTCATAAATTTCCTATCTAGAAGCAGACCCCATCCCGCTCCCACCACTCTCCAGTAACAGAACTGGTCAATGGGACTGTGAAGACCTACCAACTCCTGAAGCCTGAGTCAGAAACACCTTAGAAGAGGACAGAGAGCCCGATGTAAGCCACAATTCCTACTAGAGCCAGGAGAACTGCCACCCTCTGGAGAGAACTAGGCCCTGAGCTGATTGGCCCAGGCTAGGCCAATTTAATCACCTATTGGAAGCTAAGCAGGGTTGGCCCTGGTTAGTACTTGGAAGGGAGACCACTGAAAAAGTTCAGAGTTGCTATGCAGAGGCAGGCAGTGGCAGACCACTTCTGCTCATCTCTTGCCTTGACAGCCCCATGAGGGATTGCCATAGGTCAGCTATGACCTGACAACACTTTCCACCACCAGAAAGAACGAGGGATGCTTGAACACCCATTGGTTCAGCTCATGCTATTTTGCCAGTCATGAACAGGGAGCCATTTTTTTTTTTGTCTGACCATTCATTGTCCCATTCATCTCCACCATACTACTTTCTAACAGCACAGCACAATGGGCTTGTTGCACATGTACCTTTTCATACAGCCCAACTGAGTAGGCAATTGTCTAAATAGTTTGCCCCTCCCCCAGCACCAGAGGGCTTTTCAGTTTTGTTTTGTTTTTGTAGTGGCACTTGCTATTTTGTACTAACATTCGTATGATCTATTGTCATGATACATTAAAGGTAAAGGTTTCCCTTGCTCGAAAGCTAGTTGAATCCGACTCTAGGGGGCGGTGTTTGTCTCTGTTTCCAAGCCGAATAGCCAGTGCTGTCTGAAGACAGCATGAGTAAACACCGAGGCGCACAGAACACTCCCACTGAAGCAGTACCTATCTATCTACTTGCAGTTTCTTGCTTTTGAACTGCTAGTTTGGCAGGAGGTGGGGCCAGAGACGGGAGCTCACTCCGTCACACAGCATTAGGGTCTCGAACTGCTGAGCTACAGACCTTTCAGTCTTAACCTTTGAACCACCGCGGCCTCCATGATACATTAGTTTCTCTTAATTCTCAAGCTTTTATTCTTAAAATCGTCTAGCCCTTTATGTTGTGGAGATAAAAGGGGAAATGTCTACAAGGAGCTCTGAGAGTACTGATATGTAAGTGAGCTAGTTTTTCCTCCTTTCCTGGGATGCTGAAGCAGTAGGTAAAGAGGTCTATTATTTTAACAAAATAGAGAGCCTGCAAGAGAATAAACATAAACTTTGGGCACATACACCCTCCCCAGTGCATACTTTACTTCACTCTGATGCTACACTTCTTTTCCCAGCTGAGAAAAATGCCGAAAGTCCTGAAGTTCAATATAGGATGGCCAGTCTTTAGCTCCCCTTATCTGCTTGTTCTGGCATGACTTAAAAACACACACCCATTTTTTACTTGTGAACATGATGATACCTGGCTTTTCGCCTTACCTGGTAGAGGGTTATTTGAATGGGAAAAGAGGTTGGTGGCATGCTAGTTAAGCTTGAAAATCAGAGAGATTTAATCCTCATCACTGATCTCTCCTGTAGACATGACACTAAGCTCCACTGGTAAACATGAGTTTCCAATTTTAGGAGTTCTAAAATCTGGACTTCCACTAAACTATGGGGGTGGGGCTGTAAAATGCTATATAAACCTTCTGTTGCTGATGGTGCAACCCCTATTCTACCTGGTTCCTTTTAACTGTGGAGACAGCTCCCCTGCTAATTCAGCAATCTCATAATAGGGCCTGGCCTTAGTCCCAACTACCTGTCTTGTGCTGGACAGCTTCCCTTCTTTTTTCTCACTAGCCACAGGCTCCAGTGATGGCAAGAATGACACATTGATTAGCATCAGCCCTGATAGGCTGAATAAGCACTCTGTCATGGCCTTACCAGTCGATGCTGCAGCTTCACTCCCATTTTCGTTTACTTCAATGCAGACTTTTTGAATAGCCTGAGAAATGTGTACATCAGCAGAATCTGATGGACAAAATGAACAATGAAGAACTGGTACATGGCAGAAATGCAATGATCCATTTAATTCTTTTCAACACAAATGCCCTTAGTAAAACACAGATTGTTAAAAATGAGAATCTCTTCTGTTGTTCTCTAGTTCACTACAAAAGGGCCCAGAAGAAGGAGGTGAACACAGATTAGTACCTGACGTCGTCATGTGGAATGGATTTCCACCACATGTGGGCATGTGGAACAAGACCCTCAACACATGCCCACACTAGTTTAGCTTGGACCAGATGGCCCGTATGGCCCCTTCCAACTCTACAGTTCTATGATTACACCTTCCCACATCCTATTTCAGTGCAGCCTTTGTTGTTTTTTCAAGACACAGGATGTCAAAAGTACTGTTGCCATTATCACTTTTGCACACAGCAGCCACAAGAAAAGTCCTCTTAGCACTGATTGTGTACTATCTCAACTGTGAGGGCCAAAGTAGATGATATGGTGTCCCCAGAGATGCCTTGACAATGCTATCACCATTTTACCTCAAGAGTTACCTCACTGTACAGATGCCATGGGGGACTGATCTTGCTTGAAATCACAGTATGGGCAGGAGGGGTTCCTATCCACCCAACATTTTTAAGATCCCAACTCTCCACATCATATTTGAACCCTTGACAGTGGTGGGGGGGAGCTCATCCCCCCATGCCACAATCCCAAGCATGATTGGGCCCCTGCAGCATTTGTAAAGTGAGGGCATTCCTGCAGTAAAATGGCAGTGTTGTCCCTGGGGACACTGTATTGTCTAGTTTGGCCGTCACAGTTTTAGGCCCATAGTCTGTGAAATTTCCCTCAGAAATTTCATATTGAAGAAGAAGATATTGGATTTATACCCCACCCTTCACTACCCAAAGGTTTCTCAGAGTGGCTTACAAACTCCTTTCCTTTCCCCTCCCCACAACAGACACCCTGTGAGGTAGGTGGAGCTGAGAGAGCTCTCTATGGAAACTGCTCTTTTTCAAGACCAGCTCTTATCAGAACTATGGCTTGCCCAAGGTCATCCAGCCAGGTGCAAGTGGAGGAGTGGGGAATCAAACCCGGTTCTCCCAGATTAGAGTCCGCACACTTAACTACTACACCAAACTGAGGCTGTTTGGTTTCCTTCAAAGTTCTTCAGAAGGGTTTTCCTGAGGAGGAAGCCTGAATTTGCTTTGAATTGCATCCAGTGACAACTTTAAGGTATGAAAGCCAGACATGAGAAATTGAACTAATCCTGAACATACATTTCTTTGTTTCCCCTGACTTTTTCAGATGAAGCCTAAGAAGGGAATGACCTCCCAAATTAGGTCTGAATGTCACTTTAGACAGTAACTTCTGTGACAATGTACAGAATCCTGTGAGGGTATTCATAAGTCTTATTAAAATGGTTTGTTTTCTCTCAAAATTCTGCCAATCAATGAGAAGTCCACAAATCTGCTTAGAATGTTACTGAAAATTTCAGTGGTCATAGTGTTCTTAACTCATATTATTTTCATATTTTAACTTGACGTCTAAAGGAAGCAAGGGGTCTAAGGTGGACTAAAAAGCTGCACTACACATTCACACATCATACACACACACATGAAAACACAGGACTTTGCTAAAGCCCTGAGCAAATGCTGAAATACACTTACTTAAAAGTACATCATTATAGCAGGCAATGAGGACTGAAAACAGAGATAAAACTTCTACAATAGCAACATCAGCACAATGAATCAAAGCACCTGTTAATCCAGAAAGGTCACATCCATTATTAAATATCTCGATGACATCGAGAGCCTGGAGAGTTTCTTTCAAATCCAGTTTTTGCTCTATTTTAAACCTAGAAAAATTGAAAATAGAGAAGGTCATTCCTCAAGAAATCTGTTGATTTGCCATGCTGTGGGCATGATGCAGCTGACGTGGAGCACTCAAGGGGGATCGACTATGATGGGAGGAAATAAAGCACAGGGTGGTTCATAATTTGACATTATTTGCTTCAGCACTCTATACAATCAGACTTGTCTGTCCTCAAATAGCCATGTGTGCAGACAATATAATGTGTGGATTAGATGTTCATGGATACTGTTGACGTGCTACTCACAGCAGCGTCCATGACCACAGTTACAGTTGTAGAAATTGTGGATTTGTGTACATCTCTTTTATACATATCCATACATGTCCATGAGTAAGGTAGGGTTGCCAGCTCCAGGTTGGGAAATACCTGGAGATTTGGGGGGTGGAGCCTGAGCAGGGCAGGATTTGGGGAGGGGAGGGGCTTCAATAGGGTCTAATGTCATAGAGCCCAAAGCAGGCATTTTCTCCAAGTGAACTTATCTCTGTCATCTGGAGATCAGTTGTAAGGAGATCTCCAGCCACCATCTGGAAGTTGACAACCCCAGAAGACAGAATTTTTTGCATTTTGATCCCAGACAGCAGCAAAATCTTCTGTGAAACAACGATGGACGCTCTTTGTAATTTTCCCTTTTTGGCTTGTTGGTTACAATTAAATGAGCAATCTGACGAGCCCGGGGCCAAATCTGTGTTCCCTGAGCATCCCAATTTGGTCCACAGCTGCCATACCCAGATGCAAATGGTATGTGCAAGAATGTGTGGCATGTGTGGCAAGGGGATGTGGCAGTTGACCATGGCAGGTTACAGGGACCTCTCCCATCAAAGCGCCACCTCCAAGTAGGCAATACTAAGTGCCAATCAGTGATCTACCAAAAAACACAGTATTAATTGTTAAGGACCAGTTTCTTTTTTTCTGGCTATATTTTGGGTTGGATCTTAGATGGTTTCTTCTGGGGGGTTTTTGGTAGCAGGTAATGATCCCATTCTTATGGATTTCCTGCTGGTCTGGGTGCCGAGACACCTCAGGGACCATTCCCTGGGGTTGGTTCTCTTTGGAAGAGACGGTACTGTAGATGTACAGTATTTTGAAGCCCAGAGTAGCCTGAGCACATTGGAGCTTGGAAGCAAAGCTGGGTAAGCCATGGTTAGTAGTTGGATGGGAAACCACCAAGGAAGACCAGGGTTGCTATGCAGAGAAAAGTAATGGCAAATCACCTCTGCTCATCTCTTGCCTTGACAATGCCGTGAGGGAACAGAGCTAAATGAGCTAGCAACAGTGATCCATGCAATGGTCACCTCGAGACTGGGCTACTGTAATGCTCTCTGCATGGGGCTGCCCTTGGTGCAAATCTGGAAGCTACAGCTAGTGCAAATGCTGCAGCCAGGCTTTTGATGGGCATCCCCATGCAGGAGCACATCCAACCTATGCTAAAAGCATTGCACTGGCTGCTGATAGCATACCAAATTCGCTTCAAGGTGCTGGTTCTTACCTTTAAAGCCCTATATGGTCAGGGACCTGCATACCTGAGGGACTGCGTTTCCCTGCATGTTCCCCAGAGAGCATTGCATTCAGGGCTCCAAAATTGCCTGACCCTCCCTGGTCCAAAAGATGCCAGGCTGGCCTCAGCCAGGGGCAGGGCCTTCTCAGTGGCAGCTCCATACTGGTGGAATGAGCTCCCAAATGACATCAGGGCCCTGTGGGACTTTTTACAGTTCCACAGGGCTGGCAAGATGGAGCTCTTCCACTGGGCTTTTAATTAGGAGCTGCAGATAACCACCTGCACTGTGTTAGACCCTCCCCCTGGATGTTCCATCAGCAGCCTGTGCCCACCAGCAAAATCAGAAAAGATGAGCTGAATTCCAACTCTGACCATTCCCTTTGTTTAACCAACATGTCCCGTTGTGACCGCTATACAATCTTATAATGTTACTAGGGAGCAAAGCCCGTTGTGGTGGAAGACAATGGGCCCTAGGAAGGAAGGGAGGGAGGGTGGAAGGGAGAGAGGGTTGGAGGAAGGAAGGAAGGAAGGAAGGAAGGAAGGAAGGAAGGAAGGAAGGAAGGAAGGAAGGAAGGAAGGAAGGGGGGAAGAGTGAAAGAAAGGAGAGAGGAAGAAAGGAAAGGGGGAAAGGAAGGAAAGAGGGGTGAAAAAGGGCTTCTCTGGGCCTACTTCCCCCATAGAAGGCCCAGGGGATGGTATGAGGGGGCGGAAAAGGGCTTCTCTGGGCCTACTGCCCCCACAGAAGGCCCAGGGGATGGGGGGGCGGAAAAGGGCTTTTCTGGGCCTACTGCCCCCATAGAAGAAGAAGAAGAGGAGATTGGATTTATACCCCGCCCTTCACTGCCCAAAGGCGTCTCAGAGCGGCTTACAAACTCCTTTTCCTTCCCCTCCCCACAACAGACACCCTGTGAGGCAGGTGGGGCTGAGAGAACTTCTGACAGAAACTGTGTTTGAGAGAACAGCTGTGCCAGAGCTGGCCCAGGAGATGGGGTGTGGGGGACGGAAAAGGCCTTCTTTGGGCCTAGTCCCCTCATAGAAGGCCCAGGGGATGGTGTGGGGGGGCGGAAAAGGGCTTCTCTCACTTGCCTCAGCCTTGAGGGCCTGTCCCTGCGCTCACACTCCAGACGGTCCTCTCCTGTCGGAGGACTGGAGCAGACTGAGCCAAACACACTGACTGGGGCTGACGTGGGCGGGACTTGCCAAGCAGCCAGTCAGCCCTGGCCAGTGTCCTCTGACTGCCACTTCTTGTGCCGAATCAATTATGGCAAGCATAGAATGTGGTGGAACCAAAATTCAAATATTAATAAGGACAGGATTATTACCATCTATTCTAGCTCTAGCACCTTGCACTTGAAGTTTGTTATAACTCGACGATAAATTAAGATGTTTTATGTCTGATTCTATGTATTTTAAACTTTTATGTATTCTATGTAAGCCGCCCTGAGCCTGCCTCGGTGGGGAGGGCGGGATATAAGTCAAACAAACAAATAAATAAATAAAGTTTGAGTCCAGTGGTACCTTTAAGACCAACAAAGTTTCGTTCTGGGTGTAAACTTTCATGGTTGGTCTTAAAGGTGCCACTGGACTCAAACTTCGTTCTGTTGCTTCAGACCAAGACAGCTACCCACCTGAATCAAAGGAGAAGGAGAAGGAGAAGGAGAAGGAGGAGAAGGAGAAGGAGAAGGAGAAGGAGGAGGAGGAGGAGGAGAGGAGGAGGAGAAGGAGGAGGAGGAGGAGGAGGAGGAGGAGGAGGAGGAGGAGAAGGAGAAGGAGAAGGAGAAGGAGAAGGAGAAGAAGAAGAAGAAGAAGAAGAAGAAGAAGAAGAAGGGAACAGATTGGATTTATACCCCACCCTTCACTACCTGAAGGAGTCACTGAAAGTTGGCTGTGGCTTGATTGCACTTTGTTATGGTGATGACGATGATGATGTTTTGGATGATTTTTTTTTTTTAAATTACCAATATAAAACTAGTGCACAGGTAAAGATATGTTTGTACAGGGCAGGTAACCCATGATAAATCCTGCAGAAAGAGGATATTAGTTGGATCTAAATTTACCACTAACAGAAGGAAAGAGTAGTTTTCACCCGTTCCCTCTTTCTGATGCGAACCCCCCAATCTGCCTCTCATGCTACTCCTGGGGGTCCCTTGTCCCCAGGCCCATAGCTATGGTAGGGCTATTCAGGACTCTGCCCCCTTTCTTAAAGGGACAGTCCCACAAGATTTTCTCCTGTAAAAGCTTTTTAAAGAGAAATTACAGCCAAGGAGTGGTGGGCTGAGGAGACTGCGGGGAGCTGGGTTTATTTATTTTTACTGCAAGATTCAAAGCCCCACCCAAAAAAAAATAAATTTGCCCTGGCTACGGGCCTGCTTGTCCCCCAGGAGTAGCTTGTCAAGGAGATCAGTGGGTGGCCGTGGGGTGAGAGGGGGGAGGCAGGGACACTTTGTTCCACTGAGAAGTGCCTTGCACGAGCAGAACATTTAGTCCGGATCCCAATTCACAACTATCTCTGCCAGAATCTAAATTGCTCTTTCTTTACCCACAGACATATATCTTCCTTTCCCATCACCTTGTTTTAACCAAGCTCTGATGGGTACTTCCTAACAACAAACTGTGAAGAACATGACTATTCTTTTGTCAAAGGCTCTCACTGCCTCCCTCCACAATCTTACCACTGAGATCCAAAACCACAGAACACACCCAGTCACAGTCCCCGGACTCGAAACTCACAGTCTGGCTGTCCACACAAGGGGGCTCAGATAGCTAGAATCTTAGGTGTGCCATTGTTTTGTTTTTCTGAGAGGAGAACCAGCACATTAACATTCCTGTGGAAAATATATATGTCTATGGAGATTTTATGGCATTTTTAATGAAGTTCAGCTTTGGCAGCTCTAATGATATTTAGCTGATTTACTAGTATAGGAGAAATTTGGATTCCCCCCCCCCTTTGTAAACATTAGATGACAGAAAGGACAGCCACAGTTTGTCAATTTCATTGAGAGCAAGGTATTGCAATAAATTGCCTCGACTGTGTGTGTAGACAACATTAATTGCTGTAGATCAACATTGTTTCTCTGCTTATATTTTGAGTGCTGGGCCGGGGGGGGGTAGGATTGACAAGTACAGGTTCCCGGATACCTGGAGGCAGCACCTGAGGAAGGGAGGGAGTTCAGCAGGGATGTGACGCCATATAGCCCCCCCACCAAAGTTATCATTTTATCCATTGTGTGGTGATCAGCTGTAATTCTGGGACAGCTCCAGAGGTTCACTACCCCAGGGAGGCTTGTGTGCCTACATCCCTGGGACTTGCCCTGACCTTTGACTTTGGGTCTGATCATCAACAGTATTTCTCCAAGTCTCGTTTCCCACATTTTCAAGACAAATGAATCTTGCAAAAGCTGTAGCCTCGTTTATTCTGTGTCCATACTCCCCAACAATTCACAGTGGAAAACAGGGATACACTTCTATTATTGTAACAATTTTCCATTTTATTCCAAGTGATTGCAGTCTATGTGCCTCATCCTTTCTACAGATTAACTCTTTTTTGAGGGGATGACAGATGAGAACCAGTCCGTTAACATCCTCCACCAGGAGCTTCACTCTACAGTCAGAGCCGCTGAGAACTAAAGACCCTCCATCGACTTTTCCCTCTGAGGGAAAGATGCCTTCTAAGTCAAAGCTTCCACTTCTGAGCCTCTCTCATATTCATAGGAACACACACAATTTCCCTGGGCCCAGGACAGACTTGAAACATGGGTTCCCATTCCCAGTATATCTAATTCTGAAAATGTCCCCAGAGTGCAGTTCAAAAAATCCACACAATGGGACCGTGTACAAATAGGACAGGTTTTTGTGCTACAAACCTGAGGGACAGTTTTACAGAGAAATTTGAAAGGGGAGAAAAAAGTGATGGGGATTTAAAAAACCCTGAAGTTGCAATTAAAAAAGGAGAGGATGATTCTATGTCTCAAGATCTCAACTGCCATCTTCTGAGTGGCCTAGCAACCCGCAAAATATATTAGCAGGACTGGAGGGACCAGCAGCGGCAGTCACTGGGAGGGAGAGAGAAGACAGGTGGCAAAGAAGCGGGCTTCAGCCTTCAGCCTCCTTCCTTTTCCCACTCTGGTTGACAAATCAGTCACAAATGGTAGTTTGGTATTCAGGTGTAATGCCAACCAATAATTACCAGGAATCTTAGATAATCAGGGTTTGGTCAAACCATGGTTTATTGTTGTGTCTGAATACAGCCGAAACAAGGTTGCAGGAAAGAGGAATTTCCACTGGTAAACAGACAGTAGGAATTTTTTTCTCATTTTCTGGAACCAGGGTGGCTGTTCTAACATCCCAGTCTACAGTTTCATAGTGTCCCTCAGCACAGAAATTGGTACCTGACAGCTCTAATATAGGTCTTTGCCTCACCGACACTCACTGGAGAAATTACTAAGCATAAACGACCATTAGTTTAAATAAGTGCAAAGCTCCAAGGTCAGTAAATCTATTTGCCCTTTTCAGTGTCTTAATTCCACAGCTCTCCCTCTAGTGGGATTTAAGATCAAAAGGGATAATGAGAAAGCACAGAGCACCGACGAGTTCATTACACACCTAGGAAGGCTGATTTCTACTTCATCATCCTCTTCCATCTTGGCAAACCAGTCTTTTATCAGCTCCACTGTAATGAGGTTTTCTACCTCTTCGATAGGCACATCTTCCGCAGGAAGGATTAGAACTAAACTGAATTCCTCCCCTTTGTAGGGCAGCTCCAAAACCTGGTAACTCACATTACGGTCAGAAAAATGGCCTGAAACAAAGGACAGAGTATAAGAAGTCTCAGCTGGCAAACTTGACTGATATTTAAATGCACACATACCTAAAGCTTCTTCTGTGTGTTTGAAGTAGACAGCCACTTGATTAAAAACAATACAATATTTAAAAGAAGTATAACGTCATGACAGCAACAGCCTAAAAATTATTCTCGGTGCAATCCTAGACAAAGTTGGTGATGGTGGAAAGTGCTGTCAAGTCCAATGTTCCCTCTAAGCTGTGGAGTCTTGTGAGCAAAAATTCTACTTTGTGAGCTACTGGCATTAAAGTTGTGAGCAAGCAATTTGGCTGCTGTATAAATTAGTTTGCTCTGAAGCCATTCCTTCCTGAGCTAAGGCAAAAATGTGTGAGCCAGAGGCTAAAAAACTGTGAGCTAGCTCATACTAACTCAGCTTAGAGGGAACAATGGTCAAGTCACAGCTAACTTACAGTGACCCCACAGGGTTTTTCAAGGCAAGAAACATCCAGAGGTGGTTTGCTATTGCCTGCCTCTGTGTCATGCCCCTAGTATTCCTTGGAGATCTCCCATCCAAATACTAGCAAAGGTCTACCCTGCTTAGCTTTTGAGATCTGATGAGATCAGTTTAGTCTGGGCTATCCAGGTTGGAGGAGCTGCAGTGGCTCAATTGGTTAAGACGCTGAACTGCAGGCTGTGGAAGGTCAGTAGTTCAGCAGTTTGAGACCCGAGAGTGCTGCACGACGGAGTGAGCTCCCGTCTCTGGTTCCAGCTCCTGCCAACCTAGCAGTTCGAAAGCAAGACATTGCAAGTAGATAAATAGGTACCACTTTGGTGGGAAGGTAACAGCATTCTGTACGCCTTGGTGTTTAGTCATGCCGACCACATGACCACAGAAACGTCTTCAGACAGCGCTGGCTCTTCGGCTTTGAAACGGAGATGAACACCGCAACCTCAGTGTCGGATTCGACTGGCTTTCGAGCAAGGGAACCTTTACCTTTATCCAGGTCAGGGTGACAGATTTAGATGGGTGTAACTCTTTGTTTACGACTGCACTATTAATCCATCAATACAAGACCACTATCCCAGCAACAAAATCAGATTAGTTTTTTAAAAAGCCCTTAGAAGTTACACTGCTTTAAACAGTTTATGAAATCTAAGCAGAAAAGAGGCTCTATGGCCTTGGGGGGGGGGCAGCAGCCATTGCAAAGAGCAGCCCCCACCCCAAGGCAATCTCACCACAGAGGGCCAGCTAGAACTGAATGGTTTAGTAAACAGAAATTCACAAATGGCCTCCTGATTTTTTTAAAGTTGAATATACTTTGTGCCTTATCATTTCACACTTCTGGTTCAATTCAGGGGAAAGAGGGAGGTGACAAGCTGAGATCTTGAGACTTGGAGATTATTTGACATGTATGAGAACAAGCAATTTAATTGGGATATCACTGATATCACTTTACTGTTTTGACAAAAGCGTCATTGTGTTTTGCCATTTAAGTTTTAAAACGATCTGTGTTTGTATGAAGAATTCCAATATAAAGTACATTTTAAATATATAGTGTCACACGAAATGTTCAGATGATGGGACTCATAATGAGAAGAGCTGTGCCACTAATGGATTAAAATAAATGGAAAACAAAACTGGGAAAGGAAGTTATAAAATCTTACAGGAAGAAAGGAGTCACCTGTCACAGGAAAACTCCATCAACAGGCTGCGAAAATGTCAGTTCTGGCACATAGCCAGCCAAACACACAGGAAAAGTACAAGCCAGAACTGGACTGAGCCCAAAGACGGATGAATCCCTGAGGTAAATCCATCCAAGGTCCAATCTAAAGGCAATGTGAGCCTGGGTTTTGAGTTTTCATCCCACTCTGAGGTAGTTTTATTCCTCAGTATCTCCCTTGGAAGGTATAGTAAGAGAGGTAGTATAGTTCAGTGACTAGAGTGCTGCACTTTGACTGAAGAGACTTGGTTTTAGATCCCTGTTTCACCATGAAAATGACTTTGGGCCTCCTCCACAGGTGGGAGAGCCTCTTGTTTCAGTGGCCGACTCCTAGCATCAGAGGAATACACTGGCACCAATGGAATGGAATGGAACAATCCAACCGTCAAGGAGAGAAATATGTATGAATTACCAAGCCTTGTTCTGAGCTGAAGATGCATCATGGGTATATTGATGACTGAGCCATCACTCTTAGTGAAATCCATCAGACTGGTGCTCTCTGCTTTGAACTCGTGTTTCCAGTCTCCCTTGAAGTAAATGGCATTCGCCAGAACAAGTCGAGTGAGGGGACCAAGGTCGTCACTTGAAATGAAATTCTTTATCTGACCTATATGGGAAAAGATCATCAGCACATCCAGCTACTTCCCTAATTGGTTAAAGATACATTTGCTAAGAAGAGGTTACAATATCAGAAGAAAAAATAATCTGCTTCAGGGTGCTAAAAAAAACCCCATCCTGTGTGTGATGCTGAGGGATGAACTTGCGGTTGGGAGACTGGAGTCAAATCTCACAGGCTGAGGCGAGATGTTATGGAACATGGTCAGTGGCCACCAGAAACAGCAGCCCCAAGTCTTCACCCTGTCTCTCTCCCTCAAAACAATGGCGGCCAAGAGACCTGAGATTAATGTTCTCTCACACCATCCAGGCCCAGCCCAAACATTGTGTCAAAATAAATCCCGTCATTTGCTGCAAGCACTAACTGGCTAAGAGTTAGTTCTCATTCATGCCATCATACATTTTTCCCATTCAGTTCTTCCTCCAAAATACTCTGATCAGCATACACAGACCCCAGATTTGGTGGTGGTGGAAAGTGCCCTCAAGTCGCAGCTGATTTATGGCAGCCCCGTAGGTTTTTCAAGGCAAGAGATGTTGAGAGATGGTTGGCCGTTGCTTGCCTCTGCATAGTGACCCTGGACTCCCTTGGTGGTCTCCCATCCAAGAACTAACCAGAGCTTGACGGACCAGCAATCTGATTCAGCATAAGGCAGCTTCATGTGTTCAAGTGTGCGTGTGTCCAAGTTTTCCCAGCCTTCAGTTTACATGACTGACAGCTGTTTGCCAGAGTGGGGAGACTCACAGCTCGATGATGTCATGTCATGCATGGTTAAAGGGGAGGCAGGAAGGGGATGTACAGCTTTTTCCTTGAACACATGAAGGTATCTTAGAATCATAGAAGGTATGAAGATATCTTAGAATCATAGAATCACAGAGTTGGAAGGGGCCATACAGGACATTGAACCCCCTGTTCAATGCAGGATCAGCCTAGAGCATCCCTGACAAGTATTTGTCCAACCACTACTTAAAGACTGCCAATGACGGGGAGCTCACCACCTCCCTAGGCAGCTGATTCCACTGTTGCACAACTCTTACTGTAAAGAAGTTTTTCCTAAGATCCAGCCGGTACCTTCCTGCCCTTAATTTAAACCCATTATAGTGAGTCCTATCCTCTGCTGCCAACAGGAAAGCTCCCTGCCCTTCTCTAAGTGGCAGCCCTTCAAATACTTCAAGAGAGCAATCATGGCCCCCTTCAACCTCTTCTCAGGGAAAGTGAACTGTCTTGGGAGGTGCTTGTTTGCCTTGAGAACAAGTGGGCACACTTCAGAACAAGTGGCACTGTGGCAGTGCAACACAGTGCCACACAGAAACCCCACAAGACCAACAGGAACAACATTTATACAGGCCCTGCCTTGTATAAATTGATGGTGCAACCACATTGGACCACTCACACCACACACACCTGGAAAAGAATATTTATAGCACTGGAAGAAATGCAGAAAAGGGCAACTGCAATGATAAGAGGAGGACACTTTCCCTATGAAGAAAGGTTAAGGCACTTGGGGATCTTGGCTTTGAGAAACAATGACTCCAGCAGTGACATGCTAAGAGGTTTACAAGGCTATGCATGGGATATAGCAGGTAGAGAAAGAAGTACTTTTCACCCTTTCTCACAAGACAAGAACTCTGTGGGCACTCAATGAAATTGCTGAGCAGTAAGGATAGAAGTTAGAACAGATGAAAGGAAGTACTTCTTCACCCAACCAGCGATTGACACATGGAATTCACTGCCACAGGAGGCTGGAGCAGAGCAGTGGTCCATCAGTGGCTGGAATTCAGGAGTTGTGTTTCAAAAAACAAAACTATAAGTAAAAGGTAAAGGTAAAGGTTCCCTTGCTCGAAAGCCAGTCGAATCTGACTCTAGGGTTGCGGTGCTCATCTCCGTTTCAAAGCCGAAGAGCCAGCGCTGTCCGAGGACGTTTCCGTGGTCATGTGGCTGGCATGACTAAACACCAAGGTGCACGGAACGCTGTTACCTTCCCACCAAAGTGGTACCTATTTATCTACTTGCAATTTCTTGCTTTTGAACTGCTAGGTTGGCAGGAGCTGGAACTAGAGACAGGAGCTCACCCCATCATGCGGCACCAGGGTCTCGAACTGCTGAACTACTGACCTTCCACAGCCTGCAGTTCAGCATCTTAACCACTTGAGCCACCGCAGCTCCTAAACTATAAGTAATCCAGTACTATTAAAAGAGGTAAGGGGTTGCCCCCCAGCAACAAAGCATCACTTGCCCCAGAGGCCAAGCGTTCCTTCTTATCTATAGCCACTAGCCACCAGTGTTAATAGGGAAAGTGTCCTCCTCTTATCATTGTAGTTGCCCTTTTCTGCATTTTTTCCAGTGCTATAAATATTCTTTCCAGGTGTGTGTGGTGTGAGTGGTCCAATGTGGTTGGACCATCAATTTATACAAGGCAGGGCCTGTATAAATGTTATTCCTGTTGGTCTTGTGGGGTTTCTGTGTGGCACTGTGGCATGCTTGCGCTACCACAATGCCACTTGTTCTCGAGTGTGCCACTTGTTCTCGAGTGTGCCACTTGTTCTCATGGCAAACAAGCACTTCCCAAGATAGTTCATTTTCCCTGAGATTCTCTGGGAGTCTAACTGCTGGGTGCTGCCTGCTTGCTTGCCTTAAGTGCTGCTGGCTGGGTTTCCCCTTTGGAAACAATGAAGGTAATGGGAATAACCTGTTTGGGTGCCCGTAGAATTGGGCCCACTGGTCCAATTGCTTTGGGACATGGAGGTTTATGTGGGGAGAGCTTTCCAAAACTACCCTGAAAATTTGGAGCCTCTCCCTCAAACCCCCTCCCCGCTCCCGAGCTACTAACAGCACCGTGGGGAAAAAGTAACTTTTTCCCTACCATAGAGAACAATGGAAGGGATAGGGGCAACCTGTTTGGGGGCCCACAGAATTGGACCCCCTGGTCCAATGTTCTTGAAACTTGGTGGGTATCTTGGGGAGAGGCTCCAGCAGCTACCCTGTGAGTTTGGAGCCTCTCCCTCAAACCCCCTCCCCTTCAGACCCCAGAATATACCCTATGTTTTTGCCATTGACTTCAATGGCCCATAGGATATAATGGGACCAAAATTGGCATTGGGTTGGCCAAAGACTCTGGAATGGGCTCCTACAGCCGAAATTGACATGCTGGAGTCTTTCTGCCTCCGAAATTGATTCTGCCCAATTCAGCTGAATGGGAATCAGGCTTAGTCTCCAGGCCCCTGATCTTTCTTGTCACTCTCCTCAGCACCCACTCCATTTTGTCCACACCCTTTTTTGAAGAGAGGCCTCCAGAACTGCACACAATACTCCAGATATGGCCTGACCAATGCAGTGTGCAGTGGGACTAGGACATCTTGTGATTTGGATGTTATGCCTCTATCAATACTAAGTCAGCCCATTGGTCTATCAAGGTCAGTATTATCTACAGTATTCTGACCAGCAGCAGTTCTCCAGGATCTCAGGTGGAGGTCTTTCACATCATCTACTACCTAAGAACATAAGAACATAAGAGAAGCCAATGTTGGATCAGGCCAATGGCCCATCCAGTCCAACACTCTGTCACACAGTGGCCAAAAATACCAGGGGCCATCAGAAGGTCCAGCAGTGGGGCCAGGACACTAGAAGCCCTCCCACTGTTGCCCCAGCCCAAGCACCAAGAATACAGAGCATCACTTCCCCCAGCCTGAGAGTTCCTATCTATACCTTGTGGCTAATACCCACTGATATAATTCTGCTCCATATGCTTATCTAATTCCTTCTTGAAGTTGTCCATGCCACTGCCTCCTGTGGCAGTGAATCCCATGTGTTGATCTTTTTACTGGAAATAACTGGGGACTGAACCTCCTGCATGCAAAGCAGATGTTCTGCCATCAAGCCACAACTCCTCCCTTTGTGACTCTAGAGAAACATCACATTGGTGGATGATACTGCAAACATTAACTGACAATGCTTATATTGTTTATTGATATGTGTTGCCAAACGAAGATGAATTCTTTTTTTTTAAAAAAAAATCACATTAGTAATGATTTTTTGTGAATATGAAAAAATGCAGCAATTGTATCCGACAGATTAAACATCCACCTCCTTTCTACTTGGAAAGAATACGTATGCAACAATGATTTTCAGCTACAAAACAGAATACGACAGCTTTAGTAGTTTAAATTTTTAGGGGCAGGGTTGAATATCAAGGACTGCCATGATTTCGTATATGGAAACTCTGCACCTTTAACAAGTTCACGAGAGGCAGAAAATCAATAAGTGCAACTTACAGATCACAACAACAAAAAAAGCAACTGGGGGAGGAGAACAAGTTGTACTAGCACTGGCCCTGCTCACCGGTGATTTTGTAACATTTACAGACAAGCTGGACATTACTTCTTTCGCGAGTTCAGCACAGGGACTTCTTGTATCCCTACTGAGCCAGTGTGGTGTAGTGGTTAAGAGTGGCAGACTCTGATCTGGAGAACTGGGGTTGATTCTCCATTGCTCCATGTGACGCCTGCTGGGTGACCTCTCAGAACTCTCTCAGCCCCACCTATTTCACAAGGTACCCTCTGTGGGGAGGGGAAGGGAAGGCGATTGTAAGCCGCTTGGAGACTCCTTGCGATAAAGAAAAGCGGGGCATAAAAACCTATTCTGCTTCTACTGCAGCTGCAAGTCATTGTGGCAGCTCAAGTTGGGTCTGATGCTGATCAGGGCAGGGGCTCAGAGGAGGAGGGGCTTCTGCCTCCCTCCCTGAGCCAGTTTTGGTTATTGAATCAACAGTGCCAACCCTTGTAGCCCCTGGGTCATTTCAGCTGCCAAAAATGGCATTGGGGGGGGGGAGGCAGGAGCTGCTCTGATCAGACTCACGCTCACCTGTGCTTTTTACACACAAGTTGTGACAGTGACTTGCAGCTGCAGCATGGCTGCAAATCCCTGTGGTGAAGTCATGAAAACAGTGACACGTTTGGCTCTGAGTCACCCAGCTGCACGGGAGGTCACACAAAGCACCAGCTTGGATACGGAAAGTCCAGGTTCAGTTCCTGGCATTCCAGGGAAACAGATCGTGGATAGCAGGCGCTGAGAAAAATCTTTTTGCTGCCTGAAAAGCTGAAAGGCCACAGCCAGTCACAGTAGACAAAACTGAGCTAGATAAGACAGATGGTCCAGCTTAGTATAAGGCAGCCTCATGTTATGCTCCTACACCCTTTATCTATTCCCTGTGGGAAAGAGAAGGAATCCATCTGGCCCAGTGGTAGCCATCCATGACAGCGCTCAGTGGGGCAATGGAGGAGGCTGGACTCCACTTCTGCCATGAGTCCAAACAGCTCATTTGTCAATCTCATGTGAACTGACCAATGGGCTTCTCTGGGTCCCTACTGGAGGGAACTTGGAGGAGGAGGAGATTGGATTTATACCCCGCCCTTCACTCGGAGTCTCAGAGCGGCTTACAAACTCCTGTCCTTTTTCCTTCCCCTCCCCACAACAGACACCCTACGAGGGAGGCAGGGCTGAGAAAGCTCTGACAGAAACTGTCCTTGAGCGAACAGCTCTGACAGAACTATGGCTTGCCCAAGGTCATCCAGCAGGTGCAAGCGGAGGAGTCGGGAATCAGACCCGGTTCTCCCAAATTAGAGTCTGCACACTTAACCACTACACCAAACTTGACTTTTTAAAAAATGGCTGTAGGGGATGGGCTGAAGAAGAGAGTCCTTCATCACCTCCAATGTGATATACTGCTCCCCCACCCCAGGGGAATACAGTCAGTTTATACAGAGAAATGACTGTAGTAGTGATGGAAGATTTTTAGAAAATCACAGTGAATCAGTACTTGAGAAACAACCCTGTGGGAGAGCACACAGAAATACAACATTTTAGGACGGGCACCGTCTGGATTCCCAGGAATCGACAAGTAGGTCAATAGTGTCAATACTGGAGAAAAGAGCTAACACAGCAGCATCCAAGATCCCTGAACTGATCTTGGGAAAGCTCTTTCTGATGATTATCCTGCAACCCAGGCCCCTGTTAAACACACAAGCTCCACCTAACAGGTGACAACCAATGCTGCCAATTCAGTCTCATTTTGTACAAAATTCAAGGCAACTTGGGAGTCTCAATCCTTCCAGAAGGGGACCTACCCCAAAGAAAAAGGATGTAGGTTGTGACTGATGCACCCGTACAATGGCAGGCCCTCCCAAGGCCAGGGTACAACTGCCCAACAATGCCTACCCCAATGCCAGTCCTCTTTACAGAGATATAATCCCCAAACTGAAACTATACCAGGTGAATGCACGCCAACCCAACATTTTTCATACAAATGCCCTCCTAGCTACCACCCCTGGGCTTTGAAGAAAGCAACCAGACTTTAACCAGTCAGCGCACTGAAGCAAACAATGAGAGAAAGCTGCAGAGAGAGTTTTTACCATCTGTTTTGTTTTCTACCCAAGTACTTATGGCCTCTGCGGAAGCTTTAGTATCTTGGAAATTCACCAGCTTTACAGCCGTCTGAAAGAATTCCTTGTTGCTATGGAGATACTGTTCTTTCACCATGAATCCTTCTTGAAGGTAAAGGGCATTGGCAAGATTAAATGTAAATTCTTTTCTTTTGGAGGTGATGGAGAAAAGTGTCTGGAGGGGAGCGAAGCCTTCACCTGCAGAAAATAAGTGTTAAGAGTGAACATCTTTATTTGAAGAACACAAAAGCAGCTGGGTAATAGGTAGTTATCCAATATGGGCATTTCCCCCCTTCCCTAACCCCCCTGGAGTCTTAGGTGCTCTCTGAAGTCAGGTTGCTTTGCAGAGGATAGGTAGTTATTTCTGATGTATGCGTGATAACTGTGACCGTTATGTTTGGAGAAAGTGCGAGAAAGAATATGAATGGCAGAATAAATTCTCCAGGGAGAGGGACTTGTGTATTTAACATGACACACAAGATGACTGTACAGCCTAGATAAAAATGGTAATGTCCCAAGCTTTAAGCCCTTTTCTAAGAACTGGGGGGCCTAATAAATTGGCATGCCTGGAGACCTTTGCTTGAATCCTCCCTGTGCCTTCAAAAGGGCAAGAGCCGTTGCGCAGAGCCCTGATTTGGAGGGGGGGAAGGATTTACCAGCTGTAACCAACCTGAGGCCTACCACTCCTCATGCTGTTTTTCACTTTGGAAGAGAAAAAAGGCAGGCACCTTCTATTTGCCTGTCTTGTTTTCTTTCCCAGTGTGGTGAAGTTTAAGTACATGGATGGAGGAAGAAAAAGGTGGGAGATGGGCATGCCATAATATTGTATCATTGCTGAACTGTTTCCTAACCCTAATTAATTGGGAAGGCTGTGGCTCAGTGGTAGAGCATCTGCTTTGCATGCAGAAGGTCCCAGGTTCAATCCCTGGCATCTCCAGTTGAAAGGACCAGGTAGTAGGTGGTGTGAAAGACCCCTTCCTGAAACCCTGGAGAGCCACTGCCTTGATGAAATAATATGCAGTCCACTCTCAGCACGATCAGCACTGATGCTGCTCATCTCCACCCCATTCCATTCCATTCCACCCCACTCCCAGTCTAATGTCAAAACTTGTGTTTTCATGGTAGCACATGGTTGTACACACTGGTGCAGAAGCAGCCATTGATGTAACTGTGCCAGAAAGCGCCTATTAATACACATAAACTCAGGAAACTACCTTTGACTGACTTAGACCTTTGGTCCATCAAGGTCATGATGACTATCTACTCTGACTGGCAGCAGCTCTCTAGCATCTTGGGTGGAGATCTTTCACATTACCTTTCAACTGGAGATGCCACTCATTGAACATGGGGCCATTCTGCATACAAAGCCATCCTCTACCACTTAGTGGCCTGTCCCCACTAAGAACCTATGTTCCTTTCAGGGAATGTGTGTGCAGCTTTGAGTAACAGTGAATTGTCTGCTTGGTCAAGGAGAGACTGATGCTCCCATCTCTCTTTACCTCCTGCTGGACAATACTTGCTGCTCTATCATCGATGTCCCTTGGGGGTCATTTTGCAGTCTAAATCTCTTTCTACAGTTTTGTGCAGCCAGTCAGGTGGGGAGACTATTTGTAGCTGGTCTTGAATGTCAATAAGCATTATTGTCCAAGCACACACACACACCCCTGCCAGACTTGGCAAATGCCTCTAGTTGGCATGATTCAACTCTTCCATTGTTGCTCCTGCTCCATTCACAACCCTGATTATGCCAAAGCTACAGGAGGACTCTGAGTAGCAGGACAATGCAGACTTCACTGATGCTAGGTGTCCGTGCACAGATCTCCTTTTACATTGAAAAGTTTCATTACCAATACTGTGCTGAAAGCCTAGCATATGAGCGAACATCATCACATTTACCCTGCCAATATATAATGGAAAACAGTCCAGTTTTCAGTAACCATATTACTTTGCTCTCTTTTATGTGCTCTTAATAAAATGCTTCGAACTTGGCATGTAAAAGCTATTGACCATATCCTCTGGTACCATTTAATTTTTGCAAGTGTATCAGCATCTTACTTCTATATTCTTAATAATTTTAAAGTTTCCTCCTTTTTATTGCCGGATAAAGTTCTTCACACCTAGTAAAAGCACCTTTAAATTTATATTAAAAGGTCATCAGGCACACAGCCTTGTTTTCTCCCTTATGTGAGGCTTGAAATATGTGCATGCACAGGAGTCTTTGAGGGCCAAACTAGACTTGTTTGTCACATGTTCTCCTCCAAGGCTGTCACATGTCGTCCTCCAGGACTGGCAGCCTGAAGCCACAAGGCCTCAATTCTGGTTGGCACAATGACACAGGGGGAGGAGGGGCTCCCTCCTACCCACCCCCCATTTTCCTGACCTGATATGGCACTGGGATGCATGATCTGCCTCATCCGGCAGCTGCCCATGCATACACAGTGCCAAAGGGGGGCAAATAATGTTTCCCAATGCTGTTTCATGTCAGGGAAATGGTAGTGGGGGAGGCAGGGGCACATCCTGTCTCTCCCCCCCCCCCATGCCACAATGTTGACCATGGCCTGGGACCCACGTACTTTTGGGACCACCTCTTCTGGTACACCCCCAGAAGAACTTTATGCTCTGGAGATAAGAACTTCTTGGTGGTCCCCGGCCCAAGAGACATCCGGCTGTCCCCAACTAGGCACTAGGCCCTACCTAGAGGAACTCTCTGCCGAATAATATCCATGCTATGCAGAACGTGTTGCCGTTCTGCAGGGTATGTAAGCCAGAGACGTTCCACCAGGCATTCAGCTGAGGACAGTGATGGTCTTCCATCTAGTCTGGCACTTTCTTCCCCGCCTCCTTCCTCTAAGATGCAATGACATTCCAGAAATTATCACCATCAGATTGATTTAACCTGCTGTAAATTGTATTTTATGTATTATTCTAATTCTGAAAACCTTTGTAGGGTTGTAATTTTATCGCTGTTGTACGCCACCTTGAGCTCTGTCTTCCAGGGAGAAGGCAGCCTAAAAGGTGAAACAAAGAAAGAAACAAACAAATGGGGCCTTGCTGTGCTTCTAGAGACAGATCTCCATCGGGACTAGCAACTGGTATATGGTTGTGTAGCACCCTCTGGGGGGTAGGGGTAAATCATACCTAGAGTCCAGAGGGTCTTGAGATCACCAGTCCAGTCACTATTTCCGTGTGCAGGTTGTTTTGCTCATCAATCCACACACCTGAAGGTGTGGTTCAGTTCACCCACCTCAGGGTGATGGTTGGAGAGGAACCCTAGCACTACAACACACAGCCTTCACCTTCTCCAGCCAGCCAGCTTCTTCCCATTTCCCCTTCCTCCCTTTTCTTAGCCATGCAGCTTCCCACCTGGCCCTGGAGCTGAGCTCTGCCTTCCTTTTCTCTGTTCCCTGCTTTCCAGCCATGCTGTGCTTTAAAACACTTGGGCCTGGAGAGTCTTTGTCCTCATTCTCAGGATTGTCCACTGCCTCCACGTCATTTGGGCTTCTCTAGGGCAGACTGCCAAGGCTGCCCTATGGCTGAGGCTGACTGCACCTTCCCACCCCCATTCCCCACCTCATCTAGGTGAGCCTGCCTGCTGGGTCCAAGGACTTGTCCTGCCTTGCCAGGCAGTTCATTGCTGGGTAGCCTGCCATAGGGTGCCAGTCTCTGTGGGGAGCATATGACAAACTTCACATCAGCCCCAAGCACCAGTGGCAATACTGAAGTTTACTTATTAATTTAATTTAATTTATATTCTGCCTTTGTGTCCAGTGGTGACCCAAAGCAGCTTACATCATTGTCCTCTCCTCCATTTTATCCTCACAACTACCCTGTGAGGTAGGCTAGGCTGCCAGTGTGTGACTGCCCCAAGGTCACCCAGTGAGCGTCCATGGCACAAGCAGAGATTTGAACCTGGATTTCTCAAATCCTAGTCTGATACTTCAACTGCTACACCACACTGGCACAAGGAGACAGAAGGGGCCTTGTCCCCATGGTCAAAACCATTCAAAATGTATTTCATGCACACAAGCAGGCTGATTATTTAAAACAGACATGGGTTGCAGATGGTGGTAGCAGCTCGTATGCAGTCAGATCTGAGAAACCTCACAAAGTAGCCACAGTTCAACAATACAGAGTGGTAGGAATGGTTCAAATGGTGCTTCGGCTCTACCAGGATGGAGAACAGGGAGGATGGTGAGAACTTCAACACAAACACCATTTGGAAGACAAACTTATCGTAAGAACATAAGAGAAGCCAATGCTGAATCAGGCCAATGGCCCATCTAGTCCAACACTCTGTCACACAGTGGCCAAAAATACCAGGTGCCATCAGGAGGTCCAGCAGTGGGGCTGGTCCTCCCTTGAGTGCCTTCACTGGAAAGTCTCAATGCTGGTGTCCAATGACCAGCTCCAATGCTGTACCAAGCAACTTTGTGGCTATACAACAGCCACTTGTACCACAGAGCCATAGCTGGGTTGTGCCTTATTAGGTAAGTCTGTGTTTAATTCTGTGTTGCTGCTTGCAGCCGCTTATTCACCAGCACGGTCAGGGCATTCCATCTTCTCGATCACTAGAGAAGATTTCAGGGGTCCACTGGGATCAAAGCTGGGCCAACAAAGTGACCTACTTTTCAAGCACCAGATTACTCTCCCCATATGCCAAGACACAGACTTGCAGCAAGCCATGAGACGCGTCCCTTTTAGTAGTTAAAGTTTTAAGAACCAAGGGTTGTGTTTTTTTGTAATGGATCTGGAGGGAGGGAAATGTGTGAAAATGTAGAAGCTTGAATTGATCTGGACAGCTCAGCAGCTATTAACAGCCTGCAAGTTACACTGTCAACTAAAAGGCACACTGCCACATCTCAATACAAATTGTAAATATATATATATATATATATATATATATATATATATATATCCTATTTTTAACAGTGATAAATGGAAGTTGGGAGCACCAGATATGAGGAGGGGGGGGGGATGGCTGCTGTGAGAAAGCTCTCTCTCTACCTCATATGGCTTCTTAACTTCTTAGTTTTAAGCAGATTACTAAAATATAGAAAGAGCTAGACCCCATTAGAACAGCTGCGAAAGTCTATCACAGATGCATAAAATTTGCAGCTAAAAGAGTGATAGGTCTGCTATTATCTTCTCATGAATGAGGTAATGTCTCCATATGATATATATTTTGGAGCGAAGGAAGAATGAAAAGATTTCTAGGCTCTGAAAAATGCATCCAAAGGTCATGTGATACAGGAGACCTACACAGCCTGCACCACAGTTGCATACCCTATCAGAGTATGGCAGCTTAAGATACCTCCAGGCCTGTAGCTACAATGGGGCATCTCGGGGCTAGGCCCCCTGACTTCCCATCTAGTCCAGGGTGTCATGGCCTTCTCCGCCAGATTAAATTGATTAGCCAGTGCCCCCTAAGAAATGTAAATGCCCCCTGACTTAAAAAAATCCTGGCTACGGGCCTGGATACCTCCCTTGCAAAACTCTGGATGGTAGGATATTAAGGCATGCCAACATAAAGACACAGCTATAAGCGAGGAACAGTCAAATATGAGTAGCATTCCGGGAGCTCTCCAGGTGGAAGAATACCAACAAACTGAGTAGAACAAACACATTGTGCTCTACAGATTGTAGTGTTATAATCATACTTTAAATAGACGTTCATTAAATAATCATTCTTATGAATTCCAGTCTGGTAACTCAGAAACAGGGAGTCCAAGGAACGATTGAGGAACTGTAGTAGTTGCTCAACAAGCTTATCCCAGTGGGAAACATAAGAGTTGTCTCTGACTAAGCTGAGGCAGACCTCTTGGATGTCGGAATGTAAAATTTTAACTTTAAGGGGGGGAAACCCTTCAAACAGGCCCGAACTTGGTTGCCCCAATTCAGCTCGGAGGGCTAACCCTGCAACACAACTCAGAATTCTGTGGATGAATTGTAGGGATTTGAGACGAATTGAGTCCCTATTTTGCCAGTCCACATACCAGCCCCACATAAACTTTGCACGGCCACCTTGGCATTAAACAGTTTGAGGGTATCTGGGATATACTGAGTCCCAGATGAATTTTTTAAAAAATGGCAGATAATACTGGATGTCGCTGTAGCCTATCTTCTAAAATGAGCAGCTTGCACTGACCAAGTTAATCTGTGGTCAAATCAGACGCCTAAGTATAATAGGGGACTTCCTCAATATCATTACCATGAATTTTCCACTTGTGGTCTGCATGAGATTTCCCCCCCCCCAAAAAAAAAAAAAAAAAACTATCATAGGAACATAAAAGCATAAGAGAAACCAATGTACTCTGTGTCAAACAGTGGCCAAAAATACCAGGTGCCATCTGGAGGTCTAGCAGTGGGGCCAGGACACTAGAAGCCCTCCCGCTGTTGACCCCCCCAAGCACCAAGAATACAGAGCATCACTTGCCCCAAAGTCCCTATCTATACCTTGTGGCTAATAACCATTGATGGACCTCTGCTCCATATGCTTATCTAATTCCCTCTTGAAGCTGTCCATGCTTGTAGCTGCCACCACCTCCTATGGCAGTGAATTCCATATGTTAATCACTCTTTGGGTGAAGAAGTACTTCCTTTTATCCGTTCTAACCCGACCGCTCAGCGACTTCATAGAGTGCCCACGAGTTCTTGTATTGTGAGAAAGGGAGAAAAGTACCTCTTTCTCTACCTGCTCTAACCCATGCATAATCTTATAAACCTCGATCATGTCACCCCTCAGCCATCGTTTCTCCAAGCTAAAGAGCCCCAAGTGCTTTAACCTTTCCTCATAGGGAACGTGTTCCAACTCTTTTATCATTCTAGTTGCTCTTTTCTGTATTTTTTCCAAAGCTATAATATCCTTTTTAAGGTGTGGTGACCAGAACTGTACACAGTATTCCAAATGATGTCACACCATTGATTTATATAGGGGCATTATGATATTGGCTGATCTGTTTTCAATACCCTTCCTAATAATCCCAACATAGTGTTGGCCTTTTTTATTGCAGTCACACACTGTCTTGACATTTTCGGTGAGTTATCTACTACGACTCTAAGATCTCTCTCTTGGCCAGTCTCTGCCAGTTCGGACCCCATCAATGTGTATTTATAGTGAGGATTTTTGGCTCCAAAGTGCATCACCTTGCACTTGGCCACATTGAACCCCATTTGCCACGTTGACGCCCACTCCCTCATCCATGACAGAGCCCTTTGGAGTGCCTCACAATCCTCCCTGGTTCTCACCACCCTGAATAACTTCGTATCATCCACAAATTTAGCCACTTCACTGCTTACTCCCAAGTCCAAATCATTAATGAACAAGTTAAATAGCATCAGACCGAGTACTGATCCCTGCGGTACCCCACTGCTTACCACCCTCCACTGAGAAAATTGCCCATTTATACTCTGTTTCCTATTAATTTCCTATTAATCTTGTATTTTTGATAGTTAACTATCAGGTGTTCTACCAGACAGTAAGAGACAAAAGCCTCCATAATTGAGGACGGTCCTGATATTGTTCTTGATAGGAGAACTGCATTGTCAGCAAAAAGTCAGATAGAAACTTGAATGTTAGAAATGGATGGAGAATAACAGCCCTGGGCAGAGACAGCAGAAATCATGTTGTTGATATATAAATTAAACAATAAAGGGGCCAGCACACACCCCTGATGCACTCCCTGCTGTTGGGGAATTATGCTGGAAAGTTGCCCATTTAACCCATAACGGACTTGTGCAGTGGGATTAGAATACAGAATCTCAATCAAAGCCAACACTCTCAGAGCCAGTTTGGTGTAGTGGTTAAGAGCAGCATACTCTAATCTGGGAGAACCAGGTTTGATTCCCCACTCCTCCACATGCAGCTGCTGGTGTGAACTTGTATCAGTCACAAGTTCTCTCAGAGCTGTTCTCTCAAGAGCAGTCCTCAAAAGAGCTCTCTCAGCCCCACCTACCTCACAGGGTGTCTGTTGTGGGGAGGGGAATGGGAAGGAGATTGTAAGCCACTCCGAGACTCCAAGTGAAGGGTGGGGTATACATCCAGTCTCCTCCTCCTCAATACATGTTAGTTTTAGCTTGTGCCACAATTGGGCATGGGATGCGGTATCAAAAGCTACCTTCATATTCATTATGGAAGCTGCAAGGATCCCATGACTCTTGGTTGTATATTTATTGATTGTGAACTGAAATGTCAGAAGATGATCATCTGTACCGGCCCCTCACCTAAATCTGGCCTGTTATCTTCCCAGGATTTTATTAGTCTCCAGCCAATCCATGAGCCGGTAATAAAGGGACAGAGAGTAAAGCTTCCCGGCCACTGATGAAAGGCTGATTGGCCTGTAGTTAGATGGGTCCGTTTTGTCTCCCTTCTTATAAACTGGTATTATGATAGCAAGTCTCCAAGAGAGCGACATAACTCCTGTCACATTTATCTGACTGAATACAGTTGCCAAAGTATCTTTCCACCATGAGATATTGGCTTTAAAGAGTTCTGGGGGGATTAAATCTGCTCTGAGGGCTTTCCCATTCTTCATCTGAGAAACTGGAAAACTAATTAATCGAACAGGGGGCCATTCTGGTAGTTCAGCTAGGTTCCACTTACTCTGATAATCACAGTTACTACAAGAACTAGCAAAGATATTAGCAAAGTGTTCCTCCCAGGTATGTGCGAAAATATGCTGTGAGAAAGCAGCACGTTACGGAGCATGTGGGGGCATCTTTTGCTTGCAAGTGGACGTGGTTCTGCATTGGGCAGGGGGTTGGACTAGATGGTCTGTATGGCCCGTTCCAGCTCTATGTTTCTATGTTTGAGTTGTTTGGGTGCAAATGAACAGCGCAATGAATGTGTTGGTTCATTGTGATCACTACACACTACACTCGAGGGAGATCACTACACACGAGGGAGATGTAAGCTGAACCACAGCACATCATGAGAATTCCTAGTAGAAATTAGGACTGGGATCTGAATCAGGGACAAAAAGTCCACTCTTTCCCTGCTTTTTTTGCCATCAAGTCGCAGCTGACTTATGGAGACCCTGTAGGGTTTTCGAGACAAAAGATGTTCAGAGGTGGTTTGCCATTGCCTGCCTTTGCATAGCAACCTTCGCCTTCCCTGGTGGTCTCCCATCCAACTATTAACCAGGATGGACCCTGCTTAGCTTCCAAAATCTGACAAAACTAGACTTGTGCAGGCTATCCATAAGGAGCTGCAATAAATTATTGGTTAACATGCTGAACTGCAGACCAGAAGGTTGGTAGTTCAGCAGTTCGAGACCTGAGTGCCACATGACGGAGCAAGCCTCTGGTCCCAGCTCCTGCTAACCTAGCAGTTTGAAAGCAAGAAATTGCAAGTAGATAAATAGGTACCACTTCGGTGGGAAGGTGACAGCATTCCATGTGCCTCGGCATTTAGTCATGCTGGCCACATGACCACAGAGAAGTCTTCGGACAGTGCTGGAAACAGAGATGAGCACAGCACCCTAGAATTGGATTCGACTGGCTTTCGAGCAAGGGAAACCTTTAGGCCATCCACACCAGGGCTTCCAGTTCTGAACTTCTCCCCTGAGAACCATGTCACCAGCCTCTCCACCACAGTTGTGCAGTGACTGCATGGGATCAAGGCTGAGGTGCATCCTGTTTTACAACCCACGGCATTTAAATTATTGTCTGTTACTACAGGAAGAGTAAGATATTGGATTTCTGCATTGACGGAAGGTCCTGGGATCTCCAGCAGGGATTAAAATGGTCTTGAATAAAGAGAAACCGAGATCTGTTAAATGTAAAAAAAAAAAAAAGAGGCTGATCTGAGCATTGCGCTGATGGCACAAAGCTTGCTTTCAATGCATGTGTTTTCTCTGCATGCGTTTCAGAACTGGCAGTACAGGACATATGCTGGAGATAGTTCTTTAATTCACTCCAGGGTGTTTTAGCTCTCCTTATCTATCTTGAAAGTTATTCCGTGTACAGAGCATAAAGAGGGCCCTCCTGCTAAGGACAGAACTTTTAAAGCTACAACTTTATTGCTTTCTTATTCCCCCCCCACACATACACACACACTTACTGGTGTCTAAATAATGTCTTGGAATATGCTTCACTAATGTTTCATCTGTGCCTAACCACTTGGAGGGTGGAACGGGCGTGCAACCTCTGGCAAATATGTTTTCCAGAGTGGGACAGGGTGGGTAATGTATGGGGCAGGATGATTTAGGGAGGGGCTGTGGCTCAGTGGCAGAGCACTTGCTTGGCATGCAGAAGGTCCCAGGTTCAGTCCCCAACATCTCCACTTAAAGGATCTGGCAGTAGGTGGTGTGAAAGGCCTCTGCCTGAGACCTTGGAGAGTTACCAACAGTCTGAGTAGACGATACTGAATTTGATGGACCAGGGGTCTGATTGAATATAAGGCAGATTCATGTGTGATGGTGGTGAAATTTTCTCTTGGTAGCTGATTCTCCCACCTCACTTCTCCCCCCATGGTTTTCCCCTACAGCAGGAGCTGGTGGAGGGGAAAGGGTTACTGGGGGAAAAATGGATTGGTAATGGAGGACTTTGGCATCCTATCCCACCCAACAAATCTGGCAAATTCCCTGTGACGTTAAGGTTAGGAAGCTAATAAAGGGTCAAGGACCTATTACCAAGAGGGAGGAACGAAATTCTGGGTATCCATGGAGTGGGGGAATCCTGTGATTACAGTTTTTCATACTATGTTTTGGTTGGATCCAGGCAGAGTAAGAGGGTTCAGAGAGAAACTTTGTGGGCCGTGCCTATTACACACAGGCCCAATCTGCATCTAGCATTTGCTCCGCTGCTTTACCAAACCCACCCCGGCTCAAAACCACATTCAAATACCCGGGCCAAGGCAGAGTCACTGCAGAGTCACCCCTGAATGGCCATAAAACAGCCATAAATCTATGCAGACACTACCATAAAACCTAGAGATCAAATAAAGTGAAAGCAGCATGTAGTCTGGACACTGCCATAAAATCCAACAATCAATCAAAGTGAAAGGGGCATGCAATGTAGAGGGGAATTCCTGTTCCAGCGTGGGTTTGGTAAAACAGCAGAGCAATGCTAGATGCAGATTGGGCCACAGTTTCATCCTCAGCGAATAACTTTGAGCGTAACACCTAAATATGTCTGTCTATCAGATTTTACTATGGAAAGCAAAATCTATCAGCGCTGATGTCCCTCTGCTGTATTTTGCCACCAAGAACTAGGGAAGGGGCCAGTTAAAGCTACCATATGCTGACAGGCCATCTGGATTTTCATTTTATATTTTCATTTGAAGAGATAGCTAAGGCTAGCCCAAGGATTTTTGGTGCCCAAAGTGCCAAAGCGACCACCTCCCAAGTCTGCCACTTGTCATGGCTGATCCTGATGCTGCAAACTGGTGGGCTGGTTGTAGAGTTGCCAGGTCCAGGTTGGGAAATACCTGGAAACTTTAGGGGTGAAGCCTGATGAGGGTGTGTTTGGGGAAGGGAGTATCATGCCGGAGTCCACCTTCCAAAGTGGCCATTCTCTCCAGGTGAACTGATCTCTGCGTCCTGATCTCTGAGAATAATCCCAGGGGATCTCCAGCCACCCCCTGGAGACTGGCAACCCTAGGCAATTACCTCAGTGCACCTTCTGGCAGGCTGGCCCTGGAGGTAACATAATTTGCTAGTTTTTCTCTATACAATCTAATTTTGCAGCCTATATTTATTTATTCAGGATATTTCTATACCACCTCTTCAGAGTCCTGCTTGATGTGGCTTGCAATTAAAATATTGAAAACAAGCTATTAAAAATAAGGTATTGGGCATAAATAGCATAAAACTAACTGTAAAGCAGAAGGAGACCACTAAAAAGCTGGTAAGGTTAAACTCCTGATTGAAAGACTGGGGCTGATCTCGTACAAGGAGCTGTGCTGCCGTCACACCTCCCTTTGCCCCATTTCCATTGGTCAATTTCCCACTCGGAACCACACGGCCACATTTTGACCGACGGCTTCACCCAATTTTCCCCACGGTTCCATCATTGTGATTAGGAACATTTGAAAAGCTGAATTCCTGAACATGGGGACAAAGCCTATGAGCATACAATAAGAAGAATATGCATGAGTCAGGACCCTAATACTCAGTTCTGCTCTCCCTTCTACGCTTATTGACCCAATCATGTATTTTGGGCCTGTTTTTTGTATACAATCAAACCCCCTCACTCAGCCTATGAGCCAGCAAAATGACTGGTGCAGTGCTTTAGAAGAATTTAGCTATCAATGCAGTTTTCTCCTATAGCAAGAATTGTGTGCAGCTCTGCTGGCTGGGAATCCTCCCTGTCAGTTACATATCTACTGAATCACTCTCTCTTTTCCCTCTGACTTTCTAAAATGCTTATCCAGAAAGATGCCAGATCTGAACGTTTCATTACCAATTGTTGCTAACATTTCTGTTTGGTTAGTGACAATTATTAATGAAGGCATTTATGATTTGATTAGTTAACATCAGAATGCACATCCCTACTACAACTCTAGAAAGACAGAAAGGTTGTCATAGAGTATGTCTTTATATAGAAGGGACAACATCAGAGAGAACACTGGGATGCAGTGATATGGAGGCAAATAACTTCCTGAATTCTATACTTCAGTGATGGAGAAAAGGTCTAGTGTGGAAGCGCTTTCAGACAAGTGCTCTTTAAAGCACACCTACATACTGGCTTGTATCCTTTGAAAGAGTTCTGCATGCAGTATCTCTGGTGTTCAGAACACTTCCTTTTCCATTAACACTTTTGTTTGCACGAGAGTCTACTGGAAATCGCTCATCTTGCACAGATGGAAAGTTTAGCGGGAGAAGGAGAGAGCTCTCTAGCAGAGGCTACCTACGGTGCAGGGAACTCATTCATAAGAGAGAAGCTCCTGTTAATAGCATCAGTGGAAGCTTTGACTGTAGTGACACAATTTGCAGTTTAGAAACCTTCACTTCTGTTTTACAGTGTTAAGTAACTGGCGATTTGTGAATATGCCCTAAGATCACATGACATTTGTTTGTGGTAGAAAAAAAGGCTTAGAGACTGTTGCACAAGATACATTAGTTGCCGTTCATATTAACATTGTTTTAAGCCGTTCCTGTAGACACAGAAAGATTTTATGGTGTCAGAAGTGGAGAATGGGGGAGTGCACCAGATTAAACCAGAAGGCTTTACCTGAGGACCCAGAAATATTCACTTGGCAGCTACCTGCTTCTTTGAATGTGAATCAAGGCACAGGCAATGGGGAATCAACAGCTAAGGTATCTAAGGAGTGGAGGGATCTGTTTAATCATTGGCTGGTTCCAGAAGGAGAGAGACAAAGAGCACTTTGGCTGTAGCTGCCTTGTGCAGGAAACCAATCAACAGGTGGCACCATTGATGGTGGCTACGCAACCTCTGTGGCATTCAAAACATGATCCTATTAGAAATAGTTGCCCCCAGGGTAACAAATGGATGTCTTTGAGACTGACCTCTTTTTCCCTCATGCCCCAAGCTCATCTTATTTCTTTCTTATATCATTGGGTGCTACATTTTTCCAGCACAGTGCCAGGGAATCAATTAAGACATAAGACTGTGAATGTCCACTGGATGCTGCAAATGCATGTACCCGACAGATGTTCCAAAGAACTTTCATCTTGCACGTGACCAACAGCAAGGCATTTGATGGAATTTGGAAAATGCATTAGGAAAGAGAACGTCTTCCCTCTAAAAGGAAAATTGAACCATAATGGCAGGCAATCATCTGCTCGAATGGATGGATTTACATCATTTGTGAAGGGTCTGAAAAAATGTGCTGGGAGAAAACTCCCATCTTTCTCGCTCTCATTTGAAGACAAGGGATTAAAAAAAATAGCTTTCTGTGTGTGTCTCTGTGTATGTGCCTGTATTATATAAGCACAAAAAAACACATGGCACGCTGTCAGATATGTTCCTTGTACATTCCCTTTGAGCAGGAGATTGCGTTTTGCCCAGATTGCATTGGAAGGGTGCATAATTATGTCAACTGCAGTTGAAAAGCAGCCTTCAATTGCCTTCTCTTTTAGCTGTGTAAAAGGCAGCCTTTATATACACACACGCACATATACACTGACGCAAAAGATACAAAAATCAAAATATCATGTTGCCAACAGACAGGAGCTAACAGCTTTGTCTCCTTTGCTCTGCAAGGCATTCACAGCAAGAAAAAAATATCAAAAACAACTTCCTTTATAAATCTGCATTCAGCAGTAGCTGAGCAGACTTCCACAAAACACATGGGATACACAATAAGTAAATCCCAAAGTAACCAGAGTTCAGAATGATAGTGTTTCAGAAAGTTCTAAACCATACTGCACAGTTACGGTTCTTGGTGCTGGAGGGGGCAGCAGTGGGAGGGCTTCTAGTGTCCTGGCCCCACTGCTGGACCTCCTGATAGCACGTGGTATTTTTGGTCGCTGTGTGACAGAGTGTTGGACTAGATGGGCCATTGGCCTGATTCAACATTGGCTTCTCTTATGTTACCATCAGTGTCCACTAGTGTGTTTCCTGGCTCCCACGTGCTTCTCCCCGAAAGCAAAGAACCAATCTTGGCTTTTTCCCTACCTCATTGAAGTAGGAGGTTCTTCAGAACAGCCCGGAGGGTGTTATTTTCTTATAGCAGCTTCATCCTGGGAATGTGCTTGGCTTGGGATCTCCTAACATTTTGTGGTGCCTCATAGGGGTCCTTTCTGCTCTAGACATTAAAACCTGGTTCAACCCTGTCCTTGAACTTACATTCTACACCACAGTCAAGTTAACCCTTGTAATTATCTTGGGTTATTTTATGTTTCCACATTACATTGAGGTCACCCTGGTTTCGCCCCACACTTGTCCTGGGATAAACAGATGCTGTTATAACCAGGGATAAATGCAAGGTATTGTGTCGCAAGTTGAACTGTGATAAAACCAGGGATGAGATCCAAGCGCAGAAAGGACCAATAGTGCTTTGCTATTGGTCCCAACCACTCTCCCATGGCAGCATTTTGTGGTGGCACCAACTCCCTGTTCTCCAAATTCCAAAAGTGCTTCCAAGTTCAACAAGGTTGGGGGCCTCTGGGCTAGGTAACTATTATTATTTTGTTTGGTTGCTTGTTTGTTTTAAAACATTTTCATGCCACCTTTCCCCTTGATTATAGAGGGATGCCAGCCTCCAGGCGGGACCTGAGGATCCCCTAGAATTACAACTGATCTCCAGACTGTGGAGATCAGTGAAAATGTCTGCTTTGGAGGGCAGACTCTATGCAATTGTACCCCACTGAAGGTCCACCCCCCAAATCTCCCCAACCTGGAGCTGGCAATCCTAGTTTCCCACCCCCTGTTGGTAGGTAAGGGGGACCACCTGGCAACCCCAAGATCCCCAAGGCAGCAACCCTAAAAACAATAAACATTTGAACCTCAAAACAGCATTTAAAATCATATATAAAATAATTCAATAAAAACATATAAACACATTAAAAAAAGCCCAGGGAGGAGGCAAATAACAGTTATTGGAGGTATGCCAGGCTTAGAAAGTGTAGACCACAGGTACTTACGGGCATCGTTTTTCAGGTTCAAAAGCCGGCTTATCTCATTTTGTGCTTTCCCCTTTGTCCCCAGATGTACCATTCCCAGAGTGGATGCAGCCCCGAGTGGGGAGTAGAGAATGTTCTCACTTCTCTCGGACAAACGAAGAACTCGGTAGAGATCCACAGCAAACCGTGTCATTCCATCAGCCGTTGGGTCGGGGGCGTGGCTGCTTGTCAAGCAAATCCTCATCATGGTCAGGAGAAGATTCAGACAGGAAACCTTTCCCATTGTAGCAGTACGTTCAGTTGGTCCTTTTGCTGTCAAATGATTGGACATGAAGTTGGCTAACACGGAGACAAATTACCTTAAGTTTGTCATTATTTCTTCCCTGAAGCACTTTTCCTTATCATGACCTCAAAATAACTTTATGAAAGAGACTGTTGTTCTCACAGCAGAGATGAGACTAGAGATGCAAAGGCCTCCCCACCCCCACCCGATCCAGAAATATTGGCGCGAGGGGAATAACATTAAATCCCATAAATATGCCAAATAGTGTAATCTGTATGTTAACTAAGTTACAAACAATGTGTTTCACGGTGTTACGCAGACATACTAGTTTAGATTTGATAGGAAAGTAAGCATTGCATGCATTTCAATTCCCCCTCCCCCCAATTTTTGTTACTGGTTTTTGTTTTATGCCTTTCCACTGATCTTATGGCTGTCGACTGTTTTTATTCTTTTGTTTTTAAATTGTTTCATTACCACGGAAATGTTTTTATATGGTTAGATTTTAGATAGTTGTTCAACGTCCCGGGCACCTGACAGCAGAGGGACCGCATACCAATCATGAAGAGGAAACCCAGTTTTCCATGGATGGACTGACCATAAATGGAGGCAGCAAGATTTGCCAGAAGTCTTGCATCAGCAGAAGTGACACGTGCTGGATGAATGTGCTCTGCCACTCCCACAGTGCTGCACAAACAGAAGCAAGGTTTACAGTCCAAGGCCTGGACTTCAGATTATATAATCTATTATTGCAATCCTGAATACCTCTTGCTATGAGTGAAGCCCCATTGATTTTCTGTATGATTTACTTTGTCAGAAAACATACCATTTATTAATCTTCAGCATAATCACAGTCCCCCTCCAGGAAGTCCCCTGTTCCTCCAACAACATAAGCCCCTCATTTCCTTCATGTTCTATTGCCACCTGTCTTTATTGCATCCATAAATTAAAAACCTATTGAAAAGATGGGACCAGTCCAGACTTACTAGGCAATGTAAAACGGAAGGAAGCAACTTCACATTATCATGTACAGCTCTTCTACACAATTGCTTACCACCGGCAATTTTTATTTCGGTCATTTTAAAAAGCAACAACACTATCCACTCAATTCCCCCCCCCCCAAAGATGGAAATTACCATGCTGGAGTCCCTGACACTAATTATTACTAGTGTAGGTTCACTGCTGGTAATTAATGGTTTTGTGGTCATTAATAGATGCAGCTGTGGAAAGCCATACTGCACTGAAAATGGAAAGTCCATTTCCCAGGGCCAATAAAACCAGCATTCCCACAAGACCTGTGTTGAAGAATATGGGGCTCCTGTCACTTCAAGTATGATATAGAAAAGTTGCAGGTTTTTGTACAGGGCAACAAAAATTGTCCAAGGCACTTGAATAAGCAGCTTGGGCATGGTCAGGGCATTTATCTGGTGTAGTGGTTAAGTGCACGAACTCTAATCTGGGAGGTTTGATTCCCCATTTCTCCACTTGCAGCTGCTGGATGACCTTGGGAAAGCTGTAGTTCTGTCATAGAATCATAGAATGTTAGAGTTGGAAGGGACCTTGCAGGTCATCTAGTCCAACCCCCTGCACTCTGCAGGAGCATAGCCAAAAGATAGCCCGACATACCTACAACATACCCAAAAGATGGCTGTTCAGCCTCCGCTTGAAAACGTCCAGGGAAGGAGCATCCACCACCTCCTGAGGCAGACTGTTCCACTGCTCAACCACTCTTACAGTTAGGAAGTTTCTCCTGATATCTACCTGGTAACGACTCCCTTGTAATTTCCACCCATTAGATCTAGTCTTGCAATCTAGAGCAAGAGAGAATAGATCTGCTCCATCTTTTACATGACAGCCCTTCAAATACTTGAAGACTGCAATCATGTCCCCTCTAAGTCTTCTCTTTCCCAGGCTAAACATACCCAACTCTTTCAGCCTTTCCTCATAAGACTTGGATTCCAACCCTTTCACCATCCTGCTTGCCCTCTTCTGGACACGCTCGAGCTTGTCAACATCCTTCCTAAAGTATGGTGCCCAAAACTGGACACAGTACTCCAGGTGAGGCCTGACCATAGCAGAATAGAGCGGAACTACGACCTCCCATGATCTGGACACAAAGCTTCTGTTAATGCATCCTAAGACTGCATTAACTTTCTTCACAGCCACATCGCACTGCAGACTCATGTTGAATTCGTGATCAACCAGAACACCTAGATCCCTTTCACATGTGCTGCTGTCAAGCCAAGTCCCTCCCATTCTATATCTGTCCCTTTGATTTTTTTGTGCCTAGGTGTAGGACTTTGCACTTATCTCTATTGAATTTCATTTTATTTGCCTCAGCCCACTGTTCCAGCCTATCTAGATTATTTTGAATCTTGACTCTGTCTTCTTCAGAATTAGCAATCCCACCCAACTTTGTGTCATCTGCAAATCTGATAAGCATCCCCTCTATGTCTTCTTCCAGGTCATTTATAAAAACATTGAACAACACTGGGCCCAGGACCAAGCCCTGTGGCACTCCACTCGAGACTTCCCTCCATGTAGATGCAGAGCCATTTATGCGCACTTGTTGGGTACGATTTTTCAACCAACCATGAATCCATCCAACGGTTGCACCATCCAGCCAACACTTAACCAGCTTATCCTCAAGGATATCACGAGAAACTTTGTCAAATGCTTTACTGAAATCTAGATACAATGTATCCACAGCATTGCCAGAGTCAACCATTTTAGTAACTCTGTCAAAAAAGGAGATGAGGTTGGTCTGGCATGACTTATTCTTGATAAACCCATGCCGACTACTACTAATTAACTCATTCTGTTCAAGGTGCTCACAGACAGAGCGTTTGATAATCTAGAATTTTTCCAGGTATTGATGTCAAGCTGACAGGCCAGTAATTTCCCAGGTCCGTCTTTTTTCCCTTCATGAAGATTGGGACAACATTAGCTCTTCTCCAGTCTTCCAGCACAACACAAGTACTCCAGGACATCTCAAATATTAGAGCCAGAGGCTCTAAAATAACATCTGCAATTTCTTTTAGCACCCTGGGATGCAAGCCATCAGGCCCTGGAGATTTTAAAGTATTTAAGGCAGCTAGATGCTCTCTAACCATTTCCTTACTTACTCTGGACTGGCAGTTCCTCCTTCCTTCATATGCCCTGCAATGAACAGTTCTCAAGAGAGCTCTTTCAGCCCCATCTACTTCACAGGCAATGTTTCCTCTAAGCTGTGGAGTTTTGTGAGCAAAAATTCTACTTTGTGAGCTCCTGGCATTAAAGTTGTGAGCCAGCGATTTGGTCACTGCTAAATTAGTTTGCTCTGGGGGCCTCCTTCCTGGGCTGAGACAAAAATGTGTGAGCCGGAGGCTACAAAACTGTGAGCTAGCTCACACTAACTCAGCTTATAGGGAACACCGCTCACAGGGTGTCTGTTGTGGGGAGGGGAAGGGAAAGGAGTTTGTAAGCTGCTCTGAGTTTCCAAGTGAAGGGCAAGGTATAAATCCAATTTCCTTCTCCTCCTCCTCTTTTATTTATCTAATTTATACCACACATTTCTCTTCAATGGTGACCCCAAAGCACCTTACTTCACAACAGCCCTGTGTGGTAAGTTTGGCTCAGAGTGACTGGCCCAAAGTCACCTGGCAAGCTTCCCTGGCAGACTGGGGATTTGAACCTGTGTCTTTCAGACCGTAGTCCAACAATCCAACCTGGGGGGAGGGGGCTGAGGGAACACAGGCAGGAGGCTGTGTAGAACCTATAATAACGGGTAGAGAAAGAAATCACACATACATATAACCCATCACTTTTAATTGTCCCCCTCCCAAAGGTGCTTTTTCAGGGGGTAAAAAGCCATCAGAGGTTACCCGTGATGGTGGAATTGCCGTCAAGTCACAGCCAGTGTATGGTCACCCCTTACAGTTTTCAGGGCAAGAGATGTTCAGGGGTAGTTTGCCTCTGCATAGCAACCCTGGACTTCCTTGGTGTTCTCCTTTCCAAATAGTAACCAGGGCCAGCAAGGTTACCAGTATAATGTGTATAATATCATTATCCCTACCGTGCGTGTAATGTCAAGCTAGGCTATTAGAGCACTCCTATACCTTTAAATATTGCCTTGAAGAGGTAATATCATCTGTAGCTTTTCCCATCAAATGCCAAATTGACGCTCGTCCTAATACTAAACGACATTAATTCAGCTCTGTGTAGTTTGTGGGTCACTGATCTTTGCAAAAGCAATTAGCCTTCTTTCTTCTACTTTTCCCTCCCTCTCCAGACAGATAAGATTGCCAGATACAGCATCTGAGGGGATTCTTCACATTTTTGTAAGCAGGTCTTAATACTCCTCACTCTGAAGTAAGTTATGTCAATTTCAGTAGGACTTAACTTCCAAGTACATGTGTTCAACCTAATTATTTATTTGTGGGTTTTTTTTAATTATCCCATCTTTTTCCCAATAAGGATTTAAGGTGGCTGGCTTGGGAGTAAGCCCTATCCCTGCCCTGGAAAGCCCAATGCAGCCTGATCTGATCAGATGTTAGTAGCTAAGCAGGGTCAGCCCTGGTTTGCATTTGGGTGAGAGACCACCATGATGGAAGTCCAGGGTCACAACCCAGATGCAGGCAATGGCAAATCACCTTTGAATGTCTCTTGCCTTGAAAACCCTGGGGGATTGCCATAAATCGATTATGTCTTGAGAGCACTCTCCACCACCACACACAAGTCCCATTGAGTCTGTGGAGATTACTTCCGAGTAAACATTATTTATTTATTTAGAAGAAGAAGAGATTGGATTTATACCCCACCCTTCACTACCTGAAGGAGTCTCAGAGCAGCTTACAATCTCCTTTCCCTTCCCCTCCCCACAACAGACACCCTGTGAGGTACGTGGGGCTGAGAGAGCTCTCTCGAGAACTGCCCTTGAGGGAACAGCTCAGAAAGAACTCATGACTGACCCAAGGTCACACCAGCAGCTGCATGTGGAGGATTGGAGAATCAAACCCAGTTCTCCCAGATTAGAGTCCAGGTTCCTAACCACTACACCAAACTGGCTTTGGATGTCCACTGCCTCATCTGAAAGCCCAGTGGAACAGCTCTGTCTTGCAGGCCCTGCAGAATTGTAACAAATCCCACAGGGCCCTGATCTTGTGAGGGAGTTTGTTCCACCAGGCTGGGGCCAGGGCAGAAAAAGCCCTGGCCCTAGTCGAGGCCAGCTGGACATCCTTGGGGCTGGGGACAACCAGAAGATGTTGATCAGTTGAGTGCAAGGCTCTGTGAGGGACATATGGGGAGAGGCGGTCCTGAAGATACGCAGGTCCCTGGCCACACAGGGCTGTGAAAGTTAACACCAAAACCTTGAGCTGGATCCGGTGCTCTGTTGCATAGGCTCAGGCTGTAACAACGGCACAGAATGGAGAATACTGGCAGGTGCACCTGAACATCTGGCACTGGCTTTTATCGGGTTAGATCATTGTCCATCCAGCTCATTATTTTCTGCTCCAACTGGCATAGAATCCAGACATTTACTGCATTTTCTTGTACAGCCAAAAATAAACCCAGGATGAAAAGGAAAAAAAAATATATGATAAAAACAACACCAGTTATTTGTGGATCCAATCTGGCATTCGCTCCCCAGAGTCTCAAGCGACAAAAGGTCACCAGATGAGATTCATTTAGGAAAATCCAGAGAGCTGCTTGAGGCAGCGTGCAAGTAATCAAATTATGCAAACAGCATTAATTTATCAATATTTTAAAAAGCCGGGACTAACAGGTACTGAACAGGAGACCACCTGCAGACAAAAGGCATGCCTGCAAATGGCATTTATTTATGTACACCTTGTCTCCAAAACAGCACACACCCTTAACCTCTCCTCTTTTTTATCCTCACAACAACCCTTTGAGGTAGCTCTGTCTAAGGATATATGACTAGTACACGGTCACCTGGCAAGCTTCTAGAGCAGAGTGGGGATTCAAACCTGGGTGTCCCAGATCTTAGTCCACCATTCTAACCGCTAGTCTACACTGGCTGTCACACTGGTCCGTGCCCCAAAAAGCTACAGTCAGCTGCCTGAAGCAGGATATCTGTGACTCAGGCGCCAGCTTTCTGCATCACCTACGGATGCCAGCCTCCAGAATTACAGCTCCAGACTACAGGGATCAGTTCTCTTGGAGAAAATGGATGCTTTGGAGGGTGGATTCTACATAGGGGTGCCAGACCCGGGGATCCCCTGGAATAATAGGGAGGACCTGGTAACCCTGTACCCCATCAAGGTCCCTGTCCTCCCCAGCCTCCATCTCCAGATCTCCAGGAGTTTCCCGACCTGGATCTGGCAACCCTAGCCGCCCCCCCCCCACATCCCCCACTGGTAGCCAAGGGCGACCTGGCAATCCTAGCATCACCCTGGGCTGCTAAATATACACTCTTCCTCAGCACTGTACCTCATGGGATATATCATGGCAGAAATGGGGCAAGTGATGCTCTGTGTTCTTGGTGCTTGGGGGGGTGGGGGCAACAGTGGGAGGGTTTCTAGTGTCCTGGCCCCACTGCTGGACCTCCTGATGGCACTTGGTATTTTTGGCCACTGCGTGACAGAATGTTGGACTGGATGGGCCATTGGCCTGATCCAACATTGGCTTCTCTTGTGTTCTTATGTTCTTATCTCTCTTCTATGCAATCTGAAAGGCAAAGAAGCTCTCTTGAGGTCTAAACATGGCCAAACTACATGCAAAATGCTGGTGTGAGTGGGGGGGGGAATGACACAAACAGTCATACAGTAATAACACTTCATAAATGCTAAGACTGATAAAGGACTGAAGAGCATTCAAAGCACTTCCTGTAACACAGAACTGTGACAGTACTGTTATTCTCATATAGCAGATCAGATGGCAGAGGCACAGAAAGCGCATACCTTGAGCTAATGGGAAAGGGACTTTAAGATACAGCAGCACATACCAGAAAGTATTTGGAAATGGATAAAGGGTTATTGGGGTCCTGTTAGACATGACTGCATTGTGACAAAACCTGGTCCTTAATCACTATCTTATACAAGCTCTGTGGTGAACCAGTCCAGTGCAGCAGTTAGAGACTCAAATGGGGAATACGGGAGGACCTAGGTTCAAATCCTCGCTCTTCCATGGGTGCCTGTGGGCCACATAGGGATGCCAGCCTCCAGGTGGGACCTGGGGATCTTCAGACTATCTTCAAACTAATCTTCAGATTAATGAGATTACTTCCCCTGGAGAAAATGGATGCTTTGGAGGGTGGGGTCTATGGCACACTACCCTTCTCAGGTCCTTGTGTTCCCCAGCCTCCATCTCCAAATCTCCAGGAGTTCCCCAACCTGGATCTGGCAACCTAGGCCCCCATCCCTCGCTGGTGGCCTGGGGGTACCTGGAAACCCTAACCACAACCCCCAAATCTTATCTCCCTCACGGGGTTATTGTGGAGCTAAAGCAAAAGGACGAAAAGCATTATTGAAATTTGCCCTGATTTCCTGAGGGTGGCATAAAAATTAGACAGCAAAATACAGGCGGCAGTGTAAGAGGAAGAAAAAAATGCATTGTTAGCCTTCAATTCTTTATCTTGGCTGATGGAACTAAATTAGTTTCCCCTTCAGAACAATTGCCTGCCTTCGCTTCCTGAGTTTTATACACAAGGGAGGCCATTTAGATGTCTTGGGCAGAGCAAACAAACCCATGATCTTACAATGCTGGCTAGAACATCTTCATCACTTATTTAGGACGGGAGGCTCACGTGAATTCCTCAGGACTGAGATCACTTTCTGCGCGGTAAATGTAATGCAAAGGGCAGATTAGAAAAGCACAGAATGAAAGGGCGACACTGAGGTAAAAACATTCTTTAGAAATGTTAGCCTGTTTGCGTAAATTGCTGTCACAAATGCATTTGCTTACCCTCCCACGCTTTTCAGAGCTTTATTAATGCATATAAAAAGGGACATACCTGGGAAGAACAACACTGTCACCATTCAGAGCGTGGTCGTGCGCCTAGCTTAGGCTGTCTTGTAACTACAAAGGACAAGGGGGAAGGCTAAGGGTGTTTACCCAGCAGCATTTATCAGGAAAAGCAGCTTGATTAATGGGGCAGGCACATAACAGGTGGTCACCAAATTTTGTTGTGAGAGGCTGCTTTTTTTCTCACAGCCGTGGCAGTATTATATATGAACCCAGCGGCCTTGGCTTCGGAGAGGCCTTAACGGCCTAACATTTAAAAGTTCCGGCTGAGCGAGAAGGAAGGACCACGTAAATCAAATGAGAAACCACAGGGCCCATTCTGATTTGCTGTTGCTTAACTAGGGCGCCATTGACTGAAAAAAGTTATTTTTTATAAATTACTCCCAAAGTGAACGCTGGGTAATAAATGGCCGTCTTTGCCACTTGGTGACTCCTAGCAAATGGTTTCACAGCATCGGCTCACTGCCTTCAGTACCCAGCCACAGGAGCCGGTTCTATTTCCAGGGTACTGCCAGCTTGCGTTGGGCTTTTAGAATCCATCCCTGGGTTTCTTTTGTCACATCAAGGAGTCCCGTGACAGCTTCATGGTGGCGGAAAGTGCTGACAAGTTACAGCCAGCTTACCCTGACCTGGATAGCTCAGACAAGCCCAGTTTCATCAGATCTGGGAAGCTAAGCAGGGTCAACTCTGGCAAGTACTTGGACGAGAGACCTCCTTGAAATACCAGCAGTCGGGAGGACAGGGTCAGGCTTTATTCAGCCACCTCTCTGAAGAAGAAGAAGAAGAAGAAGAAGAAGAAGAGGGGGAGGGGGAGATTGGATTTATACCCCGCCCTTCACTACCCAAAGGAGTCTCAGAGTGGCTTATAATCTCCTTTCACTTCCCCTTCCCACAACAAGACACCCTGTGAGGTAGGTGGGGCTGAGAGAACTCTGACAGAAACTGTTCTTTTTTTCAAGAACAGCTGTGTCAGAACTATGGCTTGCCCAAGGTCATCCAGCAGATGCAAGTGGAGGAGTGGGGAATCAAACCCAGTTCTCCCAGATTAGAGTCCGCGCACTTAACCACTACACCAAACTGAATATCCTCCAGGCCCCCATTAGGGGTCAGTCACCAGAGATCACCATGACTTCCAAGTGCACACACACACATGAAAAATACAAAACAAAAACCAAAAAAAGTGTTGCAGCCAACTTATGGTGACCCCCTAGGGTTTTCAAAGTAAGAGATGAACAGAGGTGGTTTGCCATTGCCTGCCTCTCTGCAGCAACCTCAGCCTTTCTTGGTCATCTCCCCTCCAAGTACTAACCAGGGCTGACTCTGTTTAGCTTTTGAGATCTGACATGACCAGGCTAGCCCAAGCCATCCATGTCAAGACGACAGATTGATAGGGTGAGTTCCTTGACCATAGGAAGTTTGGAAACCTCTGGTCTATACAAAATCCAGAATGCCCTAGATAAACTTTTGGAAGCTGTTGAGCCACAAGGAGTGATCAGATGACACTTATTTGAGCCTTTTTAATGTTTTCAGAATGGTTACATGTTTATATCATTGGAGGAACTACATACATTTTGTTATTGAATATGTCAGGTAAGGAAGATAACTTTAAGAATGGCTTCTGAGCCTCGTGTGTCCAGTTTTCCTACAAGGATATAAGAGGTAAGATTTACGGAGCATTCAGCCCTACAGTGTCAATGTTCTTAATACAAGTCTGGTAGTAGGTCAGATATTCCCAGTTGGAAACATACAGTTATTTGTATTAATAACGGCATAAAATGGAAGAAAAGGAATGAAACTGCTACTGTAAGACACCAGCAGGTTCTCCCATCATTCAGATTTAAGGTTCTCATGGTTGCCTGTTCAAATTCATGCCTTCCTCTCGGGTACCACCAACAAAGTGCAAAATCTCTCTCTAGAAAAAGAAAACAAAACAATGTTGAATTAATAGGGATCCAGCAGTCTGGCTACACAGCAGCTTCTCATTCTCATGAAACATATTTATTGCCTGTTGCATTTATGAGAAGGGCAGCATCACAACTAGCAATGCAACCCCAAACTGAGTTAAATCCTTTTAAACCCACTGACTACAGCGGCCCATTGCACTGTAAGAGACTTGACACAGCATGAAGACTATGGGGGGGGGATCTAAAGAGCAATGACTACAGCTCCAAAGCTGGAACAGATCCTTTTCATCACTGTCTCTCTTCTGCACTACTGAAAGAGCTGCTTCTGAAGGTGGGGGGATGGGGGGGGGCATGATGTGAACTGCAATGTGGACTGTATCTTCAGGACCACCTTGAATAGAGAACTTATATTCTACACTGCACTCGAGTTCACCTCTGTAATTATCTTGGGGTACTTTTTGTTTCCGCATTACATTGAGGTCACCCTGGTTTTGCCCCACACTTGTCCCAGGATAAACGGATGCTGTTATAACCAGGGTTAAACGCAAAGTATTGTGTCACGAGTTGAACTCTGATAAAACCAGGGATGAGATCCAAGTGCAGAAAGGACCCCTGACTCCTCCATCTCTTTCTGTGCTTTTGTTCTCTCTTCTCGTGGTCTCACAGGAGGTAAGAGGCTTCTGCAGATCTCTCCTGTACAAGCAAGCTGGGGCACACCCACCATCTCCGTCTCCCATACATACGAAGCTGGATTAGCTGCCCACTTTTAATAGGGAATAGTATTTGTTAGATTAGGCTTCTGTTTCTTCTTACACTACAAATTACATGTGAAGAAGCCTTAATAAAAAATAAATTATTTTTTCACTTGCAATACGCTGACTAGAAGTAGGGTTGCCAGGTCTGTTGGAGCAGCAAGAGGGGGATGGGGGTGAACTTCCCAGGAGCGGTGAGGAAAGAAGCTGGAAATAAATGTGACATCCCTACATCACCTGGAATTGATGCAGGCATGTCATGGACATAAGAGGGTGACACTCTGATTTGTGGGCAAAACCCAGTGGTAGAATTAGCTTCTAACCATAGAGTTTTACCCCAAAACCAGAGTGCCAACCCCCCACACACCTGACATCACCAATCTGCCTATGTCACCTCCGGGTGAAGTAGGCATGTCATGTTTATTTCTCGTTTCTTGCCTGTTTGGGGGGGGGTAATGGGAGGAGAGGAGCACCTGAAACTGGGGGACCCCCACCTGGACTGGGGGGTCTGGCAACCCTAACTTGAAGAGAGTTCACTGCATGGGATTCCATACCTTCCTGACTGGAACTTTGCTATACATTGACCAATCAGGGTGGTGGTCAGGTTGAATCAGGCTAATGGCAACCCCATGGGCTTTTCAAAGCAAGAGACTTTTAGAGGTGGTTTACCATTGCCTGCCTCTGTGCAACAATCCCGCTGTTCCTTGGTAGTCTCCCATACGACTACTGACCGTGCCGACCCTGTAATGTCCCCCTGCTTAGCCTAAGCCATCCAGGTGAGGCACATTACCCAATACACATACTCAATGCAACCAACACCCTGTAGAGGCACTGCCAGCAAGCATAGATGATAATGACCTAAATGAACCCAGGGTCAATCAATCAATTCTTTATTCGGCCAATGACCAGTACAAGTCAAGAATAAAAGCTTTACAATAATGTCATTAGAAAGTAAAATTGGTCCGATCCATTGGCAATAATTAGTTAAAATCTGTGCATAAAATATCTCTATGAATTCCACAGTCTACTGAACAAAATTTGGCACAACTAATGGTAACCTGTCGATTAGCACCCACTAAAAGTTTCTTTAAAATATAAACATCGGAACATCCAGGAAAATTGATTAGTAGAGGGGAAATTATATTAGAACGAGCTTCTTGATAGAAATGACAGTGGAATAATACATGCTCGACTGACTCTACCTCTTCAGTGCCACATAGACAAACCCTTTCCTTCATGGGAGTCTTTTTATATCTCCCCACAATGAACCTGGGGTCCTACTCAGTATGATAGCTTCAAGCCCTGCCTCAGATCAGAAGCTGGGAGTACATATACATCCTCGCTGAACTAGATTTGCTTCTGCTCCTCTGAGCTAGGAACTGGCATCAGTCATGATCAGGAAAGGTGAGAGGAGTCCTCTGTGCTAGGCAACAGACCCTCATGTTCCTCTCTAGGATTTCCATATATTCCTTCGGACACTTGTAGTTGGCCTCCTCTGGGCTTATGTGATAAATTAATGTTTAAAGTGCCACCCAAAGTTGTTTTAAGACCTGTCTCTATTTATAGAAGAGGTCAGAAAATCCAACAGCAAAAGGATAATGACTAACTGCTTTGGGGATTCGTATACCCCCAAGTCAAGCCAAAGTGGGCCAAAGTGAATATTCTATGAGTAGTCACCAAAACAATACATTGGTATGCCTTATTTGAGGGGGGAAAAAGAGAGAACCCATAAAGGAAGGATGCTGGGTTCAAAGGATAGGGGAGAGAAGGAGCCCTCAGCCATGTCCATCCTTTTGAAAAATGGAAGTCAAAATCTCCACATTATAATGTAATATTGTAATAGAATGAAATGCAGTAGTAAAGGACTGATGTGGAAGTTATAAATCATGTATTATTTAATGAATCTGAGATTCAGCATTCCTGTGAAGCAGGCAATATCTTTTTTCTTTTTTTTAAGTGCTGGGGTGACAAGATGCTGGCTAGTTTAACACCCCTTCTTGCATGCCCCTGTGGAGAAATGCCCTTCACTTGGGGTCCACATCCCAATATGGTCTGAAGCTTGCAACTCCTTACACTGGGTTTTTCCTGTCCACAGGAGTCAAGCAGAAAGAGGGGAGGTTGGTTTTTCTCAGGGTATTGCCAGTTCTGAGAACAGCCCTGCTGAAAACCCAGCCATCAAAGTTTTACAGGGATGGGTCTCATGAGTCAGTGGGACCATTTCCCCACTGTCCCCAACACTTCACCGATGGAAAACAGAGACGGTCCTGTGTGGGAATGGAAGAGGGGATAGGCTAGAGGCAAAGCACAGTCAATACAATGACAAGATGACAAAAGCAGTATACAATGTGACTAGTCCAAGATCAGTCCCTGAATCAATGAAAGAGATGAAATGCATCAGAGTTGGCAGAAATTAGTGTTAAAAATAGGGTTACCACAATCTAGGGTGGTACTGGAGTTCTCCCAGAATGATAACTGATCTCCAGACTACTGAGGAAATGGTAGATTTGGAGGGTATATCATAGAGTCTAGGAAAAACAGAAGTCCTTCCACAGGTTCCACCCTCAAATCTCCAGGAATTTCCCAAGCCAGAGTTGGCAACCCTACTCCAAGTATACACAGAGTGTTTTTTTCCATCAGCAGTGAGCAAGTGCAGTGTCCCCTCTCCTCACACAAGTAGAATTATGAAGCAGGGCTTACTGGGCAATGATATGCAACCCATACAGCTTTAAGCCTCAACACCTTTCACTTCAGAAATTAAGCAGTGACTCCACCACCACTGCCATTGGAAGCATATGCTCTGCTCCCCTCTTTGAACAAATTTGCTCTCTTCCCCCTTTCCAGGAAACCGTCACAAAAAATAGCTTTTGCAGCCCTCATGTTTAGCTACTACTACTTTTCTTGTTATAGGCAAGTGTGGTGAAATGCCTTAAACCCCAGGATTAGTGCCAAAATTCACAACGTAAAAAGTGTGATAATTATTTCTGCACTCTGTACAGGCACATAGTTTATAAATATCTTTCAATGGCTGGGTGGGGCAAGAAGAAGATTTATACCCCACCCTTCACTCAGAATGTCAGAGCAGCTGACAATCTCTTTTCCCTTCCTCTCCCCACAACAGACACCCTGTGAGGTAGGTGGGGCTGAGAGAGCACTTTCAGGGACTGCTCTTGAGAGAACAGCTCCTGAGAGAACTTGTGACTGACCCAAGGGATGAGGAAAACTCCCCTCCCAGTGCCACAGAAATGTAGATGACCCTAACAAGAAGGACAACAGGCTCATCTAATAGCATAGTCACAGCTGGGCTATGGAGCGGCAGGAGAGAAAAGTATAGAGAAGGCTTTCCTGCAAACAGGAAGACAGAAAGGGTCTGTAGGGGGAGGGCAGGAGTAGATAATAAAACCCCTGAGCACATCGAAGGAGTTCTTTTAGATCTTAGTTTCTCTGGTTCTTAGCCATTTTTTACACCTGACCTCAGTGACCCATGTTAAAGCCCCTGTTCAGTCCATGCATAACAACAGACGGGAGAGGGGGCAGCAGTTGACCCTACTCCCATAAAAGGACAAAAGTAAGTAACAAGTGCAAAGGAAGAGGGAGAGAAAACACAGAGCAGAGCCTTTAACAACAAAGCTGCAGAGGGTGCCTGAGCCCAAGCCCTCAGGTGGAATGTACCCCAGCAATTGGCTTGATGGTAGAAGCAACATCAAGACACACAGACACAGAATGAGAATGAATTGGGGAGTGGAGAAAGAGAAGCCTTGCTGGGCAGTTGACCCAGTTGTTTGGAGGTTTTCAAACAGAGGCCACCTGACAGCAATGCTGATTCTGTGAACTGAGGCAGATCATGAGAGGAAGGTAGGGTTGCCAGGTCATGGCTGGAAAATACTTGGAGACTTTGGGGGGTGGATCCGGGAGAGGGTGGGGTTTGGGGAGGGGCCTCAGCATGGTCCAGTGCCACAGAGTCCACCCTTCAAAGCAGCCATTTTCTCCAAGGGAGCTGATCTCTGTCAGCCGGAGATCAGCTGCAAAAGTGGGAGATCCCCAGGCCCCACCAGGAGGCTGGCAACCCTAGAGGGAGGGCAGGAAGGGTTGCATCAGTGCTTAGTTCTTGTGGCCCTTTCTTACATGTTCAGGGAAATGTAGATCACCCCTTTGGGGTCAGGAGGCAATTTTCTCCAGGCCAAGTTGTTCAGGGATCCCGGAGGAGGGGAGTTGCCCTCTTCTGGGCATGGAGCAGGGGGCACCGGGAGGGGCGAGGTATTTGTGAATTTCCTGCATTGTGCAAGGGGTTGGACTAGATAACCCTGGAGGTCCCTTCCAATGCTACGATTCTATGATCTGTATGACTTTCTTGTTCCAAATGGGCTAAAAACTAGTGCTTGCAAGATCCATTTCTCCACAGCAAGCATCTTTAAACCCGGGAACCTATTTTCCATGGCAGCAGTGGAACAGAGAAGAAAAGTACCACTGCACATGTGCATAAGGCATGCCTCTTAATGGCCGAATAAGCTGTTTCAAAGCTTCCAACCCCCACACTTAGGAATTCAGTAGCAAGTGGCCAGACAGTTTTCATCGCAAGGACTGAGCCTACAGACAGCTCTCTCTCTACCAAGAAAAAAAAATCAATTCCTGGCCTCCTCTTTTCCCAGCTGTCTCCCTTCCAGCAGCCCCTTCACACACACAAAAATGAAGGTGCCCTTTAAAAAAAAAATTGCCAGTACAATGGAAAAAGACACTTTTAAATTTTTCATGCTTCAAATATGTTTGATTTCCTCCCTCAAAAAAGACAGTAAATTGTAAAAAAAAATGAATAATTAAATAGCAATAAATTAATAATATACAAATCAGGGAAGAAAAGAGCATAAATTATAAAGGCAATGCTGTACAATTGCTTAATGATAGAAGTTAAATTAAATATTGGAATAGATCTATAATGCGGGAGTCTTATGTCAGAAGTCCTAGGGATTATGTTTCCCAGAATTCACTGTCCCCCAGATGTTGTCAAGGCAACATTCAAGGGTCTTGAAGAAGCCTGAGAAAGGGGAGATGAGCAGATATCAAGAGGGGCTTTCCCCTCCAGTATCCCGGCTGTAGCTGCTGCTGTAGCCTCCACAGGCAGATAGCTTTTTATACAGAAGTAAGAAGGGAGGAGAATTCTTCTCTGACTTTGATGTGAGCTGATGAGGTTTATATTCCAAGTTCCAAAACATGAACAGCAGGTAGGGGGAGGGGACTGGACGATCATATACAGGAATGGGAAACAGACTCTTGCAAACCCAGCTCAGACTTCAAAGCCTCCACCTTCTGCTCTCCATCTTCAAGCCTAGCAAACTTGAGCTAAACCCCCCACACACACCAGATGTGGAGCTTCCATTCCTTTTCTCATTCTCTGCCCTTCACTTCCACCTTCCCCTCTTCCAGCAGCTGTGAGGAAGCAGGAGTACCTGGCCAATAGTAACAGCATCTAATTAGCATTTAGTTGTAAGTTATTAGGGATGACTGTTGTGTGTGAGGGGGATCAGAATTTACATTTTTTAAAAAAGCTTTCCCATTTCTTTGCTTTACCTTCAGTGAGAACTTACACACTGGCACCAGATACAATAAGCAGGATCGTCATAATAGCAAAGATATCAAGAGTGAAGATGTTTATATGAATGAGAACATGTCTAACAAATGTTGGAAGTGTAAAAAAAAGGAAGGCTCATTTTATCATATGTGGTGGACTTGTGATAAAGCAGCTTATTGGACAGAGATCCATAATGAAATTCAGAAGATCCTGAAGTGTACCTTGAAAAAAGAACCAGAAATGTTACTTTTAGGTCTTAAAATGGAAGAATTTAATGTGACAAAGAGAACATTGTTATGGTATTTGATTACAACCGCAAGAATGACATATGCTCAATTTTGGAAGCAAGAAAAGATACCGGAAAAATTGGACTAGATAAAGATGCTTTTTATGGTAGAAATAGCTAAATTGACAAAGAAGCTTAACGGTAAAGAAGATGAAGAATTTTTAGCGGATTGGAAAGACTTTAAAGACTATTTAGAGCTGAACTGGGATGTAAAAAACAAGTTACTTTGCTTTGATAACTATTAAGATTAGAAGACTTGAAAGTAATAAATAGTAGTTAAAATGTTACCTAAGAATGAGACAGGGAAAATGAATATGTTAGAAATGAAGAATCGAATATTGGATAAGTTTTTATTGCTAGTGAATATTGATTGAAATTATAGGAGGGGTGGAGCATCGCTGGAAGCCAGGTAGAGGGGAGGGAGGGAATATTAGAAAAGGATGTATCAAAAATATTTGGAAAGATGGAACATGTTAATATATCCTATTAATAAAGTTATTTTTTAAAAAAAGAGTGAAGATGTTTATATAAAACTTTATACATGAAGCTGCTGTTCCATCAGTGTCAGTATTGTCTATTCAGACTGGCAGCAGCTTTCTAGGGAGGCATCATCTACTGCCCGATCCTTTTAACTGAAGATGCTGGATTGAACCTGGGACCTTCTGTATGCAAATCAGATGTTCTATTACTGAGCTATGCTCCCTCCTCTAACTTTGAAAGTGATGCCTACCTAGGGTTCCCAAGTACTTACTGTATTTCAGCAGGGGAGGCATAGTCCCTGGCCAGAACATTCCCCTGGGCAACACCCACGCCGCATGATGCCATCACCAGGAAGTGACACCAGGCGACGCTCTGGCAATGGGGCTGGAAATTCGATGGTACCAACGAGTTTCCATCCCCATTGCCAGAGCATCACCCAGCGTCACTTCCTGGTGACGGCATTGTGCGCGCATCTCTCCTTCCCCCGGGGATGGTCCTGCTAGGACGTATCCATCCCCCGCCAGCATATGGTAAGTTCTTGGCAAGCCTGTGCCTATCTAGATGCTATGTCCTTAGCCAGGAAACATATATAAGGTCAATAAAGCAAAACCTGGGGTTTTGAAATCCAGATGGGGTGCTCTGAAAAATGAAAGCTCTCCCAGCTAAACAGGGACACTTGGAAGTTAAAGCAATGGTGTTCATGCTGCTAAAGGCACTAGAGAAACAGCTGGCATGGTTGAGTTTTAAGGACTTTTCAAAAAGGTGGGTATCTTCACAACTGGGGTGGGAGAGCAGTAACAATTTATCACTACTCCTGTTTCCATGAGCTGAAAATTCCACTCTGACTCAAACCCACACTTGACCACACGAAACTGCCTTATACTGAATCAGACGCTTGGTCCATCATAGTCAGTATTGTCTACTCAGACTGGCAGAGGTTCTCCAAGGTCTCAGGCAGAGGTCTTTCACATTGCCTACTGCCAGATCTTTTAACTGGAGATGCTGGGAATTGAGCCCTGGGACCTTCTGCATGCCAAGCAGATGCTCTACCACTGAGCCACTTGTAAGGACGTGCAGGAGAGAGGGGGGAACATCACTACTGTTGTTCCCCACTTCCCCCTCTGGCTTGGGCTCGGCTTTCCCTCCCTCTCCCCCATTGATTCTTTATCCCTCATCTTCCCTGACTGTAGCCAGGCTTTCCCCCTACTTCCGGCTGGTGGCGGCGGCTGCTGCAATGTCAGGCTCCATTTTAGGTTTCCAAGGCAACCCCATATGTTGGGGGGTTGTTTTTTGGGATTTCTGTGCATCACTCTGAACAGTGATTATCTGTGGAGGGGTATTTTGAACTACACATGTGAGGGGGGGTTGCAAATAAGATTTTTCTGCTAACATAGGGGGTATGAAGAAGAGGAGGAGGAGGAAGAGGAAGAAGAAGCTGGATTTATACCCCACCCTTCGATTGGAGTGTGTACAATAACAGACATTAATGGATGTCAACTATTGTGCTAAGAGCCACTGAGGGACCTAAGTTCAGCCTCCACATTCAAATAAAGTAGACCTCTGAATACCAATTGCCAGGGCAACAACAGGAGTTGCTATTGGATTCTGTGCCCCCCTGCATGCTCATTCTGGGGCATTAGACTGAATGCTGAGAGAAACAAAGTGATGAACTAGTGGGACCACTGGTCTGGTCCAACACTAGTATTCTTAGTTTCTTTAAAACAAACAGGAATCTTTTGCTCATCCCTAGGAAAGAATAAAGCTTTTAATACTGTAACATACTTGAATCTACATAGGCAGTGACCATAAACATCTGAGGTCTCCTCTCCCTGCCTTGTTCGCACACTTCTCAAGAAGTATCGATCTTCCCACCTGCCAAGGTTAACAGCTTTGAACTATGCCCTATGACCCTGCCTTTGACCACAGTTTGATCCGTAGCAATTAGCAAGTGACCGTGTTTATTCCCGTGCTGTGAAAAGCCGACTTGCTGATTCCCAAGGATGCTGAGAATACTATAGGAGGAAGCCAGATTGTTGTTGTTGTTGTTTTCCAAGCAGTTGGCAATATTATCCCCCCACAGCGCAGAGTTTGTATGGATCTCTGCCATACAGTCAGAGTTGCCAGATCAGCTTCCCCTATTTTTGAAATAAATGCAAAATGTATAATATAGCTCATGAATTATGTATAATATAGCTCAAGAGGGTATCATAATATCTGCTTTAATACCTTACTTACCTGGTAAAATGCAAAAGGAAAACCGAGTGTGACAGTTGAAAGAAATTAAAAGTGAGCACTTCACATCTGATTAGATCTAAATGCATAGTGATTACTTGTACAAAGTGGCTTGTGAGTCATGAAAAACATGTAAAGGGAAACTCTAGTGCAAAATTAGTCTTTGTGTTGCTGTCAGTTGGAAAACAGAGCAGATTCCTTAGGCTTTGCTAATGGTACATGAAGACTGCATTAGTGCCTCCCCCCTAATGTATTACTGCTTTAAAGAAAACAATTACTTCCTTTTCTGGAGTAAATCAGCTAAGAAACACCCAAGCTGAAAACAGTTTTCTTACAATCCCCACCTTCAGTAATTTAAAATAAGGTCAAATGAAGTATTAATTTGTATCATAATCAAAGGAGTTTGGAAGGGAGAGGCAGATTTAGAATTCAGTCTTTTAAGCCACGGGACCATTTCACACATTAGGTAGTGGCAAACCTCTGTTTGCAACTGAAGAGCATGCTCAGCAGGGAGCCACAGCTAAATGTTCCTCTGTGGCTAGTGTATTTCTAAAAAGAAGAAAAGAAAAAAGCCCTTTTCAATGATTACCACCACAGGTACTTAGATCCTAGCATCCACATGTATTGGAAACATGCACTACATCGTGGAATCCTCCTGATACCTGAGGGCCATTTTGTCTAAAAGTATTTTCAGCTCCAGTGCGTGCAAACCAAAATCAGGGTTCTCCTGTAGCAAGGCTGATAATGCAGGTGTTACCCCTTTTAGAGAAAAAGGCAACTGTCTCAAGAAGACTGTTCATGGGGTACATATAGTAAAATGTAGTACCTTCCGAAAAGGGCTATTTTCAGCTATCGTGTTGTTGTCACATTTATAGTTTATGTATTTAGGCACACACATGAAATATCTCGGTTCTATAGTCCTGATGACTGTACAAAGCAGGCCCTTGTCTAATTCTTTGACCCTGTGTATCTCATACTGAAAGCATACCGGGTTTCGCTGAATAGCAACAGGGCAGGCCAGGGGAACAGGGAGGTGTGTTCATGGTAGCCTATCGTGACTCCATCCATCTATTAAGGTGCCTCTTCCAACAGTCTGCCAGTGTTGAGTGTGTGCCCCTGAAGGTGGGAGACTGGGACAGGGTAGTGATTCTGCTGGTGCACCATTCATCCCACTGCCGAGCTGGTCTCTTTTCCTGAACTAGCTGAACTGGTCTTGGGTGTGCTGGTGGAGACCCCAGGACTGGTGGTCTTGGGCGACTAACAGCCATGCTGAGGCCAGGATGTCAGGATTGGCTCAGGATTTCATGAAACTGCTGGGAGAGATCATCAGGAGGGTTGGGTTGTGGTGTCACCAATATGTAGATGACACCCAGCTCTACCTTTCTTTTCCACTTAATTCCAAGGATACTGTTGATGTTCTGAACTAATTCTTGGAGTCAGTCAGTCTTGGCCTGGATGAGGGTGAACAAGATGGAACTTAATCCTGACATGACAGAGGTTCTCTGGGTTAGCAGAAAGGCAGACCAAGGATTTCAGATCTCTCTTGTCTTGCATGGGGTTATACTCCCATACTTGAAAAGCCAGGTTATCAGATTGGAAGTGCTGCTTGGGCACAGTGGTTGCCTTAGGTGGCTGTGGTGGTCTGGAGATCAGTCAGATCTAGCTGCAGTGACCTATGTCTTTGTTTCATTCATTCATTCAGTCAGTCAGTCAGTCAGTCTGTGTACTGCCCTCCCTGCAGATGGGCTCAGGGTGGTTCACAACAGTTTCAACACACTACCATTAAAACAATAATTAAAATAATAACAATAATTAACAATAATTAAAACAATTAAAACAACAATTAAAAAAATTAAATCTAGACTGGACTATTGCAATGTGCTCTACTTGTGGCTACCCTTGGAAAGTGTTCATAAGCTGCAGCTAGCGCAGAATGCTGTGGCTAGCTGGATGGTTGGAGCCAGCTATTGGGAGCACATGACTCCAATATTACAGCAATTACACTGGTACCGATCCACAACCATACCCAAGTTAAGGTGTTGGGTTTTATTCTCTAAAGCCATATATGGCTTCAGGGCCAGGGTATCTGAAGGACCGTCTTCTCCCATACGTTCGTGCCTGGGAATTAAGGTCATGATGACTGTCTCATCAATCAAAGATGCTCATCTGAGGGGTACATGAGAGAGAGGCTTTTCAGTAGCAGCCCCACAATTATGGAACAACCTCCTTAGGGAGGTGCATCTGCCCCCCCCCTCACTTTAGGAGGCAGCTGAACGACTGCATTTAATTAAAGCAGTTCTAAACTATGGGGTTTTTTTTTACATTTTGGCTGTATGTTTTGTAATTTTGTTTCCCTATGTAGAAAGGTTAAAGCACTTGGGGTTCTTTAGCTTGGAGAAACAACAACTGAGGAGTGACATGATTGAGGTTTACAAGATTATGCATGGGATAGAGCAGGTCGAGAAAGAGGTACTTTTCTCCCTTTCTCACAATACAAGAACACATGAGCACTCAATGAAATTGCTGAGCAGTTGGGTTAGAACAGATAAAAGGAAGTACTTCTTCACCCAAAGAGTGATTAACACATGGAATTCACTGCCACAGGAGGTGGTGGCAGCTATAAGCATGGACAGCTTCAAGAGGGAATTGGATAAACATATGGAGCAGAAATCCATCAGTGGCTATTAGCCCCAAGTATAGATAGGGACTCTCAGTCTGGGGCAAGTGATGCTCTGTATTCTTGGTGCCTGGGGTGGGCAACAGTGGGAGGGCTTCTAGTGTCCTGGCCCCACTGCTGGACCTCCTGATGGCACCTGGTATTTTTGGCCACTGTGTGACAATGTTGGACTGGATGGGCCATTGGCCTGATCCAACATTGGCTTCTCTTGTGTTCTTATGCAACATTGTAAGCCACCTTGAGCTCCATAGGGGAATTTAAATAAAATAACTACCTGACTAGTGTTTATCCAGCTCCCTTTTGTGGGAAATCAAGGAAGGACACTCCGCAACTACCCTGGGTGGGCTAGGAATGTTTCTCCCACTGCTGAATCCCCCTGGGCACTTTTGCTGCTGAAGCCGAAAAGCCTGTATTTCCTATAACTTTAAAAGCTGTATGGCCAGTTATTGTATTTAAAAACTGATCTTGTATTAACCATATTCACTTGCATACAGAAAACAGCACGAAAGAGGATCAGGTGGTCTTACAGGGATGACAGCTGAATGACAGGACATTCTTTCTATCATTAAACTGAGCATTTTCCCTATGCTCCAGGACACCGTGAGGTTTCTTGGGAGCTCATTAGGGGTTTTTCCATGAGAAAAATCAATAAAAACCAACAAGCAATCCCGAAAGACATGGTTTGCCCATTACATCAATCTTCCACTGAAAGATACAGCCACAGGGAAATATTTTCTAGGGCATGCTTTGGGTTGGATCCTGTGGATCTGTTCTGCAAATGGGGGAGCTTTTCCTCCAGACCAAGAAACTTCTACTGGTGCAAGAAGATGTTCCACCAGAGGATAACCAGTATACCCATGCAGAATATCCCTTGCACTGGAGGAAGTCACTGCCACTGGCAGAATGGACTTACAGGATCCAACCTTTTCAGATCATATGGGGCAGCCGTGGATCCAACTAATCCTAGCCAGTCCTCAGCTGACAGGTCAATGTGGAGAGAGTTGCCCGAAGACTGACAACTGGAAAATTGCTGATGTCACGGCAGGCCATTGCTGATGATCCTTTCTTTCTCAGTGGACCCTTGTTCTTTCTCTTCTTTTGGACCTTCTTTTCAGTAGTCAAAGACTGCCATCAATACCACCTTAAGCACAGCACACTGGGGATTTCTTCTAGGCAAGCTACACTGAAATGTAGTAGCTCCAGTCCATATTGGGTTGTGCCCTCTTATCAGTCCCTTGAGTCCCCTTTAGTCAGGGAGGAGTCACGGCTCAGTGGTAAAGCATTTGCTTGGCTTGTAGAAGGTGCCTGGTTCAATCCCCAGCCTCTCCAGTTAAATAAAGTATCAGGTTGCAAGTGATGCAAAGACCAGCTCTACCTGAGTCCCTGGATATCCTCTTGCCAGTGACAATACTGTTTTGATGGACCAGTAGCCTGATTCAGTATAGGGCAGCTGTGTGTGTGTGTGTGTGTGTGTGTGTGTGTGTGTGTGTGTGTTTCTCATAAGGTCCCTGAATCTCTTCTATGTCCTCTGATCATTTCTTCATAGACGTGGGGTAAAGTCAACTTCACAAAGCCCAGCAGAATTTTTGATACATACCTTTTTTTTTTTGAAGCAGTGTTAGATTCATTTTCCTTTTGGCTTCCCTGGCTTTCTCCCATTTTTTATCCTGGCTTCATTGCTCATGTCTTCCCACAGCTGCCTTGATTTTCTTTCACGGTCCAGAATTTCTTTGGGGAATAGATTCTTTTCACTGAATGGAGCTTTCAGGGCTGTAGAATGAGAAGTGAATCCTTATGCAAGCTAGCTATATTGCCCTGTGCCCGAAGTGACCAGCTAATCCCAACACTACCATTCTGAAGAGTCATGCTCCCATTACAAAAGCATGCAGGAGTAGCACCAGGTTTAAAAGGGGCCAGTCACTGATTGGCCCAGAGCACACACGCCTGCAAGCCCATACACCAGCCCAACCCATTTCCTAGTATAGCAGGAACAAAAATGATCCCTGTACCATTCCAGGACAGTGACCCTGCTTCCTGATAGGTTGTATCTTTCACAATATTTCCACCATTCCTCATTGGCTAGAGAAAGGTTGTCTTGGTTTTATATAAGCAACATTTACATACACACACAGACAGAAAGCCAACATCTCATAACCACAGCTACTTCTGTTTATTTAAAAAAGTTGTGCTTCACATTCTTAATGGTAATTTGCATGATTGATGTGTGTGTGTGTGTGAGAGAGAGAGAGAGAGAGAATTTTCCAAAATAAGCTAGTCTGTGAGATTTACTCATATACAGTAAGGATTGGTTCTAGTGTAAATCTGTCTGTCGACCTCTTTGTGTGTGACTGTGATTATGTGCAATGCACAAAAGTACTATTTCCCAGGGTGCTATCGCAGAGGAGACATGCACAATCAAAGTGATTTCCACCAGGCAGTATTATTGTCGTACCAATTTTCCATGAAGGACACAAAGACTCCAATTCTAAGAACACTTAAGTAAGCCTCACTGAATAAAATGATACTTATTTCGGAGTAGACTTGTTTAGGGTTGCTTGCATACTGTCTGAGCAATGCAGGTCTCTGTGCCTGAACCACCACACTAGCTGTATTCCTTGAGGTGCCAGACTCTATTTAATTCCTAGACTGCCTAATGGAAAACCCTTAGCCTGCTGCATAACTTTGTTTTTTTTGGGGGGAATGCCAAATGTTGGTCTCCGGTAGGAGTGCCAGCCTCCTGGAGTTCTCCCAGAATTACTACTGATATGAACACTACAATTCCCCTAGGGAAAAAAAATGGCAGCTTCTAAGGGTGGATTCTATGGTATCACATCCTGGCTGAACTCCCCTCCCCCAAACCCTTCCCTCCCCAGGTACCATGAAGGTTGCCATTGTATAGGCTTGCCAGGCCCAGCCTGGTAACCAGCAGGAGACTGGGGGGACATGGGGGGCAGCTTCAGTGACAGCATGACATAAGTTTGCCAGACCCCCCAACAGAAGTGGGGGTCCCCTGCTGCCAGGCCCCACCACTCTACCACTGAGCAACTGGCCAGCAGGGGGGGAACTTACCCGGAAAAAGAGGAGGCACAGCCAAAATTGCAGAGACATATCTACATCACTTCTGACATGACCCAGGAGTAATGTCATCATGTCAGTGACATAAGTTTACAAGATCACCATGTTCAGACACCATGTACAGGTACACATCCTTTCTAATCACCAAAGTACAAGTGCTTTATAGTTTGTGGTGTTTTTAGTCACATTAGGTGTTGTTGTACAAAACAATATTGTTGAAATGTTATGTAACGTCTTTAACAAAACCAATAAAAATAATTTTAAAAAAATAAGGGGAGATGCTCTGGTATTTAGGCAAAACTCTATGGTAAAAGCCAAATCCACCATAGAGTTTTTGCCCAAATACCAGACTGTCCCCTGATATCACTGTGTGGCAACTTTACATTGATGTCACATCTGGGGAAAAATTGGAAGTGATGTCATGATTCTCTAGGAATTACCACAAGCTCTATGGTAAATATGGTAAGTGATTCCTAGAAAGGACTGACATCACTATTGGGTTTTCCTTAAAAGTGGCAAGAGTCCTCTCTAGTATCACTGAAAAATCTCATGTTTTACCATAGAGTTTCAGGCAATTCCTACAGAGGCATGATATCACTTCTGGGTACTTCCCCAAAGTGACATCACACCATTAGTCTGACAGTCATTTTCTAATTTTTCTTCTGATGCCACTTCAAGCAGTGGTGGGAAATGAGAGGGGAGAGTGGGGATCCTGCACCCCCATGCCCACCAAGGGGATTGGTAACTGTAAATGGCAACCCTTGGGTAGGGCTTAGAGTTCTCTTGGAATTACAACCAATCTCTAGACTACAGTTCCCCTGGAGAAAAAGGCAGCTTCATAGGGGGGACTGTATGGTGTACCCTAGGTTCTAGGTGAAATCCCTTTCCCAGTGCCCTCACAGGCATTGCTTCCAAATCTCCCAGAATTTCCCAGGTCAGAGTAGGCAACCCTAGGCACTGCCTCCAAATCTCCTGGAATTTCCCAGGCTAGAGCACTGGTATAATATTTTTTTCCATTGAAACAAGTAATGCAATAATGAAACAAAAACAAAAATGAATAGAATGCTTAAAAATGAAAGAAATGGCATTTCCTTCCTTGGGAATAGTCACCCCAAAGAGCAACACACACACACCCCAGTGTCTCTGACATGAGGCAATCTGGCTTTCTCTGATGCTGATTCTCCAGGATTGCATCCTTCTGGAGCAGTTGCAACATTTCTCTGTATACGGGGTCCCTGGAGATTTACTGCACTCCCCAAGGACCCTCGAAATATATAAGTGTTCTAGTCAGGCATTTTCCCCAGAAGGTATTTTGCTAGTTCTTAACAGAAATTACTGTACACTATTTTGAACCAGCAAAATGCTTGTCATTATTCTTTGCTTTTCAACTTACCTTCATGTTAAATGCATAAATCTATTTGAGTACAAGAGCTTTATGTATACCATATAAATCCCACATGGTTAGATCAGGAAGACCTGGATTCAAATTCCTGTTCAGCCTTAAACCTTACTGAATAACCTTTGGCCAGTTACATGTTTGCTGCAAGAATAACCACTAATGTGAAGTATTATGCACTCATACTGTTTCTCAGAAAATCAGGGTAGTATAATGGTTACAGCATCAGGCCAGAACTGGAGAGAACTGGCTTCAAATCCAACTTGAACACAGGTTTAGAAGTATGTATGGGCACCAACTGGTTCACGAACCTTTGTTTGTGATGAATTTTTCAGCAGTTCATTATTCGTGAACTGCAGCCCGGCCACAAACCTCCACAACCTTTTAAGGCAGTTTGTGGAGGTTCGAGGGAGCTGCACTTAAACCTCTGCTTCCTCCTCCCAGCAAAAGCCACCAAAACAGCTGAGTGGTGGGAGCTGGCTGCTCCCAGACACTCAGCTGTTTAGATTGGAAATAGCTGAGCATTGGGGGCAGCCGACTCCCACTGCTCAGCTGTTCCAGGCTCTAAACAGTTGACCCTGCTCCCATGCTCAGCTGTTTAAAGGGTTTTCTTGGGCAGCCTGCCCCTGGGGCTCACTGTCTAAGAAAGCACCTTTAAACAGCTGAGCCATGCAGAGCAAACTGCTCAGTGTGGCTCAGCTGTTTAAAATGCCTTTCTTGGGTTCAGCTCCAAGCCATTTAAACCAAACAGCTGAGTGGAGGACTCCATCAAATTGCTGAGCAGTCGGGTTAGAACAGATAAAAGGAAATACTTCTTCACCCAAAGAGTGATTAACATATGGAATTCACTGCCACAGGAGGTGGTGGCAGCTACAAGCATGGACAGTTTCAAGAGGGAATTAGATAAACATATGGAGCAGAAGTCCATCAGTGGCTATTAGCCACAGGGTATAGATGGGAACTCTCAGTCTGGGGCAGGTGATGCACTCTATTCTTGGTGCTGGAGGGGGCAGCAGTGGGAGGGCTTCTGGTGCCCTGGCCCCACTGCTGGACCTCCTGATGGCACCTGGTATATTTTGGCCGCTGTGTGACAGAGTGTTGGACTAGATGGGCCATTGGCCTGATTCAACATTGGTTTCTCTTATGTTCTTATGTTCTTAAATGGCTCTGAGCTATTTAAACCCCTGCTTTCTGCTCCCAGAAAAAGCAGTGGGGAGTAGAAAGCAGGGGACAAAAACCCAAACGAACCAGTTTGGTTCACGAACCAACCTTCTGGTTTGTATAGGTTCATGGTTCAGTTTGTGGTTCAGCCACCAACTGAACAGCAAAAATGTGCTTCATGCCCATCCCAATTTAGAAGATGATCAGGACTATCAACCTCAGAGATTGTAAGGAAAACAAAATGGAGGAGGGATGTACCACGTGAACCCCCCCCCAAAAAAAAAACTCCTTGAAGGAAAGAAGAGATAGAAATGTAATGAATATTTTCCCAAAGGCAACCGTATATCTTATTTATGGTCACTGGATTTTAAAATTCTTTGATATATGGACATGATCTCAGAGAATCAGTGCTTTATAATGCTTAAAGTGTCTGACTAGAACTGGAGATACCTCATTTCAATCCCCACTTAACAATGAAGTTCATTGGATAACTAGTCACTTGCAGCCTCAAAAGTTGCTTGGGAAACAAAAATGAAGGGAATTCTATTTGAATATCTTGAGCTCCTTGAGAGAAAGGTGGGGCAGAAATGTAATAGAGAAAAAAGTTATTGAAATGTGGAATTCACCGCCAGGCATAGATAGCTTTAAAATGGGATTGGACAGATTCATGGAGGACATGTCTATCAGTGGCTATTAGCCATGGTGACTAAAGGGAACCTCTGTGTGCAGAGGCAGTGAACATGTGAATCCCAGTGCCAGGAGGCAACATCATGGGAAGGCCTCAGGCACTATGACCTGTTAGCCCTCCTCCAAAGGAACTGGTTGGCCACTGTGAGACAGGATGCTGGATTAGATGGACTGATTCAGGTCTGATTCAGCAAGCCTCTTCTTATATTTTTTTTGTTCTTAATAGAGAGATCTTCTCCAAAGGAAACTGGAGATCTTATTTATGGTCATTACATTTTAAGATAGTTTTAGATACAGGAGTGATCACTTATGTGTGGTAAGCAGCTCTATAGTTAGCACCAAAAATCTAAATATTAAGACTACACACAGTTGCTAAGTTGCACAGTGGAAGAGAAAGACCTCTGTATATTCATGGGGAGGGTGGATTATAAATCGAATGAAATAAATAAATTCATACGGTGTGCAAAGAACACGTCCTTCTCCATGAATAGCTGTGGGGAAACTAACACACATAAGATCCCAGGATGCCAAAGGTCTTTCAGTTCCTTCAGCAGCACAACATACAAGAAATGTAAGAGAGGATGGAGGAAGGTTTGCAGGGTTTTGCTTTGTTTAAGGCAGCTCTTTTAATTCATTTTAATTATTTTTCCTCTGTTCATGGTCGACCAGATCTTATCCTCAAATTGTTGCATCAAAAAACAAGACAATTAGACTGTTACTGACTGAGTTTACAACTAAACAAAGATGCTGCTCAATTGCATACATATACAGTTACAACAGAAAGTCTCCTGAGATAGATTCACAAGAACTATGCCTGTTCAGGTGTTGGCAATAACAATAAAATGTTCCAGTGGCTTTTACTCCTTCTGTCATTTAATTGTAGGCTTTTGTAAAATCTCAGAACTAGCATTTCTGCTTGCAGAACATGTAGAGAATACATTGAAGATCATGGTTGCAATACACCACAGGTAGAAAAATCTGTGGATGAGATGGTGGAGCTAGAGGGAAGGCTTGGCAGCTCAGCAGTCTGGACTCACCAGCAATGAAAACAACACCATCCAGGTTTAGATGCATCACAAGGCAAAAGGAAAAACTAGAGGTGCTTGTACTATCTCTTTATCCTGGATAATTAAGCCCTTTGGACAGCTGCATCCACACATTCTTGAATCTAGTAGAATCAGGTTTACCAGCCCCCAGGTCTCAGTGAGGGTTCCCTCGCTTTTGGGGATTGTGATCCACTGCTGGCCAGCTGGCTGGTGGGGAAAACCCCACCCACAAATAGGGACATTGTCGGGTGAGGCCTCCCGTGTGATGATGTCACCTGGAAGTGACATCATTGCATTGGTGACATTCTGGTTTTGGGGCAAACTCTATGATTATGAAGCCAAAAAAAACCATAGAGTTTTTGCCCAAAACCAGAGTGGCATGTGCAACATCGCCAATGCAATGATGTCACTTCCGGGTGACAACATCACATTGGGACATTGCCCAATGATGTCCCATGCCCTCCACCGGAATGCCTCCGCAATCACCTCTCCATGACAGCAAGGGGACAGCAAGGGGACCTGGCAACCCTAAGGGGAATCATTGCACTATAGCAACCATTCTCAACTGGATCATCCTATGCAGACACTCCAATCCAGATGCAAATATTTGCTATAGCATAACACTTGTACAATATCCAGTGGTGTGTGAAAGAGCAAGAACGTGTGGTGCCTTGGATTCTGTTAGCAATGTGGTATTTGCAGTTAGGCCTCTCAAACACTGGCTTTTATTAACATTTATTACTTAATTTTATAATACTAACATTTGTCATTTAACTGTCTTGGAAACTGTCTTAGTTCTATGAATGGCGCCCCCAGTACTTTTTTTCCCTTTAAAAATCAGGGCATGCAGGGGACCGATTCCAGTTTGGACCAAAGTACATAGTAAGGGAGGGAAGGGTTAAGACTCCCTTCCTGCACTGTTTTCCTTACCTGAAAGGGCCCTGTGGAGCCCCCATTTACTCCTCTAGGGCACACAGCCGGTAGGCATGCCAGCCTCCTGGTTACAGCTCATCTCCAGACAATGGAGATCAGTTCCTCTGGAGAAAACAGATGCTTTGGAGGGTGTACTCTATGGCACTGTGCCCCACTGAGGTCCCTGTCCTCTCCAGGCACCATCCCCAAATCCCTATGAATTTCCCAAACTGGAGCTGGCAGCCCTACCCTCTCCCCATCCCCTGCAGTGACCAGGAGGAACTTGGAAACCCTAGCCCTCGGTTACTGGTGCAGGACCTGCAATTTTGCCCCAGTGAGGGAAATAGAAGCTCTACTTAGCTATTTCACATTGGAAAAACAGACTGGGGGGGGAGTTTATTTTTCCTCATTTTCCCTTGCATTTTAGCCCCGACTGAAACTGGGCCTCCACGCACCTATTTCATTTAACAGGAAGAAATGCCACAGTCTCGTCCAATTCTGCCCTGACTGTTAAAACAAGGGCCCTTTGAAATTTAAACATCTGCTAACTCCTTATTGAAAGAGTTAAAATGAAAGCTTACTTAGTTTATGTCTTGTCCATTGTCCCAAATAGGAGTTTCAGGAAGATTAATGAGAAATTTCTGAAGTGCTTCATATAAATTTAATAATAGCATTTTATATCTAATGCTCCTGGGAAAGGAGGAGAGATCCAGCAGTCTGGCAAGATTAACAGCGGGGAAGAAAATAGGCATTATTGCCAACTGAGATCATGCACCTGGCTAGTCAAGAAAGCTCTCTGGGAATTGATCCGGCCTCAAAAAGGATTATATTTTAATTTTTTTAATTGCTTTTGGAGCCGTGTGGGGCTGTCATTCGGCGATGCTGAATCATCAGCGTAAGCTCCCCATTTAATTCTCTCTTTGTTTCTCAAGGGGCCTTCTGCCTAATTCTCAGTTTGCTTCTTGTTATCCGGCTCGGAGAAACGAAGTGGCTGTCTGAATATCAAGTGAGAGATGGGCTGATGCAAAGGCTGATGCCTTTGTGTGACACCAGCTTGACTGGGTTAGTCCGAAGTCTTTAGAACTTGGAAGCTAAGCAGGGTCAGCCACGGTTACTATTCAGATGGGAGACATCCAAGGAAGTCCAGGGTCTCTATGCAGAGGTAGGCCATGGCAAACCACCTTTGAAGGCCTACGAGGCTGCCACAAGCCAGCTGCAACTCGACAGCACTTTCCACCACCAGCTTCACCAACTCCATAGTATTGCACTGCACTGATGTCCCTGTCCTACTCCCCAGGTTCCATCCCCAAATCTCCAGGATTTTCCCAACCTGGATCTGGCAACCATATCCCCCATCCCCCGCCAGTGACCAGCGGTGTCCTGCCAACCCTAGCTGGAAGCCAGTGCTGTTGGGAAAGCACTGGCTTTACGAGTTCATTTCGGAAAAGTCCATTCACAATTCTAGTTGCTACAGTTCATACCAGAGATGAGGTTTGCTCTGGTGGGCATCACCAAAGTTGTTCATCAGGCACTGGAGCTGGGGTTATTCCTTCACTCCAAGGTCCGGCCACTCACTTCTCCCTCAGCCTCCCTGGGGTGGGGAAAGAAGTGCCTGTTCCAACATGCCCAGGGAACAGCAACTTGGTGGGGGGATCTGTTAGCTGGAAAGTCTCTACAGGATGGCTGCCACAGGAGTTGGAGGAGGGCACAACATTCAGGAAGTGAGGTTGTGCATAAATCTAACTGTAGCTCTTCAGCTGGTGAGTGCCAGGAAAAGTTTTGGAAAGCATAATGGTGCCTACAGGTACCAGGGTGGGGGACCCCTCCTGTATATCTACATGAGGCCTGTTAAAAGATATGACTGTGCCTTGCTTCCAGCCAAACAGAGGCTGCCAGGTGTCTCCTGTGGCCTTTTAGATGTTTAAGAATGCACCCACTGCCTCCTTTTATTTTGCAGTCGGGTAGCATAAAAAGGAGCTTTTTTTCAAGCCTCTGTAGGGCCTCCATACATAAACATGTCTATATTGCGGTAGAAAAGAGCAAGAGTCCAGTAGCACCTTAAAGACTAACAAACTTTGTGGCAGGGTAGGAGCTTTTGTGAGTCACTGTTGACTTCTTCAGGGATATATTAATTGGGATGCCAGCCTCCAGGTGGGACCCGGGGAGCTACTAGGCTTGCCATTCCCCTGGGAGGGCAGGGGTTTGCCTGCTTTAGGAGCTCCCAATTCGCCAACTCAAACCCAGCTGGTGGGGGGAATCCCACCCCCAAAATGCCAGGATTGTGGCAATGTGTCTGTTGCGATGATGTCACCTGGAGGTGATGTCATCACACGTGCATGATGTCAGGGGACGCTCTAGCACTCGGCCTAAAAACTCTATGGTACCATAGAGATTCTGGCCGAATGCTAGAGCATCCCCCTGGCAACAATGCCAGAAGATCCTGGACAGGACGCTCAGTCCCCCTGCCAAAAGAAGGAAGGCAACCCTAGGATCTGCTGGAATTATAGATCATCTCCAGGGATGGTTGTGTGCAGCCCACACTTTTGATGCCAGTCAGATCCTTGCTGGAGAATAGTTGTGCATCTGCCCTTTCCCCTGTGGGCGACTGGGGAGATGCTCAGGCCACATGCCTCTGTTGGGATTGTGCTGTCACTGCTTCTTTCATCCCTCTCCTCTTCCACTCAGGGAGAGGGCTACATTGTCAGGTCTCCATTGACAACCCCCATTGCAAGCTGCCATTTCGTCAGCTGGCAGGAGAAAAAAATAAACTAAAAAAAAATCACAATTGGAGCAATAGTGTTCCATCATTTCCAGTGATGTCATGCCACTCTAGGAACTGCCAGAAACTCTATGGTTTTCCAGCAATGGTGCTCCCATGTCCTGCTCCCCAGACTCCTGCTGGTTGCCAGCCACTGGCAACCCTAGGAGTGGTGTTGAGGGACAGCAGCTGCATCAGAGGCAGTGATTGGGCGCCCCTGTGTGTGCCACTTAGAGAAACATCATTGGACGCCACTGCCTGATTGATGGGTGTTACCTGGGTTGCTATGGACTCCAGCTTGCTTGGTATGCAGTTTGCATCTTGTGGAAGGGCAAAAGTCTCTCCCCCCCCCCATTGAATGCCCACAGGGATCCAACTAGTGCCACTGCTACCATCATTGCAGTGGTCCTCAGGGTTGGGCTGTAAATTATAGGGGCACCCTAGAATCAATTTATTTAAACTTCTGACATGCCATCACCTTCTGCAAAATAAAGACTGGGATTTGAGCCAGTTTATAATACTCAGGGGGACTACCTGCGTTTGGACCTTCTAAATTTGGAGAGAATCAATGGATGGCATTGTGATTGGCCCTGCTCTTCCACATGCTCATCCAAAGATTTACACACAGCCTATGCTAACCTTAGTAGGTTCTGCGCCAACAATCCAGAGCCTACACACATGCGGCTTCTATTATTATTATTATTATTATTATTATTATTATTATTATTATTATTATTTCGATTTATATGCTGCCCTTCCACAAGGGCTCAGGGCAGCGAACAAGGGTGACAATGCCATACGACCAGATAAAACATAAAACAACCATGAATAAATAACCATAAAATTCCATGTCAGCATAAAACAACAATAACACAGGAAAAGCCATTACAGAGTAGGCACCACACAATTACACTAAAACACCCAGTTGGTGTTACTCCAGTGGTGCCCATATACAACTAAGAGCCCCATGCCAGGGCCAGAGTGCCTCTAGTGGCTATACGCTGGTGGTATCATAGCACAACTTCAGGTGAACATACAGGAGAAGGGCCAGCAGGCAAGATCTGATCCCCCTTTTATGTGTTGATTCTGCCCAGATTTAGAACAGGACTAGTGCAAAAATAGGAAAGACCCTAAAATCGAACCCAGGGGCCAATAGAATAGGACCCACACCTCTGCCTTATGGTTTACCTGCCTGCACACTGGAGAAAGAGAATAGGGAGAGAAAGCCATTCCAAGGAGGGGGGAAACAGTCTAGATGTGTTCTACGTGCTTAGCTTTATCTACTCCTATCCTTGCCAAAACCCATTACACAGTAGAGTTGCCACTTGTTCATAATTTTTGTGAACTGTTTGCATTGCGGAAGGTTTGTCCATAATAAACAGAAAACTTATTATGGATGGAGTTTGTCCTTATTTCCTCATATGAAACACAATCCCCAAGGAGAAGAATAAATTTCACATGAACGGTGACTCACAGATGATTTATTCTGTGTTTAAATAATACATCTTTAATTGGTACAGCGCAACCAACATCACCATCAACCTCACGTTGACTTGGTGCTGGATGGGAAATTTCCCTTGGCACAAAAAGCACCAATTTGCACAAAGAGGACAAGATACGATTTCCAGGGAGAACATGTTGCAAGGTGCAGCAGTCTAGGGATCTTTGAGACAAGCCCCCTGCCCGAATTCCTTCCCTGTGTGTAAACTGGGGAAACATATATCAGTTCTGGCAAGGGCCGGAAAATCCCAGGATGTAACCAGTTGGCAAGGCAACAGCAGGGGTGCAAAAGATTAACCCAGTTCCTGATAGCCCTTGCTTAGGCCAGTCTCAACAGAACTTTGCACCTTAACAGAGTTAGCCATGGTTAGTACTTGAATAGGAGACCACCAAGGAAGGCTGGGATTGCCATGCAGAGGAAGGCAATAGCAAACCACCTCTGACTGCTCCTCTCTTGCTTTGAAAACTCCACAGTCCTGGGGTCACCATGAGTTGGTTACGACTCGACAGCACACCATTATTATCGGAACAATAGCCACTGGCATCGATTCTTTCTTCAAGGTGAGCTTTACAACAGCCCACTGCCCTGCAGCTGAAAGGGTCAGAAGGGGAGCTTCAATGGACAGTTAAGCTGCGTGAAAAAAAAGCCGATATAACAATGTGGTTTGAAGACTTGAAGAAGTTATAAAAGCTGAGAGCATCTTTTGATATTCTTCTTCATTTGGAAGTCGAATTCAGGTTCAATCATTGGCTGCACCATTGATCCAAGGAAGCTGCGACTGCCGAGAGAGAGGCTCTGGTGAAAGCCAACTTAGCAACCTAGGAAAGTACTTTACACTTTCTTTTCGGTTGTTGACTTCAGTGGAATCTGCACACTACCTTGAGGCCTAATCCAGTTTGCTCATTGCAACCCCCCATTTCTTTATCACGCTTTTAAAGCACCTGAATCAACTCTTTATTAAAAAAGAACTGAGATAAGGGGCTACAGGGATTTGCTGCACCCTGCATGTACTCTGAAACAGGTCTGCAAAGCAAGGGTTAATCTTTGACTAGTTTTCTCTCTTTTGTGCATGAGAAACTCCTTAGTCTTGGGTGACACTCAGAACCCATCCCCTGGACTGGGGAGCAATGCCTCGCTTGGGGGTTTCCATCCCCTGGTTTTGGGAACATCCAGCATTCCCTTCTCCCCATTTTCCCTGAACTGGTGGGGGGTGGGGACATAATCCAACCCCTAGATCATCACACAGGGAGACCGGAGTCTATCTTTTCTCCAGGGCCCTGCACTAGTTTTCAGAAACAAGGCAGGTACTATATGGACTAATCTTAAGCAGGACTACTTAAAAGTAAGTTCCATTTTATTCAGTTAGGCTTACCCCCAGGAAAGTGTTCTTAGAACTGCAGGCTTAAGCTCTTTGTTGCCCCCATTTGTCTTGCCATCCTGCCAGAATAATAGCTAGACTGTCCAAAATTTGACAGGAAAAAAGATGCCAATCTTATTGCCCAAAATAGGGTCCCCTACTTTCAAGTATTCCTAACAGGCTAGCCAATTATTAGACATCAAAGCCCTTATTGAAAGAAAAGTCCTATGAAGCACGCTAATCCACCAAGTTATTGACAAACATCAGCACGTGACATTTTCGTTACCCATATGGTGTCCCATGCTGATGTAGAACAAGGATATCTTTAACTTTAAGGCAGTGTAATGCAGGTTCTTGAAGGGAAGACAGCTTAGTATAGCCAGATCTTTTCAGCTCTCAGCAGCTAAGCAGGGTCCATACTTGGATGGGAAACTTCCCACTTGCCTTGAAAGCCACTTGTTGGGGTCATCACAGGTCAATTGCAACTGGACAGAATGGGTTGCCAAGGTTCCCCTGGCCACTGGCAGGGGGTGGGGGATAGGGTTGCCAGCTCCAGGATGAGAAACTCCTGGAGATTTGGGAGTGGAGCCTGGGGGGGACAAAGACCTCAGTGGGATACAGTGCCATAGAGTCCACCCTCCAAAACATCCATGAGCTCCAGGGAAACTGATCTCTGTAGTCTGGAGATGAGCTATAACCCCAGGGGATCCTAGATCTCCCCCTAGAGGCTGGCATCTTATATATGCATGTAATACAGGTTCCAAGAATGGCTCAACAAGTCTGGGGGAAAGCTTGCTCTGAAGTTCTGCTGTTGTGGGTAACACATCCCTCATTTTAGTTAATCTGAACTCAGAATAGTTGTGGTGAACTCTTGAACTCACGGCTTGTAGGAATGCATTGCAACTGGATGGCCTAACTGTCTGAACATGACAAGCTATAGATTTAACACAGCAAACCTTGTTTACAACTTTGAAATTCTTGCTCCTTGTAACTTCAGGCCTTGCTACTTTTTCAAAGGGTCTGCTAGCAGCCAAGAAATAAATTCTCTGTTTCCTATTACCTTTCCCTCCTTTTAGCACCGATAAGCTAGTAACCTTTATTTTTGCCTCTCGATAGCAAGAGCTAAAGTAATGAGAATATAATGAAGGTCTACTTACTAGCTGAAAGGGTAGGCAGCTTTAAATCTTCCAAGCATTTCTCCACTGACTTTTCCCCAAAGTATTTATCAGGGTGCAGGAGAAAGTCGAGCTTCTTCATTTCTGTCATGTCCTTCAGGGCTTCAATGCTTAATGACCTAAATACAACTTTTTTAAAAGTAAAAAAAAAAAAAAACACCCAAAACCAGAGGATTATTTCAGATGCAGAAAATCATTTCACATATCAGCACAACTGCAACTGAAGCAAAGTTAATTTTTTCTCACCTAATCATGCTATTTCATTTGTGCAGCTGAGAAATATTCAGAAAGCTGAGTAAATACAGATATCTATGCTGAGTCAATTGCATTTTAAAAAAAATTGGTACAACCAGGAAAAAGCTCACAATCCTCTGCATATTCTTTTAGAATAACAGAATCATAAAGTTGGAAGGGATCTCCAGGGTCATCTAGTCCAACCCCCTGCACAATACAGGAAGTTCACAAATACTCCCCCCACACAAACACCCAGTGACCCCTGCTCCATGCCCAGAAGAAGGCAAAAAACCCTCCAGGATCACTGGCCAAACTGGCCTGGATAAAAATTACTTCCTGACCCCAGAGTGGCGATTGGCATTTCCCTGGACATGTAAGAAAGGGCCACAAGAGCTAAGCACTGAGGCAACCCTTCCTGCCCTCCCTCTCATGATCTGCCTAAGTTCACACATCAGCACTGCTGTCAGATGGCCATCTAGCATCTGTTTGAAAACCTCCAAAGAAGGAGAGCCCACTACCTCCCAAAGAAACCTGTTCCATTGAGGAAGCACTCTAACTATCAGGAAGTTCTTCCTAATGTTTAGTGGAAAATTCTTTTGATTTAATTTCAACCCATTCATTCTGGTCCAACCTTCTCAGATAACAGAAAACCGCTCTGCACCATCCTCTAGATGACTGCCCTTCAAGTGCTTGAAGACGGTTATCATATCACCTCTTAGTCATCTTCTCTCCAGTCTAAACATACCCAGCTCCTTCAGCCTTTCCTCATAGGTCTCCAGACCCCTCACCATCTTCGTTGCCCTCTGGACACATTCCAGCTTGCCTATATCCTTCTTAAATTGTAGTGCCCAAAACTGAACATAATATTCCAGGGCTGTGATCATACACACTAAATAATCCACTTTCAATGCACTTTCCAACTGGATTTTGCCAGTTCACACTGTGATTAAAACCTAGGTGAGGTCTAACCAGAGCAAAGTGATACCATCACTTTGCATGATCTGGACACTATACTTCTCTTGATACAGTCCAAAATCACATTTGTCTTTTTAGCTACCACATCACGCTACTGACTGATATTCAGTGTATGGCCCACTAAGACCTCGAGATCTTTTCCACACATACTAGAGCCAAGACATGTCTCCCCCATCCTATAATTATGCATTCAAATTTTCATACCTAAATGCAGAACTTTACATTTATCCCTGTTAAAATTAATTTTATTTGTTTTAGCCCACTTTTCCAGCCTGTCAAGATCATCCTGTATCCTGACTCTGTCTTCTACCATGTTTGCTACCCTTCCCAATTTAGTATCGTATGCAAATTCAATAAGCATTCCCTCCAGTCATCCAAATCATTTATAAAGATGTTGAACAAAACAGGTCTCAGGACACACCCTTGAGGCACTCCACTTGTCACTCCTCTCCAAGAGGATGAGGAACCATTCACAAGCACTCTTTGGGTGTGATCTGTCAACCAGTTACAGATCCACCTAACAGTCATAGGATCCAAACCACATTTTATCAACTTGTCAACAAGAATATTCTGTGGAATCTTATCGAAAGCCTTGATAACTTGATAAACTATGTCTACAGCATTCTCCTGATCCACCTAAGTAGTAACTTTCTCAGAAAAAAGAGATAAGGTTAGTCAAACATGACCTGTTCTTGAGAAACCCATGCTGGCTCTTAGTAATCACAGCTATCCTTTCTAAATACTCAAGGACTGTCTGATGATTTGTTCTAAAACTTTTCCAGGTATAGATGTCAATCTGATGGGTCGGTAGTTAACAAGATCCTCCTTTTTCCCTTTCTTGAAGATGGTGAGAACATTTGCCACCTCTAATCTTCTGGCACCTCACCTGTTCTCCAAGAATTCTCAAAACTAATAGCCAGAGGCTCAGAAATTACATCCATGAGTTCTTTTAGTACCCTTGGATGCAGTTCATCTGGCCCCAAGGATTTAGGTTCATTTAAAGAAAATAGATGTTCATGTACTACCCTTATGCTGATCCTAGGCTGCAACTCCCTTCCCTCATCATGTGTTCTGTTTTTGCCATGTTGAGAACCTTTTCCCTCACAAGAGAAGACTGAGGAAAAGTAGGAACTGAGCAGTTCTGCCCTCTCTTCATCACCTGGTACAATTTCATTTTCCTGTCCCTGCAACGGGCCTACCATGTTCTTGCTCTTTTTCTTCCTTTGCACATAAGAAAAGAACCTTTTGCTGTTGTTGTGTTTAGCATCTATTACTAGCCTAAGCTCATACTGAGCTTTAGCTTTCCTAACTTTCCCTCTACAAGCATTGCTTATTTGTTTATATTCATCCTTGTTTATAAGGCCCGCCTTCCACTTTCTAAATGAGCCCTTTTATTTCTCAAATCTTTAGAAAGCTGTTTATGAAGCCACCTTGGCTTCTTAGGCTCCTCCCATTTTTCCTTCTCATAGGAATCATTTGTGATTGTGCCTTCAATATTTCACTTTTAAGAAACTCTCATCCCTCTTGAACTCCCTTCTCCTTAAGTATTTCTGACCATGGGATTTTACCCAGCATAACTTTAAATTTGTCAAAATTTGCTTTCCTGAAGACCAACCTATATGTCTGACTACAAACAGCTTTACTTTCCCCAAGACTGTAAATTCCAAAATTACAAGGTCACTACTACCCAGGGTGCCCACTATTTTCAGTTCATCAACCAGTTCTTTCCTGTTGGTGAGAATCAAGTCCAAGATAGCAGATCCCCTTGTTTCCCTCTCCACTTTCTGGAAAATGAAGTTGTCAGCAAGACAAGTCAGGAATTTATTGGACCTTTAATTTTTAGCAGAGTTGAACTTCCAACAGATATCCAGGTAATTGAAATCTCCCGTGACCACTGTGTCCCATCTCTTTGAGAACTTTGTAATCTGTTCTAGGAGCATCTCATCCAAAGCCTCTGCGTGGCTTCGTGGTCTAAAGCAGACCCCCACCATAATATCACTATTATTTCTTACTCCTTTTATTTTTACCCAGAGACTCTCAACTGAACTTCCATGTTGAAATGCACGTATTTCCTCACAAGTATATACCTCCTTTATATATAATGCAACTCCTCAACCCTTCCTTATTTGTCTGTCCCTTTTAAATAAGTTGTATCCCTCAATCCTAATATTCCAGTTGTGAGTATCATCCCACCAAGTTTCAGTAGTGCCTATTAGGTCATAGCCCCCTTCCTGTATTAGGACTTCCAGTTCCTCCTGCTTGTCTCCCATACTATGTGCATTAGTGTAGAGACACTGGAATCCATGTTTTATGCACCCTGAGGTTTTCATTTCTGTACTTACCTGCAAGTTAATGTTACCTAGCATATGTACCACTCCCCGCAAAACTTTAGAGTTCTTATCTCCAGGTATAGGCTTTGAATTTTTGTCTTGTTCCTCCATATGATTTAGTTTAAATCCCTCCTTATTAGGTTTATAAGGCTCTTGCCAAACACATTTTTCCTACCCTTGTGGGGTGCAAGCCTTCTCCTGATAGAAGAGCTTCATCTCAAAAGCGTAAGCCATGGTCCACATGGATCAGCAAGAAAGGATAATAATCCATGGGCATTATGAGTCTTCCTACACTTTCTATCATGTCCGGGATGCACCTGGTAGACAGCATACCGCTCGAGACGACAAGTCCATTCGGCACACTTTAGCCTCTCCCCCTCTCAGTAGGGAATTCCCAATTATTACTATTCACCTCCCTTCTCTGATTTTACTGCATTAGGAAACAGCATTTCAAATGTAGTCCGTCTCACCCCTTTCCACTGCAAACCCCACCCACCCATGGTACCAGCTGTGCTGATGAGCTTCATGAATGCTAGGAGCAGCATTTCAGAGGGCACAGGGCTACAGCAGGAGTGGGAAGCAGGAAGGTCCCAATATACCTTCTACACTGCCCATTAGGTACAGGCCACTAGTTTTTGCCGTCACTAGTTTTGCCATCAATAGCAATATTCTGCCCTGACCTGGATGGCTCAGGCCAGCCTGATCTTGTCAGATCTCAGAAGCTAAGCAGGGTCAGCTGCTGTGTCCCCTCTAAGCCGAGTTAGTGTGAGCTAGCTCACAGTCTTTTAGCCTCTGGCTCACACATTTTTGTCTTAGCTCAGGAAGGTTGGCTCCAGAGCAAACTAATTTATGCAGCAGCCAAATCGCTCGCTCTCTGCTTTAATGCCAGTAGCTCACAAAGTAGAATTTTTGCTCACAAGACTCCACGGTTTAGACTTAGAGGGAAGGGAGCATTGGTCTCCTCTGGTTAGTATGTGGATGGGAGGCCACCGCGGAAGTCAAGGGTCACTACACAGAGGCAGGCAGTGGCAAACCACCTCTGAACATCTCTTTCCTTGAAAACCCTACAGGTTGCTTAAGTCAACTGTGACATGATGGCACTTTCCACCATCATTAGGAATATATAGGGATGCCAGCCTCTAGGTGGGACTGGGAATCTGCTGGAATCATAACTCATATCCAGACTACAGAGATTAGTTCCCCTGGGGAATGCTTTGGAGGGTGGACTCTATGGCATCATACCCCACCAAGGTCCCTGTCCTCCCTAGACTCCTCCCCCAAATCTTCAGTAGTTTCCCAACCTGGATCTGGCATCTCTTATCCCCTGCCGGTGGCTAGAGGGGACCTGTCAACCCTATATTTTATTATGACATGTTTTGTTTTGATTCTACCCATTTCTCATTTTGTCAGTGTCCCATTCCTGCCCACTTAGAATGTGGTATTTCATTTGTAGCATTTGGATTTATTTGTTTTCTACGTTTGCTGTTTGATTTCTCTGTACATTTTGAGCAGGCTCCTATGGCTCCGTTCTGCAGCAAAGCTTTTTTGCCTCAGGGGAACTGCTTGAGCCAGAAGAAAGTGCCACTTGTAGAGGAATGGGGCTGCAGGATCTAATCATATTCATTTGTCCTGAATGAAGTGCATAAGTAACAGTAAGACACTGTTACAAGGTATGTGGGGGGGGGACACACACACCATTGACATATGCCATCCTAAACAGAGTTATACTCATTGACTTCAATGGACTTAGAAAGGTATAACTCTGCTTAGGATTCCAGTGTTATTTCCAAATAGCAAATATTCAAAACAAGTGAATGCAAAGGGTAGGGGGAACCAGTTTGCACCGAGTTTATTCCACTTTGGTGCAGTGCAGGAACAAAAAGAGGTATTTGGTATCAGATCAAATAACACACCTGAAAGCATCTCTCACCTTCAAAAAAATTCTCTGCCATTCCTAGATTGGTTTCAGCTGATTACAGAGGGGCTACCATACTTATCTGGCCACCTCGGGGGGGCCATATCCTTCCAGTAGCTGTTCCCTGACCCAGCCAACACCCTTTTCAAAGGTCAAGGGGAGCTGAGATGGCATTCCATTTAACTGCAAGCATTTGCAACTGGAAAGAAAAATCAGAAACTTTCCCCCTTCTGAGGTACATGAACGTCTTTATTTTTATTTTTATACCCCACCCTTTCTGCCCAACAGGGACCCAAAACAGCTTGCATCATTCTCTTCTCCTTTATTTTATCCCCACAAACCTGTGAGATAAGTTAGGCTTACAAAAGTGTGACTGGCCCAAGGTCACCCAGCAAGCTTTCATGGATGGGAGGAAATTTGAATTTGGGTCTCTTAGATCCTAGTCTGACATTCTAGCCACTATACTACACTGGTTCCCACTGGAGCCACCATGGGGTAGTGGTTAAGAGTGGCAGACTCTAATCTGGAGAACTAGGTTTGATTCCCCACTCCTCCATGTGAAGCCTGCTGGGTGACCGTGGGCCATTCACAGTTCTCTCAGCAAGGGTGTAGACTTTCCAGTTTCCCGGGTGGGGGGGCTGGGGCTGGGCCAGAGGCATTGCTATGCTAGGTCCTTAAAAGAACCGAGGCCCAGTGACATCATAGGGAGGAGCCAGTGACATCACAGGCCATTGTCACTATCTACAGAGGCTCCTACCCTGACAAATTTTGTTAGTCTTTAAGGTGCTGCTGGACTCTTGCTCCCTTTCACTAACAAGGAATGCAAGCTGCACTTTAACAGAGCTTCACTGTACAGACATCAGTGATGGAAGCTTTTTTCAGAACGCTGAGCTAAAAGCAAGAACCTGTTTGCTGTGGCAATTGGAACAAACAATTCATGAAAGCACAGTCACAGGGGCCCTGGGTAAAGTTGGCAAGCCAGTGGTTAGTATGGGTGCCAACCTCCATACAGGGCCTGGAGATCTCCTGGAATTACAATGATTTCCAGACTACATCAGTTCCCCTGGAGAGAAGGTGCTGGGGTTCAGATCAGAACACCAAGCAAGACAGGCCTATTAACTGGCCCCCCTCATGTCATAATCCCAGGGAGGCTGGCTAAGCTCACTTTCAGGAGATCACATAGTCTCTGCCCGTGCTCAAAAACGCCCTCTGCCTTGCAATTCCTGTCCAAGACCTTTGTGATCAAAAATAAGTGCTGTTAGTGGACTTGGTGAGGCTCAGCCTAAATCCTAAAACTGGGGTGGGGTTATGTTTTACATATAACTCTAATTTATTTTATGTAAACATTTTTATGTCACCTTTCCACCCAGTCAGGGTGGTGAATGTGAACAGATATCAGTACATAAGAACAGAGACAACATCTGAATCTTCTAAGGGGGTGGGGCATTTTGGACAGCTAAGAAGCAGGCGGTGAAGAGGATGCCCATTTCTCCTTCCACTGAACATGGAAATTCCATCTAGCCAGTTTGGCACAGGGTTGCCAAGTCTCAGCTGATAAATTCCTGGAGAGTTGGGAGGGCAGGCTATGGGGAGGGGAGTAATCTCAGCAGGGTATCAAGTCAGAGTCCAATCTCCAAAGCAGCTATTTTCTTCACACACACACACACACACACACTCCCCTCGACAGGCTGGCTGGCAGACCAACGAGGGGCACCTGGCCAGTTGCAGAGGGGGAGAAGGATGCTTCCCCCACACACACACTCATTCACACACACTTCCCCTCGACAGGCTGGCTGGCGGACCCACAAAGGGCACCTGGCCAGTTGCAGGGGGAGAGGAGGATGCATGCAGCCTCCCCCTTGCCCCCAGGAGGACGGACATCTCCTTACCTTTGTCCTGTGGGGTCAGTGAGGGGCCCACGCAGCAATGACTCTCCACAACCAACTGATCCTTTACCCCAGCCCTGCCCAGAATGAGAACTTCCAGGGGGGCTGTCTTTTATAGCAGGCATTTGGAGGGCAGGGCCGCCCACTGCTAGGAGTCCACAGAGACTGATCTGTGCTAGCGCAGCCTGGAGGAACCAGGAAGTCCTCCAGTACAGATACAATGCTCCAGCCTTTCTACTCTATGGTACCATCAAAACTAGGAGGAAAGGCTAGAGCATCACATGACACTGCCATTCCCCCCAGCCAGATTATCTCAAATCGGGGGAGTGGTTTGGAAACTAGTAAAAACCCCGCTGCCATGGGGGGGCTGGCATGGGTGCCCCGGGTGAGGATTAGTCCTCCCTGCAAAATTTCGGGAATGGCCCAAGCCCCCAAGCCCCCCTGTACTTGACACCTATGTCTCTCAGAACTCTCTCAGTCCCACCTGCCTCACAAGGTGCCCATTGCAGGGAGAGGAAAGGAAGGCAATTATAAGCCAGTTTGAGACTCTATAGGACAGAGAGGAGTGGGGTATAAAAACCAACTCTTCTTCATCATCCCAGACTTGGTGTCAGACATCCTACCGAGTACCCTGACTTGTTATGGCAACTCCATTGATTTTTGAGGATCTTTACATGAATTCCTCTTAACTGAAATGAATGAGAAAAATTGTGTATTCAGGAGTTCCAAATGTTCAACAGGGCACATGTGAAGCTCTGGGTCATGACAACAAAGTCCAGACATCACTGAATATGTTCAAAATGTTGCATACCTGTTGATTTTATCCCAGCTGTTTTATTGAAGAGGGTGTTTTTTCTTCCTTTCTGGTTATGCTTCTCTTTATACTTTTTACCCAATATTGTGTTGTCCCATATATTCACCCTAGGTGAACATAAACAAAATGAAAACTGACATTTCTCGGGTTTCACTGAAAGATTCTGCCTTTAGCTGAAGATCTTCTCTTGAGTAGAAAGGATCACAACTTAAAAAAACAACAACCCACAACCACACATTCAATGTTTACTGCTACCAGGATAACAGAGCAGCAGGATCAGAAACCAAATGGAATATTTACCCTGAAGTGGAGTTCACCATCCACACACTTCAATTGATTCAGCTGGGCTGAGTAAGACAGATGAATTAATCAAATGAAACAACCAAAGATAATACTTTAGAACACCGCTTCTGACTGTTGTAAATTACTTCATAAGGGCCAGTCAGATGGCCTTGGGGTGCAGTGGTATAGCATCCAGCATGGTACGATACCATGCCATCATTCACACTAAATATAGGAAAATCAAACTGAAGAAGGAGCAGTCTGTAACTGATGTAATTAGTAGTTTACAGTGCAATCCAGTGCTAAGTTATTCCAGTCTAAAGCCCTTTTAAATGAATGGGTTAGAATGGAATAACCTTGCATAGCCAGCGTGTTGTGCTGATTAGAGGGCTAGCTAGGATCTGGGAGACCCAAGTTCAGATCACTGCCTGACCATGCACACTGGCTGTGCTTAGTCCAGGCTTACACTCTCAGCCTAACCTACCTTGCAAGGTTGTTGTGAGGATGAAATGGAGAAGGACAGACTATTGTCAGCCACTTTGGATCCCCATTGAGGAGAAAAGTAGGTATAAATGAAATGAATAAAATTCATATTTTTGCTTTGTTCATCAGGGAAGAGGAGGGGGGCGATAGGCATCCAGATCATTGTTAAGAGGGCACAGGCTGTTAAGTGCAATTGCAAGTCATCTGACTACTTTGTAAGCCACTCTGAGACTCCTTTGGGTAGTGAAGGGTGGGGTATAAATCCAGTCTCTTCTTCTCTTCTACTTGCCGTCTCTATGCTAGGAAATTTAGGATCTTGGTGCAGAGGAAACTGCTGTCCTTGCCCTACTTCAGATACCCTTGGGGGTAACCTTAATCTCTGAAGGCAACTGTTCATTGGCAGGGCTGCTAGTTAAGGGCACACATGCATATTTTTGGTTCTAGTGTGTGACTGAAACAGGGAATGGTGGAATGTTGAAGATGGCTTACCCTCTGACAACAAGAGGAAGCTTTTATTTATTGGGCTCTGAAGTTATCTTATCTATCCTGCAAAGATGCTGGCACTGAGATTTCGGTAATAGATTAAGAGTGTACATTTACCCAACCAGTTAAAAGGTGGGTGATTAATTAACTAAAACATTCTATCATAATTTGGCCAGCCAAACTGTCCTTGAGAAGATATTTAAGAAGATGGCAGAGTGACAGGACTGAGCCCGAGAAGATGCTCAGAATTCTACGTATGGAACTCCCTTTTAAATAGCTGGCTCACAGTGCCCCAAACTGGATCAATACCACAACATGGGGAGGGAAGGTTAAGCCTTCTTCCATGTGCCATTTGCCTCCTCCAACACGCCCTGCCCCCAGGCCTACAAACATACATGCATTCAACAGAATTTGTATTAAGGTTGCCAGAGAGAGGCTTGTGGGTTGGGATATTGGGGGTGGGGGGGACAATGCTGGCTGTGACACCATGTCACTTCCAGTAAAAACCAAAAACAAAAACAAAAGTGACATGAGTAGCTCTAGGAATAACTAGAAACCATAGAGCTTCCAGTGTTTCCTAGAGCTACCCTATGTCATTTCTTTTTTCTTTTTTTTTTACTGGAAGTGATATAGTGCTGAATGTGACAATGTGTTTCAGTTTTTCCTTTTTCTCTTGCTGCCACTCAGAGAGGTGATAGGCAATGGAAATAGGGCCCAGAAAATGTCCCATCCCTAACTTTTATATGTGTCCAATTGGGCTTATTTAGGGGAAATGGTGAAGGAAGGAAAGATTAGCCACACACTCTGGTCCAAGTCAAATCAGGGTCCTATGGACACTCCATGTATAGAACTCTGTACCATTTTAGCTGGTTTGGCCCAAAGTTGTGCTAGCAAAACACTGACATGTTGCAAGTGTGAAACAGTACAAATATATTCTACCGGAAATAGATTTAGTGCCTTCTTATTTTACACTCAAGATGAAAATCAACTCATCTGTTCATGATATTTGACGTATTTGCATATCTCTTTGGAGAGATTGTTGGAGGAAAAATAAAAGCATGCCGTACTGGAATGCGGTTGGAGCTATATTTACCAGGCTTCCATTTGTTAATTTATTCCTATTTGCACCTCAACCAGTCTCTGAAGTTTGACAGTAGATAGATGTAGTTTTAAATATAATGGTTCATTTAAAAAAAAAAGAGAGAGAGAGAGATCCAAACAGATGCACCCAACACATTTTGAGAATCAGCTCTTATTTTAGAGAGGTGGGGAGAAGAGCCAGTGAGAATAGCAATTGAAAAAAAGGATCTCTGTCAAAGCTATGGTAAATGTATGAAACAGGTGACCTTTTATAACAGGTGCAACATAAATTCATCAATGTCAGTGAGCGACATGGCTAAACAGAACCTATATTTTCAGAAGTAGACAGAGCTGCCAGGTCCCCTCCGGCAACCAGCAAGGGATGGAAGGGGCTTACCAGAAGTGGGAGGGAAGCCATGGCAATATTGCCGGCTTGTACCATAGAATGTACCATAGAAATGGCTTCTACCATAGAATTTTTGCCCAAATACCAAAGTGTTGCCTGGACGTCACTGATATAACATCTCTGGCGATGTAACCTGGGCCTCTCTCTCTCTCCTGGAAAATCCCCTCCCACTGGCCAACTGATCAATGGGGAGGAGGAGCCAGGCAGAGGGGGATCCCTGCCTCCAACAGGGGCCTAGAAACCCTAGAAGTAGAATATGTCTGAATTTCCAGCTGCTGGGTGTTACAGTAAGGGCAGGCTTTGCCTTTTTTGTGTTCTTGCCCATAGATCATCATGTTGACCACTGCAAGAAACAGAATCCCAAACTAGACGAACTACTGAACTGTCTGGCTGTTATATTCGATCTGATCCAACAGGGCTCTTCATATGTTATTAAGTCCTGATGAGAATGAGCCTTCGACATTGCCCATGCAGAAGAACTGGTAAGATCTAACCCTTAAAGGCCTTTTGCCCTTGCCTGGTCCACAGAGCAGTATCTTCCCTCTGCTGTACTTGAGATCCTCGCTCAAGCTAACACCTGGCCTTGCAGATCCTAACCTGGAGAATTAGGGTTGCCAACCCACAGGCTAGGCCTGGAGTTCTCTCCCAGAATCACAACCGATTTCCAACTGACAGAGATAAGTTCCCCTGGAAGGAAGGCGGACTCTGTGGTATCACACCCCTGCTGAGCTCCCTCCCCAAACTCTTCCCTCTCCAAGGAAGGGTCAGTGGCTCAGTGGTAGAATATCTGCTTGGCATGCAGGATGTCCCAAATTCAATCCCTGGCATCTACAGTTAAAAGGATCAGGTTGTAGGTGATGTGGGAAGGACTTGGATTCCCACTGCCAATCTGAGGAGACAGTACTGGCCGTAATGGGTCAGGATAAGGCAGCTTCTTGTGCTCACCACCCTCAAATCTCCAGGAATTCCCCAAATCAGAGTTAGCAAGCCTTTGGAGAACGTACCCCAGAGGTCAAGATTTGGGTATGGCAACCCACGGCTCCTCTGAGCCCTGACTGTTGTTTCCTCACATTCCAGGATTTGCTGCAAAAACAACACGGATTCTCAGATCCATTGTTTCTGATTCATCCCACAGATCTGTCAAGTCATGATCTTGGAAGTCAAGGTGTGGCAATACCCAGAGCAAATGCTGCTCCTGGGACTGGCAGTCTTACTGGCCTGCGATACCAATCCTGCATTGTGGGTCAGGCTGGATATTTGTTCTGCCCAACCGCACCACACTCATGGCAGGCGGGTCATCAGAATTATCTTTGTGAGCATTACGCCTGCGTGTGAAGGTTACACTCTTTTGGGCAAGGTTATTAAAAATGTTTAATAATACAAAAGCTTCATTAGGTTACATCAAGGAAGTTATTTAAAACTGAGGAAGCACTTAGCCAGAGTTTAATTTTACTGTTTTTATGCTTGGGATAGTATACATTACAGAGACTCATGCAAGATTTATGCCTTTTGCAATATATGAGCTCACTCAGAATCAGCCTCACACCTCTAACTTCTCAGGGTCAGAAGTGCAAAATTAGAACAATTTGTAATAAAATGTATTTATATCATGCTGCCGATGTGTTATGGGCAGCCCTGCAGCTTTCAGTTGTATTGCTAAAGAACTTATAACCTCTTCTCACACAGCTGGAAACCATGGGCTATAAAAAACAAGGAGGGGAGCAGATATTAACCCAGTTCCAGCAAATTATGCCAGTTCCCCACCTCCATCGGTGCATTGTCCCTGTCAGCACGAAGCCAATGAATTCACAGAGTTCAGGGGATGTATGGAGTTAAGGAACCCAGTTGTCTACCACCCATGGGATAGAGTAGCTAATAATAATAATAATAATAATAAATACTGTCAAGTCACATCCAGTTTATGGCAAACCCTCATGGGATTTTCAAGCCAAAGGATGAACAGGGGTGGTTTGCCATTGCCTGCCTCTGCATAGCAAACCTGGACTTCCTTGGTAGTCTCCCATCCAAGTACTGTGTCAGATTCTGCATAGCTCCCAAGCTCTGGCAAGCTAATCAAGGCTATTCAGGCTGCTGCAGCTTCAAGCAGGGTTCCCATATGTTTAACTGTTGGCTAAACTAGACCATACCATCTCCCCAAGTCCACCACAGGGACACAGCATGATTTAAAAGTCTGGTTTTTAACTTTTCAAAACACCACAGGGGCCCAGTGTCCCCCGGGGAGCTCTTCATTGCCCTGTGCCACAGTCTCCTGGCAGGATCAGCCCCCAGAAGCATTTTGAAAAGCTTTTAAAAAGTTGTAAAGTGGTACCATGTCCCTGTAGCGGACTCGGGGGTGTGGTATCGTCTAGTTTGGCCCTGAACCTTCTCCATTGTGCTGAACAGCCGCCTGCTGTGCAGAAATTTAGTAGGTGAGCTTTAACTGGCATGAAGACAAGCAGTGAAGAAAGATCCATCAGCTACCTTTGTATGGACCAAGCTGGTGCACGTCAAGAAAAGTAGAAGGACCAAGATGGCACAGGCATCCCATAAGGGGTGAAAGATGCCTTGCAGGCAATGTTTCTCATTCTTCCTGGAGCAATAGGGAAGCTTCAAGTGCAGCTCTACTTTTAAAGGACAATTTCCTTATGGGGAGAGAGGACTAGAGACTTACAGCGTTCTCCTACTGTCTACTTACAAACTGAGGATAGGGAAGTATCTGGGCAGCATAAGTTCCTTCCTCCTCAGGCAAATGATTGGCAGCCCCCATTCCACGGAAAAGTTGCTGCTTGCCACCCAGCAATGAAACTTCTGTCTCCTGCATTGTTTGGACTCTAATAGTTGGAAGCGTTTCTCTGTGTTCTGGTTGTTAGAATGCTGTTCTTACTTAACCATGGAAGCCTGCTGGGTGACCCTGGGCCAGAGACATGCTCTCAGCCTAATACACAAGGTTGTTGTGAGGATTAAAATGAAAGCGAGGAGACTGCGGTAAGCTGTTTTAATTCCCCAGTGAGCAGAAGGGCAGGCTATAAATGAAGAAATCCCTGACCTGGGTGGCTCAGGTTCAACTCGATCTTATAAGATCTTGGATGGTAAACTCGGATGGGAGACAACCAAGGGAGTCGAGGGTCACTACACAGAGGTAGGTAAGGCTAAACCACCTCTGTTTGGCTCTTGCCTTGAAAACTTTACAGGGTCACCATAAATCAGCTCTGACTTGACAGCACTTTCCGCCACCATATGAAGTCAATAAATAAACTAATAAGCTGAGCATGTGGAGAGCCAGTTTGGTGCAGAGGTCAAGAGTGGTGGACTCTAATCTGGAGAGCCGGGTTTGATTCCCCTCTCTTCTACATGAAGCCAGCTGGGTGATCTTGGGTCAGTCACAGTTCTCTCCAAGCTCTCTCAGCCTCACCTACCCTCTCACAGGGTATCTTTTGTGGGGAGAGGAAAGGAAGGTGATTGTAATTTGATCCAAGACTCCTTCGGGTAGTGAAAAGCAGGGTATAAAAACCAACTCTTCTTTTTCTTCCTCTTCTTCCTCTTCCTCCTCCTCCTATCAGCTATCAACTTAAGCAAGTCTCTCTAGCCCTTAGTGTCCATCAAGGAAATATCTGGAGCTATGAGCTAAACATGTGCTGAGATAAAAGCACACCACTTCCTTTGACCAATGCACCACTACCATGCCAAATCTTCCGCCATCTTTTCCCCCCTCTTCCACTTTCTGATTCAGGACCTTTAAAAGCTGATGCCAGGGTTTTCATCATGACAAAAGATTCATTTCTTAGCCAGCCCCAATTTTTTAAAGCCAGTGTGCTGTAGCAGTTAAGAGATCTAGACTACAAATGGACATATCAGGATTTCATTCTGCTATCAAATTTGTGAGGTAATTATGTCAGTTACATTCAACCTAGCCTACCTTATTGGGTTGCTGTGAGAATGGAACTGGAGAAGGGGAGAACCACACCCTGCTTCTTGGAGAACAAGTAGGGTTGCCAACAGCCTGGAGGAAAAAATATCTTGCCCATTTAACAGAGGTTGAATGTGTGAAAATGGGCAACTGAAGCTTTTCATGGCATTGAGGTAAATAACATAATCTGGTAAATAACATCCCATTAAGCCATTGTCAAAAGGGCAAGACTTCTTCAGGTTGTTGGCAACCTTAAGGAAGGATAGGATTTATTTTTTTTAAAAAAATGTAAAATATCTCCAGAGAGAAAGCTAAAGATAATAACACTAGTGTGGCTCATTCTTAATAGCCTACTCTCTCAAAATGTGTCACAGTAAATCACCTTTTAGAGAAATTACTTACGTGTGTGAGAAGTCTTCTTTATCCTCTGTAACAGGTACATCTTGTTCTACTAGATTAGGAGGTTTCTCCTCCTCCACAAAAGGCACAGAGACAGAGCTACTGTCTTTTATGTCATTCGCCTCTTCTGCCTGGTCCTTGTTTTCACCTTTGGGGAACGATGGGACATAATTTCCAATCCTCCAGTGTCCTTCCTTAAAAAGAACAGAGTATAAAGGCCATATGTTGTAGCCTCATGTACCCTCTGGTTATGAGAATGAGTTCTAATCCAGGAAGTCCCAATTCTACGCTCTTCTCTGCCACAGAATCATTAGAGCCAGGCCGTGGCTTAGTGGTAGAGCTTCTGCTTGGCATGCAGAAGGTCCCAGATTCAATCCCCACCACTTCCACTTAAAAGGATCAGATAGGAGGTGATGGGTGTTAAAGTTGGACAATGAAAAAAGCTGTCTGGAAGAAAGTTCATTCCTCTCAGATGGGATGTTGGAGTTTTATAGAGACTGTGGACTTCCAAAAGGACAAATCAGTGGGTTCTAGATTAAATCAAGCCGAAACTCTCCCTAGAAGGTAAAAGGACTAAAATGAGTCTATTGTATTTGGAGAGGAGCCAAGGCTCAGTGGTAGCCAGTTTGGTGTAGTGGTTAAGTGTGTAGACTCTAATCTGGGAGAACCAGGTTTGATTCCCCACTTCTCCACTTGCACCTGCTGATGTGACCTTGGGTCAGTCACAAGCTCTGGCACAGCTGTTCCTGAAAGAGCAGTTTGTGTTAGAGTTCTCTCAGCCCCACCTACCTCACAGGGTGTCTATTGTGAGGAGGGGAAGGGAAAGGAGTTTGTAAGCCACCCTGAGACTCTGAATGAAGAGCGGGGTATAAATCCAAACTCTTCTTCTTTTTCTTCTAAAGCATCTGCGTGGCACACAGAAGGTCCTAGGTTCAATCCCTTACAGGGCTGTTGTTAGGACTGTTGTGATAATGTGTGTAAAGCACACTCTGAAGGCTATACAATTCCTAAATACTATAATTATATCCACATTTTTTTAAGATTAGGTTTACCAGGCTTTCCTCTATGGCCTCTCACTGGCATTGTGTGTTGTTTACCACTGCTACGAGCAGCTGTGTGGGAGAATTTTTAATGGTGCCATCATGTGTGCCTTGACAACACTTCCAGGGGAAACCCAGAAATGGCATTGGGTAGTTCTAGGAATTGCTGGAAATTCTATGGTGAAACCATACTCAGGTTGTGATTACACAGGCGCTTTGGTCTAGCATAGCCACACACACCCCGGATCAAAGCGGCATGATCAGACATGCACATCTGGCACTCGGCAGCCATCCATCCCTACCCTGTTGCAAAATGACTCCTATATGCCTTAAACAGCCACCATGGAAATCTTGTGGTTTTCCAGGTGAGGCACTTCCATGGCGGTTTCTCTGGTGTATGAACGCACAGGCGTGCCATGGAAGCGTGGGAGCCATTTGATCACCCCTCCTGTTCCCGGCACAGCAGCACTGCCGGCTCGCCCACTAGGCGAGCTAGGTGCTCGCCTAGGCGCTGGGGTCCACAGGGGTGCCAAAGTGTCCCCGCCCCCGTGAAGCCGGCCCTGGGAGGGAACGGGCGCCCTTTCTGGCTTCACATGAGCGCGCCGCTTTCCTGGCGTGCTCAGAAGCCGTCCCCCCATCTTCAGCCGGCGCTGGGGCTGGGAGGGAAGGGGCGCCCGGTCAAACCAGCGCCCCTTCCCTGGCTTCCCCCTCCCCCGGTCTCCAGCCGGCGCTGGGAGGGAAGGGGCGCCCGTTCAAACGGGCGCCCCTTCCCTGGCTTTCCTGAGCACGCCACTACTGCGGCGTGCTCAGGAAAGCCGGCGCTCCCCCCCGTCTTCAGCCGGTGCTGGGGCTGGGAGGGAAGGGGCACCGGTTCAAAGCCGGCGCTCCACCCCCCCCCCGGTCTCCAGGCCCCACCGGGAGATTGGCATCCCCGTGGGGTGGGCGCCCCAGGCTGTCTTGCCTAGGGCGCCCAGACACCTGGGGCCGGCCCTGCACAGCAGTACGCCGTTTTCAGCAACCCAACCAATCAGAGGGGTGTGTTGGCCTTGGCTCCATGGTGGTGGCATTGTAGCCATGTGAACCAGCCCTCACGGGCCGGCTATCCAATGCAGTCAGCATTGCAGGACCAGTGTGAAAGCTGTGAAGCGCATCTAACACCAGCGGCTTTTTTCTCCGCGGGATACTGCCACGGCAACCTGCCAGTCTGGACACAACTTCAGTCAGAGACCCATAGAATGGCAAGCAGATGACTGCTCATGCCAGGCTAGGACGGCAATGAGGCTTACCAGAATTTAGAGTGCCAAATGGTTGTTGGACAAAAAGAACATTTTATACTATATAATAATAGAATACTATTAGTCATACTTTTCTGTTTAAACATTATCATCAATGGACTGTTACATATGTTATTACATCATCCTGAGCAAAAAAAAAAGGGGGGGGACTGATACATATTAGGGAAAAATCATATAAATAGAAACATTTCAGAATCTTGCAGTATGCAATGTACAACGCATAACCTGGGGAACTGTCAGAGGCAGGGAAGTAGGTACTGTAGAGTAGGTACTCTAGAGAGACGCAAGAGGAAACAGAGGCCTCCAGTGGCAAATTTGGAGAGGCAGCTTCCTTCTATGCCACCTCACCCAGAAGCTGCAGTCCCTCATGCTCTTTCTCTTTTTATTCTTCAGGGACCTTTAATGTATCAAGCGACAGCTGTGCAGTTATTACTATATTAATTGCTGCCCCCTTCCCCTCTTCTCTTTTCAATTGACCTGTTACCTTCCTGTGTGTCATGAGTCAGCTGGGACTCAGCAATAGCAAGGACTCCTTGGGAGACCAGGAGCCCTGTGTAGTCAGCCTTGAGCTAACAGAAGCTGACCAGCAGGAAAATGAGCTGCAGGCTTGTCAGGATTCACAGCCAACAGCTGGTGCAGAGCCATTCACACCCTCCAGCCCTGATTCAGCAAGTGAACCGCTGTTGGTCATTTCCAGTCCGCCAGTATCACCTACACCCTTAGAGTGCCACAGACAAAGGCTGAGAACAGGGCTACGGACAAGATGGCAAAGTGCATGCCTCCTGTCCTGACACCAGCTACTTGCTGATAATGTAGATGAGTAGTTGCAGGATTTGCTTCTGAGTAATTGGTTGCAAGCATGACCCTTATGCATGGGGTTATAAAACCAGCCAAAAGAGGCTGTTAGGTATGGATGCAACTTGTACAATAGACACTAAGCCACTGACTCTGCCTTGCCTGACTTCTGGGTCCCTGGCCTCGGACTGAATGACTCTGCTTTGCCTGACTTCTGGTGCCCAATACTCAGAGCCTGCAAGTCAGTACACTGTGCTTGATATCATATACTTTTCCACATAAATATTTCTTGGTTACATCATTCGGCTTCCAATGTTTTGAAACCCCAAGGGTAGGGATTGGCACAGTATTTCCCACATTATTCTGAAACATCATTAAAAACCATTTAATTGTTCTTGTGTATTCTCTGTGGGGCAGCCCTTGATGACTGTTTGGAGAACATTGCTGGTACAGTTGTGTGGTGTTTAACCCATGCTTTAGTATCAACACTACTCTGGTTTCTGATTGCCTGCTTTCTGCAATCCAAATAGCCCGCATTGTTACCTTAAAAAGTCAATGAAGAAACAGTAGGAAGCTTCTTCATGTTTTAGATGCTTTAGATATGGCTAGGAAGCATGCACGGAACAGGTAGCAGCTATAACTCAGGATTATTTCCTCCAAAACAACATAATGCTTTTAAGAATTAAAGTAGCTGCAGTTACCAATGAGGTTATTTCTGTGTTCTGTACGCTTGACATGTTTTATAACTGCTAGTACATGTCCTAAATGTGTCTATCTAGTATATTTTTACCCCACCCTTCCTCTAAGGAGTTTAGAGTGGTATATGCAGTTCTTTCTTCTTCCGTTTTGTTCTCACCAAAACTCTGTGAGTTATATTAGACTGGGAGACAGAGAAAGTGATTGGTCCAAGTTCACCCAAGGAGCTTCATAGCCAAAAGGGGATTTAACTCCAAATATCCTGATTTTAGTCTGACATTCTAACCCCTACACAGCACTGAGGCTGCTATCAGTGACTTTTTTGTGATCAGAATAGACTCCTATCCCCATGGGGAGGAAACTCTGGGAGGTGAATGATTTCATTGATGCCACATCCACTGATGTGTGAGTCCTCCACTGTAATTCATGGAGATGAATGCAAAAAGGAACAATTGCACAGAGCAAAAGGTTGCAACGTGGAGTCACCATCAGAGACAGAATGAACATACAATTACCAGGTGAAACTCATTTGGCAAAGCTAAGTACAGAAGTGTGGACTTTTAACGAATGCAGCTAGAATACATATTTCTCTTCATTTGCATAGGAGGATGCTTTAAATCTGTTGACATAGTAAGCTTATGTGGAAAAAAATGTCTTTGGTAACAAACTCATAATACGGTCACCCCAAATTGTTCTAATAAGTATGGGGCCCGTAGATATATATAAAAATATGGGTTGCATATGTCTTACAGCCAACTTAAAGCAAGAGACGTAAGAGACCTTGAGAGGTGGCTTGCCCTCTCTTATCGTGGACTCTTATCTGGGAGAACCGGGTTTGATTCCCCACTCCTCCACTTGCACCTGCTGATGTGACCTGGGGTCAGTCACAAGCTCTGGCACAGCTGTTCTCTCAAGGACAGCTTCTGTCAGAAGTTCTCTCAGCCCCACCTACCTCACAGGGTGTCTGTTGTGGGGAGGGGAAGGGAAAGGAGTTTGTAAGCCGCTCTGAGACACCTTTGGGCAGTGAAGGGCGGGGTATAAATCCGATCTCTTCTCTTCTCTCTTCTTCTCTGCATAGCAACCCTGAACTTCCTTGGTGGTCTCCCATCCAAATACTAACCAAAGCCAATCCTGCTTAGCTTCTGAGGTCTGGTGAGATCAGGCTAGTCAGGGCACTGGATATCAATGGCTTAATGATTGCCACCTCTGCTCAGCCACCATGTGCATAAGGTCAAAGAGGCAGATTTTGGATCAGCAGTATTTCACTTACACCTGGACTTGGATGGCCCAGGCTGGCCTGATTCCGTCCAATCTCAAAAATTAAGTTGGGAGACCACCAAAGAGGTTCAGGGTTGCTATGCAGAGGCAGGCAACGACAAAGGCACCTCTTTTTGTCGCTTGCCTTGAAAACCCTACAGGGTCACCGTAAGTTGGCTGCAACTTGACAGCACGTTTACAGACACACACAAATGCATATTTAAGATTCAGGTTTTGCAAGTCTGTTTGCTTAAGACAAATTATGGTCTTCCCAATATTATTTATTTCAGTTGTCTGTCTGTGCTCTGAGGAAAGATTATATTTCTCTGTGATTTTCAATGATGCCTCCAGTACATTCAAAGGGAGGATATGTGGGCTGTCGCACACATGTCTGTGGACAGAGGACATGGTACACTGTACCTTGTAATCACCTTTATATTTCTCTCCTTGGGAAAAAAAATTGCTGGAGGACATCCATGACGACAGGTTATCCTTAAATTATGATTAGAAGAAGAATGCAAATAAACAGGGCACAACAGCAGCCGTCCTACCTGCCCAAATGTTCCGAAAGGTACACCAGAAATGTCACTCATAACGACGCTACAGTCCACTGAGGATGATAGGATGAAAAGGCAACTGTTTTGCGTGCAGGTTTCCAGATAAGTGACACAGTCCTCATGGGGCTGGAATGATCTTATCACAGGTGGCGGCTGGGTTGTTACCATGTCTTCAGCAGAAGAAAGGCAATAGTTCTGGTGGAAAGTGCACAAGAGACAAGTCCTGAAGATATCAGAGGCAAAGGATGAGAGTTGGGAACCATTTTTTTTTTGTCTCAGAGCTATGTTGCCACTCTAAAGTGGCCAAGTGAGTCATGGTCAGACACACAAAGGGAAACCGCCTGTACCAGTTAGGGATGCCAACCTCCAGGTAGGGGCTGGAGGTCTCCTGGAATTGCAAATAATCTCCAGAGATCAGGTCCCCTGGAGAAAATGGCAGCTTTGGAGGGTGGACCGCATGGTATTATATACCACTGAGATCTCTCCCCTCCCCAAACTCCACCCTCCCTAGCCTCCATGAATTTCCCAACCTGGAGCTGGCAAGCACGCTATAATCTCCTTTGCAAATATCCATAGCCACACCTCAGTTGTCCACTGTGCTATCCGACAAGGCTGCAGTATGTGCACAAACTATGAGAGCAAGGCCACTTTGATGGCTCTTTCCTAATCAAATGTTGCCTTCATGATGGGAAAAGAAAGTAAATGGGAAAGACCTGGTTTATCGCCCCACCCACACATAGTGTGGTATAGAAGAGAAGCTCTGCTGGATCACACAGAGGTCCATCTAATCCTGCATCCTGTTTCCCTCAGAGGCAAGCAAGGTGCTTCCGGGAAGCCCACAGATAAGGCATAGATAAGGCACAAAGAATAGCCTTCCCCTATTCTTAGTCCTCCCGCAACTGACGTTCAGAGGCTGACTGTTCAGAGGAGGCCTCATAACCAAGGGCCATGACAAACCTATCCTCAATGACAATCATTTAAAGAGCGGAGTCATGCCTGCTGCATCGAAATAAAACAGAAATCTAGTGGCACCTTAATGACTAACATAATTTATTCCAGCATCAGCATTGGGGATTCAGCGTTCCTTTCTTCAGATAATTGCATCTGTGGCAATGAAATCTGATTCATAAAAGCTTTATAATAAGGTAAATTTTGTTAGTCTTAAAGGTGCCACTAGGTTTCTGTTTTACTGTCCTCACTGAGCAGGCCATACGACCTTTGACCGTCAGTTACACAAGCAGCCATCACTATATATCATGCCTACCCTGAATCTGAGAGACTGAATTACACTGGTTCATCTAGACCAGGGGGCTCTGTCATGGTGCCCACCAATACCTTTCCTGGCGCCCACCAAGTATTTTTAGAAAGTGGATGGGACTAGGTGTGGCTTTTGCCCAGCAGGGCTTCTGATTGGCCACTGAACTCTCATTAGCTGTTCATGTTTTTAAAAAGTTGCTTCAGTGGCAGCTGCCACCAGAGCAGACTGAAGATAAGCTGTGTGTATTCAAGAAAATATCAATAAACAATATCATTTTAAAAGGTGTCCTGTTAAAGAGAGCTTCTTCCTGAAATGTTGAAGAGTTACTATTAGCAGTATGCCTGAGATTTTATGGGTGGCTGCCTCTTGTGACAGACATTTTGTAGTTCAATTTGCCTCTTGCGGCAGCCATTTTGTGGTTGTGCTCACCGCCCTGTGCCAGAATTCCAAAGGTGCTCGCTGGCTGAAAAGGTTGCAGACCCCTCATCTAGACCATGCATTGGATCCAACCAGCTTTTCTGCTGGTGAAAAAAGGAAAGAGGGGTATACCAGAAAAGGGTGTGCCAGAAATCATGGGACTGGTGTAGACAAAAGCTACGGAAGACAGAGATTGTAATAATAAGGGGAATGAAACTGGACTGAATAAAAAGGATTTCTGGATCCAACCCCATTACTGCTATTGACTGGAATTGGTACCACTGACTGGCAACAGGCTTCTAAGGTCGTGAGAAGAGGATTTTCCTAGATCTGCTATCTAAGACACATTAATTGGAAATCTCTGAAGGATCAAACCTGGAATCTTTTGCATATATACCAGCTCTGGACTCTCTGTTCATTTTTTTTTCTCAACAGCATTTCAACATCAGTATTATTAGTATGAAACCAAATTTGAATATCAGCTTTATCTTTTTTCAAATCTTTCTACTTACCTCTATGTTCCATATTTTCACCCATCCAGCCAGATCCCCTGTTATCAGGTACTGGCTTGCTTTATCAATTGTCATGATAATGGATCCCATTCCACCATGAGCTTCAAACTCTCCCAGTAGTTGGCTTTTCTGTATATTCCAAAACCTAACATAACCAGCAGCTCCACAAGACACTAAATTTGCTCCTCCTAAGAGAAGAATGGTGAATTAGTTGGAAGACTTCCAGAAACATTTAATCTAAAACTGTGGAGGCTGGGATCAATTTAACACCAGTAGGTCACTCTCTAACTTCTCCCTACCCTTACGACAAATGCAGAAGGCAAATGGCTACAAAATTCAGCATTACAGAATGCGAGGGAAGGTAGAGAGAATTGATCAGGGTCTAGTGGTCAACTGCTATCCAACTGGCATAGATTGGCAATGGTTTATAACCCCCTTCATTTCCCTTAATTCTAAAGGTATGAATATTAAGCTATTTTATACCAAGTCAGGCCATCATCAGTCTAGCAGGGTCAGCATTGTCTTCTCTGACTCACAGTGGCTGTCTAAGGTGAAGGTTCTTCACATTACCTGATCCATGCCAGGGATTGAACCCAGGACATTCCACAGGCAAAGCAGATACTCTGCCACTGAGCCACAGCCCCTATATGGTACATATATGGTGACAGAGGAGTTAATTTCTTCCATTCCCCCATGCTACAGCTCTAATCTGATCTACATACACACCCCTGTTATTAGCATATTTAAAGGGTACAGAAGATCCAGTCACTGACCTCTTGATGTCATTTAGTTGCACTCTGAATCTGAACAGCAAACAGTTTCCTATTAATATTGGATAGTGATAGACAGGGATATTTGAATTCAGTTCCTTACTCAGTCCTAAAGCTCACTGGATGGCCTTGGGCCAGGCACTATCTCTCAGCCTAACCTGCCTCACAAGATTGTTGCTAGGTAGGACAAAATGGACTGGGGAGAACTGTGCATGCCTCTCTGAACTCATTTGAGGAGGGGCAGGATAAAAAAAAGAGTAGTAGTTAGTAATGTGCATGAATGTACTAACTAAGAGTTGAAGCACGTGGCTTGTGCCTGCAACACTGTTCTCACGCAGTTGTTATGAGGACAAGAAACTAGGATACTTCCTTCAACACCCAGAAGGCAGGATAGCACAGGAACAGGACATGTAAATATGTTTTATAGGAAGTGACTATGTGGAGAGAGCTCTGCTTGTGCATGTCAGTAGGTGGTGGAGACACCAGCCCCCTCTACTTCTTGGCTCCCCATGTTGCATCCGTCAGTCGCAGTGGGGTCACAGATGTGCCTTATAAAGATCCTCACACCAGCCAACTGATCCATGGTGGTGGCCCTTTAGGAGTCAGCTGCTGAGACTTGGCCTTTTGACAGTGAGCAGTCTGATGATCAGCTACTGGGAAGCTCTCCACTGGGGTTGGGGAAGGGGAGTGACAGGGCAAAAACTGCTCAGAAGGTACTCTTGGTCCCTCACAGGCTTGGCCATGCCCCCCATAGGGATTCTGCATAGAGGGGGGCCACTGGGCATTCTGCAGGCCTAGCTAGGGCCTTGGAAAGACTTGAGGGGGGAGGCTGGTGGGGACAGACCAGCTCTGGCTCCCAGCACAGAAGGGAGAAGAGCTAGAGGAAGGGACATGGAATAGAGTGGTGTTCAACTCTCGTTCCTCTCTGTCTGAGGTGAAGGGAAGGGACTTCAGCCAAAGTGGCCTGGGGTACATGATTGCCAGAGCCTGGGATCCTACAATGCAGTACAGGCATCAGCTTGTGTTTTCACAGAGGTGCAGCGTGCTTCCATTCTGCAGTGCAATGAAATCAGTATGTAGCATGACCCACAATCCAGAAGTCTGGGACATGAGCCAGTTTGGCATAGACTGGTTAAGTGTGCAGACTGTAATCCGGGAGAACTGGGTTTGATTCCCCACTCCTCCACTTGCAGCTGCTGGATGACCTTGGGCAAGCCACAGTTCTGACAAGAGCTGTCCTTGAAAGGGCAGTTCTTGAAAGAGCTCTCTCTCAGCTCCACCTACCTCACAGGGTGTCTGTTGTGAGGAGGGGAAGGGAAAGGAGTTTGTAAGCTGCTCTGAGACTCTGAGTGAAGAGCAGGGTATAAACCAGTCTCCAGCCTCCTCCTCCTCTTCTTCTTCTTCTTCTTCTTCTTCTTCTTCTTCTTCTTCTTCTTCTTCTTCTTCTTCTTCTTCTTCTTCTTCTTCAAAAGTAGATAGTGGGGGCAAACCCACATCACTTTGATGTCTTGCAAGGAGGTAAGAATCAGTTTAGGATACATGTGGTTGGCAGGTGTCAGGTCCCCTAGTAGCAAGAATAAACCATTCCGCATGTCCTAGAGATGATGGAATCATGAACTTCCATTCTAATTAGCCCAATACTACACATGTTGACTTGGAATTAAATCTCACTATATTCAACAGGACTTGTTCCCATGTAAATCCACAAAGGACTGCAACCTTAATCTTGAATCTAGTAGCATGTCCTACACAAGAGTGGTATGATTTGTGCTCTTTCCTTAGCTTATCTTGCTAAATGCAATAGTTCTTATGGAATCAGAAGTGATTTTCCATTATGTGTGAACTCATTAGATTGTGCATTTGTTTATTTAACTTTAGTGTTCGTACTGCACCTTTCCAATGGAGTGAAATATGGTTCAGTCCATGGAGCCACCAAACTTACCAAAGTTCTAGAAATAAGAAAATGGTCCAGGGGAACCTGGGAATTTATGAGATTGTAAATCGTTATGCAAACGCTTGGCAAACCCAACATCCACTTGTCAATTTTATGTGCTTTATAAACAACGATGAACCCTGGATAAGCCCTTTAGGGCACCAGTTTTCCCAATTCTTAGAAGATAAATCTGCAGAAAGATTCCAATTTGCCTTGGAGGGAGGAAAAACCAATAATTTGATTCAGAAAAACATCTGGGAAAAGTAGCTGAGAAATGATTTTATACACTCAGGATTAGTGGCTATGAAACTCCCCAACCAAACCAAATTTCGCCATGACTTAACATCCTGCAATGCCTTGCTAGCTCGCCCGGGATATAAATCAATACTCTGACTTTCTGCATGTAAGCAGCCTTCCCCTACAGCCTTGTTCATTTCGGTTATTGGAACTAGCTGTCAATATCAGACACAGTCAACTCAATCCTGCCCCAAAAAAGAAGGGGCTCTCATTCGCTACAGGCCATACATCTTAAATGCCTCTACCGAGTCGTCGCCCCCCCCCCCACCGGTTTTCTGTTGGAAAAGATCTCAGCTATCAGCAGGCGCTCCTTGCTCACATGGAAAGCAAAGTGCAGAAGCTCAGTTACATTTATTTTACCTTTGTGTTTGTTTGCCCATTAAGTGCGAGTCCCCTACAGCATGCCAGTCATGCCCATATCCACACGGGCTGACAACCAACAGCAAAGCATGCACAAAATTATTGCTGAGATCCCAAGTGAGGATACCAGTCCATATTAACCTTTAGTATGCAGTGGCAGGCTTCCCATAACCCCAGCCACCATTTAACCTGGGAAATCTTAGTTGTTCCAAAGTGCTGTTTGCTCCTAGTTAAACTGCATAGAAGATGTGAGAAAGGAGGCCTACAGTGGCAGGAGACACCTGTTTTGGACCCACGACTATAGGTACCTGAAATCCATACAGAGATTGTTCCGGGCTAAATCAAGGTTGCTGGAAGGAGAAGCTATATAGAATTTGTCCATTTCACTGCCCAAACAGAAGTTCTGGATCTCCCAAAACACATGGATCCAGAATGCCCAGACTAAACTGTTCCAACATTGACACAATGCGACATTAAGCAATAACAGTTCCCCATGTGATAAAAATAATACTTGGTCATCCAGCAGCTATGTACCTATCATGGGAGTAAATCAACTCCCCCCTTATTTAGAGCCCCCTGATATTATGAATCTATAAGCTGTAGCTTAAGTAACTTGTTCCAAAATTTTGCTGTAACCAGCAGGGTTGCCAGGCCTCCAGAGTGGTAGTGGGAGGGCAAAAATATACTGCCAACATGGGTAACTCTAGGAATCACCAGAAACTATAGCTTTTCCATAGAGTTTCTGGCAATTCCTACAGCTACCCAGAGGTGACATGGCCGCAACATCATTAATGTCACTCACAACCCCATGTCTCCACCTCCAACCCTCCCACTGGTTTCTAGGCTTGGCCTGGTAACCCTGCAAAAAGCATACAGAATGGTTCAGAAGCTTAGGGACTAGGATACCTGGAAAGACTGCCTACTTCACCAGACACCTTTACCTTCACTCATTCTTTGGGATAAGGCAAGTTGCCATCAAAAGGAGGGTCTTTTTTGCAGGAATGGGCTGCCATTCGCTCCGCAGTCCATCAAGCCTACCGAGCTTCTAGACCCATTTTAAGAAATACGGTAGTTTTCCCATGCTTTGAGTTTTGCTTTTTTATCTTTCTTTCTCTCTTCTTTATAAATAGTTCATGGACCTGAGTTTTGACTGCTGGTGCTGTACAGATATTTACTTTACAATATTTATTTATGTATTTATTTCTTTGATTTATATCCCGCCCTCCCCGCCGAAGCAGGCTCGGGGTGGCTTACATAAAATCTTAAAATACATAAAACAACACGAAATTAAAGTCACAGTTGATCATGGCAATTAGAGCTGTCCTAAAGTGCTGAGGTGCTGGAGCTAATTTTAATAATAGTGCAATTATAATAGCAGACGCAACAGGAGATGTTAGAGTAGCCATCAGGGCATGAACATAGTTGTAATTCAGCTTATTCAGATAGATGTTAGACAGACAGGCAAATGGATGGATGGATGGATGGATGGATGGATGGATGGATGGCCTGCTGCGATCTTAACTGGGAGGTTTAATAGTATCCCTTTTGTTAATAGACTATGCCCCTGTGCAAGCGGATCAGTTGAAACAGTGCCTCATGTGTTATTGGAATGCCATCACACTACACCAATATTCAACACCGCATTTTATCGTCACTACTTGGTATCATAGAGCTTCCTGACTCACACAAATTAATGTACTTGTTAAACAGTGGTGATGAAAATATAACTGTTCCTGTGGCAGAATTCTTGCAGGCTGCTCTTTTTATTCATAGTACAGTATTGTAATACAACTTGTACCAGGAGATATGAAACTGAGACTTATTTTACATTGATTTTAGACTATTTTAGAATGGTTTTCTCTTTGATTGGTATTTGTTCTTACCTTATCTTTTGTATATTATTCTTTTTAATGTCAATGCCAATAAAGGTAATTGAATTGAGATAACCCGCTGAAGTCCCTTGTTAGTGTATCTTTCTCTTCTTCACATTTTTCTCCTCCTTCATTTTCTCCTCTCTTCCTTTCATTACATGTCTTTAATTTCTTCCTCCCCTTTTCTCATCCTCCACCCTTATTGCCAGCCTCTTGGTCTCAACTCCTTCTCCTCCCTGGCTGGCAACTCAGAATGTACTTAGAAGCTGTGTAGCAGCAAACCCTGGTTAGTATGCTAAACAGAAGCAGTTACATTTAGTTACATTTTAAACACTTTTCAGTCAGTGTTGTTGTACTAATGGGATATTTAATATCCCTTTGTAAGTGCTACTTTGCTACTGTAGACATTAAGCTTCACATTATATGATAAATGACAATCTTTTTTAGAAAATCAGTCCCCAGAGATCCCAGCACTTCTCATCCAGCACCACTACATGACCAGTTTGCCCCAGCTTTTGTGCTAGGTAAAGATATAAAAGTAAACTTATTCTTAATGATTTACTTACTAAAGATTTAGAGGAGGAGGAGGAGGAATTGGATTTATACACCACCCTTCACTCAGAGTCTCAAACTGGCTTACGATCTCCTTCCCTTCCTCTCCCCACAACAGACACCCTGTGAGGTAGGTGGGGCTGAGTGAGAACTCTGGGAGAACTGTTCTTGAGAGAACAGCTCTGAAAGAACTTTGACTTACCCAAGGTCATCCAGCAGCTGTATGTGGAGAGGTGGGGAATCAATCCCGGTTCTCCCAGATTAGAGCCCACTGTTCCTAACCACTACACCAAACTGACTCTCAGTCATTTATTGTGATCAAAAGTTTGTTGTGAACTACAGCCCACTTCAGCAGATGTAAGAGTGTGTCCTGTGGTGCACATATATATGTGTATACAAACATAAAATTACATAATTAGACACATGATTTGGATCAGGGTCATATGGGGAATCTTTGTCCAGGGGCCCAGGGTGGCTTGGCAGCCCTGGAGCTGAAGAATATTACCCATATCAGAGCAAGATTCAAGCCCAGACCAACAAGATTTCCAGGCCTTCAGGAGTCAAAGTTCCTTTTGTCAGATATTCTTAAAAACTCATCCTGAAAATCTTTTTGGTCTTTAAGGTGCTACTGGACTTGAATACCCTGAAAATCTTGTTGGTCATTAAGGTGCTACTGGTGTAGTGGTTAAGCACATGGACTCTAATCTGGGAGAACCAGGTTTGATTCCCCACTCCTCCACTTGCACTTGCTGGATGACCTTGGGCAAGCCATAGTTCTGACAAGAGCTGTCCTTGAAAAAGAGTTTCTGTCAGAGCTCTCTCAGCCCCGCCTACCTGACAGGGTGTCTGTTGTGGGGAGGAGAAGGGAAAGGAGTTTCTAAACTGCTCTGAGACTCCTCTGGGTAGTGAAGGGCGGGTTATAAATCCAATCTCTTCTTCTTTTTCTTGCTCTTCTCCTGCAGACCGAAATAGCTGCCCACCTGAAAATATCCCATACCTGTTACTGACATATTCTCCCGGGCCTCCAGAAAGAAGAGCCTGGTAACAGCACAGCAGTTCTCTGAGCCAGAGGTTGAGGAGCATGGCACAGATAGCGTGTGTCTTCTAGAGGACAGCCTGCCCGTAGGACTCCCTTTCTTTGACTCTACAGAGGAAATTCACAATTAGAGTCTGGAAAAGAAATACACTTTTCCATGATGCCAACAATGCCTACAATCTATAAGAATATGCAGGCTTCTCTTTCAGCAGCTGCCTTCCCAGAATCCCAAATAAGCTTTCATGCTCCTCTGCACTGAAAAACCTGTTCAGAGAGGTTAGCATGCTGAATGGAAAACCCTGGGGAGAAAAGCATATGTGAGCCAGCGACAATTTCCTTTTCAGTTAATTCTTTCCCCAAAGGCAAATAAATACAGCCATGAGGACTGGGGGCTTACACGTTTTTAATGGAATCTAAGAACTTCAAGAGTTAGGCTTATTATTGTACCATATCTACAAAAATCAGTGGGAAATATTCCAGTCATTGCATAAACCAAAAGGAGTCTTGTGACGCCATAAAGAATTACACATTTTTATTCTAGCACAAACTTTCATGGATCCAAGATGTGCATTTTGGGGAAATATGCAAATTTAATGCACAAACCATTTTACTTTGAAAAAAATATATAAAGAGGTATAGAAAAAAAATCTAAATACAAGAAAAGCAACATTAGTGGTTTAAACAATGCAAAGCATCTGTTTTTACGTCAGTTTCTATCTACAAGTAAAATTTCCAAAGGGGAACAATGTGAAATGTGAAACACATTATAGGACTAATTTGTTAATTAATAGTTTATACAATATACATGCTGTATTGTGCATACAACGTGACAGAAATCAGTAGTCAAAAGGACTATTAGCTTTTGTAAAGGTACACATGATTTGTTCAAGATCTTGCAATTTTTTCAGAGATTAGAAAGAGAGACACATTAATGTTTTTTGGCACTTGGCTGATGATAGTTTAAGGATGCTGCAAATGGTTTGGGAGAGGCATTGCTTCCCCTGCTGTGCAAACATTTCCTGCCCTACTGTTACTTCTGGTCAAACAGGTCTTTGATATAACCCCTACAGACACTAAAAAAAACCCTTGTTTACCACAGAGGAAAGCAGGGCAAATATGTAATGTAAACATCAGCTGCTCCAACTAGGGTTGCCAGTCTCCAGGTGGCACCTGGAGATCTCCTGGAATTACAAGTGATCTCCAGACAACGTGGATCAGTTGCCCTGGAGAAAATGGCTGCTTCAGAGGGTGGAATCTTTGGCATTATACCCCGCTGAGGTCCTTCTCCAAACCTTGCTCTCTCCAAGCTCTCCAAAGCTCCAGGAATTTCCCAATCTGCATCTGGCAGCTCTGGCAACCCACCTTCATCCCTCTGAGGAAACTAGTACATATTTCAACACAGACAACAGATAAACAAGGAGGATGTATTTAAAAATATAAAGTTAGGTTTTGACAGTATTCTCAACACAAGTGTGCATTAACTCAGCCATGCACATGCATGCATTTCACTTCTCCTGACTTTTACTGCAGATCCTGAGGAAGGAATCCTGGTTTAACACTAACCCCAGTTACATTGCACTGACCTGGATGGTGCAGGATAGCCTGATTGTATCAGATTTCAGAAGTTCCTGACTTCATGAAACCTTCTCCCCTCTACACTGATGCATCTAATAATGGACTAGGGGCCATGTTAAGTCAGAGTGGGGAGTATGTAAATCAACATCCTATCTTTTACTTGAGTAGAAAGTTGGTGGAAAGAGCAACACGTCTCTGTGATTGAGAGGGAATATTTGGCAATAGCATGGGACATAGGTAAGCTGAAACCATACCTATCGGGGAGGAAATTCACTTTGTGCACTGACCATTCACCATTACATTAGTTAAACCAGGTGAGTAAAAACAGCAAACTAATAAGATGGAGTCTTCAGTTACAGGATTTCAATTTTTACATAGTACACATAATAGGAGAGGAGACTGTCATTGCAGGTGGATGCTCCAGAACCATCGAAGAGTGGAGATCATTAAAACAGGTTGTTAAAAGTATTCTGAATGTTGTATGTGCATATATAATGGTATATAAAGTTTAATGTTTGGTATAAAAGTAAACAAAAAGGTAACATGTGCCCACATGCTTCATCCATTGCACAGGAGAGGCGTATGAGAACTTCCCCTAAAGCAATGAACTCAAAGGGTGGGACATGTGACAGACTGCACTTTTAAATGCTTAAATGTGTTGTATAAACACATATAGACTGTGAGGGGTTAATTCTTCACAGAAACAGAGAACCTTGAGTGACGGGGTGCTCCAAGAAATCTGATTGGTTAGCATCAACTGAGCATAGAAAGAGCTGAATGCTGAGGAGAAATCCAGTCTGAATTCAGCCTGACAGACAGCAGTATAGCACAGATGGAGTACTGGGGAGGTTGGCAAGGAAGAGTGGGTAATTAGGTGAAGATTCCAATTTGGGCCAAGGAAGAGACAGATCTTCTAGTGGGAGAAGAATCCCTCTACGCAGTCAAAACAGGGAGATAGCTCTGAAGACTGGAGAGCAGGGTCAGCCCTGGCTAATATTCGGATGGGAGATCTCCATGGAATACCAGCACCACAATGCAGAGCCAGGCAATGGTAAACCACCTAAGAACATAAGAGAAGCCAATGCTGAATCAGGCCAATGGCCCATCTAGTCCAACACTCTGTCACACAGCAGCCAAAATATACCAGGTGCCATCAGGAGGTCCAGCAGTGGGGCTAGGACACTAGAACCTCTGAATATTTCTTGCCTTGAAAACCCCAGCACTTTCCATCACTACCACCAGTTACATATATGCAAATACTGAAGTGAATGCAGTGCAGTCCACAAAATCTTATGATTTTAGCTGTGCTACCAATGTAGCAACACTGTATGAATGCTGGCACACAGGTTAGCTGGAATTGGCTTTGCTGCCTTCACCTGTCCATCAAACAGGATTCCAAACCTAGTTCAGATAGTTAAGAATCATTTTTCTGTGGGGGAAACTCCAGTTAACCTGTGCATCTGTATTTCTACCTCACAGATAACCAGAGCTAACTTCAAACCAGAATTTCTTCCTCGCACTTTGCATGGGGAGAAGTAAGGCGCATGTGCACATCTGGCAACAAGCCAAATTCATGCACATCCTGGCTTCTTGGTGGCTTGATATGACATCCAATGATCACAGCTCATGAGAAATCTACATTACAAAACATGCTTTTGTTTTTAATCATTTGCATGTTGCTTAAATATTTATTCAGTTCTAATGTGGTTTCAGTTGTTTGTGAGGAATTCTGTTTTTATACATTCATTCAGTTCCATTGTGGCCTATGGGTCAAACCAATAAATTTTATGATTGCTGCTGCCTCATGAATCAGGATAAAAGCTTATGAAACATGGCCTTGTTAAAAGATGAATTAAACCACCAGTTCTTCAGCCTTTTTTTAAAAAGTGGGCAAGTTTGTTTAGGATTCTGCAGGAGGCCTGTTCTGAGAAGGAAACTCTCAGAAAAATCTATGAATTTTGCATGTGCATGCCTCCCAATAATAGCAAATTTCTACTCTTTTATTTTTTAGTTTTTTTAAAAAAACGCCTTTGAGTTCTACTGTTGAGTATATAGAGATGCTTGGATTGTATTTGCTGCAATTTGACTGAGGACCCTATTCTGCTATATGTGCTTGCATGTGCATTTCATGTTATGGCCAGGATTTAAAGAGTGACTTTCAGCACTTCCAAGGGTGAAATTCTTTTACAACCAACAGAACTAAAAACTGAACAGCAGCATCTCATGCACAGAGCCCTCCATTTTAAAAATGGTTTGATATGCAGAAGGGGAGGGGGGCAGTTTGCAGAATGCATGCCCCCACTAGCTCTCTTTGATGGCACAAATACTTGCCCAATTCTTTGGACTCCAGCCAGTGAGGATTACCAGCCCCACAAGTAAACGTTCTGTCATCATTCTGATGATGCAAAGTGCTAATTAATACACAGCCTGAGAAAGGAAGAAGGACGCCTTTGGAGATTTCTTGCTTATAAGCAAATAAACAGAAGGAGCAAAGCTGAGACTGGCTCTAAAAAGATTAAAAAGATGAATTTCCTAAATCTGTTGAAGCATAAAATCTGAATTCAAAATTCTGAAAGCCACCAAGGAAATTAATCCAAAATGAGGTGCAGTGGGAGTAGGATACTCCACCGTGAGAGCAGATGGTTCCTGCAAAGTCTGGCCTCTCCCTTCTTACCCAGTTGTGCCCCCCGCCATCCCTCGCCAGTGGCCAGGGGGTACCTGGTAACCCTAATTGCATCCTCCTGTCCTTTTTTTTTTGGTTGTTTTCCCCTGCCTTTTTGGGTACCATTTAATGTTATACCTTGCCTGTTTTTCACTATCTTTTAATGGTATAAACTTCCTACTTTTTTGTTATTCATTAATGCTACTTTTGAGATGTGGGGTTGCGGTAAAACTCTCAGACTAGGGTTTGGGATACTTAGATTCAGTTCAGATCATAGCTGTTGGGTGATCTCAGCCCAGTGTCTGTCTGTCTGTCTGTCTGTCTCTAACCTAGGGTTGCCAGGTCCAGGTTGGGAAATTCCTGGAGGTTTGGGGGGTGGAGCCTGAGGACAGAAGGCTTTGGTGAGGGGAAGGTTTTCAATGGGGTATAAAGCCACAGAGTCCACTTCCCAAAGCAGCCATTTTCTCCAGGTGAACTGCTTTCTGTTACCTGAGATCATTTGTAATCCCAGGAGATTGGCAGCCCTAACTGAATCTATGGATGCCATCTCTGGGCTGGAAAATACCTGGGGAGGACAGAGCTTGAGGAGGGGAGGGACCTTAGTGGGATACAATGATCTCTGTCGCTTGGAGATCAGTTGTAACAGCAAGAGATTTCAGGCCACCACCTGGATGTTGGCAACCTTAGTCTAACCTTCTTCACTGGATTGTTGCGAGGATAAAATAGAATAGGGGGAGAACCACATAAGGCGTTGCGAAGCTCCTTGGAGAAAGGGCAGTGTAACAATGTGACAGAGAGATTTCCCCCCCCTGTTCCTCCGCAACATTATACTTTGATTAGTTGCTGTAAATTTTCCGGGCTGTATGGCTGTGGTCTTGGCATTGTAGGACCTGACGTTTCACCAGTAGCTGTGACTGGCATCCTCAGAGGTATAACACAGAAAGATGGAGTACTCTCTGTGTCAAGGTGAGCAGAAAACTGATAGGCAAGATACCCCACCTTCCAGGGTAGAAATAAATTACTTGCCTATCAGCTTTCTGCTCACCTTGACACAGAGAGTACTCCATCTTTCTGTGTTATACCTCTGAGGATGCCAGTCACAGCTACTGGTGAAATGTCAGGTCCTACAGTGCCAAGACCACGGCCACACAACCCGGAAAATCTACAGTAACTAATGAACTCCGGCCGTGAAAGCCTTCAGCAACATATTATCTTTTGAGTTTTAGTCCTTTCCGCTTTCAGAAATCTCTGTACAGCATTTCAGTCATACCCCTTAGAAGCTTTTTTTGAGCCCATCTAGATCTAGGGGTTATTTATCCAGTAAAATTAGTCACCCTCCAATTTGTGACTTTCCAAAAAAAACAAACCCAAAAACCCTTCTCTTCCCTGGGCTGACGCACAAGCAGTAGATCAAAAGACCCCTTTTTCTTATCTTTCTGCCTACTGTTTTATAGGCATTCTAGATAGCAGGATTTCGGAAGATTAAATATACAGTCCCTTTAAAACTTGTCTTGGGGAAACAACCTCAAGCAAGCTCCGTAAGAAACATAAAACCAGCTTGCCAAGCCCTTCTGCGAACATACTAAAATATGTTTCTTTCCCTGCCATAATACACCCCTTTCTCCCCTCCCCACCTCATACACACCCGTATTTCTTCCATAATGGAAGCAGCAGTTTGTAGAGTAGGGAACAATTACGAATTGCCTGCCGGCGTGGTGCTTAATATATGATAACCATTAGTGTGTGAAGACTCTCAACCAAATGAAATTTTTCAGGTTATGAACGGCCTCGAGGGGAGGCTCAGTGGTAGGAGGGCTGCCTGCCATTATTTATCACTCTGCGCCAAAACAAGGCAAAAATTAAGGGAATGCTCCCTGCTGAAGGTAATAATATATTTTTAAAAATGCTGATGCGCATCCGGGACAATAAACAGAAGCAAGAGCCTTGAGAGCGTGGGAAGATTATCAAGGAAGACCGATACCCCCACCGGCCCTTTGTCACTTTGATAAGGGAAAGGCATAAACAACCCCCTAGCTGGAAACTCATTATTAGTAATTTCATAGATCAAAGTTTCCCTAGCCTCGTTGATCCCAAAGAATGAGAGATGGAAGGAGCTGCTTGGGATAGAAAACAGCCATTCACCATGCAGCAACTTTTACAGGCGGCGTGGTGGTGGTGGTGGTAGTTATGGCTGCCTAAGGAGCTAGTGGTCTGGAGCTGTCTGCCCACACGACCCCACCCCATTTGCTCCCCCAGATTTCTGATTGGCTAAAATGAGCCTCACTGCATGAGCCAACACTGCAGGCAGTCAGCTCCTCGTGCAAATACAAGCCCCATGAGGGGCTAAAATACACATGATACTGGGATTTCATTATTCGAAATGCAGATGTGTATTGTGGCTCCATAATGCAGTTGTAGGGAAAGGCAAATGGCTCAGGGCTGCAGTTCTTGAAGGGAGGAATCCTAACTCTTTCCAACCCTCTTCCCAAATTAGAAATGCTCTTCAGATGTTATACTTCCCACCACCACCATCACCACCGATAGGGCTGCCAAGTCCCTGGTGGCTCCTGGCCCTGTTGCATGCCACTACTCTGAGTGGCAGCAGGGAATTTTTTTAAAAAAAGAAGCCTCATAATACTTTAAAGAAGGTACAGGAAGGTACAGGGTAGCTCTAGAAGCACCCAAAACTGGATTTACCATAAAGTTTTTGGTGATGCCTAGAGCTATCTTCTGGGGTAGCTCTAGGAATTGCTGAAAACACTATAGTTTACCATAGACTTTCTGGTGATTCCTCGCGCTACCCTTTGCTCACTCCTGTGTCAACATCTGGTAGGTACACAAGGCTGTATTTTTTAATCTTTCTCTAGCATCCCTGTGCCCCCTCAACCCTCCTGCTGGTTGCCATGGCCTTTCTGCCAATTTTACTTATCAGGGTCTTGAGACTGCCTGGGAGCATTTATTATTGGGGAAATGGGAAAAAGTTAACCACTCCCTTGGAGGAAGAGGAGGAGGAGGAGATTGGATTTATACCCTGCCCTTCACTACAGAAGAAGAAGAAGAAGAGAGAGGAGGAGGAAGAGAGAGAGGAAGAGGAAGAGGAGGAGATTGGATTTATACCCTGCCCTTCACTACCCAAAGGAGTCTCAGAGTGGCTTACAATCCCTTTCCCTTCCCCTCCACACAACTAACACCTTGTGAGGTAGGTGGGGTTGAGAGAGTCCTCTCAAGAACTGCCCTTTAGAGAACAGCTCTAAAACAACCTGTAACTGACACAAGGTCACACCAGCAGCTGCATGTGGAGGAGTAGGGACTTAAATCCGGTTCTTCCAGATTAGAGTCTGCACTCCTAACCACTACACCAAACTGGGTCTCTTGAAGCTGCCTGAGGCTGAATCACACATCTGGGGTTCTGATCATGGAACACCAGCACTACCTGTACTATGTCCCCCCTCAGAGTGGCAATTTACCCATTATCTGATCTATATTCTCCTAACTTTTGCCTCAAGCTAAAGCTGGTACCCCTTGAGATACCAGCCAGGTATCTAGAGTGGCGTACTCCAGCCTCTCTCTGTCCCCCACCAGCTCAGTCATGTAAACAAACATTATGTAACCTTGAGAGATGCCTGAGGTTTGTTACCACCACCACCACCCCTCTCAGCAACCATCTACTTACCAGAGTCTAGTGTGTGATCCTTTTATAGGTTCCCAATTACAGCTTGGGAAATTCCTGGGGATTTGGAGGCAAAGCCAGGAGAGGGTGCAGCATGGAGACAGGAGAGAGCTAAATGGGGATGCCACGCTCCAAAGTTGCCTTTTCCTACAGCAGAACTGATCTTTGTTGTCTGCGGACCAGTTGTAATTCTAGGAGAACACCAGACCCCACCATCTGGCAGTTGGTAACCTTATTTTCACATCCCCCCAAAAATCTTCAGTATCCTCCTGGGTCTGGGTGCTTTTCCTGCTTCTCCGAAGATCAAGGATGTCCTCAGCTGTCTAACACATGTCCCATGATGATTTGCACTAACCTGAGCTGCACGTTACAGTTCTTCCTGGATTCAGGTTTAGTCTAATGTAGGCATTTTCTGTACTGTTATTCCATACAACGATTTCACCACCAGAACTACCTGAATCAGACAAAAAGTCAACATGCTATTAAGGAGGGCTCTGTGTGCAAACATTTGACTTTGTATTACATATTTTCTTTTCATTTTGTTTCTTTTCTTTTCAAGGGGGGAAGATGTTGCCGAAACGCGCTCTGCTAGCTCCACAGAGGAATACAAATCAGTGCTGCTCGAACAGCAGTAAAAACCAACTTCAAGTGTAACAAAAAAAATCTATCTAAGTCGCACATCAGAGTGTCAACCAAACTTACTGCCTGCGAGGTTTCAATACACAGGGCTCATTTCAACAGAGTTTCCCTTAAATGTTTGCCCTCCCCCCAACTCCAGCTTCATGTCTACTTGGTTTCCCAAAATCCCACTCCCTCTAGACAGCAAATACAGGTTCAGCCAATGAATATAAATCAACTTCCTGTTAATTCACAGATTCTGTAATAAGAACAGGTTAATTGACTCAATAGCTTAACCAGAACGTGCTGTGCCACTCACATGGTAGAAGACATTCACTCAGTTTTTCACTTTCAAAACTAATCTCAAATCTCATTGGCTTTCCAGGGTACATCCTGAAGCTGTCAGTAAGGTTAATAAGCAAAAGAAAGTTATGTACAAATGGAAAGTCCTCTCACGGAGTCCATCTTAGAGCAGAGCACTACATCAGCTTGCCAGCTGCGGGGTTTGGGATTACATAAACTTTAAGTAGTATGACAGTTTCATACAACTGAAGAGATGCAGCTGAAAGATACATTCTATGTACCCACACCCAGGGCTTAAATTCAGGGTAGGCTCTCTCCAGGTATCTCCTCAAGCATAAAATGGAGATATCCCATTAGAAGAAGAAGAAGATGGAGGTGGGGGGAAGAGGAGATTGGATTTATACCGCATCCTTCACTTGGAGTCTCGGAGCAGCTTACAAACTCCTTTCCCTTTCCCTTCCCCTCCCCACAACAGACACCCTGTGAGGTAGGTGGGGCTGAGAGAGCTCTTTCAAGAATTGCTCTTTCAAGAACAGCTCTGACAGAACAAGTGGAAGGGTGGGGAATCAAACCCAGTTCTCCAAGATAGAGTTCATGCAATTAACTACTACACCAAACTGGATGGGCCAAACATTTCTAATCCACAGTGGACTCTCTTCCAAAGCATGGCACCATGCTGACTCTTGACAACACACTTGATATTACCTCTGTGAAGAAACACTAGGCCTCTTGGACATTTATTTATTTATTTATTTATTAAATTTATATCCCGCCCTCCCCCAAACGGACTTTCCCTGTTCTTACTCTAAGTCAGGTGCCCCGAGGTCTGGCCAAGCTCCAGGTGGACCAGAAGATCTCCTGGAACTATAATTGATCTTTGGAGGATGCACTCTATGGCAGTATACCTTTCTGATGTCCCACCCCACCCTCCTCAGGCTCCACCCCCAAATCTCTAGGAATTTCCTAACCTAGAGTTGGTAATCCTAGTTCCCCCCGGAAACTCCCATGCTCGAGAGCAAAAGGATCAAATCCATAGTTTTACAACTCTCATTCTTACCAGGATCTTTCTTTGTCTCCTTAGGAAGTCCTAATTTGTTCCTGTCTCGTAAGTAATTCAGCTCTTCCAAGAGCATATTAGCTAAGCCTGCCCAGGCAGCGGTAGACCCAGCCATGCATATAGATGATGAAGGCCCTGGTTCTAATCTCAGGATGATGTATTAGGCAATAAATGTTCCCACTACCTGTAACTAGAGTCTGAGGAGGTAAAAATGCCGCACATAAGATGTCATCCTGGTGCTGAACTCCTCCTTTCCAGTCTGAGGGCTGAACAAGATTCTGGGTCAAGCTGCTCAGGTGGAAGACCGTAATCATCCTAAGAGGAGAGACAAGCACAAACACAACAAGAATCTCCTGTCACTTCTGACTCCCTTTGCAAACTACAATGCTTTATCTTAGACGGAAGTTTATGTATTCTATATAGCTCAGGTTCAGATATCCAGAGGCCAAGATATACTCCTGGGAATCTTTAAAATGTAATTGAATAAAAGTGAGGTCCCTAGCCTGCAGGTGTGTTAAGAAAAAAGTTTTGAAGTGCATAGGCAGTGGGATCTGGCTAGATCAGGTTTATCCTCTAACCAGTGGAAGTAGGATCTAGCCAAATCCCACTGCCTCTGCATTTCAGAACTTTTTTCTTAACACATACATGTTTGCTTGGAGGGAGGAGTAGGTGTACATGCACATATCTGTCCATCTCCATCCCATACCACAAGTGGCATTTTTGGCAAGGCTGGCATAGGACTTGCAGTTTGCAAGCCAACATTGGCTTATGTTCTTAAGTCATGCTTGGAGAAAATCGCCCTATCTATTTTGCAGACTCCTGGGTTTGCACACTGTAAAGTTAAGAGAATCCCTAAGGTCACAAGAAGCTGTCCTTCTGTATTGCATGTATGCAGTAATACAGCATCATCTGCCATGGATATCAGCATTCTATCAGAACTCAGAACCAAAGAAAACTGAATCCTGTGACCTGGATATGTTACTTTAACTGAGCAAATTTGCCTGCCCACAGAGAAAAGGGAGAACACTCCAGTCTCCCTGCAAGCATTCATTTGTTGTATGTGCATTAGGGATGGGCACAAACTGTCTCACAAACAAAAGTTTGTGATGAATTTTGGCCATGGTACACAAAGTGAATGTTCATGGCAGGTCAACCAGCATGACCTTTCCACAAACTTTCAAGCTGTTTGTGGCAATTCATGGTGGTGCGTGAATGGATATATTTCCAAACAGACTGTCTCCACTCAATCTAAATGTTTACCAAAATTCAAAGCAAGGATGGGGCAGAACTTGGAGGGCATGTAGAAGAGCATCCAGGGGAGGTCCCCTGCGAGTTTGGTATCTCCAGCTTGCACAGGACCTGTTCTGTACACACCTGAACCTCCTGAACCCGCACCTGTCATTTCCCCAGAAAGCACTTTCCAGGGGACACTTTTTTGGAGTGCTGTTAACTTGGACCCAGTAAATCCAACCCTCATCAGACTTGGAGTCCAGGTAGAGGAGAGTCATCCGGAGATCCCCTGTGAGTTTGGTGTCTCTAGCATTCTGGGTGTTGTGTGTTCTACCATGTCACAAACCTCATGAACTGAACCCGTTCATTTGGCAACTGAAAGTTCGTGGTGGTTCGTGGTACACAAACCAGGCACACCACAAACCAAACCGCACTTTCATGGCCCATCCCTAAGGTACATGCCACTCTATCTCCAACAAGCTGAGAGTAACGCTAGAAAATCTTTTTTCTCATATCAACACTGTAAGGTTAGACCAAGGTAGAATCCTTGCACAAAAGCACAGACCATGTGGAGCTTTGATCCCAGGTCTAATACCTTAACTACTGCAGCATTTCTACAGCGTATTCAGTCTTCACTCACTAGAAGACTCCCCTAAAGCATGCCCTTTATTCAGCTCTTCACCTTCGTTCAGTGCACATATTGCCCTTTTGAGCCTCTAATTTACTGATATATTTACTTTACTTATGTCCCACCTTTCATCCCAATGGGGACCCAAAGCAGCTTCCATTATTCTCCTCTCCTCCACTGTATCCTCACAACAATCCTGTGAGGTAGGTTAGGCTGAAAGTGCGTGACTGTCCCAAGGTCACCCAGCAAGCTTCCGTGGTATGAGTGGGGATTCAAACCCAGATTTCCCAGGTCCTAGTCCAATGTTTTAACCACTACATCAAGCTGGCTCTCTTATGGAGAGATCCTGTAAATCTGCCCAATGCCACATACACAGAGTAATTAAAAGCCTCATGCATGGGTGTGAAGAGAAAGCAGGGAAGGAGGCAGTCCATACGGTCGCTTTAAAAAAGAAAAGAAAAAACACAGCAGTTGGGATTTGCCAAATTCTAGTCCCATTTCTTTTCTGTATGAAATTGCAGAGCACGCATGCTTTAAAAAAGAAAAGAAAAAATACCACAGTTGGGATTTGCCAAATTCTAGCCCCTTTCCTTTTCTGTATGAAATTGCAGAGCGTGCCTAATCCTGGCTGTTCGTCCCAGCCTACTCCGTCCCCTGGAACTTTCTGGCTAGCCAAACCTACAGGCATAGTCTCCTCAGCTAATTAATGCAACATGTATGGAACCCCAGAGCCAGCTTGGTGTAGTGGTTAAGAGAAGTGAACTCTCATCTGGAGAACCAGGTTTGATTCCCCACTCCTTCTCCACATGAAACCAGCTGGGTGACCTAGGGTCAGTCACAGTTTTCTCAGAACCCCCTCAGCCCCACCTACCTCACAGGGTGTCTGTTGTGGGGAGAGAAAGGGAAGGCGATTGTAAGCCGCTCTGAGACTCCGAGACCAACTCATCTTCTTCAAAGCAAGGAAATAGACTCGATGGGCAAGAAAAGGAATAATGTTGAAGACTTGGGGTGGGATCCCTCAGAACGGTTCCACTAGCAGCCGCGCTTTCCCCCAGTGCAAAAGGCTCATTCCCCTGATACCCCTGCACCAGAGGAAGGCTCATCACACAGAATGAAAACATTCCCAGTAGCATTGGGTATCAGTGGGATCCAGCCCACTGTTACTAATAGGAATCTTTGCAACATGAAGGGAAACGTTTTAAGGTTTATTCTTGTTCTTTTTTTTACTTTCTTTATTGATTTTTTTTTGTACAAAGACTGTATTGCAACTATCATTCTGGGACTTTTTCATCACCCATTGTTCCATTGTGCTTCTTTGCTGCCAAAACATAATGGCAACTGTCTCCATTGCAGTGCACATTGTTTCCTGCCATCCTAGAAGATGAGGGGGATAATTACTACACTCTTCTCCTCGCAGCGGTGTTATGATGAGTTGTGTAGGTGATTTAAAAAAAAACAAAACCAACATATAAAAAAACAGATTTTAAAAGGTGGGATTCTTCAACAACCCGAGTTATATACTGGGATAAATAGAAGGTCTTTAACACCCCACTGGCATAACTTTGAAAAAGACAAATACCCTGGATTTATGCATATGCTGGATTCTTGTGGTATTAACTCAATAGAGGTCCCCTAGAGAAAGGGGGAAGGGAAGTTGCAATTAGTGGTACATTATCACTTACTTAATGAACTATCTGTAATCACTAGCAGCTGCTTAAAGATTCCCCCCCCTTTTGGATCTCTGTTATTGGATTTCTCTTGCTTTCTTCCCAAACTTTCTCCTCCTGGGCAGTGTACATGGTCTCTGCCCCCCCCCCCAATTTGTCCAAATAACAACCCTGTGGGAGAGTTGAGCTGAAAGAAAGGGCATGACTTAAGGATAACCCATGACTGAAGGGCTCAGACAGGCAACTCAAAGACCATACATCTCCATCCCTCTATGTAAGAAAGATTTTGGGAAGAAAGATGAGATTTAAGGTGAGGTTAACTAGGATTTCCAGCTCCAGACTGGGAAATATTTTATTTTATTTATTTATTTATTTATTTATTTATTTATTTATTTATTTATTTGATTTATAGCCTGCCCGCCCTGCCTGGAGATTTGGGGGATGAAGCTTGAGGAGGGTGGGGTTTGGGGAGGGACCTTAGTGGGGTATAATATCATAGAGTCCACCATCCAAAGCAGCCATTTTCCCCAGGTGAACTGGTCTCTGTTGCCTGGAGATCAGTCCTATTCCCAGGAGATCTCCGGCCACCACCCAGCAGCCCAAGGTTTAACCCTTCAACTTCTACTGAGTTTTCTCAGTGAAAACTGGCTGCCCTGTTCTGCTGTTGGCATTTTAAAGGGGGAAAGATGTGTCCTCGTAACCCTGGAAGCAGAAGAATCAACAGATCGCTTCAACAGATCCAACAATGTACGGCGTGTGTGTGTGTGGGTTTTACGTCTCATGTTCTCTACCTAAGGGGAACCAGAGAGTGATTTCTACATCCCCATGTCGGGACAATTATGGGAAAACTCTGAGTAACCAAAGCTCTCCACACCCACAACAATGGGTTTCAGTATTTTGGAACCAGTTGAACAATCTTTTTTCATTTTTAGGGTTGCCAGCCTTTAGGGTTGCCAGTCTTCAGAAGATCTTCTGGAATTAAAACTGATCTCCAGGTGACAGAGATCAGTTCCACTGGAGAAAATGGAGGGCAGAGCCTGTGGCATTATACCTCACTGAAGCCCTGCCTGTCCCCAGGTTCCACCCCTAAATCTCCAGGAATTTCCCAATCCAAAATTGGCAATCTGGCATTCTTCACTTAGAAAACATCACAGAAAAATGACCTGCCTCGGGCATACTGGCAGCCAACAAGGCCTGATCACTCCCAACAGTAGTAGGAGTACCAGTCAGACGCTTTATCCTTAACCCAAGGGCCTGCATCTTGTTCTGTGTCTTTTTATTTCAGAAAGCATGCATTTAAATTTGTTCAGTTTAATGGCCACCCCTCTCCCTCCCTCCTGCTTGATTTAAAGGGCCCTCCAGCTGATCAGCAGGCCACATGGTCCCTGCCAATCAGCTGAAGCCCTTTAAATCTGGCAGGCGGGGAAGGAGAGGGGTGGTCGGGTGGGTGGGTGTTCTTGGGTGCCAAAGGTGGACTGGAGCCCCCCACAGTGGGGGAATCTGCACCAGGGCCTGGGGGCTGGCAACCCTATCCATACATAAATTGTGTGTAGGCAGCTTAGACTGATATAGGGCTGGCAACCTGGAGAACACCCAAAATTACAGCTGATCTTCAGACTACAGAGATCAGTTCCCTTGGAGATCATGGCTCCCTTAGAGGGTGGACATATGGAATGATAGACTGCTGGTGTTCCAATCCTTGGCCTTCCCAGCCTCCTCCGCCCCAAACTCTCCAGCAATTTCTCCACTAGGAGTTGACAGGCCTTGGCCCAATTATCAGGCATTTTAAGTCTGCATGTGCACATTGGCACTGTCTCCTCATACTTGCTAATTTCCAATGAGAAATAGGGTTGCCAGCTCTGGGTCGGGAAATTCCTGGAGATTTTAGGGGTGGAGCCTGGGGAGGGGAGGGTCCTCAGTAGGTTATGATGACATGGAGTCCACCACCCAAAGCACCTGTTTTCTCCAGGGGAACTGATCTCTGTCACCTGGAGACCAGTTGTAATTCAGGGGAATGTCCAGCCACTACCTGGAGACTGGCAACCCTAAGTGAGGAGAGGGACAGAAAGGCTTTCCCCAGAAACTGGAATGCTGCTAGACTTGGGGCAGGAGAGCCAGCATGGTATAACAGTCTAGTAAATGTCAGACCAGTAAATGGAGATGTGCATTTGAATCCCCACTCGGCCATGGAAGCTTGCTGGGTGACCTTAGGCCAGTCACTGACTCTCAGCCTAACCTACCACACAAGGCTGTTGTTGTTAGGATTACAATGGGGGGGGCACACAAAGAGTGGAGCCCACCTTGAATTGGAGGTAGGGTTACCAACCTCTAGGTGGGGCTTGGAGATCTCCTGGAATTGCAACTGGAGCTCTACCAGAATTTTCTCCAGAGAGAAAACAGCCACTTTGGAGAGTGGCCTGTATGGTATTAGACCTTGCTGACGCCCCTCCCTTCCTGGAACCCAGCTCTCCCCCAGGCTCTGCCCTCAAACCTCCAAGAATTTCCCAGCCGAGAGCTGGCAACCCTGACTGCAGGTCTTTCCTGCAAAATCTGTGTGCATGTTTCTTTCTTCTTCCCCCTTGACTCTGTTATATCCAAATTGAGCCCTGAATATGTCTTTCTGAAAAATACAACTTAGAGAACCTGACTTTGAAAAGAAGAAATTTGTTATCAGCCTGCTGAGAGAACGGAGATTTCCAAAAGAGAGACTGAAGTCCTTTAATCCTATCTAATCTATAGTTTATAAATCGCAACACTTACCCTGGCTAAAGCAAGCTTTGTGTCATATCCAGCACAGGGACATTCCATGTATCTACATTGATTTTCTATTTCTTTTGCCAATAAAATTTGTTCAGATATAAAAGAGAAAGAATCAGTGGTAGCAGCTGGGCAAAATCAGGCAGAAAGGGGCCCGACGGAAGGAAACATTCACTTTGATACTATTATTGTCACCGTTCAACCCTGATTCTAATGCACAAAAATTTCAAGTATGTATCCTTAGGCTCAGGCTTTCCAATGTCCAGGTGGGGCTGAAGATCTCCCAGTATTACAACTGAACTCCAGACAACAGAGATGAGATCCCCTGAAGAAAATGGCAGCTTCAAAGGGTGTGCTGCATAGCATTACCCTAGAGTTGCCAGCTCAAGGATGGGAAATTCCTGGAGATTTGGGGGCACAGCCTGGGGAGGGTGGGGTTTGGAGAGAGGAGGGATCTCAGCGTGGTACAAAACCATAGAGTCCACCGTCCAAAGTAGCCACTTTCTCCAGGGCAACCAATCTCTGTTGTCTGGAGATCAGTTGTAATAGCGAGAGATAAGGTTGCCAGTCCCCAGGTAGGGGTGGGGGATCCCCTGATCTTGCAGGCTCTTGCCTGCCACTGGCCAGCTGGCCGGTGAGAGGAGCCCCACCCCCAGCAACAACCACCGGCGGCCACCCCTCTCCCGCCCATCTCTCAAAATTTAAAGGACCCTCTAGCTGACTGGCAGGAACACTTGGCCCGCTGATCAGCTGGAGAGGGCCCTTTAAATCTTGCAAAAGGGGAGGGAGAGGGGCGGCCACTGGCTGCACGCCTGAACTCCAAGCGGTGAATTTGCAATGCTATATTACACCCTCTTGAGGTCCCGCTTGTAAAACACCATTTGAAGTGAACCTTCCCTTTAAATGGTGTTTTGCAAGCAGGGGGTCCCCACACCTGAACTCCAAGCGATGAATTGAAGGGAAGCTTCCCTTTAAATGGTGTTTTGCAAGTGGGTATCGGTGTCACCTTCCAAGAGGTTGCGTCTCCAACATGATGACATCACTTCAGTGTGATGTCATCACATCGGGGATATCCCCTTCCTCTCCGGGAACGCCCCCCAAAGCCCTCCCACCAACAGCCGGGTAGGACTTGTCAACCCTAGCAGGAGATCTCCAAGTACCACCTGGAGCCTGGCACCACTATATTATACTCTCTTGAGGTCCCTCCCTTCTCCAAACTCTTCCCTCTCCAGGCTCCATCCCAGAAATCCCCAGGTATTTCCCAAGCAGGGGCTGGCAACCCTACTTAGGCTGGAGGAAGTGCATCCACCCTATGGAATTTTCCTCCAGTTTGTAGCTGCTCTGTTGGTAGAAGAGCCAATTAAACTGGTGGAAGACACCTTAGGACAGAAGAAGGCTTTGACTTTTGCCGAGCAGGCCAGCAGGATTCATTCCACTGTCTGTAATGTTCTGTGCACATTAAAATTGTTACTCTTACTGAGCTGTCTCATACTACAGCATATAAAACTTGACCCAACCCACAGGATGTACTATATAGGACCTCTGGCTGTGAGCTCAGAAATGTAAGAAGGAAATGGCATGGTAGCAGGACTTGCTAGTAGGCCAGTTTGGAGACCAGGAGTCCGAATATTCCCCAAACCCAAATCCGTTCACAAAATGGCGTCCCAAGAAATCGAGTGCCTTACAAGGCCTTTATTCCTGCCACCTTTGAAGTCTCCCTCATATATCTAGTAAAGCAGATTTTCACCTTGCAAAAGCTTATAGACTCAACGAAGCAGTTGTGTTTCTAAAATATCAAATGGTTCTTTAATCTCTTAATAGTTAATAGTATCTTATTTTGTTCTGATTATGAGCCAATTCCCATAGCCATGATCATCATATGATAACTGTAACCACCATTTACTGTAACCACCATTTGATAAATGCTTAACACAGCCTATATCAAGCCAGCTGCTACAGCTTCTTTATTAGATGGAGACAGTATCCTTCAGCAGATACGAGTGTGAAGGATGAGTTTACATCTTCAATTTAAGCAGAAGCGATAGAATACACTTGATAATCTTATCACCAGTTTGGCACCTATTGAAAGATAATCACACAGTACAATAAGAGGTAATGATCCGTATTAACTGGCAGTAGAAGCTTCACTGCAGCCTGTTTATCAAATGATATATACAGTTATCACATGAATAAGATAATGTATAAAAGTAAGCTTTAAGTGTTTCTGATAATTACCACCTCATCAAATTTCACGAGGCAACCTTGACATTTTAAACTACATTGTTCCAAAATTTTGGTTCTATAAACAGCATTATCTACTATAATTGAGATTTTTTTTTTATTACTGCAGTGCTGGTTCTGTAAAAAAAAAAGGGTATTCAGTTTTTGGAGTTTCAAAGGAGAGGGAAATACACAAAAGCAATTTATTCAATCCTAATTTCCAACTCCTCAGCATAATTTTACAGTGAACAACAGGCAATGAAAATTACCTCTACAGAGGAAGCCATTTCTGTGTGTTGTCAACATTTTCAAATTTATGGACAGAGGGATTTCTAATTAAGCCTGCTATAATTTCTTCCTCAGCATCTGTAAAACATCTTGGTGTAGAAAATACAAGCCCCTCCTCATGGAATCTCTAATGTTTTTAATGATTTTTCAGCTTCCAGCAGCAAAAAGTATCAGTGGGGCCTCATAAAATCAAGTAAGGCTGTTGTCAACATCACAATCCCTCGTTCAACAGAAGCTTCCCAAAGTCTCCACTTTGGATAGTGTAACACTGGGAGAAATGTCGAGGCACAAGTGGGGTTGCCTTGACCTCAGTTCACAAGACTATGGCTAGACACCCATTTTAGAAAACAGCCCAAGGAGTTCATCCAGTCAGCATTTTTGAACACAGGTATCTGACTCCTGACCACTAATTGTCATCAAAGATATGTTTAGACACCAGTTTGTGACAAGATCTGTCTGGCATGAACCTAAGACTGGGATCTGATCCATATAGGTTTTATGCGGAGAAAAAATATGCGCATCCCAACCTCTATACCATGCCAGTAATGCGTACATCTGCGGCTGGTTCGACAGTTGGCTCCTTTCCTCGATCGTGACGACCTGGCTACAGTGATCCACATGACAGTCACCTCGAGGCTAGACTATTGTAATGCTCGCTACATGGGACTGCCCTTGTCGCAAATTCGGAGGCTGCAGCTAGTGCAGAATGCCACAGCCAGGCTAATGATGTGTCTCCTCAGATGGGAGCATATCCGGCTGGTGCTGAAGGTACTACACTGGTTGCCAATAGCATACCGAATTCGCTTCAAGGTGGTGGTACTTACCTTTAAAGCCCTATATGGCCAGGGTCCAACATACCTGAGGGACCACCTTTCCTCGTATATACCCCAGAGAGCACTACGGTCGGAGGCGCAACACTGACTGGTTATTCCAGGCCCCAGGGAGGCCAGGCTTGTGGCTACCAGAGCCAGGGCCTTTTCAGTGGCGGCTCCATGCTGGTAGAATGTGCTCCCAGAGAGATCAGGGCCCTGCGGGATCTTGTGCAGTTCTGCAGGGGCTGTAAGATGGAGCTCTTCCACCAGGCCTTCCATTAGGAGCTGCCCACCACTACCATCAATGGCCATGATTAATATCAGAGGTGTAGACCAGCTGTAGTTGAGATCAAACCTTGAAGAACTGGAGACTGCTGAGTGGAATGTTTTGAGCCCTGCATTATATGGCATGCCATCTTGTCTTAATAACTACCGTGTGCACTTTAATTGAAATTTGTTGATTGTTTAAATGGTTTAAAATGTTTTAAATGTTCATATGAATCTTGGCACATTTGGGCCAAGTAATATGAGCCGCCCTGAACCTGCTTGCAGGAAGGGAAGGCTATAAATGTAACCAAAATAAATAAATACACATGCCTGATCCGCAAAATTCTTTCCACCTCAAAAACAGCAGAAAGTCTATATAAATCAGGCACCCATATGATAACTAAGTGACGCAGAGAAGGATTTGTTCTATTTTTCACCTTACAAAGAGTAGTATAAAACTGCCTTATACTGAGCTAGACCATTGGTTTATCAAGCTTAGTATTGTCCACTCCAACTGGCAGCAGCTTGCCTTAAGTTCTCAGGCAAACAAAGGGTTTTTTCCCACCTATTCTTTCTAGCTAAGGATGCCAAGCAGGGCTGCCAGACGGTCACTGCAGTCAATACAAAAGGTGAGTGGAGAAAAAAGGAGGGGGAAATGATGTCAGACCCTCCCCGATACTCTAGGAACTCTATTTACCATAGAGATGGGGGGATTCCTAGAATGTTGTGGGGAACAGTGATGTCACTTCTAGGTCTTCACCCAAAAGTGATGTCAATGTATCAATGATGCATCTTCCTCCCAGGCCCCATCCCCAAACAGGTCCAAGGTATTGCAGGGAAGGGCCTGGTAGATGTAATCTGAAGGACTGAATCTACTTGAAACAAAGAGGCTTCATGACCAGTTGGGTAGCTATGCCTGGGCTAATCATCATGAGGTTTCATTTTAAGACCCCCGTCCTAGTCAGATTAACAAACCACATAGTTCTGGCCAATTATCAGAGGACAGAAGCATTAGCTGTGGTTTACCTACCTGCATGATTGGAAAGACATCCTGTTTGACCTTTAGATTTGCCACTAAATATCAGCTCAGGAGAAATTCAAGACAAATGTGTGGGGTCCTCTTCAGACAAAGCACATGAAGAGTTTCAAGGGAAGGCAAAAAAAGAAACTCAACATGATGAATGATGTCACTCGGGGGAGCTTTTTGCCTTTTCAGAACTGCTGTCAAATTTTAGCCATAGTGAAACATGAGGTGAATTTGGAGGGTCCCATTCAGGTGAGAGATGTCTACAAAATGTGAAGTAAACTGAAATTATCTGAATAAGATTAATGAAATGTGTGGCATAGTAATATTAGGATGAGGCCATCTTTCTGGAGAAAAAAAGATGTACCAAGGCTGAAGACACCATTTATTTATATTTTCTGCTCATTGTTCAGTTCATATTACTCCTTTGTACCCACTCCTTCACTGGGTTTCTCCTCATATTTACCCACTATTTTCAGACAAAAAGTCATGACATATTCAATTCAATCTCAGTTGGTAGCACCACTTCAGTGATGATGAAGTGCAAAACGGAAACCGTAACAGGAACTCATAAAATATACCCCTTCTATTTTTACAATTTAATCTTGAGTCTATTAAATCTTGCAAATAATCTTGCTGCCCCACCATGCTGCATTCTAAGATGGTGGCCCTGATCATGACAGATGAGATCCTTTCTTGCTACGTTGCACCTTTGAATAGTACATCCTTCCACAAGGGACATCCAGCCATTACAAAATCTTTTCTTAGATTCAGTTATCAAACAGCCCTTGAATTAGTTCGACAGCCCGGAAAGATAAGCATTAAAAGATTTTATCTCCAGGAAATGGAAGCAAGGAACACACTTTCACAACTTTCAAGCTTCTGTAAACTGTAGTATGACATCTACAGTACCTGTCCCAGCCTAGAACTAATATTGTTCGGCTTAGCACCAAGATCTGGGAAATTTCAACAGCTCGGTCCCTCCCAGCATTAAGTTGATGGTGGCAGTGTCCATTGAAGTCCCAAATCTGTAATTCAAATTTTAAAAATGAGTAATAATAACTAGGCCAGGCCTACCTAGTTATTAATATCTTGAAGTCTCATTTAACCTGATATTTTAAATTGTCAAGTTTTAACCTTTAACCTCGGACAGGTTAACAGAAAACAATATACAGATTAAGAAAATTAAATTTCAATTAAAAATTGTTTTAATAAGCAGACAGATACACTAGGGTTGTCAGCCTCTGGGGGCGGGGGGCTGGAGATCTCCCAGATCTCCAGACAACAGAGATCAATTCCCCTAGGGGGGAAATGGCTGCTTTGGACAGTGGACTCTCTGATACTATACCCTGCCGAGGGCCCTTCACAGGTTCCACCCCCAACCTGGAGTTGCCAACCCTAAGATACACACACACACACACACACAATTAAATATACTACTGTTATTGGCTATGCACACATTTCTAGTTGTTGTGGCATATTGTATTAGTCTGAATTATGGCAGGTTGAGAGTAATGGCTTCATGTTATCTATGGGAGACAATCTTCTTTTTGAATTAGAATTCTACAGCTGATTTGTTGCACTAATGCAAGCATTAGCCAATTCTATGTTTTTGCTACAGAACCTACCCCCCCCCCCCAGTATATGGGTGTGTTCAGACGGATCTTTTGATCTGCCATAGGAACGACTCCCTTGCGGATCAAAAATGCACGACCAGACAGAAACATCTGCGAAATATTCCGGTCCCATAGGCATCCCATTCTGCTGCGCCTCCAATCCTGATTTAAAAAGCAGCAGTTTCAATGTAGGGTTTTCGCTTACCCGCGCAACAACTGCAGACTTTCTTCCGTCTGGTCACTCCATTAGCGCGCGATGCTCCCGTCGGCTTGGTCTGACGTCAGACCGAGCCGATGGGGGTGCGATTTTTAAAAATTGAAACCCCATGTGCGCTTTAACGAGGAAACGCATTCAGCGATAAGCGCTACGAGGAATGTAATATTCATGCTTATTTCTTTTAGGGACAAGATGTTACCGCGATGGGAGATGGAGGGGGGAAGGACTGTTCTAACTTGCAAAATAGTCCCTCCATTGATCATGATGGCAATGGCAAGGGGGAGGACCGGGACTTTGCTGAAAACCCTCCGCGATCGCCTCAGTTCTCCAAGGAGGCGCAGCCTTGCCTATGCGAATGTACAAAACTTTTTTTAAAAAAATCCTCGGTGGATGCCGTGTAGACAAATCACGGCGGGAACAACACGCGGTGAGGCTATTTCATGGGGGGGCGTCTGGTCGTGCTAGGCTGGATTAAAAAAATCGGGATCAAATTTTAGGAGGGCTCATGGCGCGATTGACTGGCCGTCTGAACGCAGCCGATGGCATACTTCTGGGCGGGTTCCTGGACTTTCAGGGGCAGATTTAGAGAGAACATAATGGGGAAGGAAAAGCAGTACAAACCACTTCTACAAACTCTCTCCATTCACGAGAGCTTGGATGTGACCCACTGACAGAAAACAGATTAATTTTATTTGAGGAAAGTATGAAATGACAGGATTAGAAAATAATATATTTACAGAGAGCTGGCCCATAGAACTGCCAAGAGTTGGACACGACTGAATGGCTAACAACAACATATTTACAGGACCCAATTCAGACAAAACTAATCAAGGCTAAGTCCTGTTCAGAAATCAATGGAACGGACTAGTAGTCATGTCTAACTTAATAACTATTTCTTGCTACGTGGCAGCCACAACTAATTTTAACTGGATTTGTGGCATTTTCATACAATACAATTTCATACAGCTATCCTAACCCAAGATAGTGGACCTATGATCCTGTTCCCCTCACCCTTTCTCTGTCGGCTCTGGAGGGTGTCTTCTGCTGAGGAGCTGACCTCTTATGCACAGGACCATTGTTTTTTAACACAGCCTTTTCACATGCAGAAATGCTAATAAAAAAAGACGTGAGTTCTGAGGCAGCCTTCACAATAGCTGAAGAGAAGTGTGAGGGGAATGATGTCACAGGATCCAGGCCATTTTGTGTAACACCATGTTTGAACTTTGTACTCCACAATGTCTACACAAAACATTGTCTGTAGGAACAACAACTAGTCATCTAAAAATAAGAAGTAGAAAACATATTGATCAACATCAAAATATGGAATCACCAGTAATAAAACACTGGGTAGGCGAGTTCCATGGAACAGAACACTTAATTTTGTGTGTTGTAGGTAAATACTAATTTTTAAAAATGAAGAAGAAAATGATGTAAGCTGCTTTGTGTCCAATGCTCCCTCTAAGCTGTAGAGTCTTGTGAGCAAAACTTCTACTTTGTGAGCTATTGGAATTAAAGTTGTGAGCGAGCAATTTTGCTACTGCATAAATTAGTTTGCTCTGGAGCCATCCTTCCTGAGCTACGACAAAAATGAGTGAGCCGGAGGCTAGAAAACTGTCAGCTAGCTCACACTAACTCAGCTTAGAGGGAACACTGTCCGCATCCCCATTTTGGGGAAAGAAGGGGTATGAATGAATAAATTATTTAAAATAAATTTAAGATATACCTCTGTTGGGGGGGGGGAGAAGCCAGTTGGATTTTAAGACTGAATATCATGACTCCAATCTGTCCTGTGGAAACTCTTGATAATCCTGTGTTATTGTGAACCTATAGCTGTTTTTCACTCATTTGTTGCTGGTTGGTGAAATATCTCACCTCTAGACCCAACATCTTTTATTTATGGGCATACTTGACATCACATCAAATTAGCCCTTTGATGTCATCAGCAAAATCATCTAGGGCTGAACAGTCAATCAGATTAAAGAACAGTGAGAGCAGAGATAGAATGACTAAAGAAATGGGAGACATGAAAAATATCCCAGGGAACAGAATGGCACAAAATATAGGGTTGCCAACTCTAGGTTAGCAAATCCCTGGAGAATTTGGGGGTAGAACCTGGATAGGGTAGGGAGGGAAGAGGGACCTTTAGTGAAGGATAAATCCATACAGTCCACCCTACAAAGCTGCCATTTTCTTCAGAGGGAATGATTTCTGTCGTCAGCTGATCAGTTATGATTCTGGGAGATCTCCAGGCCCCACAATATATCCATAAACAGCAAGCCAGAATTAACAACACCACACTCCTGCCTTTGAAATGAGACTTGTGTATCCACCCTGTAAAAACTAACATGAACTCGGGGCGTATTTTATCTTCTTCATTGCGATAAATCCTAGTTTTTTTGCAACATTGCAACTCAAAATTGCCTGCTAGAGTAGCTGACAATCTGGAAATAAATAACTGGCATTTGTCATTTGTTTAGATTTCTTTTTCGGTCCTTTGCTAAGAGGGCACATGAAATTACATCTCATACATAAACCTGCTTGAGCACTGGAACCCCAAGGTCTTTCTAATTGCATCCAATTAAAACTGGAAAAGGTTTCTGAACATTCGATGGAATTAAGTGCTGTATTAAGCAAAGATCATCCAAATGCTTGAACTGCAGTTGTGGATCTGCATAGCTGTTAAGGCACTGTGAACCAGAGGTTAAAAAAAAAACACATCACCTTCCCTTTGCAGACAAGAAAAGACTGTACCTTGTCAGGACACAGGTGGTTGGTTGCAGGACTCAATATACCTCCACAGCAAAAAACAAAAACCAAACCCCTCACTATTCATGGAAAATGAGCATCTTGGGAGAACTCTGCCGCTTAGCTTAACCAGTATGGTATAGTGGTTAGAGTAGTGGGCAATAGCTGGGGATGCCCAGATTCAAATTCCTGCTTACTATGAAACTTACAGGGAGATGTGGAAGCAGTCATTTTCTCTTGGTCTAGCCTTTTCTGCAAGGACATGGAGCTCATGTACACCATCTTGAGCTCCTTGGAGGAAGAAGGAACTTTAAAATGTAATAAAATCTCTCTGGTGTGTCAATTTTCTACATGCAGGGAGTTTTTAAAGCAGTGGCCTTCAGAAACGGAATCCCCTGCGGCATTCTGTCCAGTCTCAGAAGGTGATGCCATGTGTTTTATGCAATGGGTAGATCAGGTCGTTATCTGTCCATTACTTTCATTTATACTTCACTTTTCTCCCCTCAAGTAATTTACATCATTCTCCCCTCCTCCGTATTATCTAGGTTAGGACTAGTGAGGATGACTAGCCCAAAGGCACCCCAGCACGCTTTCATGGCAGAGTAGGGATTTAAACCTGGGCCTCCCAGATCTTAGCCCAACACTCTGAACATTACACCACACTGGCTCTCAGTAATAGTTTATTTACTTTATTTATATCCTGCTTCCTCTCCCACCACCCCATGATGCACCAATGTGGCTTACATTTTTCTTCTCTCCCCCATTTTATCCGCACAAGAACCCCGTGAGATAGGTGAGGCTGAGAGAGCGTGACTGGCCCCCGGCCACCCAGCCAGCTTCCATGGCAAAGTGAGGATTTGAACATGGGTCTCCCAAATCCTAGTCTGATATTTTAACCAGTACACCAAGCAGTGTGTCCTTTTCCACGGTTTTACAATGCCAGCAGTTGATTGCTCTTGACCCCTTTTTTAATGCAAGTGGAGCTGCCTTCAGAGAAGTGAAAGCCTCTTGCCCCCCACAGCAGCCTAATGTGCCCCCATCAAAATCACTATGGGTCCATTTCCTCTGACATGTCCCCAGGAGAGCGTTACGCTCCTCGGATAGCAATCTGCTGTTGATCCCTGGCTCTAAAGCCTTGACCAGGGCCAGAGACTTTTTGGTCATGGCACCAACTGGGTGGAACTCTCTGCCAAATAACCATCAGGGCCCTGCAGGATCTTATGCAATTCTGCAGGGATTGTATGGCAGAGATGTTCTGCCAGGCTTTTGGTTGAGATCAGCAACAGTTTCCATCCTGGCTGGCACCCTCTCCTTGCTCTTCAGACTTGCTTTGTTCCTCTTCCCCCACCCAGCCACCCACGAGGTGGCCGGCAGTCCAGATGGGAAGTAATGTGAAATTGGCCTTCTGATTCTTTTAGATTTTTTGCATTAGTTCTGTTTATGTATTTTATTCTGTGGTCTTTGATGTTTTTATTGAATGTTGTACATCACCCAGAGCCCTGCAGTGGCAGGGATTGGTTGATTCAGAAATAGTAGTAGTAGTAGTAGTAGTAGTAGTAATATCTTCTTTGGTCAGTGGACCCCCAAGAATAGTATGAGGGCTGGAGCCCTACACTGGAAGAAGAAACTGCTGATAATCACCCTTCCCTCTTCAGCAGGCAGAAATGCTTTCTGCAAGCCGAAAAGGAGGATAGGAGCCAAACCATAATACATTCCCTGCCACTCCTGTCACAGATACCCTTCCCACTGTGCACACATCTGTTTTGCCATATGGGACCTCTGGTGCTCTGAAATGGCTCTGTTCCATACCTTCACTGTCCCGTCGGTGCTTCCAGTGAAGAGTCTTGTCTCGGTCCCATCCAGAGCCATGGTGCTGATCTCAGCATTCCCGTGGCAACGTATAAACTCTTTGGTTTTCTGCCCTGTATCAATCAGCCAGAAGATAACAGTCGACCCCGTATCGGAGGTGATGACCTAAGAAAAGGCAAACACACACACACACTTACGTAAAATTTTCTGGAGAGCCAATACGGCGCAGTGGTTAGAGCGTCAGATTAGGATCGGAAAGAAAGGCAGGGTATCGGTGACATAAATAAATAAATATAAATTAAAGTCTCATTTACTTCTTGTTCCTTCATTACAATCGCAGATGTATGTGCACTTCACTTATATAATTGCCCATTGCTGAAATGCAAATCCAAACAAGGGGGAAAAATGGACATTGATTTTCTCCTTTCTTTCAACTCATTAGAAGATTTATCTTCTTCCCCTATTAAAGTTTATGGGCTGATTCTTATCCCATCTTTAAATACCTGCCTTCGCAGTGAGTGCCGTTTAACGAAAGAGTAATGATTTCACTGCTGTTATCATTCAATGGAGGAGAGCCTTGGTCCCTCAAAAGATAATAATTGGGATTCAGAGGGGAACAAAGTGCCCTTCACGTTGCGAATGCAGTGCCTTTCCAACAGGTCTTTGGAGGGTATGCTAGACAAACTGCTCTGCAGTCTGTGGCGAGATAAGCCATCCCGACTTATCTTAGCAAATCGATCCATTGAGTAATGGATCTTAAAAGATGATCTAGGGAATGTCTCAGAATCCATTAGTTTCAATTTGGAATTTTATCCATGTAGTCAGATACTATAAGTTGGGAAAAGGACCATCTGGACAGATAACGCTCTGTCCCTGCTGATGTCTGTGGCATGTTTTGTTGCTCATGAAAACACATTCACATCTTGCCATGTCGTGCATGATTTATTACGGTACAGTCAATTCCCACCAGCCATATATGATATTTATTTATTCAAACATTATATCCCTGCAAAAAATGGGCCCCAAAGTGGTTTACATTAGTACATACGAGAAATATATGATCTGTAAGGACTGACTCAGACACTAGCAGAGCTGCAAGGGAGCTACTTCCATGTGGTAGTGTCCTAAGCCATTCTACTAACCAGGGCTTTTTTTGTAGAAAAATCCCAGCAGGAACTCATAGCATAATAGGCCACACCCAGCAGCAGAAACTCATTAGCATATTAGGCCACACTCCTGGCAGCACAGCTCATTAGCCTATTAGGCCACACCCCCATGTTACCAGAAGTGTGGTCATCCAGCCACACCCACCTTTTGCTTCTTATTCTGTTTACCTTGTTTGTTGCCAAAACTCAGGGGTTTTTTTGTAGCAGGAACTCCTTTGCATGTTAGGCCACACACCCCTAATGTAGCCAATCCTAATGAGTTTCTGCTGTTGGGTGTGGCCTATTATGCTAATGAGTTCCTCCTGGGCGTGGCCAACTCAGGAGCCAGCCGGAACACCGTTCCTGTGCATTCCTGCCCAAAAATAGCCCTGCTACTAACATATATAAACACATCATAGCTTGGTACCTATAGTTCCTCTTTACAGATGTTGCAAAACTAGAATGGGAAAATGGTTTCAAGGGCACCCATGGTATTTAAAAAAGCCTTCCATTCTTAAATTAATAGGCTTCTTTTCTGGTCCATTTAACTAGGTCAGAGATAGGGGTTCCTACTCACTGAAGGCTATTTTTACATTTTTCAAATATATTTGAGGGTTTGATTCAAATTCTAATCAGCAAAATGGGTAACAGAACACTCCTTTTGGTATAGCGAAGATATTCTCAGTCAACTTAAAATGAATCTTCGAGGAGCTTACATCTAAGTTTACAGGACAATATTCAGCTCGGAGTCTAAGAGCAGCTTACAAACCCCTTCCTCTCCCCACAACAGACACCCTGTAAGGTAGGTGGGGCTGAGAGAGCTCTGAGAGAACTGTTCTTGAGAGAACAGCTCTGAGAGAACTGTGACTGACCCAAGGTCACCCAGCTGGCTTAATGGGTCTGTTCAGATGGGTAGCTAACCCTGCCATTAGCCCGTCTCTAATTTGATCCTGATCTTTTAAATCCGTTGTCGCACAACCAGATAGCTCCCCCACAGAATCTTTTTACCGTGCGTTGTGTCTGCTGTGGATTGTCCAGATGGCATCCACTGAAGGAGGCGTGTGCGGTAGTTGGTTTTTTTAAAAAAAAAGTTTGTGCAAGCGCATAGGCATTACATTATGTTCTTGTTTTTCTGTGCATGCATGGAATCAAGATTTTTTTAAAATGGTGCCCGTTCAGGACGGTCTGACGTTAGACCATCCCAAACAGGTGCCATTTTTTAATTGCATGCTGGAGTGATCAGACGGGGAAAGTCCACAATTGGCCCATCGGGACAAGAAAACTCCAGATTTTAACTAGTATCTATGAATTACGGCTCCGAAGCACGGAAATATGGGATGCTCATGGACGAGGTATGTTTCCCAGATGTTGCTGTCTGGAAATTATATTTAAATCCGCCAGGAACTCGTGCGTGACATGGATCTAAAGAGCCGTCTGAACGGAGCCCATGTGGAAGAGCGGGGAATCAAATTCAGTTCTCCAGATTAGAATCCACCTCTCTGAACCACTACACCAAACTGGCTCTGATTATACTGATGAGAAAGGAAGAGTCATTAGGTTAGATCTGCCCTTATTGGTGGAATAAAGTTATCCTTGTCAGAGCCTGTTAAGAACTATGGAGACTCAAGGTTTAGCCTAACATTGGAGACTCAAGGTAGTACATTTGCCACTCACAAATGGTCTGTAAAATGTTTTTCTGCCAACTTCTCCACAGTGATACATGCACCTCTAAACTCTTCAGCTGGACTACTGTGGTGCTTCCATTGAAATTATCTCAAGAAATTCAATTAGTACAAAAAGCAGCAGCCCACTTTTTGTCAAGAGTTTCATGCCAGAGTTAAAAGAGCTTTGACTACTTGAATACTTCTGAGCTCCATTCGAGGTGCCGGCTTTGACTTCAAATGCTCTTGACAGTCTGGGATCTGTGTACTGGAAGAGCGAAACCTTCTTGCTAGGTGGCCGGGGGGTGGGGGGTGCCACCAAGTTGCAGCTGACACACGTTTATTCCATAGGGTTTTCGAGTTAAGAGACATTTAAAGGTGGTTTGCCATTGCTTGCCCCTGTGTAGCCACCCTAGACTTCCCCGTTAGTCTCTCATCCAAATACTAACCAGGGCTGATCCTCTTTAGCTTTTGAGATGTGGACAAGATCAGGCTAGCTTGGGCTATCCAGGTCACAGCTCCTGCTAGCTTAGATCAGCTCATAAAGCTTTGTTGGTAGTTCCTTCAGTGAGAGCCCAATCTTTCTTTGTCATTATTCCAGCACTGTAGAACATCCTTCCAGATGTCTGGAATGCGCTCTCATTCTGGATGGCATGCAAAGCTGTACTTTTAGTGGAACTGGTGTTACTTTGTTATTGAACTTGACTGGGCCGCTAGTTCCCAGGATTTGATGTTTTTATAATACATTGGTGTGTTTTTTTAAAATTTAATGGAACTGTGGTAAACTCCATCTTGGAGAAGAATACATTTTGGGGGGAAAATTGAACATCATGGGTCAAGTGCATTGTTCCCTCTAAGGTGTGGAGTCTTGTGAGTAAAAATTCTACTTTGTGAGCTACTGGCATTAAAGTTGTGAGCCAGCGATGTGGCTGCTACAGAAATTAGTTTGCTCTGGAGCCATCCTTCCTGAGCAAAGATCAAAAGGTGTGAGCTGGAGGCTAAAAAACTATGAGCTAGCTCACACTAACTCAGCTTAGAGGGAACACTGGTCAAGTGTCCTTCCTTTCAAAACAGTGGCAAGTTTATAGAAACTGCTTGTAATCATAACAAGAGCTCTGACCCATGTAATGGTGGCAGAAAGTGCCATCAACTCACACCTTGGCGACTCCTTAGGGTTTTCAAAGTAAGCAACCCCTGGACTTCCCTTGGTCGTCTCTCATCCAAGTACTAAACAGGGCTGACCCTGCTTAGCTTCTGAGATCTGCCAAGATTCTTAGCCTGGGCCACCCAGGTCAGGGTGACCACACAATATCTGTGCTATCTTACACAATACTTATACTATCTATACTTAACATACTATGTTGAATCCAGATATTTTCCCACTCAATCCAACCCAGACCCCCTCCTTACTACACTCCCCGTCTAATATGGCTTCGTCTATGCAGGTATCATGATCCCCAGCACAGGGTTGTTTCTTTTCCTTTTTTGTTATAAAAGGGGAACCCTTTCTTCCTTTTTTTTATCTGCTGAAAATCTAGTTGGATTCAGCCCATTATAACATTGGGTTGAATCTCATGGATCTATTCTGCTAGATGTGACATTTTCCTCTGGTGTAAAGAATGTTCCATTGATACAAAAGGTTCTTTGAGCCTCTTGTCAGGGGAAAGCTCCTTGTGCTGGGGGAAAATGCCTTCTCTGGTGGAGCAGCTGCATTGGATCCCACCCACTGTTCCAGAAGCAAGTTGGCAGGTTGCATTTGGGTGTTTTGATTTTTACAAGCTTGTGCTCTAAAGTCAACAGATACCACCTGAATGTAAAAATATAAAGAAACTATGGCTAGATAAGGGAAGGGAGTCAGCTGCCCTTCAACTTGGGTAATTAAATGAATCTGCCTTGCTAAGCGGTGATATGCTGCATACTTATTGTGTTAAATTAGCTGTGCTCCTCTCAAGCCCTAAAAGCATCATTACAAATGGTGCCCAGGTAGAATTTTAATTGCAACCCAAAGTGCTTTAAATAATGAAAGTATTACCAGTGGTCCCTTCTATTATAGACTCTCCTTCAAAGGTGTAAGGAGACTGCGATGAAAGCATGTGCCCTTGCACCGAGGCAGTCAAAATTAAACCACCTGTGTCTTGCTCTTGGCAGTGACTGAAAAGGGCCAACCTGAAGCTTGTACCAAAGGGTACCCTGCACTGTGTGACCGCTCATGCCCAGCATGAAGGCCTGGCTGTTTTGGTTTTGGTTTTCCAACAGCCTTCTTTCTTATTTTTTCTATCTGGGTATTTAAAGTCAAAGGGAGGCAAGCACCGCTTCGTATAATCGATGGGGATGGGGATTTTCAGAGAAATAGATAATGTCAACTTGGAAAGCCAGAGAACACCTCAGCATCCAGCCTTGGTTGAAGGAGGCCCAGGAGATAGTATGCTCACCAAGGCTGAACAGTATTTTATGATGGGACTGACTGCCCTTATGCTGGTCTTTAGCAGAAAAGCAAGAATCAAGTACATTTACACTTTAAAGACTAACAAGATTTCCAGGGGTATAAGCTTTCAAGAATCAAAGCTCTCTTAGTCAGATAGATGAAGGGAACTTTGACTCTTGAAAGCATATAACCTGGTCATCTTGTTGGTCTTTAAGTTCCTCCTGGACTCAGATTTTGCTCTTATGAGCATGCTTTCCTTACAAGGGGAGAAAGAGGCTTTAGGCGACATGGGAATTATACTTTCCTTTGAGGGAAGTATATTGGGACTTTAGCTGTTGTAGATTTTCCTGGTTGCCTGGCAGTGGTCTTGGCACTGTAGGACCTGATGTTTTGCCAGTAGCTGTGACTGGCATCCTCAGAGGTATAACACAGAAAGACCGGGCTGTTTCGTATTTTATAGCACCCACATAGGGTTGCTCGCTCCAGGCTGGGGAATTCCTTAAGATTTTGGCATGGGAAGGGTGGAGTTTGGGGAGGGGAGGGGCTCCAGCCTGTAAACCAGCCATTTTCTCCAGGGGCACAGAACTCTGTCATCTGGGAATCAATTGCAATACTGGAAGATCTCCAGGTCCCACCTGGAGGCTGGCAACCCTACATGACCCACACCCCATTATAGACTCACCAACACCCAAGCCTAAGCACCTTTCAGAAGTATTATGAGCCTTTGGCTGAACTTTACAGGGTGAGTTGGAAAAAGGAGGAGACATTTCCTTTAATTCAATGAAACCTTATTCTACTAGGATCATTTTGGATTTCTTACCAGCTTGAGCTGTTTGAAATGGGACAGGATTTATACCTAAATACAGAAAACACAGGGGAATTATTTGTCTGAGAGATTATTTTTTCTGCCTCTTTGCCTTCCTCTCCTCAGGGGGAACTTTTGACCTATACAAGGCACACATCTATTGTATGTACATACTCTGTTTTGGCCATCCACGTTTCCTCCCTTATACAGCCAACCCCTGGCATTCATTGCTGCTATTTCCAGTTCGGGGTGCTTGTTAGAACTATGACCTTTTTGACTGCTGTACATTTTCCACTTTTCTTCTGTAAAAACTATTGTTGACATCTTCCTTCATTGTTTCCATCCTGTTTGGCTGCTGCTTCTTTAATGCTTCCAGTTCAAGGACTGCACACTCATTGATATTGATAGCACCAGCCAGCCACTGTCACACCAGGAACAGGTTTGGTCAACTTTAAATGTCCTATTTGTGCTTCTGCTGGTGAGTTGGTGGCTCTTTGCAGATGAAGCCAAGGCAAAACCAAGTATGGCCAATCACAGATCTCTGATACATTTGGCACATTTCACATTTCTCAGTCTATATTCAAAACAGCATAGGTATACACATAACATGTGAAGTGACCCCTGGCTTTTATCTTTGGGCACACTCATAACAATATCAAGGTCTTTTTGCGGTCTCTCATTTATGGTTTTATCCTGCCAGCGGTAAGTGAAACTTTGGCCTAATTTGCAGCTATATTTTATCTTTTACTGTTGCACTTATTCAGATGCCTGGTGCTTGATGCACACAAGAATACCAGACAGGACATAGGATATAGTTTGGATATAGATGACTGGCTGAAAATATGGAAATCTGTCAAACTATTAAGATCTACATCATATAAAGAAAATATACTCAAAATGTTTTACAGATGGCATTGGTCGCCTGACAAAATGGCCAAATGTTATAAAGACATATCAAGAAACTGCTGGGAGATGTAAGAACAACATAGGCACTTTTTTGCATATGTGGTGGCGGTGTGAGAAGATCCATAAATTTTGGAAAGATGCTAAACAGTTAATAACAGAGATTATGGACATAGAGCTACAATTGTTACCAGAAATTTACTTGCTTAACATAATACCAGATGGGTTCAGATGTGATGATGTATGCATTTTATCATATACCCTCACTGCATCTAGAATACTTGTTGCTAAATATTGGAAAACTGATAGCTTACCTACTAGAGAAGAGTTGATTATAAAAATATGTGATGTGGCAGAAATGGATAAATTGAATATGATACTTCTAGGAAAAGATGAAAAAGCTTTCCAAAAAAGAAGGTACAAATTTAACAAATGGTTTAGGAATAATGTTTAATGTAAACTTCAAAGTTTGATTTATACACTGTAATTTTGTTTTTCTTTTTTGTAATGTAAAAATCATAAATAAATCTTTTTAAAAAAGAGAATACTGGGCAAACTGTAGTCATATGGAATTTCATACACATACACACATTGGGCACTGGCTTTTATTACACTGCCATTCTGGGAAGGGAGTTGGAAGAAGCACGTAAAATTTCTTAATTTGTGTCTATAAAGTCCTATCAAATCACAGCTGACTTATCGTGACCCCAGCAAGGGGTTTTCAAGGGAAGGGATTAAGCAGAGTTGGTTTGCCACGGCCTTCTTCTCCAAAGCCTTCCTTGGTGATCTCCCATCCAAGTACTGACCTTGCTTAGTTTCCAAGACCTGATGTAATCAGGCCATACTATACCATTCCACAGCCCCTCTTAATTGATGTTGAATGCATCGAAAATGCAAGAAGACAAGTGACTGTAAGACTTGATTTGCATGTGAAGCTCAAGCCGTCACTCAAGATGTAAATTATAAGGTTTTTCCTAACAACTACAAGCACAGTGAGGATTCTTCCATGCATGCTCCTTTCCCAGAAGCCCTTTCTGATTCCTGAAAAGGTGATGCTAGATTTGGTGAGACTCATGTGGACAAAAAGCCACCTGACTTAGATTTGCATGGACAAAAAGCCCAAACTCACACTATAACTCCATATTGAATTATAGCATTTTGTAGTTCCAGAAGGCCCCATGCCAGCACTACAATTCAATATGTGCTATATCTGCAATATGTGCTATATCTATCCAGTTTGGACACATCTCCAACCAGTCGTCAAATTCTCTTATCGACCTCCATGTTATTTTGCCAATTACATAATTGAATAGCATTGGCCTCTAAACTGTCTAAGCTCAATTTCTGCATTTTATTTTTGGACCACTCAAACATTGTGCACAATGAAGCAGCAGATCCAGATTCCATTTATTTTATTAGCGAAATGTATTTCTTTAGTATTCCATCTGCTTTTAGGAAGCTATAAATTCTCTCTCTCTCTCTCTCTCTCTCTCTCTCTCTCTCTCTCTCTCTCTCTCTCTCTCTCTCTCCTCTCTCTGCCTGGAAAATCAAAAGATCATGCTAAGCCTAGAAATATGATGTATAGCTCAGTTGTCCCTACCTAGTATACATTTTTACTAACTACATGCGAGAGAATTTGTTCCTTCACTGAACTCCTTCCTTTTATGATGTGGTGTATCTTTTTTTAAATTAAAACATTTATTAGCTGCCTTTCCACTTTATAGAAACTCAAGGTGGTTCAAAAGTCAGAGGCTCAGTTCAGACCTCATGTCAAACTATGGTTTGTGTTGTACCAGTTGCCAGTGGGAGAGGGGGCAGGGGCTGCGGTTCAGATAATCTGCTTTGCATACACAGCATTCCAGGTTCAATCCCCAGCATCTCTAGCTAAAAGAATCAGGTAGTAAGTGATGTGAAAGGCCGCCACCTGAGAACCTGGAGGGCTGCCATCAGAATAGACAAGGAGCGAATGGCGGCCACCTTTCGGGACGCTCCCGAAGGAGGCTAGCCCGCGCGCGGTTGGGGGGGTCTTCGCTTATGCGATTGACCCTAGTGAGCCTTAGGCAAAGGCTCCGAACCGGGGGCGCTTTGGGGAGTAGCCTCTTTGCCGGCAGACAGCCGGGAAATTGAGGCTTTCTCCCCGCCCCAATCGGCCCCGCCGCGTAGTGTGTCCCGCATGGGATTTAGCAACGCCACCGATTTCCAGGAGTGAGGCAAAGCGTTATGAAATAATATAAAAAGAAGAACTGTCATCAAACCGTGAGTTGAAGGTCTGAATTAAAGCGCAAAACCGATTCCCCCGATAAGCGAGCAAGCGGAGGGAGGAGGGGCGGCTTCCCCCCCCCATCGAGAAGCGAGATTTATAAAAGGAAAGCTAAGGGGGCGAAAGGAAAGAAAGGCTAGTGACTGTACCTTTGGGGTTTTATTGAAACGGAAATTTAACGAGCTCCCTGAGGGACGCGACGTGAACTTGGAAAAAAGTAAACAAACAGAAAATATGTCGGCAATGAAAAAGATCCCACTTAAACCGGAAAAGAAGGGAGGAGGGACTTCCGGTCCGGGCAACCTTCCTTCAGAGCCTGCTGTCAATCAACAGAAAGGCGAGCTACTGCACCCCCTGCTGGATCAAATGCAGAAAATCAATGAAACATTAATAAGCATGCAAGGTGTACTCAACAGTCAACAGAAACAGTTAACAGAAACGTCTAAGAAGATGGAGGAGATCGCACAAAAATGTCTGGTCTCGACGGAAGATACCAGGAAAATAAAGAAAAGGGTCAATAAACTAGAAAAATACCAGGATGAACAAGAAAAAAGAATCTTAAGGTTGCAGATGGAAAAATCGAATCTGACCCTTCGCTTCCAGGGCATTAAAGAGGAAGAGAAAGAAGATCTCAGATCGACACTAGCGCATGTCTTGGCACCCGTAACTGGCAGAGAAGAGCGAGATTTAAAAGAAGAGATGGATCTGGCCTACAGAGCCTATTCCACCTTTACAAAGAAAAATAATCTGCCAGCGGAGGTGGTTGTCAAGTTCACTAAGCAGCGTACGAGAGATCAGATTCTGCGTGCAGTTTCAGCGGTGCCCTTGAAGATTGGGGAGCAGACTGTAAGAACACTTAAAGATGTGCCTCATGAAATTCGAATGAAAAGGAAAGAATATAAAGGACTGACCACCTTTCTGCAAAGAAATCAGGTGACTTACAAATGGAGATTCCCGGAAGGACTGGAGTTTAAATACAAGGATAAAAGAGAGAAGATTGACTCCATCTTCAAAGCACAAGAATTTCTGAAGAGACATGCCAGCACGGAGGAGGAGGCAGCACTTGCAACTTGGACAGAATCGAGTAGCGAGGAAGATAGCGGCCCTGAGGATGGAGGTGCCGGAGCGGAAGCTGTGAAAGTCAAAGTGGGCCCATCATATAACCTAAGGGATACTAAGAAAAGACTGCCCAAGAAATAATTGTTCACGAAGCGTCGGAATGGAACTGACTAATCATTAACCCCAAAGGACATTACTAACCTTATTAACAGAGATTTTCTTTTTTTTTTCTTTGAACGTTGTTAAACTTAAAAAAGAAGAGACTCTTCAACCACGGTAGATGTCAAAAATATATTCAAATTAACTAAAACTAACCCTCTTTAACAGAATACTCACTCACATCTTTTTCTTAATCCATCTATATACCCTCCCCTTTTCTTATATGAAAAGAATAAATATCTCTCCTCTTTAGGAGAGTTTTATACAAAAAAAAAAAAGAATAGACAATACTAGTCATGATAGTAGGCATTCTGATATCTCTGATAACTTTTAAAATGTTATCACCTTTCTGGAGGGCATGCAAGGCAGAGATGTTCTGCCAGGGATTTAGTTGAGGACAGTGCCAGGACAGTATGAAATCTGGCACTCTCACATCCCCTCCCCTCCATAACCCCTCCCCCTAGGAAGCCTATGGAAGCTGAAATCTTTTTTCTGCCATCTTGGAATTTGTACTGTTTTACTTTTTGCTGTGTTTTAGGTGTTTTTAATGCTGGTTTTAAATTAAACTATTTATCGTATTTGTTCTGTTGTAAGCTGCCCTGAGCCCTGCCTGTAGGAAAGGGCAGGCTAATAAACCTAATGTAATAAATAAAATTAGTTCTATCCTTTTTGTTATTTCAGGAGGTAGTCATCTTGGTCTACAGTAGAAGAGCTAGGCTAGAGTCCAGTAGATAACCTGCAAGATTTTCAGGGTATAAGCTTCCAAAAGTGACCTTATGTAATCCTCGGATACAAGTAGCTACCTGTATCTGTCCAAGGGATCTTTGATTCTAGAAAGCTTATGCCTCAAAGATCTTGTTGGTCTCTAAGGTGCTACTGTAGTCCAATGTAACTATCCTTTTATTATGTCAATCTTTAGGTTGTATTTACACATGTATGACATGTTACTGAACATTTGTATTGGAGCTACCCTATGTAAGGCAAACAAGCGCTTTGCATTTCATGGACACTTCTGCTGAGAACAAACTGAAGGGACAGATCAACGTTATAAGGCAGCTTTATGAGTTCATGTGTACCCGTTAACAAAAAGTCATGCAAGTTCAAGACAGGGGTGTGAAGAAGGAACATTGGGAGAAATTGCTCTCTCCTGCATCATGGGATTTTTGAGGTTCTGCTGGCTGGAGGGGAACAGTCATATTCAATTCTTCATCCTTATTGTAGCCTCAAATGTAGGTGGCTTTTGTCCATGCGGATCTTTTAAACTCTAGCAAAAATCTTTTCAGGCATCAACAGCTGCTCCTGGAAGAAGAAGACTGTAGAAGAGAACTTTGTTGTTCTGGGGAGTGCTTATTTATTTATTATTTATTTGTTTGACTTATATCCTGCTCTCCCTGCTGAGAGCTCAGGGCGGCTAGGATAAAGCCTTGTGTTTTAGATTTCAGCCCATTATTTGAGCCTCACATACCCACCATACTTTAGAGTTGCTTTTCTGCTTTTATTTTCCATCTTTTCAGCACTTGGCTTCATAAGTTCATTGTGAGAAGTCTCTGAATGTGGAGTAAAAGCCATAAGAATGGTTGTCAGTTTAGACATCACAGTAACCCCTGGGCCCATGTCTTTTAGAAGATTTTTTTTAAAAAATGTGGCTTGCTAGTCAATTATAAACCGTGGTTTATAAGACCAGACAGCCTGACCTGGAAGCCCAGGCTACCCCAATCTCATCAGACCTTGGAAGCTAATCAGGACCAGCCTCAGTTAGTATTTGGAAGGAAGGACACCAAGGAACATCAGGATCCTGACATGGAGGCAGGCAATGGCAAACCACCTCTGAATGCCTCTTGCCTTGAAAACCCCATGAGGCTACCATAAGTCAGCTGTGACATGACAGCAAACCAAACAAACCCAGATGTCACACCAAGCCTCATTAACCATGGCTGGTCATGATGATTGAACTGAGCAACAGAGTTCTTCTGTACACATACATCTCATAAATCCTTTGACCTAGCCACTGAGGACTTTACCACAATAACGTATTAGTGATTTAGATATAGGTGATCTCTCTGCAACTGGCTGGACCCATGATAGGGTCTCCCTTGCACTGTGGCATTGTGATGACGTTCCTTCATGTATTTACAGTTTTCCATTTCCATCCATATTGGCTGAACTACTGTCCCTGAACCGCTGTAAAACCACTGTCAAGCACTGATGCAGTTGCTGGAGTTTACTAATCTCTGATTGAATAGAAGAGGCTTAACACAACATTCGGTTTTTTCTCCTCTTCCTATGACTCACAGAGTGCAGAACAGAGAATCCACTGGGGAAATCCTCCCTGGCAGTGCCTCCTTCACTATCCAAAGCACCAGGACCAACCATACATGCTCTCTCTATTTAATTCCTGCAGGGCCTACAAGTCCCATTAGTCTTGGATACGGGGTCTTCTCAGAACAGCTGAAGTGTCTGGAAAGGCCCTTGGTGCCTGCAGTGTGTAATGTAATAAGGGGCACTGCATGTGTTCATTCTCTGCCACTGCCCAAAGAGAAACGTGTACTTAATGCACAGGGTCCTCATAAAATATCTTCATTACCTGCTTGCTCGGTCCCTACATCTCCTGGGTTAGTCTTGAACTGTTCCTCCCTTGTGGGCTCTGCGCAAGGTTTTTTGTCTATCTACCTCCATTGATTTCCTCACTGAGGACTCCCTCGGGGTCTCTCGGGTATCTCTATCAGAGACATTAACTCGCACCTTGGGAATCTTCCTTCTCTTCTGGTTTCACTGGCCACAAGCAAGCTACAATAACAGCTTGTGCTCTGGTATGTTTGATTGGTATATAAAATCAATCGCACCTCAATCTTTCAGTCTAGAAGAATCCTTGAGGGATTTTCACAAAACTGGAATATAAAGAACAGCTGAATTTTTTCTTCTTCTTCTTTGACAGAAATGAAGGCACAACTTGTAGTAATGGAAACAAACCACAGGACTTGGGGGGGGTGTGGAATCTTACAGCCTCAGTACACAGCAGGAAGGGGAAATACTCCACAGCCGAAAGTCCCCAAGATAAATAGGCAGAAACAGCAAAGTGGAGACAAAGCCAAGTAGAGAAAGACGGCTAAGTTAAGCAATGTTTCTTCAAGAGATTCCATTAACTACTTAAGGCTTGTGAGAGGATTAGGCTTTCTGCTTTGGCTCTCGCAAAGCAGTCTGCACAGGGCTGATTCTGAAGACTGCTGGGAAACCGGTGAAGAATACCACAGCCCATTTCCTTGCTGGGGTGGGGTGCGAAGAACACCTTGCTTCCATTCTAACTCAGCTGCCTGTCTCCTTCCTTCATGGCCCAATTCATAGTGCCAATAGTGTTGTTTAAAGCTTTACGGGGCCGGTGTACATCTGTATGCTTTTTCAGGCAGGGTAAATTGTAGCTCAAGGACAGGGAGATGGTGGTTATAGGGGGAAGGGGATAAATCCACCCCTGTGCTGTGCTCTCGGTCAGGATCAGCTCCTCCTTCCTTCTGTGACTGCTTTTAGTTCCTTTAAAAAAAAACTGCAGGGGATCCTAATCACGGATCTCCTCGCGTATAACTTGGTCCTTAAGGAGAATCTCTTCTGAGCTTTAAGATATCGAACCACTTAAGAGACAGACTGTAAGAGTGTTTTCTGAAGCACTAAAATAACAATATGCCAATAAAATTATCCCCCCAAATAAAGCAGCAGCATAAAATCCAATAAAAAGAAATCTATCAGTATAAATCACAGAACTAGTAACTACTACAAAAAGCAACAGAACAGTGGCTTTTAGACCCAAACTAAACATGACAGAGATCTTGTGACTGGGTACGTTTAGCCTGGAGAGGAGAACTGAGAGGTGATATGATAACCATCTTCAAGTACTTGAAGGGCTGTCCTATAGAGGATGATACAGAGTTCCTTTCTGTTGCCCCAGAAGGTGAGACCAGAGCCAATGAGTTGAAATTAAATCAGAAGAGTTTTCGACTAAACGTTAGGAAGAACTTCCTGACAGTTAGAGCAGTTCCTCAGTGGAACAGGCTTCCAGAGAGCCAGTTTGGTGTAGTGGTTAAGTGTGCGGCCTCTTATCTGGGAGAACCGGGTTTGATTCCCCACTCCTCCACTTGCACCTGCTGATGTGACCTTGGGTCAGTCACAAGCTCTGGCACAGCTGTTCTCTCAAGGACAGTTTCTGTCAGAAGTTCTCTCAGCCCCACCTACCTCACAAGGTGTCTGTTGTGGGGAGGGAAAGGGAAAGGGGTTTGTAAGCCGCTCTGAGACGCCTTTGGGCAGTGAAGGGCGGGGTATAAATCCAATCTCTTCTTCTTCTTCTCTTCTTCCTCAGGAAGTGGTGGGCTCTCCTTCTTTGGAGGTTTTCAAACAGAGGCTAGATGGCCATCATCAGACAGCAATACTGATTCTGTGAACTTAGGCACATCATGAGAGGGAGGGCAGGAAGGATTCCATCATTGCTTAGTTCTTGTGGCCCTTTCTTACACGCCCAGGGAAATGCCAATCGCCACTTTGGGGTCAGAAAGCAATTTTTCTCCAGGCCAGTTTGGCTGGATATCCTGGAGGGTTTTCGTCAACTTCTGGGTGTGGACAAGCAGTCACCAGGGGTTTGAAGGGGACAGTATTTGTGAATTTCCTGCATTGTGCAGGATGTTGGACTAGATGACCCTGGAGATCCCATCCAACTCTGTCATTCTATGATTCTATATACAGAACTGTAGCCAAAGTTAGGGCTTAATTTATTAATCTGTAGAGCTGTTTCCTTGACAGCACGCGATGTATCTATTACTTTGGTCCAACTGTCTGCAAAATTTCTGCACTCATCCGTACCAAATACAAGATTACAGGTTTTTATGTATTTTTGTTAAGAAAATGCTGATGATCTTCGATATCACCCTGCAGTGTGTGCTACCGAGACGTCTGCTTTAGCTGAATCTCAATCCGGAGATTAAAAGATGCTACTTGGGCACAGCTAAAGGAGAAGGTGGGGGGGAGAAATCAATCACACAAGCCTTTCCCTGTCTATCGAGGGTGGCTCTTCATTGAGATTCAGGTAGTGCTCCCATCGCATAGGCCACAGTGCTGCGCAGACAAACAGCACTCCACATGCATACCAAGTGGCGTTGCATTTAACCAACACGTTTTATTATAAAAATATGTCATCATGATCCTCGACCACCAGGCTGCAAGGTCACTTTAGGGAAAAGGTGCCTGCAAAGATGAGGCTCTGGCCTAGTTATGCTGGATGCATGTTTCCCAACCATATCCAGATAGGCATCACCAGGTGGTGGCTTCTCAGAAAGTTTCCAAAGCCAGGTTCATATGAATCTGGAAGTGAGAATAAAGGCGATCCTTTCATATACACTTGGGGGGTTTTGTGGGGGAGGGGAGTGGAGGAGTAATCATAGAATTGTAAAGGGTTGAAAATCTGCACTAGGGTTACCAACTTACAGGTGGGGCCTGGAGATCTCCCAGGATTACAACTGATCTCTGGACAACCTAGATCAGATATCCCAGAGAAAATGTATGCCTTGGAAGGTGGACTCTATGGCATTATATCCCACTGAGTTTCCTCCCCTCGCTAAACCCTGCCCTCCCGAGGCTCTACCCCCCAAATATCCAGGAATTTCCCAAGCAGGAGCTGGCAACCCTGGCACTGAGGGAAGACATCAGCCTTAACAAGAGCAAGAACTTGTCCCAGGGTGGTAGTTTATACAGAGCTATTTTGGGGCAGGAACCTGCAGGAACAGAGTTCCAGCTGGCTCCTGAATTGGCCACGCCCAGCAGGAACTCATAAGAGGCCACACCCAACAGCAGAAACACATTAGGATTGGCTACATTTGGGGTGTGTGGCCTAACAGGCAAAGCAGTTCCTACTACCCAAGAAGCCCTGGGTTTTGACAACAAACAAGGTAAACAGAATAAGAAGCAAAAGGTGGGTGTGGCTGTATGAGCACACTTCTGGTAACATGGGTGTGTGGCCTAATATGCTAATAAGTTTCTGCTGTTGGGTATGGCCTATTATGTTAATAAGTTCCTGTGGGGCTTTTTCTACAAAAAGAGCCCTGAGTTTATGTATTTACTTCATTTAGAAGCCATCCTCCTCCCCAACAAGAACCCAAAGTGGCTTACAAGATTCTTCCTTCTTCCATGTTAACCTTACATCAACCACTGTGTGAGGTAGGTGAGGCTGAGCATGTATGACTTGCCCAGGGTCACCAAGGCCGAGTTCAGACTGGCAGTTTGAAGTGGGAGCCAGTCCCACTGGTCCCACTGTGCCGACTGATGCGGGAGCATACCGGGAAGGAGGCATGAGGGAGCGTTCACATTGTTGGCCTGAAGGCGCAGCTGTAAGGTGCGTCTTTCTGTTTCACTAATCTGGAGATATGCACTTATGTGCATGAGCACATATGCTCATGAGCACACAATCAAAATCGCAGATTTTAGAGTTCACACTGTGTTGATGCAGGATATACGCCAGATAGACATGCTTTCCAGGATTTGATACCACTTTTAACAGGTATATTTTTAACTCGGGAACGAAGTGTTACAAGACAGCTTGGGTACGGCTGGGGAACGCCAGACAGATATGCCTGTGTGAACGCCCCCTTTAATCCGCTTGTGAAACGTTCCTGAAACGCGCCAGTCTGAACTCGGCCCCAGTAAGCCTCCAGGACAGAGTGGGGATCTGAACCTAGGTCGACCTCCCAGTTTCTAGTCTGACACTGTAACCACTACAGAAGTGAGCATCAGAGCTAAGCATATTGTCTGGTATAGTGTAGCACCCATGTGCGCTACTACATATAGGAGACCACCAGTTCAGATCTCACCCCTGCAGTGCATACTTTAGGCAAGCTTCAGACCTCCCCATCTGTAGCATGGGAGTTGTAATACTGACCTACTTTATGGGGTAGTTATAAAGATTATAACACATTTCTGAAACCTTGCAAATGCTCTATAGATGGAGCATATTACTATTGCTCTTTATGAATGATACACCAAGTAAACAGTACTCCGCACCAGAAAGATTGAATTATGAATCCTAACAAATTGCTGTCAAATGCGCATGTTGGTTTACATTGCAAGGTATATCTTGTGCAGCCCTCAGCAGAGTTACACCCACATAAGCTCATTGATTTCAATGGATTTGGAAGGACGTAACTCTGCACAGGATTGCACTGTCTCTCTGTTAATGACAGGGAAGCTTTGGAAGAGTAAACGCTACCACCTGCTACCTCTCCCATTTGGGAAGGGAATGGCTCCTAGTCCTTTTTTCTTGCATTTTGGCAGTACCTGTGTCATATATCAATGTCTCGATCTGAGCCGAAGTCAATTGACCCGAGATATATTGAATTCACTGACATTTGCCAGGGAAATGAAACTCCTGGGAATCCACAAGGCTCCTACTTCTTTCCAGCAAGTGCACAGGAAACCAATAATGAGTATACATCAGGACAAAATCATTTCTCTTCCCAGTTCAGTGCTTGCCGAAATCCCATTAAAGCGAATCGGATACTCAAAACAGCTTATCTGACTAATGCAAAGAAAGGTTTTCCTTTTTTTTTTTACCTGCTTGAAAACCGAATTGTAAAGGACACACGTAACAGCTTTCCTGTGACTTGCCACTCTGCTCTTGCCCGTCTCCGGCTCCATTTCCAGTAAAGTCAATTGGTTGTTAAATGAGATGAACAGACGCCTACGAGGTTCATCAAAGTAAAGCACAGAATGGAAGTCTAGGCTTTTGGGGAAGGAACCCGCAATCCTCTGGATGCAAAGCTGATGCTGAATATCCCAGATCCTTAACACCTGCACAGGACCAAAAAAAGGAGAGGTAAATCAGAGCCAGGTTTCCAAACTGACAGTCAAGGTGTTTTTGTTGTTGTTGTTTTTTAGATTCAGAGAGGGTAGAAAAGGATATTTGATAGAATCCAAATTCATTTTTCTTATCGTCATCTCAGGGACTGTAACTACTTATGGGGGTTGCTTTGAATTGGGTTTCCGGGGCAGGGGGGAGCGTCACAAGGAGTTCCCTAGACTTCCATGGCACAGCCATTGTTTCGGGCTGGGAGGGAGGCTGGCAGCATGCAGGAGGGGAAAAGACAAATAGTGCAGCCTCTGGCATCAGTGGTAAAATACTCGGAAATCGTTTCTGGAGGGCAGCCGTGTTGGTCTGCAGTAGAAGATTTTGATTCAAAGAGACGAATCCCTCTGTGAAACTCAAAGCTCTCTGATGAAGGGAACTTTGATTCCTGAAATCTTATACCCCGTAGAGTTTTCAAGGCAAGAGATGTTCGGAGGTGGTTTGCAGTTGCCTGTCTAAACTTCCTCGGTGGTCTCCCATCCAAATACTGAGCAGGGCTGACCCCTCTTAGCTTCCAGATTTGAAGAGATTGGGCCAGTTTGGGTTATCCAACCCAATTCTTTATATAGACTGACTTCCAACAAACCTAGCATTAGATAACAAGGAGCCTCTGTACAGATATTTAGAAACTAATTGGTACTCTGGTGGGTCTGAGTAATCTGCATACCTGTTTATATCTCCAGGACCACTGCTAGCTTTCCTGACTAGGCAAGGTGGCAATATCTCCAAGTAGGGCCAGACAGGGATGCCATCCTCCTTGTGGGACCTGAGAAACCCCCGGGAATTACAGCTCATCTCCAGACTAGAGATAGTTCTCTTTCAGAAAATGGATCCTTTGGGGGGTGGACTCTATGGCATTGTGCCCCACTGAGGTCCCTGTAGAGAGCCCTAGGATTCTATTGAATTTACCAAGCTGTGCCTATGTTCTTTTAGAAATCAGGTTCTGTTTTACCAGCCACTGTTGAAGATCATTGAAATGTCTTGATTTATACCTGGGAGAGACGTACAGCTGTTATTCTTTCGACAGTGGGTGTCTTCTGCCACAGTTACTTTCTGTTTCGAGGTCTATGGACACTGTTTATGTATGGAATTACGGAGGAGCCTACTGTTGGATTTGAACATGTTGTGTTTTGTAAATAATGCTTAATTGTTATGAGCGATCCCCCAGTCTGGGGTATTCCAAGACCCAGGCCACTATCACCTCCAACCCATTTGGCAGGTTATCTGCTGATGTATCAGGGAGTAAGTACACCAGCCAGATAGCCAAACTCTCTTCAGCTCCCCACACTAGGCCTGCACAATCAATGCCAGGGATCTCAGGAGTGGGTAGTGACCTGAAATAGAAAAACTCTTGGATGAGTATTGCCACTCTCTGTCCAGGACTGATGGAGGACCGAGTAGCCCAGGGGGAGGGTCAGCTCTTTCAAGGTGACAGTGTCACTTTTCCTCACCCAGATCTTGGTCACATATGTCAAGTCCACCTTTTGCATTGCAAAGTAAATTTGGAGTGTTGCAGTCTTATTATTGATGAGCTCGGCATTGCACATCAGTGTCAGAGAAAGGTTTGTTTTCCTAGCCCCACTGCCAACATGTCTTGGGAATGGGATGGGATGAAGGTTGGAACAAGATTGAGCATATCCATATCTCCATCTCCTTCCTGTATTATACTTTTGTCCTACTGGCAAGGGTTTCCAGCCTTCAGATGGCGCCTTGTGCTCTCCTAGAACTACAATGCCTTAATGGGATTTTATTTACCAGGTGATGTTATTTATCTCTATGCCATGAAAGCTTCGGCTGTCCATTTCCACACTTTAAACCTGTATTAAAGGACCAGGACATTTTTCTCCACCCCCATTGGCACCCCTATGTATGCTTCATGGAAATCCTCATTTTTAACTCACCAGACTGAAATGCACCCTTGTTTCTTAACATGGAGGTGGCCACATTAAAATAGATCGTCATCCTCTTTCCAATGAGGCCTTATCAGACACGAGGCATCAGCCAGTCACTAATTTATATACTAGTGCTTCTCCTGAGTTGTCAACCCAAGGCTTTTGAAAATGGAAGCCTTTTATCTTTCTGATTTCGTTCCTTGTCCAACATGGCATTGCAATAGTAGACGTTTGATTTGACTTGGCTCACAGTCATTTAGAGATTGCTGTAGCAGAGCAGAAGGGCATTGTATGCAAATACCTAAACCAGCTCAGGTGCCTGCTCATCCATCAAAGTGAAACAAATTCAAGCTCATGCCAAGAACAACACAGGGTTGTTTGTAAAAAAATAATAATGGTCGAGCAAACAAAGGGAAAACAATGTTAGCAAAGCTATTGAGAGTCTTCACAGCCAGCTAATGCAATCCATTCAAATCTGAATGATGAGATATTTTCTTGGTTCTTGGAATGTAAATCTATGTTGCAGTATCAGATGTGAACAGGGAACAAAAAAGAGCAAGGGGGAAGGGATGGGTATGAACCAAAACCATGAAGCAAAATTCATGATGAATTTTGCCCTGTTCATGGTCCATAAACTGAAGTTTGTGATGGGTCTACCGTCATGAACTTCCATAAACTTTTAAAGCCATTCATGGTAGTTCATGGACAGAGCAGAAAGCAGGAGTTTAAAGGGACTCCAAGTCCCTTTAAACCCCTGCTTTCTATTCCCCGTGAAAGCTGCAAACCCAGGTAAGCTGTGGGGAGCTGTCTGCTACCCGCTGCTCAGCTGTTTCAGGCTGTCTTGTGAAGTCCCTTTAAACTCCTCACCACTCATCTGCATTTGGACTTTCTTCTGAAGACCCTTCAAAGTTTGCAGAATCAGCTGAGTGGCATGGAGTACACTGCTCCCTGCCACACAGCTGCTGCAAAATCACCTAAGCGGTGGGAAGCAGTCTGCTACCTACTGCTCATTTGTTCTGGAATGTCTTGTGCAGTCCCTTTAAACTCCCTACCACTCCACTGTTTGGGGGCTTTCTTGTGACTGCACAAGACAGCCAGAAACAGCTGAGAGGTGTGGAGCAGACTGCTCCCTGCCACTGAGCTGCTTTTCAAGCTTTCTGCAAACCTCGTTTAAAGACCTTCTGCTGTGTTTTTAACAGCAGCCTGACATATAGGTAAAGAAAATGGCTGTGGCTTATTGGTAAAACATATGCTTTGAATGCAGAAGGTCCCAGGTTCATTCCCTGGTATGATCAATGTATTTATATAATTCATTTTTCCCCAGTGGGGACCCAAGCTGCTTACATCATTCTCCTGTCCTCCATTTTATCCTGTGAGGTAGGTTGGTTGGAGAGGGTGTGACTGGCCCAAGGTCACCCAGCAAGCTTCCATGGCATGAGTGGGGATCTGAATCGGGATCTCCCAGATACTGGTCCAACAGTCCTAACCACTACATGTCTCTGGGTATCAGGCAGTGAGCATTAGGAAAGAGCTTCCTCCACTCAAACCAAATAGAACTATGACCTGGCTATGGAAAGGGTAATCTCAGTTTCTCAAATGAAGCCCCTGGAGTTAAAAGCTGGGGAAAGCCATTGCTGAAAGGACAAAAGCAGAGACAGCTAAAGAGAGCCCTCCTGCTTTGGCTGCTGGTGTGGAGAGATAAGGAAATGGTCCTTTTTTTAGTAACTCCCACACCCCCACACCTCTCTCTCTCTCTCTCTCTCTCTCTCTCTCTCTCTCTCTCTCTCTCTCTCTCTCTCTCTCTCTCTCTCTCTCTCTCTCTCTCTCTCTGTGACCTACTGTACTGTTAGCTAAGGGACAGATGGGACACACCAAAAAGCAAAGAAGAAATATAAATACTGAATAAAATAGTCAGCTGTAGCTTAGGCAGATTTACAGAAATATGTCCACATGTAGGACACCTGAAGATCTCATTCAGTGCTAGTCATCTGGAAGTACAGCAGCTGTAACACATCTGGGTCCTAGAAGGATACCAGCAACCAGTGTTCCCTCTAAGCTGAGTTAGTGTGAGCTAGCTCACAGTTTTTTAGCCTCCGGCTCACACATTTTTGTCTTAGCTCAGGAAAGATGGCTGCAGAGCAAACTAATTTATGCAGAAGCCAAATAGCTCACTCACAACATTAATGCTGGTAGCTCACAAAGTGGAGTTTTTGCTCACAAGACTCCACAGCTTAGAGGGAGCACTGCCAACAACCTTGATTGAGTCCAAATGTCATCAGCTGAATAATTTGTACTCTTTAGGGTTGCCAGCTCTGGCCTGGGAAATTCCTGGAGGTTTGGGGTTGGTGCTTTCAAGAGGTGAATTTTGGGGAGGGGAGGGAGCTCAGCAGGTCAAAGGTCAGCTCCTCCAACCCTCCCCTTGCCATGTAAATGTCCTGCCTTGTATCACTCAACCTGAAGAATATTTTTCTAATTAACTTCAGATTTTTCTCAGGGTTAAGGAGACATTATCCAAACTGAAAACCCATAGGATGATGGTGGCCACCAGCAGCTCCATCATTGTCTTAATCACCAGCCTCTAGCCTTTAATATCTTCACAGGCAGCTATCATTCAGTTTTTCCTAGCTTCTATGGTAAGCCATAGGAGAAATAGAACTCTTAGAACATCCACTCTCTGTAGCTACTCTAGGATTTCCATTTCTCCTAGACTTTATGGTTAATTCAGGAAAGCTGACCTTTGGAGTTCCACTGTAATTCTGCAAGGTCTCCAAGCCCCACCCAGAGGTTGGCAACCCCACCCTTTCCCCAGAAACAAAGAGCAAAATAATGCATCTCTAGAAGTCAGAACTGAAGCAGAGTTAGGGCCAAGTCACATGTTACAAAATCTTCATCCCCCACCACCGCCACGTTCAGCCAATATACATGGTTTCTGCTTAGAAATGATGTCTCAAGTGTTCACAGGCCTGATTTGGATCAGATCTACAGCTAGAGTTGCTATCCTCCTGGTGATAGCTGGAGATCTCCTGGGAATACAACTCATCTCCAGGCAACAGAGATCAGTTCACCTGGAGAAAATGGCCACTTTGAAAGGTGGACTCCCTGGCACTATACCCCATTGAAGTCCCTCCCCTTCTCAAACCCTGGCCTCCTCAGGCTCCCCCCCCACACACCAAATCTCCATTTATTTCCTAACTTGGCAACCCTAACTACATCATGTGGGGGAGGAGAGTTTATGCCTTCCTCTGGTGCCATTTTCCTCACCTGAAATAGCCCTAGGGGGCTGCTGTTTGCTCGGCTGGAGACTCTTACCTGAACCCAGCCAAATGTAAATTTTCCCAACAGGGAAAGACCAAATCCCTGGGACTGTTCCAGGTTGGGGAAATGAAGTGTTGGGGAGGCTTAAGCCCCCTCTTCTTCCTGTACACCATTGTCGCTATCCCAGTCAGGTACCCTCATGCCTGGGAATTAAGTTCCAAGCATGGAATTTCCATGGCACAGTTGATTGACAGTCCTTGTGGCAACCACATGGGACACATAAGGAAGGACTTTTTAACGTGTGAATTGGTTTGGGGGGACAGCTTAAATGGCATTTCTAAAGGATGAAATGAAATTAAATACACTTAGACACTAGGAGATTTTTTTTTTAAAAAAAGATGTAGACTAAAATGCATTTTAACTGCCTGCTTAGAGGTTTCATTTCATGTAGAGGCTCTAAGTGAGAAATTGGTTCTATTCATATGATATAGATGTTGGCCAACTGAAGGTTCTTTTTTTCCCCCTGAAGAATCACAACGTGAGGCATACCCAGTTAGAGAGAGCAGAAAGAATTTATTTAGGAAGTTATATTACTAGATAGAGAAAAAGAGAGGTTTAAGATTCTAGCTATATGGCTGACAGGAAGAGGAGGGGGATAGAAGACGGAAGTCAGCCTGAGAACTGCATTCTGGAACAAACAAGGAAATAGCATTTAGTGGAGCAGAAAGAAGGGAAGCACCCATACATCTATCTAACTAGGCTTGCTTATTTTCTGTACCCTGAAGGAGCAGACTTCTTTTGAACACTTGACTTGGTATATTCCAAGAAGAGATTGAGAGCCACTGTGGTGTACTAGTTAAAAATGTTGGACTAGGATCTCGGAAACCCAGGTTCAAATCCACACTCTGCCATGGAAGCTGGCTGGGTGACCTTGGGCCAGTCACACTTTCTCAGCCTTTCTCAGGGTTGCTGTGAGGACAAAATGGAGGAGAGGAGAATGATGTCAGCCATTTTGGGTCCCCACTGGGCAGAAAGGCAGGGTATAAATAAAGTAAATGAAAATAATATTTATTTATTTATTTGACTTTTACCCCGCCCTCCCCGCCAAGGCAGGCTCAGGGCAGCTCCCATAAAATTAATAAAACAATACACATCTTATAAAATTACAGATACATCATTTAAAAGCATTAATATCGATGGCGATACAAAACAGGAAAGAGCAATTAGAGACACGTTCAGCAGTACCGCCGTGCTAGGTCACTTCTAAGTCTGAGTCCACATAGGGCGCAGCTGGTAAGGTGCCGCTCCTATTGGAATGCCTGCCTAAAAAGCTCTGTTTTCACGGCCCTGTGGAACTATGGGAGGTCCTGCAGGGCCCTGATCTCACCAGGGAGCTGATTCCAATAGGACAGAGCTGCCAGAAAGAATGCCCTGGTCCTGGTCGATGTCAGCCTGGTGTCCTTTGGACCAGGGAGGGCCAGGCAGTTTTGAGATCCTGATCGCAGCGCTCTTTGGGGAACATGCGAGGAAAGGTGGTCCCTCAGGTAGGCCGGTCCCTGACCATACAGGGCTTTAAAGGTCAAAAACAGCACCTTGAAGCAAATCCGGTATATTATTGGCAGCCAGTGCAATGTCTTTAGCACAGGCTGGATGTGCTCCCACCTGGGGAAACCCATCAACAGCCTGGCCGCCGCATTTTGCACCAGCTGCAGTTTCTGGAGTTGCACCAAGAGCAGTCCCATGTAGAGAGCATTGCAGTAGTCCAACCTTGAGGTGACCATTGCATGGATCACTGCAGCCAGATCATTGCATTCGAGGAAGGGAACCAACTACCTAATCATCCGAAGGTGGTAGAAGACTGCCTTGGCAGCAGCTGCTACCTGGGCCTTCATTGTTAAGGAAGCAGCCAGGAGCACTCCCAAGCTCCTGGCCCTCAGTGCTGGCATCAAAGGTGCCCCATCAAAGGCCGGGAGTGGGGTCCCTACCCCCCCCCATACCGCTCTGACTCAGGCACAGGACCTCCCTCTTCATCGGATTCAATTTCAATCGACTCAGTCTAAGCCATCCAGCCATGTCCTTTAATTCCTGGTCCAGGTCTTCCGGGGTAGAGTCAGACTGACTGCCCAACATCAATGTCATTTGCATATTGGTGACATCCCAGCCCATGCCTCCGGGCAATCTGGATAAAGGGGCACATATAGATGTAAAATAGCATCGGGGAGAGCACAGCCCCTTGAGGCACTCCACATACTAGTGGGTGCCTTCAGGACTGCTGTTCCCCAATAGCCACCCTTTGTCCCTGACCTTGGAGAAAGGAGACAAGCCACTGCATGGCAAGCCCCTGAATTCCCATGTCAGTGAGGCGGTGGGTGAGCAGCTGGTGGTCGACCAGTTCGAACGCCGCCAACAGGTCAAACAACAGCAGTACCACCGTCCCGCCCCGATCCAGGTGCCTCCGGAGGTCAATCAATCAATCAATAAGTTAGGGATGCTGCAAACTTCACCAGGACCATGATCGGCAGTCAAACTTACCACGCTTGAAGGTGTCAGTCACACATGAGTCCATCACCCAGTTTATTAGGTTTACACTGAACAGCCAAAAAATGCCTGCCCAAGAGGCTTCCACTGTGTTCTTTCAAGAGTCCACGTGGCAGACAGTGCCTTTAGATTAGAGAGGCCAGATCTCCTGCTATAAAAGGAAAGCTTGCAGCCTAAACCTCTATTCCAAACCACTTTCAAACAGGACAGTGGGAGGAAAAATTAAGTTCTCTTTCCAGGGTGCCAGTTAAGGGCTGGCAATCCTACATTAGCATCACTAGGGACTATATAGTTCAACACAGAAAGGTAGGATTTTATTAAAACCCAGCATTTATTTAAGACTGATTTATATGATATGCAACAGTGTTGTCTATTATTTAAAAAATGCCTGCTAAGCGGAGCCATTATGCAGCAAGGACACGGGATGGTAATAGAGCTCAATCAGGCTGTGTGAGAAAGCACAGGCATAGAAAGCCAATTGTAATGTGCTTGGGATTAGGAAGGAATACAGTGAATCAACCTGCCAAACAGGCGTAAACAGGTTGATGAACAGTTAAATCAATCATCGGAAACCGACTCCCCATTTGCAACCAGCAAACAGGATGTTGGGTGATCAAGCATCCCTTGATTTAGTCTAAACTGCTGCAGAGTGGAACAGCTATTGAACTGTGGAACTGTGGCCCATTGGGTTTCATTTTATTAGCCTTGCTTAGAGATCCAAAACTAACTGTCTCTGATTGGCTCCGACTCACCTTATCCTTTGCAAAGCTGAGAAGCAATTTGCGCTCAGTAATGAACTGGACTGCTATGACACTGTCTGAATGGCCCTCCAGGACTCCAGCGGATTTGGAGGTGACGTAAGGGTTCCAAAGGCAAACACGGCGATTAACTCCTGCAGTTGCTGTTCAAAGCCACAAAATTAGGGGAAGAAAATTAATTCTTACTAAATCAATAAATAATCAATAAATAAACCTCAGCTGTAGTAACTGTAAAAAACAAAAATGGATTCTATCACATATTTATCCCACATTGTTCTAAGGAGCATGCCTAGTTTGCTTCACATTAGAACCAGTTTCAGCATGGTTTTTTCAGACATCTGCTCTCTCTCTGCATTTTCACAGGTGCGGAGTCAGTTTATTTTCTTTTGCACATGCCTTAAATAATCAGGTTTTTAAAGCAAGAGTGCTCTCATCATCAGTGACATCATTGGTGGAATCACAGCACATACATCCCCCTTTTTTGAACATGCTTGTATCGATATATCCATAATATGGCTGCCTTTTTAAAAAAATAGCACTAGAATATTGATATATCAATACAGCACTGTAATGATAGGTCAAGCACATTCTCTGAATTCCCAGCCTTCTTCTTTTTCTTCTTTAAGGAAGTCTCTATCCCCTCCTCTCACATGGAGATATGCTTTTTTCCTTATATTTCAATAAAGGGGGAGGATAGAGACGTCCTCTTTATAAAAAATGGAAGTTGGAAATTCAGAAACCCTGCTTGACTTATCCTTACAATGCTATATCAATATATCAATATCTTAGTGTTGTAACCCCTCATCTACAGTGCAGGCAGGGGTGGGAGAAGAGTGTTTTGATGATTTGACAGGCCAGTCATAAGAACATAAGAGACACCAATGTTGAATCAGGCCAATGGCCCATCTAGTCCAACACTCTGTCACACGGTGGCCAAAAACACCAGGTGCCATCAGGAGGTCCAGCAGTGGGGCCAGGACACTAGAAGCTCTCCCACTGCTGCTCCCCCCCAGCACCAAGAATAGAGTGCATCACCTGCCCCAGACTGAGAGTCCCTATCTATACCTTGTGGCTAATAGCCACTGATGGACTTCTGCTCCATATGTTTATCTAAAAAAAAGTCATCAAAAAGTGGGCTGGAAGTGGTTTGAAGAGTGAGACAAAGAAAGCTAACAGAAACATTTTGCATGAGCAAAAAAGCGACTCAGAATCGGCTTCCAGAAAACGATTGAGCAAAAATGGTCTCAAAAAGAATGGGGGAAAACGGGGCCGAGGCACGCAAAAAAAAAAAATGTAGTGAAAACTAAAGGCACAAAACTATGTGCAGAAATCAGGGGATAAAACGAAGCAGTATGGGGCCAGCACCAACCAAAAAAGAATGTGGAAAATCCCCCAATGTCACTCAGCAAGCTTCACACAGTTGAGGACAGCTTTGAACTTTGGTCTCCCCAGTGTGACGCCCAAAGTACTGCAACACACCAGCTTTATTCCTTTCCAGATCTGATCATGTGTATATTTTATAAATGTCCAAGGGGGTTATTTGCTGCCATCCTAAAAACTAGCCTGCTATTTTTACAATACTTGGTTTTATTTAGAATTAGTGTGATCCATAGAAGAAAAACAAACAAGACCAGGGAAAACTGAGTTTCACATTTCATCTCCTCTAGGGAGTCAGCTCTATGGCCTTTGGAATTTCAGTTTCAGTAGAATAATCCAAATGATCTCACAGAGTTCGGAAAGAAAGTTCCAGTAATGGCCTTGCAAATCAAAAGTACTGCATGGAAAGATGCACAATATTTAATGCATTATTTAAATTGCTTCTTTGCCCTATTGCTTATTCATGTATTTTTTAAAAATAAAATGAATCTCATTCTAATAAAGCATTTGGTCTGATTTTTTTTAAAATAAAACCTTGCTTTTCTGCTGCTTGCAACTGGCAAACCTCCAAAAGAAATCATTCCATGGTTAAGAAGCAACCACCAATATTTCTCTGCCTCTCTCCCCTATCTCTGCACATGTAAACCATAGACCTAAATTGGTTCAGTAGTTATTCCCTCTTCCTTGGGGAAACCTGTCAACAATAGGGTCAAGCAGCACAAGATACTAAGAGATCTGTGTCTGGAGCTCCTCGGTGGTTTTCACTGGCAAACATCCACCAAGAGCAGGATCACAGGAAGAGGGGAGTTCAGTCCCTTCCCTCCTGCCCCTTGGAGCTGATATTTGCCACTTTAGGGGAATCAGCAGGCAACCTGTATGTTTCTGCACCAGGGTCAGTGGCAATTCCAAGGGCTACTTCAGGTCAGGGAACTGGTGCAGTAGCAAAAGGTTAGCCCCCTCACCACCGGCCATGTGACAAGCCAGGCCTGACCTGACCGTGGAACGATCTATCAATTATAACCACTCCGAAATTTTTAAAAACCATTTCTGAATCTCCCAGCCTTTCCTCTAGGGGACTTGAGACCTCTAATGAAGAAATCTCCTCATCCTCACCAAACTGTCAGGATTTACACCAATTAGGTGTGTTTACAACTAATATGAGCGTGTAGTGTATGACAGCCAATGAGAGCGGGGAGTAGAGGGAACAAAATTCCAAGACACCTGGTCACCCTGGGTCTGAGAAGAAGGAGGAGGAGGAGGAGGGAGGAGGAGGAGGAGGTTGGATTTATACTCTGCCCTTCACTACCCAAAGGAGTCTCAGAGTGATTTGCAATTTCCTTTCCCTTCCGCTCCCCACAACACACACCCTGTGAGGTAGGTGGGGCTGAGCGAGCTCTTTCGAGAACTGCTCATGAGAGAACAGCTCTGAAAGAACTTGTAACTGACACAAGGTCACCCCAGCAGCTGCATGTGGAGCAGTGGGGAGTCAAACCCGGCTCTCCCAGATTAGAGTCCATGCTCCTAACCACTACACCAAACTGGTCAAGGAAATCATGTGACTTGTCTCCATGCAACGCTCCCTTTGATTCTGGTGATAGCAGAGGGTTACAATTCTAAAAAAAAAAAAAATTCCCTGAGCCTGGGAGGTTCTGAACAGTTTTGATATGCTTCAGTTCAGAAATGGATGTTTGACAGTTCTCCACTGTGTGAGCCTTTAAATGTTTGCATAGGGTCTACACACCCTTCTCCACTCCTGCAATTTGCATTGTGTAATATATCAGCCATCTTCCTGCTCTTCTTTCTACTTGCTCTTCAAAACTATCTTGAAACTGTATAGGAGGCTCTGTACTAGATAAGCTTTTGCACTTTGCAGCATCCTCTCTGATCCCTGGCAATATTTCTTTATTGGCTTTTCTATCCATGCTTCGTTAACACCCCATTCTGAGACCCTGAGGCTCCCTTTGTTCCATTCCTTACCTGTCATCCCCATTTCACATCTGTATGGAGCTGAACTCCAACTCACTGTATGGCTTTATGAGTTTCTCCCTTTTTTTAGCACTAAACTTAGATTCCTCCTGTCAGCAGGTGTTCCTCTCCACATGCTCTTACATTTGTATCTGACTCATAAAGGGCGCCACAGAGAGAGTACCCTCTGGGCATTTCTGAGCTGCGGAGACAGTGGTGAGAAAATAGGAGCAAACAATTCACACCTCAGTCCCAACACAGGTGGAACTATTATGTTTTTTCCCCCCTCAGAAATATAGAGAACTGGAATTTTATGAAGGAAATAAGAATCCTCAGAGCCCCTGCAAGACAAAAGCTTGTAGAACTCCTCTAGGAAAGCCATACTGGCTATAGTTATCTAAAAATCTACTCATATTTGTAGCACAGTAATATCATGCCATGTGATGGGGCCCAGAGAGTGCCCAGAGAGTTGGGAGATTATGGTTAATGTGGAGAAGCACTGTTTAAAGCTAACTGAAAATGGTAAATTTGTAATGAAGAATCTCAAGTGCTGGAACAGGGAAACAGTTCAAAAGTTCAATTGAAAACAAACTTTGTAATGCCTACCTGACTTTCTTCAGTGTTATCTTGAAACCTGAAATAAAAGTTAACTCCTTGTTTGTTTAACCCTTGTTTATTTAACCTTGTTTAATATTATGCATGGGACAGAGCAGGTAGAGAAAGAAGTACTTTGCTCCCTTTCTCACAATGCAAGAACTCATGAGCACTCAATGAAATTGCTGAGCAGTTGGGTTAGAACAGATAAAAGGAAGTACTTTTTCACCCAAAGAGTGATTAACACATGGAATTCACTGCCACAGGAGGTGGTGGTGGCTACAAGCATGGACAGCTTCAAGAGAGATTCAGATAAACATATGGAGCAGAGATCCATCAGTAGCTATTAGCCAATAGGAACTCTCAGTTTGGGGCAAGTGATGCACTGTATTCTTGGTGCTTGGGAGGGATGCAACAGTGGGAGGGCTTCTAGTGTCCTGGCCCCACTGATGGACCTCCTGATGGCACCTGGTTTTTTTGGCCATTGTGTGATAGAATAATGGACTGGATGGGCCACTGGCCTGATCCAACATTGGCTTCTCTTATGTTCTTAGGGAAAGGAGCTGGTTGTCTCAGGGAAAGGAAGACACACACAAGCAAAGATCTCGGTCTCTATATATCTTAGGATAAGATGGTGGCAGCATGTGAATGAAACAGTGGTCCTTTCTTTGCCTGCCACTCCAGATTTTCTCAGTGTTTGAGTCAAGGCAATTTAAGTCCATGGCAAAACAGCATCCAAATATCCTGGGGCAACAGCAGGCTGAAACTGGACTGTTCACTGAAGGGAGGTAATGTAATGCAGAATTGGGGGGGGGGGACACGGAATAAAAAGAAGATTGAATTTGATTTTAGTACAGAATTGCTTGGGGGACACCGTGGTGAACATGGGTTAAAAGGAGAGTGCGGAAAGGGCCGTTATTTGAGTCCCCAACCCGAAAAAGCTCTGGGTGTCTGAGTGAAGGGCAATTATTAAAGGGGATTGGGCTACCGTGTAAATTGGTGCCTCTGTGAGTAAGAGGGAGGACCTGGCATTTGAAATGCTCATGCCTCTCTCTATATTTTAAACGAGGCAAGACAGGTAGTGACGTTTGACTCCCTGACCTACCTGTTACCCTGAAACCTGTGGGAGAGAGGTTGTGGAGGGTGGCAGGCACTCTGTGTGAGACAAAGGTTGTCATTAGTCTTAGGATTGTCGTGTGGGGGGAAATGGAGGTATGCTGCCCTGAGCTCCTTGGAGGAAGGGTGACATAAACATGAAAGAGATTTGTAGTCATTTAGAAAATTGAAGACCTGATCACTGCTAGGTAAATGCTGTATTTCATAACCTCACCACAATTTACTACAATTTGCTGTAGGAAATGCAGGCCTAGAAAATGACACCCTCATTTTATCACTTTTATGTTCCATATGATAACCACTCCAGTATAGCCACTTTCTCTGGACAGGCCTGCTGGGAGTGTGTACCCCTCTTACAAAGAACACCAGTAAGGCATGATAACATCTGATAGGGTTGCCAACAAGCCTGGACAAAAATGTCCTGTCCATTTAATAAAGGCTTAATTAATGGAAATGGGTAGCTGAAGGTTTTCATGGCAGGGTGGTAAATAAAATCACCTGGAAGATAACCTTGCATTAGGCCTCTATTCAAGAGACAGGTCTATTTTTTTTAAATCCAAGCAGTTGGCAACCCTAGAGTCTGGTCACAGCTGGATTTAAATGCCTGAGAAAAAATACCTTGGCACCCCACTCTTTACCATTCTTTGATGTATCTACAGTGACATTCTAAGGAGAGTCTACCCTTATAAACCCATTGACTTTAACAGACATAGGCCCTTTCTGCACGCTCCCTTTAATCCTCCAAGCAATTCTGCACTAAAATTGAATTCAACCTTCTTTTTAATCCAGGCTTTCCCCCCATTCTGCAGTAAAATCAAGTTCAACCTTCTTGTTATTCTGGGTTTCCCCCCCATCCTCCGCATTACATTATCTCCCTTCAGTGTTCAGCCCAGTTTCAGCCTGCTGTTGTCCCAGGTAATTTGGATGCTGTTTTGCCCTGGACTTAAATTGCCTCAACTCGAACACTGAGAAAATTCGGCATGGCAGGCAAATGCGGAAAGGCCCATAGAAAGGCATAATACTGTTTAGAATTGTGCCCCAGTTTTTTTAGCTTACAGGCATATAGTCAAGGTCTATATGATTATTGTTATTTATATATTGTACGTATTTACTGTGGGAAATTTTGAAATATAATGACAACACTGATGTCTGCATCCAAGATTTTTATTTTATTTCAATTGGCTATATATTTTGCTGATTAGTTTCAGAGCAATTTCTGATGCCCTGGTGAATGGGTCACAAATTCAATTGCACATTACAAGCAGTATTCTCAGACTCTCAAAAAAAAAGTTGTTCACATTTTCAGACAATCAGGACTGTTCTGTATTGTTCCCCAAATGGTTTTCACACATGCACTCTTACACTGTTTACTCATGACTGTCCCTGTTACCCATTTTCCATCTTTGGAGTGCCAGTTTGGTGTAGTGGTTAGGAGCATGGACTCTAATCTGGGAGAACAGGGTTTGACTCCCCACTGCTCCACATGCAGCTGCTGGTATGACCTTGAGTCAGTTACAGGTTCTTTCAGAGCTGTGCTCTCACAAGCAATTCTCGAAAGAGCTCTCTCAGCCCCACCTACCTCACAGGGTGTTTGTTGTGGGGAGGGAAAGGTAAAATAGAATGTAAGCTGCTCTGAGACACTTTCAGGTAGTAAACAGTGGGGTATAAATCCAATCTCCTCCTCCTCCTCCTCCTCCTCCTCCTCCTCCTCCTCTTCTTCTTCTTCTTCTTCTTCTTCCTCTTCCTCTTCCTCCTCCAAACCCATCAGACCAGGGTGGGGGAGATCAACTAACCAAAGAAGGATTTTCCTAGTTATCTTTGGGAAGGGCAATGGTACATGGCTTGTCTCTTTAGTATTCTTAAATTTTTCTCATATGACTTCCAAAACTGAGCATGTTTTTGCTAATCAAGGGTCTGGAACTAGATCACATTTTTGCACTGCCACCAGCTTGGGAGTGGCCAGAGGCTCAGAGAAGAGGAAGGGCAGAGTGGGGGAGCACGCCACTGCTGCCATCTGCATTACCAGCTGTGCATTTTCTGCTTTTCCTGTCTTCACCATGGCCAGGGCATGGGTCCTTGGGCAGGAACTGAAGGGCAGGAGCCAACTACGACTCATGCTCTTGAATAACCTGGATCACTGGATTCAAGACAAGCCCAAATTTTAGTTGGTTACTTTCTATTTGTTTTATTTAAATGTTCTCTGTGTGTTTCTATTATATTTGGTACTGCCATAAATCCCTTCAGGTAGACAGAACAGCAAACCCCTAATTAGTCCACTAAATGTTGAGTGTGCAGCATCATGATGACTGCTGTTTCTGACTTGGCAGGTGCAAAAGCAAAAGCATCACGTAAATCTGAAATGTTATTTTTAAAGGACACCTGGTCTGCTTGTGAGGACTCCAGGATGCACATAAGCCCAGGAAAACTATTCATTGACAGTAAGCCCCTATTCTATCTGTCCAGTTAGCCATCATATTGAAGGCTGCCACTAGACAGATGCCAAATTACATGAAATTGTGAACAGATCACTTATACGAGATGCTCAGTTCCAGGTAAACAGGCATTGCAAAGCAAGTTAAGTTCAGAAGTGACTTATTTGCAAAAATCTCCTTGCTCTAGAATCTCCTTGCTCTGGATGACTTTGACATCATAGTACCATAATATTATCACCAGATTATAAGGACCAAATGGTTCCCTGGAAAAATCATGAGTTGATTTACTGCTGTTTTGCTGGAAGGTAAATATAATATCTGACTGTTGAGCATGAAAAGTCGGCCATTAGAACTTGGCCATGCTCATTCATGACTTCCTTGAATGCAAATGAAGGTCTCCAGTTGTAACAGCATAGAGCTGGAAAGCACATGTGAAGGATAGGAAATGGAAGGCCTACCAGCCATACTTGGATCATTGGTCCCTTTCCTCAAGGAAAAGCTTTTCTTGAGAATGAACATTCTGTAATTAACATTCTGCATTGTGCAACAGTGAAATCAGTTGCCTAGGGAGGTGGTGAGCTCCCCCTCACTGGTAGTTTTTAAGCAGCAGCTAGGCTGATCCTTTATTGAGCAGGGGGTTGGACAAGATGGACTAGGGACCTATATGGCCACTTCCAATTCTGATTCTATGGACCTCCTGGTGGCACCTGGTTTTTTTTGGCCATTATGTGACAGAGTGTTGGATTGGATGGGCCACTGGCCTGATCCAACATTGGCTTCTCTTATGTTCTTATGCTGCTGAACTGCCACATGGGAGGGGGAGGAAGGAAGGAAGGAGAATCTTTGGTAGGGCAGATGCAGTCCATGGGCCTTGCATTGTGCACCCCATTTGATCCAACGCCCAACCCAAAGCCAGGCTCTTACATGCACATGCTATGCCAAACATATATGGAGGATATGTCTGAACTGCAAAATTATTTACGGATTGTATAGCAGTGTAACACTGCCTTCTGAAGCAGAGTGACCCCTTCCTATGCCCACTGACTAAGCCCTTAAATGGACTCTGAAGGGTGTCCCTCTGCTTCGGATGGTGCTGCAAACATCATACCGTCTCCCAAAGAATCCTGGGAGTGACAGAGATTCCTGCTCCCCCCTCCAATGTCGACAACTCAAAGGGTTCCCTGAAGAGAGCAAATGGCTGCTACCCTAGCTTACATCTGCTGTGTAGACATACCTTCAGACACTTGGTTGTCATATTACATCTTACAATAATGCAGAAATCATTAGTTACATACCTATTAGGTTGAGCCGGGGGTGGAAGTCAAAAGAATTAACGCCTTGAGTGACATGAAAGGTTGTCATTGTAAGACGAGGACTTAATTTCTCTCTCCAGGCCAGCACTAGAGTGTTCGTACTACTTGTCGTAACAGAAATAAAGACATCTAAAGAGGAGCTGTATGCAACTGAAATTGGAGATGGGGAAGAGAGGACATCTGAATTAAATTCAGCACAAAGTAAGAGGTAGGTCAAATATGAATCTTCTTCTTTTTTTGCCTCTGGATTCAAACTTTGTTCTGCTGCTTCAGACCAAAATGGCTACCCACCTGAATCTTTTTTTAAAGTGCATGTCTTCCCTTTGAGAGGAAATTTTCCACATTAACATGCTGAATGCAGGTGTTCTTACCTGCTGATCTGGGCTTTTCCACACAGACATTTTGTTCCGCCTTGGTTTCCTTTTCTGCAGTGTGGTTTGGGGGAGTATCCACACGACTGCCCTTTTTTGTCCTGCTTTTGTGACCTCCCCCACTTTACTGTAATCTTTCCCAAACCTGGTCTGATACACTCATTTTAGAAAAATTTGTCATATTTTCATGACCTTCCCACAATGGCAACATTTTCTTCCTTCAGTCAAACCATACCTTCCATTGACTTTTTCTTTAAAACAGGTAATAGCTATTTTGCTATAGTGTTATAATATTATTACAGTCCATTTAGTTCTCAGTGTTCATTTTTTAAATTAAGTCTCCAGCTATTTACATTGCAGAATTATAAGGGGAAAGGAACTGGGCTGCATATTTCTCATTACAACTTTGCATCAAAAAGGGCAAGAGACTTATTTTTTTCTTAAACGAAAGCTTGGAATTAGTAAGTTGTTGCAATAGATTGTTATAATATTATAACATTGATAAAGCTATTCTCAAGGATAGTTATTACCAATAACAGTGATATAGCTATCACCATTTTTTAAAAGCCTCTGTTGGCAGGAGGAAACAGCAGTCATGGAGCGATAAAGCAATGAAAACAGGTGGGGGGGACGACTTCCATGTGAATGGTTCATTGTCTCTATGAAAGCTTATCCTGGATCTGAAGAAAAAGCAAAATGGAACTGGGTGTCATCAGAATGCTGATGAAACTCTGCCCGTATTCCTAGACAGCCTCTCCCAACTGTTTTACATAGATGGGTGATGACAAAACTGAACATTAAGGAACTTCACAGCGCAACTTGCAGAACAACACTGGGAACAACAGTCTCCCCAGTCCCACCTTCTGGAATCTACCCTCCAGAGAGGAATGGAACCACTGCAAGGGAGTGCTGTATCTGAAAAAGGGAGCAGTGGCTCATGAAAGCTCATACCCTGCCACAAATTTTGTTAGTCTTTAAGGTGCTCCTAGACTCTTGCTCTTTTCTACTCCAACTACACAAGCACTCTCGAAGGGAACCACTGTAAACGGCCCTGAAAGCAGCTGAAAAGTCTAGGGAAGGGTGTCAAACATAAGGCCCAGGAGCCAGAACTGGCCCATCCAGGGCTCTTATGTGGCCCGCAAGCAAATAGTGGAAGGGAGGGAACAGGAGACTGCTGGGGGGAGTGGGCAGAGCCACTCCAATTGTGGCTTCAGCAGGTGGAAGAATCTCATCTGAGCAGTCAAGCAGTGTGGGAGCACCTGCCTATGCTACACCACTGGGTCTGGAGTCCACCCATGTGGGTTTCCTTTGCCCCCCCCCACCAAGCCTATGAGGCCTTGCAATGAGGATACACCAAGCTCAGACACTTATCAGCATTGCATGATGCCATTTATACAGTTTCACCTCAGTCTCCTGAGTACTGCTGGCAATTACATTTATGAGTAAATATGGTCCAGCCTGAATCAAAGTCACATTTATGTCAGATCCAGACTCTACGTAATCAAATGAGTTTGACACACCTGCTCTAGGAGACTTCATAGAAGCACTAGATTTCTTCTACACTAGGCTGTAAACAAGAAAAGTGTCAGTTCTAAACCCAGGCCTGAAACCAGATTCAGATAAACTAGATTCCTCAAGATGTAGGGTGGTCTGGTTGTCTGCCTTGGCTCCACCCTTTGCCTTGAAAAATGGGGAGGGGAAAAACATCAGTTTCAGCCTGGTAACTAGAAATGATGTCACCACATTGTCAGACACTCCAGGATGTGACATCATGGCATTACAAGATGCCATTTGTGTAAGTTTCCACCCCCAGTCTCCTGAGAATTGCTGGCAACTATATCTAGAGTAGTTTGGCCCTTACTGAATCAATTACATTCCGCTAAAATGGCAAATTCAGAAATTATACCAATCAGAAGAGCCGGGGGGTGATTATTTGTTAAGAAAAAAAATTATCCTAGTTCTCCATGCAACGTGCTTGAGGCAGCTTACAAAAATAAAACTTAACAAAAACATAAAACATTAAAAGCTGTTAATTAAAATCAAAGTACACTTGAATGGCGATATGATCCAAAATGTAGTGGCCAGACGATTGTCAGAGGCTGGATACAGGGATTTTATCAATCTGCTGCTGAAAAATCTGCCTTGTTTCCCTTTTCCAGGCTCAACAACTACTGGTTCCTGTACCTCTGTGTGATCAAACATTACACTTTTCTGCATACACGTAAATGGTTTTATGGGCTTACCTTAAAATGTGTAATGTGTGAAAATAGCCTTAGATAAAGGAATAGTGAAATACAAAATTAGCTGTTATTCCTCCACAAACACCTGATAATCCTACACTAAATTACTATTTTTAAAAAAATAATAATAATTGTCTGGGAAATTGGTTTGTTATATTCTGTGGCAAATTTTGCTTCGCAGTCCATCTGGAAAGACAGATTAGAATATCTTTTTTTTAAAAAAAATCTCAGAGTCTTGCTTCATGACCAGACTCTTTGGGCTGCAGGGACATTAATGAGAGAGAAATATTATGAGGTTTAGAAGCCAAGTAATCTTCACAGTTCGTTACAAAGACATAAAGTTGTTTCTGACTAAATTATATTGTAAGTCAAGCTCCTTGGAGGATGTCAGACTGAAAAAAGGTAATGTTAGAGTAATTTCCGTATCAGGAAGATATATAACAAATTAAAGTGTTCTGTTGCATGAAGAAGAGATGAAAGGGAGTAGAAGAGTTGAGACAGAAACGGCCTGTTCATTTCTAATATTTAAAGAATGAAGCAAAAAATTAAAACTACCAAGGGAGGGGGGAGGAATCTCAGCAGAAGCCATCAGTCAAAGCTTCAGATGAAGTAGGTCTCAGCATTGTTTAAGTTCAAGAATGTGTTTCCAAATCCTGATGGGATGTTTGAAGGAAATCAGAAGCCAGAGAACTGGGCCCCTTTACCTTTAACATATTGCCATTCAGATTCCTGAGGCAACTTCTCCTCGACTAAAACTGGAGGGGCCTCCCAATCCTTTTTTTTTTTTTTTACCCAGGAAACTTTATTTTTAGAACCTCAATACCCTCAATAAAGCCCACCCACTGGGTTTCTGCATGAGTCACTGCATGGGTCCCCCTGACTGGAAGGAGGCAAAACCAGAGCAGAGTGATACAGCAGTGCTATTGGCAGCCTCCTCAGAAAGTGGCTAATTCTGTTGCCTCAGGTGAGATTACAACAGAGGCTGACTGGAAGAAGAGAAAGCTATAAACAGAAATCATACAGAGACACAGCAGGCACCCACTATTTACATTAAGGCATGGAGGACAGGTCCACTCACTATCATGGGTAAATAGAAGCTCCACATTCAGAGGAAAGGTACTTGACGGCCTCACCATGGCCTAGCAGCTCGAAGGCAACTATATAGTTTCTTCTTACGGTTGACAGGTCTGGATTGGAAAATACCTGGAGACTTTGGGGGTGGATCTGGGAGAGGGCGGGGTTTGGGGAGAGGAGGGCCTCAGCATGGTCCAGTGCCACAGAGTCCACCCTTCAAAGCAGCCATTTTCTCCAGGGGAGCTGATCTCTGTCAGTGGGAGATCAGTTGTAAAAGCAGGCGATCCCCAGGCCCCACCTGGAGGCTGGGAACCCTATTTCTTCTTGTGTTTGAATGCTTACCATCAGCAGCCATCTCTTATTTGATTCTCTTAATTTTCCAAGCAGCAGCCTGGGTAGGATGGCTCCTGGCCAGCACAAGTCAGGTACAGGGCCTGGAAGAGCTGCGAGTCTGGCTGGGTCCTTCTTCCCTCCCTCCTTTGTGGGGGTGAGACCATTTTTTCCTCATAGATTGCATCTCTGTAGGTAGAATGGCTGAAGGCGCCTTGTACAGGAGTAGGGTTGCCAAGTCCCACCATATCTGCAGTGGGGGGAGTCCTGGCCTTTTCTGGGAGCTCCTTGCGTGCGCACTACGATGACATCACCTGAAAGTAACATCATCACATTGGGCATGTTGGGGGTGGGACCACTATCATTTGAGGGAAAACCATAGAGCATCTCCCTGCAACGTCACCTCCGGATGACATCATCACGGCAGGCATGTCTCCGCGATCCCGCAACTTTGGGGGTGGGGTTCCCCCGGTGGCCTGATCCAGGCTGGCAGGTAATGGACCCATCGAGCGGGGGTTTCCCCACCCCCCCAGGGGACCTGGCAACCCTATGAGCAAGTAGAATTGGACACATTTGTCTAATTCACTTGAAACTTTGAGGGACTCTAGATTAGAGGGAGGTCTATGTTCTGTTCAAATGTGATGTCATTATCTTTAAAAACAGCTGCCCCAGTAGGGTTGCCAGGTCTGGGTTGGAAAATATCTGGAGACTTTGGGAGCAGATCCAGGAGACGGTGGCATTTGGGGAGGGGAGAGGCCTCAGCATGGTACAATGCAATAGAGTCTACCCTTCAAAGCAGCCATTTTGTCCAGGGGAGCTGATCTCTGTCAGATGGAGATCAGTTGTAAAAGCAAGAGATCTTCAGGCCCTACTTGGAGGCTGGCAACCCTATGCCCCAGGCCCTCAGACAACTTCCCCCAGTGAAAATAATGATCCTGAAATGCTGAAACACTAAAGAAAACAAAACAAAAACCCACATGGATCAGTAATGTCCTCCCCCTAAATCACCAATCACAGTGGAGTCCCAACCCCCAATTCCAGATCCAAAATTATTATGATTTTTTCTCAATGTACACCCCTACTTCTGATTTTTTTTCCCCTGAAAGTGATGTCATGCCACTGGCCTAATGGCCTTTTTCCCCTCCACATTTTCCGTCAGCCACCACTTTTAGCAGTTATAGGAAACAAGCAGGGGGGCTAACAACCCTACCTCAAAGGGAGGCATGGCCACTATGCCTTACTGGTGGACTTCCTAGCATCTGGTTGCCTATTGTGGGAAATATGATCCTAGACCAGAGGGACCATTGGTCCAGCTGCCATACATCTTTTAAAACAGTCCCATTACATATTCACAAGCAGTCACCTTACTTGTACAAGCTCTTCTGTCCAGGCTGCCAGCTAGCCTAACAAAAATCCTTGCCTCCTCTAGGGTTGCCAGGTCCTTCGTGGCCACCAGCAGGGGTGGGATGGGGCAGTAGGGTTTCCAGCTCCAGGCTGGGAAATTCCTGGAGACTTGGGGGTGGAGCCTGGGGAGAACAGGGACCTCAGTGGGGCACAATACCATACAGTCCACCCTCCAAAGCATCCATTTTCTCCAGGGGAACTGACCTCAGTAGTCTGGAGATGAGCTGTAATTCCGAGGGACCCCAGGCCCCACCTGGAGGGTGGCACCCCTCCTCCTCCATTATCAGCAGCCTTATTTCAAGAAATAAACAGGATGCTTTTGCCAACATTACAATAAGCATTAACAGCTTCCAATACCTGCAAATGTAGTAGCTGCTCTCCAATGCAAAGGAACCAGTTTAAAAAGTTAACAAGCTTAATTACTTCTCTCATTTTCCTCTTCTCTTTGGCCTCTGGTAGTTGGAACATAAGAATTCTAAAGGTTGTTGTTTTAATCCCGTATCCTTTTTTAAAAAAAGTACAAGGACTTTTCTTACTTTGTTTTCAGCCTTGTAGCAATTCTGCTACTTCTAGAATCTGCCCACACTGTAATGTTTTGAAACTGTTTTTGTGTCAACTATATTTTCTTCTGCCTCTCATGCCACGTATCTGCAGTAGCTCTCTCAGACATGTTTGATGACCCTTAAATAGACCTAATTGTTCATCAGCTTTTACTTGGTGTTTTTTTTAAGACATTTGACAACACATCCAAGATCAAAACACCAAGAATTACTGGCTTTCAGTCTGAGGAAAAGAAATAACATCCCCTTTTTATGAATTTGCTGTAGGCATGGAGTCTGCTGATGTGTTTATCACTATGGCCTTCCTTACATCAGAGATTTCCCCGCTTCTGTATTCTTGAGGCTACTGTGTTCTCAAGATGGTAGGATGGGGAGAGCGGTAGGGCAGAAGGTTGCCAATAGCCTGGAGAAGAAGAAAAACAATGCCGCTTTAACAGAGGTTTAATGTGTGGAAATGGGCAGTTGAAACTTTTCATGGCATGGAGGTAAATAATATCACCTGGTAAAGAACATCCCATAAGCCTCTTTGAAAGGAGCAGGATCATTTTTCTCCAGGCTGTTGGCAATCTTAGGGGGGAACATCTATTTTGCCACCCTACTTGATCCCCTCAATGAAACTGAGCAAGTGTTCTACCCCCAACCTGTAAACCAAACTTGGAGCCAAAATAAAACTGCTTCAAGGGCCTGGGCCTAAAAGCTGCCAATTGAACATTCCCACCTTACATGAATTTCAAAAGGAGGACTGATATTGTTCAGCCTGCCAGTTTGGTGTAGTGGTTAAGATCACGGACTCTAATCTGGGAGAACCGGGTTTGATTCCCCAGTCCTCCGCATGTAGCTGCTGGTGTGAACTTGGGTCATTTGAAGGTTCTCTCGAAGCTGTTCTCTCAAGGGCAGTTCTCAAAAGAGCTTTCTCAGTCCCACCTACCTCACAGGGTGTCTGTTGTGGGGAGGGGAAGGGAAGGGAAAGGGACTATAAACTGCTCTGAGACTCCTTCAGGTAGTGAAAGGCAGGGTATAAATCCAATCTCCTCCTCCTCCTAAAATCCTCTTCTCAACCCCTCTTTTCCACATACACACTGCAGGGGTGAGTGGGGCTGCCAGATCTGAGTTGGGAAATTAAGAATAGAAGAAGAACAGAAGAACATGTTGGATCAGGGCAATGATTCATCCAATAGAACACTCTGTGTCACACAGTGGCCAAAACCCAGATGCCATCACAAGGTCCACCAGCAGGGCCAGAACTCCAGAAGCCCTCCACCTATTGCCCCCCTTCAAGCACCAAGAATACAGAGCATCACTGCCCCAGACATAGTGTTCCATCTATACTTTGTGGCTAATAGCCACTGATGGACCTCTGCTCCATATGTTTATCCAGTCCCCTCTGGAAGCTGTCTGTGCTTGTAGCCGCCATCACTTCTTGCAGCAGTGAATTCCACATGTTAATTACTCTTTGGATGAAGAAGTACTTTCTGTTGAATCCCTGGGGATTTGGAGGTGGAGCCTGGGGAGGGTAGAGTTTGGGGAGGGAAGGGACCTTAAGAGAGCATCATGCATAGAGTCCACCTTCCAAAGCTGTCATTTCCTCTCAGGGAACTGATCTGTGTCGTATGGAGATGAGTTGTGAATCCAGGAGATTTCCAGCCCCCCCCCCCCGAGGCTGGCAACCTTAAGCAGGTGTTGACCAGAGATGAGTCTTCTGCAATGATGACACCTTGCTTTTGGAATGCCACTCTCCTACAGGTTCACCTGGTGCCTACCTGACAGCCTTTTAACATGCCAGCACAAAGCATTATTTTTTTATCTAGGGGTTTTATCGCTTTTAACTTGAGTGAGGTTGAGGGACAGGAAGCCCCCCCCCCTTACCAGATAAGCAGTAACCCCTAGCTGTAAGCTGCTTTAAGCAGGTCTTTGGAGGGGTAGCATATACATTATCCAAATAAGTAAGTAAACCAGACAAAAAGGTAATTTCCACTGAGATAGCACCCTTGTGTCTGGACTGGACCGGAGAGCCTCAAGCTCACATCATTGTGGTGGGTGGAGGACTCAGATCACTGAATGCTCCTACATTTATTTTTTATTTTTTAAAACCCTGCATATACAAACTTAGCATTTCAGGAAGAAAGTAGGCTGGGAAGATTGGGGGGAAGCACTCAGTGACGTGAGCCCCCATCTGCAGCCTGAGGTAGTAGAGCACAGATACCTCTGTCTGTGAAAGCACCCCATAGCTTTCTATGATTGCCCAAAGCTTGCGCAACTGGAGCCCCGCTTCACTGAAAGTGACATCATCATGTGGAGGTGATGCTACAGCATTTGCTCAAAATTCTATGGTTTAACCACAGAGTTTGGGGCAAATGCTAGTCTGTTGCCAGAAGAGATTATGTCACTTTTGAGTCATGCCAGAAGTGACATCATAGTGCTGGTGAAACACCAGTGTCCTCCTATTTCCCCCCACCACCACTTAGCTGAATGGTGGCAAGCAGAGCTGGCATGGGGTGGGAGAACTGGTCTCCCTACACCTTTCCTAGCAGACATTTGCAACAGAGCAGTGAAGAGATCCAATTACAGTTGCCACCCCAGCTTGGGAAATTCTTGGAGATTTGAAGGTGGTTACTGGAAGGGAGCTCAGTGGGGATGTGATGTGATGCCATCGAGTTTTACTTTCCAAAGCTACCATTTCCTCCAGTGAAACTGATATCTGTCCTCTGGAGATCTGTAACAATTCTAAGAGAACTCCAGGCCCCACCTGGAGGTTGGGAACTCTGGCAACATGCTGTATGATAAGTCACTGATATGAGTAGTTCACCACGTGGTAGTAAGCAACAGGAAGCATGATTTAAAGCACCAGAAAATGAACTCTTTCTTGTAAATCACTGTAAAAGCTGTGAAGGACTGTAATCACTTGAACTTCAATTACTCTTAACAGACATGTTGACTCTCTAATATGAAGTTTATATAATCAAAAGGAATCAGATAGGCATGAAATGATACCTGATACCCCTCTCCTCACAATAAAGAGCGAGGAGAATGGCCAGGCTACAACTAGAGTTTTCGGAAATACAACAGGGCTTCAACCACCATTTTTGAGCTAGCTCCAGGGCTTTGGAGGGAAGGGCTGGGCACAGAGTCTGCGACTTTGGCTCAAAGTTGCACATTTTGAGGCTCATTTTTAGGTCTTCATGAGTAGGGTTGGGCAGGAACTGGCTCATGAGCCAAAATTCAGGCCAAACTTGGGCCAGTTCGGGGCTCGGGAATTGATGTTTGGGGCAGATGAACTCCCTGAACATTTCCCAAACTTTGGTCTGTTCGGTTCTGCCCTTGAGGGCTGTTCGGTCTCTCTCCATGGGCTCAGCTGTCTTGGGCCCCTTCATGCCACCCCTTTAAATGAGCTGTGGGAGGAAACCCAAGACAGTTGGGCCAGCAGAAGGGGGGAGATGAAACACCCCCCGGGAGGCACTTCAACCCCATATTTAACCCAGTGATTCTGGAGCTCAGCTGTTGAGTTTAAATGGCTTGCAGCGATTTAACCCTTCAGTTTTGCTCCCTCCTGCTTTGAATGGGGAGAACAAAAGCAGAGGGTTAAATGAAGCCCCTTCTTGGACAATCCCACAGCCAGGAAAAAGGGGGAAGGGAAACCTCTTCCCTGGCTACCCCTCCCCCTTTTTCCTGGCCATGGCTCACCACAACCAGGAGAAAGGGAGAAGGGAACCCCCTTTCTGGGCAATCCTTTCTCCTGGCCGCAGCTTGTCATGGGCAGGAGAAAGAGAGAAGGGAAGCCCCTTTCCAGGGTATCCCCCTCCCTTTCTCCTGGCTGCAGGTCACCGTGGCCAGGGGGAAGGGGGAAGGGAAGCCTTTTTTTGGTCCGTGCCCATCCCTGTTCAGGACAGCAGCTTGAAAGCTCAGGGTGTTCCATTAACCCACACGCTTTAAGGCTTCCTTCAAGACTCCTGTGTACATCTGCATGTAGTAACTATTGTGCCAGTAGGCTTGAGATCAGACACAATAATCTGGCACTAAGAGCTGGACTACATCTTATGTTAGCTCATAGTTATCTTAAATTTTCTTTTTAAAAAAAAATAGTTTCTGCAGTAAATTCTCCATCTTTCCAAAGCCACATGGTTGTGACTATACTAATTCACTCATACAATGGGATATAGTGGAAGAGCTGCCTTGCTGTTACTATTCATTGTTACCCCATGAGCCTCTGGGATGGGGATGCTAGGCACCTCGCAGCCTTCTCTGGACAAGATGCCAGCCAGCAGTCTTCCACTAGGTATGCTACTTAACACCTCTTCCCCTCTTCTCCTTATTCATACGCACTCACACACCTCATGTACTTGCCTGGGATCAGTGCCAGAAGGGCTAACAGGAGCCAGAAATAGCTGCTGCCCTCATAGGGTTGCAAACTCCAGCTTGGGAAATTCTTGGAGATTTGGGGAGAGAGCTCAGCAGGGATGTGATGGGAATCAAGGACTGTCATTGTGTCCTAGACTCTATAGTATACCATAGAGTCTGACCTCTGAAGCTGCCATTTCCTCCAAGGGAACTGATCTCTGGAGATTGGTTGAGAACTCCAGGCTCCACCTTAAGGTTGGTAACTCCACTGCTTTGCTCCCTCCAACACCTCTCCAATCAGGAAATGGGAAATTGCTCCAGAGGTCCCCTCAACAATTCTTGACGGGACATGTCTTTGGTTTTCAAAGGCATCGCCGTGTTTGTCTCTGGTAGCAAAATAAAACAAAACACCAGGGGCACCATAAAGACTAACAACACTTATTTCAATATGAGCTTTCATGAGTCACCGCTCACTTCTTAAGATAAGTGGAAATTAAACTGGGGATGCCACTTTAAGGAGAAGATTACAAAACAGGTGGGGAGGGAGTTAAGCCTGACAACCCCAGTAGTGAGGTTCTGCTGTTGAATGTTATATAAGGCCAGAGCACCGGTGTGGCAGAAAAAGGAGCTCTTCTTCCCATCAGGCTAAGAAGCCCATCAGTTATTCAGACCTGAATAGTGAGAGGTATGCCATGCATGCAGAACACTTTATCATTTTTAAAATTAAAGAGCTGATCTTCATGAGACATGACATGGGCTTAGATCTTGGAACAATTGTGATCATCTTCTGCGATTTTGATTTCAGAGCTTAAACTGCTTAGCAATGAGTCTGGGTATGAAAGAGACTACAAATGAATGTGTTCAATGTGGGGAGCAGGGCATTAAAGCCGGTACTTAGGCTTGGATCTTAATTAGCGCAAGTGGAGTCACACTATTTCCATGCCTTCCCTTCTCACTGCATCCTTCTGCTCCAAGGCTACACAAGACTTGGGGCTGCAGACATGAGAGGGGGTCCATCCACTATGGCCAAGAGCCACCATGGGCCCCCCTGACAAAAATCCCATCTGGTCCTGCCCCCATGATGACCCTGATCCAAAACAAATATCATAACACAACAAATCACTTGGCTTTCTGTCACTGTGAACAGAGTAATATTTGTTCATTAGGTAGGAAATACTAAAGGAAAAGGAACAGGATTGTTAAAGAACCTATTTTACTCCACATCATATGGTAGTTTGTAAGCATCTATTCTTATATAGCTTATAACTCTATTTAAGTATTCATACTTGTGTAGAAGAAGCATGGGCTGACCTTGTTCCAGCCAAGCTGTTCCTGCCAAAAATACCCTTTTCTTTTTATTACAGATTCTCAAATCTCCCCTGTTCTCTTTGTATCGGCCCTGAGGATTCTCTATATCAGCTACTCAGTGTGCACACCCTTGTCTCTCAATATTTCTCTGTTTTGCCTTGTGTCTGATTTTTTTAATTTTATATTTGCCTAACACACATATATATATATCTACCAATATAGGATACACATCTCGTTCTAATTTCACCTTTTCACTACTTTGCTAGATATTTGAGAAATATTAATTTCACACACACACATGGTTCATATGAACAGAGGTTTTCTGCTGTCAGATATGCTATAACTCCCCAGCCAGGGGAGGGATGAGAAGGAATGAGTCTGGGAAGGAGGGGCAAACACAGAAAAATTAGATGGAGGGGGGAGAAATTAAGGCATACCAGGTTGGTTGATGGGCTCGGCAATATCTTGTAATAGGTAAATGTTAGCTCCAGCCTCATAGTTTGCAGCCACAGAAAGTTTTCTAAAGAAAAAAGCTGCTAAAAAAGGGTGGCAAACAGCACCAGTAAGTCATACCCAGTGTTCCCTCTAAGCTGAGTTGGTGTGAGCTAGTTCATGGTTTGTCAGCCTCCGACTCACACATTTTTGTCTTAGCTCAGGAAGGGATGGCTCCAGAGCAGACTGATTTATGCAGTAGCCAAATCGCTCACTCACAACTCTAATGACAGTAGCTCACAAAGTAGAATTTTTGCTCACAAGACTCCATGGCTTAGAGGGAGCATTGTTTGTTTGCTCTGTTCTGCCTTGCCTACATCACTAGTGGCTGAAGCGCAGAACTGCACTAAAAGTATAATCAATGGAAGTGTGTTGAAGTATTCCAACTTCATTGGGCCCTCCTGATTTGTGCCCTGGGAATTTTGTACCATCCAGTTCCCCCTGTCAGCAACCCAGGCACCATCAGCAGTGGTGTGATCGGGGTTATGAAATCGGTAAATTATGGCACCTTAGGCTTTGCGAAACTTGTTGTCTCGTAGCTCTTGATTTTAACAGTTTAAATTATTATGTTATCTGTTTTTAACCTGCTGTACCTGCCCTGAGCCCACCTCACAGGAAGGGAGGTACAAGAACAAATAATAATAACAATAACAACAACAACAAGGATCTGGGATACCCAGGTTTGAAGCCCCACACTCCCACGGAAACTTGCTGAGCAAGCTTGGGACAGGCAAACTCTCTCGATGTAGCCTACCTTACAGGGTTGTTGTCGCATGGATAAAGTATAGGAGGCAATAACAGTATTATAAGCTGCTCTGAGTCCCCATTGGGAAGAAAAGTAGGGTATAAATACCAATAGTGAATAAATAAGACCCTGTTCAGAGAAGTTACAGGGTCTGACTTGAATTATGACCTGTTGGGACTAAAGAGTTCCAGAATCCAAGAATAAGTGCAAGACATCCCTCATTTTAATATACAACAAAAGGCTGGTGCAGAGGATTCAATGCCCCCTCCCTGCATTGTTTCTCAGGTCCAGTACCTTGTCTAACCCATTCTTTGTCATGAAGTCTGTGCCGTAATACGTAACAGCATCTGTGATATCCAGAGACCAGCTCTTGCCAATTAATTGTCATTGTCACATTTTCATCTTCCTGGGAATTGGAAGGTCGTTCAAACAATGAGATCAGGGCAGTGTTGAAGACAATTGCTTGAACCTGGGAGGGAAAGAATTAATAATTTTTTTTGAAAGCTGTATTTTTTTTTTACCACTCTCGACATTTCAAAGCAACCTATTACTGAAGGCAATAGCCGGACTATCGTACAAAGCCTCTACTTTGTTATAAATTCATAACGTGCAGGCATTTAAATTTCATAGCTACCGCGATGGCTATTTTCATTAATGAGGCTGCCGGGATTTGCTTAGGAAGGGACAATGGACATCGGTTAAATAGGTATAGCTTGGCAATATGTATAGCTTGGCAAGGGTATGAATTTGACAAAGAGGAGGATGACCCAATCTAAAGGGAAATGAAGGGAGCAAAACCTTGGACAGCTAGAAAGAGTTTTGTGGAATTCATGAATATGAATCGGAGAAGTGAGATGCAATAGACTTTTTTATTTCAACGGGGAAGAAACCTCACCCAAGCCAGACTTCTGAGGGCCAAATGACAAAGGACACACACAGGAGATCTGGAAGAGCATCTCCTAATATGTTCATTTCTGAAAGAAATGGCCACAGCTGGATCTAAATTAAAGCAAAGCCACAGCAGAGATAGAACATGGATTAATCTCCCCATCACAACACACTGTTTTTCCTGGCTAAGTATCCACCCAAACTATTAACCCCACAATGGGAAAATACAGTCTGTTGGATTCTATGAATGATGGGCTACTGGCATTTGTGTTCTGCATCCCCCACATGTACACATTCAGTAGCATCCCGAAATCTCAGAAAAGCTGGTGCTTGAAGTCAAGGGCTGCCCATGGACATAAACTAAGGCACAAGGGGAATCGGTGATAATCTCCCCATTTTCCTCTTTCAGAGATTGAGCCTTTTGGATTAGCAGAAACTTCCACCAATGGAAGAAAGAGGAAAGGTGTTGAATTCCTCTTCCATATATCCTCATGTGTCCTATATTATTTCATTCATAGCATCAACTTTTCAGATATCTCAGGAGGCTTCTGGGAGAAGGAAGAGGTGCAATAGGTCCATGTCCACAAGCCGCTTTCTGATCATGATTAATAGGACCCAACCTACTGTGTTTTCCCACTATGCTGGGGTTAATATTCTAAGTGGAGATTTAGCATGCTGTGTCCTACGACTCCTTCCACTTCAAAATCTCTCCAGACCTGCACTTCTGAGGGCCAAGAGATAGACAAAATAGAAATTTTTCATTTCTAAGAAAAGCAGACAGAAGGAGTTCTGAGTTAGATCAACACTACAGTGTTGTTGTGGAAGGGACATTTCTGCTCACACAAGATTTCTGCCGATTCCCACTCCCTCTTCAATCCCCCCCAAACTGTTCCTAAGGCTCTGCTGATATTCCCTCCACTGCCAGCTGCATTTGAAGAAGCACAGCAGGCTATAACAGGGAAGGGAAAGTGGGAAGGTTCCATTCTGCAAACACAGTGCTGGATCTTAGTAGGGAGAGAGAATTTAGATTGAGAAAATGGTGGGGTAGAAGGTTAACAGCTTCTGCTCCCACTAATTATCAATAATAATCAATAATATTGTGTGGCATTGTGTGTAGAATAGCCAGGAGATCCTAAGATTGTCCGGCACCCAGTAGTTCTAGCTGTTTAAGCATTATGCACCACTAGGTGGTGAGCAAGGCTTATTTTTAAGGCAAGAAACATGTCAGTGGTGGTTTGCCATTGCCTGGCTCTGCATCGCAGCCCTGGTATTCCTTGGAAGTCGTCCTTCCAAATACTAGCCAGAGCTGACCCTGCTTAGCTTCCGAGATCTGACAGGATCAGGCTGGCCTGGGCTATCCAGGTCAGGGCACTACTGCTGCTCCGTTCCAATTTGGAGCCCTTCATGACTGCTTTCAAGTTAGCATAAAAAGTCAGGAGGCCTGATCAATGATTTCCCACATCCCTTTCAAGTTTGAAAATGTGTTCCACAATATACATAAGAAAATGGCTTGTTTTGATTCAGACCATTCCCTCTGAGTCGGTATTGTCTCCTTTGAATGGCAATAGTTCTCCAAGCCCTCTGATCTGGGATCTTTTTAGTTGAAAGGACTGGCGTTCAAATGCTTGCAAACCGCATTCTCTACCACTGAGCAATGATTGCTTTGGTAATGATGACTAGCATGTCCTTAAAATTTTCTGGGTCCTTCTCAAAGGAAAAGTATTGAAAAATTTGCCCGCTCTGCCGTGGCCCCAATCCAAACTGATATGCCCTGAGGCTCTTTCAGGCTTTAAAAAAACACCTAGAAGATCCTTGTAATAAGTTTCTTGCATTGTGTTTTACTTTTTGTCTGAACTGGATCGCTGAAATTTTGTGCAGAATTTTTTATTCCCCAGCTTATCCAAGGCTTGTACAATGGAATGCTTCATCACTGTATACTTAGCTGCCTCAGTGGAGCAAAGAGACAGAGTTCAAGCCCTGCAGTACTTCTTCTTTTTTAGTGGAAGGGCCATTTTAGATTCAGTCCCCAGGATCTCCATGTAGAGCTGAGATCCAACCTTGGTGAGTAGGGTTGTCAGCTCTGAGTTGTGGAATACCTGGAGATTTGGAGGAGTGAAGCCTGGAAAGGGCAGAGTTCGGGGAGGGGAGGGGAGGGACCCCAGCAGGCTACAATGCCATAGAGTCAATCCTCCAAAGCAGCCATTTTCTCCAGGGGAACTGGAGATCAGTTGTAAAAGTGGGAGATCTCCAATCCTATTGGTGAGCCTGGTGGCACTTTTGGAATGTTGACAACAGGAAGTGGGTACCATCACAATATGTAGCCGGAGTGAGTCACAAAATGGCTACCATAAAGTGCTGGGGCTGAGAGATAACAAGTGTAGCCTCCTCCTATGATGAAAGCAGCCACTTCCAAAGTAGTGCTCCCTGGAAATGCAAAGGTGATGCCTCCTGGATTTTTCTGAAGCTCCTCTCTGTGGAGGAAAGCCAGGAGTGGCTGTTTGCTTTGGGGGAGAAGTAAATGGGTGCCAGGAAACCCACCAGCAGACACCATGGGTGCCATGTTGGGCATTATTCATATAAATGATTTCAAGGAGCAGATGTTAGGAAAGACCAGCCTCTGGAGAGTCACTGCAGTGAAAGAAGACTAATCTAACTTGGCATGAAGTATTGCTAGATTTTGTGCTGTACTTGCCTGCCCACAGACATCCCCCAGAGTCAAAATGGCTTCATTTCCATCATGAGGATTATACCAATAGTTCATGCATATCACTGTTCCTTCCAGGCCTTGAAGTCTGTACTGACAAGAGAACCCCTGCTTGGAATTCAGCTCAGCAAAGTAAACCTCTTTGCTTGTAAATGCAACAGCTACCTACAAGAATGAAAGAAAGTTAATGTGGGGGGAAAGGGGGAGAGCTCCTCCAACCTAAGTCACCCAAAGGTTTCTAAAAAGGCTTGTCCATTTTCCCATGTTGCCACGTCTCTCTCAGATCCCGTAGTATAACATCAACACAACAAACACTGTATTTTTAATAATATTTATGCAAAACTGACAGGCATCCAACTTATTAGTATGATTGGCTTAATTAATAGTGCCTTGCTGTATCTCATTCTTCCCATGCTGTGTTGGTCAGAACTCAGGTGTTAGGACAGTGACTTCTACGTAGTTGTGAAGATTCTGGAGCCCTACACAACTGTCAGATGTAGTATGGGCTGGATCAGACAATCCTCAAGCACATTTCCTCCTTTTCTTAGGATGGTGTCATGGCCCATTTATTGGGAGAGGGAAGAAGACGGAATGCCATATTTGTTTTCCCTTTGATGATCATGGACACATCCAACATTGATGACTTTTCAGATCTACTGCATCCCCTCTTGTAACACACTAGTAATCCCCATGGCACTATACATTTTGGAAATTACTGCACCTTTGGGCTGACACAGGAGCAAGGCACCAGTAAAGTGAAGAAAGAGAAAGGTAGTTCATGGGATTCCAAATAAGGATCCATATCTTCCTAGTCAATATGTGTAGAGAAGCAACTGCAGAATAATTTTTTTTACCTTCTTCCCCCCCTACCCTACAGCCTACTGTGAACCCCAGAATCAGGCCCCTAGAGGATGGTGGATCCCTGGGAACAGCATGGGGGTGAAGTGGGGGTCTGTGTATGTGTGTGTATGTGTGTAAAGTGCTGTCAAGTCATAGCTGACTTATGGTGACTCCAGCAAGGGGCCTTCAAGGCAAGTCAGAAGCAGAGATGGTTTGCCATTGCCTTGAAGTTGGGGTCTACATGGGGAAAATATTAGCAAAAATTACTGCCCCATTTTTCTGCTGTGCCTTCTTCCAGTGGAAATCACCTAAGCCAAGCTGTGGAAAGTTCTTCTAAAATTTCAACAGCACTATCCTACTATCATCAGTACATCTACACACCTTGTTAACATTTGGTAGTGCGACAAGAGAAGTCACCCAGAGGTCTTTTGGTTTGACAGCTTCTGTAGTGATCTGAAGAGTCTTCTGTAACGTTAAACTGTCTGACCAGATGCCAAGCAATCCACTCCTACTCACAGTCAGGTAGTCACCAAGGCTTTTCAAAAATGTTATGTTTTCAACAGTGTCTTTATGGATTGGTGGGATCAGACGGAGATCCTTCCACTGGGGGATGACTGATAACTTGGTTCGTTCATCTCTTTCATACAGCTCAAGGAGCACAAAGGAGGTCAGTTTGTCCCAGCTGATAAGACCATCTCGGGCCAAATCTATCTTGTCAAACAGGTCACCATATTCTTCTTTGGTGCCTTGCCTAACCACTGTAGACATTTTCTCCATGAATTCTTCTCTAGTCATACCAATGTTCTCATTTAACTCTGGGGACTTGAAAGAAGAAAGCTGTGAAAACATAACAGTCCACAAACTTGCTTCAAGTTTCATTTTCACCTCTGTCACTCAGCAACTCTCAGCTGAATGTATGAACTACCTTCATCTCTTCATGTCTGAGGTAACCTGAAAGCTCTGTGGTGGTTGCTCCCTAGGGAAAAACCAATGGCTGATAATACATGCACCATGTAACAAACATATTTTTACCTCACTGTGCCTCCAAAGAGCAGAAATAGAGTGCATAGACCTCCCTCCATTTTATCTTCACTACAATCTTGAGAATGAGCCTCGAAACTTGAGTCTCAGGGCCAGAGTCCGAGACCGGACAATCCTAGGCCATATCCCCTTACTTTTGCAGGAAAAGGAATGCATGAAATCATAATGGCATGTATCCTACCACTGCAGGAGCAAAGTCTGAAGCCATCCTCCAACTTAAGTGGCACTACCTCCAAAAGAAGAACCACCCAAAGTTGAGGAAAAGCACCTTAGACTGGAGGGACTTCCTCCATCCTAAAATAGGATACATGATGTCATTGTTTTGGAGGTAAAGGAAGAGTAACATTAAGACAAATTCTCTTAATTCCCCTTTACCCATTTTTCCCTTGAAATCTAGCAGTCCATTTATTTTCCTTATTTTAGGAATCCGAAGAAGAAGAAGAAGAAGAAGAGATTGGATTTACACTCCACCTTTCACTACCCAAAGGTGTCTCAGAGCGGCTTACAAACTCCCTTCGCCTCCCCTCCCCATAACAGTCACCCTGTGAGGTAGGTGGGGCTTGAGAGAGCTCTTGACAGAAACTGCTCTTTTCCAAGAACAGCTCTTATCAGAACTACGGCTTACCCAAGGTCATCCAGCCAGGTGCAAGTGGAGGAGTGGGGAATCAAACCCAGTTCTCCCAGATTAGAGTCCGTGCACTTAACCACTACACCAAACTAGCTCTGAAGTCAGTTGCTAATCAATTCTGTTCTAATTTAAAATATGTTTGAATAGAGGAGGGGCAGGAAGAAAAGTTCCAGAAAATTGTCAGAATTTCACTCTATAGAATTGATGCTCAGAAGCAAGTAATGTTTTTCCAAGCCTTCCTGTCTTCCTGCTAGAGACCATCACCCTCTGTTTCGTAACATAAAACAACCGCAAGGGCTGAAGTCACAAAAGAGGTGCATTGATTTTTCTACAAAAAGAAATGACAAAGGAACCCCTCTTTTAAAAGAGAATGAAAGTGAGAAAGAAGAATCAATGGCTATATAAAACATATAACAACACTAATAACAACACTAATGGGGAGCAGTCTGGAACTGAAGGAAGAGCCGGGGAACACAACTTTCTGGCCAGGAGAATTGCAGGAAGGTGTGTATCTCTGTAATGCAGGGGATGGGGTAAAACATCCAGATGAGGAATAAATGGTGGGAGATCATCAGTGTGGACTTGCGCAATTTTCTGTAGGTGAGACAGACAGGTCACTGAGTGAGTTTCAGGGCTGAATGGGAATATGAACCAAACTCTCCTCATTTCTAGTCCGACACTCTAACTACTGTACCACATCTGAGAAATCACGTGAGCACTCCAAAAAGCACCTGGATTTCAATATGATCGCTTGACTCTCTTGTTTTAGTTATACCTTAGGTAAAGGTAAAGATATCCCTTGCTTGAAAGCCAGTCAAATCTGACTCTAGGGATGCGGTGCGCATCTCTGTTTCCAAGCCGAATGTCCAGAGACATTTCCATGGTCATGTGGCCAGCATGACTAGATGCCAAGGCGCATGGAATGCTGTTACCTTCCCACCAAAGTGGTACCTATTTATCTACTTGCAATTTCTTGCTTTCAAACTGCTAGGTTGGCAGGAGCTGAGACCAGAGATGGGAACTCACTCTATCATGCGGCACTCAGGTCTCGAACTGCTGAACTATCGACCTTCCGGTCTGCAGTTCAGCATCTTAACCACTTGAGCCACTGCTCAAGACTCTTAAGCCAGATCACTGGAAGTTTCACTGCATTTTCAAAAGTACAGAGATGGCTAGAACAAAGCAAAGCATGTTGCTAGATGACTCAAATAAGCCCTGTGAAATGTAAGTAGTGCTATTACTGAGAGCTATTAGTGAGAGCCAGTTTGGTGTAGTGTTTAGAAGTATGGACTCTAATCTGGGAGAACCAGTTTTGATTCCCCACTCCTCCACATGCAACTGCTGGTGTGACCTTGGGTCAGTCATAAGACCTGACACAGCTGTTCTTGAAAAAGAGCAGTTTCTGTCAGAGCTCTCTCAGTCCCACCGACCTCACAGGGTGTCTGTTGTGGGGAGGGGAAGGGAAAGGAGTTTGTAAGCCACTCTGAGACTACCTCAGTGAAGGGTGGGGTATAAATCCAATCTCTTCTTCTTCTAAAGCAGAACTCTAAAAAACTCTGGCATAACCATTGATGGTTTCTGTGCTGTGCTGTGCTCTGGTTCTCATCCTAAATGAGTAATGGAAAGTCAGTCATTTTGAATAGGAATTTAGAGTAGATGTCAATGGGACTGACTTGCTAATAGGCAGAAGCAACTAAGAGTCTATGTACACATTCATCTATTTGAATTTTATCCTGCCCCTTCCTCCAACAAATACAGCATCACATATGTGGCTCTCGCCATTTTATCTAGATAACAGTATGGGTCAGACTGAGTTACTGATTGATCCAAGATCTCCAGTGAACTCTATGGGCTTTGGGACTTGGTATCTCCAGACCTAGTTTAACACTCTAACATCAACACCACACTGGTTTTTGTGTTCAAGATCAAGGGTTTTTTCCCCTGAAATATGCTTATCATTATCCATACAGACTGATGTTATGCTCATTTATTCAGAACTAAGCTCAACTTATTCCAAAGTAAGTGTGGACAGGATTGTAAATTCCCTCAAAAAGCACTACCCTCCAGACACACAAACGAAAAAGTGTGAGTTAAACATTGCTCACAATGGTTTGGATCACACCAGGTTTTCAGCTGGTGCAACGAAGAAGGGGTGTTTTTTTAGCTCCCAAAAGGTCCAGAGATTGTGAGACCCATGTGGGCAAAGAGCCATGCAGAATGGGGCAGGAAGCATTTTCTTATGGTTGTTACAGAAACAAAAACCTCAGGGTGCATAAAACATGGATTCCAATGTCTCTAGAATAATGTACCAAATATAGGAAACAAACACAAGGAACCTGAAAGTCCTAATACAGGAAGGGGACTATGACCTAATAGGCATTACTGAAACTTGGTGGGATGACACTCACAGTTGGAATATTAGGATTGAGTGGTCCAACTTATTTAAAAGGGACAGACAAATAAGGAAGGGTGGAGGAGCTGCATTATATGTAAAGGAGGTATATATGTTTGAGGAAATATGTGAAACAAGGGGATCTGCTCTCTTGGACTTGATTCTCACCAACAGGGAAAAACTGGTTGATGAACTGAAAATAGTGGGCACCCTGGGTAGTAGTGACCATGTAATTTTGGAGTTTACAATCTTGGGGAAGGTAAAGCTGTTTGTAGTCAAACATATAGGTTGGTCTTCAGGAAAGCAAATTTTGACAAATTTAAAGTTATGCTGGGTCAGAAATACTTAAGGAGAAGGGAGTTCAAGAGGGCAGAGAGTTTCTTAAAAGTGAAATATTGAAGGCACAATCACAAACAATTCCTATGAGAAGGAAAAAATGGGAGAAGCCTAAAGAAGCCAAGGTGGCTCCATAAACAACCTTCTAAATACTTTAGAAATAAAAAGGCTCATTTAGAAAGTGTAAGGCGGGCCTTATAAACAAGGATGAATATAAACAAATAAGCAGTGCTTGTAGAGAGACAATTAGGAAAGCTAAAGCTCAGTATGAGTGCAGACTATCAAGAGGTGCTAAAAACAACAAAAAAGGGTTCTTTTCTTATGTTCAAAGTAGGAAAAAGAGGAAGGACATGGTAGGCCCATTGCGGGGACAGGAAAATGAAATTGTACCAGGTGATGAAGAGAGGGCAGAACTGCTCAATTCCTACTTTTCCTCAGTCTTCTCTTGTGAGGGAAAAGGTTCTCAACATGGCAAAAACAGAACACATGATGAGGGAAGGGACTTGCAGCCTAGGATCAGCATAAGGGTAGTACATAAACACCTAGTTTCTTTAAATGAAATTAAGTCCTCGGGGCCAGATGAACTGATCCAAAGGTCCTAAAAGAATTTGCAGATATAATTTCTGAGCCTCTGTCCATTATTTTTGAGAATTCTTGGAGAACAGGTGAGGTGCCAGAAGACTGGAGACAGGGAAATGTTGTCCCGATCTTCAAGAAAGGGGAAAAGGAGGATCCAGGTAACTATTGACCTGTCAGCTTGACATCTATAACTGGGAAAGTTTTAGAACAAATCACCAAACAGATAGTCCTTGAGCATTTAGAAAGGATGGCTGTGATTACTAAGAGCCAGCATGGCTTTCTCAAGAACAAGTCATGTCAGACTAACCTTATCTCTTTTTCTGAGAAAGTTATTACCTAGCTAGATCAGGGGAATGCTGTGGACATAATTTATTGTGATTTCAGTAAGGCTTTTGATAAGGTTCCACATAATATTCTTGTTGATAAATTGGTAAAATGTGGTTTGGATCCTATGACTCTTAGGTGGATCTGTAACTGGTTGACAGATTACACCCAAAGAGTGCTTGTGAATGGTTCCTCATCCTCTTGAAGAGGAGTGACAAGTGGAGTGCCTCAAGGATCTGTCCTGGGACCTGTTTTGTTCAACTTCTTTATCAATGATTTGGATGAGGGAATAGAGGGAATGCTTATTAAATTTGCAGATCATACTAAACTGGGAGGGGTAGCAAATATGGTAGAAGATAGTCAGGATACAGGATGATCTTGACAGGCTGGAAAACTGGGCTAAAACAAATAAAATGAATGTCAATAGAGATAAATATAAAGTTCTGCATTTAGATAGAAAAAATCAAATACATCATTATAGGATGGGGGAGACTTGCCTTGGCAGTAGTATGTGCGAAAAGGATCTAGGGGTCTTAGTAGACCATACACTGAACATGAGTCAGCAGCATGATGTGGTAGCTAAAAAGGCAAATGCACTTTTGGGCTGTATCAAGAGAAGTATAGTGTCCAGATCATGGGAATTGATGGTATGACTTTACTCTGCTCTGGTTAGACCTCACCTAGAGTATTGTGTTCAGTTTTGCGAACCACAATTTAAGAAGGATATAGGCAAGCTGGAACATGTCCAGAGGAGGGCAACGAAGATGGTGAGGGGTCTGGAGACCAAGTCCTGTGACGAAAGGTTGAAGGAGCTGAGTATGTTTAGCCTGGAGAAGAGATGACTGAGAGGTGATATGATATCCACCTTCAAGTACTTAAAGGGCTGTCATATAGAGGATGGTACAGAGTTGTTTTCTGTTGCCTCAGAAGGTCGGACCAGAACCAACAGGTCGAAATTAAATCAGAAGAGTTTTCAGCTAAATATTAGGAAGAACTTCCTGACAGTTAGAACAGTTCCTCAGTGGAACAGGCTTCCTCGGGAGGTGGTGGGCTCTCCTTCTTTGGAGGTCTTCAAACAGAGGCTAGATGGCCATCTGACAGCAATGCTGATTCTGTGAACTTATATAATAGTGAAACACACAGTATATTAGTGAACACAAAGAAATTAACTGTGCATGGTGTCAATACCAATTTCAAAAATCAATAAATAATAATAAACAAATAATTCATGTATAGACAAATAAATAAACCATTTATACAATTTCCAAATCCTAAGCAAAATTTTTCATACAATACACAATTCATAATCAGGGCATAAATGATTTAACATGTCCTGCATGTGGCTCACAAAGTCCGAAACACTTCAAAGTGCTCGGCCCCTCCTAATGAGCGGTATGCTTCACAGTGTAAAGGGAGAAAACAAGCTTCCAGAAGGTATCTACTCCAACAGTTCCAAAAGAGGAACACTTGAATGGTTCCAAAAAAGAACTACAGGATTGCCGGCTTTCTCAATATGCTCCACATTTCACCAATATGGCTTTATCAAGTTGGAACCAATAACTTGAAGGATATCACTGAAAAAGAGTCTCAGCGTATTCAGTTCAAAAAAATCATTTTCAAAGTGGGCTATGCCTGCACAACACTCAATATTCTCACGGTGCCAAGGGGGAGGTATTTGTGAATTTCTTGCATTGTGCAGGGGGTTGGGCTAGATGACCCTGAAGGTCCCTTCCAACTCTATGATTCTATGTTGCTGTTGTTATCATCATTATTATGGGAATTAATATGCCACCTCTATAGAGCATTGGTCTGTTTATTTATTTATTTAGCTCTTTATACCCTGCTTTTCTCTCCAGGGGAGTTCCAAAGCAGCTCACAACATCATTCTACCCTTCTCCATCTTACTCCAACAGCTACCCTATGACGTAAGTTAGACTGAGAGACAGTGACTGGCCCGATGTCACCCAGAAAGCTTTCATGGCAGAGTGGAGATATAAACCTGGATTTCCAAGATCCTGATCCAACGCTTGGCCACTACTTTGGCTCTTCATGAAGGAAACCAGATAATATTCCCTCTCCTCCCACTTGCATCAGCAGAAAAGTAAGTAGGATCCAACCCACTTTTTTCCCATTATGGGCAGAACTCCCAAAATACGCACTGTCTTGAAAACTTATAGATGTACGGCGATTTAAATCACAATCCTGTGTCCAAGTCTAGTAACTGCTGCCTCCCTTCAGCGAAATACAATAATTAATAGCCTCCCTCCGCTTTGGTAGCTGATTACAAAGGACTTTTTGTTGTTGCAAAGACCCGAGGCCACAAGCTGATTTCATAAACTGTGGGGATAATGATTTTGGCTAGAAGCAAGACTCTTTATCCTGTTTAATAATCACCCTATCCATTTTTTTCCTCGGGGCATTTTTTTTATAAAAGAAAAACTTCCTTACATTTTTTTTCATATTAAAAAAAATTGAAAGCATTTAAGGGAGGGGGGAGGGACATGTTGTTATGTATAGAACGTCTCATCCCGATCCACTGTTGTAATTAGTTAACTGAATAGCAGACATTAAAAAGACACTTCAGTTTTTATACTTAATGCAGAGAAGGGGGTGGAATCTAAAGTGTAACACCATGATAACTTTGCAGAAAATCAGGTTTAATTAATTTTCACATAAAAATCCCATTATTATTTCAACACTCTCTATATCCCACTGTTCTATATAGTACTTTAATGAAACAATGTCTTAGAATGAAAATCACGTTCTGACTCTTAAATTCTATTAGGAGGTTTTTAAAAAAATAAGAAACAGGCATCTGTACTGAGTCAGTGTTAATTTTTACCTTTTAAAAATTACATTTTGGGGGTTTAGAGCTAATCAGTTTTCTACTAGTGAAAGCAAGACCACAAAAACGGCCATGCTGGAAACCATGTGACCTACATGAGTGGGAGCTGCAGTGAGACGGAAATAAGGTGAGACCGAGTGGAAATGTTGGTAGGATCCAGCCCGTGGGCTTTTGACCACAACTCCAGAGCACATCCCAAGTGAGGGCTGCCAACTCCAGGTTTTGAGGGTGGAGCCTGTGGAGGGTGGGGTTTGGGGAGGAGGAGGGACCTTGGTGGGGTGTTCCCTCTAAGCTGAGTTAGTGTGAGCTAGCTCACAGTTTTTTAGCCTCTGGCTCACCCATTTTTGTCTTAACTCAGGAAGGATGGCTCCAGAGCAAACTAATTTATGCAGTAGCCAAATTGCTCACTCACAACTTTAATGCCAGTAGCTCACAAAGTAGAATTTTTCATCACAAGACTCCATAGCTTAGAGGGAGCATTGGGTATAATGCCATGCAGTCCACCTTCCAAAGTAGCCATTTTCACCTGGAGGGGTGGAATAAATGTTTGAAATAAATAAATAAATAACGCACAAATAAATGATGTCTGTAGTCTGGAGGTCAGTCGCAATTCCAGAAGATTTTGAGCCCCTGCATGGAAGTTGGCAACCTTACCCTAAGTTAAGTTTTGCCCCACTACAAACCAAACCTGGGAAACATGGTCTTTGTGGAGTAAAACCTGGCGCTGTGAACTTGCTACCCAAGTCCTTTCAATGGATCTATCTTTATATGTTTGTTGCAAGTGATACATCTGATAGGAAACTAGTCCTATGACAAAATAATGTCATTTGTTTATCAAACAAAAAAACTGCAGTTGATGTTTCCTCCATGAGTGCTCTTGGTTTAAGAGACAGCATCCAGAGTGCCCCGTTCAAATACACACTAGAGTTTGGAGGAGGTGACTCCCCAACCCAAGCTGTGGAGGAGGGTCGTGTGTGTGAGCAAAAGAGTAAAGCAGCAGCAGTATTTTTACTTGGAAACAGAGGAAACAGACCGGGATCTGTAAACTGGATGAAGGCAAAAACCAACAGGACTCTTGTGGCACCTTCACGACTGACAAGGTTTTGTTCCCTCATAAACTTTTGCAGACTAAAGCCCACTTCACCAGATCCAAGCAGGGGGTGTTCACTAGACAGGCATTTATATGTGTGGTGATGAAGATAACAATTATAAATACCATGGTCAAAAGGCCATAAAGCGAAGCACTTGGGGTGCAGGATCTGTCTTTTTCTGGGGAGGTGATGGTGCATTAGAGACTCTGCTAGCTGTAGAAGGACCTCTGTGGCCCTATGTGTGATCTCCTTAATTATTGGTAAATAAAGCAACTATTACAAAAATGATATAAGATTCCAGTGCTGTCCCTTTCGTAGAAGAATTAGCTCAGACAGCAAAATCTCCTCCTCTTTAGAAATACTTTTTTTAAAAAATTGGTTCAGGCAGGGAAATCTCCTCTTCAGAAACATTAAAGGATGAGAAATCACATGAATCTAAGATATCGTCAGTGTTCCCTCTAAGCTGAGATAGTGTGAGCTAGCTCACAGTTTTTTAGCCTCCGGCTCACACGTTTTTGTCTTAGCTCAGGAAGGATGGCTCCAGAGCAAACTAATTGATGCAGCTGCCAAATCGCTCACTCACAACTTTAATGGCAGCAGCTCACAAAGTGGAATTTTTGCTCACAGGATTCCACAGCTTAGAGGGAACATTGGATACAGTGAGTAAATAAACTTCCTTTGCAAAACTCCACATCCAGATTCAAAGGCACAAACATGAAGTTGCCTTATACTGAGTCAGTCCTTTGGTCAATCAAGGTCGGGGGTAACGAGCCCTTTCTTGGAACTGACGGACCCACACAGCCTCTCATGATTCCAGGGAACCAGGTTTGTTTAGAACTGTAAACCTTCCCCTCAGCTACAAGATGTTATTAGAGTAGCAATTGTAAAGGCTTTGGATTTTCTGCCTTGAGGTAAGTTTTGTAGTGAGTGAGAGGAACATAGAGATCACTGAGGCAGGAGTTGTATGTAAAATAACAAAGAAGATTGATTGATTTACAGTTTGTTTTTAAAGAGCCGATCAGCCACACAGGTCTCCGGCTAGTCAGAGAACCCTGGCTGAAGCACATAAGGTTAGGATAGTTTTGCTTCAGGCTGTTGGCTGAATTCTCTGTAATGCTTGCAGGAACAAACAGGCTGTTCATTGACTAGCCACTAGGTTGGATTCTTTCACACACACACACACACACACATAGAGGCTTCCACCCACATCAGCCTGCCCTTTCCAAAGAGCCAAACTAAATGATACAACCCTGCTCCTCACCAGAGACAAGCCTCACAATTGGGTACCTCTCCTAGAGGTAGCGTTAAACCACTTTGCAATGCTACCAAGCAGAGCTGTCCTTCACACTGGCTGTGGTCACACACACTCAATAACCCACTTTCAATCCACTTTCAGTGCACTTTCTGACTGGATTTTACTGTGTGAACGGGCAACATCCAGTTGGAAAGTGGATTGAAAGTGAATTATGATAAGTATGGCCAGGGCTGTTTCTGGAAAAAAAAAAGCCCAGCAGGAATTCATTAGCATAATAGGCCTCACCCCTGACAGCACAGCTCATTAGCCTATTAGGCCACACCCCCATATTACTACAAGTGTGGTCATCCAGCCACACCCACCTTTTGCTTCTTATTCTGTTTACCTTGTTCATTGTCACAACCCAGGGATTTTTTGTAGCAGGAACCCCTTTGCATGTTAGTCCACACACCCCTAATGTAGCCAATCCTAATGAGTTTCTGCTGTTGGGTGTGGTCTATTATGCTAATGAGTTCCTGCTGGGCATGGCCAACTCAGGAGCCAGCCGGAACTCCGTTCCTGTGCGTTCCTGCCCAAAAATAGCCCTGAGTATGACACTTAAAGGCAGCTTTCCAACAAGGGATTCAGCTTTAATGGTAGTGATTCAACAGCTCAGAACAGATCAGAACAGACAACACAACACAGAGCAACAGGCTCTTATTTAAACAGTGCGGGCTAGCATAGCCATACCCACATCAGCAGTAACAACCAATAGCATTGCTTAGATAAAGTCCAATCGGTTTGCTTCCCTCCAGCACAATCCTTGTATCCTGATTGGCCTGCTGCGCAGAGTAGACAATCAGGTATTGCCATTCTGGATACCACCCTGTCAATGGGGTTTATATTAAGCTCAGGACATAACAAATTATTTAGTGTGTGTGACCGCAGCCACTGTCTGCTCTTTTCCAGACTATCACTATCCTCTCCCTGGGGCAGACCTGTCGTGCACTATCCCTGCTGTGTTTCCCTCCAACATTTCATTCCCCCGCTCTGAAAGGTGATTGGGTGCCAGACCCACGCTCCTTCCCATAAGCTCAGGGATGAAAGCTGAGTGGCTGTTTTTCCTCTCAGGGACAAGACAGCCTCCTGTCCGTCACTTCAGTAATGTCGACTCTGACTAGCAGCTCTCCGGGATCATAGCCAGAGCCACTGCCAGTCTGTGTGGACAATACTAACTCAGATGCACCAAGGGTCTGGTTCAGTACGGCAGTTTCATGTATTGAAAGTAAGCTTTGCTTCCTTATAGAAAGACTCTGGCTGAAACTTAGCCACAAATAATGATTGATGAATCTCCCAATGTCACAGAAATCTTTCAGAGAAATATTAAACTCGATCCATTAAAGCAATCCCTCATCAAAATGGTGAGCTGAGCCTGCAAGAACCTTACACAAAAGCAAACTTCAGAGCACTAAAACCAAGCAAGGAACTTCAGATTATCTGTGGATGGTACATGTGTAAAGAGCTGATGTGTCATGTTGCCAATCTGTGATTACTTTTTTTAAATGCCTCTTCAGTGTGTAGAACCAAAGGTGAATCAGTGGGCAGAAAAAGGGAAAGGTTTGGCCTGGTATAGAGGTGGAAACTGGTAAGTTTGGGGCAAGTTGGGGGAGGAGACTGGTGGTTTGGGATCGGTTACTAATGGAACCTGCCCTGGACATCCCAGGCTGGAGTGATCGTGTCAGATCTTGGAAGTTAAGCAGGGTTGGCTCTCATTAGTATCTGGGTAGTAGTCCACCGAGAAAGTCCAGGGTTACTTCGCAAATAGTCCTGAGATCTGGTGCGTGCACAAAGCATGCATGCCACAGTGATGTCACCTCCGGCACACTGGGCACATCATGCCGGGGACATTCTAGCATTTGGGCAAAAAAAAAAATCTACGGCCACCATAGAGTTTTAACCCAAATGCTAGAGTGTCCCGCATGACATGCCCAGTGCGATGACATCACCTCCAGGTGACAGGCACATCAGGTGCAATGGGGCTCTTCAGGGCGGGCCTCTCCTGACAGCCAGCTGGCTGTTGACGGATTAGAGCCCCGAAAGAGGGAGAACCCCATCTGGGGAATAGCAAGCCTAATTCCAATTCATCTCCTGACAGCCACTGCCCTGGAGAAAATGGCTGCTTTGGTGGGTGGACTTTATGGCATTTATACCCCACTGAGGTCCCTCCCCTCCCTAAGCTCCACCCTCCCCCCGCCCCACTTCCAAATCTCCAGGAATTTCCCAACCCAGAGCTGGCAACACTATCAACAAGCTATGCGATAAAACCACAAGATAAACCATTCTGAATGAACTAACATAATACCTGGTGAATGGCAATTCTACATTCTGCACTCTACTGAGAACACTGTGGGAGGAAGAACTGACTTTTTCTTCTTCCAGCAACACCTCCTTGCGGCTCATGGAACACTGCTGTTGAAGATCCCCTCACTTTCAGGGGCCTGCGGGAGAAAGAGGAAGCCACTGGCCTCAGGAAGCGGAGACTGAAAATCTCCAAGGCACACCACTCTTTGGATCCTAGCCAAGATCTTTCACTGCTCGTTCCACTCGTCCAAACATCAGAAAGAATCTGAGACACAGCTACAGACCGAAGAGATTTTTTTTTCCTTCTGATTTTCCTCACTTTATTACCTCTGCCTTTGAAATTCAAGCTGTCCTTCCTTGAACTTTTCAAAGCGCTCCTTTTTAAAAATGATTTGTATTGTCCATCTGTTTAAAGCCGCCTGTTTGACAGATTTTGTATGATCTACCCTACATTTTTCAAGCACCACAGTTGTTCAGTGGAGCCGGAACAGTGGTGCTATTTCTAGTTCAAAGGCCTGCTCTTAGAGATAGTCAAGGCTGAGGATCGGTTTAAATGTAATGTTGGGTATGTTAAAGAAAACAAGCCCTTGAGAGGTTCCATGTGGCCAGTGTCTCATTGAAGCTGGGTCTCTGGCACCCAGGCAAGCAGATTTGCCCAGCCGGAAGACATGCTGCCTTGTTAAAATTGCGTGTTGAGAGAACCACTAACTCACAGGCCTGAACTGGGCTGCCTGAGGAAGAAATGGTGCATTTCAAGAGCATTTGTTGAGGTTACTTTTTAATATCTCATAATATGCAGAATATTATTCCTGAGAACCGATCTCACACCAGGGTTGCCAGCTCCAGGTTGGGAAATACCTGGAGATTTGAAGGTGGGGTTTAGGGAGGATCTCAGTGGGTCTAATGTTATGGAGCCCATCCTCCAAAGCAGCCATTTTCTCTAGGGGAGTCTGGAGATCCAATGTAATTCCAGGAGATTACCAGGCTACACCTGGAGGTTGGTAACCTTACACCATGGGGGGAAAGATACCACCCAAATAAAAATAGGCTCCAGAAGTTCAATTCAATTCAATTCAAAACCTTTATTGGCATAGAGAAAAGTAAAGTCTAACTGAGTTGCTTTCCAGAACACAGTAAAAATAGTATTTCTAAAAGAAAAAAAGGGAAGGGACTGTGGCTAGAGTTGCCAGTTCTGGGCAGTGAAATACCTGGAGATTTGGGGGGTGGAGCCTGGGGCATGCAGGGTTTGGGCAGGAGAGGGGCCTCAGCAAGTTACAGTGCCATAAAGTCCACTCTCAACGCAGCCATTTTCTCCAAGGGAACTGATCTCTGTCATCTGGAGATCAATTGTAATGGAAGATCTCCAGGTGTCCCCAGGAGGTTGGCAAGCATGGCTTTTGCTCCATGGCTGAGTACCTGTTTTGCATGCAGAATGTCCCAGGTTCAGTCCCTGGCACCTCCAGTTTAAAGAAGTCTCTCCCACTGCATCCCACTGACCTGTGGCGTCCTCCATGATACATAAACCACATATGGTCCTTCCTTCTCCTTGAATATGGTAGGGACTAGATACGGGCCCACAGGGAGGAGCCTCAGTCGTTTCATAGTCATAACTGCAATCAATCAGGCAGCTGCTAATATTGGCAAGTGCAAATGTAACCCCATCATTTAAGAATAAAATAAGGCGGAAAATATTCTCCTCTGCCTCCCTGCGGTCATTCCATCTGCAGAACTGCACATTTACATACAAATGCAGCACTAATCTCCGAGCTAATAGAGAACAGCTTCCCTCCCCCCCCAACTTATTTTAGAATCCTCATCTAGATGAGAAAGGTCTCTCCGGTGAACTGCCTTGCATTTAAACCATTTGTTCACTGGGCAGCAAGGTGCTAAGAAGGCGACCCGTGGGAGCAGTCCCCAGTACAAAGGGGACACCAGCCTGCTCTCAAGACAATTGAACCACTTACGTATTTATCACTATGATGCAGAAGGAAGGACATTTATGGTAGGACTTACAGACACAAGCCATTCATGGGCCACAGTCTGGATAGCTGGGGGCAACAATGCACAGTCAGTCAAACAAAGCACTTGGAGAGATGCATTCCCACTGCGGGAAATGCATACACCATGCCCCCGTATATAGGATTGCTGAGCCTGGCAATCAGTGGGAGGGTCGGGGCAGGGACAACATCAGCTGTGTGGTTTTGTCACTTCCAAGGGAAACCTGGAAGTGATGTAGGGTAGCTCCAGAAATTGCCAGAAACTCTATGACTTCCACCGATTCCTAGAGCTACACCACACCACCTCCAGGTTTTCCCTGGAAGTAATGTAGCGATGCAGCCAATGTTGCCTTCCCCTGCCCCACCACTTGAAACAGAGGTGGAGAACTAGGGTTACTGGCAGCAGGGGCCTGGCAGCCATAACCATATAGCACAAGTGGAGGCTATGTCGGTTTACCTCATGCTCTGTGCGCATTGCAAGGCAGATGTGTATTGTATTTATTTTTATTTAACTAATTATACCAAACTTTTCTCCCCAACAGGGGTCCACAGCAGCAGACATGATTCTCTGTCTTCCATTTTATCCTCACAACAAGAACCCTGTGAGGTAAGTCAGGCAGAGAGCCACTTTGGTGTAGTGGTTAAGTGCGTGGACTCTAATCTGGGAGAACCGGGTTTGATTCCCAACTCCTCCACTTGCAGCTGGCTGGATGACCTTGGGCAAGCCATAGGTCTGTCAGAGGTGTTCTTGAAAAAGAGCAGTTTCTGTCAGAGCTCTCTCAACCCCACCTACCTCACACGGTGTCTGTTGTGGGGAGGAGAAGGGAAAGGAGTTTGTAAGCCGCTCTGAGACTCCAAGTGAAGGGTGGGGTATAAATCCAATCTCCTCCTCCTCCTCCTTCTTCGTGACTGGCTGGCTGGCTGGCTTCCAGCAACCTTTCCATGGCGGAGTGGGGATTCAAACCTGGGTCTCCCAGATCCTAGTCTGACACCCTGTCTGCTATGCCACATTGACTCCCATCACTTCTACATCTAGTCACAAATGCAGCAAGGGTGCATAAAATGCAAAAGCTTCTTCCATAACAGATTATGGCAGTGATTTATAATTGAGTCTGAATTATCCTGCAGTCTATCAGAAGGGAGTTCTTCCCTGCCCTTTACCACAGTGGCTGCCTCAACACTGTGCAGCAGCTTCCAGAGATAACAAAAATTGTCCCCACAGAAAATGCTCCGGCCATCGAGGCCAGTCGCTGCACACTTAATAAGAGGAGACAGTCGAGGAGCCATTTAAAGTGGCCTCCGCATGGAGTTAATTTTCAATGCACCAGTGCTCTAAAAGCCTTCTCTGAGTGCCAGTGCAATCCAAGGTTAGGTAGCAGACTGCTGGGGTGGGGGGAGCTTCTAGCTCTGTGTAAGTTTTTTCCAACCTCCAATAGTGTTGCCAACCTCCAGGTGGGACCTGGAGATCTCCCAGAATTACATTTGATCTCCAAACAATAGGGATCAGTTCCCCTAGAGAAAACAGCAGCTTTGGAGTTCAGGCTGGCATCGCTTCCCTGCAGGGTTCCACTCCCCTCTCCAAACCCTGCCCGGGCTCCACCCCTAGACCTCCAGGAATTTTTCAACCCAGAGTTGGCAACGCTATCCTCCAAGCAACTTAGGGTGCCATATACGGTTCTCCCCACCTTTATCCTGTCCTTGCCACAATTCTGTGAAGCAGGTTAGGCTCAGAGGCAGTGTGAATGGCCCAGAGTCACCAGGTGAGTTCTATGGCAGTCTTAGTCCAGTGTGAACCACTTCACCACCCAGGTAACTCCTCTGCACTAACACCTCCCTTCATGAACACTTTCCCCATGTAAAGTCCCCTCAGAGGAGCTGTGCTTCTGTAGTAGAGCATCTGCTTCGCAGGTAGAAGGTCCCGGGTTCCATCCCCAGCATCTCCAGATAAAGGGACCAGGTAGATTCAGGTGGGTAGCTGTGTTGGTCTGAAGCAATAGAACAAAGTTTGAGTCCAGTGGCCCCTTTAAGACCAACAAACTTTGATTCTGAGTATAAGCTTTGTTGGTCTTAAAGGTGCCACTGGACTCAAACAGGGATCAGGTAGTTGGTGATGTGAAAGACCTCTGCCTGAGAGCCTGGACAGCCACTGCCAGCTGGAGTGGACAATAATGACCTTGAGAGACCAAGGGTCCGACACAGTGTAATGCAGCTTTATGTGTACAAGGTTCTCTGGTATCCAAGCCAAAGCTGCCTAAGGAGAAGAAGCATTGGACACCAGGTGCTACAATAGCATCTTATACATGTTCCAAGTGAAGTCTGTCCTGTCTGCCCACGCTTTTAATCACATATAGGATGATGTTCTCTGAACCTTGATTTCATTTTATATTTTATTGTAGTATTGTACTGCATTTTTGTACTTTTTAAATTTTGACTATAACCCGCTTTTTACAGTGGAAATGTGGAATACAGATTTTTTTTTCAAGTAATCATAGAGCTGGAAAACCTTCTAATGAGGCAGCAGCCGTAACCTTTGCTATGGATGCTTCTCTTAAATTTGGGGGGGAAATAATCAAAATGATTCCATAATTCTCCCAGGCAATGTTGTCCCTTGTAGACTGCATCATCAGCAAACTTTCCCTAAAATTTAATTCCCTTTTATTTATACCCAGCATATCTTACCAGTGTTCCCTCCTCTTACTACATGCTTCTGATCTCTGCATAACTCAAAACAGGGCACTAGAATTTTGGACCAGATTTTCAGATTTTCATGCATTGCTGAGTACATTATGTTCTGTACAACTAGGCTTGCCATTTGCCCACTCACAGGGGGCAATCCCCCGCCCTTGGCCCCAATCCCCCCAACCCTTAATACTTTGAGAAGAGTTATAGCATAGGCCAGACCAGCATGAGGTCTCCTCTTTCCTTTGCTCTTAACTGCTGGAACACGGAACACCATATAGCCCTCAAGATAAAAGTCATCCATGACCCACGTTTCTTGTAGGCTGGTGATATGGAAAGTGGCAAGTAGAACTTTCACCTCTGGTTGGCATCCTTCAATATTCCAAGAGCAAATATCCACTACTAGATCTCTATCTATTCAGTTCATCTCCATAACATACTCCATTTCCAGCTCTACCCTCTTCTTCCTCTCTAAACACAGTACCTGTGGTTAACAAGCAATGTAGGTTCTAAATGTATTATAGTACATTGACTCATTGGTTGAAACCCACTTGCTCTACCTTTTGACCACTGCCTTCTTGTTTAAAGAAAAATGCAGACATTTAAGTAGATTGTGTGATTTAACTAAATGGATCTCTGTAGTGCCTTTGATTCTATCTCACGAGAGAGATGGTGGGACAAGTTGGAGAAATCCTCTGTTAGCCATGGGCTCTTATGGTTAATGACAAAAACTTCATAATGGTATTTATACAAGACTGAGGAGTGAGCTTCATGGTAACCTATCAAAGAAGATTATGCAAGATAGAGAAGTACAGCAAGGTTCAATGTTAGCACCAACATTATTCAATCTTTACCTTAATAACCTTCCAAGTTACCATTCTCCCGTACTAGCCAATAAGGAGGTTGCAACCTGCTGTATGGAGATGATGTGGTTCTGCTTTCTCAAACTAAAACTGGCTTCTGTTAAGCCAGAGACAGTTTCATGTTTTCAGGGATCCTGGGCAGCTTGCAGGGCATCCTCCCCTCCTCTATCCACCACCAGGCACTCATACCCTCCTTTGATCCAACCAGCCTGCATGCCTTCTGCCTGCTTGTGCATCCTTCCCTTCCCTAGTCTGCTCACAAGCCCTCCCACTGCCCATGCACAGTTGTATGCACAGACTTTCCCCCAGTGGCACTGGCCAGTGTGTGCACCAGGGACATGGGTGGTGCAGCACTGGCAAGTGAACGGGCAGGGGGTGCCAACAGCAGTGGGCCCTGCCAGAAACCCTGGGTCCTGGAAGCTTCCTGACCTGAGGGTATATGGACGTCAACCCTGCCATGAGCTCTAAGATCCTTTTCAAAATTCTGTAAAGATGAAGAATTAGGAATTAATTATGATAAATGAAATGTAATGATTTGTACCCATTGAATATGCCCTAATAATAGGGTTGCAAGGTCCCTTCTGGCAACTAGCAGGAGATGGGGGGTTACTGGGAGCCACAGGTAGCCCATCCGATGTACAGCCGCATGTCCACGTCACTGCTCACATGACCCGGAAGTGACATCATCACATTTGGGACATCGGGGCGACGCTTTGGTATTTGGGCAAAAACTCTATGGTAAATTTGGCTTCTACCTTAGAGTTTTTGCCCGAACACCAGAGCATAACCTTGATGTCCCAGATTTGATTATGTCACTTCCAGGTCACATGGGCCTGAGGTAGAAATGTTGCTGCATGTTGGATAGATCTCCCTGTTTTTCGAGGTAAGTTCCCCCCGATCGGCCATCTGATTGGCGGTGGGGAGGTAGGGCCTGGCAGCAGAAGGGCCCTGCCTCCACCAGAGGGTCTGGCAATCCTACCTAATAAAGTTAATTGGTTAGCAGATGGTTAGACTCTGAATTTTGTAATTTAAATTCCTAGGGATCCCTTTTAGGTATAACTAAAGGTGTAAACACCATCAGACATCAGTGCCAAAGAAAGCCAGAATAAAAATGAATGCTATCTCAAGATTTTGTAATAAGGAGTGGGGATGATACATCCCTTCAGCACTGGCTGTATTTCAGGCTAAAATAACTCTGCAAATAACTTACAGGGCAGAGGATATGGATTGAGGAAGTGAATGAGAAAAGTGATCAGCCTCTATTCCACTTTGTGAAAAGGATCCTGGGGGTTCCAAACTGCATTTCTGGTACTGCTCTGGGGAAAGAGTTTGCCTTAAGATCACTGGAGGCACATGCCTGGCTCCAGGCAAGGAATATGAAAATGGAGGTTCTTTTTTTTTTCTTAGATGGTTTGGGGCTATTAACCAGAGTAAAGCAAGATCATTACGGGAGCACACGGTTCCAGCTTGTTGTTGAAAAATAAGGATGCAAGGAATAGAAATGGAAACCCTGCAGGAGTTTGGTAAAGCTGCAACTATTTCTCTTTTGAAAAAGGGAATAGTGGCGTTAGACAGGATAAGTTCTTCTTTGAGAGCACGCCGAGTTTGCTCATTATTTTCAGTTGGTCTCTGACACACTCCCCTTCTTGCCCTTGGTTGTTTTAGGTCAGGAAAATAGCAGCAGGTGAGGGGGTGGAAACCCCTTCTCCATGCACATGGCATTCATGACCCAAATTGGGCTTTGCACACACAAGAATTGAGGAGAACCTGCAAATCACATGTGGCTGTTATTCCGGACAGAGGGTGGGGACCCCAGACCCATCCAATGTACTTGGTAAAGTACAAAAGGGAAAATTACATTATTAAATGTTCCTCTAGTAAACCAAGGATCCCCAACCTTTTTAAGCCTGTGGGCACATTTGGAATTTTGAGAGCGGCTGGTGAATGCCACCACAAAATGGATGCCACAGGAAGCGGAGCTTAACGATGGGCTGAACCACAAACCAAACCCCGAACCGAACCAGGAGGCTTGTTTACTAACTGAACTGGTTTGTGCGGTTTGTGGCCCTGCAAACCCCATTGAAAGGGACCACAGTCCTTTTAAATGGGGTTTGCAGAAAGCCCAAAAAACAATAATCATGCAACTGTTTCAGGCTGTCTTCTGCAGTCCTTTTAAATTTTAAAGGGACTACAGAAGACAGCCCAAAAAACAGCTGCTATGGCAAGAAGTGGCCAGGAAAAGGGGGGATCCCTGCAGAAGTGACTTTCCTTCCACCTTTCTCCAGGCTGTGGCAATCTGTGGCCATGAGAAAGGGGAGGAATCTCCCAGGAAGGGATTTCTCTTCCTCCTTTCTGCCAGCAGAATGGTGAGCCGCAGCCAGCAGAAAGGTAGGGGTTAAGTGTCGTTGGGAAGACACTTCACCCCTTCCATTTAAACCCTGCTATCTGCTCCCTGGGAAAAGCCATGGAGAGCTAAAAGCAGGGTTTAAATGGCTGGGAGCCATTCAAGCCCTTTTTTCTGTTCCCCGTGGCTTTTCCAGGAGAGCAGAAAGAAGGGCCATTTAAATCCCTGTTTTCTGCTCCTGGCAGATAGCTGCAGGGAGCAGAAAGCAGTGATGGTTTAAATTGCTCCAAGCCATTTAAACTCCACTTTCTGCTCCAGCAAAAAGCTGTAGGGATCTGAAAGCGAGCAGTGGGGAGCTCCCTGCTGCTCAGCTGTTTCTCGTAAAGCCCTGCTTTCTGTTCTCCTGATGAATTGCATCAAAATTTGTGGTCGTTTGTCCAGGTTCATCAGTTCGTGAACTCTGTTTCGTAAACCCTAAACAGGCTAAAATTCATGAACTTTGGTCTGTCAGCTGGTTCGTACGCATCCCTACTCCCTCCTCATATCTCCTGGGGAGAAGGAAAGCCAGAAGCCACAGTGCTTACCAGCGCTCCAAGGAAAAACCTTGGGTCTCCAATGACCCCACCCACTTTCTGAAAAAAAAACTTGGGGGTGCCAAGAGAAGTACTGGCAGGCACTGTGCCGCCCATGGGCACCGCATTGGGGAACCCTGAAGTAAACTAATACCTCCAAATAGTGGCAGATGAGCCATTAAGGCCACCAAGAAAAGTCTGGGCAGGTAATGACATGTGTGGCCTGGCCCAGCCCTGTGCTGGGCATAGAACAAGGAACAGGGCTGAGCCCAGCTCAGGAAAGGAGGCAAACAGCCGAGCCACCCAGGGGTGGCTAGGTCTGTCTCCTGAGTGGGGAGGCTTTTCTCAGACAGTTTTTTCATGCAGTCCACCCCTCCCTGCCACAGAACTGTGCTGCAAAGTTTTCTCGTTGATGTGCTGACTTACAACATAATGGGAGGTTTTGGCATGGGGACACAATCAAAAACATGACACACCCCATCCAGAAGTGGTACAGTCTAGAATTCTGCCTTCTCACTCGTCCAGTTTGAATTAGATTGGCTACAAGACTGTGTTTGTGAAAACTCTAAAATGCATCTAGAAATGAATTTTGGGGGGAGATCATGAATCAACCTGACATCTCAGTTTATGCTTTTGAAATCTCAGCACTGAAAATTGTTGTTTCCAGATGCAAGTTGTTGCCAGATAGGAAAGTCATTTTTGTTAAGTATGAGACTCAACAACGAAGTAAGCTCAACAAGTGATTCAGCTTTATTCAACAGCAAACTCCAACTCAGGAACACACAACACAGACAGTGGAGCACAGCTCCTTTTTAAACTCTCCCGGCTGTCAAAGCCACACCCAGAAATAGTTAACGGACCAATGGCAGTGCAGAGTTAAGGTCCAATCACAACTGTTCCCGCTTTGCAACATTATCACACAGTGATTGGCTATTACACTGGTTTCGCAGAAACCGACCAATACGAATGCTACAGCTTAGAATCCACATTCCAGAATCAAGCTTAACATAGGAAAAGATAGGCTTGATTCACCTTTCAATACACAACAAATTCCTCCCCCTAAGATGGAGCATTCCCCTTCCAAACATAATCTTTCAGGTAGGGAGGGGCACCTCGGCTTCGGTTTGACCGGCGCAGCGGTCTCTGCTCCGATGGCGGTGGAGCGGCACACTCTTCGGGGACTCTGATGGTCTCTCTCGCAGGAGAGTCAGGGGACACTAACACAGGGGTCTCAGGCACTGGAGTTGGGGGCTCCCCAGACTCCGAATCTCGATCCGCAGTACTCACCTCCTCGCCGGGAGGCCCTTCCTGGACGGGGACCAGCTCAGGCTCGGGCACTGACTCGGCGCTTGAGTCTGCCCAGCGCTCTCTGAGCTGGTCAATGTGGCGGCGTATCTCCCGTCCGCTGGGAAGCCGGACCACATACAACCTGGACCCTGCCACCTTTGTGACCACGGCTGGTAGCCATCTGTGACCTTCCGCATAATTGCGGGCAAACACCTTGTCCCCAACCAAGAACACTCTCCCCTGCTCTGGGGTCTCTGACCGCTGCTTGGACCTGTCAAGGTCAGGGTGCAGTCGGTCCAGTAGGGTAGCCAACTTACGGCCCATTAAAAGTTCAGCTGGGCTCCTCCCCGTTGTTGAACAGGGGGTGATGTGTTGCCTCAGGAGGAAAGAGGCAATCTTCTGGCTCCAGTCCCCACACGTCAGGCGCCCAAGTGACTCCTTCGCCGTCCGTACCATCCGTTCGGCCTGACCGTTGGAGGCCGGATGGAACGGCGCAGAAGTCACATGGCGGATGAGGTTGTCTTTAAGGAATTTTTCAAATTCCGCTGACACGAACTGTGGCCCGTTGTCCGAGACCAAACAGTCCGGCAGCCCGTGGGTCGAAAACAACCTCCGGAGGGCGTTGATGACTGCCCCGGACCCTGTTGACCTCATGGGTATCACCTCTAACCATTTAGAGTAACTATCTACACAAATAAAAAACATTTGCCCATGGTATGGTCCCGCAAAATCAATATGGAGGCGTGACCAGGGCCTCCTCGTTTTCTCCCAGGGCTGAATGGGAGCCTGTGGTGGTTCTGGACGGGACTGTTGACACTCCATACATTGCCTTACCCAGGCCTCAATGTCCTCGTCCAGCTTCGGCCACCACACGTACCCTCTGGCGAGGGCTTTCATGTGAACCATGCCAGGGTGGCCCACATGTAACGCCTCCAAAACATCCTCCCTCAGCTTGGCGGGAATCACCACCCGACTCCCCCAAAGCAAACAGCCCTTCGTTACCGATAGTTCGTTCTGGCGCGAAACGAACGGTTTGAATTCAGGCGCCATTTTCCCTGCCGGCCACCCCCTCCATGCCCAATTAAGGACACGGGCAAGCACAGGGTCCTTAGCCGCCGCAGCGGCAATGTCTGAGGAGGTTACTGGTGCCTCCGGGAGCTCTTCGAGCGCCAAAATGTCCAACTCAGGCTCAAGTTCGTGGTTGTCCAGTGGTGCGGGGCAACGGCTCAGGGCGTCGGCATGCCCGATAGCCTTCCCCGGGCGGTGCTCAAGCTCAAAGTCATACGCCGACATGAATACTGCCCACCTCAACATCCTGGGGGACAGTATATTCGGCGTCTGTCGGTCCGGGGAGAAGATGCCCAGAAGCGGCTTGTGATCTGTTACAAGGAGGAACCTCCGCCCATAAACAAAGTCATGGAATTTTTTAATTCCGGCGATTAAGGCGAGGCCCTCCTTGTCGATCTGGGCATAGTTCTTCTCCGCCGCTGTAAGTGATCGCGAGTAGAAAGCGATCGGTGCTTCCGATCCATCCGGCATGAGGTGGCTAAGAACGGCGCCCACCCCGTAGGGTGACGCGTCAGCCGCAAGCACCAAGAGTTTGTTCTCGTCAAAGTGGGTCAGCACCGCACTAGACGAGAGGAGTTCTTTAACGCCCGTGAACGCTCGTTCCTGCCGCTCTCCCCACTCCCACTTTGCGTTCTTGTGGAGCAGAGCATGCAGGGGTTCTGCAACCGATGCCTTGTGGGGCAGGAAGGCATGATAAAAGTTTAGGATCCCCAGGAACGACTGGAGATCCTTCTTTGACCGTGGCGGGGGCGCGTTCTTGATGGCGGATACCTTGTCCGGTGTAGGATGGACTCCATCCGCGTCAATCAGGAATCCCAAGAACTCCACTCTGTCTGCTCCAACCACACATTTAGAGCGTTTGACCCTCAACCCGGCTTCTTTAAACCGGCCTAGTACTGCTCTGAGCCGAGCCATGAGTTCGCACTCGTCAGAGCCTGCCACCAGAACGTCGTCAAAATAGGGCACGACTCCAGGTAGCCCACGCAGGAGCCCCTCCATCAAGCCCTGGAAAATGCCCGGGGCTACGTTAACCCCAAATTGTAGTCTCTTGACCCGAAATGCCCCCTTGTGGGTCACTATGGTCTGGGCGTCAGCAGTTGCATCGTCTACGGGCAACTGCTGATAGGCTTGGGCTAAGTCAAGTTTGGCGAAAACTTTTCCTCCTCCCAGCGAAGCCAACACATGGCTGATGACCGGCACTGGGTAGGAGTGCTGCTGGAGCGCTTTGTTCACTGTACACTTATAATCAGCGCATATGCGTATCGACCCGTCTGCCTTTACGGGCGTTACTATGGGAGTCTCCCACCGACCATAGGGCACCGGCTCGAGGATACCCTGATCCACTAGCTTGTCCAGCTCTGCCTCGATCTTCGCCTTAAGAGCGAGGGGTACCTTCCTGTACTTCAGCCGTATGGGACGCACTGAAGGGTCTAAATCAAAAGAAACGGGGGCCCCGTATATAACCCAAGCCCTTCCCCAAAAACTTCAGGGAACTCTTGATACAAAGACTCCCTTTTATTGTTGCAAATGCTGTTAATGCCAGAGATGGCAATACCTAGAGCCTCGAACCAATCAAGGCCCAACAAACTGACCCTCTCACCCTCTGCAACCAGGAGGGACAGCTCAGCCTTCCGCTCCTTGAACTCCACCTGGAAGGTAGCTCGTCCCGCCAACGGAATGCGTCGTCCCTGGAAATCGGTGAGACGCGTTGTTACTGGAGACAGGCGACGTCGGCTCCTCCTCGGAAATAAGCGCTGCCATGTTTCGGTGGAGATGACGGTGACGGATGAGCCTGAGTCCACCTCCATCGTACACGGAACGCCATCCAACCGAAGCGTGACGTGAATTTTCCGAGTGGCCTTGTCACCGGTCGCCAGGACGGTTGAAGGGCAGGTGTCAGTCTGGTGGCAATCGGACGTTCTGCTGTCATCTGATGGCCGAACCTTGGGGTCTGCTCGTCGCGAAGACGGTGGCGATTTCCTCGCAGCCCGGCAAACTCGAGCCAGATGACCTCGCTTCCCGCAGGAGTGGCAGATGAGCTCTCTAGCCCGACAGAGGTCTCTGTCGTGGTTGCCGCCGCAGCCTGCGCAGGGACGGGTCGTCGAAGTTCTCGGTCTGGTCCGCGGTGGGCGTGTCTCCCGAGTTCGGCACACGCCGTCGGCGTCGCTGTCAGACTCGCAGGCGGACTGCCGGTGAACTGCAGGCTCCTTGCTGACCTGGGTCTGCCGCTGTCGGACCTCTCGCGTCAACTTGTCCGCGGCCTCCGCTGCGATAGCCTCGGCGTAGGCAACCGCATACGTCAGTTGGGTGCGGGCAAAAAGACGCTGTTGCAGGCGCTCGTCTCGAAGGCCGCACACCAAACGGTCGAGGAGGGCGTCTTCCAGATCTGTGAACTCACATGGCCTTGCCGCTTTCCGCAAGGCAGTGACGTACTCAGCGATAGACTCGGAAGGCCCTTGGCACCGCTTGTAAAAGGCGTGCCGGCACGCTATCCGAGACGGTTGTGGCGAGAAATGGCCTTTGAGCTTGGCCGTGATCTCAGCCCACGTCGCTGCACTCAGCTCAGTCGGAGCGACCAGGGATCGGGCGATGTCGAAGGCGGCCTTGCCGCACGAGCTCAGGAGCGTCGCCTTCTTTCTCGCCTCATCTGTTATCTGATTCGCCTGGAGGTGGAACTCGAACCGTGCCAGGTAAGAGTCCCAGTCCTCCGTCGCCGGGTCGAACGCTTCGAACGCCGGGTTGACGGCCATCGGGGCTGTCGGTGCTGCCACTTCTACTCGTGGAGCCTCAGCCGGCTCGGCCGGGTGTGTGTCCTCGTCTGCCGTTGCGATCTCGGTTCAGCGGGGCTGCCTACCCGCTCTAGCATCCCATCCTCGTCGCCAATTGTTAAGTATGAGACTCAACAACGAAGTAAGCTCAACAAGTGATTCAGCTTTATTCAACAGCAAACTCCAACTCAGGAACACACAACACAGACAGTGGAGCACAGCTCCTTTTTAAACTCTCCCGGCTGTCAAAGCCACACCCAGAAATAGTTAACGGACCAATGGCAGTGCAGAGTTAAGGTCCAATCACAACTGTTCCCGCTTTGCAACATTATCACACAGTGATTGGCTATTACACTGGTTTCGCAGAAACCGACCAATACGAATGCTACAGCTTAGAATCCACATTCCAGAATCAAGCTTAACATAGGAAAAGATAGGCTTGATTCACCTTTCAATACACAACAATTTTCATTTGCATTTGGCATAAAGCACATCCATTAAGATACTGCTAGAAAGTTTGCACTGGGGCTCAGAGGTATTTGCTTTTCAGCATGAGCTCTCTGTTACTTTACATTCCTGTGCCCCTTTATATTGCCGTTAGGCTCAAGAGCATCTGATAAGGCATATCTGTCTCTGATGTACTTTGGCCCTGGCTTTTGATCAGGGTGGCTAACAAATAATTAAAATCCACAGTACTAATAAAGGCAATTATTGTTTGAATGTACAAAAGCATAGTACCCGCCCCCACCTCCCAACCAAAGGTTTCTGAGGTGAATGTTAATTAAAATGTTAATTAAATTTTAATTAAAATGCTAACTAAAAGCAATACAATAAATAGACAATGCCATTATTAACAATTAACAAAGTATGGTTAAGGACAACACACAAACAAGAGAAGGGAAAAAACACGTGTAACAATCCCTCTAGAGTTGCCAGGTCCCTCCTGGCCACTGGCAGGGAATGGGGGGGGGGTATATTTGCCAGATCCAGGTTGGGAAACTCCTGGGGATTTGGAAATAGAGCCTGGGGAGGACAGGGACCTCAGCGGGGTACAATGCCACAGAGCCCACCCTCCAAAGCATCCATTGTCTCCAGGGGAACTGATCTCTGCAGTCTGTAGATGAGCTTTAATCCCAGAGGATCCCCTGGTCCCTCCTGGAGGCTGGCAACCCTAATATCCCACTAACCAATCGAAATCATTCCAAGGCCTAAATAAATAAATACATCTTAGACTGAATGCCCTATTAATAACAGAGGGAAGGAAGTTCCACAACTGAGCCACCACCAAGAAGTCCTTCTTTTGGGTAGCCACTGATCTCAACACAGATGAAGAAGGGCTTTCCCAAGGAAGAGCTTCTGTGAGACATCTGTGGGAAACACCGACTCATAGTTTTCTAGTGATGGTTGGTTGGATTGGTTGCAGCCATCATGCACACGCCATCTATGACATTTCACTATCCCGGTTTCCTTAGAATACAAAGGAACCAGCTGAACTCTAACCAGAAAGAGAAGGTGACTAAGGCCTCGGTCATACGGGCCAGAAAATGTGGGGGAGAGGCGTGGCAATTCACTCCAGACCTAAATAAGGCGCGGTAGCCCGATCACATGGGCCACCGGGTTGCCACACTCCAGCTCTGCACCCCGATCACACCGCGCTGCTGCAGCGCGGCAAAAAAGCAGCAAAGTACGCATGCGCCATTGGGGGGTCGGGCCGCTGTTGGTGTCCTGTGTGTGCGCATGCGCTGTTCAGCGTTGGTGCACATCCCATGGACACTTACAACATCCAGAAACCCCGGGGACATGGGTGGACATCGGAAGCCGCGGGATACTGGCACTCCCGCAATCAGACGCCAGCCTTTGCCCCGGGGTTTCCGGAAACTAGTACTTCGGATCTACTAGTTTTTTACTCCACGTTTTCCACGGGAAGCCGTGGGTTGGCCATGGGAGCACTACGCCTCCCAGATGTGCTCGTAAGATCGCGCACGGAAAGTCCGCAGGGCTCCTGTGCCTTCAGCGGGGCTAATGCTCAGTGTGAACGGGGCCTAAGAGCAGTTTGCCTCAGCTGCCCAGGACATTTCTCCTTTCCAGAGGACATTTATTTGTTTATTTATTTTCTGTCAAATCACAGCTGACGTATGGTGACCCCTGTAGAGTTTTCAAGGCAAGAGGCATTCAGAGGTGGTTTGCCATGACCTGCCTCTGCATAGCGACCCTGGTATTCCTCAGTGGTATCCCACCCAGGGCCCACCCAGGTTAGCTTCTGAGATCTGACGAGCTCAAGCTAGCCTGGGCTATCCAAGTCAGGGCATTTATTCTGCGCAGACACTTTTAACTCACTTTTCTCCACCAAATGCTGAAAAAATGGCTTACAATGACAAAAACAACAACAGAAAACCAACAAATGTTTTAATCCAGTTTACTTAACTACAAATCTCATGTCATCCAGGAGTGGACTGGGAGAAGCAAGGGCCCGGAGGGAGGGAGGGAGGGAGGAGGAAGGAGGGAGAACTTGCCTTGTCAGCCAGGCATGGCCTTCCCTGCATCACACCAGGTGGGGCAAGGTTGGGCTGGGAGTGTCCTTCCCCATGCTAAATGGGGCTAACCCTGGGGCATCCTTCCTCTTGCCATACCAGGTGGGGGGAGGCCAGGGCAGGCGTTTCTGTTGCCACCTGGGGCAAGGGCCGAGGCTTGCCAGTCCCCAGGTTGGGGCAGGGGTCCCCCAGTTTTGGGGGCTTCTCCCTGCCCCCAAACAGCCACATCCCCGTGTGACTTCCCCAATGTGATGACGCCACCCAGAAGTGATTTCATCACGCTGGGGACATCACACAGGAACGCTCTGGTTTAAGGGCAAAACCCTAATGGTTTTAAGCCGGTTTTACCATAGAGTTTTGCCCTTAAACCAGAATGTCCTTGCATGACATGCCCAGTGTGATGACGTCACTTATGGGTTATGTCATCACATTTAGGACATCCCAGAATTCCCCTCCAATCCCCCTGCTGGAGTGATGAGGGGACCTGGCAACCCTACAAGGGCCCCAGACTAAGGTTGCCGGGTCCCTCTGGGCAGCTGGTGGGGAATGGGGAGTGGGCTTACTGGGAGCAGGGAGTCTCACCTGGTTTTTCAGCAACATGCCCATGTGACTTCCAACCTCCTCTGGTAGGTCCCCCCAAAAGCTTTATGCTCAGCTGGAAATAGTCAGCTGGTGAGCCCTAGCCCTAAAGATGTCTGGCTGTCCTCGACCAGAGCCAGCCCTGGCTCCTACCTGGTGGAACTCTCTGCCTAATGACATCTGTGCCCTGCTGAACCTGATGCAGTTCGGCATTGCAGGTAAGGCAGGGATGTCCCACCAGGCTTTTGGCTGAGGACAGCAACAGGTACCGTCTCCCTGGCACTCCCTCCTTTCCCCCCCACTCTGCTTTTCCCACTTGTGGGACAGTAATGCATGCTGCATTTATTTTGGCGCCATCTAATGTTTTATTATTTTAACTTGACTGTTTTAATTTCAGTTTTATATTGTATTTTTTGTTGTTGGCAACTGCCCTGAGCCCTGTGAACACAGGGAAGGGCAGTATATAAATTGTAAATAAATAAATGTGACCCAGAAGTGACGTAGGCACTTCGGGGATGTCAGGGTGACACTCTGGTTTTTGGGCAAAAGCTTTGTGGTAGAATTAGCTTCTACCATAGAGTTTTTGCCCCAAAACCAGAGCATCGCCCTGACATCCCCGATGTGCCTACATCACTTCTGGGTCAGGCTGAAGTCACGTAGGTATGTCACTAAAATGTTGGGTGTTCCTCCCTTTTTTGTGGTAAGTCCTGCCCTGTCAGCCAGCTGATTGATGGCGGTGGTGACTGGGAGCGGGGGACCCCCACCCTCACCGGGGGCTCTGGCATCCCTACCCCAGACTCAAGGTGACAGATCGTGCCTGCCCTTACTTCTCCCAGTGGCCTTAAGGGCCAATCTGCCCCACTGCCATTAGCAGAGCAATCCACAAGGCAGGAAGGGAGGCAGAGCAGGAGGGGGACAGTAGACCTACCAAGGCAGCGTCAGGATTGCTTGCTCTTCGACCCGGAACCCCTGCCCCCCAAAACCCATCAGAATAACATCCCCATTCATCAGTTCCAAGGGGAAGAGCATCTCAAGTTGAACCTTGCCTCCGCAGAGTACTGCCATTATTGGTGCCCATTTATATTCATTGGCTTGAATGACAGGAAGAAGGACTGCAGCTTCCCGAGGAGGAATGATGGGCTGCTTCTTTCCGCAACTATAAATATAGCGGAAAGTCTACACACAGTAGATCAGACCTTTTGAGAAAACATCCTGCTCTCTGTTTTACTCTTGCTCGCAGGTACTGTTCCCAGCGAGGGAGTCGCTTTTGCATCCACCCATGAATTAACAGTGGGAACTGCTTTGTCCCACCAGTGAGACTGTCTATCACATCCAGAAGCCATCGAATTCATCTGGCCAAGAGTGATCATTCTCCAAATACAAGCATGCTGAGACTTCACAGTTATACCCTTACAGCAATTGATTGAATAAGGAACCCCCCGTCCTGCCTGTGCAGAGAGGAGAAAGGAGATGGGGGGGGGGATGCTTTTTGGTATAAGAACAGGGAGGAAAACTACCGACTGAGACAGTGTCATAATAAAATGGAGCAGGCAGAACGATGCCTACCACCCTGAGCTCTGTGGAGGGGAGGGTATGATGAAAATGTGAGAGAGAGTCCCAGCAGAGCTGCAGAACTCAGTTAGGGCCAATTAAAAATCACAGCTTAACAGAAATCACAGTTTGACTGTGCGAAGAAATGCATTTTAATTTGGAGATCTGGGGCGTACAAAACCTTCATGTTTCATTTTTTAAAAAGTTTTGCTCTTTCCTAAGCTGAGGACAAAAAGGAGGGGGGGGAGTCGATTGCTCTCAAGCACCACCCAAGCACGGATTTTTCAGCGCTCAGAACTGCGAATGGACTTCCTGGCCAGAGAGAATTAAATGGTCAGCTCACACCTCCCACTTGAAGAGATCTGGGGTGGGGGTGAAGAGAGACTAGACTAGAGTGTACCTTCCTTGAGATTTCAGGAAAGGATTCTTTTGTTGAAGTGAGCAGCTCAGCATCCCTAGATACTGGGGGGGGGGCACTACATCACTCTAAGTGTTTATAGGTGTTCTGTCCTTGAATGGGATGCCTCTCCTTGTCTTAATCTGGGAGCGGCCCTCTGACCCCTCCTCTCCCTCGCTTTGTCCTCTCACTCTTTCACATGGCCTTCCGTTGAGACACATTTATTTATTTATTTATTTATTTATTTATTTATTTATTTATTTATTTATTTATATCTTCGACTTATATCCCGCTCGAACCCCCGAGGGGGTCTCTGAGCGGCTTACAGTTACTCTGAAGTCCTATCTAAGGCCACATAGATGATTGGGAAGGGACTGCCCTACCAGCACCCCGTGGAGAGATGTTCTTGTCAGTTTCACCCTGGGTCGGCTCGGCGTCCGCAGGTCCCTCCGGCGCGTGGTTCCTGCGTCAGCGCGGCTCCGGCTCTGTCTTCCGACTCTGCCGCACCTGCGCCTCCACGCTCTCCTCGCGCCGTCGTCCCGGTTCCGCCTTCTGCCGTCCAGAGTTCTCGCCATCTTGCCGCCCGCCTTGCTGCTGCCGGTGCTCCACTACCCCCACAAGGGGAGAAGGGTGCTCCCTGCCATCTAAGAAAGGTACCCATTTTATCTACTTGCTTTTTTGTTGTTATTTGACAGCTTTCGAACCGCTGGGTAGACGGGAGCTGGGACTTGGGCCAGGTGCTCACCCTGGCCGCAGCGGGATTCGAACAGCCGTAATAATGGCTGTTTGTAGATGTTACCAGCAGGCATTAGTTGCCTGCGCCACCGCTCCTGCAGGTCTCTCCTGTAGAGACAGTGCCTTCATATTCCCACACACATGATGCCAGACAAGCTGGCCATTTGCGATAGGGAAAGTACTCTTCAGATTAGGCTTCTGTCTCTTCTTTGGACTGCAGCCTGAATGTGAACTGGATCTACTCGAATAAATGTCAGTTTATGGTTTTTTGCAAAATACTTCTTGGGAGATGTACTCACTGCACTCAGTATCACGCATCTGTAACTGGGCAAAACTGCTATATTAACCAAATATCCCGGTATCTTGGACCCAGAGGGGGTGGGCAGATAATAAAATCCCTTGGCAAGGAGGGAAAGGAGACATTTTGGCTTGTTCCATCTGAGGGAATCGCAACTGAGCTCCAGCTAAAGGTCACCCTTGCCCCGTGAAGCAGGGACAGGGCCAGCTGTCTGAACAAGGATTCCAAGGTAATGAGTAGCTTTCAGAAGACCGTCACTTCTAGTCCTAAAGAGACTGCCTTTGAACAAGACCAGGTAGGTGTGTACAGGTGAGAAGAAGAGTAGGATTTTATACCCCACTTTTCTCTACCTTATGGAGTCTCAAAGCGGCCTACGATCACATTCCCTTCCTCTCCCCACAACAGGCACCTCATGAGGTAGGTGGGGCTGAGAGAGTTCTGAGAGAACTGTGACTGGCCCAAAGTCACCCAGCAGGCTGCCAGTTTGGTGTAGTGGTTAAGTGCACGGACTCTTATCTGGGAGAACCGGGTTTGATTCCCCGCTCCTCCACTTGCACCTGCTGATATGACCTTGGGTCAGTCACAAGCTCTGGCACAGCTGTTCTCTCAAGGACAGTTTCTGTCAGAAGTTCTCTCAGCCCCACCTACCTCACAGGGTGTCTGTTGTGGGGAGGGGAAGGGAAAGGAGTTTGTAAGCCGCTCTGAGATGCCTCTGGGCAGTGAAGGGCGGGGTATAAATCCAAACTCTTCTTCTCTCTCTTCTTCATGTGGAGCAGTGGAAAATTAAACCTGGTTGTCCACATTAGAGTCTGCTGCTCTTAACCACTACACCATGCTGCTGAAGCAGAAAAAGAAGAAGAGGAGGAGGAGGAGGAGGAGATTGGATTTATATCCCGCCCTTCACTACCTGAAGGAGTCTCAGAGAGGCTTACAATCTCCTTTCCCTTCCTCTCCCCACTGTAGATACCCTGTGAGGTAGGTGGGGCTGAGCGAGCTCTTTTGAGCTGCTCTTTCCAGAACAGCTCTGAGAGAACTGTGACTGACTCAAAGTCACACCAGCAGATGCAAGTAGAGGTATGGGGAATCAAACCCAGTTCTCCCAAATTAGAGTCCGTGCTCCTAACCCCTACACCAAACTGGAACCACTTGTTTACACCTTCTTTTGTATCCCTTGTTCTGTCTGTCGCTGTGCTGAGACGATGGGAATGGACATTTTACTTTTAATAAATGTGTGTTACTATATTGAATGGTAGTAGCTGTTTTCCATATTGGATAGACCTCCTCTGTGTGAAAGCACTATGTAAAACAGGCACTGGAGAAGGGAGGTGGTCAGTTGGTAAAATGCTAATTCCTTGGGAGGGCACAAGAGCAGTAAGACATCCCCATGGTAACCAGTTGCTGGGTAGCAGAAGATGCAGGCAGCAGGTGGAACCTTAGAATAGCAGGGTGGGAAGGGAAGCTGGGAACTAGCCCTTTTGGTGGGTAGTTCCTAAAATGGCCAGTTGGTGGCAGTGGTACTGAGAGAGGGAAAGAAAACTGCTCCAAAGGTTAGGCCGGCTGGGAAAGTGGTGCATCACCAGGTGGAGGTTTGGGCAGCTGCTGGTTTATAGATGCCTTAAAGGGCTAGACAGAGTGGTGTCTGTGGGTCAGTGGGGCCATTCTTCCACAGACCAATTTTTGCTCGTGTTAAACAGAAGAAAAAAGAGGGACTGGTGGAGAAGATGTTCCTGTTAGAGAGCAGGATGGAACCCCTGCCAGTTTGGTGTAGTGGTTAAGTGTGTGGACTCTAATCTGGGAAAACCAGGTTTGATTCCCCACTCCTCCACTCGCAGCTGCTGGATGACCTTGGGCAGGCCATAGTTCTGATCAGAGGTGTCCTCTCAAGGGCAGCCCTCGAAAGAGCTCTCTCAGCCCCACCTACCTCACAGGGCGTCTGTTGTGGGGAGGGGAAGGGAGGGGAGTTTGTAAGCTGCTCTTCTCTTCTTCTATTACCAGAAGTTACTTGCAGCCTAAAAATAGATTAGGCCCAGCACAAAACACAGTTTGCACCACAGAACCCTGGGATAAAGCAGCAGTGGGCGCTCTCTTCCAAGAGCCGATGTGGTGTAGTGGTTACAGCACTGGCCTAGCATCTGTGGGACCCAGGTTCAAATCCCCATTCTGCCATGGAAGATGCTGGATAACTTTGGTCAAGAAATTCTCTCTCAACCTAACCTGCTTCACAGCATGACTGTTGAGAGGATCAAATGTAGGAGGAGAGAACAATGCTGTAAGCTGCTTTGAATGCCCGTTGGGGAGGAAGTGGGGCATACATGTTTAAATAAACAGATAAAATAAAGCCATAAACAGAGAGAGAGAGAACAAAGCTGCACCCCAGAATTCTATATCATTGCATGTAGCTCTCAGCTACTCAGTTAAAGGAGAAAATCTGAAAACGCAGATGCTAGAAGGAGATCCAGGTTGAACAACTGCCAAAACCTAGTTCCTTTGGTACCACCATTTTCACTTCATGCCAGGCTCACGGGGAAGGCAGAAGCAGGACCTGAGTCTCGCTTCCTTCTTTCAAGCAAAAACCCAACAGGGAAGTGAAAAACGCTACCTCTTCCACCTTAAAACTCTCGCAAGGCAGATCACACAGTATAAGTCAATGCAATGAATAGGATGAGACGTCTAATAAGCAATGTAATAGAACTAGGATTACAGGAATCCAAACAAAACATAAAGTATTACACATGCTACATTAAACAATGCAGAAGCTGGTATTCCAGAAGGAGACAATAATGCAGTGCGATAATTATGGGATGCTGGCATATTGGTGAGCAAGCATAGAACATGTGGATTTTATGGACAGATGCATCGTGAAACCGACATCTTTACGCCACTAGATTTGGGAAGGCTTTGGAGGAAGAAGATCGGATTTTTAACAAACTAAATGGAAGCCTCTAAACCACATAAATACAATGGAGGAGGGGAGAACAATCTATACTTCTTTGAGTCCCCACTGGGGAGAAAGGTGGGGTGTAAATGCAGCCCCCTAGCTAGGAATGCAATGAGCCAAGAAGGGGTAGAGCCTCTGGGTGCAGAAGGGTGCAGACCACATGGAAAGCAGGGGGGAGGGGAAGCAAGACTGCCCTGCTGAGGAGCTCGAACCTTAATCATAGGCTCCTAACACCTTGCTTAAGGTAACTCTGATTTGTGGATGGAAACTGTTAGGGGAGGGAGCCTTTTGGTCTAAATTGTAATTTTAGAATTATTGTTTCAGGGCTGTGTCATCTGGTGGGGAGTTCAATTGGAACCCTCATTTTGGAAGGTGGTGCGCAGAGTATTCAGCAGGGGACTTCTTGACCCAACAAGAAGAAGAAAAGGATGGACTTTAGGGGTGACAGGCTGTGAAGGAGAGAAAAGTTAATTGTTCGGGCTTTAAAAGATCACTGCTCTGTTGTGTTACGAGGTTCTGTGTTTTCGTTACAGGATGTTAAGTGAAAAGTTAAAAGTGTTGTATTCTCTTTGAATTATTGCAAGATTCATTCCAAGTTCTGGCCCCACAGCACCCACAAGCTGGGATTACATAAACAAAGAAATAAATTCCCAGCAAAGGTGGCCAACATTTATCTCGGGCAGGGCTCCCATGCCTCAACAGCTATACATCAAGGAGAAATTTAGCAGGCCAGATTTCTTTTCTATTGCCACATATCCCTGGTGCAGAAAGCATCGTCTCCTGGTTTTCTTGTTGCACAGCAAAAGCGCTTTCATTAAAAAATGACTTGTCCACCCTAATTCCCACTAAAGCATTCCAGAATGAGCCATTTTGGGTGCCAGTGGCAGAGCAGAGGTTTCATATTAGCAAACACACACACACCGCTACTTCCGTTCCCACTGAAAAATTCTGTGACGGGAGCCCTTGAACCAGGATTTGGCAGGCGATATGCCAGGGAGGAAATGACACTTCGCCGAAGCTCAGAAACCAGACATCTTGTGGTCTCTTCATTCTCTCTCTGCTCAGCTGAAGAGGCTTTCTTTGCTATGCCCAATGAACAAGGTAGCCGGAAGATGAAGCTGACGTGGGAAGGGATCAGCACCGCCTTGACCTGGCTTTGTCTGGGTCTGCTGCTCTTCAAAGGATGCAAGCCACGTTCCCCTCATTTCCTGCCAAGATACAGTCCGTTGTATCTGGATGCCGTCAGCTCCCATTAGCAGGCTGGCTCGCAGAGGGGAAAAGGGCAATTCATGGAAGGGAAGCTATTGTGATGGCAATCATCTCAATTAGACCCAATTTAAACCTCGGGCCTGACATACTGCAGTAATTACAGATCAAAAGTTATGTTTGCCCTGCTCATGCTCATTCTCCCGCTCTCTCTCTCTCTCATCTCTCTTACTGAGGTGTGGGTTAACATCTGAGGTCTTCTCACTGGAGCGTTTCATCTGTGCTATGGCTGCAGAAAGGATCAAAGGACAGACACGCCTCTTCATACACAGTAGTACAGCTGGGTCATCTTAGACTCTGGCCTTCGTGGTCTTACGCAGGCCCGCCTTGTGCATCGTAATGGGCACTCCGAATACAAAACTACAGCTGGGTTTTGCGGAACCCTCTGCTGAGTCGATAACCCGGATGCCCAGATTTCCACCCCAAAGTATGGCTGTGGCAGCCCCACCACTGCGTGCAAGCAGTGGCAGTCATCAACTCCTTGGTGGTGGTGGAAAGAGCCATCAAATTGCAGCCAACGTATCACAACCCCATAGGGCTTTCGAGTCAAGAGGCGAATGGAGGGGGTTGGCCCTTGCCTGCCTCTGTGTCTTAACCCTGGATTTCCTTGGTGGTCTCCCATCCAAGTACTAACCAGGGCCAACCATGCTAAGCTTCCCAGATATTACAAGATCAGGCTAGGTTGGGCCAACCAGGAAAGGTCCGTCTCTTTGGAACCTGTTCCCAAAGCCTTACCTGTGCAAGAGTTGACTGTTGTGCCCCCCTGCTACATAAGAGGGTAGAGTCTGGAAGTACACAAGGCAATAGGCTTGTAAATCTAAGATGGTCTAGGTCTGGTCAGTGGCTGGATGGGAGACTTCTTAGGAGCCTGACATACCTAGACTTTCACAGACGAGAGGTGGGACAGAAATGTAATGGTGGCAGACATTGCCAAATATGTTAAGCAGCTTGCGATGAGCTTTCACACCTTGCGGGGCATTGACTAGTTCGGCTCCATCGAAGTCAGCATTGTCTATTCAGACAGGCAGTGGCTCTCCAGGGTCTCAGGCAGGGGTCTTTCACATCACTTCCTGCCTGATTCTATAACTGGAAATGCTGGGGATTGAACCTGAGATCTTCTGTGTGTCACGCAGATGGTTCATCACTGAACCACAGCCCTTCCTGGACAGCTCCATAAGTAAGACTGTTGGTGTGACAGAGGACTGGATCCTACCAGCTGTCTTCTGGGAAAAGAAGTGGTCTTACCCAGTTCCCCTCTTCACTGCAGCCCTCCTCCCATGCTACTTGGCTGCGGTCACACACACTAAATAATCCACTTTCAAACTGGATTTTTACTGTATGAACTGGCAAAATCCAGTTTGAAAGTGGATTGAAAGTGGATTATTTAGTGTGTGTGACTGCAACCTATGTCTACATGAATCTCCCCTGCATAGTCTTTTGTGGGTCAAAAGGGGATGCTGGAAGGCAATCCACTTGTGTAGGGGGGGAGCTGGTAAGCGCCAACCCAGTAATGAGAAGGCAAGTATAGAAAGGCTGAGTTACACTCAGTACAGTAATTCTGTACAGTAATTCAGACCTGGACGGGCCCAGGCTAACCCATCTTGTCAGATCTAGGAAGTTCTGGTTGACTCTGGTTGGATGGGAGACCACCAAGAAATTCCAGGGTTGCTATGCAGAAGCAGGCAATGACAAACCATCTCTGTTTGTCTCTTGCCTTGAAAACCCTGTGGGGTCGCCATGATGGCTTCAACTTGACGGCGCTTTCCACCACCCCAGAAATTTGCCTTTGTAAGTGTCTGCTCCATTTCTCCACTCTGGTGCTCCTCACTGTTCTCTCCTGCAGTTCCCAATCCAGATATTTGAGCTGTGCCTACCATTTGATTCCCTTTCATGAATATGTGAGCATATTTTTAAGAAGAGTGAAACATTCCCCTCTGACACCATCCAGTAGCCTCACTGATATATTGATCCGGGTAGGAGGATATAGTTCCCTGTCAAGTCAGTCCTCGGCATTAGCACTCAGAGGTCACTTAAGCTGATGCCATGAGTGAAGGGATTTCTTGAAGCTTCCTGAACAGATTCATGAAGGGGAGGCCCATCAAAGCTTACTAGCCATGATGAGTAAAGGAAACATCCGTATTCAGAGGCAGCAAACCTCTGAAGAACTGTGCTAGGAAGCAACATCCTTAACCTCTACACCTACTTCTTAGCCATGGAGGGTAACTGGGTGGCCATTGTGTGAAACGGATTGCCAATTAGATGAATCACTGGTCTAATACAGCAGGTTCTTATTACGTTATTATGATGATTCCTCATTGGGAGAAGCATTACAAGCCCCTTGGCTCTGTCGATTCATTTTTTACCAACACTGCCTGCCTTCTCTGGGTGAACAAGCAGAGCCGAGAGAGAGGAGCAGCTGTGGCCATTCACCCCCACCCCCACCCAGAAGATCGAGTCAAAATGGAAAGGGCCAATGGGGTGGATTCATTAAGTCTTGCCAAGGACCTTGCAATTCCTGGTAGCAACACTGCTCTTGTAAAAGCAGCAACCATTATTCTAATTAAACCCAACCCAAGGAAATGGCTGACTGTGAGAGAGGGGGAGTAATTTAGCAAGTGGGCTGTCCCAGTCTTCTTAAAGAAACATACACTGTCTTGCTGCTCCCCTTGCAAGTCTCAGACGTTTGCCTTCTTCTGTCATCCTTCAGCCCCCCTCCCCTGTCTGGATTATTGGCCAAGCCCCACCACCTCTTGCCCCACTGAGTCCCCTTGTGAAGTCTTCTGGAAAGGCTTCAGTAACATTTTTTTCCTCCCTGGAGAGCCATGATTTGTGGTTAAATGCTAGATTTTCTGCTTGTTCTTGGGTGTCTAGTAAGTACTGCTTTCTACTTTATCTCATGTACATTTGACATTCGGAATCAGTGTGGTGCAGAGGTTAGTGTTCATCCTGGGGATTTCTCGGTTCCGACCTCCACTCTGCCATGAAGTTTTCTGAGTGACCCTGGATCAGTCACACTTTGTCAACCTAATTTACCTGACTGGATTGTTGTGAGGATTTTAAAAAAAAAATGAAGAAGGGGAAGAGCCGTGTATTTTTCACTGAACTCCTTGGAAGAAAGGAAGGATAAAAACAAGATCAATTAGAGTACGCGCAGCGGTCTTGCCCGGTATTGCTACAACTGCAGATTCCCAGTTCCTTAATGCAATGTTTGTTCAGTGGATGAGTAGCAGCTCCCTGAGTTGGATCCCCCAAACTGCTAGGGTTGTTGTGAACAGTGTTCCCTCTAAGCTGAGTTAGTGTGAGCTAGCTCCCAGTTTTTTTAGCCTCCGGCTCACACATCTGTGTCTCAGCTCAGGAAGGATGGCTCCAGAGCAAACTAATTTATGCGGTAGCCAAATCGCTCGCTCGCAACTTTAATGCCAGTAGCTCTCAAAGTAGAAGTTTTGCTCACAAGACTCCACAGCTTACAGGGAGCAGTGGTTGTGGCTCTTCCCTGCATCCCTGTATCCCCTCTCCCAACAGTCCTTTCCATCTCTGATAAAGTTTATTCCCAGGGTCAGAGGCTCACATGGATTAAAAGCCACATGAGTTTGGACAAGAGGCTGTGGGTGGTGCTAGAGAGTAAAATTGATCTGATGGAAGAGGCCTGTATAGCTATTAATCCTCATGGGTGCCACCGTCCCAGGAATAAACCTTTCTGGGGTTGGAAATGACTGCTTTTGGGAAGGGAATGCTGGAAATTAGTGTGACTGTAGGCACCTTGTGCTGACAGATCCCAGAATCTAATCCCATATTCTTTTCCAGATAGTGTTGCCAGGTCCTCCTGGCCACTGGCAGGGCAGGGAGGAATAGGGCTGCCAGATCCAGGCAGGAAGACTCCTGAAGATTTGGGGATGAAGCCTGGGGAGGACAGGGACCTCGGTGGGGTACAGTACCATAGAGTCAGTCCACCCTCCAGTTTGGTGTAGTGGTTAGGAGAGTGGACTCTAATCTGGGAGAACTGGGTTTGATTCCCCACTCCTCCACATGCAGCTGCTGGTGTGACCTTGGGTCAGTCACAGTTCTCTCAGAATTCTTCTCTCAAGAGCAGTTCTCGAAAGAGCTCTCTCAGACCCACCCACCTCACAGGGTGTCTGTTGTGGGGAGGGGAAGGCAAAGTGCTTGTAAGTCACTCTGAGACTCCTTCAGGTTGTGAAAGGCGGGGTATAAATCCAATCTCCTCTTCTTCTTCTCTCTTCTCCTTCTTCTCCTTCTTCTCTCCTTCTCCTTCTTCTCCTTCTCCTTCTCCTTCTCCTTCTTCTCCTTCTCCTTCTCCTTCTCCTTCTTCTCCTTCTCCTTCTTCTTCTTCTTCTTCTTCTTCTTCTTCTTCTTCTTCTTCTTCTTCTTCTTCTTCTTCTTCTTCTCATCCATTTTCTCCAGGGGAACTTATCTTTGCAGTTTGGAGATAAACTGTAATTCTGGGGAATACCCAGGACCCACCTGGAGGCTGGCATCCCTATTTCCAGATCATCTCAATATCTCCAGCAGGACTAAACTGTTTTGCTTGCTCACTTTTCATTTGAAAAGAAAGGAAGCTTCGGACAGCCAGTAAAATAGCACCAGGCAGCAAAATGATTTCTAGGAAGCTGGGGGGGGGGGGTGTGTGTCAGCAGGCCAGATTTTTACAGGTCGAGCCAGAATTTTACCCTCTCAGCTGATGGCCAGGATGAGAAGAGGCAAAGCCGGACACATTCCTGTCGTTCGGTCTGTTCAGAGACCCATCACGGAGTGCCTGTAAGTACGCCGCTTTTCAATTCCACGGGCTGTAAAAGGTTCCTCGGAGGGCTCATTCCTGCTTTTAGAGCAAATGGCACCCATGGGCCCTCTGAGGAGAGCATTCAGGGCAGATGCCTCCCCTCCTCCATTTTTAGAGCACTGCTCTGTTAGTATCCGTCTGCCAGTCTGTGTTGTGCAGCAATCTTTGCTCAGAGGCACACTTCAGATTTTTTTGTGGGGGGGGTTCCGACTGTTCCGCTCCTCTGGCTTTTGCAACCCTTTAAAAATAGATGGATGCCATTTTTCTTCCTGGCGCAAAGTACAACCAAAAGCAGCCATTTATTTTCATTGGGGCAGCTGTTGGACTCTTACTGGATGTGCTTAGATTACAAACGACAATCACCCGTTCGTTTTCGGGCTATCCGTCAACTGTCCTCTGATCACTTGGGTTAAAAACTGGCCTGGAAACCGTACCCTCTAAGCCGGCATCTCCTCCCCATAACCACCACAGATATATGATATGTATAATCCTGCCCAGACGTTGCATTTGTTCTCGAGGGCCTTCGTATGCCCTGACTGTCGGACAGGAGGTCCGTGGTCAGGAGGGACTTTTCAGCGGCTGCCCCTTGGCTGAGGAATGTCTTCCTTCTTTCTCTCTGCCAGACAATCGTTCCAGCTTTCCTTTGACTGATTTATGCCGTGCTTTGATAACTTCTGTTTGCTGTTTTTTGCTTTGCCTTGCCTTGCCTTGCCTTGCCTTGCCATTATGGACGGTGTCTAGGGCTGCCAATTCTGGACTGGGAAATTTCTGGAGATTTGGGAGCAGTGCCTGCGGAGAGTGGAATCTGGGGAGGGATTTCACCTGGACACTGTAGCATACCATACAGTTTCCCTCGGAAGATGCCTTTTGCCAGGGGAGCTGATCTCTGTAGGCTGGAGATCCACTGTAAATTCCAGGAGAACTCCAGGCCATACTTGGAGGTTAGCAAAACTTCAGCTTGTTTTGTCTATGGTTTTATTGTGTTGTGAGAGGTTGTTGACAGTGGCGTTAGTACTGGATTCATATTGTTATATTTATTGTTTAGGAGAGCTGGATCCAGACTAATATCTGTTGATGGATACGTTTATAGTTTTATTGAGTTGGTTCCTCAGCAAGCCCCTCCAAGAGGAAGGAAACCTTTCCAAGGCAAAAAGCAAAGTACACGGGTAATGGGCAGAGATGGCACTGGTCGCCCTCACAGATGATCTCCAGAGGCATCTGGATCAAGGTGGATCGGCGGTGCTGTTGTTGGTGGACCTGTCAGCCACATTTGACACAGTCGACCATCAGCTACTGGCCCACCACCTCGCCGACATTGGAATCCAGGGGCTTGCCTTGCAATGGTTTGTCTCCTTTCACCAAGGTCGGGGACACAGGGTGGCGCTGGGGAAACAGCTTTCCCAGAGGCACCCACTTGACTGTGGAGTGCCTCAGGGGGCAGTGCTGTCCCCAATGTTGTTTAACATCTACATGCGCCCCCTTGCTCAGATTGCACGGAGACATGGGTTGGGATGTCACCAGTATGCTGATGACACCCAGCTCTATCTGTTGTTGGGCAGCCAGTCCAACTCCAAACTGGAAGATCTTGACCGGGCATTACAAGACATGGCTGGTTGGCTTAGACTGAGCCGATTGAAACTGAATCTGATGAAGATGGAGGTCCCGTGCCTGAGTTGGGGAGGATCAGGGGTGGGGATCCCACTTCTAGCCTTCGATGGGGCTCCGTTGGTTAGGAGGCTAGGAGTTTGGGAGTGCTCCTGGATGCCTCCTTAACAATGGAGGCCCAGGTAGCAGCCACTATCAAGTCGGCCTTTTACCATCTCCGGCTGATTAGGCAGTTGGTTCCCTTCCTTGAATGCAACGACTTGGCAACGGTGATCCATGCGATGGTCACCTCAAGATTAGACTACTGTGATGATCTCTACATGGAGCTGGCCTTATCGCAAATTCGGAAGCTACGGCTGGTGCAAAATGCTGCAGCCAGGCTGCTGATGGGTCTCCCAATACAGGAGCACATTCATCCTGTGCTGAGGGCATTGCACTGGCTGCCAATAGCATACCGAATTCACTTTTAGGTGCTGGTTCTTACCTTTAAAGCCATATATGGTCAGGGACCTACATACCTGTGGGACCGCCATTCCCCACATGTTCCCCGGAGAGCACTGCGATCAGAGTCTCAACACCGATTCACTCTTCCTGGACCAAAGGATGCCAGGCTAGCTACAACCAGGGCCAGGGCTTTCTTGGTGGCGGCTCCTCTCTGGTGGAACGAGCTCCCGGAGGAGACCAGGGCCCTGTGGGACTTTATGCAGTTCCACAGGGCCTGCAAGACAGAGCTGTTCCGCCAGGTGTTCAACTAGAAGCCGCCCCGGAGCGGGGGGGGGATACACCTGCCTGAAATTCAAAGCAGCCTGAGCCAGCCGTATAACATCAGATCAGGATCAACCACTAGGATGGCATTGAAGTCTGAGCGCCATCCCAAATGTAACATTAAGTTGATATCTGTTGATGGTATTGGATTATTACTTGTTAGTGCCTTTTTAATGTGTAATTGAGACATGGTTTTATGTATTGTACTATTTATTGCTGTTTTTAATCTGTTGTAAGCTGCCCTGAGCCGGCCATGGCTGGGAGGGCGGGGTATAAGTTTGATAGATAAATAAATAAATAAGGCACAGGAGGCTGTGACACATAGGTGTGCGTAATTATCACACAAGCTACCTGCAGCCCACAACCATTTAAAATTATGACAATGCTACTAGTTGCCAAGGATATAACAGCACAGCAGTACTCTGTACACAATGCAAATGATGCGTGGTCTCCCAAACAACCTCTGAAAAGGCATATAAAAATGCAGCAGCCTGCCAAGGAACAAGACGGGGGGCTGCAAGAGGGAGGAAAACTGTGCTGTCTGGGCAGAAGCCCTTGCATCCATAGATCCAAACCATTGATTGCATATTCCCAGATGATAGATGATAGACTGGCAGCAGCTCTCCAAGTTCCCGAGCAGAGGTCTTTCATGTTACCTATTACCTGGTCCTTTTGAACTGGAGATGCCAGGAGTTGAACCTGGAACCTTCTGCATGCCAAGCAGATGCTCTACCACCTCCTGAATCCATGACCCTTTCCCCTAATCCTAGATGTATGAGGAGGTGGGAGTAGCAAGGAGATACTGTAGTCATTAATGGAGTAGGAAACATGTTCCAATAATGCTCAGCCACAAATCCCACACCCATCCACAAATCCCACACATCTCATATTGTTGGATATTGTTCTATCATTGTTCTATAGAAGAGCTAGATTCAAGTCCAGTACTACCTTAGAGACCAACAAGATTTTTGTCATCGACAAGATCAGAAACCAGCAAGATTTTGGGGATCTTGTTTGCCTCTAAGGTGCTGGCGGACTCACATCTAGTTCTTCTACCGCAGACCAACAGGGTTATCTTCCTGACAACAGATCTAGAGCAATAATTTACAACTGGATTATCTTCCACAGAAAAGTCTATCTAGTTGCAAATGTGTGGAGGAGGCCAATGATAGCACCATAGCCAATGACACATGGAGCAAAACACCTGGAGCAGAAGTCCATCAATGGCTATTAGCCACAAGGTATAGATAGGAACTCTCAGTCTGGGGCAAGTGATGCTCTGTATTCTTGGTGCTTGGGGGGGGGGCAACAGTGGGAGGGCTTCTAGTGTCCTGGCCCCACTGGTGGACCTCCTGATGGCACCTGGTATTTTTGGCCACTGTGTGACACAGAGTGTTGGACTGGATGGGCCATTGGCCTGATCCAACATTGGCTTCTCTTATGTTCTTATGTCCTTATGATGTGGATGCAGTCAACAATCGACACTATTCACTTCCTGCAGTGTCTCATCCACCTATCATGCTTCTGGGGGGTAACTTTTAAAAAAATATATTGTAGAAAGACACAGTGGAGCCACCAGTTCATTTGAAATGTGGTGTTGGATGAGAGTTTTACAGATACTGTGGACCACCAAAAAGGCAAATAAGTGGCTTCTAGATCAAAACAAACCTGAACTCTCCCTAGAAGATATAACAGTTAAACTCAGGCTACTGTACTTTGATCACATTACAAGAAGACAAGAGACACTGACAGTGTTTCCTCTAAGCTGAGTTAGTGTGAGCCAGCTCACAGTTTTTTAGCCTCTGGCTCACACATTTTTGTCTTAGCTCAGGAAGGATGGCTCCAGAGAGCACTAATTTATGCAGTAGTCAAATCACTTGCTCACAACTTTAATGCCAGTCGCTCACCAAGTAGGATTTTTGCTCTCAAGAATCCACAGCTTAGAAGGAACACACTGGTCAAGATAATAATGCTAGGGAAAGTTGGAGGCAGCAGGAAAAGAGGGAGACCCAGCGTGAGACGGATGGACTCTATCAACGAAGCCACGGCACTCTGTCTGGAAGACCTGAGCAAGGCTGTTAATGACAGGGCATTTTGGAGATCATTCATTTGTAGGGTCCCCAAAAGTTGGAAGAGACTGAATGACACTTAACACACACATACCATCTGAATTCTCACATTCCCCATATGCAACCAAACACTAATTGTTGTGAGCCCCACGTTAGTAATAGCTTTCTAGATCATATCCATTTCGGACACATCGATGGGTCAATGGATACCCTGACAGACAAGTATTTGTAAGTTTCCCGACAGGTTCTCGTTGAGCTGCTGTTTCCCCTGTGCGTGGGAGGATGTGATCTTTCATAAGGTGACATTTCAAAAGCAATCATAATAATAAAAAAATCCTTCCACTTTACTTGTAAACACACTCACCAGAAAAAGCTCTTGCATTTTCATAAAATCGTGAATAGTCAATCTGTCTTCAAGCTGTTCCATACTTCTGATGGAGCTTGCATCTTCAGTAGCGTTTAGCAGTTGATCCTCAATAGCAACCATGGCTTTTCTTAGTGTGAACGGCATGTTTGTTGCTAAGGTCCAGTTGGCTTTTATGTACTTTGCCAAGTCTCCAAGTTGTTCTTTTGAATCCTTCCCAAAATCTCGCTTGGCACAACAGTTAACTCAAATTATGGGATAAAGCCTCTGGAAGGTCAAAAGGGATCTCATGGGGGAAAACAAACAGAAGAGATAACTGCAAGTTTCGAGCACGATATTTTAATTCTTATTTAGCCTGGATTGAGCACTGGACTTGGACCAGGCTGTGTCAAGTGGAGAAAGCAAGGGACTCGCAGTAATAGTAAGCAAATAGAATCAAGCAAATTTATAATAATTTACAATTTGTTCCTGTAAATGTAATAGAAGCTATTCACCCACAGAAAATCCATTTTGCTTACCTTGTCCCTGCTAACTTGTTATTTACTCTGATTAAAATTCTATTTTCAGAGCACGCTTGATTAGCTCCAACGCTCCTTTTAACTCAACTACTAAAAAGTTCACACTCCCGGTATTTATAGGACTGTTTGGGGAACGGGATTTCCTTTCCTTAGAGCTTGCAAGTGTTTCTTAGCAACCTGACACAACACAAGCTCCCTCCCTCTCCCAGTCAGTGGTCAAATTAAAGAATGGGCTGAGCTATCCTCAGGGAGAATCTTGCAGAACAAGCCAGGAAAGGCAGAGACTTAGCAATAAAAAGACTAGGAGTTTCAGCACAACAAAGAGGGAGGAGATTATATTTTGCCCGGGTTTGTATGCATGCATGCTCACACACAATATGGACTAACTGCTAATGGAACCGTTGTGATCTTTTGATCTCCAGTGTAGTTGAATGGCAGTGGCACCAATGCAGACTAGTGTACAGACCAGTAACTCTGCACTAGCATGAACTTTTTAGACCTGTATGGTGTTCTCACCCTCTTCCCTCCCTCATATGCAAGATTTTCCCTCTGTTTTTTCCCCTTTCTTCCTGGCTGAGCAGCCCATGTCTCTATTTTCTTCTTATTTGAAGGTTTATGGCTATCCCACCCTGTCACGTTATTATATTTTGATGCTGACTCATTCCAGGGACTTGAGGGAAGAGACAAGATCATCTTCTTAACTTATACTTCTGAAAATGGCATACAAGAAGCCTTTGAAAGTTCAAAAATAAAACATTTTATTCAACATAGAGGGGAAAAGGTCAGGTGGAATCAGGTAAAATGTCTGAAGTGAACCAATATTTCTGAGATAACTTAGTAATTTCAGAAAGTCCAGTACATATGTTCCCAGCAAGTAAGAGTTTTAAGCTTTTCACAAAGGTCTTAGAATCTTTGAGATGAGAGGTTTCAGTGTCCGGTAGACACTCTAGCATAAGTTCTTGAGATTAAGTGACTCTTAAAGTTTCAGAAAGCAATGATACACTATCAAATATCCAAAACCTTCCTCTAAACAAACCAGGGATCACTCTACTCTTTAAAGCTACCTCCCTTTCAACTGGGCAGGGAATTACCTCTCCAAACTAATAGCTCTGTCCCTTTTCTGGCCCAAATGGGGGTCTTCAGCGATCCTCCCACTCCTCCTTGCCAAGCTTCCCAGTCCTCAGTCAATGCTAAACATAATTCTCTTCAACAGTCAGTTCCCAACTCTTTCTTCTCAACTGACGCTATCCAATGAAATCCCTTTGAGCAGCCTGTCACCCAAAGGTCCTCTGGCTCTGTGAGGCATTAATCCTTCACGATCCATCACATGTGTATACAGCACTTATGAGCTTTCAAAGCACAGTCCATCACAACCTGCTAAGTAGTCAGAGAGCAAAGGAAGAGCCAGCTTCATGGTAGATTTGTCACCTGCTATTTTTCCCCATGGCCAGCACCAAGGGAAGAAGCAGAGACAGTACTGTCTAGGATTGCCAACCTCAAGTTGGGGCCTGGAGGTCTCCCAAAATAACAACCTATCTGCAGACTGCAGATATCCATTCCCCAGAGGAAATGGCAACTTCAGAGGGTACCCTCTATGGCATTACATCTCCACTGACCTCCCTCTCCAAACCCCACCTTCCCCAAGTGCCATCCTCAAATCTACAGGAATTGCCCAAGCTGAAGTTGGCAACCCTAGTTTCATTAAACCAAGTGTTACACCAAAAGTCCTGTTCATGACGTTGGTCTCATGGTAACGTAAGCAGTAGTAGTAGAAACACCCGAAGCCCATGAACCTTGAGACTGATTCAGATATATCCCCAGGAAAGCTCCTTTATAATAATAATTGGATTGCCTCTTTCCTGTTTCCAAGCATGGTGTTCCTGTGTGCATATCCTTGATATAGGACATTGGGGTGTGCGCAAACAGGACACAAGATGGTGTGGTTTCCTGGCCCCTGATGAAAAACAGAGAGGATGGTTAGAATGGGGATGACTGAATCCAGCCTTCCGCCCTACCTAACAGATTACTGGCTCCACAGAAGACATCTTGTCTGGGCTGTGGGTACACTGGGCTTTTCGCCTTGTTACAGCTGTAGGAATTCATCTGGATGCTCATTCATCAAACTTTGTGATGTTTACCTGCATGAACATGGATTCTAGCAGTAGACTGAGTGTTTCCAGGGAGAAGAAACAGGAGGTTAAAAACAACATAAAAATGGTACGTTTTCCACTTCCAGGTCTTTAAATTCAGAATCACGAGGGGCTGACTGTTCACCAGAGGACCATGAGACTCCACTGTGTTTTGTATCCTCCCTTTCCACCTCAGTTATCCCAAAATGTGCCACTCCCGGAACTACAGTTTAACATGGGCATTAAGAAATGTAATGGAATTCCTCAAGGTAAAACTGATCCATTTTAAAATCCAAAATTCATTTTAGAAAGGACAGAATATGAAGGATCAGCATGAAAGGTGAAATTAAACCAAAGGTGTTCATAACTAGCTTCCCAAATTTTTAGTCACTTAGAAGATTAGAGCTAAGTTTAGAGAGGAAGTGTGAGGCTGCAGTCACACACTAAATAATCCACTTTCAATGCACTTTCCAAATGGATTTTTACTGAGTGAACTGGAAAAATCCAATTTGAAAGTGCATTGAAAGTGGATTGAAAGTGGATTATTTAGTGTGTGTGATCGCAGCGTGTGTGTGAAATGCCATCATGTTGCCTTTGATTTATGGCAACCCTATCAGTTAATGTTCTCCAAAATGTTGTATCATTGACAACCTTGCTCAGAGCTTGACCATGTTAAGGAAGACAAGATATGCTTCCCCAAATTTAAGTTACCACTGTGGGTTAGAACAGATTACTCTCCATCCCTTCCTATAAATCTCAGTACGTTCTTATGCTGAATAGTGGTGGGATCCAGTCTAACCCAATGATCACACTGAAGATCCCTGCCCACAGCCAATATGTCCATACTTATAGGTGAAATAAGTATGAAACTAGAGAACAAGGATGTTGAATGACATCCAGGGGAAATCAGCTAATACTATAAGCGAACAGGGTTGATGAGCAGCAAGCATTTTGAGGTACCTCCTCCAGTGGCTATTTAACCAAAATATGAACGTGCAGAAAAACCAACAAAAAGTATCAGATTGCTTGGTTTAAAAGGGAACAGGAGATTTCTCTAGCTCGGTTGAGTTTAGAGATGGGCATGAACTGGCTCACAAACTAAAGTTTATGGTGGATTTTGGTTGCTTAGATCATGAATCTGTACTTCACATCAGTCCTGTTGAACTGGCATTGCCACAATGGTACTGGGTTCTGCTGGGCACTAGTACATTGCACTGATTCTGCTGGGCTTGCACCCCTCCTTGCTTGGAGATTGATTGTGGGCTTCACATCAGTCCTGTTGAGCTGGCATTGCCACAGTGGCCCTGGGTTCTGCTGGGCATTAGTACATTGCAGTGGTTCTGCCGGGGTTGCAATATGCTTGGAGTATGATTCTGTGCTTCACATCAATCCTGTGTAGCTGGCATTGCCACATTGGCACTGGGTTCTGCTGGGCACTCTTTGAGTGCACTGGTACTGCTGGGCATCTGTACATCGTACTGGTTCTGCTGGGCTTTCAAAAATGCTCCCCTTTCATTTACTACTGCAGAGATTCTCTGGCTTGAACTTAGTCCTGTTGAATTTGCACTGCCACAGTGGCACTAGCTCTGCTGAGCTTGCAAAAATATCCCCCATCTTCAGTTTCTACTGCAGAGATTCTCTGGGCCTTTGATTCTGTTTTACTGGGCTTCTATTGCCCTTGCTATGTTTGCTGTTTTTTTCCTCCATTGGAAACAATGGAGGACAGGGGCACCTTCTTTAGGGGGCTGTAACTAGTACCCTGTAAATCCAATCTTCACCAAACATTGAGGGCAAGTAAAAGAGAGTCAGCCAGAGATTTCCTGCAAGTTTGGTGTCTCTAGCATGCCAAGAGCTGTTCTACCACAACACAAATCTCACAAACCGAACTGGTTCATTTAGCTCCTAAAAGTTCATGACAGTTCGTGGTTTGTGAACTGGACATGCCACGAACCATGAACTGAACCACATTTTCCCAGTTTGTGCCCATCCCTAGTTGAGATACATAATCAGTGCTTGCTTGATCAAGGCTGCAGTCCTATGCGAACTTGGGGTCAAGGCTCGTTGAAAGCAAGGGGATTTACTTTTGAGCTAACACGCCTAGGTTGTACATGTGCTTGGGCACTTAAAAAAAGGAGCCTGGACAATAGACATTAGAAAGCTTACTTGAACATCCCATCTAATAAGTTCTTTAAGAGGATCTTCCTAATCACAATAGCAGTTTGACAAGGGAACCAGTTTCCTAGGTTTTGTGAGGTCTCTCTTGCTGGAGAGCTTTAAGCAGAGGCTGGACTTCCGCCAGCAGGGAATGCTGTGGTTTTGGATTACTTGCATTGAGCAGAGGGTTGGCCTAAATAGTCTATAAGGCCCCTTCCAACTCATTGCTTCAAACCAGAAGGATGCAATGGCTCATCAGACTCCGAGGGCGACATTTGGACTTAAACAGAACGCTTTGATCCTATCCTGCCCAACACGTCAGACATCCAAATGATACTAAAAACACAGGGTCCCTTCATCATACTTGCACCGTTCAAGATGGCCTTTAAAGGTTAATCCTTCTTCAGAAGTCTAGAGCTGAGATCAATTTCTGGCCCGCTGCTGAGAGCAATCCAAGGCTTTGTGGATGTTCAAAAACAAAACAGGGGGGAAAAAGCCATAGTCTCCAAAATCAAAGCTTTACACACAAAGCAAGGCTACTTAGGTCAGGATCGACGTCCCCATGAACCTCCCCCTCCCCCCACACAATCAATTTTGGTCAAAGCAAAAAGGGAAATTAGTCTTCCTGCCGTTTGCTCTGATTCTGTTGGTAGGAGAGCAACAGAGAACAAAGTGTTGACTCCTCCGACCCCACCAGGAGATGAATTCCCTCCCTCTTCTGGGAGATGCTATCCAAAGCACAAGAAGAACGTGAAGAAAAAAACCATTGCTTTACAAAAGACCTGAAGATCCTGTGACTCTTGAAGTCCCAGCATGCATCACAGCCGATTGAAATCAGACGTTGTTAACACCAACATGGCTCCATTAACCAGCATCATATAGCGATTAAAGTTCCAAACTTACACAGTTATCTCAGGTCAAGCTTTCACTCTGTGTTTCTTTCTTTCTGTGTTATACCTCTGAGGATGCCAGTCACAGCTACTGGCGAAACGTCAGGTCCTACAATGCCAAGACCACGGCCAAACAGCCCGGAAAATCTACAGCAACTTTCATTCTCCTTCTGACATTTCCACCATGAACATTCTCTCGGCCAAAGATACCTCACAGGGTTTTTGAGAGGTAGGAGAGGGACCATGCGTGCATCCCTGAACAATTCGAGTGGAATAAAACTTAAATATATAAGTTTGGATCCCATGAAAAAAGATCTGTGAATGCAAGGGAGAGGAAGTTTTTGCAATTCCCTCCTCCCACAGCAGCCGTCTAACCTCCCTATGCTGTTCCTTAGGGGTCCCCCATCCTCCAGAAGCAACAATGGGAAGGGGTATGTGGCACAAAGAGAGGGCAGGCAGAGAAGTTGCCCTTCCGTGCACAGAAAGCCTTCCATGCATGGAAGATTTAGATGGAATCCAACCGATAGTGCCCACATTGGGTGGTCATTGGTGCTTATCTATATTCTCACTGCAAAATTTCCAGTATTCCCTGTACCGGTGGCAGTTTTCAGTGGGTAGGTCCTGTAAATGAAACTTGGGAGGGGTGAACTTGGGAGGGGAGCCATCCTAAATCAAGTTCACATCTACATTGTTTTATTTGTAAGGGAAGGTTCCATTTTTCCAAGTCATTTTTTGCAAGGGAAGGGTCCATTTTTCCTCTAACTTCTGAGACCTCATAAATTTAACATTAATGCAACAAGCGGCTAACGATCCAGTGCTTGAAGGGCTTCATACATAATGACCCTGCTGCAGTCCCTAATATGTTGGCCAGTTACACCCATGCAGCGCTTTAGATGAGATAGGATGGCTCGCTGAAGACCACATCGCGTTTCTATGACATGTGTAAGACTTGAAGGTCTCCCCTAAACAATACCTTTTTCTTAGCTATTATGCTTCAACAGCTCTGAAATACCATCTCCACAGTCTGCATTCAGGGCGCTTTCATACCCACTGAATGATGCACTTTGCAACTGGATTTTACTGCGCAAACTGGCAAGATCCACTGGCAAACTATCCAAGTAGACTGCAAATGCATTATTCAGCACATGAGAAATATGGCAGATTTAAGTAAAATGAGGACACCCCTAAGACGTCAGAGCTCTGAGACAGTAGATCCAGAATTCATGTGGCACTCCCATGCAGAATTCACCATTCAAAGATTGAGATCTGTGCTCGCAAAACTAAGCATGCGCATCAAAGAACTCAGAGCTTTGGGTCAGCCTTTAGAAGAAGAGTTGGTTTTATAACCCGCCCTTCACTACACGAAGGAGTCTCGGAGTGGCTTACAATCACCTTCCCTTCCTCTCCATACAACAGACACCCTGTGATGTAGATGGGGCTGAGAGAGCAGTGACTGACCCAAAGTCACCCAGCTGGAATCCATTTCCTGGGTCAGACCTTTTCCCCATCAATAGCACCTCCATTTTGTCAGGATTAAGTTTCAGCTTGTTAGCCTTCATCCATTCCAAAACTGCCTCCAGGCAACTGTTCAGGGTTTCCACAGCCTCCCTGGCATCTGCTGGTCGTCCAAGATATACCTCCCCACACAGTTTTACACATGGGGGACAAGATGGAACCTTGGGGAACCCCATAGAAGAAGAGAAGAGTTGGTTTTTATACCCTGCTTTTCACTACCCGAAGGAGTCTTGGAGTGGCTTACATTTGCCTCCCCACAAGATACCCTGCGAGGTAGGTAGGCCTGAGAGAGCTCTGAGACAACTGTGACTGACCCAAGCTCACCCAGATGGTTTTATGCGGAGAAGTGGGGAGTCAATCCCAGTTCTCCAGATTTGAGTCCACTGCTCTTAACCACTGCACCAAACTGGCTCTCTACACCAAACTTTAATCACCTCTCAAATCTGTCAGATCGGTGTGATCAGTGTTTTTCATACAAAGAGACAGGCCTCTCCTCTGCTGCACCCGCAGTCTAGTTTCTCAACTGCAATTGAGTATACAGAACGTTTTGAAACTAGGTAGTTTACACACCATTGACTTTCAAGTGTTTTAGCAGTACTTCAGAGCAAGAAGAAATGCTTTTTAAAGCAAGTGCTAAAGGTAATAGAAGTTGTTTATTGCCATAAACAAAGGAAAAAAAATTCTGAAGATGCCTGCTCATGAAAATCATCTCTGGATGTACACACAGACACAGAGATGATGCCTCTGTCCATTGACTTTGCTCTTGAGCTGTATTGTCGCAAAAGAAGTTTGATTGATTAATGAACTTGCAATATTGTTATCAAGGTGCATTTCTAGTAATGTAATGTTGGTGGAGAAGCTGTTTGTCATGGCTGATCAATCCTTCCTCTTCTGACTGTCTATATTTGAAGACTGTACACTCTTGGGGACAGGGGACAATTGATTTGCTTATGTCACTCTCTAAAGCACCATGGATGGTGATGGTGCTACCTATACAGAACAAAGCCAGTTTCCAGCATTCTATCGCACCAAGAAACAGAACCCAGAGAAGTGCTATGCCAGAGGCTGGCTTGCTACTCAATGGCCAGGGAGCATTAGCAGCCTCCTAAACTATAATGGTGTTCAAGTAAAGCCATTTATTTATTGGTTTCCATTATAGTCCCCCTTTCTCACTTGAACTCAAGGCAGATTACGTGAAGCGAGTCGATATTATCCACAGGATAGGACATTCAATGAACAACGCAATAGGATTAGGGTTGCAGAAGCAATCGGATCTCTAAAAACAGAACTGAAGCAAAGCATGACGCGTTAACATGACACATCATCGTAGCAGGCACTGTAGTAGTTAGAAACTATTAAGCTGCCATTTGGGACCGTTTTAAGTAACTTTATCTAGATGGAACTGTAATGTTTTTAATGAATTTACCATTTAATTGTTATCTTGTTGTGAGTTGCCCTGAGCCCGCTTGCGGCATGGGGCGGGATAGAAGTTAGATAAATAAATGATGCAAGCATTACATAGTAGGATCCTTGTTTCTGCAAGCTAAACACAATAGTATAGATCACAGCCCCTAATAATTTCTCCAAGTAACTCTGGGGATCATTTAGTAGAGAGCAACTCTATTGCCTGCAGAGAAGCCCCCTTGATTTCATTTTTGGCAGAGTTTGCAGAAAGCCAGCAGAGTTTGAGCCTTCCTGACTTCCTCAGGCAGGCCATTCCACAAGGTGGGGGCCACAGCAGAGAAGGCCCATTTGCACACTGGCCCCTGCAGAAGACCTGGCTCAGATGAGCAAAGCTGCTGTGGTAGTAGACAGGGGGAGAGGCAATCTCACAGATATGAGGGTCCAAGGCTATGATGGCCAATACCTTAAACTGAGCCTGGTAACTGATCTGCAGCCAGTGGAGTAACTGTAGAACAGCAATAACATGCACGCTCTGTCTAGCTCCCGGGAATAGCTGAGCCTCAGCATTTCGCACCAACTGGAGTTTCTGAACTGATTTTGAGGGGAGCCCAATGTAGATTGTGTTACAGTAGCCTAGTCTTGATGTTACTGTGGTGTGGAGCCAGGTGACCAGGTCAGCCTTTTCAAGGTTGTGGCCTACCTTTTGGGATAGGCTGAGTTGGAAGAAAGCCTTTTTTTTTTACACCTGCACTAACTTGCTTCTCTAGCAATAACGCCGGGTCCAATATAACCCCAAGACTCTTATCCAAGTCCGCAAGGATGAGCTGAACTGCATCAAAAGTGGGGAGCACAATGTTCTTACGATCTCCGCCTTCCCAACCAGCACTGCCTCTGACTTTTCAGGGCTCAGTTTCAATTTGTTCGCTCTTCGCTAATTTACCACAGCAGCCAGGTAGCGATTTAGGACCTTTACAGTATCACCAAGAGATCCGGATAAGGATATACAGAACCAGATGTCATCTGCAATATTGATGGCAACCAACCCCAAAGCTGTGAATTATCTGTCCTAAGGGCTTTACATAGAGACTGAAAAGCATAGGAGATAGAACTGCACCCTGTGGAATTCCACAGGTTAGGTCCCACAGGGGTGATATAACTGGTTTCCAATAGCAACCCTTGAGTCTGATCCATGAGGAATGATTTGAACCTCCTCTACAAAGGTGTGTGTGCAATGTGAACCTATGCAAAGACACATCCCGCATGTTCTAGGGATCCTTGCAATGTCCAAGCTCACTGCCTGTGTATATGCCAGCCACCGTAACAACAGCTTGGTTTCGAAAAGATCTGCCAAATTGAGTCGGATGCGTCTTTTCTTTTCCCACCACTCCAAGATCACTGAGCTCCACCCCCCCAAATTCTGTTCCTGTGAGGTTTGGGATCCTCAAGTATACTGCAAGGAGCAAACTGGAGGGAAGCATAAGTAGGAAATCAGAAGAAATAGCTGCACCCTTTGGTATTTCCACCAACAGAAGTGCCTCTTGGGTCATCCTGTAAGCCTGAATCTTCGCTCTTTTGCAGAAAATGTAGCTTCTGTATTTCCCCCCCTCGGACTCTTAACTGGACAGCATTTCGGTGTTATATACTCAAAGACATTTTACTTAGGATTAGAATATTTGCCTGCCTCCTCTCTGAAGGGACCCAAAGTGGGTAACAGGAGAACTAAAAATAATCTAGATAGAACCCAGCAGAAAGAGGTGTATCTTGGGCCAGTCCTGGATCCCATGGGCCAGCTTCCAAGGCCACAGAGCACAAGCCAAAGACTATGAGCCAAGAGCTGGTTCGGCTCCTGCCAAAGGGCTCCTGCCCCTGGCCACACCCAGACTTTATACCTGGAGACAGGAAGAGCTAATGACAAAAGCTCAGCACTGATGTGACCACTGGCAGCAACATCCTCCCCCATCCGCCCTCCCTGCTTTAAGAAGTCTGACTTTCTGCAACTACTGACCTTAGGAGGAAAGACTGGAAGCCCTTGTGGTTGCAGAAGACACAGGGACATCCACCCTTTCCCCCCACAGCGTGCAAGGGAACATATCACACAGATAATGTAACAGATGTAAACTATTTATTGAATATTTGCCACCAATATTATTAAATACATAATCTTGCAGTTTTTCGCTTTCAAGTTAAAATGTCAGAAACAGAACACCAAATATTTACAATTCTTATAAGGAATGTTACATAATGACACATTAAGGCGTAAATTCTTTTGGCTTATAATTCTGAAAAGAATGATAATAGCAAAAAAGTGATGCAAAATCGTCATCGTGAGATTATGATTAAGCTACAATGTTTTTACAAAAATATGGTGTAAGATGGCAATAGATCCCATTCAAAATCCTGCATTATGTCCCTCCAACTGGGACTGATAATTTATACAGTCAAAACTTTAAAGTTTACATATAAAGGTATCCTATCCACCATTGAAAAGTACAGCTCTCGACATATACAGTTTTTTTGTTTTGTTTTGTTTTCAGGCCACAGTTTTGAAGGTCTGGAGTATCAAGTTGGTTTGATGAATTAGTCGGTTGGCACTTATGAACACATTTATTGCCCTGTTGTAAGAAAACAAAACATAATTCAGCAGCAAGACAGAGACCATGAAACCATCAGGCGACTTTCGAGTGTATTCCATCATAAATCTAAACCCACAAAGAGATGCACGCATTTGGACTCCACAGTAAGCAGAGGATGGGATTCAAATGTGCCACGTGCCCCCAAGGGAACGAGAAGGGCGATTTTTGCAGATTTCTCCCTTCCTATTTATTTATTATTTCAATTTATACCCCGCCCTCCCCACGAGGAGGCTCAGGGCGGCTTACACTAGTTGGTACACTGTACCATAAAAACCATGTACAAAATTTAAAACAACTTACATACATTAACATTAAGCATTAAAAGCAATCCCACAATTAACAATTAAAGTGCTAGTGATGGCAATCTTTGATGGTAATCTTTGAATGATTCAGATGGCAGACTAACAATTTTCACCAGCTTGGTGCGGTAGTATAACACAATCCCCCCCAGATCAGAGCCGACCCAAAACCACAGGTGTTGGCGGCGGTGTGGTGGCTCCTAATTGAAAGCCTGGTGGAAGAGCTCTGTCTTGCAGGTCCTGCAGAACTGGAAAAGGTCCCTGATCTCTTCCAGGAGCTCATTCCACCAGTGTGGAACCGCCACTGAAAAGGCCCTGGCGGCTGTGAGCCTGGCATCCTCAGGGCCAGGAACAGTCAGTCGATGTTGTGTTCCTGACCGTAGTGCTCTCTGGGGTATATGGGGAAAGGTGGTCCCACAGGTATGTCGGACACACACCATGACCTGGATAGCCCCAGGCTAGCCTGATCTCAGAAGCTAACCAGGATCAGCCCTGGTTAGTACTTGGATGGGAGACCATGAAGGAAGTCCAAGGTCACAACACAGGCAGGCAGTGGCAAACCACCTCTGAAGTCTCTCGCCTTGAAAAACCTATGAGTGTTGTCATAGGTCAACCGCAACTTGATAGCACCCTCCCTATCCCCACTTTTCCCCAGATTGTTCTCAAGAGTTCCTTAACCACCTAGGATAATTTCGGGGGGGGAGGGAGAGGACCAGTGAACTGCAAAAGGAAGTTACACTGGGGGCGTTTGGTATCCAACCCAAACAACGCCCTGCAGCCTCTTTCAGCTTGCAACTAACAACTGTCCTGCGTCCAAGGAGAACAGGACTAGCATGGGAACAATAGCCCTTTAGCATGAGATCCTAAGAGACCTAGTGAGCTATGACTTATGACAGGTTATACCCTGGAAAACATTGTTGGTCTTTAAGGTGCTACTGGAATTTTATTCTACTACTACTGATCTGGATGGCCCAGGCTAGCCAGATCTCATCAGATCTCAGAAGCTAAGCAAGGTCAGCCCTGACTACTACTTGGACGGGAGACCACCATGAATACCAGTTCACTACGCAGAGGCAGGCAATAGCCTCTGAACATCTCTTGCCTTGAAAGCCCTACGGGGGTCACCATAAGCCAGCTGTGACATAAGAACGTAAGAGAAGCCAATCTGGGATCAGGCCAATGGTCCATCCAGTCCAATGCTCTGTCACACAGTGGCCAGAAATACCAGGGGCCATCAGGAGGACCACCAGTGGGGACTTGATGGCACTGTCCACCACCAGTCCAGACTAACATGGTTACCCACCTGAAAGAAGTACTAGCCTCAGTAACTTCCCCATAGCTTACTCTTTTAAAATTAATACTTCAAGCCCAGGAGTGTTATCAAGTGACTACTATGCCTCTTCTCTTCAGCAGCACCATTTTAACTGATTCCTATAGTAATTTATTTTATTTTTCAAATGCCCAAATATTAATTTCTCTCTCTGTAAATTAACTGGATGGATGACATGTGAAAACAGTGTTACAAAAGGTTCAAACATGGCATGCATTAGCAAACCTCTCAACGCCTGAGCCTCTGAAATAAGAGATCCTCATTCATGTGGAATGCAGAATGGGATTCTCTGCAAGGCGAGGGCGTGGCAATGAGCACTTCCCTCTTACAGACGGGTGCCGAAATAAGGTGGCCTCTCTGTGCGACACTACTGGAATGTACACCTCCTCCCCCCTAAAAACAAAATCAAACACACCTCCTTGCATTTATATTTAGAGTACTTACAAGCTGTTTGTGCATGTCATATGTCATTTATTTTCTTTGGGAGGGGGTATTTTTCATATGTGTATGTGTGAGTGGGTGTGCACCTGGAAGTCATGGCGATCTCTGGTGACCAACTCCTAATGGGGGCCTGGAGGATAGTCGTAGAGGTGGTGGAATAAAGCCTGCCCCCGCCTCCTGACTGCTGGTATTTCACCCCTGCAAGCACTTGCCAGAAGCAACCCTACTTAGCTTCCGAGATTTGGCTTGCCTGAGGTATCCAGGTCAGAGCGTCATATGTCATTTAAAGCACCACGATCAGATAGTCAAACACCAAAACAGCAAACAATTATAAACCAGACCAAAAAGAAGTCAGTCAAATTCCTGTCAAAATAAGAGGCTGGGAGGCCCTCAGAGAAGACAGGCAGGGGCTTCTCTATCACAGCAAGAGCTCCGTCTCTCATGGTCAGTGTTCTCGCCTCTTGCCAATGGGGGGGAATACAAAGCAAAGCAGAATATAGAGACTGTTAAGCATGCGGGCCCCGAGCCGCGATGGGCTGTACAGCACCTGGAATTTGGCCTGGGCTAATCCAACACACTACAGGTGGAATCTACAAGCACATTCTGCTGTCTGAGAAGCTTGAGTTTGTACCCACTGAGTCAGCAAAGCAGTCTGCAAGGACTGCCCCATGCACAGCATGCTGCAGTAACACACGCTACAATACGTAACTCCACAGCCAGACATAGGGGCTTGGATCCAGGCAGCCATATTTGTCCAAGGGCTTGCTGCTGCCTACTGGACTTTTTGACCCACAATAGCAACACCTACCCTACACACATGCTTTTGAAATGGCCCTGAGGTGGGGTCCTGCGTAAGGAACAAGAGCCCAAAGCTTCTTTAAGTGTACAGAGCTGGTTATGCAGCTGCTCTGATTGTGCCAGGTACATTAGGATTGTTTTCATTTACTTGGTAGAATCTCTTAAGCCTACCTCACACCAGAAGCAGATATTAAAACACAGATCTGATTAAACCGCTGAGTATATATAAACACAAGGAGCTGCGGTGGCTCAAGTGGTTAAGACACTGAACTGCAGGCTGTGGAAGGTCAGTAGTTCAGCAGTTCGAGACCCGGGTGCCGCATGACAGGGTGAGCTCCTGTCTCTGGCTCCAGCTCCTGCCAACCTAGCAGTTCGAAAGCAAGAAATTGCAAGTAGATAAATAGGTACCACTTCGGTGGGAAGGTAACAGCGTTCCGTGCACCTTGGTGTTTAGTCATGCTGGCCACATGACCACGGAAACGTCTTCGGACAGCGCTGGCTCTTCGGCTTTGAAACGGAGATGAGCACCGCAACCCTAGAGTCGGATTCGACTGGCTTTCGAGCAAGGGAACCTTTACCTTTACTATATATAAACACACTAAAATTTGTGTACAAATGGCCTGTAACTGGAACGGCACGCATGAAATTTAGCTTGTGTGTTTTGAGGACTGCTGGAATCAAGACAGCAGATAACATAGGACAAATGTAAATCTGTGAACTGCTGCCTTGAGCTTTCCCACCCTCCACGTCTGCCACAGGAAGGAGGAGGACCGAGCGTCTATTTTGCCTTCAGCATTTCATCCACTGTGTTAACCCCCTGCACCCCTTTTGGTTTGCAATTATCCTTGGTCAGAGCATATGTTAATTTTGTTTCTGTTGACTGCTCAAGTTCTGGACTACTCGGGACTTAATCAGAAGAATGTCTTAACATCAACTTTAAATAAACTGCTCATTGTGGAACACTAGAAAGGTTTGTGTATTAGCACGGCTGGGTTAGCTTTAAGGACCATGAACCAGGTCAAGGAACAAATGGGATTACTTCCTCTTCACTTCTCAGAACTAAAACTGCTGCTCAGTGGCTTCTGTTACTGCTGCCTTTGGGAAAGTTGCAATGAGCCTAGTTCTACATGACAGCTGCACAAAAGCGAGTCATTGCTTGTGGACCCCTTTCTCAAGCTCACACAGTGGTACGGGCCTGACTGGCTGATCCCACAATGCAGGGGAGACATGTGGCATTAAGCAGCCATAGGGGGGAGGCCAAGTGCTACCTGGAGCACTGATCAGGTGGGAAAGTCCTGCACAACTCTCTGCACCCGTGCATTTAATTCACACACGCCCCAGCAACATGGGGAATCATTCCACTTACAAGCAATGCTCCCTCTAGGCTGTGGAGTCTTGTGAGCAAAACTTCTACCTTCTGAACTACTGGCATTAAAGCTGCGAGCGAGCAATTTGGCTACTGCATAAATTAGTTTGCTCTGGAGCCATCCTTCCTGAGCTAAGACAAAAATGTCTGAGCCGGAGGCTAAAACCTGTGAGCTAAGCTCACACTAACTCAGCTTAGAGGGAACACTGCTTACAAGCATATTCTTCATCATCGTGTATGTGCAAGACAGAGACCAAAGAGGGTATGTTAAAAAATGCTTTAACCTGGCCGTAAGTGCTTCCTTGCGGAAATCAGATGAAGTCCGCTAACATTCCTTCCAGCAATAGCCAGTCTGATGCTTCTAGGTACTCAACAAGCACAATTAGACAGTGATCGCTTTTCTACTAGTTAGATCTGGTATAAAGAAGTACACTGCCTCTGTATATGGAGGTTCCATTTAGCTATCACAGCTAATAGCCAGGCAGACTGTTATAAGAACATAAGAGAAGCCAATGTTTAATCAGGCCAATGGCCCATCTAGTCAACACTCTGTCACACAGTGGCCAAAAATACCAAGTGCCATCAGGAGGTCCAGCAGTCAGGCCAGGACACTAGAAGCCCTCCCACTCTTGCCCCCCCAAGCACCAAGAATACAGAGCCTCACTTGCCCCAGACCGAGAGTTCCTACTTGTACCTTGTGGCTAATAGCCACTGATGGACCTCTGCTCCATATGCTTATCTAATTCCCTCTTGAAACTGTCCATGCTTGTAGCTGCCACCACCTCCTGTGGCAGTGAATCACTCTTTGGGTGAAGAAGTACTTCATTTACTTGACCATGCATGACAACAAATGCCAACCTCATTGAGCCTGCGGGCATGTTCAGATTGTGAAACCAGGTAGTAGGAGCAACCATAAAATGGCTGCCAGGGAAGGGGGCAGAGCCAGCCTCAAAATGGTTGCTTCGATGGACTGGGACCAACTGTATGTGACACTCAGAAAGAAGACTCTGGGTTCCTTGGGGACTTAGGGGGGAAATAAGCATGGTTACTGGGTGAGTCAAAAGAAAAGCAACCACTTTACAAGCAGGATGATACAATCCTCACCCCCCACTCCCCCAGCTGCTCTAACTGATAGCTAATGAACAGTAACCAGTGCTAAGGATACACTTGGCTGGCAGGAAGCAGAAAGGAAGAAAAAGAATCAAAGCTGAACCAATTTCATTTCTTTTTAAAAAAATACTTACTTTCCATCTTTAAAATAGGTTTTCAAAGTGTCGCTGAAACTTTTGGAGTATTTTACAAATTCTTTCTTTTGGTGCTCAAGTGCCTGAAAGATGCATGTGTCAAGAGTCATTCAATCAAAATCTCACACTGTACCTTCCCAGAACATCCTACTTTAGGGACTACACACAAAAGGCTAAGGAGACAAACCAAGGAAATGAGCCTAAAATTCCAAGGTAGCAGAATTCAGCCATTTAAGAAATGAGTTACGTTTCCTTGCACAGATGCGTCTGCAAACTCTGCATACACATATAAAAGTGTAACATTCACATAATCAGCACAGCATTTTAACATTCTACTAAGCCTTAATGTGGCCATTGCAAATTAGAAAATCCACATATTTTAAACAAAGTCATAAAAACTATCGGCTTAGTGACAGAAGATTGATTTTCATTCTATTTGCTTCTTCATCTGAAAAATTTGTCTCAGCTGCCAGTTATTAGTGTTGAAATGATATACCGCTCCTGCCATCTAAGCATAAAGATTGCGGAATCTTTAATATTTATAGCTAATACGTTTATATTTCTGACAAGACAGCCCTGTAGATAAGAGTGTAATTCACATACCCTCCGGTTCTGGTATTGATATTTCTTGAAGACGTTATTTACTGTGTCAAGAAGTTCCTTTATTGCACTGGCAATGTCCCTGTTTGGCAATGAAAAGATAATTGCAACATCTTTTAAAACGAGACTCACTCAATGCAGAATTTTAATCACTTCCAAAATTATGTCTGACATGTATTTTTCTAAAGGATTGGCTGATTTTACAGAATGAGTTTTAGATACAGCACAGCAAGGCTGAACATTGAGAACTAATTAGATTATGTGGTGCTTCAGAGTCCAAATTAGGTTTAATGCAGTCTTCGTATGCAGAGAGCCGGCACCTGCCCAATATGGAAATCTATGCCATGCAGCACCATTAAACCGCAGGATTTCTTGCCTACTTTTACAATCAAATTCTTCCCTCAGAGCAACCTTGAAAATTACAGAGACACACACAAATGGTATTTCACTGTAAGGAAAATATGACCCTTGATTCGCCTTGAACTGTTTTGTAAGCACTGATCTCTTGATCTCTCTTGTCCTAACTGCAGTCTCTAGACACTTAAATAAAAGTAAACCACCTGGAAGAAAACTGTCACAGCAAGTACCCTTGGAGGCAATCTGATGTCAATAGTTCCCCCTCAGGAGCAATGGATACACTCTCGTCTAGTTTGTGACTTGGAGGGATTTAAGGTCACTTTATAACAAGACGAAACAACTCTTTTACTGGGCCAAGAGGTCAAAAGGGAAAGAAGTTAATGAGTGCCATATTCTTTGCACGCAACTCTGATGTTTTCCACAATTACAATTAAACCTAAAAAGCCCTGCCAATAATCCTTTTCAAGATAAAAATTATAAGGAAGGAAAGATCCAAGCAAGTGTCTCTACATAAAATAGGCCTGCTCCAAGAACCCCAGAGTGACTGAACATATTCACATTTTCAGCTTTCCAAACAAGGACAAGAGGCCTACTTTAATTTTATTGTAATTCATGTTCCATGTCCAGATGGGGGTCAATTAAGAAGCTGCATTTATTACCACGATGAACCCAACATCACACAAAAAAAATCAAGATTGTAATTTGGTTGATCAGCTTGTATCGACAAAACTCTGGAAGCTTTAAAATAGAAAGTGACTTGTGTCTTGCCCTAAACATCCAGATTTAACCATCACAAGGGACCCCAATCAAGTTTTCAATTACAGTGACAAGAAATGCTCAAGGGATAGCTCTCTCCAAGCCATTTTGAGTGCACAGCACAAAGCCAGCTCGGGCCGCGTTATACTGAGAACAATGGAATGCTGCCTACGCTGAAAAGTTATAAATATCAGCCCTGAGCATCTCTGGGTTCAGCACAAGAAGAGCTCTGAAGTGCTTCTAGAAGCTGACAGTGTGGCAACAACAACACCAGTTTATATGCAACACAGATACACTGTTCTTAAGTGAGTAGGCACACCCTAACTGTTTGGAGGCTTATTTTCGAGGCAGCTTTCAGTATTAATCTGAACCTGAAAAAGACTGGCTGCAATCCCAGTACAGAATTACACACACTTAAACCACTGACTGCAATGGGTGTACAAGTTTGTACTGTGCTGTGGGGCAAGTGAGATTTTCTACAAATACAGGGAGGCATAAAAAACTAATTCCCTACTTGGCAATGCTGAAGCCTCAGCACCAGGGTGCTCCGACAACTAATATCTCAAAGTGTTTTTTAAGTTAGAGGTCATAAATCAGAGGCTGAAGAATTGCATGTCTAGACATCACAGGAGACACTCTTAGACAATGACAAAGCTCCAACGAAGGTATGAATGCAGACCGACAGGCACTTCACCTGCCACCAGGGCTTTCTGAGGCACAGCCAAAAGCAAGCTGTGCCATAACAACTTCACAGAAAAACCCAACTGTGCACATAGTTACTACCGACAAGTATAATTAGTCATTTGGTGTTGGGGACATTGTCATGCTCTAGGAGAGTTACACAGAGGTGGTAAAATTTGAGCTCCTAAGATCAAGACCTCTCACAGTACACCCAAGACATTATTTCTTAACTGAATTCTTTATTATTCCCTTAGCCGGAACAGAAGGATCCAAGATCCTGACAATCTGGAACGGTTTTATGCATCTCATCGTGTGCTAATCGCACATTAGAGGGTAACTCAGTATTTTGCAGCAGGTGCCTACTTGAACACCTGCTTGGGATTTTCCCAGGACACTCACTAGTCATATTGTGTTACGGATCGTTTACAACAGAACCGTACCTGCAGCTGAGGTTCTCTCAAGCCCTGAAACTTTGTGCCACCATGAAGGCTGCCATTTGGCCAATGAGAAGATCAACTACCCAATCGTGTTCAGTTCAATGGTCAAATACTGGTTGAGTATTTAAAGTATAAGCTCACTAGACCAAAAGGGCAGAAGCTCTGTACAGCACAGCATCTAGGAAACCACCACACACAGTCTTGCCAAACATACCCCGCAAAATGATAAAACCCATCTTTACAGTCCTCTTATTAAAGTGAAGCTATAGGGGAGGCAATGTATATATGTATGTGCAGCAACTACCTCCATGTAAATTTGTGCTATCTGTCAATGCTGTTTGACAGCTGTGCATATTTGCTTCATGTTACCTCTAGAAAGCCACGTTCTTGTTAAGAGGGGCCTGAAATTAGAAGAGCAAAAAAAGAGTAGGCTTTTATACCTCACTTTTCTCTACCCTACGGAGTCTCCCAAAGGCTTACAATCGCCTTCCCTTCCTTTCCCCACAACAGGCACCTTGTGAGGCAGGTGAGGCTGAGAGAGTTCTGAGAGGTCACCCAGCAGGCTTCATGTGGAGGAGTGGGGAATCAAATCTGGCTCTCCAGTTTAGAGTCCACTACATCACACGGGCTTAAACAAGCTGCCAATCATGTGGCTTAACTGGGAACAGAACATGCAGGAGGAATTCTTTGCAGAAAGTTACAGGACAGGGGACTTCTTCTCCTAAACGAAGGGTGTGTGAATCCATGATTCCTGCAAGACTGGGGAGCAAAGGGGGTTTCATTCTTACCATCCTATTACCCTAGGAGGGAAAAAAATATTAGGCACTCAGTGACACAAGGACATTCTTGACTTCAAGGGGCATTAGACAACATTTGACCTGTCAGCTGATCAGAATCCCCAACAGTAGATGCTGCAAACAATTTACTTTGATCAGCAAATTGGTTTAAGCAGAAGCACTTACTTGATTGTCTGAAGAAACCTCACTCTGTCATTGATCTCGTCTGGAATCTTACTGAGGATCTGCTTAAGCGCTCGTGCCTTTTCATTTAGGTCTTGGAATTCTGATTCTGGCCTTTCAATCATATATTCTGATGAAGGAATAAAAGCACTGGTTTGAAGAAGATTTCAAAATACACTAAAAATATTGGACAAACTCCCATCAATTCCAAGCATGCTCTAAGTAAAGTGGTACATAAAAGCTGAGCTATGAGCTGATACCAAGCTTGCACAGGAAAGGACTACATGTATAAGCGAAGCCTGAAAATTGCAGTCTGACAACTGAATACCTTTGACATAACTTGTATAGCAGAAGAGATTACTTGAGAGCTGGTGAAGGCAGTGCATGACGTGGGTTTGGGGCTCAAGCCCCATCTCTATAATGGACACTCAGTATGGCCACGGAGTGCAATTATTTCAGCCTTAAAGTGTGAATTATATTTATCTGGAAAATTTTACTCTGCTTTTTTAACAAAGACTTTCACAAGCACACTGGCAAGAGGCTTACCTTCCACCTTTTTTCCAGCCACCAGTATATTACACAACCACCATGCAAGATGGACCGTAAACATTTAAAACCTGGGAGTTCTGATATAAACATTCTTCACACGGCAGGTATGTGGGGAGAGGGAGCAACAACAATTGGCATTTGGCAATCAAAGATTCACCTCTGTTTCCAGAAACAAAGCGCTGGCCTCAGTATCTCTGGTCAAAGATTTGGCACCTTGGTTTGGGGACAAAACACCACCAAGCAACAGATTTATAACCATTTGCAGGAATTACCTTCTACATCATCAGCTGCCATACGCAGAAGAGATTCAGTAAAATTAACTTCAACGCTTTTTTTCTCCAATATTTTTATGATGATGTCTTGCGTGAGACCCGGATTTTCCTTTTCAGCCTGCATTTCCAAAAAAACAGTTTGCTTATTTAGTGTGCAAATGGACACTCTGGAGGCAAATGAAAGCAACCTAAACCTACAGTTTGGTGTAGTGGTTAAGTGCACGGACTCTAATCTGAGAGAACTGGGTTTGATTCCCCACTCCTCCACTTGCACCTGGCTGGATGACCTTGGGCAAGCCGTAGTTCTGATAAGAGCTGTTCTTGAAAAAGAGCAGTTTCTGTCAAGAGCTCTCTCAGCCCCACCTACCTCACAGGGTGTCTGTTGTGGGGAGGGGAAGGGAAGGGAGTTTGTAAGCCACTCTGAGACACCTTTGGGTAGTGAAGGGTGGGGTATAAATCCAATCTCTCTCTCTCTCTCAAAACAAAGTTGTTATTTCAAGACAATGATTTTACAAGCCAACTTAAAAGAATTGGTTCATCAGAAGCACACCATTGCACGTAGCATTTCCCCCCCAAAGGGAGACACTTTCTTCTCGGAAGACACCAATATTTTTCATTGGCAACTTTCTTCTGGGCCATACTGTGTACTAGACACAGCCTTTCCCTTTTGGTGTTAACTGGAATTAAGGGAGCAGTCACACAAGCAGTTTGCGTCGATATAGTTGTGTTACCTTTGCGGATTTAAAGAGCACGATCAGACAGCAACATCTGCCTTCTGTGCCCCAGCTGTCAGCACCCCGCTTTGCCTTGATTTGGGAGTGGAGTAATCAGGCACTGGGGAAAGTCTGGTATTCAGGGATGCGCTTCCACTCTGCGTTTCTGGCAGTCTGAACTCCCCTCTTGCGAAGTCAAGCCATTTGGGAAGTCTGAACCTTCCCTTCCATTTTCACCTCCCTTTTTTTTTTTTGGGTCAGGTAGCAATGTTCACATAAGTGCATAATCGCCCCTGGCATTGTCAATCACCTCGGCCAAGTAGTCACTCTGGATCAGGAGTCCCCGGCGGAGTTGTTTTTGAACGACAAATCCCTCCCCCCAAACAACCCTCTCTCCTGTTTCTGCAACAGAGTCTGAGAGCATCCCATGATTGACACAAGGGTAAATGCACTGAGGTCAATGGTACAACTCTCATGTAAATCTGCACTTTACCCCCCCACCCCATGGTGAAGCGAAGGAGGCTGAGAGGAGCTGGAGTACTTGGCAGAGAGATTGTGAAGCTGTCAAAAAGGAGCTGGAGCTTCGGATACACAGTTATGTGCATGGGTGAAAGACAAAAGAAGAAGAAGAATGCTGCAACAATCAGAATGATGGATCATGGGACGAGCGCGCAGTGAAGCTGATTTAGGGTGGGATGTCTGATCAAAGCTTCCTGCAACTATTTAAACCACCACAAATAGAGGCGCAGCCAGATCGTGCCAAGCCTCCAGTGTGAATGCAACCATATTAAATACCTATAACCTTACAAGCTACACCGGACTAAGGACACTCAGCTTGTCATCATAGTTTTCAAGATACATGGGAATTACTTTTTCTACAGTTATCAAAACATTCATCTTTCAAGAAAAGATAATATACTCCATAAAAGTCTCAAAGGGAGCTGCATAACCTCAATTTTCCTACTTCCCATTTCACTCTTACATCTTGCGCATTTTTCCAAGTGCTTTTATAGTATTGATTGCTTTCTCCCAAAAGCTAAAACACATGAAGTACCAACATAACAGGAAGCACTAAAAGCCAACTACATTAGTAAAGACTATATTTCAGAGGAAGGATTAAGATTCACACTATTTTATACAGGAATACTCTGCACATATGTCCCTATTTAATTTTAATCCATCCATCCAAAATTGGGAAGTTGTCCTCTTCATGCCACATACTTGTTTCTCATCACAGAATTAGAGTTTGAAGGTCTTCAGCAGTGAATGACACCAAAATCCTGCACTAGGCACTATATCCTGCACCAAAAAAGGCCAATGATGCAACTCCAGAAGCTTAGCCACAGAAGGACCATCCCTCCAGGCTCAAGAAGTTGCCTCTTATCCTTGATTCAGGGGGAGGGAAAGTGACCCAAGAGAGGCCTCTCTCTACGAGAGACTCTGCCAGCTCAGAAATAACATCTTTCATGAGCCTTATTAGCACCAGTTACTAACAAATTTGCTTGAGGCCTCCTTGGTCAGCATACTTGAAAAAACCCTGCCTGTTCTTTTCCCAATGATATAAAAGAAGGTATTTCTAGACAGCCAATTCCTCAACTTAATTGCTCTTTATGAGCCTCAATCCAGAGATCCAGATGACTAGCTTCAAAGCATTCAGCACATCCTGACTTTCTTTTTTTCCTTTTCAATGGCACTCTCCAATATAATAGACCCTTTCCATTCACTGGAGAGCCATTCCCTGGATCACTGCAAACGGCAATATCCATGAACACTGACAGGTAGAGCTCTGCTGCCTCCCACTAGCAAAACAACAAACTTTCTCACAAAATTTAATTTTGTAATCATTCTGATGATGGCACAGTGAGAGTAAACACAAGCTGGAGACTGCCTCATGTGACTGGACCCCAAGTATGTAAAACTGTGAACCACCAATGGCAAGGGTCTATTTGTACTACACGACAAACCAACAGTCAGCCCTCAACATTTCTTCTCCCTGCCTCCAGAGGAACACATTTATTCAAGAGTTCCTCATACCTTTCACTTGCAGTCATTCTTTTTAACCCTTATAACTCATCCAAGTCCTTTCTCTCCCATTTATCTATTCATTTATTTATTTATTTATTTAGTACCTAGCCAGTATTTTTAAAACCAAACCTGTAATTGACAAACAAGGCAGTAATTTGATGCTGGGAGCCAAAGCCTTCTAGAAACCACTGCATACCTACCAGGGGGGGGACGACGACGACTTGGCTGAAACTGCCTATGATGGCAAATTCATGCTCCAGTAATTCTAACTGCCAAGGTGACAGAATGTAGGATATCAAGTCTACCAAGTTATCCTCTCCAATGTTCAAAAAACATAACACAACCAGAACACCTGTAATGCCATAAATGTAGCAATTTTTCATCCATAGCAAAAGCAAAAGAAAGCCTACCTCCACTAGGCTGAGAAAATGTGTACCAGATTTATGCTAAATACATGCGATGTGTAATGCATAGCTGTGAGGGCTACAGCTAAGAAGCAAAAGATAAATAAGGGTACTGTAAACTTCTGAAATGTGTAATATTAGGGTGGACCCTAAACAAGTGGAGCAGCACTCATGGAGGCAAACCTTCACACGGCAGCCTCCTGTGTCCTCTGAAATCACGCCCTTAAGAGCTGATAGATCTCCGGGAACAGCATAGGGGGCAAACTGGAGAATCGGGGAGGAGGGAATCAGTGAAAATCCCATCCCCCCTGCACAGGCAGAATGGAAAACATGGTTGGGATTAAGCATGTAAATTTGACAACAGTTACTGCCATTTTCTTCACACCCAAGTAGCAACTGCCCTAGAAGGAAACAACAGCAGCACATCTCATGCCCCTTAACAATTCCAGCTGTTGCCCAAAGAAAAAAGGGTTCTGAGGGGAAATGACAGCTGCATCTCTTGTCTCTTAAGAGATGTAAGCTCTGTTAAACCTGAAGCAATATCTCCATTTTAGGGGAGGGGCTATGGCTCAGTGGCAGAGCATCAGCTTTGCATGCGGAAGGCCCCGGGTTCAATCCCTGCACTTCCTGTTCAAAGGATCAGGCAACAGGTGATATGAAAGACCTTCAGTTGAGACCCTGGAGAGCTGCTGCCAGTCCGAGTAGACAATACTGACTGATGGTCTGATTCAGTACATGGCAGCTTCATGTGTTCATCCTGGAGAAAGGGGACTTGTGGACTATTCCATCTGCCTCTTCACACAAACAATGGGGTTAACTCTTCATGGCTGCTGCCACCACTTCATAAGCTGGCTCTAAAGATGACAGAAGGACCTAGGATGGTCCTGCATGCCACTTCTGGGCTGGCTAAGGAAAGAACTAAGGAGCAGACAACAGAAGGAGTAAAGCACATGGGCAGCAAGGTTGGGATACCTCATCACTGTACCATACTGGACAGACTTCTGTATGCACACAAGCACATAATGTACTATGGTTTCTATGCTCGTGGCATTTAATATATGAAGCTGCCTTATACTTCAGTATACCACCGGGTTCAACATCATCCACTCTGACTGGCAAAGGTTCTCCACGATCTCAGAAAAAAGTCTTCTTCAGTCATCTTACCCAATATCGTTTTAATAGCCAGGGATTTCGCCCGGGACCTTATGCTTGCAAAGCATGTGTTCTGTCACTGAGCTATGGCCCCACGGTAGATAGATGGCTTTCTGCTAGTCTTAATAAGTTGTTTGCTAATAAGAGCAGTAATTTTATTTAGGGCCTCTAGGGAGACGGGAAGGAGAAAAGAGGTGATGGATTCAGAACAGAAGAGCAGGAGCCAAATCCACCGCATTGTTTAAACTATTTTTTACATTTCAATGTTGTGTGAGCATCACGTAGAGAGACAATTTCAATTATTCTTACCTTAATAAACGCTGCTCTCAACGTTTGAGCTGCAGATAAATTTACGCGTTCTAACTGCAATTTAAAAAACAGTTACATTAAAACAAAGGATACAATCACTGTTTTTGTTCTGTGACAAGAAACCTCATGTCGAGCCAATTCATGACCACTTTCAAGGGAAAAAAATAATCATGTAGTGAATTTTCCACATGCTAAAATGGCTCCATGAACTATCCCAAGACCTTAAATTTATTGACCCCCACATTCTGCTGGAATTTAACATATTAAGTGCTAACAAAAAACGGCCTTCACAACAGTGGATACTTCATCCCACACACGTGTGACAAAGTGATAGTGTGAGTTAGATAGAAGAAAGAGACGAAGGAGTGGAAAAGGTTAGAAAAAATAATGGCTATTGGAATACAGTTCTACATTTTGCATTTCTGAACAGACTCTCAGATTATCAAGATGGTTATACATGCAAAGGAACTTTTTCACACTTACATATGTTAATTTACCATTTGTGTATATATATATGGCTTTCTGGGAAGATTACCAATGACAAGCTGTTCCCCTCTGTACTGACATTAATCAAATCCAAGTCCTGATTTCCCATATTGCCATTTGTTTCTGGATTTCACAACATTCAGTAGTGGTCACTGCTGTCAACCCAAAGTGACCACAGATGCACAACACAAGCAACTAACTCTCCCTTCTTATTCTGTGGCTGCCCTAAATTGGGATATTAATTAAAACCTACCAAGTTTACATTTCAAAAACTTGCTGAATGCTGGAAGCATCTTGCAAGCCTGTATTTTCTGAAAACAGAGTCAGAATTAAGGAAGAAATTGGGGCAAACAAATAGCTAAAGGTTTTAGATGTTACTTCCAGGGAGGGAAAAAGCTTAAGAGATAGAACTCATTAGGGCTGCTTGAAGGCCGAGAAAGAAAACTTCAGCATAAATAATGCATGCTGGGGTATTATCTGACATTTTGAAGGCAACCTCATGTTTCCCAACACTATAATGCAGAGAAATAAACTAGGAAGGCACGTTACCTCATTAAAGACAGGATACATAATGGCATAGAGGGGCATGGAAACCATAGAAGTGGTCTCTGCTTCATTCTTCATCTCTTCCATTGTCATCCTCATTCACAGAGCCACTCTCAAGGAAAAAGGCTATCGAAGCAAAGGACTCTTCATTCACCAAAGGGCTTCTTTTTCCTCCTTTTGTGCCACAGAGTTCAGAGCACTTAAAAATATATAAACCTGAAAGGTGAAAAAGAGACTCCATTAAAGCCAGTCCCTGTTTCAAGAAGCAGTACCAAGATCTTAAGGCATTAAATCCATAACTGCCTCCACTCAGTTTCCCCTCTAATCAGATCTGCTGGCTGATAATTCATATGTAATTAAGGCAGTCCTCGAAAATTTATCACAAGTTCTTATTCATTTTTTTTTGTAAAGAGCTATGGAACGTGAGAAATTGTGTCTTTAAAATGCTAAAGGTCAAAACTATTTTTACACTTAGCACAGGAATTATTCACCAATGGTAGTTAACTTCGTCATTCATCTACAGCTACTCTCGTGGAATGCCAAATGGCAACAAATATGCTAGCTAAAAGTATGAAGATTTTGCTATTTGATTCTATACAGCAGAATTCTTTGACAAAACTGGAATTGCAGTAAGTTTATAAAACACAGAACTATTCAAGCTTCTGTACCCAAAGTTGTTTTAAAATCAACAGTGGTCTAATGTTCCATTTCCATACAGGGTGTGCCGGCAAACGTTAGATCAACAGCACACACAGCTCAAGTAACTGAATCTGGCTTGAGAGGTTCTCCACCCTGCCCAACCCATTAAGCTTAAAAAAATATTAAAAAGTTACTAGAAGTTCTAGTAGTGGCACGAAGCATGTCAGCAACCTATTTTTATATAGCATATGAGAAACTGGAGGAACTGTCATTCACTATTTTTGGTCCCAGGTGGAATCTGTATTTTAAATTCACACGCTGGTTCCTAACACATTCCAAATATTTTTTCAGCCCTCAGAAACCTGCAGAAGAGACAGCAATTTAGAAGACAGTGTATGTGTCTTCCCATTAACACAAAGTGGTAGCTTACAGATCCTCATCTGGTGGATCAGGGCACAAAAAAGGCCCTACCCAAACCTAAAGTGGATTGTTCAGGGGCAGGGGTCCCTGACCTTTTTGAGCTGCAAGCACCCTTGGAATTTTGAGACGGGGTGGGGAGGACCACCCCAAAATGGCTGCCACAGGAGTCAAAGCCAAATGCAACACTCCCACCTCCGTTCTTGCTTTCGCAACATACTGCATGGCAACAACACTGAAACATGTAAGTGCCTTATTCAGAGCCTGGCCATCAGTCTGTCAAGGTTAGTTTTACCTGTACTCTGGTTGGAAGTATGGTCCAGCCACCAGGAGACAGAGGGTGGGCCTCTACTGCTGAACAACCTCATGCAACAGCCCAGGTCATTGGGCTCTGGAATAAAGCTCCTTCTGCTTTGGAAACAAAGTTCATGGCAATAGCAGATCAGGCTTGAAGGAGGAATGAAGTCACACACCGGCTAATGAAAGTCCAGGTGCTTATCAGTCCCCCAGATCCTCTAGTGGCTGCTACTGCAGCCATGGAAAATGCTTTCACTCGAGGGCAGCCAACAAAAAGCCCTGGCTTGCAATAGCCCCACCCACTTTCTGAAATGCTCAGCAGGGGAAGTAGTGGCAGGCACTGCATCAAGGAACCCTGGTTCAGTGTTCTTGCTTTTGATGATGGAATAGTAGTTAAGGGTTGGTCAAGGATCTGGGAGGGCGAGGTTCAAACTCCCTCTCTGTTATGGAAGCCTGATGGGTGACCCTGGGCAAGTCAGTCCTGCTCTCTCTCTACCTCCCAGAGTTGTTGTGAGGAAAAATAGAGGTGGTGGAAAATAAGCTGCTGGGGGGGGGGGCGCGCGGGGGGCGGACAGGGTTAATAAATAAAAGCAAACAGAAAGAGGAAGGGAAAGAAAAAGAGGAGAGAAATTAGAAGAAAGACAGTGAGAGAAGCAATGTATTAAAATTAAGTGTTTTAAGACTAAATAGGGGTCCTAGGTCTGGGAAAAGACCACTATGCAGACTACCTGCTCTAGTGTATTTCAAACCTCTGTACAGATTTAGCTAGCAATGTTCAATCTTTGCAGTATTCAACAGCTTTAATTTGCTCCTTTTTAGCACAGAAACCTAATTTTGAGATTAATTTTATAGACACAGCCTCTAGAATATCATGTTTGCTTAATAAGGTACTGAAAAATAATGTTCATGAACGAACCGAAGCACTACACTAGAATTAAGAGATCTATTGACAAATCTCCTAGTGTCAAGTCCTAAATATAAATGCAGATTAGGTTAAGTCCACAAGTTCTCAGTTCAGGAAGTGTAATGACTTAAGTGTCTGGAGGCGGAAACAACAACACACAGCGTCACTCCTTTCCGTCGCCTCATGAGCTGGTCAGCCAAATCTGAATTAAGCAGGAGAAGTTTTACAGAAGTCATGTGGGAGTAGCAGTATTGTCCTTTCCACTCCAGCAAGAGATGAAAAGCAGCATCCCAGATAAAAGGCTTCGTGCATCAGAAAGTGTCTGGCAAATCTTGGGAACTCCAGACTTCAAAGTTTTACCATTTACCATAGAATTCAGGAACAGTCATTGAATTTGAGATCCAAATCACAACGCCTGGGATTGTTCTGCTTTTTATTTCAGCAAAACCTTCAAAAGCTCCCTCATGTGGATACGCACTATCTGCTCTTTCCCTGTTACTTTGCTTCAGTCAACGCTTTGATCTTGCCTCTCTACCACTTCCCCCAATGTGCGAGACCATCTCCGCCTTCATCGAGAGGGAGACATGGGAAACTTCCTCAGGCGTTACCCACTTATATCAAAGCAGCTCAGAAAGAGGCTATACTGAAGAACAGGGAAGACAGAAGACAAAACAGGGAAAGCACAAGGCTTCTCCTTCTCCACTCCATATCAAGATTTTGAGCACCACGCCACCAAGAGCTGATAGGATGGTTATCCCTGGAGCTTTGTCCTGTCCTGTCCCGTCCCCACCCCCCTGCTAGCCAAGCCACCAACTCTTACAAGCTGGGTTTAATTAGCTGGATTATTTGTGTGTGTTCTGGAGCAGAAAACATACATAGCCTGCTCTACACTCGATCTCCAGAGAGATGGCAGAAGCAGGGTAACGACAATGGTGGCAAACCTCTGACATGCAAGGAGGTTTTTATCCATTCTGAAGAACCCCGAGGGTTTGCCTGGAATTATTTTTGTCCCTGTATTTCTGGATGCAATTCCTATAAACACCAGCAGAAAGAAGAAGCCACATAGGCTCGATCACATTCTCCAGGTACTTCAGCTTAACTATTTCACTTCTCAGGGGATATGAAAAAAAAATCTCTGCTCCTCTGCAAACCCAACAGATGCTTTACTTAGGTCACTGACTACTCCTGTAATGCCTGAACACAACAGAACCCTGAAAAATCATTAACTTGTTGACCCAGGCTTGAACAAGCAAGCACACTTCATTTACTGGGGAAGATGCAATTCTGAGAAGGTCTGTGGTGGCATGAAAAACTATACCTCCTTATGGTGGGTAACTCAGACAAACCATCTGTTACGAACTGGAAGCTGCCTCAAGAAAGAACCAAAGGGACCACAACAAGTAGGACAGCTGAAAAGCTCCAGCCCCGATGACATCCAAAATTCATTTATTTAATTACATTTTTAAATTGCCTAATCCCCACAGGTGTGGGGCCCTAGGCGATGTACAAATTTAAAAGCAATAAAACCATACAGTCATTATCAAAAATATGAAATACAGTAGTTAAAAATCAAGAGGTGAAATTTTGCGAACCTCTCCCAGTATCTGGTCTATGTCTATGGGTATTGGGGGGGGGAGAGGAATTAGAGATGTTAAATCCTTCAGGGGACAGAGATCCAGAAAGGGTGCCAGCCATGATGTGAACTGTTGCCGTCCTCAACCAAACGCCTGGCAGAACCCATCTCTGCCTTGCAGGCTCTGTGGAATTGCATAGGATCCTGCAGGGGCCTGATGCCATTTGGCAGAGAGTTCCACCAGGCCGGGACCAGGGCCAAGGAGGCTCTAGCCCTGGTTGAGGACAGCTGTATATCTCTAGGGCTGGGGACCAGCAGCAAGTTGTTCTGTGAAGAGTGGAGCACTCTCCTAGGAGTATACCAGTGAAGGAGGCCCTGTAGATATGTTGGTCCCAGACAGCCCAGTGCCTTAAAGGTCAAAACCAAAGCCTTACGCTTGACTCGGTGCTCCACCAGAAGCCAGTGTAGCTGGTGCAGCACAGGTCAAATACGGGCAGCCTGCAATGTCCTTGTCAGGACTCGCGCTGCTGTATTCTGGATCAGTTGGTGCTTCTGGGTCAGTCTCAAGGGCAGGCCAGTGTAGATCGAGTTACCGTATTCTAGCCTGGAAGTGACCGTTGCATGGATTACTGTGGCCAAGTCGGGGCATGAGCGGAAAGGGGCTAGCTGCCAAAGCCTGGGGTAGATGGAAAAATGCCAGCTTGGCTGTACGAGTGACCTGGGCCTCCATATTTAAGGAGGCATCCAGGATCACACCCAAGCTCTTGACGGACTGTGCCGGTATCAGTGGTACCCTGTCAAGAGCAGGTAAGCTGAACCCAAGCCCCAAAGCTCCTCCCTTCCCCAGCCACAGAACCTCCGTCTTTGTCAGATTCAGTTTCAGCCTGCTCTTTTTTAACCATCCCACTATGGCCTCCAAACCCATGGCCAGATTTTGTAGTGCGGCATCCAAATGTCCATCCAAAAGCAGATATTGCTGGTGTCATCAGCATACTGGTGACACCCAAGCCCAAAATGCCATGCCTGCTAGGCTAGAGGGCTCATATCTAGAGGACACATTCTCTCCTAGTGCCACCCTCTGTCCCCAGCTGTGGAGAAAAGAGGGAAGCCATTGAAGGGCTACCCCACAAACTCCCATGTCAGCGAGCCAGTGGGTCAAAAGATCACAGTTGACCGTATTGAACACTGCTATAAGATCTAGTAACAGTAGCAGCACCGACCTGCCTTGATCCAGCTGCCTACGGAGATCGTCTGCCAAGGCAACCAATACTGTTTCTGTCCCACGGCCAGGGCGGAAGCTGGACTGGAACAGATCCAATGCATGTTACAGGGTTCCCCCACAGGTGTACTAGGCCAGTGGTCTATTCAAAGCTTTTGTGGGACTTACTGAAAAGTTTCAATGCAAGACAGTTGGTCCCCCATTACCAGTCTTCTCCTCAAACGCACAACGGCAGGGCCATGGGTTGTAGCAAGTTAATCAGGCCTTGCAATGTACCCCGGAACATGTTGCAACAAACAGGGGTTTCCTTGGCATGGAAAAGGAGGACAGAGGAAGTATTCACAGAAGGACAAATGTTTGAAAGTCACTTACTGTACATTTAAGTACAAAGACGACTTCTAGCTAGTGAACGTAAGTTATAACCGGCCCAAGGAGCATGTCACAAATTCAGCCTGAAATAAAAGTACATGTCATTCTGTACCATAAAAATGCAGCTCCTGCTGCCTGAGTGGTACAGCCCCTAGTCTAGGGGAGCAGGCAGCAGTGTGAAGCTCAAGGTCTCCTGGACCCCCCACCCCCACCCAGACTTTTACCACCCGGGTCACATCTTGATCAAGCCAGATGCAGTCTCAGAAGTTCAGAGTGGCAAAATACCTAACCATGCAGTGAAGTAAAAGCAGCTTCATCCAATAACGGAGTAAGAAGTTTGGTTCTCTCCTTCACACTGAAGGAACAACCCATTGCTTCTACTGCCTCTTGGGGGTGGAAAGCGCCGTCAAGTCACAGCTGACTTATGGTGATTCTGTTGGGTTTTTGAGGCAAGAGATGTTCAGAGGTAGTTTTTGCCAATGCATGCCTTCGCATCATGACCCTGGTATTCTTTTGAGGTATCCCATCCACATACTAGCCAGGGCTGACCCTGCTTAGCTTCTGAGATCAAGAGAGACCGGAGAGATGGGTGGGCAACCAGCATCTCAAGTGAACATTTGTTTGCAAGGCTGCCTTTAAATAACCTCAAGTGGAATTCAGCATCTTTCCTACAGAAAAGAGGTCAGATTTGGAAGATGATGTATGATGATAGTAGTCTAGCTACACTGCAGCAAATTCAGTGAACACCCTAAAGCTTAAGGGAAACCACAAGGTAATTAACCTTGACCAATTTTCCAACACATTCAACTCACTGAGCATGCCAAAGAGAAAAACAAATAGAAGCAGGCAGCTGTGTATTTGGCTAAGACACAAGCATACTGTTAAGCCGAGTTGGCACATACCATTCCTACACTTCGCTTTTGACAGAAGTAACATTCACGCTTATGCTCAGGCAGACTTTGCAGTCCGGATTTCCGACTATAGGTGGGATTCAAGAAAATTTTTAAGCTAAAAAGTTTGTTTTCCCTTATGGTTCCAAGGCAGAACATTTGAATAGTGACTGGCACTTCTACATTCACTACCATTCTCTTTTCAGAGTACCTTTAAGATCTAACCTAAGCAGTATTTGAAAAAAATATCAAAGTCATCTACATAGCACACAACTATACACCAAGCCCTCTCTTCAGTAGCAAGGCTGAATCAGAAAACAAGCTTTTCTAGGCACATGAAAACAACAGCATCTGTCTTACCTCTCTCCACTGAGCCAGGTTTGAGGCTTTCTTCCAGCCTAAGGAACGTTTCCTCCAACTTAAGTGGCTCTTCCTCCAATGGGGAGCCACTCAAGGTGGAGGAGGTGCCTTAGGCTGAAGGAACTTCCTCCAGCCTGATTACATGCCAATGCCTACAATAATTATGGAACAAGGCTAATATTTTGTTCCTATGTACCAGCTTGGAACTACCAGGTATCTAGAACTCTTCCAGTTCTACATTTGAGGTCTACAGCATAAGAAAAAAGATGGCTAAGCATGAAATACTGTTCACCAAGAATTCTTTGTTTCACATCTTATGAAGATGCAACAGGCACTTGTAGGAGGGCCGATGGAATAAAAAAAATCACAGGAAGGTTGCCAAAATACACCATCCTACCTAGAAAGCATCTACACCATCCCTGTGTCATAGCGTGTGAACACAGCAACTGCCAGGTCTTGGATAAAGCTCTTGTAAATCCCAACCTCTAAGCCTATTTGGCAGGGAGAAGGGTAAGAGAGAGGCTGAATGTTTTCGGTTCACCAAATGTAGCTTAGCATTGCTATAAAAACGATATGGACATTATTACATGATATCAAGACATACAAGTTAGTTAAAAAAACCTTTATGGAACATGTGGTGTCCTACTTACAGTTGGACAGTAGTCTCTATCCAACGAGACTCCATTCAACAACTAAGCTCCAAAATAACTGGAGACAGGTGTCACCAGTGGACAGAAAGTGTCACTGATGACACCTTATCCCACTACAATAGCATGTGTCTCTTGAAGCAACAACACATGCTTCTAAATAAGCAGTTACACTACCTTAAGAAAATGCCAGTACAAAAAACTACTTAAACTGCAAGTGTCTACATCTGAAAGAAGAGCACACAGCCCACTATTTAAAAGAAGCCAGTGTAAGTCTCCTTGCTCTACAGTATAGCCAAGCCTTAAAGGCAAAGTCTGAGTATGAAATTGTTGCATATAAGAACTATAACTTTCCAAATCTAATCCAGGTATATATAAACAGAAAACAGACAATGCACACAGTGATCAGGATCCAACTAGTTCCATCTCCCAAAAGAGCACTGGACATGTATTTCTTGAATTGCAGCCACCATGGCTATAAAAGAGCATTTTGAAGCCAGATGAAATGCAGCATGGATGCCTGTTGTTCAAAATTAAATCAATGTTAGGCTACACAAGCCATGTGTTTGCTTAGGACAGGTACCGGATCCCAGCTACTATACAGTTATCCAGAAGAATTCTAAACCCATGATTGCCAGTTTAGCCCTTATCACCTTCTTACTATTCTTCACAGAGGTAAAGAAAAGAAATATCCCAGGTACTTAAAATAATTTTTTTAAGTTTTATACAGAAATGGAATCTGAATATTGCATGTTAATTTTAAGAAGTCAGAAAGTCTTCTAGCTCTGGGGAGAAGAAATGAGGATCTCCATCAAGCCCCATTCAGCCTTCATACACAGGATTCCTGTTTCTCTACAGCACACACTCTACAACACAACACCTAAACAGAGAGGAATCCTGAGTTTAAATAATTTTCAGGACCTCCCAGTTAGGATGCTTCCTTCTAGGCAAAACAAAGGAAGTTTACATGCCAAAGAACGACTCTTGTCACCAAGAGTAGAGGAAGGAAAAGGGAGGAACTAATATTTAAACAGGCCATAAGGAAGGTCACGGTTATGCATAAAGATAGTATAGCTTGATTTTATCCATTCAGAAGTATCCTTGTAATAGGTGGAGTTTGCCACATTTGCTAACATGTGAAACTATGGATTGGCATTTAGATTTATTAATTCAAAGTTCGATCCTAGGCCTCGTTCCACTAACATAAGCAGTTATTTTCACTTGTTCAAGATCTCCACTGATCTCACTGTCCCACTATGGAACCCCAAGAAGGCCTCCTCAGTTTCCTAAGGTCCACTTGTCCTCACAAGCAGGATTTTGGGAAGATATAAAAGGAAGGAGACAGTGGGAAATGCCCACTCCAGGAGCACAAATGAACATGCAATGCGCAGGTTCCAGCCTAAGGTGCTTCATCCAAGCTCGACATGTAACTAAATAGAGGCCCTTATGACAATACAAAAGAAAGGCAGGTCTCCTATTTTGGTGTAGAATAGTATGGACACACCCTACCCCTGCTTGTGTACACAACTGCCTCTCTGCATAACAACTACACATCAACCCCAGAAGCCATCTAGCCTTTATAATTAGGTCCATGATATTTAGCATACTTCTTCATGACCTAGTTTAGTTTAATGCACTACTACCTGCTCTTAATGTAGTCCATGTGAAAACTCTCTCGCTAGATGAAGGATGCTTATTTTCCACGTGCCCTTTTACAGGACCACAGACAAAGATATTGGCTTAACATTTTACACACACTCCCAGTAGCTGTGAACGTCTTCCCTTGACTTCTTTATGGAGTTCACTTTTCAGCCAAGAGGGAAGCATTCTCATTTAACTGTGATAGTTCATCTTATCAAGACAACTAAAGAGTGACTCATTGGGTTTTAACACCCGGGGCAGGTACTGCCAAACTGCATCAGATCACAAGCCAGTCTCCTACTTCTGACAGTGACCAATGACAGATACTTAAAATGTGGTACCGGAAACAATGTCTGTAGTTGAATTCCCCCTTTCTCTGCAGTAGGGATGCTATCAGCTTACAGAGCTAGTATGGTGCAAAAAGACAGCACGCTGAACAGAAAATTGGAAGGCTACTGCTGAAATCGTAGTGATTTTCTCTTGTTCTGCCCGTATCTGTAATAGAAAAACAGCCATATCTAGGTAGAACTCTTATAAACAGAAACAGGCATTGATAGTGTAGATGCCAACCCCAACAGACTGTTTCATCTTTATGTCAGATCTTATCAACTTGACTAACAGGAAAGTGATTTAAACACTAGGCAGGAGTTCAGAACAAGGGCTGTAAGGCATCTGGCTGTAAGTAAAAGTAAAGATGTTGGTCTTGACTGCTACAGTATGAGAAATCCCACAATGAGACTCCGTTTCTCCAGTCAGCTATTTACAAGTACTCCTTTGTGCCAAAAAGAAACTCATTAATAAATTTTACTGAACACTAGAGCATGTTTTTCGGAAGTTTCACAAAGTTAGAGAATCTTTTAACAATTATAAAGTCTGCTCTTCAGGCTCCTGTTAGCCTGACATAAGCTTGTGTAAAACTTACAATTAGCTACCTACAACACTTTTCAAAATAACATTAAGTACTAAGGTTTAGAAATAGCAACCACACTGTATATAATTACAGTAAATAACAATAATAAATCAATTGCCCATGTTTAACATAAGAACATAAGAGAAGTCAATGTTGGATCAGACCAATGGCCCATCCAGTCCAACACTCTGTGTCATGCAGTGGCCAAAAATACCAGATGCCATCAGGAGGTCCAGCAATGGGACCAGGACACTAGAAGCCCTCCCACAGTTGCCCCCCCAAGCACCAAGACCAGAGAGATGCTTATTATTTAAATATTGAACCAATTGCTTATTACAAGATAAGAAAAACTTTCTCAAAGTTGATACAAATAGGAACCTCTGAAAAAACATAAACAAAAAGCCAAAATACATAATCGGATGCTGGATATACTAAGACAGTCTCAATAAACACAGTATATCCACTTCACAAATAATCCAGTATCCTAGAAGAGGCTGGTCCCCACTGTGCACATTTGGATGCTATGCCTCTGTTGATACACCCTAAGATTGCATTGGCTTTTTTTGTCACTGCATCACACTGGCTGCTCATATTTAACTTATGGTCTGCCTGTACCAGAAGATTTTGTTCACACACACTACTACCCAGAAGTGTATCCCCCATCCAGTATGCATGTTCCTCATTTTTGTTACCCAGATGTAGAACTCAGCACTTATCCTTGTTAAATTGCATCCTGTTCACATCTGCCCACTTTCCCACTATTTTGGCTTTTCTATTATGGTCTTCAGAGGTTCCTATTTATATCAACTTTGTAAAAGTTTTTCTTATCTTGTAATAAGCAATTGGTTCAATATTTAAATAATAAGCAAAAATGGGAAATTGATTTATTATTGCTCTTTATTGTAATTATATACAGTGTGGCTGCTATTTGATTATTCAGTTTTACTGTATATCTCACTTATTTTTGTGTTCAAAGGTTTAGAAATAGGCAAGTGACTTGATGGTACTTAACACACATAACGAGGATAATTTTAAAAAGTCTAACTTTTGTCCCATAAAATGGCCCAAAGGCATCTGCCAATATTTTACTTCTCTCTTTACACACCACTCATTTCAAAATAATTCTGACAGGGAATAATAGCAACCCATTTATTCCATCAAGGAATGATTCCACAGATAGGCCTAAGGTTTTCACCAAAGGCAATGAGAATAGATTGTTTGGGGGGGGGGGTTAACACACATACAGGCACTACTAATTTGTTGTGGAAGATCCAGCCATGCCTTCCTTAAGGGTAGCATTTATATTCCAAGTCTTTGTGTTTCCCCCATACATAAGCAAAATATCTTGACAGTAAAGAAGTGTGCAATTCTTCCATCAATTATTGTATCCACTTGGGCATGCTGGATAGACTCTCAGGGCCTATTACTACATATCCCAATTTTTGGCATACCTTTGATTTATTATTTTTACTAAGAAGCTGATGAACACCAGTAAAATTAATTCCACTCTCAATAATTTCAGGGACCTTTCCTTGAGGTCTAGTGGTTAGAGCACCTGACTAGGATCTGAGACATCCAAGTTCAAATCCTCATTCTGCCACTCAAGTGTGCTGGGTGACTGTGGGCCAGTCATACACACTTAACCCAACCTACCTCTCAGGGCTGTCGTGAGGATAAAACAGAGTAGAATGATGTAAGCTGCTTTGGCTCCCCGTTGTGGAGAGGGACAGAGTATAAATGAAGTAAATAAGCAAACAAAATGAAGTGCTTTTCTGAACAACAATTTCTTGCAAGGTCTGAAACAGATATCGCCTACCAGACAATGGAACGAGTGGCCAACAACCACTTACATCTTCAGATGCAGCAAGTTTTTTAATGAAGGACAGTGTCAGCTTTGATCATTCATTGGGACTAGCACCAATACTACTCTAAGGGGGGAAAAATCAGAAGTTGACTACTGTCTGTAAAGACCAGACACCAGAAATAATCTCAAATAATAGATTATTTAGTACTTTAACTGTATTTCTTTAACCTTCCTTAGCAACTGTCCTGTTAACACTGTTTCTTTTAAGTCTGATGAAGTGAAGTCTGACTCATGAAAACGTATGCTGGAATAAGTGTTGTTTGTCTTTAAGGTGCCACTAGTCTTAATGCTTTATTTTTGCTATTACAGTTGACGTGAATTAAAAAAAGCAACCAGTCTCATTTTCTATTTTTCAAACACACTGCGAGAACATTCCTGTAAGAATGAATGCACCAAGACATGTGAGCTCGTTAGACATCCAAAGTTTAATTCAAAAATCCCACAAAGAACCCTAATTAGTTTTGGCTGGGGGGAGGGAGATGCTTCCTCCTGGCCTTTTACTTCACCCCACAACTTGGGATGCATCACCTGCACACAAAAAAACAAGAATTTCAAGAAACAAGTCCCACACCTATGCTATTCAGTGGGAACTTTACTCATGCCTACTATGAAGAGCCATATCCAGGATACTGTCAAGTGGTCACAGAGACTGGATAGTTATGACCAAAGTGTTCATCTTCTGACAAGTTATCCTCCATACTTAGCAATATATCGAAGCGGTACCTCCTATATCAATGAAAATTTGAAATTATGCAGTAAAGTTACTTTTCCTGAAGACAAGCTATAGATGGAGGTCACTTGAACTGTTCATCACATTCCCATGATGAGAAAGAAAAGATAAATTTCCTCCTCTTCACTTTCCAGAAACTATGAAGCCCTCGTCTCCTCTTCTCAAAGTGTCAAAACATCTTATTTATGGACTAATGAGACTCACCAACAGAATTTTGCTCTTGTTTGGCATCAGTACCTGCAACCTGTTTTAAGCCACTAAAATCTACTCCCTGATCATTAGTTCCACACTGTCCTTCTTGACCCCATCTCACCAACTGCTACGTAGAGCTTCTGGCTCACGATAATGATATCACAACCAATTCAATCAGTACCTTTCCCCCTCTTATCCCCATCCTGTTCACCTGTCTCCTTCTCTCTTTCTGCAACACTTCCACTTATAGGATTATAAGATCCTTTATGGTGAATCACAGCAACAGCCTACCTAAGACAGTGGTACTGATATCCTCTTCACCCCATGCTCTCCTAAAATTTGCGTCTACATTTTATTAACCCACCTCCTCTTCTCCACAAGCACACCTACCAAACCTCAGTGTGCCCTCCAAGACAAACAATGGATGAGGTGGCAAAAGACTTCCTGGCTGCTACCACCAGTGTTCCCTCTAAGCTGAGTTAGTGAGCTAGCTCAGTTTTTTAGCCTCTGGCTCACACATTTTTGTCTTAGCCCAGAAAGGATGGCTCCAGAGCAAACTAATCTATGCAGTAGTCAAATTGCTCACTCACAACTTTAATGCCAGGAGCTCACGAAGTAGAATTTTTGCTCACAAGACTCCATAGCTTAGAGGGAACATTGGCTACCACTACAACCTGCAGGATGGTAACCATATGAGTGAACACATTCCCTTTATTATAAGAATTCCATGTTCACAGAAACCTAGATCCAGAGAGAAAGACTGAAGCTCAGTCACTTCCCTGAAATGCTACTTTCCTGTGGACAGGGATTTCCCACCACCTCCTGGAACCCATCAACATTATAATTTGTAGTCAAGAGGAGTTATGTTTCATCCGTGCAGACAAGGCCTGACTCAAGCCTCATCCTTTCCTATTATGTAGGCAGGAGAAATACACCCAGTTTATTCCAACAGGGATAAGCTTCCTCCACCCAATCCAAATTGAGCAGGAGCCCAGTGGCACGTTAAAGCCTAACATGACATATTCCTGCATAAACACTGAGTCAGAACTTACATACGAGTAAGCTTCACTAGCCTTTAAGGTGCCAGCGGGCTTCTGCTTAATTCTGCTAGAACACACAGTTACCCCCGACCTACCCCAACCCAGGAACACAACCCTTCACCACCACTCATTCCTGGTCTCGCACCACCTTTCAAAGGAAAGCTTTTGTAAGCCAGTGTTACGGTCCAGGAGCTCGTTGGACTAAGACCCAGGGGAGAAATCCCACTCCTGGCCATGGAGCTCGAGAGAGTAACCTGACGGCCTGCCCATCTTTCAGCTGTAACCTGGCTAAGGGTGCTGTCAGAGCGAGAAGGAGAGATTGCCATGCAAGTCAGTCCGCCTCCCACCCCGAGCGGGATAGAAATGGGAAAGGTCGAGGTTATGCTTAGCTAACGCCCCCCTACCTAACTCCACGCGGCGCCGGGGGAGGCTGGAAGGAAGGAAGGGATCCCTCTCCACGGTCTCCTCAAACCTCCTCCTGGGGCTGCCCCCCCCCCGGCTATTCCCCTTCCACCCCCCGCGGTCTGGAGAGCCAGGGAGAGCGGAGGCCCTTCCCCCTCAAGGCTACGGGGGGCAACCTGGTCCCCGCGGAGACGCTGTTCCTGGGCGGCGTCCGCCTGAGGCGCCAGGCCCTTCTCGGCCCCGTAGCCCGTCCGTTCGCAGACCCCCGATTCTCGAAACCCTTTTGCGCCTCCGGGTCGGCGCAGGGCCCGCGCTGCGACTAGGCCCCTACGCCAATTGACTGGTGACCCCTGCGGCCATTACCCGGGCGACCCTGACGAACGCGCCGCCGCCATCACCTTACCTTCCCCCTCCGTGCCCACCCGCCCCTGGAAGCCTTCGGGGCTCCCGAGCGGGCTCGTCCGCCGTCGCCGCTACCGGAAGTGCCCTCCGAAAAGGAAGCGTCCTCGCCACCCTCTCCGCCGCTGCCACCGCCGTTACCACACACCAGGCGTTGTCCGGAACTAGCCGGCGACCGCGCGGGCCCATGGGACGTGTAGTCCGCTTTACGGAAAAACTACAACCCCCATCAAGGATTGCGTGATGGAGCGACGTAGAGCGAGAGCGAGGGAGGGGGAAAGGAACCGGAGAGCGGGAGAAGCCGGTGGGGGGGGAGTGAGTGGGGGGGAGAACAGCCCAATCAGAACGCGATGTGGGAGAACGGGGCGTGGCGATGCCCAAATGAGGAGGAGAGGGGCTGGGAGAGGGTGGGCGGGGGAGAAAGTATTCCAGGCGCTGCAAGACGCAACAGAAACAATCCCCGAGGCGGTGCTCGCGCTTGCTGCTGTTTCTTTTAACAGCGCCGGCAGAAGGAGCAGTCCCATTGTGGAGCTAAGTAGGGGGTGCAGCCAGTCACATCTGCAACAGCTGCATCTCCAGCATCACTCTTCCGCGGGGCTTGGGAGGCAGGTAAGCTTCCCTCAGTTACTTCTGCAGTAGCGTACCTTCAGCAGCGGCGGGGGGGGAGTGGACAGCTCCACACCCCATTTGTGTGTGTGTCTGTGTCATTTTATTTTCGCTTTCACTAATGAGTTGCGGCGTTATAATACCGGGGGGGGGGGTTGCACAATGATTTTTTTTTGTCTTTGGTGCCAGATGTTCCAGGAAAAAAACCCAATGAAATCACTTCTTAGGTTATGTTTTCTTTCTTTTTAAATCTTCTCCAGTTTCCTAAAGGAGCTTTAACGAATCCCTTTCACACGCTTCGACACTGAGCATTCATTATGTCTTCCCCCTGTTGCTAGATACCGGGGTACATTGTCACACCTCTCCCCTCCCCGATATTCCGAATTGGATCGGTTTTCCTCATGGAGATTTTGATTAAATGCAAGATCACTAAAAGAAAACAAATCCTTTTAATCGGGGGGGGGATCCGGGTTTCATCTATTGTCATTCTGTATAACCCCCGATTCACGTGGTAGGACAATCCCGGTGGGAGCCTTAAAAGATGGTTAGAACTTCACAAATACAAGCTCTTAAGGCTAAAAAATACCATTTTGGGTTCAACTGGAAATCTCCTTTAAAAAAAAAAGGCTGTATGTATTGTTATTGTATCTTTAAAATAGACAGGTACTTTATAATAAATGTTATTCAGTGTTATTATAGACACTACTGGAGGACCGGTTTAGGTGTACTTCACGGTATCCCTTTGGAGGGAAACGTCTGCTTTGTGAGTTAATGCTGTGGTGTTAGCCGTGTAATGGCCTCAAATTTTCTTTTCTTTTGGTTTTTAAGGAAGTGCTTTTTCTGAAATCTCCCCATTGCAAAGTTCTAAATTGAATGTCAGCCTAGTAAAATGATTGCTAAGCCTTTGGGCATTGTTTGCTTCCATAGAGGCTGAAAGCTTTCCACTGAATTTGGTCTCTGACTCCAATGAGTTGCTGTTTAGTATTTATACCTCTCTTTTATTTTAGAGGAGAAAGAGTCAGACCCAAAACACAGCAGTGAATAATGTTGTAAGCCACATAAATTGGGGGTAGCACATGGTCTTTCGCAGGATACATGCAGCGTGACAGAGGCTATAACCCTGTGCACGCTTTCTTTGGAGTAAATCTCATTGAATTCACTGTGGGGTTAACTTCTGAGTCAACATGCATAGATTATCCATAGGCAGCACAATCCTAAACAGAGTTACACCCTTTTAAGGCCATTGACTTCAACAGACTTAGAGGGGGCATAGCTGGTTAGGATTCCACTGATGTTGAGGAAATCAAATATATAACCAGTCCTATAAATCTTTGCTTGGAAGTAGTCTGATGAATTGAATGGGCTTTTACTCTCAAGTAAATGTGCGAACGTGTCTTATGTCGATGTACTCCTCTTTGTCTGTTGGGGGTTATCTGATCAGGTTGCCTGTGAATGTATGGCTTACCATGTGTCACTTAGGCACATATAACAGGATTGCTTATAAATAGATGATAAGAACTTTGGAAGTTTTACACTTTATTTGGAATTGAGAAAATAGAAGCTGTCATTGTAAAGCAAAGGACCCTCCCCTTCCAATTCTGTTTCATTGCATATGAGTTGCATTAGATGATGGAGCCATTGGTGATAACAAAGAGGCACTGTACAGAGAAGCAGGGCTGACACCTCTGAAGTCCTTGCGCTGTGGGAATGACATTTCAGGTATAGGCAACAGTAGCGTACAATCATCCATCAATTTTTCACTTGGCTACAGTGGGGGGGTGGGAAGCAAGAATACTATGGAATGTATCTGTCCTCTAATTTTCTTTTAACAAAAAAGTATATATTTTTAGCAGGGTGGGCTTTCCAATTTGCCACTCCCCATGTTCTCATCACTAATGATGGAGCAGAACTAGAAATACTGTACCGTGGCGCTAACCAGTGGAGTTGTAGCAATAATAAAGGGAACGCACAGGACTGCAAGCCTTTTCAGTTTGCTCGGTTGATTGCATTACATTTTTAGGAGCAATATAAAAAACTCATTCAAAATGTTGTAGGGATTTGTTGTCAGATCTTTCGATTTCTGGGAAGAACAGGTGCTAGGACTTTCTGAGAGCTGACGTTTTGCTCAATCTCAGATTCTATGAAAATAGTATTCTTGCCTACGTGATCAGTGCAGACTGAAATGGAATAAAAGATTGGGGCTTTCTCGGAATAGAACTATTCATGAAAGAAGGCATTCTGAAACCCTCTTACTTAGGAGTAAATCACACCTGGTTCAGTAGGACTTGCTCCCTAGTAAATGTGTTTTAGGATGCAGCCAGATTCTATTAATAGAGGTTTAGCACTACAGAAAAGGTACACTTGTGTGTAATCCTACGAACTGTGTTGCAGTTGATGGGATTACTTTAGGGTACCTGGTTGGTGAATTACAGTTCTTCTGTTCTGAGTACTTGCACAGGCATATTTACTTGCAGCTGTGTGACAGTATACTTGGGTGGCCTCAGTGATTAGTATGGCTGGTTCTAAGTGTGCAAGTCTAGGTGGCGGATGGTTTTAGGACTGAGAAAATGTCTCTTGCATTGGTGTCTCTTGGTGTTCTCACCCTGTTAAAACGGTGTATTCTCCACCACCTTTCATTCCGCTGGGTCCCCAATCAGCAACCTGAAACCATGCACAGGATTGATTTTTGTCCAAATGAGGGTGTGCTATACTGAACGTGTGAAGTATCTGCTGTGCTCAGAAGAAATCATATCTCGAGCAGGGGTTTGTGCCTGTAAAGTTACCTATGTCTCCCCTCAGTTTGGTCTGGTCTTTCTGCAGGAGCCATAAGAACTGTGGTGGGTGCTTTCCCTTCTGCTGTTCCTTTAATCAGAGTGCACAGTAATGCTTGCGCTTTCTGGCACTTCATTCATATGTCAGGATAGCCTCTTTCTTATGAAAACTTTTGCTCCAATGAACTAGGGCTTTCCCACAATTAACTAATCCCCTAACAAATTAATAGTGCTTTATCAGCTAAACCTACATATATCGAAACAAAACCTACAATTCTTAAAAAAAAAAAAAACCTATAGGTAATGCAAGGCATGTGCTGACAGGTGCCATCTTAGAGGCACTGGCGGAAAGAGGGGGAGAATGGCTCTTCTAAAGTGGTGCTCTACACTGACGGTTTTATAAAAAGTGTTAAAATCAACTTTAAGAAAAAAAGACTGGCCAGTTTAAGGGATACTTTCATAACTGATCAACAGGATCTTGATTGATGAATTTAGTTTTAAAACAAACGAAGGTTTAAATCCTATGTGTATGTTTTGTGGGGCAGAGATTACTGGATTGCAGTAGGATTTGCCTCTGCATAAACATGGATCGTTATCGGATTTCATATGTTTTACGGTGCAATCCTGTGTGTAGTTACTTCAGTCTAAGCCCACTGAAATCAATAGGTTTAGACTGGAGTAACCCTGCATAAGATTGCACTGTCAGCTGTACAGTTATCTGCTAAATCTCTAGGTTGCTATACCACACTCTGGCTTTGTTTCTGTGTTCACCCAGGTCTTCTGGAATTCTAAACTCTAATTGTTTAACAGTAAAATAAGACTCTTCCATCGGAGCTGAGTTTTACAATTCTCTTATCTTTCGTTCCCATTTATGAGAGATCCAAGGAACCACTTAAGCACACCATTGGCGCGTGCGGCAGATCTTCTGCAGTTTCTTAACTTCCATGAAAGGATGTCTTTGAAGGTTTCCCCACCCCAAGTTATGTGAATGTTGCGTGGAGTAAGAAGCCTCAGTCGAAGATGGGTGAAGGGTTTGGAACTTTTGTTCTGCACTTGACATCTTCTCATGTATTTCTTTTAACCTGGTCCTTAAAAGTTTCTCTTCCATCACTCAAACACACAAAAACTGGATTCCAGTCCTTTGGCCTTCCTGATCCATGATTAGCAGGGGTAGAATAGTCTGCAGGCACAAGATTGTGGGTCAGTTCCTGATGCTACCTGTGAACCCAGGCATGGTCTTGAGATCCGTAGTGGAAGAGCTGGTTATAGGGCCAGCAGAGAGCTCGCTTCTCTCCTTCCTTCTCACTGTCAGGGGGTGCGCCTCGTCTGGCCCTCTCTCCTCCCCTGCTTGGCACCTCACCTGACTGTGAAGGACAGGTGAAGAGGTGGGTGCTGATTTCATGCCACACTGTGTGCTGTGTCCCACTGCTGGCCTTTGCACCACTCTAGTGGGGGGAGGAGTGTAAGACCCACCTGGCCACCTGGGGAGAAGAAGAATGGGCAGCAGCTTTTTGCCAAAGCTTGAGGGGGATGGGAACAAGGGGTGCAATTTTTCCTGCATCCCAGGGTGTGGGGAGGTGGGTGGGAGCCGTGTTACCACTTCCATGCAAGGAAGGTGCTGTCTTGCCTTCCTGCAGGGGGACAGCATGAGGGGACTATGAATGGAACATTATGACAAGACGTGTAATGGGTTCTTTGAATTCACAGCTTTCATTTTTTTTTTACAAAAGTAAGCCTCTAGCACCTTTTCATTGCAGAGATATAATGGGAAAGGTGTATCTCCAAAGGCACTAAAGACTCACTCTTTTTAAATGAAAGATGTGAATTCAGAGAATTCGTGTACACCCACAGAAATTTATACCCAGAATTAAGCTTTGTTGGTCTTAAAGGTGCCACTGGACTCAAACTTTGTTCTGTTACATGCAATGTTACAACATTATATTCATTTAACAATATGCAGTTTCTAATTTTTTTAAAAAAGTATGACTGAAAAGGCCCCTGTGGTGTGGGGAAGGGGATGGCTTCTGTCTGGGGACTGAAGCAGGGAAACTGTGAGGAAACCTGCCATGTGTAAGCCCCATGGCTGTTATTTTGTACTACGTATGCATTTCCCCAATGGAAAATGCTGCATATAAGAAATTTGCCGTTTAAAGAAATAAATAGTTGGCTGTCACCTGCAGATTGAAGGCAGCATGTTTTGTGAAAAGTAACATGCCCGTTATAGTCTACAGACCAGGAGCTGATTAACAATCACATAAGACTGAATACTATGTCCAGCTCTATGTAGAATAAATCCAAGAAAAGAACAGCTTAAAAAAAAACAAGCCTGCGAAGCAATGTGTGAAAATGGCAATAAAGCTGAAGGATAAGCTGAGCTTAGTAGCAACCTGCGGGTTCTGACCAAAGCCATTAAAGCAGCAGTTTTAATTCCTGATCACAAAGGGCTATTTCTAAAGGCTCCCTTCCGCCAAATCTTTCTGCACTGGGGGATTTAACAGAAGGGAGCTAAGGTTGCCAGCCTCCAGGTGAGGCCTGGAGATCTCCCAGAATTACAACTGGTCCCCACGCGGCAGTGATGAATTTGCCTGGAGAGAATGGCTGTTTTGGAGGGTGGATTCTATGGCATGATACCCAAATGAGCTCCCTCCCCAGACTCCACCCCTGAAATTTCCAGGAATTTCCTAACCCGGAGTTGGCAACGGCAAAGAGAGTTGTTGGATCCAACCCAGTGGAATGTGCAAAGACAAGACATGCTCTTACTGTGTATGAAACTAGTCCTTCCAGTTGATAAAATAGTTTTAGGGAGCTCCTTAGGAAACATGGAGTAGGTACTGAGGCTTTTTCTCTACATGTTTTTACCACGGTGCATCAGATCAAGGGCAGATGACGTCAGTCTGCGTTTTTCTCCTGCTCTTCCTCCTGGGAGTTCGGGGTCACTTCAGGTCTTTTGTCTTCTGTGTTGTTCTCAACACCCCTGGCTGGGTGGGTTGACTAAGAAGGAGTGATTGCCTCACGAACATCCTGTGCGTTTCACAAATTTGAATCTGAAACTCCAACCACTAATACCCCACTGGCTTACCATACCAGAATGGAACAGAGCAGGTCAAGGGCAGAGCCAGGACCAAATTTGACTCACTGGGAACTGAGCCTGAAGGTGTTTGGCAGGTCAGGGTAAAGCTTGATGGGTCAGGAGCAAAGCCAGGATGCTTGGTAGAACCGGGCGGATGGGTGGAATCCGGTCGATTGGCTTTTCAACAGTGTTTACCTCATAATTAAAAATAATAATAATAATTCATTTTACCCCATCTTTCTCCCCCTTGGGGACCCAAAGTGGTGTGCATCGTTCTCCTCTCCTCCATTTTATCCTCACAACGACCCTGTGAGGTAGGCAAGGCTGAGAGACTGTGGCTGACCCAAGGTCGCCCAGCAAGTGGCACAAGTGGGGATTCAAACCCAAATCTCCCAGATCCTAGTCTGATAAAATGTTATTTTCATTATTTGAACTAGTAAAATAATGGAAACTTGTCAACCGTATGCATATATTAGCCCACACCCGTGAAGCTGCCATCGATTGAGTCAGACTGTTTGGTCTCTCAGGGTCAGCATTACCTATTTGGACTGGCAAAGGCTCTCCTGAATCTCAGATGGGGTTCTTTCACATCGCCTGCTGTATGGTTTAACTGGAGGTGTCAGGATTGAACCTAGGAGCTTCTGCATGCAAAGCAGCTGCTCTACCACTGAGCTGTAGTCTTTCCCCAAATGTCTAGAGGTAAACTCAAAAAATATTTCCAGTGGCGCTTAGATATTGTGAAAGAAATTGCGGGAGATGGTCTTCTAACTGGAGATGCTGCAGATTGAACCGGGGACCTTCTGCATGCAAAGCTCTCCCCCTTGAGGCTTGCTTGGTGACTTCCTCTCTGTTTTTTAAACACCTGGCCCAAATGTGTGTGTGTTAGTATGTGTGGTTTATTTACCTGATGGTTTCACGAAAGGGTATTGTCTTCCAGCTGTTTTATGGTCTGCTGACCTGAGGACTGTCTTATGGACATCTTTTTAGGCTGTTCAATGTATGCTTTTTTAATACCCTTGGCTTGATTTTTAATGGCTTGTTTTTAATTCTGTTAATTTATGTTTTTAATGATCTTATGGTACTGTTTGTACTCATGAGCTGCCTTGGTTCTCTGGAGAGGCAGCGTACGCATTCTGGAAACAAACGAAATAAATTTTGCTGCACCAGTCCAAACCCGTCAGCTTCTTTTCTCTTGCCAAAGGAAATGTCGTTTAGGTGCCCCCTTTTCGTAGTGCTCCTACTACTGATAAGAATATTCAGCCGTGCCCAGTTGCTCGTTCTTTTGCAAGGGAAAAAACAGATGCTCGTTTTTGGAATAAGAAGTATTGGCTTAATGTCACCACCCGCCTCCGAAAGCCCAGAATTAAGATTTTTAAATGCTGCTCGATTTGGGTGACATGACAACTGCATCAGCAGCCGTCGCGTCCTCCTCCCGTCTGCAGCTTTGCTGTTCCCGTTTGTTGGAACGAAGCGGAATGAAGGGCAGCTACTGTTTGTTGCTCTAATGGTATAACTAATTTAATAAAGTGAAGCTGTATACTTAGCAGAATGGAAATAAATGGCTCAGATAAATGAAAGATGAGGGTTAGCGAATCACCCCCTCTGATCATCACTGGGGGCTTATCGACTTATTACGCCCGTTCTCCGAGCAGCTCAGAGCGGCATATATGGGATCATTCCATTTAATCCTCTGACCAGTGAGGCAAAGAGGGAGTGGCTTGTCCAAGGCTATCCAATGAACATCATGGCACAGCCTGGGTCTCTCTTTAAGGCTGTCCAAATATATCCACGGTGCTCAGTCTGCAGGACTCGACCAAGGCTGTTAATAGGATGTTTTGGAGGGCATTAGTTCATAGGGTCACAATATGTCAGAAGCAACGTGACAGCACTAAACATACATACAAGTATATGGGGGGAGGCTTTCTGTTTTGGGGTATTGTCATCATGAATCTCGTATGGTGATGTCCTAAACAGTGACCTTTCCTAAACCGATTCACTTCAGTGGGGCTTGGGGGGGCACAGTGGGAGGGCTTCTGGAGTTCTGGTCCCATTGGTGGACCTCCTGATGACACCTGGGTTTTGGCCATTGTGTGACACAAAGTGTTTGGACTACTTGGCCTATTAGCCTGATCTAACATGGCTTTTCTAAAAAAAATGACTTAGAGGGATGTAATGCTGTTTAGGGTGGTACTGTTAAATGTCTGTCTCATTTTGGAGGCTGGAGTTCCTGTTGCATATGTTTCCTTTATCTTCCCACATAATGCAAAAATTTTTAGTATTGACAGGGATGGGGAAGTACTCGGCATGAGGAAATGGAAAATAGTGCAAGGGTGAAGGCTCATGGATTTGTTTGCACAAGGGACAAGCAACACAAGGATTTTCAAGTTTAAAAAATGGGGGAAGGTTTGGCCACTTTCTACTCTGCTGCAGTGTGTACGCTCCCTTCTGTCTCTTTCTTCTTCTTCTTTTTTTAAAAAGGGCCTCCCACATTAGTGAACTATCATGCAGGAAGTATGGAAACTGAATTGGAGGTTTTGGAAGCAAAATCTCCGAAATATAATTCCTCTAGATTGTGATAATATGAATGGCAATTTGCTTGGCTTTACAGTGCCCAGAGAACGTCATTCATCTTACCTTTTTTTTGCCTAGTGTGAATGATGTAAGAACATAAGAGAAGCCAGTGTTGGATCAGGCCAATGGCCCATCCAGTCCAACACTCTGTCACATAGTGGCCAAAAATACCGGATGCCATCAGGAGGTCCATCAGTGGGGCCGGGACACTAGAAGCCCTCCCACTGTTGCCCCCCCCCCAAGCACCAAGAATACAGAGCATCACTTGCCCCAGAGTCCGTATCTATAGCTTGTGGCTAATAGCCACCGAAGGACCTCTGCTCCATATATTTATCTCATTGCCTCTTGAAGCTGTGCATGCCTGTAGCTGCCATCACCTCCTGTGGCAGTGAATTCCATGTGTTAATCACTCTTTGGGTGAAGAAGTACTTCCTTTTATCCATTCTAACCCGACTGTTCAGCAATTTCATTGAGTGCCCACGAGTTCTTGTATTGTACCTCTTTCTCTACCTGCTCTATCCCATGCATTATCTTACAAACCTCGATCATGTCACCCCTCAGCCATCGTTTCTCCAAGCTAAAGAGCCTCAAACATCTCAACCTTTCCTCATAGGGAAAGTTCTCCAACCCTGTAAGAGTTTTATCTCCAGAAGATAAAAGAGTCCTTTCATAGGGAAAGTTCTCCAATGTAATGAAACCTCTTCCTCTTTCAATTTGCGTGATGCCAAGTTGTAATCCCTAAAATTTCATCAGGTAAGTGAAATATAAACTTTGCTGTAGAAAAGACCAAGAGTCCAGGAGCACCTTAAAGAAGTGACTCACAAAGGCTCCTGCCCTGCCCCAAATGTTGTTAGTCTTTAAGGTGCTACTGGACTCTTGCTTTCTTCTACTGCTACAGGCAGACTAACTCAGCTACCTGTCTTGATAAACTTTGCTGTAAGTCTGAGCAATAAGACTCACCGTTACTACGTGTAAACTTGCGGCTCTCTTTTTCCTGCGTTGCTGAAATCAGTACGTCTACCCTGCTGAGGTTTTAAAATGAGGATTTTCTATTCTGCCTGGGTGGCGCAACACCCCCATCTCTGAACACTTTCGCCAGAGCAGCGTTCTTGTTACCCCAGTCTAATGCACTCTTTGCAAGAAAACATTGACCCTTCAATCATTAGAACACTTTAAGAGGTCATCTGCACGTTACACAAAAGCAGGATAATAAAATTCTGGATTGTGCCCCCTTCACCCGGCAAATGGAACATGCATTTTAAACAATCTCGCCATGTAACAAGTTCCCTGGATGCTAAGCGCTCTCCTTTTCTCTATGATGTGTTTGCTATTTTCCTACACGCAGGGAATTCACGCAGAGGAGCATTTTTTAAAAACAACCAGTGCGCAACCTGCCACTTGAAGTGGTGCAGTCCAGAATTGCATGAGTGAGTCTCAGGGCTGATTGACATGTTAGCAAGACAGGGCCCCAGGAAGCAGCTATTTGACCTGTTTGGGAAACTTAATGCATACTGAAGGCTTGCATGTAACTTTCCCCATCCGGACAAACAGTAATTCTATGGGGCACTTTCAAGTCCGGGAAAATGGGAGACAGCTTAGGCCTCTTCTTCTTGCAGACCATGCTCTCAGTCCAGATAGGGCATAAGAATTAAGTTCTCAGAGGGGAGTTCCCAGTGCCCGTGTAAAAGAATCCCATTTGGTGATGTGTGAATCAGTCCCAAGGCTCAGTCTACTTGGACAAAGAGCTGAAAAGCTAGCACTTATAGTAGCTGTAGGTGTGAATACCCCATCACGCTTACCTCCCTGTACACCTGGGGGTGTGGTTGGGGCATCCCCCAGCTCAGGTAGTGGTGGTGATTCCAGCTTGGGGTTAGAATCATAGAATCACAGAGCTGGAAGGGGTCATACGGGGCATCTAGTCCAACCCTCTGCTCCATGCAAGATCAGCCTAGAGCATCCCTGACATGTGTTTGTCCAGCCCCTGCTTAAAGACTGCCAGTGAGGACAAGCACACCACCTCCCTAGGTAGCTAATTCCACTGCTGAACTACTCTTACTGTAAAAATGTTTTTCCTAAGATCCAGCCGGTACCTTCCCACCCTTAATTTAAAAGCAATGGTGGGGGGGGGATTCCGCTATGTGTCTCTGTGATGCTTGGGCAAATGCATCAAATGAAGAGTTCTTGTATATATGTTACCTTCCAGCTATTGCCTTCCCCAACCCACAGACACATAAACACTGCCTTGTATTGAATCAGACCACTGGTCCATCAAGGTCAGTATGTCACATGTACACATGAACCTGCCCTGTACTGAGTCAGACCATCAGTGGGTCCATCAAGGTTGGCATAATCTCCTCCGACTGGAAGCAGCTCTCCAGAGTCTCAGGCAGCTCTTTCACATCACCTACTCCCTGGTCCTTTTAACCTGGAGATGCTGGGAATTAAACCTGGGCCCTTCTGCATGCCAAGCAGTTGCTCTACCAATGAGCTGTGGCCCTTCCCTTCTCAGATTGGCAGCAACTCTTCAGAGTCTCAGGTGGAAGTCTTTCACATCACCCACTGCTTTGGTCCCTTTAACTGGCAATGCCAGGGATTGAACCAAGGACCTTCTGCATGCAAAGCAGAAGCTCTTCCACTGAGCCACAGCAGCTCTGCAGACAGTGGAGTCCTAAGTGTATTTGTGTGTACTAAAAGTACCATTGTGTATACTAAAAGTTTCCACCTTGGCACTGAATTTTTTTCACAATTTGCTGCTTTTTCACAATGGTAGTAGCTTTCCCACTTCCCATCCATTTGGGCAGATGAGAAGGTTACTTCTACAATGTGCCTTTTGATTGGACCTCCTTGTTTCTCTCTGCTACAGATGCTACTAGCAAGAAGACGAGTAAGCTGCTAGAAGTGGTAGGGGTCAGTTAAACAACAAAACACAACTTCTCCCATGCATAAATACAATGCAAAGTTTTTTACCACTTATGGCTTTTGTAAATTTGGTGTATGTTTTAACACTGATCAAAAACAATACATAAGGTCACTGTAAATATTACAATAGCTCCAATAAGCTTATAACATTTTATAACAATGTGGCAACTGATAAGAAGACCACAATGTCTATGGACTTTTTAAGTCTATTTAGTCTGACTGGGAAGGCTTCTTTTGTGTTTTTCAAAGCCAAGTGCTAAAATGTTATAAGCTTATTGGAGCTATTGTAATATTTACAGTGACCTTATGTATTGTTTTTGATCGGTGTTAAAACATACGCCAAATTTACAAAAGCCTTAAGTGGTAAAAAAAATTGCATTGTATTTATGCACGGGAGAAGTTGTGTTTTATTGTTTAACTGAGTCCCGTATCCCCGTGTTTCCGTTGTGTTTACTATTTCTATCTTGAACTTAGAAGTGGTAGGGGAGCAGAAGCTGTTAAAATGGGGGCAGCCTATGACCACTGTTAAAACATATGTTTTGCATGTACAGGAGGCTCTCTGGTTCAATTATGGTCATCTCCAGCTGACGGGATCCTAGGTAGCTGGTCTTGCAGGCAGGTCACTGTTCCTGCTGAGTCCCTGGATAGCCACTGCCAGTCAGAGTAGAAAATATAGAGCCTGGAAGCAGTGGTATAAGGTAACTTTAAATGTCCAAGTCCTAGCTGCTGCAGGCACCTGAAGGCTTCTCACCCAGTAGAGCCCAAGCCTGTAGCCAGGATTTTGTAGCTTGTGGGGCAATTTTTTTTTCTGGTGGGGCTAAAGTTCTCAGTGCAGAAAGAAAAGCCATTTAGCCAATAGAAAGCTGTTATCCAGGATAGATCTCTAAATTGCAAGCTGCCAACCACTTTAGACAACAGTTCTCAGCTGCTACAGATTAATCACTTCTGCCAGCCTAAGCAACAATTGTGATAACAAGCCAGCAGGTGAGGGTGATGACTTCTGTAGTCAAGAAAGCTAACACTCAGGCAGAAAAACTCTCTTAAAGGAGACCAGTTTCTTGACACTGAGTTAGAAGGGATCCTAGAGGTCACCTACTCCAACCCCCTTGCTCAGTGAGGGAATTAGTCAGCTATAGCACCCCACTCTACTTAAAGGATTGCACGGCTTTAAAAAATATTTTTAAATGATTGAATCTTGTGGGGCTGTGCCTTTAAGAAAGGGGGCAGAGCCCCAAAAAGCCCCATTGTAGATACGGACCTGGTGGAGCCTCACTTGTGTAATCCGGGGCTTAGCATGGGATTCTTTTGATGTGGCAACAATACTGAGCAATGTTGCTGTTGTGAGTCTGGCTTAAATATGAAAACCTGCTACTTTGTTCTCTCTCTGCATACAGAAGGCCTGGAGATAGAAACATAAACCCGCATTCTCTGACCATTACAAGGGAGTTTGGGGGCTGTCTGATTGCTGTAATGTTGCAGTTACTGGAGGGGTGGGACTGAATTTGAGTGCATTCTGTCTTTTGCGAGCGTCTCAGAGAGGCAAGTTTTATTTCCACTACAAAAGCGATTAATGCAACTGTGAATTTTCAGCAGCTAATCCTGGGATCCATGCCCGGCAAATTGTCCTGCTAGGGAGGGATGGTGGAATCTGGCTCGGGGCCACTGGATGAGTTCCGTGTCAATGATAATTATAATTTATGTTAATTAGCCTTTTGGTTTTTAAAATTCCTGTGTAGGTTTTAAATACATTTGATGTCCTTTGCGGACTATTCAGTTTCCTCCTGCATAACTATCAAATATCATCTAGCATATAGTGAGAGTATATATAGTCAAGCATTCTCTTTTGACATTCTCATTTTCCGGGCGAAAGGGATTGATGCTATCTGTTCTCTCTCTTGGTGCCTTTCCAGAGAGTAGACACCGTGCCTAACTAGAGCTAATATATTTTAATATTTAATTTAATTGGTTCAGTAAATCTGTTCCTCTGGAATACTTTCCCTCCATCCACATTAAGTAGGGTTTAAAACATGCAGTTGCTATGTACTTCACACAGCGATTTGGGACGTGTACAGACTATTATTCTTTTTGAAAATTCAGTGACTTCCCCCTCACTCTCACAAACACATTCCGGTTTACAACAATCCCAGCTTTGTAGCGTGTTCAGAACACATGCATGCCTAAGAACATAAGGTGGGCCCTGGTGGATCAGACCAGTGGTCCATCTCGTCCAGCATCCTGCCTCATACAGTGGCCAACCAGTTCCTCTGGGAGACCAACAACAGGGCATAAGAACATAAGAGAAGCCAATGTTGAATCAGGCCAATGGCCCATCTAATCCAACAGTCTGTCACACGGTGGCCAAAAATACCAGGTGCCATTAGGAGGTCCAGCAGTGGGCATCATGCCCAAAGCCTTACCCTGATGTTGCCTCCTGGCATTTGTATTCAGAGGCTGACTGCCTCTGAATGTGGAGGTTCCCTTTAGTCGCCATGGCTAGTAACGTGCTGATAAATCTACCATGGATCTGTCGAATCTCTTTTTAAAGCCATCTATGCCTGTGGCCATTGCTACATTCTCTGTGGTCCCCCGTAGTGAAGACATACTCCAGCTGCTTTTACCATCCCTTCCAAATTTATACGCTACGTTTCTTCCCAAAGCAGTTTATATCATTCTCTCTCCTCCATTTTATCTTCACAACAACCTTGTGAGGTAGGTTAGACTGAGAGATGGCAACTGGGGAAAAGCTGTGGCCCAGTGGTAGAACATCTGCTTGACATGCAGAAGGTTCTGGGTTCCAATCCCTTGGCTCTCCAGTTGCAAGGATCAGGTAGTCAGTGATGTGAAAGACCCGCACCTGAGACCTTGGTCAGCTGCTGCCAGTTAGAGTGGACCATACTGACCTTGATGGACCAAGGGTTTGATTCAGTATAAGGCAGCCTCATATATTGATGTATATATTGAGTGGGGATTCAATCCTAGGCCAGTGTTCTAATCCCTACAACACTGTATTAACTAAGGTTTTGATTAAAAATGAAACTTTAATTCTCTTTTACAGGGCTGTCTTTCAGTTCCTGCCCCACATTTATGTATTCAAGTTGGTGGCAGGTCTGAATTTTCATAAGATGTACATTAACCCACAGATTCAATTGGGCAGCCATGTTGGTCTGAACCAGCAGAACAAAGTTTGAGTCCAGTGGCCCCTTTAAGACCAACAAAGTTTTATTCAAGGTATAAGCTTTCGTGCACATGCACATGGGATTGGCCCTTTAAAGTAGCCCCTGATTTGGGTGTATAAGAGAGCCAGTTTGGGTGTATGGAGAGCCAGTTTGGTGTAGTGGTTAAGTGCACAGACTCTTATCTGGGAGAACCGGGTTTGATTCCCCACTCCTCCACTTGCACCTGCTGATGTGACCTTGGGTCAGTCACAAGCTCTGGCACAGCTGCTCTCTCAAGGACAGTTTGTATTAAGAGCTCTCTCAGCCCCACCTACCTCACAGGGTGTCTGTTGTGGGGAGGCGACGGGAAAGGAGTTTGTAAGCCGCTCTGAGACGCCTTTGGGCAGTGAAGGGCGGGGCGGGGTATAAATCCAATCTCTTCTTCTTCTTCTATAAGGTCCATATATAGCAAAATTGTGGCCAGCTCTCTTTAGGTAGAAAAAAATCTGAAAACTTGTGTGACAGTTTGTGTTTGTCCACCTCTGGAAAGCAGCGTCTCACCTGAGAACAGCCTAAATAACTCCAAAGGGTAATAGGAAGTAAACAGGAGTCCCATAAAGAGGAAGGGCCCACCCAAAGGGAGGAGCCAAATAGGTAATGGTTATTAAAAGGCTGTTTTTCCTCATACGAAGGCACAGCTAGAGATTAAGGCAAAGCTAGAGATTAAGTCAGGCATCAGAGAGAAGAAACTAACAGTCAAAACCCTGGAAGTTTGAGAGAGAACAGCTGTATACGGTGGTGAAGAGCCAGGCTGGGTCCTAATAAGGTAACATTTGACCATGGCCTCATACAAAGGCTTTTGACCAGACATGAGGAGACCTTTGGTTCTTCTTACCTTCAGGACCCAAGGCCAGAAACCACTATCAGGTGGAGCCCTGTTGAAACTTCTTGCATTTAATATCTACCACATAGCCTGCTCAAAGTTCTCTTCCTACGCTGGGAACTCACTATAGTCCCACAAGGATAGCCATGGGCTCACCCAGTTTTTATGGCATAAGTGAGAAAGGCACATCCACATAGTGAATGGTGGGTATACATTGTGCCCTTTGCTCAGAACTTGGAGGAAGGCTGGGCTAACTATGCTCCAAATACATAATAAATAAATCTGAAGGAGCTGTTAAGTTTATTAGGGTTCTTCTTGTTATTTGAGTTCATTCCATTCCTCCTTTTTGAAGGACCTAGTAAGCCTGGGAATGGTTTTGTTTGCTGTCAGAGACCTTCCTACCTCACAGATGAAACTTCACGCACCTTGACTAATTGTACTCTTGACAAATTAGATCTGTGTTCAAAATACATTGGGTAAATCAAATACATATCTGTATGAACTCTTAGAAAGATAATTTGGGTATGGTTTTTTGTTTTTTGTTTTGCTCACATGCGAGCTCTTAGTATGGGATGAAAGACTGTACAGAATCTTAAGAAAGACAGTAGATGGGGTCTATTGAACATTAAAGCTGTGCCCACAAATCATAGACTTGCCAACTCTGGGTTGGGAAATTCCTGGAGATGTTGGAGGGGTGGAGTCTTGGGTGGGAAGTGACCTCAGTGAAGTATGATGCCATAGAGTCCCCCTTCCAAAGCAGCCATTTTCTCCAAAGGAACTGATCTCTATAGTCTTGTGATCAGTTGCAACCCTGGAAGAGCTTCAGGCCCCGCCTGGAGATTGGCAACCATAACAGAAGCTCCATGCTCTTGTTCTGTAGACTGCAGCAGACACTGCCCATCCATTTACAAGCTGTTCTCCCTCCCCTAGAATTCCAAACTTACTTTTCAAAAGAAAGATAAACGAGGATAACTAATTCTTCACCAGGTTCCAAATTGCTCGTTTGTATGATGTATCTAGACATGAGAAGTACAACCTTAAATGCAAATCAGGCATAATATAAGACATCCTTTTTCCTTTAGCATGACATCTCATTCATCTCTAAATGTGGCATGATATTCAGCACACACACCCAGAAAAATATTAGCTTCTCTTTTTTGAGAAAAGTGCTGTGTTGAGATGGCATGGGGGGGGGAGCAAGCCAAAATGTACATATGCTTGTTTAATGCCCTGTTTGATTTATGCATAATAGGGATTGCAGTTGCCAGACAGTGAAGAGGGAAAGTCATAGTCAAGACAAAGGGACAGCATGGCCTGGCAACAAAACCTGCCATCAAAGGCTCGAGCAATATCCAGAAAAATGACAAACGAAGAATCATTCAGCTGGGTGCCTATGTGTAGTTTCCACCGAGTCTCTCTGTGGCTGTTTGTGATATGAATGGGGGCTCTGAGGCAGCCGGCTCCTGGTTGGGAAATTTCTGGAGATCTGGAGGTGGAGACTGGGGATAGTGGAGGTTAGGTAGGGAAGAGACGTTAATTGGGGGATTTTATTCAGCCTATTCTCCATGAAATTCCAAGATCGGAGGAATGGTACACCTCCTTTCTTCTAGCTGACCTTGAGCCTGGAATCTTGGACACAGTTGCAAGATTCTGTATCTATAGAACTTTTAGATCTATGTACATATCTGGAACTTTTAGAACTGTCTTGTTGGTATGTCTCATTGTTTGATTTCGTATATCTGATTGTGCTGGTCTTCAACTTCAATTTCATAATACCTCCAAAGCTGCCATTTTCTCTCCAGATCTCTGTATTCTGGAGATGGGTTGAAATTTTGGGAGATCTCCAGGCCCACCTGGAGGCTGGCAGCCCTACTTTTGATTATGGAGGCACAATGGATGTATAATGCCATAGAACTCTTAAAGTAAAGGTGTGTCCTTGCTGATAGAGCTGGAAGAGAGACTCCAGGAAGTCCCTATATCGGCAGGACTTCATTACTCTTGCTTTTTAGTGTTCTGTCAAGGGTTGCCAGTCCCCAGGTTCTCAGAGAAGGAGGGGAACCAGCCTACAAGAAAGGGTACAAAACACAAAAAACGGTATATGTGTATCAAACTTTATGCTGTCATGTAATGTATTGAGCCACTGGTGACACTAATGTAAGCATATATTGTCCTGCACTAACAAAAAATGCCATCAATATATCTCAGATACTTTTTAATGTTAATTTGGACTATGCATCTCTATGGTTTATGGATTTCAAGATTATATGGGTTTTCCAGGAACTATATGAGTCCACTTTATGATGAATGTATGTCAAGTTGGACTATGGAATTACAGTACAACAGGAGTGAGACACATTGAAATTTTGGGGACTTTATTTCTTTGCACTACTGTTGTTTCTTGCAAGAACACCTTGGCTTTATCTAGTTGTATGGTTATTGTGTTATTGAACTCGGTATTAAAATATTATTTTTATACATTTTTTGTTCACCTTTAGTGATTTCAGCCAGTGTTTTTTTGTGTTTAGTCTCCAGATTCTGGCAGGTATTATTTCAGTTTTCATGGCTTCTGCCCACCACCAACTAACTGGCCAGTGGGGAAAACTCCACCCCCAAACAGCAATATCACTCTGTGACGTCCCCAACTTGATGACATCACTTCCAGGCAAAACTCTATGGTTTGAAGCCAGTTTTACCATAGAGTTTTGCCCTCAAACCAGAGCGTTGCCATGCAACATCCCTGATGTGATGACATAACTTCCAGGTGATGTCATCATGTTGGGGGCATCCCACAATGCCCCCCAAATCCCACCACTGGTGCAGCAAGGGAACCCGGCATCCCTAATTCTGACTCAGGCTTGGATCCTGTGAACAAGCTCATGCTAGATACTCCCTGCCGCAGACCAGGCATATCTAGCGCATGCAGAACTCATTCATAGCATCAAAGTCTGAGTTTTTTGAGTGTGTTAGGCTGGACAGTTCCTGGCTCCTGATCCATTCTGGTGTCTTAGAGGAAAGCGTATGCCTCATGCCCTGCAAAGAATGCCAACACTGTGATGCTGAGCAGGTTATTTACAGTTGTACAGGTGCCTCTCCCTCTCCAGTGGCATCTGTTTATCATCTCAGCTTTCCACTTACCCATGTTTGCGCGCACGTGTGTGTTTGTGAGTGAGAGAGAGAGAGACTATGGAAGATATTTGTTCCTTAGTTCAGCATTTGTAATCTTGGAAGAGCAGTGGATACAAGCCTGACTACATGTTGTCCCAGAAAGATGGCTGAAGAAGGTAGCTGGATGATTGCAGTCAAGTCACTCTCTGAGTCCCAGGTCCTGTTTGCAATAGACGGGTGATAATTAGATGGTTTGAACAAGGGAATGTGACATGGTGTTCTTTGAACACTGACAGAGTTATATTTATGCTGCTGCTGTTGTTACTGAGTCAAAAATACCCTATTTTGCTAGAAAGGGCAAAACTAAATGCGTTCCACCTTGCACTAGTAGGTCTTGCTGGTTTCTGCACTTGTAGTGCAATCCTGGGGCATTATTGCCATCAAAACCTATGGAAACCTTGTAAATGAATGGGCAGTGTCTGCTGCAGTCTACAGAACAAGAGTGTGGAACTTCTGTTATAGCTGCCAGTCTTCAGGTGGGGACTGAAGCTCTTCTTGAATTACAGCTGATCTCCAGGCTACAGAGATCAGTTCCTTCAGAGAAAATGGCTGCTTTGTTGGGGAGACTCTATGGCATTATACTTCTCTGAGGTCCTTCCCCCCTGAAATCCTGCCCTCCTCAGGCTACACCCCCAAAATCTCCAGGAATTTCTGAACTCAGAGCTGAAAAACAGTGAGCTTAGACTGGAATAACTCTGCGTGGGGTTGCACTGTTAATACACCAGCAACTAGCATGTACCTTTGGTAAACCTCGAGGTAGCAGACATTATTAACAGTAAGAAAGGATGCACAGGAGACAGATGTTGAAGCAACCTGATTGAAATCTTATTTAATTTGGAGGCCTTGCAATCTTCATGTGCCCTACAGGAGATGATTAGTATTAATGGGTCAGGGTGAGCTCTGTGGTCGCACTTACAAGGAATACTAAAGCACTAATCAAAATGCCGCCGGTTTACCCCAATCATAAACATGTGGGAAATCCAAAGAGCATAACAGAGCTGAAAAGCTAGGAAGGTGATGTGACTGCCAATGATCGTGCCTCCATGTTAGGAGTAGTCCTCCAGGGTTTAGTCTGCTCTGAGACACACAGGGTTAGACTAAATTGGCAGTTTCCACCTGTGCCCCATTTTTGCTGTAGACCCTTCCTCATGCAGTTCCTCAGTGAGCAAGGCTTTGCGGAGATCAGTGAAGGGAAGAAAACCCTTTTATGCTGATGGCACACAGTCTGGATCCAACCCCTAACTTCCTAAGGTAAGAATTAGGTTCAAAACACATTTTTGTCTTCGGTTTGAGTGGAAATATGGATCTGGAAAAAAACCTGTGAAGGGAAAACTACTTGGATGCGGGGGGGGGGGGCATTTCAAGTGGCCACCACTAGCTCCTAGGCGGTCGTTGTAGATATAAAGCGTGCTCTGTGTTTGGATTCAAGTATCATTTTGGTCACAGGTTTGTTTATTTATGTTATTTATTAAAACATTTATCTCCCACCCTTCCTCTCAGTTCGAGGCAGTTGCTTACAACAATAATTAAGAACACCCCTAGTAAACCAAAGATTAAAAAAATAGCAAACCACAAAATCCCTCTGTTCTTTAAAAGTTTCCTGCTGTTCAAACTCCTTCAAAAACCCTGGCAAACAGGCAGGCCTTGCAGCACCTTTTGAAGATCTCCAGGGAAGGGCCCCCACCCCCACCTTTTCAGGTAGCCCATTCCACAATTCCCAAGCCACAATGGGAAAGAGCTGGACTCTGGTTGATACCAGACAGGGGTAGCCTGAGTGGTGGTATAGCCAAAAGAGAGAGTTGACACTTGGGTTTGAGAAATTCCTGGAATTTGGGGAGTGGAGCCTGGGGGGGGGTGGAGATTGGAGGGACCTTAGTGGGGTATATATGTGGGGCTGCGGTGGCTCAAGTGGTTAAGACGCTGAACTGCAGGCTGTGGAAGGTCAGTAGTTCAGCAGTTCAAGACCCATGAGTGCCGCATGACAGGGTGAGCTCCCGTCTCTAGTTCCAGCTCCTGTCAACCTAGCAGTTCGAAAGCAAGAAATTGCAAGTAGATAAATAGGGACCACTTCAGTGGGAAGGTAACAGCGTTCCGTGTGCCTTGGTGTTTAGTCATGCCGGCCACATGACCACGGAAATGTCTTCGGACAGCGCTGGCTCTTCGGCTTTGAAACGGAGATGAGCACCGCAACCCTAGAGTCGGATTCGACTGGCTTTCGAGCAAGGGAACCTTTACCTTTACCTTTAACTAGTGGGGTATAAGAGTCCACCCTCCAAAGCAGCCATTTTCTCCAGGAGACCTGATTCCTCATCTCCAGGACCCACCTGGAGGTTGGTAACCCTACCAACAGATGTCTGCCTGATGACTGTAGCTGGCCCCCAGGGACATATGAAAGGAGATGATTCTTCAGATATGTGGGTCCCAGGTGGTAAAGGGGCTTAAAGGTCAGTAACAGCACCGTGAACTGGTTTATTTTTGTGGGATTGGTGTTCTTCGGCCTTAGTTCTCCACCTGCAAAATGGGAACAATTATTGCCTGATCTGTCAGTTTGTTTGTCTGTATGAGAACCCGTTTCGTGTAGTGGCCTCTAATCAAGAGAACCAGATTTGATTCCCCACTTCTCCACATACACCTTGGATCAGTCACAGTTCTCTAAGAGCTGTTCTCTCAAGAGCAGTTCTCTTCGACCTCTCTCTGCCCCACCTACCTCACAGAGTGTTTGTTGTGAGGAGAAGAAGGGAGGTGATTGTAAGCCACTCTGACCATTTCTGCAGTAGTGAAATTCCCTGCATCGACATTTTTAAAACTGCACATTATGTGAAATTTTCCACAGTAGTTTTTTCCTTACCAGGTGCAAACCCGAAATTTTCTCCTTCTTACCCTGTGTTTTCAGAACTCACTAAAACTGGAGGTTCCAAAAACATGAGGGAAGAAGGAGAAGACTTTGGGTTTGCACCTAGTGAAGAAAACTCTACTGTGGAAAATGTCACGTAATGCGCAGTTTTAAAAATGTCATTGCGGGGAATTTCACTACTGTGGAAAATGTCACTCTGAGACTCATGGTATAAATCCAACTCTTTTACTTTTTCATATATAGTACATCTTTATCCCACCCGTCTTCTAAGGAGGTCAGACATTTATTTATTTATTTATTTATATTTGTATCCTGCCCTTCCTTTCGAGGCAGGCTCAGGGTGGCTTACATTAAAACAGTTAAAATGCCTTAAAACACAAATGCATTAAGCATAATGCACTATCATAAAACTCATATACATAACAGATAACAAATAACAGATAAAGTGCTGGTGGCGGTAATATTGCGCACTGATCCCAATAACCAGGATATGATAGCAAAAGAATATGGCCAAATGCTGTTGCTGTTGACATCACAGGCTGTTGATGTTGACATAGAGGGCCTTATCACAGTTCAGTTGTTATTGGTAGCGGCACCTAATCAAAGGCCTGGTGGAAGAGCTCCATTTTGCAGGCCCTGAGGAACTGTAAGAGGTCCCACAGGGCCTTGATGTCTTCTGGGAGCTCATTCCACCAGTATGGAGCCACTACTGAGAAGGCCCTGGCCCTGATAGAGGCCAGTCTGGCGTCTTTCGATCCAGGAAGGGCCAAACAGTTTTGAGACCCCGACCTCAGTGCTCTCTGGGAAACATACAGGGAAAGGTGGTCCCCCAGGTAGGCAGGTCCCAGATCATATAGGGCTTTAAAGGGCAAAAACAGCATCATATAGGGCTTTAAAGGGCAAAAACAGCACCTTGGAGCAAATCTGGTATGCCAGTGCAGTGCCTTCAGCACAGGCTGGATACTCTGTGAAGTTGGTTATGCTGAGAGAGAGTATCTGGCCCAAAATCACACAGCAAACTTTGAGAGAGAATGAGGATCTGAGCTCAGGTCTATCAGTTCTAAATCCGACATTCTGCCAGCTCTGTGCTACACTGGCTCTGTGAGCTTCTGGAACCCTTCTGAGGATGGATAATATATGCCACACTTTGCAAGGCTACAGGTGCTATATAAACCAGCTGTCTGTAAAGGTAATGCTGTTTCACAGTTATGTTTGCTTTGCGAACGTACAGGAGGCTGAAATACATTGTCACCCATGCAAAACTTCATTATATTGAGTTCGGTCAGAGCAAGTCCAGGAGAATTAGGTTCCCGTTCTCTGGAAGCAGGCAATTCCAGTCTTGCAACGTGGCAGAAACGCTACGAGACAGACGGAATTGGATACAATTTGAATTGCTTCATCAAGCTTTGGTAGAACAGAGCTGAAGTCAATTTGCCGAATAAAATATTTTTTTTTTAAGAAAAAGAAACAGTAATCTGAGATGTCCTTTGCCAGTTTGCTCGAGGCAGAACACTATCCAATCAGGCTCTTCCGACCCCCAAGCAGTTTTAAAAAACACAGAAGAGGGTAGTTTAGGGTCACACTAGTTAAGATGCAGGGAGATTCTTGAATTGGATCTCCTGGGCCTTTTAAATTGGTAAATGCAGGATTGGCCCAAGGTGTTTTGTTGCCCTTAAAAAGCAAGGTATGCCTACTCCCCCCGAGCCCTGTGGCACCTCCAGCTAGGTCCAAGCCAAGAAGTTTGCTTTGGACTTGGTTGATGGTGTGTCCGGCAAGGGGAAGACCGCTGCTTCCCGTGCCGCTGATGGCTCAGAGCAAGGCAAGTGTCTGCAGTATGTTGGCACCTTTCTAATCTTGCCAGTCCAAACATTCACCTGGGTGGTTTGGCTGGAGAACCAGTGCTGAATAAATAGCAGTTCTGCAGGGACCTGATTCACCTCAGGGCTGCGGCGCAGAGAGAATTTAGTTCAAGGCTAGGCAGCCTTTTTGGCTCAAGTGTACGGCCTACCTGTGAAGGTGCTGGTGGGGTGGCAGATAAAGGGCAAGGAGGAGGTGAGGGCTGTACTCAGCCAGATGTGCTTGGAATAAGCCAACCCCCATTGGCACTCTCAGCATGCTCTCTCTAAGCTATGGAGTCTTGTGAGCAAAAATTCTACTTGGTGAGCTACTGGCTGTGAGTGCGCAATTTGGCTGCTGCATAACTTAGTTTGCCCTGGAGCCATCCTTCCTGAACTAAGACAAAAATGTGTGAGCTGGAGGCTAGAAAACTGTGAGCTAGCTCACACTAACTCAGCTTAGAGGGAACACTGGACTCAACTAGTGGCTGCGGGTGCCAGGAAAGGTATCAGCAGGTGCCGTGGTGCCCCTGGGCACCAAGCTGGGAACTTGTAGAAGTTTTATAACATTAATTGTAGCAAGGCTAGATAGAAAGACTTGTACTAGAACTCTGGAACAGCCAATGAAATTTATTGTTGGCAGGTTCAGGGCAGGGCACAAAGGTGGCAATCCCAGTATCACTTTCCTGAGAGTAAGACCAATTGAATAAAATGGGACTTACTTCTGAGTAGACCTGCTTTGAGGTACAATCCCAGAATGTGCGGCTTCATTCAACTTGCAGTTAATTTATGGAATTCACAACCCTAAGATGTGAGGGTTTAAATTAGACAGTCATTCATCTTTATGAAGAATCTGTCTAAACCATCCTCATTTAGATTACATTATTCACAGAGGAGATCTTGATTTTATTTATTAATGTCCTTTTATTAATATAGCTGTTGTCACTTCGTGTTTCCGGCTGCTGCTTTTGTTTTATCGGGGCTGTTCAGTGTGATGGCTGCATTTAATGTATTTTGAGCGTCTTTTAAATGTCTGTCAGAAGTAGGGTTGTGTTTTTTGTAAATAAATAAAAGGAATGTAGATTGATTGGTCACCTTTTTCTCAGAGGTCTATCAATAGGTGTTAGCTCAATGGAACCTCCATCTTCAGGGGCAGTGTATCTCCTGCTAGGGAGAAGCATAGAATGGCTGTCACTCCCAGGCCCTGCTTTTGAACTCTGGAGGCATCTGTATAGATTTGCCAATCTCTAGGTGAGTCCTGGATCTCCTGGAATTACAAAGGATCTCTAGACTATGGAGATCAGTTTCCCCTGGAGGAAATGGGTGGATTCTATGGCAACACACCGTGCTGAGGTCTCTTGCCTCTCCAAACCCCCATCCTCTCCAGGCTTCCACCTCCCCAGATCTCCAGGAATTTCCCAACCCAAATGTGGCAACCCTACATCTGAGTCTAGATGAACTTTCAGCCTGAACTAGCAAGGTAATACGCATTCTTTTGAAGGGCTTCCCCCCCCAAGACCGTCCTAAATCTTGTTCTGTGTTTTATCAGGTGGAAAGACTTTTATTATTTAAGTTTCAGTGACTGTCTCCAAACTTGTGCAAACTATAATTAATTGACACATGCTACATTTCACCCACCCACCCCTTAAAGTCAAAGGAGAACATTCGGCTGGCCTGACTTGCATGAATAATCCATCACTATGAATCATTAACTTACAAGACAGGCTACAGTAATTGATGTCTTTATGCAGGCTATAGGAGCATTCGGGGGAAATAATTTATTTCCCTCGCTGGCAAATGTTTTAATTCATTTATTTATTTGATCAGGCTTCACGTGCTAAAAAGCATTGTGCCGGAACCTGTGAATCAGACTTGCTTGAGGTTAAATGCTTCAATGGGATGAAATAGCTTCACAAACTGAATTAGCACCTGCTTTCCTTTAGAATGACTAAAGATGCTGAGTACAGGAGAAAGAAATGCATTGCTCCCTAAAACTGTGCAAACCAGTGGGCTTTGATTCTACATATGTACAGTGTGCATTTTCTTCTTTGGGAATATCAAGCCTTTCACACAGTATAGGGTTTTGCAGCATAGTGCTGGTACCATTGATGTAAAATTATATTTGTCAGACTTCTCAAGCTGGAAGCTTTTAAAGATGCTTTAATCTTTATATCAACATAGTGGTTCCTAGAGAACTGCTTTTTTGCTGCTCTGCAGCGCCATCCCTGCAACTGGCCAGCATGTGGTATTGCAGCTACCTTCCCAGCAGGGATCAGATAATGCAAGAGGCCAATCAGGTTCCATCTGGCCCTATAAAACTGATAGCAGTGCCCTGGCTCTTCAGCCTGAATTCAACCAGGAGGATCGTGTCAACTGGAAGGAAATAAACCAGTAAGAGATTGTGCACATGGGAGTTTACCCTCAACATGATGTAAAGCTACCCTATTTGGCTTTATTGGACTTTACACATTAAATTTAAACTCCAGTATTATTAATGTGTGTGAAAAAGAGTTCTTGAAAGCTTGGAGACTCTTCTGCAGCTGCTCCCAATAAAAGGTATTAATGTGGATTCTGGGTTTTTTGGATCTTCAGTCTGAGCAACTTGTTGCTCAGATGCTATAGAAGCAACAGTATTCTGTGATTCTATGATTCTAAACTCTTGGATTATGCCATCTTTGGTATATCGCTTACCTTTAGATCACCAGCTCTGACACGGACCGCATGCAAAGACTTGTTCCAGTTCTGTCTTCTTTTTGCTGGGCTGAAAACCAGCAGGATTCTGGGTAAGGTATGAGGAGAGAATCCAGGAATGGGAAGCAGGCTTCAAATAGTTAAAAGCAACTGGACAGATTAGGGTTGCCAATCCCCAGTCGGGGGCAGGGGACCCCCAGTCTGGAGTGCCTCCCCCCACTTCAGGGCTATCAGAAAAGAGGGGGAGTTGCTGCTGGGCGCGCCATTATACCCTATGGAGACTGGTCCCCATAGGGTATAATGAAGAATTGATCCATTGGGGTCTGGGGCTTGGGGGGCTATTTTTTAAAGTAGAGGCACCAGATTTTCAGCATAGCTGCTGGTGCCTCTCCTCAACCCCCCCCAAGTTTCAACAAGATTGGACCACAGGGTCCAATTCTATGAGCCCCAAAATAAGGTGCCTCCATCCTCCATTGTTTTCAATGGAGGGAAAACATTTTAAAGGAATGCAGTTCCTTTAAATGTGATGGCAGCTCACCCGGAACTCACTTTGGAGTTCCCTCTCCTGGAGCCTCCTGGTAAGTCCTCCGCCCACTTGCCAGCCTCACCTGGCCACCCTAGGACAGATTCAGGTTTTGAAGCATCAGAGACAGTTACGAGGTAAAGTCAGAGTTGACCTCATGAAGTCCAGACTCCAAAGTCTAACCCAGGGGTCCCCAAAATGGTGCTCATGGGCTGGATGGTTCCCGCCGACACCATTTGTGGCACCTGCCAAGTGTTTATGGGAAGTGAGCAGGTTTGATTGGCTGTGCCAATTTCTTTTTTAAAACGTTACTTTGGCAGCAGCTGCCACCACAACACAAGGATCTACGCCGCGTTGCTGAAGTTAAGCTGTGGCACTTGTTTTCTGGCTGGCTCTGCCTCCTGTGGCAGCCATTTTGTTCTTGCACCCACCATGCTGTGTCAGAATTCCAAATGTATCCTCAGGCTCAAGAAGATTGGGGACCCCAGTCTAACCAAATCCTTATAACTCCAACAGGATCTAATAATTGCCAAAACCTTGCTTTAAAAGTGTAGTTTTAAGGGGAAGTGCTCCAACTTGGGAGCCTCTACAGAAGTTCCATTGAGTGGCCACAGATTGAGCCTTCTACCTATGTAAACATATAGTGTCCTAGAAGAGTGAACACCCTCGTGGAGTTGGTGGTTTGATATATACTTCTTACCCAAAGTACCTGAGCTGCCTGTCTTCAGTTCAGAACCTGGAAATTCTTCTTTTACTTTAGACCTGTCAATGAGGCTATATATAGCCTTGTTTCATGATTTGATAAATACCCAGTCTCTTTCCCCACATCCCGTGTTCTTATTTCCAATGGAATTATAAACCTTGAAATTTACTAGGTACTTGATTCCACTTTGAGTACTCATTGGAGGAGTCTGTGCCCAACAGCTTCCTATGTAATGTTTTGTATTCACAGCATAGCCTTTGGCATATTACCCATGGTTGTGTCCATATGAAAATGTTGATGCCGAAAGTGTTGTGAGTGGGTGCAGGTCATTGTTGCCCCTGCCTCCTGGGGGGACCCAAGATGATCTCTCTCAGGGCCTAGAACGTGGGACGTTTGTGCTACAGGGCCCCCAAGTTATTTCCACATCTTGCAAGTGACCAGCCATTCTCTTTCATCCATATCTGCATTGGAAAGACAGTCTTGCAACACCAGGCACTGCTGGAGTTTGCCACTGTGAGGTCAGGCAACCAGTAATCCTTTTTAGATTGCAGGGTGAGACCTGAAGGGACCAAGGCCAACTTGCAAAAGGCTGTATTTGCATAAAGTTCACACAAGCATTTGGTGTCCTAGTAAAGTTAAGTGGAATATGAAATGAGCGTGGATGTGAGACGCTTCAGGGTCTGATTGTTAATGGACAGCAAGTAAACCTCCCTGTTATGTCCTCAGCCTTTGCAGATTGCAGAAACAGAGGCTGATTTCCCACTACAGCTGCCTCGGTGTTGCGCCGCCGTTTGCCCCGACACTATTGGTCAATTTCACACCTGAAGCCGCGGGGCTGCATTTTGACCTGCGGCTTCGCCCGATTTCCCCCGCAGTTTCGTGATCCTGTTTTTTGAGGATCACGAAACTGCGGGGAAATCGGGCGAAGCCACAGGTCAAATGCAGCCCCGCGGCTTCAGGTGTGAAATTGACCAATAGTGTCGGGGCAAACGGCGGCGCAACACAGAGGCAGTTGTAGTGGGAAATCAGCCAGAGACTGATCAATTTGTAATGGTTCCATGCAGTTGGTTCAAAATGAGCCAATGAGCTGGATCTTTGATTTCAGTTAATTTTATTTATTTGCGAAATGGTTGACTTCAATTTACTTGGTCCTGTTTAAAGAAAATTTGCTGAACAGCACAGCAGATTTTTACCCCCTTGTATGTCCATCCAGGGAGAAGAGATACAAGATGACATGTCCATATGGGTTCAAATCCCAGCTCATCCAAAAATGCTGTTGTGATGCAATCCTAAACACAGTTATAGCTTTCTAAGGCTATTGATTTTTAGTGAATATTCACTTAGAAAGGGATAACTCTGCTTAGGAACGCATTGCTAATAATGTCTCTGGGAAAGTTGAATTTTTTAATTTTTAATTACCGAAGGTTCAGCTACAGAAAGGTGATTGCATGATCTGGTTGTGTGAATCACTCAAAATTATTCTTCAGTAAAGAATTCACTGAAGAATTTCCCTTCTCTGCCCTGACCCTGGGTAGCCCAGGCAAGCCCAGTCTCATCAGATCTGGGAAGCTAAGCAGGGTCGACTCCGGCAAATACTCGGATGGAAGACCTTCTTGGAATACCAGCAGTCGGGTGGTGGTGGCAAGCTTTATTCAGCCACCTCTCTGAATATCCTCCAGGCCCCCAATAGGGGTCAGTCACCAGAGGTCGCCATGACTTCCAGGTGCACACATACTCACAGATGCGCACACAGATGTGCATATGAAAAATACAAAAAGAAAAGAAAATAATTGCCCTTCTTCCTCCCCAGGGAGATTGATCTGTTCTCCTCTATTGCTGTGTTCCTGCAGCCAGTGAAGACTTCTTTGTTTTATCTGGCATTCCCTCCCTTCTCTCATGCTCCTGGACTATGTCTTCTGTTATAAATGTTTTTAGATATATTTGTGTGTGTGTGTTTGTGGCAACCATAATAGTCGAGACCTGCATGATCTTGTCAGAGCTTGGAAGCAGAGCAGGTTCAGTACTTGGATGGAGCCCACTGTGGAAGGCTGGGGCTGCTTTGCAGAGGAAGACAACGACATACCATCTCTGCTCTTCCTCTGCCTTGAAAACCTCATCAGGTGGAACTTCATGGGGTCACAGTGAGAGCTCCGGATGGTATGCGTGGTGTGTCCCTCCTGTTGTATCCTCACAACATCTCTGAGAAGAAGGTGGGAGGGCTTCTAGTGTCCTGGCCCCACTGCTGGACTTCCTGATGGCACCTGGTATTTTTGGCCACTGTGTGACAGAGTGTTGGACTAGATGGGCCATTGGCCTAATCCAACATTGGCTTCTCTTATGTTCTTAAGGTAGGCTGAAAAGTGGTAGCTGGCCCAAGGTCTGTTAAGTTTGGCTTTATGGCAGAGAGGAGATTTGGACTTGATTGGCTCTCCCTGTTGCTAGTCCAGTGCTCACCACCATAGGAGAGCCATCAGACCACACCCTGGGAGACCCAAGTTCAGATCTGCCATAAATCTCACTGGGTGGCCTTGGGGCCAGACTCTCTTGGCTTGATCTATCTTACAGGTTGGCTGTGAGGATAAAATGGAGGAGAGGAAACTGAGGCCCCCTGAGCTTCTTGGGGGAAGGGGGGGGTTAAAATGTACTAAATAAATAATACTGGCTCCCTTGAATTTATCCTATTGCATTGGCTTGAAAGTACCTAGATATATTAAGGGTATGGCATAAAGTAAGAATGGGATTCAGTGAATAGGATTTGCTAGACTCTATAGGCTGGGATATTTATTCCAGAAGCTGTAATGCCTCTGAAAATGAATAGCTGCTGTTCATTCCATTTAGGAGGTGAAAGTACTTGCAGTCATTTGGATTTATTTTTGGAACAGGACCTGTCTAAAAAGAAGCAAAATTAAATCTATAAATCAGTGGTGTTCCTTACGAAACTGCTGAGGGCCAGCTTGGGTTTTCAAGTGTTTTGTAACAAAAGATAAGTCGAGTAAAATGCACTAAATTGATATGAAATGTGCTGTTGGGTATATGAAAGGGGCACTGGCTTGTGTTCATGATCAGATCGGCTCAGACCTCCTTCCCAGGCCTGTCCTCTTCCTCTGTTTTCTTCATGAGCAGGTTCTCCCATGCTTCCTCTGGACTTCCAGAACCTGTTGGGTTATTTAAGGTAGCAGAGCAAAAGAAGAGCACAGCACACACCCAATATGAGCTTTAGAAGTAAAGATTACTAATTACTTATGGTGGAAAGGAACTGGGAGTTCAAAACAATAAACATCCTGTCTAGTCTTCTAATCTACCTCTTGTCTCTGTAACTTTTACCTCTGTGTCTGAGCCCGAGGCCAAGAGTTAGAATAAAGGCACTAAAACTTTTCTAAGCCTCCACCCCTGGTCCGACACTGTCAAATCCATTGATTAGCCAATAGACAGTTCCAATACCAACTCATTATGCATATTGTCACCTACATTCTGGCAGGTGGTATGTGCAAACTTTTCTATTGGCCCTAAACTAACTAATTAGCTAGGAATTAAAATACACAACAACATGACATCAGGAAAGGAACTTGCTCACATCCCAACAGAACCCAACTGAAAGGTACCACCTCTTGGCTAGCTTTGGGGCACCATGTCTTACTCCAGTATTGTTCTGTCCCTCTTCCCACACACCATCTTGATTTGCTGTGTAGCCAGTATTTTTTGGCCAAGAGCTCCTTGGCAAGCATGCAGATCTGATTTAAATCAACTTCTGATCCCAGATGGGCATAATTCAAAGAAAACAAGGGGGGTAGATGGGATAAGGAGGCAGAGGGTGACTACAGAAGGAACTGAAGGCATGCTTATGAGTCCCGTACTGAGTGTCAGACTCCTGCAGCAATCAGTTCCCAACAACTTTCATTCAAAGAAGTAAAGTTTATTGAGACTTTGAGAGTATGCAGATATCTTAACCATTTCGTGTTGGAACTAAAGGAAAGGACGCGCAGTAAGCATCATCAAGGGTACCCCTTGATGGCCCAGGACCAATCAGGGATCAGGTGGAAGCCTGCTAAAGTAATGGGCTACTTTCCCCAAGAGAAGCACTGAAGATCAGTGCTACTTTCCCCAAGAGAACCAGGCACTGAAGGTCAGACAGAGATAATAGAATCAAAGAAGACACAGCAGAACTGAAACATAACATTCCAGGGTCACCCCCACACCCATGGCAGCCAGGGCTTAAAAAAGGCCTAGCTGACACTAAGCAGTACTTCTGCAAATGTTAGTTTTTTTTTAAAAAAAAAAAATCTAATCAGCACAACTCTGTGGGCAGTACAGCTCTAGATACAGCTCTTTCTATATTGAGAATCAGTGCGGTGTAGTGGCTAGAGTGTCACACTAGGATCTGGGAGACCCTGGTTCAAATGGGAGGTCACTGGGTGACCTTGGAACAGTTACATGCTTTCTCAGTCTAACCTACCTCGTAGGTTTATACTGAGGGTAAAATGGAGGAGAGTTGTTATGTATGGCGATACATAAATCGAAGGAGCTTGATTCCAGCTCCCATTGAAACCTGGTATTCTAAACATCACAAACTGATTGGATGCTTTGCGTAGTTGTCCAATCAGGAAATAAGATGTGTGCAGGAGGGAAACAATAGGATTGGTCTTTATCTCTGTAATGTGATTGGTCCTTTCTGTACTTACGGGTGTGGCTTACCAAGCCCGGACTGTTTAAAAAGGAGCCTGTTGCTCCCCAGTTTTGCTGTTGTCCTATCTTGTGCTAACCTCTGTAAATAAAGCTGACTTCACTGTTCAAAGAGCTGCTGCCTGAGTCTCCTATCTAACAGGAGTACAAAGTAAGCAGCTTTGGATCCCCATCGGTGAGAAAGACAGAGTATAAGTGAAGTTAATAAATAAATAAAAAGTCTGCTTCAGGCCTTGAATAATTGTGGTGGGAAGTGCCATCAAATTGCTCCCAACTTATGGCAACCCCATAGGGTTTTCAAGGCAAGAGACAAAGAGAGGAGGTTTTGCCATTGCCTGCCTCTGTGCAGCAGCCCTGGTCTTCCTTGGTAGTCTCCCATCCAAGTACTAACCAGGACCTGACAAGATCCAGCTAGCCTGGGCTATCAAGGTCAGGCCTGTTGAATAATAACAGCAGAATAAAAAATAGGTCCAATGGACCTTAAAAGCTAACAAAATTTATTTCAGCATACCTATTTCTGAGTCAGAACTCACTGTATCGTATGCATGAGATATACATTCATGAGGCCACTTTATATACATAGCATAAATGGGGTAGGGCTGTTACAATAAAGTTCAAAAGAAGATCCAGCCCAAACAGTAATCAGTTGTGAGTGTCCCACACCCAGTCTTGTGTGAAATGGCTGATTACTCTTTGGTGTGGGTCTTGTTTTGAACTGCTTTGTATTTTTGTAACATTTCTCCCTCCCCATCTTTCCCACGTAGGTTTTCAGAGTTGTGTTCTAGGACGTAGGAATTACAGGCAAAAAAAAAGAAAAAAATCAGCAGCACAGGAATGACTCGCTAGCCAAACTCGGTGCATCTCTGCTCTGAGGACCCAAATATTTCACACACCCCTTTTCCTAGCCCACTCATTCTGGGCAATAACCACAAATTAAAACACTAGCATGTCATTTCATATAAAGAATGACTGATTCGTCCTGAGTAGATTTCCCCTTGGAACTGGGGAACTGACTAGATTTCCCCTTGAATGAAGCATCAGGAGGGCTCCCAAGCTCCCAGTTGGGACAGGGGAGCTCCCGTTGCCACTCCAAGCAGCGGAGGGAATTTTTAAAAGCCCAGCAGTGTCATCGGTGTGATGACCTCTCCTGGGGAAAACCCAGAAGTGGCAGCAGGTAACTCTAGGAATTGCCAGAAACTCCTACCACAGCAATTCCTAGAGTTTCCTGCTACCTCTTCTGGGTTTTCCCAAAAAGTGACATCATCACTCCGGGTCCACTCACCCCCCTTGTCGTATCCCTGCTCCCAACCCTCCCTCCAGTTGCCAGGCTTGGCTCAATATGGCCTTAGGTATCACTACTCCAAGCTACTTTCCAAGCTGCCTTCCTGGTCCAGCCAAGACTTAACACATGTAAGAAGAAGAAGAAGAGATTGGATTTATATCCCGCCCTTCACTACCCAAAGGTGTCTCAGAGCGGCTTACAATCTTCTTTCCCTTCCCCTCCCCACAACAGACACCCTGTGAGGTAGGTGGGGCTGAGGGAGCTCTGACAGAAACTGCTCTTTTTCAAGGACAGCTCTTATCAGAACTATGGCTTGCCCAAGTTCATCCAGCCAGGTGCAAGTGGAGGAGTGGGGAAACCCAGTTCTCCCAGATTAGAGTCCACGCACTTAACCACTACACCAAACTGGCAATTGTTGTTGATGGGCTAGGCAGGAAATGGGTACACTTTACTAGGGTCCTGGCCTGGAAAAACTGGGATAGATCCAGCCACTCTGCTCAGCAATGTGTGAAGCCTCTCTCTAGCCTAAGGAGCCTCCCTTCAGCTTGAATGGCTCTTCTGTTGGAGGAATAGCCACTTCAAGGAAGGCTTCAGACTTTGCTGAGCAGAGTGGCTGGATCCACCCCCTGGCAGCTGAGGGGGGATCAAGGAAGAAGCTTCTGCCTCCTTCATAAAGCACCTCTCAAAAGCCGAAGGCCCAGGCTCGAAAAGGATTACAAACCTTTGATCCTCTTGTCTGAAATGACTCCGAGAAGGTGAATTTGGAAACCTTTCACCCCTCCCCTTCCCTCAATAAGCCTAAATAACCAAATCGCACGGAACGCCAGCCATCTGCAGTCGAGAGCTCTTATAATGACTGACAAGCAAACTAATCTGCATTGTTGAGAGGATATCATCCATCATGTTGATGAATGGTGGCTGACAGTTTCTCGGGATGCCATTCTGACTGCCAAATAAATAGATCATAAATGCTTTTGGAGCCTGAAATATTTATCGATGCCTGCTTGCCTGTGTGCCAAGCTAAGAAAGCAAAATTGGGGAGGGGGTAGTGAAAGGGGGGGAAGGAAAGAACCTTCTTTCTCTTGCCAAAATGTCTGTTCTTCAAACAATTGTGTTTTGAAGATTAGGTCCTGAAAATCTTGTTTGTATTGGCTGTTGGTACATTATTGTCATAATGGGCTCCATTAACTTCTGCAGGGATTTCGGTGGTATTTAGATTGGGTGAGAAGAGGAGCGCGGGATTCAGGGCACATGTCAGGGCAATTTGTGTAATGACCGCATGGTCTAGGGTTGCCAGGTCCCTCCTGGCAACTGGGTGGGGGAGGGGAAGGACTTATCAGGAGCCAGGGGGGAGATCCAGATGGCGTTGCCGGCGACATGGCGACGCCACTTTCCATGTGTACTGGAAGTGACATCATCACACTGGGAAATCTCAGTGATGCTCTGGCATTTGGGCAAAACCTTTGGGCCCATAGCCAGGTTTTTTTAATTTGGGGGCCTTTAAATATGTCAGGGGGGCACTGAAATAAAAATAAGATTTAAAAAACTCATGTGTGCTGGCTGGCCTCTGCCCTGGCTGGTCTTCCCAAGGGGGATTCGAACCTGGCTCTCCCAGAACCTGGTCCAAGTGACACCCTGACAAGCGGGCCAGAGCAGGGTGACAGGAAGATGCTTTTGCGCTACCCACCACCACCCACCAGCAACCAGTGTAAGTAGGGTTGTATACCGCTGGCTGTATGCCGTGACAATAAAATTCATTCATTCATTCACCAGCAACCAGGGCAGCTGAGTGAACTTGGCGGCAAATCCTGGACAACCAAATGGGCTCCCCGCTGAGCCCTGCCAGAAAACGGAAGCGCAGCCCCAGTGGGTCAGCCCGAAGGTCCCTCTGGTCTGTGGCCAGGATCCAGGCAGGGCTCTGGGCTCAAATCTGGGCAGTGGGAGACTACGATGACTCAGCTTGCTCTGGGGGCTGGTTGAACTTCCCATTTGCAGCTGCTTGGGCAGTCAGGGCCCTCCACAGGGAGCACACCAAGTCAGTGGGTTCAGCAATCCAGCCTCCTTTGCACCCAGCCAGCCCAAGGTTCTGCAGGCAACAGGAAGGTGCTTGGGCACCTGCACCACGTCCTTTCCCTTCCCTCTGCAGCTCCTGGCATTGCTGGCCTAATCCAGATCTCAGCCTCGCTAAGGGCAGGCAGAAAACTCTCAGCTTCAGTGGCGCCTGTGGGGCTGCTGGAAGGCAGGGAAGGGAAGGGGCAGCAGTGGTAGTGAGTCCTCTGGGCGGCCCAGAGAGTCGGGGGGCAGGGCTGGATAGGAAGTTGGGGGAACTTGGCAGGAAGTCAGGGGCGGGCCCTAGGGGGCCCCACCATAGCTACAGGCCTGAAAACCTCTATGGTAAAAATGGCTCCTACCATAGAGTTTTTGCCCAAATACCAGAGTGTCAACTGGACATCGCTGACACAATGACATCACTTCCAGTGCATGCCAGAAGTGATATCACCCTGCTGACTGTGATGTCACCCTGCTGACAGTGATGTAGCCTGAGCCTCTCTCCTGCTCCTGTTAAGTCTCCCAACCTGCCAGCTGATCAGTGGCAGGGGGCAGGGCCGGGGATGGGGATGGGGGATCCCCCACGTCCAGTGGGAGGCTGGCAAGCCATGCCTGGTCACTTGTCCCAGGTTGTTTAAAGCTTCCTTCCAGGTGACACATATTGTTTCTGGATAGTCCAAACGTCTTAATTGCTTTTAACCAAAGGCCATTGTAAGTTACCAAGTAGGAGAAAACAAGAGAGCATAAAATTCAAAGTTAAAAGTGATTTTAAAAAATTAATGCTGTTGAGACAGTAGAACCTGAACAGCCGATAATTTAAAAGCAGTCTTAAAAATCATGTCAGATTAGTGCATCTCAATGGCAATTTGCTGCCAGGTCTAAAATGACTTTTTGCTCAGATGTTCATGGTTGCCAGAGCATATAACAAGAATGTATAAGTTATATACTGATGTGTATCAGTGTCCCCACCACCACCACAGTAGAGCTTGAATTTAAATGCATTAGGATGGCAGCAAGAAATGTACAATGGGTTTGATAGTCAGTGCAGGAATTGTTGTGCAGTGGAAGGAATTGCTCTTACAGAGAGAGCCAAATTGGACAACAGGACATTGGGGTGGGACCGACCCCAATCCTACCACTCCACCGAGCAAGATTTATTTATTATTTAAAATATTTACACCCCATTGTGGAAAAGACAATAATGCTAGGAAAAGTTGAAGGCGACGGGAAAAGAGGAAGACTCTTCATGAGATGGATTGACTCAATCAAGGAAGCCATGAGAGCCCTCAATTAGCAAGACCTGAGCAAGGCTGGTGATGGCAGGACGTTTTAGAGAACGTTAATTCATGGGGTCGCCATAAATTGGAAGCAACTTGATGTCAGTTAAACTCATAAACATACACTGCAGAGGCTCACCTGCTTTCTCTCCAGACTTCCCAGTGAGATCCACTCTGTTAGGAGGCTGGGGCAGAAAGGTGGCTCTTGGCCCTTTCCAAGGTGGGGCATTGGAATCTGTCTCCGATAGGCTGCCACCACCCCTGGTTTCGTTAACTGCCACGTGCACGTGATGCCACCCAGTGTACCCACCCGATCGCACCAACAAGCAAGCAGCAACATTTCACTTGTCAACATTCACACTGATCTTGCCAATCCACACTTGAATCCACACACAAAGGGACAGTTCCCTTTTCAGATCTCCTCCCACATGAGCTTATAGGCCATTAGCAAATCTGGGGGCTGGGTTCTGCAGCTCAAGCCTGCCAGAACATGTCCCTCCAATCGAAAGGTGTTAATACATCAAGTATATGGCAGGTTTTCCCTTCGGGCTGTGAAAACCCTCTTTATCTGGTGGAGTGGATCAGTTCCCATGCTCTGCCAGCCTTTGGGGCTGCATCTCAACCTATCCCTCATCACAGCTGTCACAGAATATCTGCCATCTGCTCCTCATCCCACAACACCCACCTTTCCTTTGGGGTCAAGTTTTAATCTTCCTCCAGTCTAAGGATCCTTCCTCCAACTTAACTGGCTCTTCTGTTGCAAGGAGAGTCACCTACATTAGAGAAAGGCCACTTAGAGGGTGGTGGGATCCACCCCATAATTCATACCGGTGTTCCATTAAGCCCTCTAATGTACACACTAATCGATAGATTGAAAGGACCGAGACCTCATAGGAAAGAGGAGTAGCTCCATCCAGAGTCTCAGTGAATTGTGTTTTGGGAGTTCTAATGGAGGAGGCACCTCTGATGAATGGAACTGTCAGATATTGTCAGCTGACCAGTCAACTGGTTGCATATAACTTGACCATGGTCATATATGGTCAGCTATGCTATGAAGCCAGTACTTTCCAGGGAGCGGCTTAACATTTGCTGGTTCACACAAGTGCTGGGGGAAGGTATTGTAGTCCCAGTCTGAATCAGGCACCTCACGTGTAGGGATTGCAGAACACCTGCAAATCATGGCTGGCTTTTATGTAGGGTGAGGTCCCCAGATCCAACCTCTGCACTGAGTAATGTGTGAATTGGCAGTTGAGGTATTGGAGACATTCGAGCTTCAAGAATAAATACTTGGTTTATTCCCAGTTACCAGTTTTGTGGTATTATAGAACCTGGAAACTTCTGCCGTGCCTGGAAATCCCAGCGTGCTTGGATGGAAAAGTATTACAAAGCAATTGTCCGTTGCCAGACTTACAACCTAAAAAAAAGAAAAAAAGAAAAAGATAGCGATAAGTAACCAGAGCCAGACAGACTGCTGTGATATAGGTCCCATATTCTGCTCCTAATCGCAGTTGCAATCACTGCTAGCATTGTATACTACCCAAGCAGATCTTTTATCTTTTTACTTTGTAGTGCTTCATTTCTCAACAACAGAGGACGTTGCAGTAAACAATGGAAAGGGGGCTATCGTAGAGGGTAGAAATTGCTGGAAAGAGAGACTGTGAAATCCGGTGGAAAAGAGCGATTTCTCCTCGAAATGCTCATATCTGAGGAGAAAAGAAAAGGATATCGGTGCTGTTCTTCATGAGGTGCAACAGTCACGAGGAAAGCTGACCTCAAAGGTGTCTGTCAGTGTGATGGGTTTTGACACGCATCCAAATTGCCTTTAAATAACTAAGAGGAAAACATCCTCCTCGATGCTCATTGTACTGCACGATAATGCTACAGATCTTTCAACACTAGCAATTTAGCGATTTCCTAATTCTTAGCAGTGCATGTAAAGTTGGTGAACTGCCAGGGGCATTTAGCTGTTCTTGAAAAAGAGCAGTTTCTGTCAGAAGTTCTCTCAGCCCCACCTACCTCACAGGGTGTCTGTTGTGGGGAGGGGAAGGGAAAGGAGTTTGTAAGCTGTGATTGTTCTTTGCCAATGGTTGATTCATTACCGCATTTTTAAAAAATTGTTTCAGACACACTGTTGCCAGCAGGGCCGGCTCGCCCACTAGGCGAGCTAGGCGCTTGCCTAGAGCACGCCGGCCACAGGGGCGCCAAAATGCCCCCCCCCCGCAAAAAGCCCTCCGACACCCCCCTTCCTTTGGCGTAGTGAAGACTTCCTCTGATTAAAGGCATCACACACACACACACAAACACAGGACGCAGGCACGCATCCCCATTCTGCCCCATTCAACATTGACGTGTTTCCCCCCCACAAATCTCCAAGCGAACTGCACGAGAAAGGACATGAGTTTGCCTAGACTGTGTATGTCCCTCTACCCCAGCCTTGGAGACACTGACTGATCCATCTCTTTATCTCAAATCTGTTTTGAAATGGGTGATAAGACTAAAAACCGGGGTAAAGTTGCACTAGTTGATTAACACTTGAGGGAGAGAGAGAGCGACATAAAGGAAAGGACACCCCCCCCAAAAAAAAAAAACCCCAAAGAAATCCCACCGCTTCACTGGCCCCTTTAAAAATGGCGCCTCCGCTCCGTTTGCCCCACCTCTTCGATTTTGCTGCCCTGAGCCCTCTCGGGCAGGAGAAGAGGGCAGCAGCAGCCAGGGTGAGTCCAAAAGCCGGTCCAGAGGGAGGGAGGGGGCCGCCTCGGTGGAGAGGGCAGGGACTTCCTTGTCTCCAGGCCCTGCCTGGAGGTTGGCAACCACCACATAATTGGGCACAGCGGGGGGGGGCGCCCGAAGGTAGCCCCGCCTAGGGTGCAAAAAAGCCTCAGGCCGGCCCTGGTTGCCAGAGAGAAATTTCTTGCAAAGTTGTTGTTAAAATATTCAGCCACTTCTGATACCCATAAATTAAGATTGTTTCTGAATGGCTTTTTTAAGGCCTGTGTGGATGATGTTGCTAAATTCTTCTTTGTTGTTGTTTTGAATTCCTACATGTATTTCTTGGTGTATGGCTTATGGGCTGTTAAACCTGAATAAAGTGAAAGTGAAAGCCTGTAGCCCCTTCCCTCATGGAGATATGCCTTTTCTTTTATATCTCCACAAAAGAACTGCCTAGAGACTTACGTTGTTTTAAATGAAAGCTGGATATTCAGAGAACCTGCTAGGGTTGCCAGCCCCCAGGTGGGAGCAGGGGATCCCCTGATGTTGTGGGTTTCTGCCTGCTGCTGGCCAGGTGACCGGTGGCGGAAGCCCCACCCCCAACAGCCACGACATCCCTGAAATGATGATGTCACATGGAAGCGATGTCATCACACTGGGGACATCTTGTGGGTACCAGTACTCGGTCCAATGCTTTTTGATTTGTTTATTAATGATTTGGAATTGGGAGTAAGCAGTGAAGTGGCTAAATTTGCAGATGACACGAAGTTGTTCCGGGTGGTGAAAACCAGGGAGGAGTGTGAGGCACTCCAAAGGGATCTGTCGAGGATGAGTGAGTGGGCGTCAACGTGGCAAATGGGGTTCAATGTGGCCAAGTGCAAAGTGATGCACATTGGAGCCAAAAATCCTAAATATAAATACACGTTGATGGGGTCTGAACTGGCAGAGACAGACCAAGAGAGAGACCTTGGAGTCGTAGTAGATAACTCAATGAAAATGTCTAGACAGTGTGTAGCTGCAATAAAGAAGGCCAACGCTATGCTGGGGATTATTAGGAAAGGAATTGAAAACAAATCAGCCAGTATCATCATGCCCCTGTATAAATCATTGGTGCTACCTCATTTGGAATACTGTGTACAGTTCTGGTAACCACATCTCAAAAAGGATATTATAGCATTGGAAAAAGTGCAGAGAAGGGCAACTAGAATGATAAAAGGGTTGGAACACCTTCCCTATGAAGAAAGGTTAAAATGCTTGGGGCTCTTTAGCTTGGAGAAACGACGGCTGAGAGGTGACATGATCGAGGTTTATAAGATTATGAATGGGATTGAGCAGGTTGAGAAAGAAGTACTTTTCTCCCTTTCTCACAATACAAGAACTCGTGGGCACTCCATGAAATTGCTGAGCAGTCGGGTTAGAACAGATAAAAGGAAATACTTCTTCACCCAAAGAGTGATTGACATATGGAATTCACTGCCACAGGAGGTGGTGGCAGCTGCAAGTATAGACAGTTTCAAGAGGAAATTAGATAAACATATGGAGCAGAAGTCCATCAGTGGCTATTAGCCACAGGGTATAGATAAAAGGGAGGGCTTCTAGTGTCCTGGCCCCACTGCTGGACCTCCTGATGGCACCTGGTATATTTTGGCTGCTGTGTGACAGAGTGTTGGATTAGATGGGCCATTGGCCTGATTCAACATTGGCTTCTCTTATGTTCTTATGACGCTCTGATATTTTTGGCAAAACTCTGTGGTTACTATAGAGTTTTGCCCCAAATACCAGAGTGTCGCTGCGCAACATCCCCAGTATGATGATGTCACTTCTGCACGACATCACACATGGGGACATCAGCCCCCGACTTCCAGAAAGCTCCCTCCCACCCCCCGCCAGTAAGAAGATAAGACCTGGTAACCCTAGAACCTACTTAAACTATCATTACAACAGTATACTAATATATCAATATTTTAGGCCTTTTTTAAAAAAGAGGGGTTCTGTGACACCACCAATTACGACAACCAATGATGACAGCACCCTCCTTGACAATCCACATTAATTTAGGCGCATGCAGAAAATAAACTGCCTCCACAACTGTGAAAATGCACAGGAATGGCAGACATGCAGAAGAACCATGCCCAGACCGATTCCAGTGCTTGTGGATTGATTGCCAAGAAAATCAGGAGTAAGTTGAGCATGCAGGAAAGGTCCTAGTCTCCATTTTAAGAAAGTTACAAAAGTACAGACTTGGAGTCTTGCTAGTATTCTCTGAAATGGGGTGCCAACATGGTGCTTGTGGCACCATAGCATTCGCCAACACCAGGGCTTTTTTTGTAGAAAAAGCCCAGCAGGAACTCATTAGCATAACAGGCCACACCCAACAGCAGAAACGCACGAGCATATTAGGCCACACCCTGATAGTGCACCTCATTAGCATATTAGGCCACACCTCACATTACCAGCAGTGTGGTCATCCAGCCACACCCACCTTTTGCTTTGTATTCTGTTTACCTTGTTTGTTGTCAAAACCTAGGGGTTTTCTTTGTAGTAGGAACTCCTTTGCATGTTAGGCCACACACCCCTAATGTAGCCAGCTCTAATGAGTTTCTGCTGTTGGGTATGGCCTTTTATGCTAATGAGTTCCTGCTGGGTGTGGCCAACTTGAGAGCCAGCTGGAACTCCGTTCCTGTGCGTTCCTGCCCAAAAATAGCCCTGGCCAACACCTTTCCCGGTGCCTGCCAAGTGTTTTTAGAAATTAAAAAAAATTCCTTCAGCAGCAGGTGCCACCGCAGCAGAAGGATCTTTGCTGCATGACTGAAGGAAAGCTGTGTGTATGCAAGAAAATATTTTTAAACAATATGTTCATTTTACAAGGCACCCTGTTAAACAGAGCTTCTGCCTGAAGTGTTCAAGAGTTACTATTACGGTTATACGTAACTTCACTCCCTGAGGTTCTGTGGTTGGCTCTGCCGCTTGTGGCCCATCACAGTGAGTCAGAATTTCAAAGGTGCCCCCCACAGGCTCAAAATGGCTGGGGATCCTTGCTCTGAAATATTCTCCCCCTCTTCCCCCTCCTGGGTCGGTATCCAGTCTGTTGACGAGTTTTGAGGGACTTAGAAGACAGCACTTATATTATGATATTCTTGTGCGTTCTAATAAGAAGGTATTACATTGCTGCTGTTTTGGAGATTTTTTTGGGTGATATTCTCATTATTTTGTGATATTCTGGTATGTACTAATAAATAAAGCATTATATTGCTATTGTCTTAGGGAAGATTTCTGTGGAACTACAAATCTTTTTTACTTCTTCACAGCAGTTGTGTAAGGCTGCTAATTTGATCATAAGAACATAAGAGAAGCCAATGTTGAATCAGGCCAATGGCCCATCTAGTCCAACACTCTGTCACACAGCGGCCAAAATGTACCAGGTGCCATCAGGAGGTCCAGCAGTGGGGCCAGGACACTAGAAGCCCTCCCACTGCTGCCCCCTCCAGCACCAAGAATAGAGTGCATCACCTGCCCCAGACTGAGAATTCCCATCTATACCCTGTGGCTAATAGCCACTGATGGACTTCTGCTCCATATGTTTATCTAATTCCCTCCATGCTTGTAGCTGCCACTACCTCCTGTGGCAGTGAATTCTATATGTTAATCACTCTTTGGGTGAAGAAGTACTTCCTTTTATCTGTTCTAATCTGACTGCTCAGCAATTTCATGGAGTGCCCACGAGTTCTTGTATTGTGAGAAAGGGAGAAGAGTACTTCTTTCTCAACCTGCTCAGTCCCATTCATAATCTTATAAACCTCAATCATCCCATTCATAATCTTATAAACCTCAGTCATGTCACAATCATGTCAAATCATGAGTACACAATCATGTACTCATGGAACGAGTACGGGAAAAAGGGGTAATATGTATTTTTTTTTTCCTCTCCAAGCTGATAGCCACTGGGGGGAGGGGGCGTATAACTGAGATGGTTAATGGGTTGGAGCACTCTTCCCAGGGCTTTCTAGGTTGGGGGGGGGGAACGACCAATGGGGGTCATGATAAAAGTTTATAAAATTATGCATGGGCTTAAGAAAGTGGACAAGAGCCTGACCTGGGTAGCCCAGGCAAGCCCAATCTCATCGGATCTTGGAAACTAAGCAGGGACACCCCTGGCAAATACTTGGAAGGGCGATCTCCAAGGAATACCAGGGCTGGAACACAGAAGTAGGTAACATCAGGCTACCTCTCTGAAATGTCCTAGCTGCACTAGGGGTCACCAGAAGTCACCGTGACTTCCAGGCTCACAAGCACATACATACACAAAAACACAAAAAATACCAAAAAGAAAAGGAAAAAAAAGAAAGCGGACAAAGAACTTTTTCTCCATTTCTATTAGTACTAGAATTCAGAGAGGGTGCCGATAAGTCAATGAGCAATAGATTCAGGCCGAACAAAAAGAAGCACTGCTTTACTCAACGATTAATTAAATGGCAGAATTTGCTGCCAGTGGGTAGGGTGATGACCACTAGCATAGATGGCTTTAAAAGGGGAGTAAACAGATTCATGAAGCACAGGCCCATCAATGGCTATTAGCCATTGTAAATAAGGGGACCCTCCATATGAGGCAGCAAACCTCTGAATACCAGTGCTAGGAGGCAACATCGGGCCCCTATGCCTTGTTTCTTGTCTCTCCAGGACAAGTGGTTGTCCACTGTGTGAAACAGACTGCTATAGATGGACCACTGACCTGACCCAGGCAAGACGCTTCTTATGTTCTAAGGTCAGGAAAGGGTTGGCCCACCACTCTCCAGCACTGCTTTGCCAACCAAATCAGCAGCCCCCCTACAGCTGCTTTGATATAGTAACTTGGAGGAGGTGCTGACCACAGAATCTTAGTCTAGTTTGGGTTTAACTTAGAAACTGGGAGGTACATGAGGGTGCTCCGATGTCTGATAATTTATTATTTCAAATATTTCACCCTGATTATTTCATCCTATAGTGCAAAAGGTGGGTTTTTTTTAAAGCACTCAAAGTTAATCTTCCTTTATGAGCTAGTTTCAGAACTTGCCAGCCAGAGTCACTCCACGAGCTGTTCATGTTCAAGACAGTAGCCAAAAGAGCACCTTTGGGAAGCTCTAGTGTGTCGGGGGGCGGGGGGAGAGCATCAGATCCCCTGCCAGCACATCTCCATTAGCTGAATGGCTCTGAGAGCAGCCTCATTGCCAATAGAGCCCCCTTATCTGAGTCCAGAGCCATTGCTAGTCTACAAGCTGCCAAGAACGGCTGGGTCTTTGTTGGCCGGTTGATTATGTGTTTCGGAGTCGAAGCCGTTCCATTTTGAATACAGTTTTCCTTGGGTGGCTGTCAACCTTCTGGCGATTGTGACTGTCTGTTGATTCATGTGGCCTCTTCCAAGAGTAATTACAGCCTGACTGGGAGCTCAGCACTGACTGCTGTTGCCGTTTTTCATCTCCCCAGCTATAATTGGCTATAATGCTGGAAAACATTGGAAAAGCAACTGCCGTGAGTTAATAACAAATCCTTGATCGTGATAAATTGGCATTCCTCGCCTCCTGAAATGGAACATCTTCTTCCTCTCCTAAAGCCACCGGTGCAAAGGATCTGTTTTTCTCATAAATTATGGAACCCTTAGGAGATCAATAAGTTTAATGTCACCTGCATTATGGGGTCTCTTTCTGATCTACGCCTGTGCTATCGTAAAATGATGTGTAGTTTTGTAGAACCCAGCAGATGAATGCAGTAATCGTTCACCTGAATTCCTTGGAGAGAAAAAAAAGACACAACTTATGCATAGGCAAACGCCATGCAATTTATAAAAATGAACGTGCATTTTCGGGCAGCCTTTGAGTGGCAGGTCTTTGGGTGTCTGTTAAAAGATCTTCTTCATCTTCTGAAATTTCTGAATTCTTTATTGCCCAATAGCTCATAACAGTGGGCCTACATTAAAGAGAGAGAGAGAATTGTTGGGGGGGGACATTTTATAGGATGCTACGAAATAGAACAAATAATACCTGGTCTCAGTTAAGGGGCCAAAGGACACTTCAGTGGGAGAAAGCTGAGTTGAATAACATGGGATTTACTTCTGAGTAGTTCTGTTTAGGGTTACTCCCTTAGAAACTTACCAATCCATCAACATAACTTCTCTAAAAATCTCAACACATCATTGCTTTTTCCAACATACTATGTAAGAGATGTTTTCCCAGCCATAGAATCATAATTGTAAGGGACCTCTAAGGTCATCTAGTCCAACTCCCTGCCCAGTGTAGGGAATTCACAAATACCTCCCCACCCACACCCCCAGTGACCGCTGTTCCACGCCCAGAAAATGACAAAAAAACCTTCAAGATATCCAGCCAAAGTGGCCTGGAGAAAAATTGTTTTCTGATCCCAAAGTGGCGATCAGCACTTACCTGGGCATGTAAGAAAGGGCCACAAGAACTAAGCACTGATGCAACCCTTCCTGCCCTCCCTCTCTCGATCTGCCTAAGTTCACATGATGTATTCCAAATTTACTGGAAGGTTGTGTTTGGTCAAAACAGTGTCAATCTTGCCCTATTTGTTTGTTCTCTGACATGTTTTCTGTTAGGCCAATTTATTCATGAAAGTAGTCTGTTTTTGTTTTTTAAATACTGCCTCTTAGAATGCAGTGCTGTGACTCCAGTCAAAGCCTTATGATTTCAAAGGGCTTAGACTGGAGTAATTCTGCAGAGGAATGCACTCTGGGTGACTTAAAGCTTAGTCAGTTTTGGGCCAGGTTTGCTATATTTTTAGAATTATTATGGGCGAGGCACCATTCCAGGTTTTGTTTCACAATATTGCAATCCACACCTGGGCTACCAAAAAGGGAAATTATGAATTAACTTGACAAATGCTCTCATTGGTAAATGACAAGCCAGGATTCCAAATGAACAATCAGTTCTTACTTCAAACTGTTGTACGGTAATTTTGTGCTTTGTGCCAGGAGTTACCAGGGCTCATCCCTAGCATCTGTTTTAATATCAGCCATGCTGGGTCAGACCAGCAGTCCATCTAGCCCAGAATCCTAATTCCCACATGGTTGCCAACTAATACCACCTCCCCTGGAAGGTTAGTAAGCAGGACATGGTGGCACAAACCTCTCCCTGTTGCTCCCCAGTGCTGGTATTCAGACATATTCTACCTCAAAATGAAATTTATGCTGCAATTGTAAGCATAATTATACCCTTCTAAGTCCATTGAAATCAATGGATTTAGAAGGGTATAACTTGGTTCAGGACTACGCTTTTGTTCTACTAGTTGATGCACTCCATTCTTGTCAGTAAGATGCCTCTGTGCCTTGCACACGAAAGCTCATACCTTGAATAAACCTTTGTTGGTCTTAAAGGTGCCGCTGGACTCTAAATTTGTCCGTCCCCCCCTACAGTTTTCAGTGTTAACTTCCCTGCAATGCTAAGGATCAATCTTGGATCCACTAAAGATTGATGAAAGTGCCTCCGAACATGTGCAGAGTTAACTTCCTTCACGATGGGAGTGGACAGTGTTCCTACATGTTAGGGACTGTGGGAAGGGCCTCCAGATGGGAGGATGTTATTTCAACAGAGACTTGAACCCCAGCATGTCTCTCTTGAAAAATCAAGTTCTTGTCAATCATAATATATATCTACATCCAAAGGTCATTGCAACTGCTTCACAGAATCACAGTTACGGTCTTTAGTACCACCCGCAGAATAGCTCTGATAATAATTAAAGTCTCCAGTGCCTCCTCCTGCGTGAACATTTTTGGTGCTCTCTATCAAACACCGCAGCAGGAGGCATTGGTGTCAAATGCTTTAGTGCGACCGCAGAGAGAGTCATAATAGGATTTAATAATACTAGGGGAAGTGTAATAATGCTGTAATTCCTATATGATTTGGTCATGCATTGAGAAGAATTAATGAGAAGTCTGAGGATGCGAGAGCTCCTGTTCCCAGAGGCCCATGGGAAGCTTACAGCTGTACACAAATTCATGGAGACTGAAGTCACGCAGACAAAAAGTAGGGTTGCAAGCCCACTGCTGAATGCAGGGAATTCCCTGCCCCTGGGCCCTGCCCCCCAGTGCCAATCAGCTGGCCAGTAGGGGACTTACCACGAGTTGGAGGAGGCCCAGGAGGGCATGTACCAGAAGTGACATCATCATGTCACTGACATCCCAGCAACAATCCAGTATTTGGGCAGAAACTCTATGGTAGAAACCATTTTTACCATAGAGTTTTTGCCCAGATACCAGAGTATCACCATAATGTCCCAACGTGATGACACCACTTCCAACACATGGCAACATAGCCTGGGCCCTTCTCCTGTTCCTAGTAACTTCCCCCATTCTCCACGCAGCAGGGATGGACCTGGCAACCCTAAGAGAAAGGGCAGCACAGTGGTAAAACTTCCATCGTACGTTATGTTCTCTTGAAAGAGCATAAAAGTCCTTTATGTATACCAATGGGTGTCTGTGGGCAACTTTCAGTGCAATTGGCAATCCTAACAAAAAGCAACCTAGAAGAAGAAGAGATTGGATTTATACCCTGCCCTTCACTCGGAATCTCAGAGGAGCTTACAAACTCCTTTCCCTTCCCTTCCCCTCCCCACAACAGGCACCCTGTGAGGTAGGCAGAGCTAAGAGAGCTCTGACAGAAACTGTTCTTTTCAAGAACAGCTCTGACAGAACTATGGCTTGCCCAAGGTCATCCAGCAGCTGCGAGTGGAGGAGTGGGGAATCAAACCCAGTTCTCCCAGACCAGAGTCTGTGCACTTAACCAGTACACCAAACTGGTTCAGGGTGTGTATGGAGATATGTCCTCTCAGGGAACAGGCTGTGGCTCAGTGATGAAACATCTGCTTTGTGTGCAGAAGTGCACAGGTTCAATTCCTGGCATCTCCGGTTAAAAGAATAAGGTAGCAGGTGATGTTAAAGGCCTCTTCTTAAGACCCTGGAGAGCCACAATAAGTCAGAGTGAACAATACTGACATTAGTAGGCCAGTGGTCTGACTCAGTATAAGGCAACTTCATGTGTTTGTCCGAATAGCCATTCCTAACTGATTCCAAGACACACAAAAATCCTGCTTTCAGCTGATGACATTGTGGAACTGCAACTCCAGGCTGGGAAAGTCCAGGATATTTGGGGATGGAATCTGGGGAGGGTGGGGTTTGTGGGAGGGGAGGGGCTTCAGCAGGGTATAATCATGTCATAGAGCCCACCCCCAAGGTAGACATTTTCTTCAGCGGAATTAATGTCTAATCTGGAGATCATTTGCAATTCTAGAAGATTTCCAGGCTCAGTGGTTAAGATGCTGAACTGCAGAATGGAAGGTCAGTAGTTCAGCAGTTCGAGACCCAAGTGCTGCATGACGGAGTGAGCTCCCATCTCTGGCCCCAGCTCCTGCCAACCTAGCAGTTCGAAAGCAAGAAATTGCAAGTAAATAAATAGGTACCGCTTTGGTGGGAAAGTAACAGCATTCCGTGCACCTCAACATCTAGTCATGCCGGCCACGTGACCATGGAGAAGTCTTCGGACAGTGCTGGCTCTTTGGCTTGGAAACGGAGAAGAGCACTGCACCCTAGAGTCAGATTCGACTGGCTTTTGAGCAAGGGAAACCTTTACCTTTACCTTGACACTGGCAGGCCTATGTAGGCTATTGTTTATTAAGGGTGAGGGCAAGATGACTTTTCAATAGAGTTTTTAAAATGCTGATAGTTTTTGCATTTGCAGCCTTCTTTACGTGTTGCATGACAGTGCTGCTAGTAGGATTAGATTAGGTGGATATCCTTTCTCCTGCATACTTGGGGAATCTGGGTTTCACAGAACTTGCTCCTGTGAAGTTTGAACATAGTTAACAATCATATTTATTTGCATAGTTAACAATCATATTTATTTGCATAGTTAACAATCATATTTATTCGTTCGCTGGACGTTTTCAAGGGGAGGCTGGACAACCATCTTTCAGGTATGTTGTAGGGCTATCTTCAGCTATGCTCCTGCAGACTGCAGGGGTTGGACTAGATGACCTGCAAGATCCTTTCCAACTCTAACATTCTATGATTCTATGATATGCTTTTAAGAAAAACCCTCAGCAATATATCCCCCTAGAAGAGATTCAGATTAGGAAGAAAAAGTGAATGGCTTGGAGCCAGTAATGTGTGAGCAGAAACACAAGTGGGGATACAATAGGTTTGACTTAGGGCAAGTGGATAACAGTGGTCTTTTTCTTGCATGTCCACTTGTGCAGGAGCTGCAGCAAATGCAGAAATTTTGCACTGGATCCAACCCAATTTCTAGCCATATCCTTTATTCAAACTGCATTTATCAGGAGCTTGCATTAGAATAAGAAGAGGAAGAGGAAGCTCCTGATACATGCTCCAGTGATGCTACAGATACATGCAGTCATCGTGTTTTCTGAGCAGGGGGAATGCACCATTTTGCATATGTGTTGCACCTTTGGTGTGCCACAGTCAGAATTCAGGAAAATCTAGCGATTGGTTCACACATACTAAAACTGCACATGCATGAAAAATGTATGCATTGCCTTGTTCAGACAGCATGGCGGCCTCACATATTGGGCTGATCTTCACATGGTTGGTGACTGCCTGGTATGCAAAGACTTAAGGCCAAACATTAGAGTTCGTTCCATGGGCCTAAATTGCTAAGCTACCATTATGTCGTTCACTCTTGGTAAGAATCCTGGGACGCTTCAGAGGGTGGAGATGTGTAGCTCTTTAGGAATGTTTTCTTAATGTGCACCTGTGTGGTATGTGAATTAAAACCCTTCTCCTCCCCTACCCCCGCTGTTAAACGTGTTAATAAAATAAAACCAATGATAGCTTTTATGGCCCACTGATGCGATAATATCATGAGGCATAATAGTGCTTTCTGCACCGTAAGTGACAGCTTTCGTCGCTTATAAAAGTACGCTTCAGTACATGCAATAATGCCGCCCTTAGACTTGAACTGCAGCTATTGCAGATGGCAGTCGCATATGGTGAATCTTAGCTACTGCCCTTTTAATTAAATTATAACTGGGGAATAGCTGCTGGGAGTCGGCACCAAAATTGCCAGATTTCACAGTCGGATACAGGATCTGCGACTCCTGTGGTCGATGAGATGTGAGGGTGCACACAAAAAAAGAAGTCATATCACAATCCCATCACATGAACTGATGGTGTAAGCACAATTAAAATACTAGTATGAGATACTGTTCGTCCCGTCTCCGAAAAGGATATTGTAGAACTGGTGAAGGTTCTGAAAACGGCAATGGAAATTTACAAGGGGATGAAGCTCCTTGCTGTCTTGGCTACTAAATTCAGAGAAGAGCTCCACTAACAACTTGTGTGTGTGGGTGTAAAGTGCTTCAAGTCGCAGCCAGCTTCTGGTTGTCCCCATGGGGTTTTCAAGGCAAGTGATTAGTCAGAGGTGGCTTGCCAGTGCCATCTTCTGCAAAGTCTTCTTTGGTGGTCTCCCATCCCAGCACCGACCCTGCTTAGCTTCTGCACTCTGACAAGATCGGGCTATACTATACCATTCCACGTCCCGACCAACAACTCACATTGTGCTTTAAAGAAAACGAAGCTAGTTTGGGGATGGAGTCATGGCCCGGAAGTAGAATATCTGCCTTGTTTGCAGAAGATACTTGGTTCAATCCCTAGCATCTCCAGTTAAAGTAAAAGGACCAGGTAATAGGTGATGTGAATGGGTAGACAAAAACGACCCTGATAGATAAGTGGTCTAAATATAAGGCAACTCCATGTGTTTAGTTACCATCACCAGATTTTGTGGTAATGAACTTTTTATATGAATCATGCCTTACTGAAGAAGTAGTTCCCTTTGGCTAAATTGTTTGATTCAGACATAACACAAAAGCGTGGTTTACTTTAACTATGATTTGTGAATCGAGGGTTTGGTTCTTAGATGATGGAGAAGGAGGAGGAGGAGGAGACTGGATTTATACCACACCTTTCACTACCTGAAGGAGTCTCAGAGTGGTTTACAATCTCCTTTCCTTTCCCCTCCCCGCAACAAACACCCTGTCAGGTAGGTAGGGCTGAGAGAGCTCTCCCAAGAACTGCCCTTGAGAGAACAGCTCTAAAAGAACTTATGTTTGACCTAGGGTCATACCAGCAGCTTCATATGGAGGAGAATCAAACCCAGTTCTCCCAGATCTGTTCTCCTCAACACTACACCAAACTGCCTCTCTCATGTCCTGATTTGCCTCAATAAATGCCACACCAGGAGTATGGTGGTAATTATTAACCTGTATCATGTCCTCCTTAGTTAACTTTATAAAGTAAGAAGAATCCCAATTCCTTCAGCCACTTTAGGCAGTCATTTCAGTTGTCTTTCTCTGGATTCTCCCAGATCTGTGATATCCCTGTTGAGATGTTCACTAGAATCTTTCTAATTGGGTTCTCACATACCCCATAACAGGTGTCTTCTTCCTATGGGACATGACCCTCAGGTAGGTTGTGGAGGCCCACCTGTTGAGTTGCAAGTCCCTACAGATCTGCCATTTTCCCTGCCTTTTAGCAGGACCAGCTGCTATTGCACGTATTATTGGACCTTACTGTTCTAGGGGTGTGGTTTAGCCAGTTCCAAACTGTATATAAATTGGGGTTGTTCTGCATGTTCTGTGTTGTTCTGTGTTCTGTTCTAATAAACTGAAATCACTGATAAAAGAAAGAGCTGCCTGATCCTGAGTTACAACAGTAGCCATGCATGCAGTCTGTCATGTATTTGATAGACTCCTTGGAGTAGCAGATCCATGCAGGCATTTAAACAAGGAGGTTTGCCGTGTCCTTGGTAGGCCGCCACATGTGGGCTGCCGGGCTTTGTTTGCCATGGCTTGCAGCGCTGCCACAGCACCGTCCTTCCAAAAGAAGTCTTTCTGTTTTGGAGAGTTCTGTGTAAGCAGGCTGTAATTGCTTGCATAAAGAGCTGTCCCTTCCTAATCTCCGAGATGACATCTTTGCTGTCGCTTTATTTATCCTCCTAAATTGGACAGCATGCTGCCAACAAAATGGAAATCGACGTCAAGGTTCCCTGGTTCCAGAAAACAAGCAAGTAGGTGAATCAACAGCTGGTGTTCAAATACTGCAGTTTGGGTTATTGGCACTCATTGCACGCAGAAGCACGCATACGATTAAACATCACTAAGGGAAGCGGAGCAAATCTAGAAACCTGTAATGTGTGACATATGGCCATAAGGACACTGTGTGTGCCAAGGTCACAAGCTTGGATAGCTCCATTCACCTCTCTGGGATATTATAGACCAGGACAAAACGTTCTTGCAAAGCATGGGAAGGCAAGCTGATGTTTGCTGCAATTGTCCAAAGGGCACAGTCAAACAGCCTGCCATCCTTTTGTGCTAACGCTTTGTAAAATAAAGGTACAGGCTTGATCCCATCTAAAATTTCCATGGATGGAAGGATTTCCATTCATGGAGCTTGACTTCCTGCCAGCCTCCACCTGTGGCAGCCCCCAAAGCCCCCAGAAATGCTGCTCTTGAGGGACAGCCCCCCCAAAATACTTTTTTGGGAGTTAGAGGTCTGCTAAGTGAGGGGGAAGTTGGGGGGGGGGAACCCCTTTCAAGCATAGAAATTCTATGTGGGATCCAACCCCTAATCTGAAAACGCAGCCTTGTGTTCAAAGAAAATTGATCCAATCCCAAATGCTAATTTGGCCAAGTCAGCCAGCTATCTTTGATAAATTTATGCAAGCATACAACTGAAACAAAATGAAACCTAACAAGTCAATGGAAAAATTTCCAAATATAGCTGATGTTTGAAGCAATAATTTACAACTCAAACAGTCCCAGATTATTCTGTTTTAGAAGTCTCCTTTCAGTCCAAATAAGAGCTACCAAACATTTTCATTTCCATCTTCATCAGTAGCTATTATGCAGCACACAGGAGTTCAGTCCAATGTATATTCATAAAAAATCATGTGTATCTTTTTCACTGCAGAAGCGGGGGGGGGATTCTCAAGGCTATAGAACGCTAGAAATTCCAGGTAATGCCTTGCTGAACAAAGTGGGATCCCAAATTGCATTGTTCAGATAGTGTGCATCTGTCTCCAGTGGGACAAATGGCTGAGAAAGAACAAGCTAAAGGTGGACCCAAATCAGATAGAGGTGGCGTGAACTGGGAATAAAGTGATTAATTTACTATTGATTTACTATGCTGATTACTGTCTCCTGTTAAGTAAGGAGACTGCAAATACTTTTGGACTCAATGATGTTATTATATAAAAAGGTTGGTAGTCGTGGTGTACAAAACCCCCTTTATTATTATTTTTTCATTTTGGGTATATTGAACCAGGAAAAAATCGGGTTTCCCAAAAATATCTTGGGTCCCATTAACAGTGAGGTATTTGGATTTTGGATTTTTCCGAAATCCCATTTTTTCCCCCCGGTTCATTTGATGATAGCTCATCACCAGCCTTCACCTCATCCAGCATGTGCCACTCAGCCTGGAAGGGCTCCTTCAGCTCACTCTCTGCGGACCTTCCAAAGCACTTGGGTCTGCAATGGTTGCCCAAAGGACATTGCTGACTGGGTCCACATTAGGATTCCCAGCACTGCCTCAACAAATGTTGAGAGATTTTGAAGGCGGTGCCTGTGGAGGGTAGAGTTTGGAGAGGATGTGATGCCACTTCTGGATGATGCTCTAGGATGCCTCCCCTGGTCTCTGTGATCTTTGAGGTGAGGACAGCATGCGGAGGGCAGGAGGTCTCTCATCACAGTTGGAGTCCTTGTAAGCCTAATGCCTGTTGATATCTGCTCAGTAGGCAAACTTCAGAGAATCTGTACCACTGTCGCGCTGTAGCTGCACCCCAGGCGGAACCCCGCCAGTAGCCATGGCGCTGGGTATCTGTGGAGGGAAGGCGGTCCTGGAGGCTGGGGCTGGTGCAAGGCTGGAGAAGACGTCAAGGCCTCAGACTGGCAGGGGACAGAGTTAGCTTCACCCTGAACGTCCCTCTGCCCCCATGTCCTGGAGTCTGACTGCTTGCCTGCCCTTCGTCTCTCTCTCTCTCTCAGCAAGTACGCCCATCTGTGACACATATATCCTCCCTGGCCTCTCTGTCTCCCCCTCTCTTTATACCTCTTGCCCCACTTCCAGCACCGTCTGACTTCCCTGCTGCCTCCTCCCCATGCCAGGCCCCGCCCTCTTGATAAGCATGGACGCTCTCCTGGCGCCCTGGGAGTGGCTACTGCTGCGCCGCCGTCTTGGGCCTTCTGAGCGTGCGTGCCTGCCTCCGGCTCTTCTTGGGTGGTGGCTGCCCTGCTGTTCCTCTCCGGGGTTCCTCAGGGGCCACAGCTTCGGAGCCGAGCGCATCTGGTGCTCCCCTCTCCTCTCGGGCCACTGGCGACCGCTGCAGTGGGGCTTTCTTCTGCCTAGCTGCTGGGCTCCCTCATTGGCGGTTGGGACGGCCCCAGCTCCTCTTGGCCTCCAGGTCCACCCCCAGGTAAGCGTTCTGCCTGGGCTGGGGTTGGGGGCTGCGGTCCTCATCCCAGACCCCTGGGACCAGGACAACCACTGACTCAGTGGCATTCCTTTTCAGTGGCAGCCCTGCATTGCTGGCCCTCTAAGAGGTCTGTGGATATAGCCATTGATAGTTTCCAAGGTTTCTCCTGTTTCTGTGTCCTCCCTGTTAGACAGTGCTGACCCTGGTGTTTCTTTGGATGTGACTCAATTTCTGGCTGCAGTCTGAGGTAAATTGGGATGAGACACAGTGCTTAATCCAAGGTCAACCCAGCAGGGTTCCACAGCAGAATGGGAAATTTGAATCTAGATCTCCCCCATCCCAGGACTAACATTCTGCCAGTCTTCCACTTCTTTCTGCTTTTCCTCCTGATGGCGGTTTACTGGGAAATAGATGTACATTGAAGGTGGACCTCCCCCCCACCAGGTCTAGTTCATGAAGGAACATAGGTTCTCAGTTGAGAGAGAGTAAGTTTCCTTATCTTCTTCCCCATGGTCGGGAGCCATGTTTGTTTTGGGATCATTTGACAAGCAGACCCAGCCTCACATCTTACTAATAGGGCTGCCAACCTCCAGGTGGGGCCTGGAGGCTTCCCAGAATTACAACTGATCTCCAGTCAGTTCCCCTGAAGAAAATGTCTGCTTTGGAGGGTAGACTCTACAGCATTATACCCAGCTGAGTTTCTCCCCCTCCCCAGGCTCCACCCCTCCTCCCATCTCTAGGAATTTCCCTACCCAGAGTTGGCTACTTACTAAACCCCTTGGCTGTTGCCTGTCTGTCTCCCCACCTATCAAACGTGACAGGGTATTTGCTGGGTTATTAATAAACCCCAAAGAAGCTGGACAGTCCATGAGAAATCATGGGGAGAAGATAAGCGCTTTGAAATGTTTTCTTCCCCTCCAGAATTCTGTTAGCTGTCTGAGGCTCAAGCCGGTCCTTTCTTCTGTTTTGCTGCGCTTGTTTGTGTGTGTGTTTTCCTTTAACTGACTGAACTGCTTTTGTGCTCCCGTACCTCCTGGAGCATACACAGTTCTCCTCAGGTCATTTTCTGTTAGGTACATTTTTTTGGTTAATTTACAAAGTCATATATTTAGGGCATCCCTCGAGTACGTAGGAACACCTGCTCTGTTTTTGAATGGCCTGTCTTTGCTACAGTTTGTGATTAGCATAAACCACAAACCATTAGATAATAGTAATCTCATCATATTTTGGCTGTCTACATGAATGCATCGGCTCTGTTGATTTTGCCGTTGTGTTCCAGAGTTAGAGGGAATATAGTTAACTGAGATCAACATAATATTTCTGGTACCTGCCGTGGCCGGTGGCTACTTGAGTAAAGAGGACATTATTTTGATCTGCTGAACTCTGCAAGACGAGAACTATGGCGAGCCTCTCGTGACCTTGAAACGGGAGAGTTATTGAATTCTGTATCTTCAGCTGTTGAAGGAGGGGAAAAAAATTCTGTGTTCCTCCAAGTAGTTGTGTATACTCCCAAAGAGGAACTTTTCTCCTCATGGGGCATCAAATTAAAGATTTCTTGCAGCACAAAAACTGTTTTGTTGGTTTTACATTCCCAGTCTGTCCCCTTGTTCACCTTCAAGTGAGATAACGGTAGTCAGGCATTACGGTGTTTTGCTCCTGCTTGTCTTCTGCCTGATGTGTTATTTGGCAGGTCTGTATTGAAGGCAACTGACAGGGTCTTGGCCTTCCAAGGCGGCCTTGCGTGCACGGAACTAAGTGTAACTGTTTAGGTTTTTGTTTTAAAAACCTGACAGTTCCTAGGTTATATTTGTTGAGTTCTGAGCCATGGGAGTGAAGGGAAAAGCTTTTTGCTTTTGTTTTTCAAATTAGATGTTTTGAAAGAGAGCTGAGGGAAGAGAAGGCCCTGTACTTCTACACCTGTCTGGGCACAGAAACCAGGCTTGGCTCTTTTATTTATTTACTCAAGCTGCTTCCACAGAGAGTTTTCCACCTTGGAGATGTCTGCTGCCCAGCTTTTCTCTTTCATGTGGCTGCTTGAGGGTTCTCAGGCCATAGCTGGCAACACCCATGAGCCTTTGAGGGGCAGGGACTGGCATGCCAGTGCTGTGCGGGTAGGCTGGCATCCCTTCCATCAAAATCCTGGCAACCCTAGGCTACTTCAGCCCTGTAGCTAGGAAATTTTCTGTGAAGGCTAATCTAATTCATGGTAGTCTAATTAAGGGAGAGAGCCAGCAGAGGTGGGGAAAGGCCACTTTCCCTCCAGATGCCCTGAAAGTTTACTTTTAAAGTTCCCTTATACTTCCCTTATCTCTGAGCATGTGCAGAGAGTACTGTCCACTGAACAGCCAACAACTGCAAATTTAGGATTAAGGATCACGACTTCTAAAGTAATCCCAAAACTTCCCGCGTTCGGGCAGGGGGAGAGAAACCACCGGTTTGTTCCGGCACTGCGTTGCCCCAGTGCGCCCGGCTGCCCAGGCTCGGCTGGCCTCCCCTCCCTTGCGGACCTGCCAGCAGAGCAGCTGCAGCACTTTTGCAGTGGCCACCAGCAAAGTCCAGAGGCCACCGTTGCCCCGGGAAGCAAGGGAAGGAAGGAAGGAAGGACATGGCGGTGGCTGCGCTGAGCTGGCTGCCAGTGGCTGGGAGGCTCCTGGTGGCTCGGCTTCTCCGGGGCAGGTTCAGCTAGTGGGAGCAGCTCCCCCTCCGTCCCCAGTGCTGGTGCGCTGGCACAGGCGTCTGGGTGCAAGGGCAAGGGGGTCTTCCTGCTTCCAGCTGCGGCTGAGCAGGAGGAGAGGGAGAGGGGCTTTGGGAAGCCAGCTACGGAAGCAGGAAGACCCAGTGAGGCCGCTCCTCTCCCTCCCCTCCTGCCCGGCCCCAGCTTCAAACTTTGCCTGCATGAAACCGAGGGGGCCCCACTTGCACCAGGGGACCCGGGCATCTCCCTGGAGGGGGCTGGCCACATAAATGGGGGCATAGCCCCTCTCGGTCCTGCCTAGCTACAGGCCTGGGCTACTGCCTTTCTCCAGAGTGGCTCTCCATGTTTTACGCCCTTGCCCCCCAGTTCAGTGATGAATTGCATTTTCACATTTGCTCTTCTGCATCCTCACCTGCTTGACGGGATTGTTGTGAGGATAAACGATGGGGAGGGAGAACGCAACCATGCATGCTGCCATGAATTTCTTGGAGGAAGGATGGGGGGTGGTGGAATTTAAAATTATGGGATCCAGCAGATTTCCATAATGGGTCACATTGCAATGGGCCGCAAGGGAAGATACTGTAGGCCATTTGAGCTTTATACGATTTTGCAACTACTTTGAACGATGTTTGAAAACATACGGGCACTCTCTCTGTCCAGCGACCTGTGTTTTCTGTGTCCACTCAAACTGGTACACCGTTGAATTTCCCACTGTTCCAGATGTTCAGTTGTGTATTGTTGTCTAACTGGAAGCAGCAACGTGCTAAATGAAATCCTATTGCTTGGTGGTGGTGGCAAGAGCTATAAAGGCATAGCCAACTTATAGCAACCCCGTAGGGTTTTCAAAGCAAGAGACAAACAGAGGTGTTTCACCATTACCTGCCTCCACATAGCAACCCTGGACTGCACTGGTGGTCTCCCGCCCAAGGATTAACCAGGGTCAGCCCTGTTTAGCTTCTGAGATCTGACGAGATCAGGCTAGCCGGAGCCATCCAGGTCAGGGCAGGTAATCTGTATTAAGAAAGGATCTGCAACCTGTTACAACTAAAGAGCCAAACTATGTCGAAATTCAGAGCCAGAGATCAACAAAGAACCCACATGAGAAAGCTGGTTTGTATAACTGAAACCATGCAACTCAACAGTACAGATAAATTGACATGTTAATTAATAACCCATAAAGTCTCTGCAGCTCGAATTCTAGTAGGCAAGCAGGAGATCTCCTGATAAATAATGAAGTGAGCCATCCTAAGCAGGTCTGCTGGCTGAGAATCCTACTCAGATCTTTTCAGAGCCAGTGTGGTGTCGTGGTTAAGAGCAGTGGACTCTAATCTGGAGAACCGGGTTTAATTCCCCACTCCTCTACATGCAGCTGCTGGTGTGACCTTGGGCCAGTCAAAGTTCTCTGAGAAGTGAGTTCTCTCAGAGCTGCCTCGGCCCTGCCTACCTCACAGGGTGTCTGTTGTGGGGAGAGGAAGGACTGTAAGCCGCTCTGAGACTCTGAATGAAGGGTGGGGTATGAAACCAACTCTTCTTCCTCTTCCTTCTTCCTCTCCTTCCTCCTTCTCCTCTTACTCTTAGGCAAGTGTTCTTAGGATTGTACTGAAATATACACAGGAGCACCCTGCACAATGGTTTCAATGCACTGGCATAAGTCTGCGGATGTTTTGCTTTTGAACTGTTCACGTTTGGAGCCAGTTTGGTGTAGTGGTTAAGTGCGCGGACTCTTACCTGGGAGAACCAGGTTTGATTCTTCCACTTGCACCTGCTGATGTGACCTTGGGTCAGTCACAAGCTCTGGCACAGCTGTTCTCTCAAGGAAAGTTTCTGTCAGAAGTTCTCCCAGGCCCGCCTACCTCACAGGGTGTCTGTTGTGGGGAGGGGAAGGGAAAGGAGTTTGTAAGCCACTCTGAGACGACTTTGGGCAGTGAAGGGCGGGGTATAAATCCAAACTCCTCCTCCTCCTCCTCCTCCTCCTCCTCCTCCTCCTCCTCCTCCTCCTCCTCTTCTTCTTCTTCTTCTTCTTCTTCTTCTTCTTCTTCTTCTTCTTCTTCTTCTTCTTCTTCTTCTTCTTCTTCTTCTTCTTCTTCTTCTTCTTCTTCTTCTTCTTCTATCATTTCCTTTTCTGTGAAGCTTCTCTAACAAGCCTGTGACGTATGTGAGTGCTGTCAAGCCGCAACTGACTTATGGCCTCCCCACCGAAGGGGCTTTCAAGGAGAGCGAGATGTAGAGGTGGTTTTCTGTTTTCTTCCTCTGCAGAGTCTTTCTTGGTGGTCTCCCATCCAAGTACTGACCATCCCTACCCTGCCGGGTTTCCAAGATCTGCGGAGATCAGGCGATGCCATGCGGCCTTCCCTCCAGCAACAAGCTCATTTGTCCCACTGAAAAAAGTTATCTGCCATTCTGATGGCACACTGGTTATTCTAGCATCCCATCTGGTTATTCTAGCATCCCATCTACCCTTCCAATATACTTTAATGGAAACAAATATAATTTTCTCTTTTAAAGAGCCATAGTTGGTTCCGTACTGAGCCACCTTTGACTGCAGAGCCATGTTGCAGGCTCCTTTTATAAAAACCTTGAAACAAATTGAGCTACGTGTTTTCTGTACTCCCGAGCTAGGAATGCCCTCCTTTTACACAGCCATCTAACGACTGGCGACTCCACATTTTTCTTGGGTATAGAAATATTCTCGGTTAACTGTGCTGCCTCTTTTTTGTTTCTCCGCCATCACGGCAGTTCCGGTTTCTCCAGTGTTCTTCTCTTGCTGTTTGCAGTGGGGGTTGAAAGGAGCAGGGTTCCAATCAGTGTCTTCTCGAGAGGGTGGGTGGCTGGAATTAGTAATGACAACGGCTTCATTTTCCGCCTGGCACGATCCTTCTGCTCTTTTGGGGGCTTCCCATCGCTTCTTGAAATAGCTTGAAATAGAGAATAAAAGCCGGGAAAAGGGGAGCCGTCCACCAAACGTAGAACACTTGACAGGTGCCTCTGTCTATAAATAATTTCTTATCCCTGCCATTTTGAAAGTAGCTAACAAAGAATAGGTGGTTTCACAAAAAAAGGAACGAGACCATTTCTCTCAGGAACAGCCTCATAAGGGTTAGGCCAAGAAGGCAATGATGCTAAAAGATCGTGGTGGATTGAGTCATCTTAATTTGCGGCACGAGCTTCCATCAGGGCTGGTTTTCACCGGGTCTTCCTGTATCTGTGACTCGCATTTTGAAGTCAAGAAAAAAGCATTTGCAGATTTATTTTGTTCACTGTAAGACTGAATCTATGTGGACAAAATGAACCAGGATGGAGACTTGAGTGAGAAAGGATAGAAGCAGAAAATAGCATTCCTACAGCTGTTAAAGCACACTGAAGGAATCCCTTATCTCTTTAGCAGCTGAGGGTCTGACACGGTCTGAGCAGACTAAAAGGGCAAATCTAATGATTTTTAATTTCCGTTGCAGCAACAGCATCACAGCAGAGTCAGCAGGAGGCGGCGGAGACCTCTGACTCGTCCCGCAGGGCTTTCTGCTCCAATCTACAAAATGTGAAATTAGCATTTTTTTAGGTTTTGAACACTTTGCGTTTTCCCCCAGTGTTTTTTTTTTAATTGGCATATACTGATGATGAATGTGAAGAGAGATGAAGACCATCATTCACAGTGATACCAATGAGCCTTTATTGGACCCCTCGTGTTGGTAGGATGGGAGTGTTCCCGAGAGCTCTTCGCTCAGGGGTTTAAAAAGTGTGGAGTTGGCTGTATGCGCATTAGGACTACCAGTTGATGCAACGTAAGGAAGCAGGAGGCTGGGGGTGAAACACAAAAAATATTGTTCATGGCAGTACCCTTGAACTACCAGTCATGGTTGGCTTTTTCCGCCATGTTTTGCCTCCTTTTTTTGTTATTAGGGTCAGGGTAGATCAGGTAGATGGGAGGCAGGTGTGGAAACTGGGAAGGTCTTGCTAGCAGCAGCTGAATACCATCCGGACAGAGTTGTTTCTCCTCCGCTTGCAGGTACTTAGCCCAGGTGTGGCCAGAGGCACAAACCCTTGGGCATGAGCCCATAGGCAATACCCAAAAGGCTCTTATTTATTTATTAAAATATTAATGCCCTGCCTATCCTTGTGGTTCAAGGTGGCTTACAAGAATAGATGTTTTAAAAACAAAATCCCAATTAAAACCAGAATAAAATAACTAAATATCTCCTTCCCTCACCCCCTTAAAAGATGCTTCTTTGTTAGGGTGCCAGTCTCCAGGTAGGACCTGGGGATCCCCCAGAATTACAGTTCCTCTCCAGACTGTAGAGATCAGTTCCCCTGGAGAAAATGCGTGCATTGGAGGATGGACTCTGTGACATTGTACCCCGCTGGGGTCCTTGTCCTCACCAAGCTCCACCCCTAAATCACCAGGAATTGCCCAGTCTGGATCTGGCAACCCTAACCCCCCACACTGGTGGCCGGAGGGGGGGGGCTGGGAACCCTAGTCTCTTGACCTCTGGCTCACAACCTGAGGCCTGCATTGGGCAGGTTGGTGAACCTGGAGCAATGCCCAGGATATTTAAATTTTAATTGTATTTTGGGATTTCCTATAAGCCACTTCAGGTCCTTTTGGGGAGACAAGCAGTGTAGAAATGCCCAAACAAGTGAATATGGAATGCCCAAAGCACACTTGAAGGCCAAGGGGTGGGCGTTACAGTAGTAGGCTCATTTCCATGCTCCTGCATCCAAACCCTGCCCTGAACCCCAAAGCCCACACTGGCCTCTTCTCCTAAGGAACCGCACATGCACACAATGCTGCAGACCGCTTTCTGGTACTTCACCAACCTAAGTAGTCAGCCTGTACCTGTTGCCACAGTATCCAGACTCTCTGAATTCTCCAGGTAAAAACTCTGTAATATTAATAGTACCAAGGTGGTGGGCGGTAGTATATTTTCTTCAAATCAAAACTCAGTTCACAGTCTGTCTGCAAATTGCCACCTTCCCCAAGTGACTTGTCTTTTTATATGTCATGATGAAGTCTTTCCTGAAAACTGCTTGTTGAAGAAATGCTGGACTTACTTTGATATGTAGAAGTATTGTTTGTTGCTGTGTACTGTAGGGAGGATCCACTCCCTCTCTTTTGTCCCCAGTGGGGACCCTGAGTGGCTCTTCCATCTTATCCTCACCAGGGCCGGCTCTAGATTTGGGGGGTGGGGCGGGCAGAGAGTGCCCAGGGCTCCCTCCCTTCCTCTGCTCATGCCTCCCGTTGCACCCATCAACCCACATGCCTGTGCATCATTCCCCCAACCCCTCAGAACCAGTTTGGTGTAGAGGTTAGGAGCACGGACTCTAATCTGGGAGAGCCGGGTTGGATTCCCCACTCCTTCACATAAAGCCAGCTGGTGTGACCTTGGGTCAATCACAAGTTCTTTCAGAGCTGTTCTCTCAAGAGCAGTTCTCTTAGAGCTCTCTCAGCCCCACCCACCTCATAGGGTGTCTGTTGTGGGGAGGGGAAAGGAAAGGAGTTTGTAAGCCGCTCTGAAACTCCTTCGGGTAGTGAAGGGCAGAATATAAAACCAGTCTCCTCCTCCTTCTCCTTCTCCCTCTCACCTCCCACAGATGCCTGCACCACCCACATGCCCTTTGCTATGCCAGGCACTGTGTACTGGGAGCACGGATGGTGGAGTGCTTGCAAGCAGCAGGTGGGATTCGGGCATGCAAATCAGCAGCACTGCAGCTGCCCCACCTCAGGGCATACTGATGCCGGCCCTGATCCTCACAACAGGAAGCCTGTGAGTGGGGCTGGCAGGTCTTCCGTTCTGGCAGAAAACTGCCAGCCCAGCAGTCCTGGACCCCAACCGCTGCTTGGTAGGGCAATGGGGGGAAATGAGTGGTGGTGGGGTTTCACCACATATTTTTGTTTATTCATTGAATTTCTATCCTGTCCTCCCCCATGTGTGGGGCTCAGGTTGGGTTACAGCAAGCAAGTAAAACAGTTAAAAACAATTTCAGCACAATCACAATTAAAACCTGTAGAAACCCAGATGACATAGGTCACAAGATGGTGAACAGACAGTTTAACAAATGCTCCCAGGTGAAGAAGGAAAAGAGAAGAGATTGGATTTATACCCTGCCCTTCACTATCCGAAGGACTCTCAGAGCAGCTTACAACTTCCTTTCCCTTCCCCTCCCCACAAAAGACATCCTGTGAGATAGTTGAGGCTGAGAGAGCTCTGAGAGAACTGCCCTTGGGAGAACAGCTCTGAAAGAACTTGCGACTGACCCAAGGTCACTCCAGTGACCGCATGTGGAGGAGTGGGGAATCAAACCTCGTTCTTCCAGATTAGAGTCCATGCTCCTAACCACTACACCAAAGATGCTCCCTGTATGTGTGCCCAAGATGGCTCAAAGTACTGGGCAAATCACAGTGTCCGATGTCACAGTGTCAGTTCTTGAACAAACCAGAACCTGGTTTTAGCATTGAGTTTCAGTGGAACCCTAGAGTATTGCCCCAACTTGATGGAGTCACTTCCTGGTTTGTACTGAAAGTTCTGTTGAAGCCAGAGCAATTTACCAGTTCCTGCCCTTCATTGTCTCCTGCCAGTTGCCAGCACTGGGCTAGCAACACTACCTGTGAGACAGGTTAGGCTGAGGGAGAATGACTGGTCCAAGGTCATCCCACAGGTTTCCATGGCAAAGGGGGATCCAAACCTGGTTTGCCAAGATTGTAGACCAACTCTCTAACTACTACTACTGTGATGTATTCCACAAGTACTGCAAGTTTATAGAAGGGATTTTAAGTGCCTTCCCCCAAGTAGTCCCACACACAATGCCCCCCCCCCCAAGTATTTCTCAGGGTTAGGGATCTTCAGGAATCATGCAAAATGTTGGTTAGGGGACTGGGGGGGGGGGCAGAGGAATCCACCAGAAATATTTCCTCCTCACTCCTGTGCAAGTGGAGCAAGTTCCGCAAACAAAACAAAAATTCTTTCTGGGGAGAGCAATTTCAGCCAATTTCCCCATATTGTTGTAACCTCCTGTACTATATTACAGTTCCTTGGGGCTCCCTGGCTCTCAGAAGTGGCTTTTCATTGGAGCATTTAGAGGAAAATAATACTTGCGTGGATCGTATCCCAAAATCATTTAGTTCAAAATTCTATGCACACTTACTTGGAGTATGGTACATGAAATCTGCTGTGCCTTTATTCTGGGTCAGGTTAGCACATCTGTAAAGGATGTGGGGGAGAGCTGACATTTGAGCCTCTGCAGAATTTCAGAAGTGCTAACCCATTTCCTGACAGGTTGTTTTTACCTTGAGAAAACTGCCAACATCTGTAAATGTTTTTTCAGTGTGTTACACAATCACCTTTCCTTGCTGCACAACACAGCTCTGATGGATTCCACTCTTGGGAGATGGGGCCATATCTCAGCCCACCAGTCACAGATTTAGCTCTAGTGCAGGTGGGTAAATACGAATCATCTGTTCAGGGACTAAGAAGCCCCCGAGTCACTTATGCAGTGGTAGAATTTGTGAAGCGTCACACCAAAACAACATGGCTTATTATAGCAGCTTGTCTTGCCCCAAATGTGGAAAGATCTGAATTTCATTATTCCTGGTAATATTGTTTCCATCCTTTTTGTAATGACTTTCTCTTTATTGCTTTAAGAGGAAGGCAACCCTAAATTTGGGGGAATCAGTATCCCCTTGCAGACCCAAGTTCAATTTTGTGTTGGAGAAGAAGGAGACACTGGTGTGTATTTTGATGAATGGGGGGCACATTTTCAGTGCTCAGAAAATGAAAAATCTTCTCCCATGGCCTCTAATTTTTGAATGTTCTCTCAATGCATAATCCAAAACCAAAAGCTACATAATACATTTTGGTTTGAGAATTTGCTTTTGACCAATGTGGCTATCACCCTCAGTGTGAAATGTATTAGAATTCCACTGAAAAGCAGTTGGCATGATCCTCGTTAACTTTTTTATTTTTAAAGACAAAACATACATAAAGACAAAACTAACATAAAAGAGGGGGAAATATTCTTACAATTCCTTGTTTAACAAACTCATGCCTAATTTATCGTACTTTTATATATTTCACCTTGTATCATTATGTATATCTCTTGCAAATATATCAAAATTGTATTAGAAAGTTTTAAATGTCTGTATGGTTTATTTATTATAGTCTTCAAACCACTTATAAAATCTTGACCATGTATTATCAAATGTAGATTCTGGTTGTCCTTTCAAAGTTAAAGTTAGTTTGTCCATCTCCGCCGTTTCCAAAATTTTACTTAAAATTTCTTCTCTCAATGGAGTTTCTGTTCTTCTCCAATATTTAGCATAAAGTATTCTAGCAGTTGTCATATAAGATAAGAGTCATATTTTTTACAGCTTTCAGGTAAGATATTCAACAAAAATATTTCTGGAACAAAGGATACAGAACATTTGCAGTTGGCATGATCCTGAGTTAAGCCACAGGACTTTAACAGCATGAGCATATACTCAAGTGATGCCAGCAACAGAGCTGTACAATACCAATTACTTCTCCTCGATAAACCAGCACAAAAGACTGATGGTGCAATCCTAAACAGATGTATGCTGTTCTAACCCCACTGACTTCAATGGATTTTGCAGGGCATAACTCTGTTTAGGATTGAATATTCATAGTGATTAAAGCCCAGAGATGCACTGGTGTAAAGTTACATTGGAGTAACCCAGTGTTTATGTAGCCAGGGTTGTAGGATTGTCTTATCCATGGCTCATCTTTGAATGGTCCCTAATATTTTGAAGCGTGGCTGCATTGTTTGTCCCCACAGAATTGAGAACTAAATTCCTGGAAATGAACTACAAATCTGCCAAGTTACATCTTATGTGGAATATGTAGGGTTGCCAGGCGGCCCATGGATTTTTAACAGAACAACAGCTGTTCTCCAGTTCCATAGATCTCCATGGAGAGCACATTGTTCAGTGGTAGAGCATCTGCTTAGCATGAAGAAGGTCCTAATCCAATCTCCACCACCTCCAGTTTTTTTAAAAAAGGATTGGGTAATAGGTGATGTGAAAGATCTCTGTCTGAGACCCTGGATTTACCTTAATAGACCAGTGGTAGACTCAGTAGAAGGCAGCTTCATGTGTCTATGTCCACTATAGAGATCAGATTGCCTGGAAGAAATGGCAGGAAACTGACACTTTGGAGAACGTAATCTATGGCATCACACCCCCACTGAACTTCTACCTGGGGAGCTAATTTGATGTAGTGGTTAGGAGTGCGGACTGTAATCTGGGAGAACCGAGAACTCCTCCACTTGCAGCTGCTGGTGTGACCTTGGGTCAGTTACAAGTTCTTTCAGAGCTGTTTCTGAAGGGTAGTTCTCAAAAGAGCTCTCCCAGCTCCACCTACCTCACAGGGTGTCTGTTGTGGGGAGGGGAAGGGAAAGGAGATTGTAAGCTGCTCTGAGACTCCTTTGGGTAGTGAAGGGTAGGGTATAAATCCAATCTCCTCCTCCTCCTCCTCCTCCTCCCTCTGCCCAAACTTTGCTCTCCCCATGCACTGCCTACAAATCTCCAGGAATTTTACAAACTACAATAGGCAACCCTAGGAATGTGGTTGAAATCTAAGTATATCCTCAGTAAAACTGTCTCCCGTTGGTACCTTCACTGTTCAGTTTCAGGAACCAAGTATAAATGCTTTTGTTCTGCCAGTCCTTGAATACATAATGTTATGTTTTTTTGGTGCTAATCTCCTGGCTTTTATTAATCTGATGTCAAATTTATCATGTTATGCTTGCTGCTATTTTTATATCTATCTGCCATCATTTTTCCTGCTGGTATTTGTTGCTAATAGCTTTAGGGTTTTAATTGATATATGGCTTGTTGTATATAGATAACATGATACATATGTGTGCACATGATGCCGCTGCTTGAATTGCTTTTGCTGCCAAGTTTTTTATTTGCTTTTTATTGTTTTCTGTGAAGATTGTCAGCTTGGATGCTATCTTAGGGATCTTACGACTAGGAGGTGGTATTGAACAGTGCAGTCCTATACCAGATGGGTTTATTTCCGCAAGCTCGAAGTGGAAGAACTCTGCATAGGATTGCATTGCAAAGGCCTAATATATCACCACATGCTCTTGTGGATGCTCTCTCATTGGATCTTATCTACATCAAACTAACAAAGTGCCTGTCAACATGATAAGCAGGCTGTATGTGGAGACATGCCTGTATTTCTTGAGAGGTGACAGCGGTTTTGCAAAGCATCCCTATGACACGGGCCTTGCATTTATAAGTTTAAATGAGGCGGAGGGGGGGAGTAAAAACCCCCAAAACAAACAAACCAAGGGTGTAGAGTTATGATAGCACTACCCTGCAAAAGCAGCATTTCTGTTTGAACATCTAATTATCCTGGGCCTTTTGCAGATCAGATCGATGAGATGTGTTTTCAAGTATGGAAACTTACTTTAATGATGATAGAGCTGGTGGGTTAAAAAGTACCGAGTGGCATTGCTTACTACTTACATAATGATTTGGAAACTTGATGGTATGTTGCCCTGTAGGGTTGCCAACTCTGGGTTGGGAAGTACTAGGAGATTTGGGGGAGGGGGGAGGCTAGGGAGCCAGTTTGGTGTAGTGGTTAAATACGCAGACTCTAATCTGGGAGAACCGGGTTTGATCCCCCACTCCACCACTTGCAGCTGCTGGATGACCTTGGGCAAGCTGTAGTTCTGACAAGAGCTGTCCTTGAAAGGGCAGTTTCTGTCAGAGCTCTCTCAGCCCACCTGCCTCACAGGGTGTCTGTTGTGGGGAGGGGAAGGGAAAGGAGTTTGTAAGCTGCTCTGAGACTCCGAGTGAAGGACAGGGTATAAATCCAATCTCTTCTTCTTCTTCCTCTTCTTCTTCAGGAGGGCAGAGTTTGGGAAGGCGAGGGGCCTCGGCAGGATATTATGCTGAGAGTCCCACCTGCCAAAGCTGCCGTTTTCTCCAGTGGAAGTGATCTCTGACGTATGACTGTCATTATTTCTTTCAAGGGCTGTAAGGCAAACAATTCATGCAAATATAAACAGATACCGACACTTATTCATTCCTTGCCTCTTTTTGGTTTTTATTCTTTAATGGGTGCTTGGAAAGGGGGGAGAAAAAACCAGACTCTGCTAAGGGGGTTTTAACTGAAGTCCTACTTCTGCCACGGACTTATTCAGGGTTGCCAGCCTCCAGATGGGGCCTGGAGATCTCTTGGAATTACAACTAATCTCCAGACAACGCAGGTCAGATCACCTGGGAAAAAATGACTGTGTTGGAGGGTGGACTGTATGGTGGATTCTGTTATACCCTGCTGAGGTCCCTTCCCTTCCCTCCCCAAACCCCACACTGCCTAGGCTCCACCCTCAGACCCTGCAATGCAGGGTTGCCCGTCTTGGTTGGAGAAACTTTTGGATATTCGGAGAGTGGAGCCTGGGTAGGGCAGAGTTTGGGGAGGGGCCTTGGCAGAGTATAATGCCACAGGGTGCATCAAAGGAGCCATTTTCTCCAGAAGAACTGAGCTCTGTCGTCTGGAGTTTAGTTGTAATTCCAGGAGATCTCCAGGCCCCATCTGGAGGCTGGCAACCCTGAATAAGTCCATGGCAGAAGTAGGACTTAGGTTAAAATCCCCCTAGCAGAGTCTGGTTTTTTTCTTTCCTTTTCCAAGCGCTCATTAAAGAATAAAAACTGAAAAGAGGCAAGGAATGAATAAGTGTTGGTATCTGTTTATATTTGGATGAATTGTTTGCCTTACAGCCCTCGAAAGAAATAATGACAGTCATACGTCACAGAGTGGAAGATATCTCTCCAGCTCCTCTAGGAAAACGTTAAATCGCTTTACGATGCTGCTGAAATAGTTAGTTTGAGCCTCCAGTAACGTTCAAAGCCAACAGGGGTTAGGGCTTAGCCCCTTTGTTTATTTTTTTTCTTACTCTACCGCAGCAAAGCGGTCAAATAATAGAGATTTAGATGGTAAGGCGGGGTTGCGTTCCTGATCCTTAGCTTGTGCAGATATGCAGATTTTGTGTGTTACCATAGCTATTCTCCTTCAGAAACGAAGGGGTGCATGCCAAGAACAAAGCGCAGAAGCATTTCACAGGTACACAAAGATTCTGGGAAGCCATTCACACTTGACTTTAATTCCCAGGGCATGCACTTGCAGAAAAATATGCAGCCAGATGGCCACGTCAGGCCAGATGTGCCGCTATTTAACAGCACAAGGCACAACAATAGAGGGCTTTCTGTACTCCCAGAAGCACCTCCAGGCTGAGTGACCTCTCCTTATCATTCTGCTGTGCCTCTTAGCATGCGCTGTAGAGAAGCAGGAGGCACTCTCTGCCTATGCTCACTAGCAGCAGGTCTTTCCAAAAAGATAACAACAGCAATACTGCAGAGGTTCACAAGTAGGTTTACTGATCTCAAAGTGGAGGCCTGGAATTCTCTTGGAATCTCCTGGACCCCCTTGCAACCTCCAGACTACAGAGATCAGTTCCCTGGAAGAAAAGACGGTTCTGGAAGGTAGATTCGATGGCATCACAGACCTGCTGAGCTCTTTGTCCTGCCCAAACTCCACCTTCCCCAGGGACAACCTTCAAATCTCCAGGATTTCCCCAAACCAGAAATGGCATCGGCACTCACAAACCACCCAAGGGTTCCATCCCATGTCTGAAGACTATTGAATTAGGTGGGCCAGTGGTCTGATCTGCTATAAGCCCACCTTCTTCTTTATTCATTTTAAAAGGTTATACATAATATGACTTTAAAAATCCTAGCAGAAGAACAGTGCCTTAATGGTTCAACAGAACTGGGTGCTGGGTCTGAGATGCTTGAAGTGGTGTGTGTTGCGGTGAGCACAAAATTTGTGTTAATCCTGGGTTGTACATGTCTATACAACATGAGCTTCCAGAGAAGAGAGGAGTCTTTTGCTAAACAAAGAAGGGGACACCTCTGAAACCACAGTTTCAGTGCTAATCAGATAACAGCTGGCAGTCCAATATAAATTTGAGCATTTTACAGTTGACATTTCTTCACGACAGCCTTCTCTCAATGGACCCTCATTCTTCTGAGAAAATGCTAAATTTATAGGCTCCTAATCCGTTTACTTGCATAAAACTTGAACCACGAGGAGAGTTGCCAGCCAATGACAGGGGAGAGAAAGGGGTGGAGATGGGCGGGGGATGATTTTGCACTGGTGGTGCAATGTTGCTTCTAGGTATTTGCCAGAAGTGACATCACCACCCCCATCCCTCCCGAAACATCTTTTTTTTGCCATCAATGTGATCCTCCAAGGGTTCAAATATGATGCGGTTTTACCACAGAGTTTTGCCTGAGTCCTAGAGTGCTGCATTGGCTTCACACCAGCAGCATGATGTCACTTACAAGTATTTGTCAGAAATTTGTTTATTTATTAATTAAAACATTTATATGCTGCCTTTCCTCGTGGTTCAAGGCAGCTTATGTGAAATGATAGTGTGACGCTGATTTTTTTAAAAAAAGATCCCAAAGGCCAGCAGGCAACATAGAGTGAAGCTGAGATGTGTATGTTTCCCCCTGTGCTGTAATAATGGGGAGATTTGTGTCAGGAAAATGTCACAGGGAGGAAAGGGTTCTAAAAACCCTCCCATACCAGGCCTTGATCCCAAACTCTGCCCTCCCTGTGGGTTTTCAGCCTTAAAAAAGGCTCTGATTTGCTTCCTGGTATCCTGGCCTCCCTGTGGGTTTTCTGACCTGTGGGTTTTCAGCCTTTAAAAAGGTTGTGATCTGCTTCCTGCTATCCTGTTCTTGTCCCTTAGCAGCTGAGTTATGAGCTGGAGAGCCAGCGTGGTGTAGTGGTTAAGAGTGCTGGATGCAGATCTGAGCAATGCAGGTTTGAAACCCCACTCTGTCATGGAAGCTCGCTGGGTGACCCTGGGCCAGTCACACTTTCTCAGCCTAACCTACCTCCCAGGGTTGTTGTGAGGATAAAATGGAAGAGAGGAGAACAATGTAAGCCCCTTTGGGTCCCCAGTGGGGAGAAATGTGGGATATAAATCAAGTAAACAAATAAAAAAACAATAATGCTGTTCTGAAACTACACACTTTTAGAATACAAGAAAAGAATCAAATTCTGAGATGATCTTCTTTTTAAAACAAACAACCTTTCCCCATACAGAAAGCAAGATGTTGAAGGGGAACCCTTCTAGCCTAGCTTCCTTCTTCTGATGCGAGCTCTGTACTTGGCAGGTAGTGTTTTCATGGGAAGCAGTCAACCAAGGCCTTTCTCCCACCTGCAGTCTGACATGTTACATTTCAGGAACACCTCATCCATGTGAAGCTGGCCTTCAGTACTGTTGCCAAAACACACAGAACGGCCTATTACTCTGTGTTTCTTCATCTATAAAATGGGCTTAATCATATTTAATTATGCACCACTCTGAGCCGTCATGGGAGTTAATTGGATAATGTTTGCAGAGCACTGTGCTAATAACAGACACCGTCTAAATGTTAAGCGTTATTATCTCAGAAGGTCACCGCAAACAGAGGCGCAAATGACCTATTAAACAAGCCCAAATGAACCATGTCGTGGTCAAACAAGATGCCAAGACCAAACTTTTAGGCTGGGGCGCTGCAGAGATTTATATACTTCTTGCATAATGGCAATGGGTTTTTTCCTGGCTTAAAGTTTCCCTGACAAAAGACTGTGATAGTTTCCGGTATCTACATTTGAGACCCTTTTGAATGAGTGTCTCTTGATGTCTGACAAAGGGGAGAATTCAATCTGGAGGTGCTATAGAGTCTCTTAGAGTTAAGTGTGACAGAACTAAGGTGCAGAACTATCATTTTTTTTAAAGCACTCAAAGTAGTCACTGGGGGGTTAAAACTGGGGGGCTTAAAACTAAACTGTTTTCATAACTATAAATCCCTCAGAAAGAGGATATTTCTTCATACTCAAAAGTAAGTCCCAGGTTATTCAATAGGGCTTATTCCTAGGAAAGTGTCTTTAGGACTGCAGCTAGGGTTACCAGCTCTGAGATGATGAAGAAGAGGAAGAAGAGTTTGGATTTTTACCCCGCCCTTCACTACCCAAAGGAGTCTCAGAGTGGCTTACAAGCTCCTTTCCCTTCCCCTCCCCGCAACAGATACCCTGTGAGGTAGATGGGGCTGAGAGAGCTCTTTCGAGGACTGCCCATGAGAGAACAGCTCTGAGAAAACTTGTGACTGGCCCAGGATCACCCAACTGGCTGCATGCGGAGGAGTGGGGAATCAAACTTGATTCTCCCAGATTAGAGTCCATGATCCTAACCACTACATCAAACTGGTTCTCAGTTTGGGAAATGGCTCTCAGGATGGAAAATACCTGGAGATTTTGGGGATGAAGCCTGGGTAGGGGGAGGGGAGGAGTGGGTATAATGCCATAGAGTCCACCCTCTAAAGCAGCCATTTTCTCCAGGAAAACTTGCTTGTCTGGAGATCAGTTGGAATAGTGAAAGATCTCCAGATTCCACCTGGAGGTTGACAACCCTAATTGTAGCCAACATATGTGTAAACCTGTATGGTTCTTTCTGGGAATAAGTACCAGTTCTAGATGTGGTGATTTCACTGGAGAAACGGGGGAAAGTGCTAAATGTTTGCTTCTGCCATACAATGGTCCTGATCCAGGCTGGTCCCCTAGCAGCTGCTTTTAGCATTTACCAGTTTCCTGCAGTCTGATTTCCTAGTTGGCCATTCAACTCTTCTTCTGGGTCATTTTCTTTCTTCCTTTTTAGCGGCTGTCCATCTTTCCATTGATCCATGAGGCAGAAATAGACTTACCCTCCTTTGACAGAATTTGGACAAAGAAACTCCTCCTGAAGGAGAGCCAATGGGTTTGTTTACTGACCTGTCTGGGGGTGAACCAGGCAACTGTATGGACCAAACTATATGTAATACCGGACATCCATGACTGGAACTCCAGATGTGTTATTTGTCCTGTAAAGCAGCTGGAGGGCATCTGATATGGATCAAGGCTATAGTGAAAATGCCTTCCCAGAACTGAATTATCTCCAGTGGAGAAAAAGACAGGCATCATTGGGTTGCCTGTCTTCCCCCCCCCCGTCAAGACTTAAAGCATTGGGGGAGGGAGCATTTCAGCTGGTAAAATGGTGTGGAGGGAAGTGTTAAATCCCCCTTTCCCTAGCACTGTGCTGTGTTCCACCTATCTTCCCCTCCCTCCAGCACTTGCTTTTTTAGGGGCATGTAGCATTCACCTATGTATTCATTTCCTTCAAACCCACCTCAAAATTAAGCTTTTTTTTCCATGAAGCATTTGGCACAGCTCCTCTTCCCTGCCGAATCTAAACTGAATGAAACTGGAACAAATGTACATTCTCCCTTCAATTCTCTCCACTTCTTTCTCCCCTGCCTGCCTCTGTTATCTCCCTTGTGCCAAACTTTAGATTAAAAATTCTTCTGGAGAGGGATCTGTCATCTTGCGCTGTGCTCTGCCCTTTGATGGTGGTATATAAATAAATAATAATCTTAACACATTTATCTGATTTTGTGTCTGTTGTTTTTAATTATGTCTTATTTGTTTTTTTAAACAACACCACTATTTTTCATATATTGATTTAATAGAGTTTAATGATCCCAACTGTACAATGTAAGATTTATTTGCCATCTCCGTATCTTGCCTTGCAGATCAGAAACTCTTGCGACATGTTCCTCCTTGGACTACTGTCCCTGTTCGTTTTGCAAAGTGAGGCCTTCAGCACTAGTTTTCCTGATGAAACCATTGCCGAATTTTCAGTGAACATTTACAATCAGCTGAGAGCCACAGGGGAAGATGAAAACATTATATTCTCCCCACTGGGAATTGCAATTGCCATGGGAATGGTGGAACTTGGAGCCCATGGTTCCACCTTGAAAGAAATCCGACACGCCATGGGATATGATGGCTTGAAAAACGGTAATGTGTGTTTAAATCAATCTGCACTTCTTTGATAACATTACTGAGATCCAAGATAGCCGGTTCCTATGCGTCTTTGTTTGGAAGTGAGTCCCACTGGGATTAATGAGACTCATTCCCAAACAGCTGTGTGCAGGACTGCATCTTCAGCCTACCAAGGATATATGAAAATGTCAACAAAAAAAGGAAGGTCGCTTAAACGCTAACAGATTGGGCACATAAAATTTTGTCAACCCACTTAATCAGCTGCTTGCAGTGAGTACTTGGCAGATAGATATACGCTGGCATAGAGAGAAAAATGTAGACAGTGAAAAGGAAGATGTGTTGCAGGAAGTGGTGGTGGCTACGAGTATAGACAGCTTCGGGGGGGGAGTGTTGGATAAACGTATAGAGCAGAGGTCCATCAGTGGCTATTAGCCACAAGGTATAGATGGAACACTGTGTCTGGAGCAGTGATGCTCTGTATTCTTGGTGCTCGGGGGGGCAACAGGTGGAGGGCTTCTGGAGTTCTGGCCCTGCTGGTGGACCTCCTGATGGCACCTGGGTTTAAGCTACTGTGTGACTCAGAGTGTTGGACTGGACGGGCCATTGGCCTGGTCCAACATGGCTTCTCTTATGTTCTTAAGTGATTACACAAAAGTAATGGATGATCACACAATCTTTCTCACCTACTGCTTCCCACTAACATTGCAGTCCTGAGCAGAGTTACACCTAGCTAAACCCATTCATTTCAATGAGCTTAGAACTGTGTAATTTTGCTTAGGATGGCACTGTAAGTCTGTTCAATGCCATTACTATGATTAAGGCTTAAGCAGAAATTAAACTGAGCAGTTCATGCAGGATTCTCCCTCTGGTGCTGTTGTTGAATAATGATGATTCAGGTCAGCTGCTAAGCTGGTAGTATACCTCTAAATACCAGTGCTAAGAGACAGCATCAGGGCAAGGCCTTAGCCTCTGTGTCCTGTTGTTGGCCCTCCAGAATAACTGGTTGGCCATTGTGTGAGACAGGATGCTAGACTAGGTGGACCACTGGTCTGATCCAGCAAGGCTGTTTCTTATGTTCTTAAGCATTCTGGGAGATTAACTTATTCTCCCACTGGTTTCTGGGCATCGTTGTCATATGAATGTTTCCTCTAAGCTGTGGAGTCTTGTGAGCAAAAATTGTACTTTGTGAACTACTGGCATTAAAGTTGTGAGCAAGCGATTTGGCTACTGCATCAATTAGTTTGCTCCGGAGCCATCCTTCTTGAACTAAGACAAAAATGTGTGAGCCAGCAGCTAAAAACTGTGAGCTAGCTCACACTAACTCGGCTTAGAGGGAACACTCAAATGTTGGATGATGTACAGGTAAATGTGTCCTTGAAGATATCATATTTATTCAACAAAGGAACATCAAAGAGTTGTGCACTAAATAGCTGAATTAAATGTACTGAGGAATTTACTATTATCCATTTAGATCTCAGATGTGATGATGGTTTCCTCTTACTTTTGTAGCTGTAAAATTAGCTTAGCGAGACTAAGAAGATTGTAATATCATCCGTTTTTACTGTTGTAGATAGTGTGGTTCTGCTGCATACATTTGAAATTTGCAAATAATGTTGCGGTATATACATCTTGCATTTCACTTTTACAATCCCATTTCTTAGCATTTGTTTTTCTCTGTTCCGTCCTGCATCTGTTGAAGAGTCAGTCCACAGTGTCTTATACTATAATATATCTAGATTTTCCTTCAGCAGAGTGGGACTTCCTCAACTCCCCTTCCCACTGCTGCTGAAAATGCCCCCGCCCCAAAAGCTTCTCCTAGGTGAACGGGGAATCCCAGGAACAGCATGAGTAGAAAGGCAGAGGTCCAGGGGCATTCACAAAAATCATCTGACCTTCTGTCAGCAAAAATTCTACACAGGATCTAAGCCAGTGTTTTCTGTGACTGATAGCTTCCCCTTTGGAATGTTTGACCTTGAAACTGTCAAGTGTTCTTCTTTATGGACTGCTAGTAAATTAGGAGCATTCTAGACAGACAGAGCTGATGACCTATTTTTAAGCTAAATTTTTATAGGGTGGTAAGATCTCATACGCTTGAAGGGAATGGTCTTCTGAAGAGAAAATGGGCCATTCCAAATTTTTAACATTCATTTTAATGCATCTTTAATGAAAGCCTTTATGAATTAAGAGAAAATGAATGCCTTCAGAATAGTGGGGCCATTTTGGAAAGCACCCTCAATGCATTCAGGCAAACCTGCTTTTCCTCTCCTGAATGGAGCTCTGGCAAACAGGATGTTTTTGTCAAGCGTTCAGCAGCAAGGAACTGTCCATGGTGCTGAGTTGCCAGGCGTCCACAAACACACACCATCTGTAGAGGAATTTTCTACTTTTTGAACAAAAAAAATCCTATTTTTATTTATTACTGCTGAGATTATGATTTGGAGAATAAAGGCAAATGTGGTTACTCTCATAAGATCACAAGAACAGCTGTGCTGGATCAGACTAATGGCCCATCCCGTTCTACACAGTACCCAACTTAGATGCCTTCAGGAGACCTGTGAACAGGGCATAGAGGCCAGAGCTTCCCCTGATGTTTCCCCCCAGTAATGGTATTCAGAGGGTTTCTGCCTCTGAACATGGAAGTTTTCTTCAGTCTTCATGACTAATAGCCATCAATGGAACTGTCCTCCATGAACTTGTCTAATCCGCTTTTAAAGCCAACTAAACGAATGGCCATCAGCACAGTCCATGTCAATGAAATGCACACGTAATTCTTTGCTCTTTGAATAAAGAAGTATTTCCTTTTGTCTGTCCTGAATCTATCGCCCATCAACCTCATTGGGTGCCCTTGAATTCTAGCATTATGAGATAAGATGAAAAAGTTCTCATTCTCTACTTTCTCCACCCAGTTCATAATTTTAAAAATGCACACAATGGAACTCTGTGGTAGTTGCCACAGAGCCACTGTGCTGTAACAGTTAAACCATCAGACTGTTGAGTGACCTTGGATCAAATCCCTACTCAGACACGAAGCCCTCTGGGTGACCTTTGACCAGAGATATACGTTGAATCTATTTTATAGCGCTGTAATATAAAATGAGGATGAGAGTCCAATGTATGCCTCTGCAATCTTTTTGGAGGAATTGCAAGATAAAAATAAATAGTTTTGAGACTCAGTCTAGGCATTCAGACTCAGTTCCCTGAGGGCCTGGGTCAAATCTCAGAGTCATGTCTTTGGAAGTTGGCCAGAAGGGGTTCTCTGTGCCTGGATCGCTTCCAAAAGCTGAGAAGAACATACTCTTGAGCTCTGAGACTTGGTCCAGGAACTTGGAGAATATACTGTAAGTATCTGGATTGGAAGTCCCCTCCCCAGCAGTGTCTGCTGTCTTCTCCAATGGGAAGTGCAGGAGTCCAGTAGCACCTTAAAAACTAACAAAAATGGGGGCAAAGTAGGAGCTTTCATGCTACTTGAGCAGTGACTCACAAAAGCTCCTGCCCTGCCACAGATTTTGTTAGTTTTTAAGGTGCTCCCAGACTCTTGCTCTTTTCTGCTGCTACAGGCAGACTAACATGGCTACCCATCTTGATCTTTCTCTGATGGGGGGAATGGGTAAAAATAAGGAGGGGGAGGCAAGGGGTGGGCTGTTCCCTCTCCACCACTGGGGTTCTGATCTGTCAAAGTTTCTGAATTTCAGTGGAAGATCTTCCTGTTGAAGCCTGGGGCACAGCAAGGGATCAGCCCTTAAATGGGATAGAATGGTGGAAATCTTCTCATTCCTGCATGCAACTCCCCAATTTGAACAAATTCTCAGGCTAGGCACCACCCCCACCCATGAGCCAAGAAGTTCTAATTGAATTTGTTGTCTACCCATTTCAGGCCTAAGCTTTCTCACACTGCTGATTGAACCTCTGAAGCATTTGGCAAATGTTGGCAGAACAGTATGAAGCTAGAAGAACTAAAAATAAGCATCCTTATTTTAGAGGCATTGTGACAGGCCGACGGCATTTATGAGATGTAATAACATTTACAACAAGCTGAGATTTATTTGTTTTTCCGTGCAAGTGGCATGCACTAATCCTATGTAAACATCATTAGTACATCTTTTTTGTGTGGGGAAATCTTTGAAGGAGCTCAATGGAAATCTTTAGAATAATAGACCAAATTTTAAGCAGCTGGTATAGCAGTGTAAATATTTAGCAAAAGTGGTTGGGAACCTCCCATTAAAATCAGAAACATATGCGCAGATAACGGCTGTTTATTTTTTAAAAAACAGTTGATTGTCAACTGAAGCATGCTATTTGGAAAGGCATTTCTGTATGGTAATAAATATATTCTGTGCAGCAAAAAACTTGATTTGCCCTGGTCACACATAGGGATGTTTGAACACCTGTCAGTTGGGCTCACATTCTGTTCACCACTCACAGACAGGGAGATGATTTTTTGGGGTGGACTATTTGTCTCTTTGTTGACCCGTTTGTGGCTATTCTGCAGGTTGCTTCAACTGATTCTTCCTAATACTTCAATAAAGCACAACTGGTAGTTCATACACATGCATTCACATACAGCCTGAAGGCATCTCCCCAATTTGCTATAATGCTATAACTGCCCAGTTTGCTATAACGCTGCTCTGCATGGCATGTAGTTGTTTAAATAGACAGTAACAAATAATATAAGCAAACAATGTGATTTTTTCTTAACTTACCATTCATTGTTAGTCTGTGTAGTCCTTAGCAAAGTTAAAGGCTGCTGATCCGGTTTAGATGGGCAGCATTTTTCTACTGCAGGATTTTGGGAAGCTGATGTTGCTGCTAATGCTTTCTGTATTCAGGTCTCAGACGAAGAGTCATACTATTTATAAAATATTTCATGGTGACCTTCTCTGTTGAGAGATAAAATACCAGTGTGATATTCTCCAGGGAAGACACTGGGATACTTTAAACCCTCGATATATTTACCTGCCCTGACAAACGTATTTTCTCTGATTTCAGGTGAAGAATTTTCATTCTTAAAGGACCTTTCTGACATGGCAACCACTGAGGACAGCCAGTACGTGATGAAGCTTGCCAATTCCCTTTATGTACAGAACGGATATCACATCAGTGACAAATTTCTGCAGCTGATGAAAAAGTATTTTAAAGCTGAAGTAGAAAATGTAGACTTCAGTCAAAACCTGGCTGTAGCCAGCCAAATCAATAGATGGGTGGAGAACCATACAAACAGTATGTTCCTGAATTTTAAAATTCCTCTTTTCAGTGAATGGTTGTCATTTTATGTCTGTATAATTGCCATTCTAGGTCGCTTGGGAAAGGGAAGGTTTTATTTTTAATTTCCCTTCTTTTTTTGCACTGTCAAGCCATTCAGACAGGGTTCAGAGTGTTCAAATTTCATGTACCTGACGTTTTCCTTTCCCTGCCAAATTGCTTCATTTTGCTAATTTTGAGTGACTTTATGTCAATGACATCTTCATCTAAAGACAGGGGCAAATTGGCCCTTTAGCTTACCTGGAAAGGTCCTGGTGGGCCACTGCCCTGAAGGGCTGCTAACAGCCAGGATCCAACCAAGTCTTAGCTGGACAAGCAGAGCCAGAATTTCCTCCATTGTGCAGGGGGTTGGACTAGGTGACCCTGAAGATCCCTTCCAACTCTATGATTCTGTGATTCTTCTTGCCTTGGACCCATCTGGTAGTGACGGATGACCAGTTTAGGCTCTCGTGTCACCACCTCCTGCACTGTCCTTGGACAGGTCTAAGCGCGTGAGATATACTGCTCTCCTCCAATGAGTCACTGAGCTTGGACTCAACCAGTGACAGCAACAATGAGCCCAGGCTCTTGGGCTGCCTCCCTCCATTCTTCTCCTGAGGACCAGACCCAAGACAAGCAACCCCTGCAGTGTTGCCAGTGCCCCAGTCCTGGCCTGTCCCTGATCATGAACATTTGTGGTGGCATGTTTTATAGAAATGCTGGTGTGAACTTCTGTGCTACAGCACTGCAGTTTGAAACCACTGCCCTGACGCTGTGACCGATGCACCCTGTTTTAAGTCTGCGTCTCTTTGAACGGCAAATCAGAGAACCATTCTGCTGATGAGCATCTTCGATTCTTCGCATTTAGTTCGTTTTCAGTGTTCAGAGCACTTCACTTTTGGTGCTGTTTTATTTTATTTGGTTTCATTGAAATGTTTTGATTAGGCCTTGTAAGCTGCCTTGAGCAGAGGGAAGGTGTGATACAAATATTTTCATAAATAAATTTAGCTTATCCCAGTAATTTTTGCAACAGCCCTGTAACATAGGCCAGGATTATTGTACCTGTATTGCGGAGGAGGGAGCTGAGGCTGTGAGAGAGCAGCTTATCTAAGGCCACCTAAGAATTTCTGGCAGAGGTGAGATTTGAACCAGCGATATCCTAGGTCACACACAGCTCTTGACCATTCTGTTGCACCAGATAAATAAATAATAATTATTATTATCATATGGCAGTGAGAGATAATATAGCCAGGAGAGATGAAGATTGTCTGGCAGCCTAAAAACTCCACCTCTTTTTGTGGTGAACTAGGTTTGTTTTTGGGCTGAGAGAACTGGTGACTGACCCAAGGTCACCCAGCTGGCTTCATGTGAAGGAGTGAGGAATCAAACCCAGTTCTGTAGATTAGAGTCCACCGCTCTTAACCACTACACCAAACTGGCTCTCGACCAGATAATAACTACTGGCTGACCTATTTTTTTTGTTTTTTTAAAGAGAGAACTTAATTGTGGAACTCCATGCTGCACTGGAGCCTGTGCACGTATGCAGCAGAATTAGTGTATCAGGGAGATAAACTGTCTCCATTAAGATCATACCCTAATTCCCATTGAAACATGCAGGATGTGAGCACACACCTGGTACTTGCCCCACTGATTTCTGTAGGATATTGGCCTGTTTCACTGTCTTTGGATGGCCGTGATCCGTATCTCATGGGAGGGAGCTATCCAGCTTCAATAACCTCTGCATTGGCTCGTAATACCACGCAGATTTGTTCAAATTTAAAAAATGTGTTTAAACGAGTCAAGCCACATTTCTAAATTGGTTGACAGTCTTGAAGACAATCCTGTCTACAGACACACGATATCAGAAATATATTCCTCCCCTCCGAGGGTCGCCAGATCCAGGCTGGGAAATACCTGGAGATTTTGGGGGGTGAAGCCTGAGGAGGGTGGGTCTGGGGAAGAAGAGGGACTTCAGTGCCGTAGAGTCCATCTTCCCGTGTGGCCATTTTCTCCAGGTGAACTGATCTCTACTGCCTGGGGAGGATCAGTCGTAGTCCCAGGAGATCTCCTGTCACCACCTGGAGGGTCTCAACCCTATCCCCCAAAATGTTTATGACAGCTCCATTGATGTCGTTGACTTGTAGGCAAGGTTTTCATCTAACTCGGCGCTTGCAATTGTCTCCTCTTCCTTTGAAAACGAACGCTTCTGTTCATAATCTCCTTGCCACTGAATCATAATCAAGGCCGGCAGATGTGGTCTGAAAGACAATCACAGAAATTTCCAACACAGAAAAAGAAGCGGGGTTTTTTTAAAGTGAGAAACCAGCACTCATCATCTCCTGGTGCCAAGGCCCTCGACTCTGCTCAAAGGGGCCTCTCTCTCGACATAATGAAATTTAGATGCTGTCATCCCTGGGACTCCAGTAGCTGCTTAATGTTTTGCGACAATTGCATAAATCCCATTAACTCCTTAGTAGATCTGCGTTTGTGCATCAGAAGGCATTTCCCATGCACTCTTTCCGTCTCCCACCTCCCCCCAGTTTGTGTATATGTGTTAAAAGAAAGAAAAGAGAACACTTGAGGATGGAGCATTATAAACAGTCAATAAAACAATTGTAGCCTGTGGCTCTTTTTTCCTTCTGTCCGCAGCTCCCTGAAGAGAGCCAGTTTGGTGTAGTGGTTCAGTGCGCGGACTCTTATCTGGGAGAACCGGGTTTGATTCCCCACTCCTCCACTTGCACCTGCTGATGTGACCTTGGGTCAGTCACAAGCTCTGGCACAGCTGTTCTCTCAAGGACAGTTTCTGTCAGAAGTTCTCTCAGCCCCACCTACCTCACAGGGTGTCTGTTGTGGGGAGGGGAAGGGAAAGGAGTTTGTAAGCCGCTCTAAGACGCCTTTGGGCAGTGAAGGGCAGGGTATAAATCCAAACTCCTCCTCTTCTTCTTCTTCTTCTTCTTTGTGGCTCCTGGGGGGAGTCCCTCAGGAGCTGAATGGGATGCGGCGATGGGGAGGGTGCGCGTACAGTACTTTGGATCTGGACCAATTCTCCCTCTAAGCTGTGGAGCCTTGTGAGCAAAAATTCTACTTTGTGAGCTCCTGGCATTAAAGTTGTGAGCGAACGATTTGGCTACTGCATCAATCAGTTTGCTCTGGAGCCATCCCTCCTGAGCGAAGACAAAAATGTGCGAGCCAGAGGCTAAAAAACTGAGCTAGCTCACACTGACTCAGCTTAGAGAGAACACGGATCAGGACCTCTGTTTTGTTGGGATGCCAGAAGTTTGTTTTGTGCCCAATAAAATGTCGGGACCCATCTGTAACAGACCGTGAAATCTGGTGCCTTCACTCGATCCATCACTGTCTGAGCAGAATTCCAAGCTCAAAATTGTTCTGCTGAAAGCAAGCCATTCCCAGTTGGCAGCGCCAGGTAGTAGACAATGCGGTTTGGAGTGGAGTGATTTATTTGGAAATGTGGGCACAGCAGCTGCTGTGCTTGGCTAACAAGCCTCTCATGACTTGAACAGATGTAAGATGTCTCTTTCCTTCCTTGAGCAAATGTCGGCGGGCCTGATGCTGAAATGTTGACACCATTTACTGCTCACATTCACCCTTGTACTCTGCAGGATATTACTGGGGTAAGACTGACTAATAAGGTGAGGCTATCAGGAAAGATCTGTGAGTTTTGTGTCTAATTATGCTATCTTTTGAAAAAAGGTGAGACTGCCAATAGAATAGAGCAGTGACCCTAGGCAGAGTTGTACCCTTCTAGGTCCATTGAAGTCCATGTGTTTGGAAGGACATAACTCCACCTTGGATTGCACCACAAACCATTTCTGGTGTTGTCTTTGATATCAGAGTTGTTATATTTTGTGTTAGAGGTGTCCTTGTGCAGGGAAGCTTGAATTGGTGTTGCAGTCACCTGCATTTGTGTTTTTAATAGATGGAGAGGTAGCCCGCATTCAGACATTTTGGACAAACCATAATTTAACCCTGGTTTAGAATCACAGTACTTGGGGAAATAAAATTTGAGTCCAGTCATTTCCTAGTAAAGGTAAAGGTTCCCTTGCTCGAAAGCCAGTCGAATCCAACTCTAGGGTTGCGGTGCTCATCTCCGTTTCAAAGCCGAAGAGCCAGTGCTGTCCGAAGACGTTTCCGTGGTCATGTGGCCGGCATGACTAAACACCAAGGTGCACGGAACGCTGTTACCTTCCCACCGAAGTGGTACTTATTTATCTACTTGCAATTTCTTGCTTTCGAACTGCTAGGTTGGCAGGAGCTGGAACTAGAGACGGGAGCTCACTCCGTCTTGCGGCACCTGGGTCTCGAACTGCTGAACTACTGACCTTCCACAGCCTGCAGTTCAGTGTCTTAACCACTTGAGCCACCGCAGCTCCAGTCGTTTCCTAAGTACCAATAAAACTTTCCAGGGTGCAAGCTTTCATGACTCAGAGCTCACTTCCTCAGATACTTCCTCAGGTACTTAGGAAAGAAACTCCAGTTTGTCGATATGCCCACATTTGGATACCATGACGAAATGGAGTCAGATTGAATACTTCCAAAAGCAGGGAAGTCCTCAGTTGTGCTCCATGAGTGAAGAATAGAGGTGTGGGGAAGAACAGCGTGGTTGATAGTTCACATCCCTGCTTTCGAGCGCTCAGTGAACAAAAATGTATTTATCTCAGTAAACCTTAGAAGGCCCCAATCTGGATGGCCCAAGCTAGCCCAGTCTCATCAGATCTTCAAACCTAAGAAGGTTTGGCTTGGTTAGTACTTGGCTTTGGTTAGTACTTGGATAGGAGACCACCAGGGAAATCCAGGGTTGCTATACAGAGGCAGGCAATGGGGCAAACCCCTTCTGTTCATCTCTTGTCTTGAAAGCCGGGGGCCCCAACTCACTCCGGGGCCTGTTTGTGGCACTGTGGGGAGGGGGAAGAGAGAGGGCGGGCTGGCCGGAGGGGGAGAGCCAGCAGCAAGCGTGGGAAACTGGGGCCCGCCTGACCCAACGCTGGGCCTATCAACAGGGTCCTGGGTGTCCAAGTGGGTGGGGGCTCCCAACCAATATTTAGGGCACTGCGCCACCCCCTCTTGCCTTCTTCAGCATTGGACAGCTTGGGGTCACTGTAAGTCAGCTGTGACTTGATGGCACTTTCTACCACCAAACCCAAGAATAGCCCTGTAAAGGTAGGTTGGTATTATTATCCCCGTAAAGGGATGTGCTGGGAGAGTGGAGGCAAGATGTGAGCTGGGGATTTCCTGTCTCACAGCTCAGTCTCCTGGCCACTGTGTTGGGCTAGGCAAAGACAGATCTCAGCTGGTAGGTTCCCAGGTATCGTGCCTGCCTAGCATCAGCTACCCTTGTACCAGGTTCTACTGCCAATTGTGCAGGCAATATCCTGGATGCCAGGCAATGCCCACTCTTCATTGGTCCCTGTGCCAGCTGAGACCAGCTCGAAAGGGCTTACAGTGGAGTCCTCACAATGTCAAGGCAGGACAGCAGGAAAAAAGACACTGAGCTCGTTCTGCCTCTTGGAATCTTCTTCCAGAGGAAGGATCGAAAGCAATGTTCCTTCTCAGGTTCCTTAGACAAGGTAACTTTCCCCTTTCAATGGGCCTTTGAGACAAAGTTCTGATTTTGTCTGCCAAAATGATATCGGGCATTGTTGGAAATGACATTTTGATTGCTTTTATGGCTTTACTTTATGTTCTGATGCTTCTGTAAATGGCCTTGAGCGCAGGATAAAGTAGTATGAAATATTTACAATCAATAAAAAGAGGTATCTACTCTTCCAGAACATGATAAGCATTTCCGTTTGTGCAGAATGCTGCCCAAGAAGCAAGCACATGAATCCATGGGGGAGGGGGTGAACGCTCAGCAGAGATCACTACCCAGTGGCCCATTCCCAGGGCTGCCATCAGCATACCTTGAGGTGGGGCATCTGCCAAGGCCCAGGGCTTCTGACAGGGCCCACTGCCTTTGTCCCCACACACCTCCTCTGCCACCCGCAGGCATGCCGTTCTCTCACCCACTTGCTTTCAAGGGCTCCACCTTCTGTGCAGTTAGCTACCTGGGCTGCCCATCACAGCTACGGAAGAGTATATGGATGGTGACAGACACAGCAGTGGCACTCCAAGCTGCACACACCTGGTGCCACTGAAGAAGGGGCATGCAGGTAGCTGGGGGAAGGGTCATGATGAGCAGGCCATGGAAGGATGCACATGGGTGGGGCAGGAAGGGAAGTATGAGCGGGGAGTCCTAATGGTAAGGATAGCAGGAGAGGAGTGCCCTGAGCACTCTGTCCAGGGCCAATCAGAACCTAGAACTGGCCCTGCCATTCCCATAGACCTCAGTTGTTGTACACAACTGCTAGCCCCTGATTGTTTGCTTGCTTATTTATTTCTTAATCACATTCGTCCCCCACCCTCCCCGCAATGCAGGCTCAGGGTGGCTGACAAATCAGTGCATAAATACAGTTAAAACAACATAAAATCACACAGTGAAAACAACATAAAATCATAAAAGAACAATTCCATTATTAAAACAGTCTCATAAAGTGCTGAAGATAGTTATTCAAGGTGGCTTATTTCGGTGTACCTTCTAAGAATCAATCTGCTCGAGCTCTTCCTTCCCCCACACATGACTTTCGTAGGCCAACATCCCAAGTTGTATCCAGCAAGATGCATGCCGTCTTGTTTGTGGGCTTAGGGAGCCCTCCGGCAGAACTCCCAGCAGTGGAGGAGAGGAAGGGGAATGGGGGGGGAGGAAATCAAGTGGAGAGCGGTAGCTCTGTGGTAGGTCGTCCTCTCCTATGTTCGGCTGCTATCTGAGATGAGGACAGAGTCCTTTTACAGGTATCCACCTTGTGAGCAAGCCAAAGGGACCAGGGAGTGGTCATGGCTGGGAAGTTGTTGAGAAAGCAGGATGCAGACCAAGATGGAGATGCTGTCATTAGTCAAAGACGGAATCATTTATCTAGGTGGAGGAGTGTTAGGACATAAGTAATCCCCTTGCCAGTACAGGCTGGAGTCAAAGTGGCCCATGGGTTGCCCCTCTTCCACTCACTTGGGTATAGGAGACAGGAGTCACTTCAGCAGTACCCCTCAATGGCTGTAGTCAGAGATGGAGCACACTTTCTCCGTGCCCCTACCATCTGCCTAATGGCCTATTCCTTTCCCCCCTCCTCCCTAGCCATTCTGCTTCAAGGAGTCTGATCTACTTCTGTCTAGCAGGCAAAGGTCACAGGGCCTGAGCAGCCCCAAAAGATTTGGCCCCACCATCAGTGCAAAGTATGCATGTCCTTGGGGCATTCATGACTGCCATCAATCCAGTAAGTTCTGGGTACGAGTCAACACCATCCGCCTCTTGGGTGTGTACCACCAATTACAGCACAGATAATCGAAAAGCAGCACAAATAATTGAAAGACACCTCCCTTCAAATTGCAGATGTTATGAGGGACTGCAGAGGGAACCTCCACGCTCAGAGACAGTCAACTTTTGAATCGCGGTGCCAGGAGGCAACATCAGGGAAAGGCCCCGTTTCTCTATGCCCTGTTTCTTGGCCCTCCAGAAGAACTGGTTGGCCACGGTGTGAGACAGGACGCTGGGTTAGATGGTCACTGGTCTGATCCAGTAGGGCTCCTCTTATGTTCTTATGAGCTTTTCAAGCAGAGGGAAGGTAGCCTGTGGAATCTGCAAAGCTGGTGGCATTATGGTGTTTCCTGTGTTTTTTTTTCCTACCTGTGAAGAAGCCATAGCAGTGTCACTCAGAAATGTAAAATGACTGCTAAGTTTCTAACTAGAAAGGTTTTTTTCTTAATAAAATTGGCGAGAAAGGCGTTGGCTCATTTGCATCCTGCTTGACTCTGCGCCCTTCGAGATGAGGTCTACCAACTTAGTTTCAGAGGGAGAGGTTTTAAACAGTAATTACTGCTTTCGTTGATTAATCTACAAATTGCATTGGTTAGATATTTCTTTTCCATGGTGCTGTTTAATGTTGATGCTTCACAACGGTAGATTAATTGTACAGGCTTATCCGCTCACACTGAAGCTTTTAGATTTTTACCCCCAAAGACTTGACAGTTTAATTTGAGGATCCAAAAAGATATTTTGAATTGGAAATTGCATATTACTTCTGTTTGTTTTGTTGTCTTGCCTTCTAAAGACTGGGTAGGCTTTGATTTTGGTGTTCAATTAGACATGCTGAAGGATGCGCTCCTTCTCTCCCCTTTTTTATCTGACAGATATGATCAAAGATTTTGTGTCAGCGAGGGATTTCAGCGCTCTGACGCACTTAGCCCTCCTGAATGCCGTCTATTTTAAAGGAAACTGGAAATCTCAGTTCCGGCCAGAAAACACGAGGACATTCTCGTTCACAAAAGATGATGAGAGTGAAGTGCAGATCCCAATGATGTATCAGCAAGGAGAATTTTATTATGGTAAGCGAGAGATCCCAAATTATCTTTTAAGGTGCCCGTCTTCAGACTGGAATTCACACACCACACTGTTGGAACGCACTTTCAAACCACATTCCCAGTTTGGTGTAGTGGTTAGGAGCACGAACTCTAATCTGGGAGAACCAGGTTTTTGATTCCCCGCTCCTCCACATGCAGCTGCTGGTGTGACCTTGGGTCAGTTGCAAGCTCTTTCAGAGCTGTTCTCTCAAGAGCAGTCCTTGAAAGAACTCTCTCAGCCTCACCTACCTCACAGGGTATCTGTTGTGGGGAGTGGAAGGGAAAGGAGATTGTAAGCCACTCTGAGACTCCTTCAGTCAGTGAAGGAAAGGGTAAATCCAATCTTTTCTCTTCTCCAGGCTTGCAAGCACACACACACGCACAATACTCACAAAAATAGTAAAAAAAGAAAGAAAAGGTAGCCCAACTCCTGTACACCATGAAGTGTACTAAAAATAGATATATCACAGAGACATCAAAGGGACACAGTGTGACAATACAGTGCTATTATATGCTTCTATTATATGCTTCTATTGTCTCCTCTTAAGCAATACAGAAGAACGCTCTTTTGTCAAAAAGCAGCATATCAATGAAATTTTTGAAGAAGTGGAATGCACTCCAAAAGTCCAACGAGACTGTGTTTTCCTTCTAGGGGAGTTCAGTGATGGCTCGAACGAAGCAGGGGGCATCTATCAAGTCCTGGAAATCCCCTATGAAGGGGATGAGATCAGTATGATGATTGTCCTCTCGAGGCAGGAAGTCCCACTGGTCACACTGGAGCCTCTGGTTAAAGCCCAGTTGATTGAGGAATGGGCAACCTCAGTGAAGAAACAAAAAGTGGAGGTCTATCTACCAAGGTGAGGCTGCTTGTTTTGGTTCTTACCAGAGAAAGTGCAGTACAGTGAATGGCTTGTTGGGTTGTGTGTGGGTGAGAGAAAGGGGTAGTCAGAGGAACACAGAGATTGCTAATGTATCCATGGAAAACCAGGCAAAACCCAAGTTTGAGTCCAATGGCACCTTTAAGACCAACAAACTTTAATTCTGGGTATCTGCATGCACACCTCTTCAGATATATCGAAACAGGTTTCCTCAAGCCTTGCATATAGGTGGTGGGGTTAGCTGCCAGGAAGGGCAAGTTAGACTCAAGATGCATACGTAACTGGGCAATAAGTGGATTAAAGCAGTTAGGAAGACCTGTGAATGGCAGCAATCGCTTTAATCCAGTCTCAGCTATACTTATCGCCCAGTTGCTTATGCATCTTGACTCTAACTTGCCCTTCCTGGCAACCCCACACACAAACACCTATATACAAGGCTTGAGGATACCAGTTTCAATATATCTGAAAAAGTGTGCCTGCACACAAAAGCTGATACCCAGAATTAAACTTTGTTGGTCTGAAAGGCGCCACTGGACTCGAACTTTGCTCTCTTGCTTCAGACCAACACGGCTACCCACCTGGATCAGGCAAAACCATGTTAGTATATGAAGAGTATTTGACGTGGCTAAAGGAGTTTTTGGAAGATCAGATCAACCTGGACTTCTTTTTATGCTGGCTCCAACATTTTGTGTTTTCTTAAGGATGGAAAATGTTAATCTCTATGTGTATAATGCATCAGTTGTTGTTGTTGTTGTTGTTGTTGTTGTTGTTGTTATTATTGTTGTTGTTGTTATTATTATTATTATTATTATTATTATTATTATTATTATTATTATTTTGCTTCACTAGACAGAGAGCGAGAGAGAGTGCGTATTTGTCAGTCAGCCAGACAAAGGGCAATTTCTACCCAACATTTGTCAAATGAGTACAATATTTTACTTCCGCAGTCAGCCATTTCTATTTAAATAAGTCTCGTAAAATATTCCAAGAATTAGCTGCCATGTTTTATTTAGGGTCTTATTAGCATGTTCTTGTTTTCTAATTGATAGGATCTTGGGAAAGCTCGTGTCTGTGCAGAAACAAAGGCCCCTATGATAAGAGGGAATCCCGATCAGTTTGCCCTGTTTGATACTTTACCCCTGTAGAAGAAAAATCCACTTCTTTTGCGACCTTGAGTCGATATGAAGAGCACTGCAGATACTCCATGCTCCTAAGTTTATTTCAGTCAATTCAGTGAGGTTGGGGAATTTTAAGTTTAAGGGCCCAGCTGGAAGAGCTAGTTCTGTTCTGGACTTTGTGTTTGTGTGTCAAGTGCTGTCAAGTCCCAGCCAATTTGTGGCAATCCCACGGGGTTTTCAAGGCAAGAAGCGGGCAAAGGTGGTTTCCCACTGCCTTCTTCTGCACAGCAATCCTGGAATTCCTTGGCGCCCTCCCTTAGCTGAGATCTGACAAGATTAAGCCAGCCCAGGCCAGCCAGGTCAGGACTTTCCATGAATGGAAACTTTGTTTAAAGGGAAACCAGCGCAGTTATATGAGCAGTTGTTTCATGCAGTGCAATGCTCTGTGCTGGACAAGAAGAAGATTTTGCGTCTGTTTAGCGCTATTCAGCTCCACCTTCCCACACTGAATCTCTTGTCTACATCAGGCATCCCCAATCTTGATGAACGTGTGGGAACTTCTGCAGTTTGGAAAACTGGTAGCGGGTGCCACCACAACATTTCTGTATGTACAGCTACAAAATGGCTGCCATGGGGGGGGGGGGCTAATCAGAAAATGTTGGGAGGTGCTAAGCCACGTGTCTTTCTATGATTGAGGTTGCTGTGTCCAAGTGGGTGCTCCAGGTAAACACAAAGGAGATGCGTCAGACTCCCATGAGCTAGAGGAAAGTCACAACTGGCTCTTTGCTTTGGGCAAGAGAGGCTTTGGAGGAGAAGGAGTGGGTGACAGGAAACACGTTGGTGGGCACCATGGTGTCCCTGGTCTCTAAGTTGGGAATCACTGGTGTAGAACATAGTTGGGAAGTTGGCCATTGCAGGTCAATTATGTGGTGAACCGTCTCACGCACACATGAAGCTGCCTTGTACTGAATCAGACCCTCTGTCCATCAGCGTCAATATTGTGTACTCAGACTGTCAACTGCTCTCCAGGGTCTCAGGCTGAGGTCTTTCACATCACCTCCTACCTGATCCTTTTAACTGCAGGTGCCAGGGATCGAACCTGGGACCTTCTGCACGCCAAGCAGTTGCTTTACCACTGAGCCACAGCCCCTCCCACTCTCTTGTTTAGTTAAACCAGAATATTGTAGTATATGAACACAAGAACATAAGAAGAGCACTGTTGGATCAGACCAGTGGTCCATCTAGTCCAGCATCCTGTCTCACACGGTGGCCAACCAGTGCCTCTGGAGGTCCAACAACAGAACATGGAGGCCGAGGCCTTCTCCCGATGGCTTCTACTGCCACTGTTATTCAGAGGTTCACTGCCTCTGAACGTGGAGGTTCCCTTTTGGTGACCATGGCTAGTAGCCACTGATAGGCCTCTCCTCCATGAATCTCTCCAGTGTCATCAAGCGATATGTCAGCAAGTATTCAAGGACTTCTGATAAGACCTGGAGTCTGTGTTTTCACAGATTTCTTCTTAAAGTACAGTGTACTGAAGGAGCCCTACAAACATACAGTACATTTAGAGGTAGGCCTCCCTTGCTCTGCCCCTCTCCTGGGAAATTTGGCAGCTTCATGACCTAACTTATTTTGCTGGGGCATGTGGGACTGCAAGCTCTTTTTGCTGACAAAGAGTGTTGTAATTTTAGATCTCAGTAGAATGCAGAAGTTACAGTTGGGGGCCATTCTTTTTAGCTGATCTGTATAACCACAGGTGACCAATTGCGATGCATTCAGGGCAGCCACATAAAGCAGTTGTTGTGGTTCCTTCCCAGAGGAAGTAAATAGAAATAATTCTCATTCTCCTCTTTTTTAAAAAACGTGAGAGCAAATTGGGTTCTTCCAGTAAAATTAAATGGCGGGTTCTGAATAATCGAAGGAAAGACTGTCTTAGTGTATCATACTCGCTGGGACTCACCAGAGCATTTCCACAGATGGAAGGATTTCTGCTCATGGAAGGGCTGTGGCTCAGTAGGGAAGCTTCTGGTTGTATGCAGAAGGTTCCAGGTTCAATCCCCAGCATCTCCATTTAAAAGAACCAGGCAGCCAGTGAAGTGTAAGACCATTAGATGAGACCCTGGAGAGTCACTGCCAGTCTGAGTCAACAGTACTGATCTTGATGGACCAAGGGTCTGATTCAGTATAAGACAGCTTCGTGTCCTCATGTCTCTCCCCCTCCTTCCGAGACTGAAAACTGACCTCTGAAATGCTGCTCCTTGAAGTCAAGGAACTGGGGGGGGGGCTCTTGGGCTGTTGTAGGAAGGGGGAGGCAAGGAATCACTCTCCGTGGGTGGAAATCCTTCCATCCATAGGAATGCTTGGGTGGATCCAAGCCCATAATATACTTGTCAGGTCCACCTTTGTTTGATAATAGTGATGACTTTTAGTTTGGATTTAAAACCAAACAAAAGAAATAGACCAATTATTTCCCTAGTAGTAGGGTCGCCAGGTGTCACCCCCCCATCCCCGCCAGGTGACACCCCCCCATCCGCCAGGTGGTCACCTCCCCATCCCCCAATGGGGGAGGGACGGAACCCAGAAGTGATGTTGTCGCACTGCACAGTGCTCTAGGAATTTGCCTGATCCTTATGGTTTTCATCATTGAGTTTCAGGAAAACTCTGGGTCATTGTACGATGTGGTGATCTCACTTCCGCCTGTGCAGCTGGAAGTGGCGGCACAGCGTTGCTCATGGCTCTTTCACCCGGTCTCCACCCCATGAGTCTCCTGCTGGTTGCCGGCCCTGGCCTGGCAGCCCTACCCGGTGATGTGCCTCAGCACAGACTGAAGCGTGCCTTGAAATATTAAACCACCAACTTGGTGATCACTGGAGCAGGGAGGCCCGGTTGCAGCATCTGTCTTACATCTCTATAAAATATATGGGTGGTTAGATCCTGCCACTGGCGGCAGATATAGATTCCTCGACACAACCCACCTTACAGCTGACAGCTGGGGAGGAATGCCTAAAGCATCGTTGCAGCCAACAAGCACAGCTTCATCCCTGAGCCCAGGTGGAGTAAAGGTGAAATGGGACACCAGGAAGCAAAATAATTGCTTTCTTACAGTTGGAAGTAAGATAATATACCAATTATTTTGGAGAGCTGACTTTTTTTTTTTGCCATCAAGTCACAGCTGACTTATGGTGACCCCCCCCCAGGGTTTTCAAGGCAAGAAACTAACAAGAGGCCCAGTCACATGGGCCAGATAATGCAGGGGGGAGGCGTGGCTGTTCGCCCCAGAGCAAAATGAAGTGTGGTAGCCCAGTCAAACGGTCCCCCGAGTCTCCATGCTTGGGCTGTTAGCTGCCAGTCACACGGCGATGCTGAAGCAGTGGCAAAGAAGCAGTGCGGCACAATCACACAAGTGGCGATCGCAAGCCACCGCTTCCGGATCAAATGGGCAATTGCTCTCTGTTTCGCGTTCGTGCACATGCGCAGTTCAGCGTTCGTGCACATGCGCAGTTCAGCGTTCGTGCGCATCCTGTGGAGGCTTAAAAAAAAACATCCAGTTTGCGACGGGATACTAGTGCACACACGCACACACACACACACAATTTTCAGCAAAGTAAGTCTTAGTTTGTGAACTGGAAAAAGACCCCATGTCTTCATGATCAAAAGTTTTTAGAAACTTTGGACTAATTCATAGGGGGATAGATCTATTACATCCAAACCAAGAATGTCCAGTGGAACTGATCACTGTTCCTCCCTTTCGGCAACTGATATATTATCACAAACTGAGTTTGGAAGTCCCCCTTCAGTTTGAAAAGTGGTTTCCTATGGGGCAAGGGCATCAGTGGTTTTAGGAACTTGAGCCCAAAGTCCCCTTGAGCATCCAAAACTAGCTGCAACGTTTCTTTGGATCTTGGCCAATAACTAGTAGGCATCTTTGAGAGTCTATGTAGCCATATTCCACCCCAGACAATTCAATGGGTATGAATGTATTAAACAGGAGTGGATGGTGAAGAGGGGGGAAAAAGCCACATTTTCCCAGGCACAATATTATCCTTCTGAAGTCTGAGAATATCCTTGCTCCAAAGTGGTACATTGAAGGAAAGATGTGCAATCCATGTGCACTTGATGCTGCCATTAAATGTACTTGCAGTGTGCAAAGCAGCAAGACTCCATTGCAGAGTGAAATGATTCATAAGGAGAATGCATTGGACTGGGTTACTGTTATTAGCTAGTATGTCTTCCTTTTTATGTTCTTCAACTAAATTATGTTTGGAAGACATTTTTGCAAATTAGTTTCATGGTCTGTTTCTCTGCTACACAAAAGTGGATTAAAAAATGTTGATCACTTTGGCTCAGAAACAATGATTTGAGAACGAAGTGAAGTATAATTTAACAATCCCGTACCATTTTCCAGTTTGCTATTAAGACGAGTAAACGGCCGTGTTGGTAGGATGCAGATAGTGCGGACAGAAAATTGGAAAATGTTGTGATTAACTTGGCTTTGCTTAGTCGTTCAGACCCCCTATTACAAATGTAAAAGTTTAAAAAATGTTCACTTTATAATTGGATGGAATCTTTCAGGGCACTGGAAATTTAATTTTATTCCGCCGCTGTTTCTCAGTGTGTACCGCCTGCGGGCCACGTGCGCCGGTCCCCCCTCCCCTCTTTTTTAGGCATACCATAAAATATTTATGAAGTATTTATTTGGTGCGTTGATAACATCCAGCAGATCTGCTTGAAATCCTTGGAGATGTTCACCCTGGAAGTCTGCAATTAATCTCTGGAATTTAATAACGGAATTACAGCGTCAGAGTACCACACTTCAGACTTGCGCTACCTTCTCTCCCCCCCCCACCCACCCCCGTTTCCAATTGCAAAAATATGCTGGAGAGAAATGGCATCTAATTTTATCCCTTCTAGGCTCCGCTGTGCTCATTAATATTTACAAAAAGCCTCGTAATTGTTGGGTTCGGAGCCTTAAAGGATATTCTAGGTATGTTTTTAAAAAAACCCTGCAAGGTTTCGTCAAATGCTGGCCGTATGGTCAGGCATGACCCAGGGCCAGAAGAACCCACGACTAGGCTATGTAGGCAGGAGCAGGTTCTGGCAGAGGGACATCAGGAGAAGGAAGCATTCAGGGCAGCATAAATGGTTCTCCCAGGTTCAAATCCCCCCCCCCGCCCTGCAAGCTTGTTGGGTGACCTTGCGCCAGTAACACGCTCCCAGGCTGAACTACATCATAGGGTTGTTGTGAGGATAAAACAGAGGAGAGGAGAAGAACATAAGCCACATTGGGTCCCCCTTGAGGAGAAAGAGGGAGATACAGATGAAGTAAATAAATGAAATAAATCATTCCCAATTTCCCAAACACTTAAGTGAGGCTTTCGTTGTGTTCCCAGGTTTCTGGTTCTGGGTGTAAAATAGGACATTTGACCAGAATAAATAGTGTTGGCTTTCTTTGGTTTTAACATGGCTTCCCCCCCCCCAAAAAAAAAAAAAATGATCTCAGGGGTAGTGAACAGATCAGGTTAATCCCCCCACCTGGCCAGAGTTCTGGTGGATGTTGTGAGATTTCAGGAGGCCCTGAAGAATTTTGAGAACCTAGTAATCTAGTAAGCGGTAGAACCTAATAAGCAGTGGAGAGCCCTTTTGATGCAGTGGTTAAGAGTGGCAAACTCTAATCTGGAGAACAGGTTTGATTCCCCACTCCTTCACATGCAGCCAGCTGGATGACCTTAGGCCAGTCACAGTTTTCTCAGAGCTGTTCTCTCAAGAGCAGTTCTGTCAGGGCTCTCTCAGCCCCACCTACCTCATAGGGTGTCTGTTGTGGGGAGAGGAGGGGAAGGAGACTGTAAACCACTCTGAGACTCCAAGTGAAGGGTAGAGTATAAATCTTCCTCCTCCTCCTCCTCTTCCTCCTCCTCCTCCTCCTTCCAGGCTTTGGCAGTGTCAGGTTCAATAGCAAGTAGATCCAAGCATTCCTTATGTGAAGAAAAGCTTTATTGGAATACAATGCTGTAACCCACAGAAACATGATTATTATCAGGAATGGCGGCACAAGCTGGGCAGGCATTATTATAGTATGATGCAAAAGCGCCACTAGCAAATAAACCTTTAGCGCGCGCGCGGGAAACTCCCGGCAGGAGATTACTTGATGATCGGGAGAATGAGTTGCCCCCACCCTTTGGTCTCACAGGACTGGAAAATTCCCTTAAACAAAGAATACTCCATAGCCTCTTATTCAAGGCCGTCGTGATAAGCCAGAGCGGCTGAACCATTCTCCCACGTTGCAGCTGGCATTACTACGCAAGCGCACAAGCAACAGACAAGATAGTAGACACAGCAGAATACAATGGACTCAGTGTAAAAATAACCCAAGCCTCATGGCTCTGACAGGCAGGCCCCAGACAAGGGTCACTCCCAGTGTCCTCTCTCCACTCCCTACCCCGTGTCTAGGCTCCCAGCTCCATGGTTTACCTGGGAGATGGATCATTTTAAGAGGGTGGGGAAATCTCAGGCCCAATCTCATCAAGCATGTTATAGAGAGCATTGGGTAGCCTTTTCTGCCACCACCGTGTCAAGTGAACCACATCCTGCATCAAGATTCCTTTAGGTCGTGAAGGGTGGGGTATAAATCCAATCCCCCCCCCCTCTCTCATTTAGGCTAATTCAGCAGTAGACAACTCCTAGGAATGAGTCTTATAGTGACAGAGATTTGGTGTTTGGCTGTATGTTGCTTTGCCAATGAAATCTCTGAGGTCCACTATGATTTGGATGTCCGTTTGAGTGAATCAGAGATATCTGTAGCACTGTGTAATCACAGTTGCTTGGATCAATTCAGCTTGGGTCCTGTGATTGTGTCCTCATGGCCACCACTTGAACAATGGTGACATTTTAAAGACAATTTAAAATTCTGCAAAGGCCGAATCATGATCGGAGCCATGGAGTGGCACTCTTGTCCTCCCCAAACTCCTTTTCAAAGTGTCAGAACAGGCACAGGTGGTGGACAAGCCCCCTGGTGGCATTTTAAAATGGCTGCGGCATCCTTGAGGTGGACACAAGGATGCTGTGATGTTTAGTTTGGCTCTCGGTCTTTCTGAACAATGGTTGCAGGATCCCATGACGTGAGATGGCCACCACCTGTAGTTAGGGTTGCCAGCTCCAGGTTGGGAAACAACTGTAGATTTTGGGGGTGGAACTTGAGGAGAGTGGGCTTTGGGGAGAAGAGGGACTTCAATGCAGCATAATGCCATGGAGTCCACCTTCCACAGCAGCCATTTTCTCCAGGTGAATGATCTCTGTCACCTGGAGATCAGTTGTACTCCCAGGAGTTCTCCAGCCACCACTTGGAGGTTAGCAACCCTAGATCCATATTCCTCTCAGCTCATCAATTCATGAAATGAGTCAAGTTGCCAGTACTTAAGACTGTGATCTCCAGATTGTGTGGTGATTATATATTTTCTTCAGCAGAGGAGATTGGCAGCTCTGGGGAGTCATTTGGGCAGAATTAAGGATTCCTTCTCTACACTGTAGTTCTCATTGCAGGATTTTTTTAAAAAGAAAACACTGTAATTTGTGCCTTACAGGCCAGTTTGGAGTAGTGGTTAAGTGCGCGGACTCTTATCTGGGAGAACCGGGTTTGATTCCCCACTCCTCCAATTGCACCTGCTGATGTGACCTTGGGTCAGTCACAAGCTCTCGCACAGCTGCTCTCTCAAGGACAGTTTCTGTCAGAAGTTCTCTCAGCCCCGCCTACCTCACAGGGTGTCTGTTGTGGGGAGGGGAAGGGAAAGGAGTTTGTAAGCCGCTCTGAGACGCCTTTGGGCAGTGAAGGGTGGGGTATAAATCCAATCTCCTCTTCTTCTTCTCTCTTACTGGAAAAAAGTCTGAGGAGACTTATTTTCCCCTGAGGAGACAATTTCCTTCATGGAGAAGAGGTTCATCAGTGGCTATTAACCATGAAGCCTGACAGGAATTCTGTGTTCAGAGGCAAAAATCCTCTGAATACCACTGCTGTGGGGCAACAACATGGAGAGGTTTTGGCCTTTCCACCCTGCTTTTAGTTCTTGCGGGGATTTGGCCTTTGTACCTTTCTTGTAGGTTTTCTGGGGGCATCTGCTTGGCCACTGTGTGAAACAGGAAGCTTGACCAAATATACCGTCAGTCTCATCCCGCACAGCTATTCCTACATTCTGCCCTTGCTCCAGGTAACTGGCAGAAATCACCATTTCAACCAGGAAATTGGAGGTGACAGTAAGAAGGGCTTCTGTTTGGATCAAATTAAATCCAAATAAATTGTCATCGTGTAGGTAATTGTAACGGGAAAGCTCCAAGGACTTCCCTGCCACAGCCAGAAATTATTCCTTCCCTGCTGAGCGCACAAGAAAATCTCAGACTGTCAAAGAAATATAAAATGCTTAGTTTACGGTCACAGCAGCTTAGCACCTCTCCAGTGTTTTGCAGCCTCACTTGTGCCAAACAAGTAGAAATGGGGTCAAAGGGGGCTTCTTCTCCTCACCAACCTTTTTGGAGGTGTCATGCTGGCTGTTGCTTTTCTCCAGGTGCATGGGCCTTTTACAGCATGGTCTCTAGTAAGGTACCTACCATTGGCCTCCTGCCTAGAACTGGGCAATTGACAAGTGAAAATGCAGTTGATTGATTGACATGGAAGGAGTGCCTGCCATTCAAAGGCCTAAAATACAAAAGGGAAAAAAAATCCACTAGGTTATACTCTAGTCTATATGTCATACCCACAGAAGCTGTATGGTTCCCAGCCTCTCAGTTCATTTGCAAGAGAGCAGTATGAGCCAAACTAGATGTGATGTTGGGAGATCTGGGGGAGGGGGATACATCCAGGGTTTTGTTTTTGTGTGTGTGTGAAGGAAAATGGCTGCCTCATAGAGACCCAGTTCAGATTGCATCCACCATTCAGAGAGTAAGAGCTCCCAATTGCTCTTGTTTTGCTGAGGGGAACCTGTTGTCAGTCCTGGAAAGGAAAAAGCACAGCTTCCATACTGTGTTTTCCCATCTTGAGCTAACAGCAGCAGGACTGTTAACCTCCTCTCTCTCTGCTCTGTGGCCTCAGTCCAAATCAAGGAGATGCTCAGGTATTGATCCCATTTGAATAACACTGGGAAGATCGGTTCCTAGATCTCCCCAGGTCACATTGGTTTGGGCCATATATGCCATGGAGGCCACGGCTAGGGTTGCCAGATAACCCTGGCAACTGGCAGGGGATGGGGGGGACTTACCAGCTGCAAGGGAGGCCTACACCAGCATCTCAGTGTTGTCACTAGCAATGCTATGACATCACTTCCAGGGTGTGCCAGAAGTGACATTGCTGCGTTGCCAGTAACAACACTGAGACAGTGGTGGGCCTCCCCCAGTGCTGGTAAACCTCTCACAGACCAGCTGATCAGGGGTGGGGCCTGGGTGCTGGCAACCTTAGGCCACACCCACTGGGCCAAGCCTTTCCCCATCGTGAACCCATGAAGCTGCCTTATACTTTGTCGGTCCATCACAGTCAGTATCATCTATTCTAATTGAGAGCAGCTCTCCAGGATCTCAGACATCAGCCTTTCATGTCACCCACTACCTGATCCTTTTTACACGGAGAGGCCAGGGATTGATCCGGGGACATTGTACATGCAAAGCAATAACTTTTAATTGGAGACATTGCGAATTTTATCAGGGACTTTCTGCATGCCAAGCAGATGCTCTGCCACTGAGCCCATCCTATGCCTCATTGCCCCAGTGGAATGACCAACTGGCAGATGTCACCAGTTAGTGTCCGGATGAGGTCAAACAAATTCACAGGGGGGAAACTGGACAGACACCAGATAGCCCATGGGTTTTGCACTGTGTTGTAAGGCAGCTTCCAAAATATGTTTGTTTCACTGCCTAGCCAGTTCTTAGGGAAGGATGAATTCTGCCTCAGGTTTGGCTTCCATACGGGGCTGACAGCACTGAAGGAACACAGAGAAGCAAGATTCAGTGGAGCGGATGGGCCAAATTTCTTATTATTGATTCAAATTAACCAGCTCATTAAGTTCTTTAGTTGCCGCTTCGGCTAGTTAATATTGCAAAAGTTTTTCCTGGCGTGAGTGCTCCAGCTGATTCCTTAGCATGAGATATTCTTTTCACATTTGAGGTCTCTCCTGAAAAGTGCTGACCCATTAAAAAAATGGCTCAGAGTCTCTATACGTTTGAGCATTTTTTTTAGAACAGAAGCTTTCATTTAAGAAGCACTGTTAAGGCTCTTGCAGTTCATAGCATAAGAACATAAGAGAAGCCAATGTTGAATCAGGCCAATGGCCCATCTAGTCCAACACTCTGTCACACAGTGGCCAAAATATACCAGGTGCCATCAGGAGGTCCAGCAGTGGGGCCAGGACACTAGAAGCCCTCCCACGGCTGCCCCCCCAGCACCAAGAATAGAGTGCATCACCTGCCCCAGACTGAGAGTTCCCATCTATACCTTGTGGCTAATAGCCACTGATGGACTTCTGCTCCATATGTTTATCTAATTCCCTCTTGAAACTGTCCATGCTCTTGAAACTGTTCATGAATGCTGCAGCAAAGATGGACAGTGTTGTCGAGCGGTTAGGGTGCTGAACTAGGACCAGGGAGACCTGGGTTCGATTCCTTCCTCAATCACAAACTTCACTGGGTAATGCCTGCCATTCGCTCTCAGTCTAACCTACCTCGGGGGGTTCTTGTGAGGAGAAAAGGGAGGAAGGGAGAAACATGTGCACTGGTCTGAGCTCTTTGAAGTAAGGGAGAAATTAAGCAAACTCCAGAGGATGGCGGAAGGCAGGAGGGCCTGTCGTGATGTGGTCCATGAGGTCACGAAGAGTCAGACTCAACTGTGTGACTGAACAACAACCAAAGATGACTCATCCCTTAATTTCTGCACCTGGGCATGCAGTGGAAATGTGCAGTTTCTCTCACACTGTGTTCCCTCACAAGTTTGGTTCTTTGAATGAGCATCTTGTCCCTAAAAGCTTGCATATTCAAGACAGAAGAAGCTCATTCTAGCCCCCGTTCCCCTAAAATATATCTGTCTTAAGCACAGCTACCCTCTTCTTACCTTTTTATTTTACTTCATTTAAATTCCACCTTCCTCCTCAATGGGGACCCAAAATGGCATAAATTGTTCTCCATTTTGTCCTCACAACAACCTGTGAGGTAGCTTAGGCTGGAATTCTGTGACTGGTCCAAGGTCACCCATCAAGCCCCCATAGCAGAGGGGGGATCTGAACCTGGATCTCCCAGATACTAGTCCTGACACTCTAATCACTACACCACATTGGCTCTCAAGTAACTCAGATCCAAACCAGATGTTCTGATAAACATGCCCCTGCTGTCTAGTTCTGCCACATTTTATTCTGTCTCTAACAAACTCAGGGCCGCATGCATGTGTCTTCTCTATTCCATCTTATCCTCACCACAACCCTGTGAGGTAGGTCAGGCAGAGCCAAGGTCACCTGATTTTGGCAGACTGGGGGATCAAACCTGGGTGACCCAGATCCTAGTCTAGCAACCACGACTAGATCTCTACATCAGCACATCTCATGTCCTGGCATCATGGTAGTCTGTTTCCCTGGCCTGCTCCACATCTGTGATGCCTGTGCTGTTGGCTATATGAGTGGTGGGTACCATGGAGAAGGACTTCTCTGTAGAAGAACCAGGGACACCTGAAGCTGTCGTAAAATGAGTGGGACCATTGGTCTACCCATACCAGGGACTGAACACATGAATTTGCCTTATACTGCACCAGACTATTGGTCCATCAAGGTCAGTATTGTCTATTCAGATGGGCAGCAGCTCTCCAGAGTACAAGGCAGAGGTCTTTCACACACCCTGCTGACTAACTGAGCCCAAGACCTTCTGCATGGAAGGCAGATGCTCCGCTGCTGAGCCACAGTTCCTCCCGATTGGCTTTGGGAGCAGCTCCCAAGTGAACTGACTGTACTACATTCTTGCCATGGTTCCATCACAAGCTTAAGGCAGTGTGTTTATTACAGCCTTTGTGGTTACACTGCTATTGAATGGTGAAGGGTTGGGGCTTTTGTTGGTACTATCAGTTAATGATTCTAACATGGCTCTTTTCATGATACGGTTAAGGACAGGATCAGGGGATGCTCACCAGTGAACGGTTTTGTTTCCTTGTAATGATGCAGTTATTGTTCAAACAGAGGACCTCCCCAATGGTTGTTTTTTTTTATCATTTGCAATGCCAGCGTGGTGCAGTGGTTAAAAGCAGCAGAGCCAGCATGGTGTAGTGGTTAAGAGCAGGACAGCCAGCGTGGTGTAGTGACTCTAATCTGGAGACCCAGGTTTGATTCCCCACTCCCCCACATGAAGCCTGCTGGGTGATCTTGGGCCAGTCACAGTTCTTTCCAAACTCTCTCAGCCCCACCTGGCTCACAAGGTGCCTGTTGTGGGGAGAGGAAGGGAAAGACAATTGAAAGCCACTTTGAGACTCCTAAAGGTAGAGAAAAGTGGGGTATAAAAACTTATTCTTTTACTCTTCTTCTGTATTATGCAGAGGGAGGGAGGAATTAGACACATAGGCACACCATTTTGGCAGCCCCCCCATATTTATCAGAACATCCACTTTGGTCTTTCCTGAGTGGAGGAGGGGAGCCCGGCCTCCGCTCTTCTTCCTGGGCAAGGACTTCCTCTAGTCTCAGAGTCCTCTTTTGCAGACGCAGCACTTTGCAAACGGCGCCCACAGTCTCCGGCCATCTGGCCTTCTGAAGCACCGCGCCGGGTAACGCCGATGTGCTACGTGTTCTCCCGCTGCATTCCACGGCGCCTGACAGCACAGTGGAAATCCTTCATAATTAATGCTCCTGTCGTTCTAATAAAAGCCCTTAAGTTCCTCCAGTGTTTCCAAGCGATGGGCCTTTGTCTGGCAGCAAGCCTCTGTGACATTGTTAATCTGGCTCCGGTTACCTTTTCCCACCGTCGCTTTCAGGCAAACACCATTGCGGCAGGAGTCCAGATGGCCAGGGCTCTTTGATTTTGTTGCACTAATGGTCCAAATCCCCGGTCATCCTTCTTCCCAGAAACAATTTCTGCTGAGCGGTAGATTCTGTGTGTCTGTTATTTGTGTACACAGTGTATATGTGGGGATCCAAAGTCGTGCTATAATAATATCTTCAACACTAACAGTTTTATTTATTGAGTGTTCCATAGATGCCATGGGTTAGCTTCAGCAAAGCATTTCTGCAAGGGGCTGTGGCTCAGTGGCAGAGTATCTGCTTGGCATGCACAAGGCCCCAGGTTCAGTCCCCAACATCTCCAGTTAAGGGATCCAGCAGGCGGGCGATGTGAAAGACCTCTTCCTGAGACTACAGAGAGCCGCTGCCAGTTTGAGCAGACAGTACTGAACTTGATGGAGCAAAGATTTGATTTGGTGTAAGGCAGCTTCACGGGTCCATGTGGAAAGGTGGCAATATTCACCATTTCCCCCTCCTGCTGCAGACCCCTGAATCCCCCCTCCTGCTGGTCCCCAGGATCCTCAGGAAAAGCAGGGGTGGTCGCTTTGGACTGCTGAGGACTTTGAGGGAGGTGAGAAAATCCTGATCTGCTGATGGGAATCCTTTCCATCAGTGGGCATTTTCTATGGGATCCGAGTCCATATTTCAAGCAGATGAGATGTTCGTTTTTTTCAACAGCTTTGCAGCAGACCAAACATGCTACAACTTCAGCTTTTCCAGTGTGGTGTAGTGGCTGGAGTGTCAGACTAGGATCTAGGAGACCCAGGTTCAAATAATCCCTCTGCCATGGAAGCTTGCTGGGTGACCTTGGGCCAGTCACTCTCTCAGCCACAACTACCTCGCGGGGTTGTTGTGAGGACAAAGTCGAGGTGAGGAGATTGATGCAGGTTGCTTTGGATCTGTCCCCCCCGAGGAGAAGGGTAAATAAAGGAAGTAAATAAATAAAAAGCTAGATTCGAGTCTAGTGATACTTTCAGAGACCAATAAGATTTTGGGAAATGTAAGCTATTGAGAGTCAAAGCTCACTTTGTCAGATGGAAGGGGGGGCTTTGGCTCCTGAAAGCTTATACCCTGGAAATCTCGTTGGTCTCTTAATGTAGCTCATATACTGCAGACCAGGATGTCTACCCTCCTGAAACTAAATAAACAAACTTTCTCATAAGTGCTAGTGAGGATGGAAGGGAGGGAGACACACTGAATTTCACTTTGCTTTGGAACTTTTAAATGGATGGAAGAACTTCTCCCTACTGGCAGCACAATGTATCTTCCAATGTCTTGCATGCCCCGACCTGAATAGCCCGATCCTCAGATCTCAGAAGCTAAGCAGGATTGGCCCTGGTGAGTATTGGGATGGGAGACCACCAAGGAAGTCCAGGGTCACAACTCAAAGGCAGGCAATGGCAAACCACCTCTGTTTGTCTCCTTCCTTGAAGACCCCATGGGGTCGCCATAAGACATAAACAAAGAAGAGAGGACGTCCCCGCAAAGCGTATAAATTAAAAAAATAGTGTGGAATGGGACTCTAAAGAAGGCTGAGAGCCTATTATGCTATGAAACAATTTAAGTAATCAGTAAATGCAAATTACAGTATGCAAAGAATACAAAATAGAGTAAATATACAATACAAAATTGTGAATGAATGTACAATGAAGATCCCAGGTATTAGCTTCATTTCGAGTGTCTTCTTCATCACAGACATTTTTATACAAATGTACTTGTTGTGTTTTCTGTGTTTCTGAACAGCTAGAATTCAGTATTATTCTTAATAGAGCATAAATTGTCAGATGGGCAACCTGTCACAGGTTTTAGACAGATCAATCTTTAACATTACAAAGCTGGTACAGCCTCAAAAGACTTAATGGCAAGCAAAAAAAATCCTTGCGTGCCATGTTTGGGTCTCATTATTTCTAGAGTAGTGGAGGCCACCACCCACTTCTAGCAAGCATTCCTGTAAAAACCTACAGAATATTAGTTTTGCTATTCACTATACCTATTTATGATTGGAAAATATTTATTCTCTTTCATCCTTAATGATCCACAAGGTGGTTTGCAGCAACAAAAGCATTTGAACAAGGCCATCATGAAAGCAGCCACCAAAGAAATGGTATCAAAGCCCTGGGGCCACACATGCCTATGGAAGAAACCAAGGCTGATTTCCCACTACAGCTGCCTCGGGGTTGCGCCGCCATTTGCCCCGATACTATTCGTCAATTTCACACCCAAAGCCGCGGGGCTGCATTTTGACCCGCGGCTTCGCCCAATTTCCCCTGCAGTTTCGTAATCCTCAAAAAACAGGATCAGGAAACTGCGGGGAAATCGGGCGAGCCGCGGGTCAAAATGCAGCCCCGCAGCTTCGCGTGTGAAATTGACGAATAGTATCGGGGCAAACGACGGCACAACCCTGAGGCAGCTGTAGTGGGAAATCAGCCCAAGTCTTAACCTGCCGCCTGAGCCCTACTAATAATGGAACAGCCCTTAGGCACTGGCATGCTTGTTCTTCCTGGTAAAGGAGCAGGAAATAGCATATCCCTGGAGTAGGCAGGAAAGTGGGGAAGCCTAACTGGGAGGTGTGGCCAGATGTGTCACATTCCAGTTCCTATCCAACTGTGTGAAAAAATCCCTGATGCCTCTTGCAGCCCAAACTGATCACCCTGTGCTGCAGGTCAGAGGTTGCCAATTGATGACCTGTAGGCTGCGTCCCTCCTTTAGAAGAGCCTTTTGGGGAAATCCACATGTATGCCTGGAAGATAGCTTCAGAGGGTAGCCATGTTGGTCTGTAGTAGAATGTAGATTCAGGTGGGTAGCCATGTTGGTCTGAAGCAACAGAACAAAGAAAGTTTGGATCCAGTGGCACCCTGAAGACCAACAAAGTTTAATTCTGGGTATAAGCTTTCAGATACAAGATACAAGAAGAATTTGGGCCACTGGACCCAAATTTTGTAGTAGAACAGTTATATTCAAGTCTAGTTGCACTTTAGAGACCAGCAATATTTTCAGGGTATGAACTTCTGATATGTATTAAAGCATCCTCCTGATATGACAACAATACTGCCAATATTTTATGGAAACAATAATCATGCCCTTCCCAACTTAACAATGCGGAATTAAAACAGCCATTTTCGAAGCGTGCACCCCGGTCGTACCTCCTTAAAGTGCTCAGGTAGTAGAATGGCTTCTTCATGCAGTTGGGTTGTTTAATTTTCCCTGCTATGTATTTATACCTTTTTCTTTGACTGAGGCATCTGGAGCTATTTGCTCTGGAAAGCACCATTCCCATAAAGCACCTGGTCAATGCCTGCAGCCCGGATTGCGTAGGTTGATCTGTGGGTGGTTTTTCCTGGTTCGGGACAGAAGGTTGGGTTAGTTGACCATCTGGTCCCATCATCCAGCTCTTTTCAGGGTCTACTGAGTTGTCCACAGAAACACCAGACCTGACTTCTGACATCCCCTCACAACCTCTGATGAGAATGTCTTGGTTTGTCCATCTTATCAGATGATAACTTCGTGATAGATTTGGCCTTTAATTAAAAAATAGGTGTTTTTTAAAGTCGGTTTTCATTTAAATGTCTGCTCTTTGCAGCTTTTCTGCTTAATAATAATAATTTTATTTCCTGTTCAGTCTTTAGCATCCATTCTCAGCTGCTATTTAAAACTAACTACATTTCAGCGGCTTCCATAGGCAGACGTCCCCCCATCTGTCAACTCCGAGTCTTTTGCTGAAGCCTTCAGGAAGGATGGGGGTTCTACGAGCCCAGAACAGATAGTTTTAGGGTATTCCTGCAAATGAAACGATGCATAACAATAAGCTGGTTATGAATGCCTGTTCAATAAATACAATTCATCTTGCTCCTAATTGCTATTCTCCGTGCTGAGCTACCAGCTCACCTTACTGACTGCTTCTATATTCATTCCATTTTTGTTCTCTCTCTCTCTCTCTCTGTTTCAGTAGTGACAACTTGCAAATATGATATTTTTTTAGAGTGTTTCATGTTTCGTCCTTTTGTGTGCTCTCTAGGTTCACAATAGAACAGGAAATTGATTTGAAGGATGTTTTGAAGGGCCTTGGAATCACAGAAGTATTCAGCCCAAGTGCTGATCTCACTGGAATGTCTGGTAAGAGGCATTTTCCCCCATTTATTCCATATTTCAGTTCCAGACTAATTGGGGAGGGGGGAGTGCTGAAAGGAGGTCAGGTAAAACAGTTTTAATAGAGAAATGAGGCAAATTTAGGGTTTCCAACTCTGGGTTGGGAAATTCCTGGGGATTGGTGGGCGGAGCCTGAGGAGGGGCCTCAGCTGGTTATAAGGCCATTCAGCCCATCCTCTGAAGCAGCCATTTTCTCCAGGTGAACTCACCTCTGTGGGCAGGAGATCAGTTGTAATCCTGTGAGATCTCCAGGCCTCACTTGGGAGATTGGCAACCCTAGGCAAATTGGCCATCGTGGCCCTGGGGAAAGCTTTGATGGGCCAATGGCCTGGCAGCCCATGTCTCCTGTATTCTCTGCCCAAGTCCAGCCAGTATGGAGTGGAGTGCTTGCTTGGCCCTGGCAACCTGCACTGCTGCCCATCCAGCTCCCTGAGATGTGCCACTACCTGGGCTGGCCCAGCGGGCCCTGGCAAGTTGCATCTCCACCACTGAGCCCAGGACCATCCTCCCTCTGTCGGGGGATGGGGAGCCATTTTGCCCTCACAGTCTACCGTGAATGGAAGTATGTGGGGCCCACATTCTTGAAGGACCACCTCTTCCTGCACATTTCCATATGGCAGCTCCATTCTTCCAAGCAAGTTCTTTTGTAAGCACCATCTTTGCCTGAGGCTCTTGCTTTTTCAGTGGCTGTCCAGGGCTTTTGGAAGTGAGAAGTGATGAGGATTTCGTTCATTCTGCCTTTCCAGCCATTCTCTAAAATAGAACTGATCCAGGGAGGGCAGCCTGTTTGATGTAGTGGTTAGGAGTACAGACTCTAATCTGGGAGAACCAGGTTTGGTTCCCCACTCCTCTGCATGCAGCCCCTGGTGTGACCTTGGGTCACTCAAAAGTCCTTTCAGAGCTGTTCTCTCAAGGGCAGTTCTCGAGAGAGCTCTCTCAGCCCCACCTACCTTACAGGGTGTCTGTTGTGGGGAGGGGAAGGGAAAGGAGGTTGTGAGCCCCTCTGAGACTCCTTCAGGTAGTGAAGGGAAGGGTATAAATCCAATCTCCTCTTCTTCTGCTTCTGCTTCTTCTGACTCTGGCCAAAGGGGAATGTCCTTCTAGTGGGACATAAAAGTGTTTGTAAGCTGGTGTTTTGATGAGGTTTTAATGTATTTTATATCTATTGTTTTAATGGCTGTTGTAATCTTAGTGTTTTTATAATTTTATATTGTTGTTACCAACCTCAGCCCTGACTTGGATGGCTTGGGCTCCCATCAGATCTCAGAAGCTAAGCAAAGTCATCCCTGGTTAATATGTGGGTGGGAGACCACAAAGAAAGTCCAGGGCTGCTAAGGCAGAGGCAGGCAATAGCCAACCGCTTCATCTCCTCCCTTGAAAACCCTACAGGGCTGCCATAAGTGGGCTATGTCTTGAGGCCACTTTCCACCGCCTACTGACATTTGGCCCTGAGTTCCTCAGGAGGAAGGGGGGCACACAAATATTTTGAATGAATAACTTAATGGAAGGTAATTCCAGCTGTAGCTGTTCGTCATGATGGCTAACAGTGCCACACCCTAAGAGCCCTATTGTGAAAGCGGGATTCTGAGTATACCACATTAGGATTGTACTATAGATGGAACCTGCATGTTCAGCATCAGTGTATTTCTAAATCCCATATTCAGCAAAAGTTTGTGGAGCCCATTAGACAGATTCCTGGTGGATCCACAGCCACTAGCCCTGATGCCTAAAGAGGATCTCCACATCCAGAGACTGTAAACCTCTGCATCTCAGTGCTATGAGATGACCTCAGGGGAGGGTCTTAGTTCCTATGTCCTGTTTGTTGGCCCTCTGGGGAAATTGTTGGTCTCCTGTGTGAAACAAGATGTTGGACGAGATGGACCATTGGTCTGACCCAACAGAGCTCTGCTTGTGTACCGAACGGTCAGCTCTGGGACACAGCTAGACTTGCCTGCGGTCCATTCGCTTCAGGGGGTGGACTTTAGGACTTTACTGGAAAGCCTTGGCGGCTTGTATGTCTCTAGTACCCTGCCTCTCCTCTTCTTTTCCTTTTCTGTAACAAAGAAAAAAATCCAGTGCAAAATTGGATTAAGCCTATTGATTTCAATGGATTGTAGCTGGGTCAGGTCACCTTTTATTTACTGTTGATCGTATTTTATGACACAAGATTGGAGCAAATGTTTGGGGATAATAAATTGCCCATTGCAAATACGTAACCTTTCCCCATCGCAGGAAGATCTTTCATAATCAGGCAGCAGCAGCAGGTAAGGACTCTCTGTTGCTCCTTCATGGATCTGGGAACATAGAACAGGAGTGCCGAGGGTTGCCAGCTGCCTGGTGCCATGGGGGGAAACCCCAGTGGTACTCAGTGGAGCAGCAAGGGGGGAAGAAGAAGAGGAGGAGGAGGAGGAGATTGGATTTATATCCTGCCCTTCACTACCCGGAGGAGTCTTGGAGTGGCTTACAAACTCCTTTCCCTTCCTCTCCCCACAACAGACACCCTGTAAGGTAGGTGGGGCTGAGAGAGCGCTTTCAAGGACTGTACTTTCCAGAAGAGCTCTGAGTAAACTGTGACACCAGCAGCTTCATGTGGAGGAGTGGGGAATCAAACCCAGTTCTCCCAGATTAGAGTCCACACTCCTAACCGCTACACCAAAGTGGAAGAGCATCACATAACGCTGTAACGCCACTTCAGGCTAGGTACTTGCAAGTGATGTTGCTGTGTTGTGCAGTGCTCTAGGAATTTCTCTGCTGTCTATTGGTTTTACCATAGAGTTTCAGGGAAAGCCCTAGAGTGTGGTACAAAGTGGTGATGCCATTTCTGGTTACACAGCCAATTACATTTTGCCAAGTGTCCACTTCTGCTGCTTGCCAGTTCTGGGCTGGCAACCCTACCAATACCAGAGTTCACGGGACTGTGAAAACTCAAGTAGACATGGTTGCGATGATAGGATAGATGCTGTATGAACGCCTCCTTTCAGTTTGTGTTTTGCTTGATCCAGCGGGCCATCGGTAGTTGTGACCACCAGCAAATATCCCTTCCATCCCCTATCAGTTTGCAAATGGGGAAGGGGCAAATTTTTCTTCCCGTGCCTCCTAATTGGAGGGTCCTCTTACCCTGGAGGATGACTTTGGGCTAGGAGGAGAGAGAGAATGCTCAGAATCCCCAACATGAAGGTGGAGCAGCGTACATGCACACCAGGTTCTGTCCTGACCAACTTATGCCGATATGTTGCATTCAGAATACATCTGCAAGTTATCTATCTGCTTGGTGCATTTTCATCTCATCTTTCCCACAGGGGGACATGCAATGTCCTCCCTTCCCCATTTGAGCCTTCCCAACAACCCGGTGAGACAGGCGAGGCGGAGAGCAAATGGCCCAAGATCATTGAGCTTCTCGGTGGACTGGAGATCTTACCATTCTGACCCCTGTGCCACACTGGCTTTCACTCAGGCAGCCGTCTAGCACTGCTGACTGTGCCTCAGTTTCATGAGGAGGTGCACGGCAGAGAATGATTAGATTTGAGTCCAGTAGCAATGTTGAGACCAACAAGCTGCAGTGAGATTTACCTACAGCTGCCTTTTGCAGCCCAGGTCGGGGGGGGAGCAGATGGATGGTGTCTCCAGCAGCCTGCAGCTGGCAGCAGGGTCTCCTGGCCAGAGGGAAGGAGCGACACCCTGGGGGCAGCCAAAGGCAGCTAGCCATTCCTTGCTGGGGCTAGTTCTGGGGGCAGGGAGGGCTGCGCAGAGCTGGGGTCATTGTGCCGCTTCCCCATCCTTATTTAAATGTCTACACGGGGTGGACATTCCTCTTGCTTTGCGGATCCCTCCCCCACGTTGTCAGTTGTTATGCATTGTTTTTGGTATGTTATGCTGTTTAATTTTGTCACAGCTTTTTGAGTGGTTTGGGCATTGGGATGGATCCTTGGCGGGGGGAAGCAGTGCCTGCGTGCCCGCCTCCCCTGGTTTGGGGATTCCTGCAAGGGGTCTTAGAGTGGAGCCTTCCACATCTGCCCAGCTCTGGTGCGGCTGGCTGGCACCCACATAGATCCAGGAGCTTGCCACTCTGCAGTTGTACCCCCTCAGCAGGCGGGCCGGGGGCTGTAGGTTCCTTGGGTGGCAGGCGGGTTGCTTAATACAGGTTCCATCCCATGCTGCACCAGTGCTCCTGCACTGCATTCAGTAAAGCTGTGACCATTTATTTCCAAACTGGTTGGTGTCTTGTGTTTTCCTTCTGCACCTGATATCCCCCTCCCTCTACTTGCCCCTGGTCTGCAAGAGTTTCAGGGTATAAGCTGGGGGGTGGCCAAACTTGCTTAACATAAGAGCCACACAGAATAAACATCAGATGTTTGAGAACTGCAAGGCATTAACAAACACATTTTTATTAAAAAATATACAAAATTGCATATTAAATTAAAGAGACAAATGCCTTCTCCGAGCCAAGCCAGTCTACCAGTGCGGCAGGGCTTGGAGAACAGATTTACTTTTAGATGGGGAGGGAGGGGGGAAAGACAGAAAGGTGGAAAGAAAGAAAGTAGAAAGAAAGCCAGTAGATGGGGGGGTTAGAAAGAAAACTAACTTCAAATGCATCCTCCAAGCCCCCCACAGTGGCTGGCTTGGCTTGGTGAAGGGATTTAAAGAGACAAATGCCTCATGCAAGCTGGCCAGCTGGTAGGGGAGGCTTTGAGAATGCATTTAAAGTTAAAGTTGCTTTCTTTCTCTGCTTCCCTCCACCTCAAGCCTACCTATGGAGGGGAACACTGGCTGGGGAAGGGAAGACCAATCAGGGAGGCAAGCCTCCCCTTTGCTTCCCCAACCACCCTGCCAGGAGCCACATAATATGTGTGAAAGAGCTGCATGTGGGTCCCAAGCCACAGTTTGGCCACCGCTGGTATGAGCTTTCCAGAGCCAAAGTTCTCTTTGTCAGACATGAGACACACGGGCTTTCTGCTGTGCTTTGGGATTAGAACCACAACAGATTACTGGAAAGGTTTCACACAGCTCTGTTCGTCCATCCCCCTTTGACTTGCTGTTTCCCCGTGCTTTCTCCCTGGCTGCTGGCACCACCTTTGATCTGACACCACCTTTGATCCAGGAGGAAGTCTCCTCCTGGTGTGCTGCTGAGACCCTTTTGCCTTTCATGTAAAGGGCGTGCTGTGCTTCCAAAGGTGCCACCCTTACTTCCCACACCATTTTCTGTAGCACTTGTCATTCTCGTGCCATTGGAAAATGTGGTACTGCATGTAAAGAAAGAGGGGCTTCACAAACAAGAAAGCCACAGAGTAAGGAGCACCGTATGAAAGCTCTGTTGCTGCCCTGCTTCAGCAATGACTGCAGCTGCAACTGTGGTTGCCCTGGGAAAGCTGCCCGGGAAATGTCACCATGCTGCTGATTTGCAGTGCAATCTCATGCAGAGTTACTCCAATATAAATTCATTAATTTCTGTGGGCTTAGACTGGAGTTAACTCTGCACAGGATTGCATAGTCAAGATGGCCATATTTATCCTTAAACAGGCAGAAAGTGAAACTTTAAAAAAAATCATGTGTTGTTTTATCATTGGTAGTTCTTTTGAGATAGATTTGTAAGTCACCTTGGAAAGGGCAGGATGTAAATATTTGAATAAATAAATAAAAAGAGGAAGGCAAACTTGAAGCAGTTATGCTTCTTGATGGTTGTACACATAGGGCTCTTTTTGAAGCAGGAACTCCTTTGCATATTAGGCAATACACCCCTAACGTAGCCAATCCTCCAAGAGATTACGGAGCTCTTCTTACAGGGCCTTCTGTAAGCTCCTGGAGGATTGGCTACATTAGGGGTGTGTCGCCTGATATGCAAAGGAGTTCCTGCTACAAAAAGAGCTCTGTGTACACATACAGACCGCTTTTGACAGATAGCCCAGGCTACCCTGATTTCGTAAGATCTCAGAAGCAAAGCATAGTCAGGCCTGGTTAGTGTTAGGATGGGAGATCACAAAGGAAGTTCAGGGTTGCTGTGCAGAGGCAGGCAACAGCAAACCATCTCTGAATGTCTCTTGCCTTGAGAACCCTACGGGGTCGCCATAAGTTGGCAGCGACTTGACGGGAAATTTTAACAAACCATTTTCACATCAAGAGGGGCTCAGAGGGGTTTACAACAAAAATTAAAACTTTCGTCAACAGTGCCTGTGATGTACTGTTCCTTTAATAGGAGCAGCCTCCCAGCACAGGTGTAAGGAGTTTATTACCTTGGTGTTTAACTGGCCGTCAGTCATCTGCTTGTCCTGATTTTGTGCATAGCCTTCTTTGTGGAGGCCTTCTCGAGATGTTATTAAATGAAACATTTTGCTCTGTTGGACGCCTGGATGTTACTTGAGCATTCTCTATGCCATCACCAGATATAAGACATTACAGTGACCACCCATTGCAATTGTGCCTTTATACATGAACATATCCACTGAGTAACTTTTTGAAAAGATCCCCAAAGTCATTGATGTGGTAAGAAAGCTGTTTCTAAGGACTGAGTGTGGACTGAATTGTCATTCCTTAAGAGCTAGGGCCTCCTTTTATTTCCTAGAGCGAGTTCCATCCCTTTCTGAGAGGTTCTAACTCCAGAAGGGTAGATGTGACAGGAGCTCTCCATTTCAATGGCAGTCTGCCTACTCCGCCTTGACTTTTAACAAGGCATTAGTCATTCCTGTCTCCATTAAAGTTTCTTTCTCTAGTCTCCAACTAGGATTGGCTGTGATGCTTGTTATTGTTCACATTTATGTATTTTCCCCCTACCCTTTGTCCCCCTGCACTTCACACCTGAGGTTGGACACCAGATTCTATTGAGGGATTCAAATGACCAATAAGATCACTGCTGGGAACTGGCTTTGAGCCAAGCGACAGCCGATAATTATACTGTCAGTGCCACGCTGGGACAGAACTGCTTCTGCAACTGCAGCTATCAAGGTCTCGTGTCCTGTAGCACACTGCACAACTCCCCAGCTGGAGAGCAGACATCTGACCTGTTTGCTGAAAGGCAGTGCCCTTGGCCAGACGTTCAGTACTCCTGCTACTTACTTTTCCAACTGCTTCCTCCTCCATTTCTTTGGACATATGAAGCTGCCTTAAACTGAGCCAGACCACTGATTCTTCAAGGCCAGTACTGTCTACTCTGACTGACAGCATCTCTCTAGGGTCCGAGGCAGAGATCTTTCACGTCACCTACTATCTGAGCTTTTTAAATGGGAAATGCCGGGGACTGAACCGGGGACCTTGTTTTTGCAAAGCCGATGCTCTACCGTGGAGCCATGCTCCCTTCCCTGACACTTGAGTCACACAGGAGCTGCTCCCTGTGAGGCTGCATCGTAGGAATAATGTCCCATCCTTACCTTGAAAAACACTTTTTTTGCCGTCAAGTCACAGGTGATTTACGGCAACCCTGTAGGGTTTTCAAGGCAAGACGTTCAGAAGTGGTTTGCTGTTCACTGCCTCTGCGACATGACCCTGGTATTCCTTGGCGGTCACCCATAGAACACTGCAGCCTGATAAATGCAGTTCATCCTTACATTGCAGAATTAAGAGACAGCAGGAGTATAATCTGAGACTCCCCTCCATCTCTGTGCCTCACAATTACTGCACTGACGGTTCTTTCAGGAAAGTAGCATGTCAGCAGACCCTGGGAATGAATTCATTGAATTTCTCATGGAAAAACTCTCTTGACTGATCCCATCCAAGATGGACTGTTCATGGTTTCAGCCCAGTAAGGGTGTCGGGAGGCACTGTGGCTCAGCTTCCAGCATCTTTGGAGAAAAGGATCCGGTAACAGGTGATGTGAAAGACCTTTAACTGAGCCCCTCGAGAGCCACCACCAGTCAGAGCAGATAGCACCGGTCTGGCTAGCCTAATGGTCTCATTCAGAATAAAGCAACTTCACATGACCCATGTATGAGCCATGTGTGCGGTGCTCATGCGTTCAAATGTCCCCAGGAACTCTGTGACCCTTGTAAGGAACTAAACAGTCTTCTCCTCATTGATACGATCTTAGCAGCCTTTGATGGCTACAGCATCTAGTTTGGTGAACAATGTCCTAGTAAGAAGAATTCTGTTCTCTCAGGTCAGCAAGCCCAGGTGAGAACAGATGGTGGTGTTTCTTTCCAGTTGCTTCAAGAGCCTTCTGCTTCTTTATTGGTCCAGCTGCCGCCCTAGCTCTTCTCTTCTCTTCTGCCTCCCTCCCCTTGCTTCTCGGTCCCATACCTTACAAGATTTTTGTTGTGTGCTGAACTTCCCAGAGGCTCTAAAGTTGTAGAGCAATTCACAATGGAAGATCTCTGTCTGTGCGTTCTCTCCCTGGAACAAAAGAGATCTGAGGTCTAAGAGCCTGATTTGAATGGTTGTATTCTGTGCATAGAAAGGAAGGAAGGAGGGGTGCACAGAAGACCAGGGCTTATTTCCACTGCTACCACATTGACTGTACTCTCCAAGAAAACACAAGCTCTCATAATTTATGATAATGTGGTTTTTTGGGAACTCTTAAGCATCGCTGCGGATGACCTACATGCTCTGCCTGATCACTGTTTGTTTTCTTCTCTTCCACAAATTTCTCTAGACTTTTTTATTAACGCGCTGCTGATTTATTATTTTGCAGGGCACTGATAGGTTCCACATATCTTCTTGTCTACTGCGTAAATGTGTATTTTCCTTTGTTTTTAAATCAAGTTTATGTCATTTTAATTCACCACTGTGCAGTTCTAGCAGTATGTGAGAGGGAGAAGGATTGTCTGCTCAGTTTCTTTCTAGTCCACTCATCATTTTTATATACTTTGTTCTCATTCCCTCATATGCAGCAATCCGGTGAACATCTTTGGCTTGGCTCAGCTGGTAATTTTTGCTGACAGATCAGATTTCCATCAGTGGGGCATGATTATCCCACCCCACTGCAGCCCAGAATAACCCCACCACCACCACCATGATATTGCTCCTGGTGGATAGAGCCTCCCTAGGAACGGCATAAGGGGCAGGGAGTCAGTGGTCTACCACTAATGATGAGAATCATTGAAAACAACACATACATCCATTCATGGAAATCTTCTGATAGATTCAAGCCATCTGGTAGATTCAAGCCACCAGTTTACAAGTCGGGGGTCACTGGAATCAAAGGAACAGTATGAATTTAGGGTTGATGTGTTAATTCTGTTGTGCAAGCTGGGAAGGTCTAATCCTGCTATTTTCTTAGGGCTGAATAATGCACTTTCAATCTACTTTCAATGCACTTTAGCGATCATTTGCAAGTGGATTTTGCTGTTTCACATAGGTCCTTTCTGCACTAGACCTTAAATCCTGGTTCAACCCTGTCCCCAAACTTACATTTTACACTACACGCGAGTTCACCCCTGTAATTATCTCAGGGTATTTTTTACATTCTACACTACATTCGAGTTCACCCCTGTAATTATCTCTGGGCATTTTTTTTTTTGTTTTCACATTACATTGAGGTCACTTTGGTTTTGCCCCACACATAAATGGATGCTGTTATAACCAGAGATAAATGCAAGGTATTGTGTCCTGAGTTGAACTCTGATAAAACCAGGGATGAGTTCCAAGTGCAGAAAGGGCCATAGTTAAACTCCAATTGCAAAGTCCGTTGAAAGTGAATTGAAAGTGCATTGTTCAGCATGTGTGAAAGTACTTGTATGAAAGTGTTTTTTAGGATTTTTTTTTCCCTCCATGATGCTTATAATTGATAGCTCTACTAGAGGTGTCCTTCCTAGTTAACATTTTGTTTCTCGGACAGAACTGGAGGAAGTATCCTTTTTGTTACTCAGAAAGTAGCTCTCATTTTAAATTAACAGTTGGCCTCCCCTGGATCAAAATGTTGGACCTGGGAAACCCAGGTTCAAATCCCTACTCTGCCATGAAACTCACGGACTGACCTTGGGCCAGTCACACTCACTCAGCCCGTCCTACTTTGTAGGATTATTTATGAGGATAAAATAGGAAGAAAACAGTATATGTTGCTATAACCGAGCTGTGGGTTCACTGCCTGTATAGGCTTATAGATGTACTGAATTTAAAATATTCTTACTTATGATGTGACTGATCAGTTCTCACTAAACTGTATCTGACCAGGTCACTATAAACATTCGTCTCTTCGGAGGGGGGGTTGGTTGGTATATAACTTATGGATATATGGAGGACAACTGCCCAATATAACTCTTCCATCAGAAAGTCAGGCACCAATATTTATAAAAGTCAAACAGCAAACTTCTTTATTTCTCAACAAGCCCAACAGGGAGATAGGATATATTTACATAGGATATTTTGTTTCCTTGTAGAATATAACTTTTTACTTTGCCTTCACATAGACTATAGGCTTATCACTCACAGTTTTACATGGATGTTCTTCAGTACACTAAACACACTTATGATCCCACTCTCCAGTAACTGTTTTATGGCTGACCTTTGGACTTTATCTGTCTGGACCCTTTGAGTCCAGCTGGGCACCTTTCCAGCTTTCCAGACTACTCCAGACCCTTAGCCCTTTCTTTAACCACCTCTACAAGTTCCTTTGGAGCAATGTATCTGGTGTTTGTTACCACTGAGGTCTTATACTGTTCACTCTGTGTTCACTCTCCTCTTTCCTTTAGAGGGTACCAGTGCAGAGTTTATTTCAGCCCCAGTTTTCTACTCAAACTATTATCAGGCTGTTTCCACAGACCCACAGAGGTTTTGTTCCACCTCAGAGCTATCCAGTTAGCTGACTGCTCTCTGCTAACTTCTCTGCTAACCAATTTGGTGTAGTGGTTAAGTGTGCGGACTCTAATCTGGGAGAACCGGGTTTGATTCTCTACTCCTCCACTTGCACCTGCTGGATGACCTTGGGCAAGCCATAGTTCTGGCACAGCCGTTCTTGAAAAAGCGCAGTTTCTGCCAGAGCACTGTCAGCCCCACCTATCTCACAGGGTGTCTGTTGTGGTGAGGGGAAGGGAAAGGAGTTTCTAAGCCGCTCTGAGACTCCCTTGGGTCTAGTGAAGGGCAGGATATAAATCCAATGTCCTCCTCCTCCTCCTCCTCCTCCTCCTCCTCCTCCTCCTCCTCCTCCTCCTCTTCTTCTTCTTCTTCTTCTTCTTCTTCTTCTTCTTCTTCTTCTTCTTCTTCTTCTTCTTCTTCTAGCTCCTTCTTCCAACTGTCAGTTCCCAACTGTCAGTTGTCCACCATTATCTGTCACTCTCTTGAGAATTCCGAGCCAAAAGGCCTCCTCCCTTCTCAGTCATGTGACTCAGCAGCTTCTTTGTTTACCTGCTGCTGTCCACAAACCTGTAATTCCGTCACAGTTGCTCTGAGCTCCTTGAAGGTAGGGGAGGGTAAAAATGTATTAAATAAATAAATATAACCAGTAGTAATCTGGTGCTCTGTTCCACCAGGCTAGATGTCATCTGGGTTGATAGCCGCAATGCTACCTTCAGGCTATCTGCAGTAGTGGCACTCAGGTGCAGCAGAGAGAAATTTCATTCCTTTATTACGATATTTATACCCAGCTTTGGTGTAGTGGTTAAAGGCAGTGGACTCTAATCTGGAGAACCAGGTTTGATTCCCCACTCCTTCACATGCAGCCAGCTGGGTGACCTTGGGTCAGTCACAGTTCTTTTGGAGCTGTTCTCTCATGAACAGTTCTCTCAGAGATGTCTCAGCCCCACCTACCTCACAGGGTGTCTGTTGTGGGGAGAGGAAGGGAAAGGAGATTATAAGCCGCTCTGAGACCCCAAGTGAAGGGTGGGGTATAAATCCAACTCTCCTCCTACTCCTTCCCCATTGGGGACCCAAAGCAGTTTTCAATGTTGTTTTCCCTTCCTCCCCATTATCCTCACATCAACAATCCTGTGAGGCAAGCTGGTGTAAAAGAGAGTGGCCTGAGATCACCCGGAGAGCTTCTATGGCAGACTGGGTATTTGAATCTTGCTGTTCCAGATCTTGGTGCACTTTCACATGTGCTGAAGAATGCATGTTCAATCCCCTTTCAATGCACTTCGAGCTGTCATTTTTGCCGTTTCACACAGTAAAATCCCATTGCAAACTACATGCCTTCCTCAACCATCCTGCTGTGGTAAAAAAAAAAAAAAATGTTTTACTGAGGTAAAAATCCTTGCCTCCCACTGACAGTGCCCTGTACAAAGCACCAGCTTTGAGGCAGATGCCTCTGGCTGGTTGCCGTCAGAAGGAGGAGTCTTGCATTCGATCTATCATCGGTTGGACCCAGCAGGGCCATTCTCGTGTGTTGTACTGCCTGCAAACCTTATTTCGCTCCAGCAGAGTGCTGCTGACACAGCAAGTCCATAGGACTGGACCATAAAGCATGGAAACCGGCAGATGCGTTGAATTCGTTTGCATTTAATCTGGGTGGCAAATGTTTTCCAGCAGATTTGTGGTTTATGCTCCTTTACCTTCTCCCTAGCCCACAGAGAGCAGCCTTCCCCTCCCCCACACCCATACTTTTACGTACTCAGATTAACTCTCCTACCATTTAAAGCTTAAGTTGTTTATGGTGGGACGTCAGGCATTAAACATACGGAAGGAAGATGAATGGGCTCCACAGCAGAGCTCTTAATTTTTCTTAGCAAATAAAGGCGGCGTCCCAGGTGGTGCTGGAAAAAGGTTGTTCACAGTTTTCTTTATTAAATTAAATATCCAGCAATATTTCTGAAGCGCCGTCTTTAAATAAACTGGAGTTCCAACTGGAGGGACTGAATTCTGCACTTTTGTTTTTTGTTTGTTTCCTTACAAAGCTACTCTCCCTTTTCAGTGTTAAGATAATGAGAAATCAAAACAGAAGTTCATGGTGTATTGTTTTTTTTGTTTGAGTAAGTGTGCAAAATTGACTTTTTACAGGGCTTTTTTTGTAGAAAAAGCCCAGCAGGAACTCATTAGCATAATAGGCCACACCCAATAGGAGAAACTCATTAGCATATTAGGCCACACCCCCATGTTGCTAGAAGTGTGGTCATCCAGCCACACCCACCTTTTGCTTCTTATTCTGACTTGTTTGTTGTCAAAACCCAGGGCTTTTTTTGGAGCAGGAACTCCTTTGCATGTTAGGCCACACACCCCTAATGTAGCCAATCCTAATGAGTTTCTGCTGTTGGGTGTGCCAGTTATGCTAATGAGTTCCTGCTGGGTGTGGCCAACTCAGGAGCCAGCCGGAACTCTGTTCCTGTGCGTTCCTGCCCAAAAATAGTCCTGACTTTTTACTTCTTCAGATCAATGCTCCTTCTAAGCATTGGAGTCTTGTGAGCAAAAATTCTACTTTGTGAGCTACTGGCATTAAAGTTATGAGTGAGTGATTTGGCTACTGCATAAATTAGTTTGCTCTGGAGCCATCTTTCCTGAGCAGAGACAAAAATGTGTGAGCCAGAAGCTAAAAAAAACCTGTGAACTAGCTCACACTAACTCATCTTAGAGGGTACACTGCTTCAGATGTTGATGCCCAGTTCAGGATCTGGTGCTTTGCATAATAAATTACATAGTGGGTGGATCAGATCCCTGAGCAGTTTGGTCCACACAACTGAAGGTTGCTGCATCAAAGCAGTTTGACACGCCTCGTTTAGACTGAAGTAACACTGCATGGGTCTAATCAAAGAATCCAATCCATTGTGGCTTTAGAAGTGCCTGAAGTCCTGTGACTTCAATCCTTGCCCAGCGCCTGTTTTCATCAGAGAATGAATCTAACATTCATCCTTTGCTTTGCTTTCTCTCCTTTTCTTTCTTTACAGACAACAAAGAACTTTACCTCTCCAAAGCAATTCACAAGGCTTTCCTAGAAGTTAACGAAGAAGGCTCTGAAGCAGCGGCCGCTTCAGGTATTCAGCACCTGAAAACTGTATATCATTATTAACAACCGGACCGGCACGGTCTGCTGATGAAGAGTAGGAGCTATGATGTTAGAAGTCCCTGGTTCCAATTTCAGCTCAGTCATGTCTGGATTGAGGGTTCAGGGCTCAGTGCTAGGGCATCCACTTGGCATGCAGAAGGTCCCAGGTTCTATCCCTGGCATCTCCTGTTTAAAAAGTCAGGCATCAGGTGTTGTGAAAGACCTCAACCTGAGACCCTGGAGAGCTGCTTCCAGTCAGGGTAGACCGTACTAACTTTGATAGACCAGTGGTCTGATGCGGTTTCATGTATTCAGATTCCAGCTTAGTTACTCACTGAGTTGCCTCAGACGAGCCACTAAAGACTTCAGCTTCCTAATCTGTCAATGTGCGTGGGGGCAGACAGCATATTCTTAATGTTGGTGTCACAAATATCATTTCCAGGACTCCGGGGGTGAGGAGTAGGTTTTGTCTTGAACTGCAGTGCTGAAAAACTTGGGTAACTGTTTACTTTTGTGCTGCTGAACATTCTGGGAATTGGAAACCAGATCCTATATCCTGCATGTTGTCTGTAGTCTAGGTTGTCTGTAGTCAGTGGACAGGTATGTGAATTCATATATCCAGGGCCGTTTTTTGTTTTTTAAAGAGAGGTGCTGGAACTCTCAAGAGGCAAGTGAAGTTTTCAATCTGTGTACTGAAAACTCATGAGCTTTTAAACATTTGTAAAAGAATTTTGTCGAAGAAGTTCCAGAACCCCCCCCCCAAAAAAAGCCCTGCATAGATCTAATTTCTCAGCCAAGAACACTCTGCAGCTGATTATTTTATGCCAGTGTAGGGTCAAACTAGGAGACTGCAGTATCAAAGAAAGGGAATGAGGAATCTGATGCTACTCTTAGAAGTGCCATGTTGAATCTTATCTACCATTACAGCGATACAGCCTAACAGCATCAGATAGAAAGAGGTTTTCCCCCCTCTCCCATAATACTAGAACTCGGGACCACCCAATGAAGTTGATGGGTCAGGTCAGGAAAGAGAAAAGGAAGAACTTCTTTACTCAATGAATAATTAAGTTGTAGGGATTCCCTGCCAGGAATGCTCAGCAATGTGGTAATCTGATGGCCATGAGTGCCTATGGGAATTAGATTTGCAGAAGTCCACCAATGATGACTCGCCATGTATAAAGAAGCAGCAAACCTCCGGATACTACGGCAGCATCAGAGGAAGGCCTCAGACTCTATGACCTGTTTGTTTGGCCGTCCAGGGTAACTGCTTGGCTCCTGTGTGAAACAGGTTGCTGGACTAGATGGACCTCTGCTCTGAGCCAGCAGGGCTCTTTTTATGTTCTTATCAGATTAGGCTGTGAGAAACGGTTGTTTCCAAAAGGACTGGAAATAGCATGGAGACACAGTTGCGTTTCGATAAGGGTGCATAAATATGCGCCGTAATAAAGAGGGGGAGTTTCTAGGACCAGATGGTAGAACCATTTGCTTCTCGCATGCAAATAATGCTTTTTTCCCCCACCAGCAAATAAAGTGTTGTTGTTTTTTAAAAAAACACACTTGAGTTGTATCACAAACTGAGATCCCTCATTACTGTTTTTCCATTAGAAGAAAAACAATAGGGTTTGTGGTGAGTCTTCTTGGTGCCCTAATTCCAGAGCGGTTTTCCAGTCTCTGCAAAGACCAGACTCCTGCCTGGGCCTGCTTAAGCACTTTGGGAGGGGGGAGTGGGGGGAGGGATTGTAGAAATGCTGATGCAATAAAAACCAACCGTTAATAAAATACTTTGAAAAATATAAACGTCTAAAGGGAAGCCATTAATGATTTCCAAATTTAATTAAGAACAAGTCTTGCCTCTTTGCTAATATGTTTGGCCCACAGTAGTCCTTTGTACACCAGATATTAAATTTAAATCAGCTTAGTGTAGGATGGCTCGGTGACAGACACCTCGGGAATAGAGCGCGGTTCATAATTCTGAAATGTGCTTAGCAATGCCTCTGGCTGGGACCCAACAAGGCCCACGGAGTAAAAGAGCTGCTGGGAAAAACAAGATCAAACTCTGAAAAAGGGCTGCCTGCCCAAGACTCCCACAAAATGTGCAGGTATATAATCAAAATAACTCCAATAATCTAATCATGACCATTACAACATAGTGATACAAGACAGATATGACTTTCTTGTCTTTCCTGTCCTGAAGTGCTGCTCCTGGGGGACAAGAGCCCCCCCTGAGGACAGCATTCGGGGGACATTTTGAGCTGCCGAGGGAGGGAGGGAGTGGGAGATGAAATCCTTCTGCCCCTGGAAATGGTCCACTGGATCCGAGCTGGTTTCTCGCCCTCCTCAGCGTCTGGTCCCTTCCAGTGGCACAGTAAGGTAATTTTCAAGTCTGTAAATGGATGGAAGGGGGTAGGGCTTGGATCGTAACATACACATCCAATATGAATCCCATCTCCCAAATCCTGTCCTCACTCCAGAATGGCCCATTAGCTTCCCTGGCCATAACAGCCGCAGCAAAAATTCCTACTGAAGCAGGAATGAATGGTGATGTAACACTGCCCCCCCCCGTTAACTGTGGTGTCACACCTGTGCTCAACAGCACCTCTGGGGCATGGGCACCCATGACACAGTGTTCCCCTTTTTGCCCACCCTCCTCATCAGCTGCTGGGAGCCTTTTATCTACTCTTCCCTAGACAAGCCCCGCTGAAGTGCTGTCCCTCTAACTTGAATCTGCAGTCTCTTCCCTAGGTTTGGAGTCCATCTCACCCAGGAAGCAGTTCTGCCAATTGTTGCTCTCAGCTGCCTGGTTGTTTTGGTCTCTGGGGCCTAATCTTTCCTTGAGAGCTGTCTCTGCTCCTCCCTTGAGTAAGCAGCCTGCCCATAAGTCTTCCTTTGGCCTTCTCTTGGTAGCCTCCTTTCCTCCTTTTTATCAGGTTCCAGCCAGGGGAAGAGGAAGCTGCCCTGCCCGCTGCAGTCCTGTCCTGCCCCCGCATTGGCTGTTTTAAAACTTAGGTGGGCTAGCAGGAGCACATGCACTACTTTTGTGGCCTTCCTCCCTCAGACCTGACTTGGATTAGGTTTGCCATTTCCAAGGCAGGGGTGGGAGGAGGAGGAGAAGATTGGATTTATACCCCGCCCTTCACTCTGAGTCTCAGAGCGGCTTACAAACTCCTTTCCCTTCCCCTCCCCACAACAGACACCCTGTGAGGTAGGTGGGGCTGAGAGAGCTCTGACAGAAACTGCTTTTTTTCAAGAACAGCTGTGCCAGAACTTGTGACTGACCCAAGGTCACATCAGCGGGTGCAAGTGGAGGAGTGGGGAATCAAACCCGGTTCTCCCAGATTACAGTCCGCACACTTAACCACTACACCGAACTGGGAGAACTCTCACCCACCCCCATTGCCCTTCTATAATACAGTGAGCAGCAGGGACAAAATGTGGGGGCAAACAGCATTCCATAACATCTTGATGTCACTTCTGGCTGCATAACTGGAAGTGATGTCACTGTGCCAGCAGGTGCTCTAGCATTTACCCAAAACTCTATGGTTTTATCATAGAACTTTGATGAATCCTAGAATGTTTGCTGATGTGGTGATGTCACTTCCAGTTACACGACCAGAAATTATGTTGTGATATTGCAGGACGGCATTCCATGCATCTCCATCTCCACGCAACATCTCCATCCCCAGAGTCTCCCAGGGTTGGATCCAGGCTAGATTGATCATTTCCACAGATTCCCCCTTGCTGCTGCAGACCACCCCCATGTCATTCCTCAGCATCCCCTGTCTCCCAGGAGTAGCAGTTCATGCAAAGCAGTAGGCTGCAGTGGAAGGCAGGAAAGTTCCATTCTGCCAAAGGAGAATTTAGTCTAGATCCAACCCTCTGTCTGACCAATCAGAAGCAAGCTTCAGGATCATAACTCACTCCTTTCTGGATCAAATCCCCACTCTTTTCTATATCATTTGAAGTTAAAAGAGTTTGTTAGCAATGAATTGTGTAGTTTAGTGCAGGTGAGGAGAAAACCAGTGGCAGAATTCTTAAGATAAATCTTATCCATCTGTCCTTATTACAGCCCCCTACTCTACTGTCTTCTCCATTCCCCTCCCTCAGTGCCTATTTTCCATTTCAGTCCCAAGGGCTCTAGTCCGTCCAGCAACCGAGCACGGTCTCCCTAATGGGACAAACTTCTAAACATCAACAGTGAACCAAATTACAGCTATCAAAACACAACACAATGTAGTTAGCTGTGATGAAGGCTAACGAGAGATTTCCTCAACCCAGGGCCCAAAATTGCAATCTGAACAGAGTTTCAGATCTTCAGTTGAGGAAAACCCTGATTTAGCCTCAGCTAAAGTCAGCACTGCCAAAGCACTGGTGTTAAGTGGGTCAGCAAGAATCTGCTCCAGTGTGGGGATCAGCTGCAGAGAGAGAGAGAGAAAATACCAATTCAAATGGCTACTTTCCGGGTATTAACAGCAAGCCAGTCTGACATTTGTACCAGCCCCTGCGTTGGCCATGCATAAGCCCCACCACAGCGATGGCATGCTAATCGCGTTGTCACCCGTGCAATCACATCTGTTGGACTTGGGGATCAAAGATCTTCTGCTATGGCAAGACCTCTCCTGCCCTGGGCCTTCAGTCCCCTGCTGCCACTCGACAGCAAAGGGGGGGAGGATGGGGGATGATTGGTGCTTTGCCAACACGCAACATCACTCCCAGCACAAAACCGGAAGTGATGTCATTGCATCAGTGTGACTCTTGTGCTACCAATGTTCCATTCCTCTTCCATGCTGGAAGTGATGTCATGCATCAGCACAGCGCTCGATTGCTTGTGCCCCACCCCTTGTAGCCTCCCGCCAGGTACCAACACTGAGCTGGCAAGCCTAGTTGGAAGTAACCAGACGAAATCACGAAAGTTTTGCAAAACTTATTCAGACCTCGCTACTCGAACACAGAATGTCGAATTCCGAGAAGGCACTCAAGGTTATTAAGATCAAGAAGCTATCGAAGCTATGCCTCATGAAAGGCACTCAGACTCCTCCTAGCATAAATGGGTGGCCGCACTGTGAAACGAGACCCGCGGGAATGGCCCTTTTGTAACTCTCCAGGTTCTGCCTCTGTGTAAGTTACGAGCTGTTCCCCCAGCAGTAGAAATAAATCGCACACCTACCGGCCATGAATCATTCCTGGAGCGTAACCAGACACAGAGTTTCTAAGCGAGTTTCTCTTTGATTGAAGTTTCTAGCTGTGTGTCTTGTTGACAACCTTGGCAAGTACTGTTGGTTCTTAATTCTGACTTGTGCACTTTGTGTGTCACAAACTGTACGATGCAGAAAAAGAGAGCGATGTTTTAGAAGGACACTGTTGGGGAATTCCAGATGCAGCCTGTTTGTTTTCTCTTCTACCCCCCCCCCCCAGGAATGATAGCTATTAGTCGGATGGCAGTTCTGTACCCCCAGGTCATAGTGGATCATCCATTTTTCTTCGTGGTCAGAAACAGAAGAACAGGTGAGCACGTGGGGCTTTCTCCCTCCATGTTTCTTGTTTTGCCTGTTAAATCCTTGCTAAAATCTTCTGTTAGAAGCTGTTTATATGGAACCAACTCATCAAATGTACTCAAAAGTCAGTGAGTCCCATTCAGTTCAGCGGAGCTCACCTTCAAGTATGCATGAGGAGGACAGCATGCCTCTCCCCCACTATTTATGTTAATATATGATTGGTGATCATGCAGAATATCAAGGTGTTGAGAGACAGTTTATTTATTTATTTATTACATTTATACCCCACCCTCTCAGCCATGGCCGGCTTCCTCAGTTCTGATGAAGATAACCATTCTGGCCAGTGTAGGCTTTGTACTCACCTTGGAAAGCAATTTTGAGCACGAGTCGCTTTAAACCTTACGGGTGAAATTAACCTAAGGAACAGTGTGCTTGACTGCTCTACTCTTGCTACCTTTTAAAAAAAAATCTCTTCTGCCTGTGGCTCATGTTGAGTGGGTCATTCTGCAGCTCATAACAGTGGAGTCCTCTGGCTCATTCTCCAGTAAGGAGAAAAGCCGTGGCAATCAGGACGGCAGCTCTGTAGCAAATAGTACATGGCGCAAAGTTGCTATTACAGGTTTTCAGACCAGGAAGCTGTTGCACATTTCAGCCCTCCAACTTGTGTGCCTGCATCCAAACAGAGAGCTGCGTACTCGTGTATACAATTATTTCTTTCAGTTCAGTGCTGAAAGGCATGCTCTTCCAGACACCTCCGACTGGGCCCGAGATAATGGGCACATCCAGGGCTATTTTTGGCCAGGAACACACAGGAACGGAGTTCCGGCTTGCTCCCGAGTTGGCCACGCCCAGCAGGAACTCATTAGCATAATAGGCCACACCCAGCAGCAGAACCTCATTAGGATTGGCCACATTAGTGCTGTGTGGCCTAACATGCAAAGGAGTTCCTGCTCCCAAAAAAGCCCTGGGTTTTGACAACAAACAAGGTAAACAGAATAAGAAGCAAAAGGTGGGTGTGGCTGGATGACCACACTTCTGGTAACATGGGGGGGTGTCCTGGTATGCTAATGAGCTGTGCTGTCAGGGTGTGGCCTAATATGCTAATGAGTTTCTGCTGTTGGGTGTGGCCTATTATGTTAATGAGTTCCTGCTGGGCTTTTTCTACAAAAAAAAAGCCCTGGGCACATCCATTGACATCCCTTTTGAGCACATTGCAATTATCTGATGTTTGAAAATGATTTGGGGGAGACCCTTTTAATTCAGGATGGTGAGAGTGGCTGCAGAATTGTAGTGACGAACCATAGCTTGACATCCTTGTCCACAGAAGCGTCCTGGTGTCCTCCTCTCATCAGTGTCGCTTACCTTTGACGTGGCAAGAGCATTGCCGTACTCAGTCTATCAGGTTGCCCTACTGAAGAAATCTTCCAAGAGCATCTAGTGGGAGCAAGACCGATGAGCAGTGCTGTCATTATAATGGATCTGACTAGCAAGGGTCTGTTGACCTTTCTACCTGAAGGGCATATCTACAGATTCCACTAATCCAGAAAAAAATTCCCTGCTAACAGTCTCCCTTAAAGGGCCAGTTAGATAGGACTTGCTGTGGTTTTGTCCACCAGTCCACCTTCTCAAATGTAGACTTGTGGGCGAGTCTCTTTTTCTGCTTGTTTGGCAAGAACTGGGCGAGGGGAGCTGAACCTGGCCTCTTCCCTGGTTTGACTGTTGCTGTGCTCCATAGTAAGAATTATTTTTTTCTTAGCTTGGCTTAAGCCAGACTGGAAGAAAATACTGATTTAAATCAGTGTTGTAAGGTAAGAAGGAGGTAGGCTTCAGCTTCCATCCACCAAAATGTCTTTTTCTGCAAAAAGACAAAAAAAACCCAACCCCCAAACAAGATATATCACCCATTTCCTGCTTTACATATGAACAGGTGGACCTCCTCATCACATTTAGACTAACAACAGCTTTAGAGCCAGTTACAATGTTGCACTAAAAGTAGGGCTTTCTTCTGGCTCCACAATGAGTGGAGGAGGAGGAGGAGGAGATTGGATTTATACCCGCCCTTCTCTACTCAAAGGCGTCTCAGAGCGGCTTACAAACTCCTTTCCCTTCCCCTCCCCACAACAGACACCCTGTGAGTTGGGTGGGGCTGAGAGAGCTCTGACAGAAACTGCTGTTTTCAAGAACAGCTCTGACAGAACTATGGCTTGCCCAAGGTCATCCAGCAGGTGCAAGTGGGGAATCAAACCCGGTTCTCCCAGATCAGAGTCCGCGCACTTAACCAGTACACCAAACTGTGGCATCCAATCCTAGATTTCCTGAACAAGCCTCTATAATTACTCTTGTTTCTTGACAGGCAGTGTGGTGTAGTGTTAGACTCTACCTGGAGAGCCAGGTTTGAATCTCCACTCTGCCATGGAGGCTTGTTGGGTGACGCTGGGCCAGTCATACCCTCACCAGCTTTGGGGGGGGTCGGGAGGATAAAACAGAGGAGGGGAGAATGATGTCAAAGGGCACTTTTGGATCCCCACTGGGAAGAAAAGTGGAGTATGAATAAAGGAATCGGTTGTTACGGGGATATAAGTCTTCTCCATGAATTATCTGGTCTTGAACAATTGGAGTAGTGTTAATTTTTCTGCCACAAGGGAAACAAAGACAGCATCCTTTCTGCTTTCTCCTTCCTCCAGTCTTTCATGGTTGTGAATGGTTTCCTCTATTAAAAATGTATACTCTTTCTGTCTAAAGCAGCTTACAAACATATGTGGGTGTGTATTCTCCTCATTCAATCTTTATCTCTCCCCCCCCTTTTTCTTTAGGCACCATCTTCTTCATAGGAAGAGTGATGCACCCAGAAGCTATGAATACAAGCGCCCATGACTTCGAAGAACTTTAACCACCACAGGGGGCACACAGAGATACAAACACAAAGGAAATAAGCACACTGAGTTTGCAATCGATGCGTTTAAGGGTTGCCGTGATTTTTTTTCTCTCTTTTTTTGCAATGTTACCTTTGAGACATCATTTAAAAGGAGAAGAAAATGTTCCATTTAATGCCAGCTAGAAATTGCAGGCCGTGGTTGTGGAAGAAATGCTTTCAGTATTCAAGTAACTGTTGTTGTCCTTGTGAATTGCTGTATTGGTCCTTTCAATAAAAGCCCTCTCCCTGTCAACAGCTGCACTTCCTGATTCAGTGAATTCGAGGGCAGAACTCTCTTGATGCAGTCGTTTCCCAGTTACGTCCTGGATACACACACAGTGTGGCAGGAAGAAGAAACTGGTGGAGCAGCGGGAGGGAAATGAGTGGGGGAAAGCAGCATTACACAATGCCACAACATCACTTCTGCTGACATGCCTGGAAGTGACATCACAGCAACACTCTAGGAATTTCCCAGATCTCTATGGTTGGTTTGTTTTGAAAATTCCTAGAGCAGTGCTGTGACATCACTTCCGGATATGTAAGAGGAAGAGATGTCACAGAGTCACAGCATCACTATGCCCCACTCCCAAAACTCCCAACAGGAGGCTGGCAATTCTAGTTGCAATGGGGAAAATCAGTCTTTAATCATAAACACCATGGTGATCTCCTCTCAGAGGGATCCCTGCAACAGCCACCACCTTGAGTCTTGGCAGAAAAGGCAGGCTCTAAATGGAGTAAATAAAACTACTCTGGACCTCCCCTCTGCTAGGCAGGATTCATGCCCGGATCGACCATTTCTGCAGGGTCCTGGGGATCATCTTCTTTGAGAGCAAGTGGCTTTGATCTTCCCAGGTATAACCATCAGAGCGCCTCCAGCTGTGACTCTGATCAAAATGTCTGAGAGCCCCATCTCTAATGTATAAAGGCAATACCATCTTGAAATCGGTTGCTGTTGCAAATGGCACAGCTTCATAATCAATGGGGATAAGTGAATAATTTATCAGATTTTAATGTTTTCCTTCCCGCACACAGATTACGGGAATGGACGTGCTCCGATCCTCGTGCAATACCAGGGATTGTTCATGCAAAAAACAAAATCTAAACATCCCATAAAATAACAATTGCAATGGTGCTCAGATTCAGTTATACCTAAAATCAAGATGGCCCTAGCTTAAGGGAAGTCCCACAAGAACATGGGAAGAATCCCTGCTAGATCAGACCAGTGGTCCAGGTTGTTGGGCATCTTGTCTTATACAGTGGCCAAACAGTTGCCCTGCATGACAAACAAAGAGAGCTTGGAGTTCAAGTCTAGTCTTCAGTGGTTTGTTGCCTCTGGATGGTTAGTTATCATAGCTAGTAGCCACTGATTGGCCTCTCCTCCATAGCTCTATGTAACCCCGTTTTAAAGCCATTGGTGCAACCACTGGCAGTAGGATTTAAGTTGGTTGCTAACTTATTCTGCTGATTTCCACAGCGGTTCACTGATTTCATATCTCCTTTCTTGGTAGTTTATAGATTTTTTTGTTCTCTGTTGTATGATTACTCATAATTTGACAGGACAAAATGGGGACAGAAGAAGTATAAGACAGAGCTTCCTAGATCTGTCTTGACCCTCACTCCAACAAAGCTATATTAATGCTTGTGTGGAGTGGATACAGAACAGAAGGGTCTAACTCAGCTTCACTGAAAAGTGTGGAAAGGCTTCAACCCTAAGCCTTGCTTCTGCTTACGCTGCATTGAAGGTGCAGTCCTGTACTGTAGATCATATCCCTCTGGTGTTCATGCAAGGCAATCCTGCACTGCCGATCACATCCCTGTGGTGTTCATGTGAGCCCAGCTTCTTGCAATTGTGCCCAAATGTACCTGCCACCAGAGGAAAGGCCCCTTCTGCCATGGATGGGCAAGGGTGCAAACCAAAAGCAAGGCTCAGGATCCAAGCCAAAGTCATATAAATAGCCCACTTATTTTTTTTTTCTTCCCAGCAATTGCCAATCTCCGCTTGCTTCTATCTTTCCACCTTAATAGCTTTTCACTGAGCAGTAAACATGATTCTTAGGACCACTTGACTTTCAAATATAATTTCCTAGTGCTCAGAAAATGTGGAAAGCAATGAGTGAACAGGGCAGGGGAGGGACCCTTGGTGTTCCACTTTCTAAAAGAATTATTATTTTTTATTCCTGAGAACGACCTGCTGTAAATAACAGAATGGCTCTCACGACAGCTGAGGGCTGGGGGGGGAATAACGGGGCCACCCTTGCTCACAGAAGGGAGGACGAGGCTCATTAATACCTAAGCCCCAACATGACATTACCATTTCCCATTTTTCGATAAAGGCTGCAGTGAAGTGAGAAAGGAGGAGAAAATAACAAGAGGGAGGATGAGAAACTTAATTTGATTTAACTTTTTTAAAGGAAAGCAGCCTTGGGGAATGAGACAAATCGTTCTTCTCCTGGAGTTAGAGACAACATTTTAAAAAAAAAATTGCTGTCAAGTCACAGCTGACTTATGACGGCCCCGTGGGGTTCTCGAGGCGAGAGACGTCCAGAGGAGTTTCGCCATCGCCTGCCTCGGTGTCACAACCCTGGTATATCTTAGTGGTCCCCTACTGACCGGGACCAAGCCTGCTTAGCTTCCAAGATCTGATGAGATCAGGCTGGGCTGGGCCATCCAGTAGGAACTAGAAGCCTGTGTTTGAAGATTCCGCACTAATTTACACGAGACCATTTTTCAAGAATCCGGTTGGGGTTTCCCCAGCCAGACTCTCATACCATCAGCCACCTTTTACACTCCTGGGAAGTCAGTTCTCAAGTATGCAGATCCCCAATTGCATCCAGGACTGTCGGGGGGGGGTTGCGTGAGAAAAGGCTTCAGCCCTCTCCCCATTTTCCTGATCCAAAATAATCCCAGGTTTTGTTGCCTGCCCCAGTGAGAAGCTGCACATGTCCTAATAGACTACCTGTGCAAATAGCGCCCCCTTGGGGTCATCCCCTTCTCCCCCTTTCTGCAGTGGGATTCCCAACCTCCGAGAATCACAGCTGATCTCCAAATCAAGTTCCCCTGGAGAAAACAGCTTCAGAGGGTGAACTGTAGCACCACATCTCTGCTGAGTTCCCTCCCCAAATTCAGCCGTACCCAGGCTCCACCCCTAGATCTCCAGAAACCTCCCAACTGGGGACTGGCAACCCTATGACATGGCCCTGATCCCAGCCAAGACCCCCGGTGCTTGGGAATGAACTTTTCAGCAGCATGACATGTAGTCGGAAGGTAGAAGAGTTGCATCAGGGGGTGTTACAGTGACGTTAACACACTAAAACTAACACACTAAAAGTCCACTACTAGCTTTGCATCATTGTTTATCCTAACATGAGGTAGATCAAGGATCCCTCATTTATTCAGGGGCTCTTTTCCTCAAGTTCCCTTCAGCAAAGCTCACCTTTAACTGGCCCTGCCTGGGACTGGTATACTTAGCACCCCGTGGCCTGCTGTTGGGATGGAACAAGCCCTGCCATTGGCTGAATCGTATGCAGGGAAATGATGCAGAGCCCTCATTTCATGCACTGTGGGTCTGACAAAAGAAGCAAGACAGACACCCATAGAAAACTACTTTAAAAAATGCTCCGGCTGTGCTCAAGTGCATGTACTCTCAGACACCTTGGAGTAGACAAAGGTCCTTCCCATGGGTGGAAGAATCAAATGGGGCTAGAAACATTGTAAAGAACAAAAGAGCCCAGGAAAGCCAGGAACATACCCTATTATTCCAGATTCATTAACCTGAAAAAAACAGACAAACTTTTGGTTACAGATTCCTTGTTTCTAGCAGAGACCAGCAGCTGCTCTCTGCAAAGAAACAAGTATTAAAAGAGTAGGAAGAGAAGCTGTCCTTTGAACTGAATTTATTATCTCCTAACCCCAGGGTGTGTATCCTATTGGATGGCTGAAGGAAGGAAAGGAGAACTTCAGCAATGTTAAGTAAATCTTGGATTCTTGACTCCCAAAGAGCTCCAAGGTGGTTGATATTTTATTATTTACATGCTTGTATCAATTTACAGAACAACTTAAGGAAGCAATTAAAAAGGGTAAGTGTCTGCCCAGAGGAGCTTACTTTGGGAGGGAGGGAGAGGAGGAGGAAAACCTAACTTTTGGATCCTCTACAGACTCAGCCACCCTGACCTGGAGGATCTGGCTTAGCCCGATCTTATCAGATCTCAGAAGCTAAGCAGGGTCAGCCCTGGTTAGTACTTGGATGGGAGACCATGAAGGAAGTCCGGGGTTGCTATGTACAGAGAGGCAATGGCAAACCATTTGAATGAATTCACAAGTGAGGCTAACGGTGTGCATTACATCTCCCACCTCTGCAAATTGATGTTAAATTGTCCCTTTCTCCAAAGCATCTTTGTCTTAGGCATTAACTAGTTTCACAAGTGGATGCACTGCAATCTAGAGAGAATAGTATCATAGTCACAAAAACAGCCAGAGTGAATTGTGCGGAGGGAGTTTAATGCAGCTTTGTGAATCCCAAGCATTTTATTAATTCCATTACAGAATAATCAAGTATTATCAATGCACGGCACTTCCTAGTCTGGCGTGTTTTTTTTAAAAAATCCTCAAAGATGAAATCTCGGCACAAGAAGAGCTTAACATCCAGCATCTGGACGGCATTAAGAAAATGTCTTTGAAAAGAAATGCATTCCTTATTATAAAAGTGTAAATAAATCAAGAAAATAATTATTCTTCCTCTGCAATCCCCACATTTCTTCATTTAGCTATTTATACCAAACTTCCCCCCCAAAGTAGTTTACAACATGATTCTCCACTCCTCCTAGGGTTGCCAACTCCAGGTTGGGAAATTCCTAGAGATTTGAGGGGGAGCCGGGGGGGGTCAGGTGGGGAGGGACTTCAGCCAGATGTGAAGATACTGAGTCCACTCGTCAAAGCAGCCATTTTCTCCAGGGGAACTGATCTCTGTTGTCTGAACATCAGATCTAATTCCAGCAGATTTCTAGGCTCCCCTTGGAGGCTGGCAACCCCAACTCCTCCATTTCATACCAACAACAACTCCACTTGGTAGTTGGTATAAAGAAGAATGACTGGCCTGAGGTCACCTGGCAAGCTTCCGGGGCAGAGTGGGGACTCCAAACTGCCTCTCCCAGAGTCTAGTCTGAATGGCCCTTTCCGCACTAGACCTTAAATCCTGGTTCAACCCTGTCCCCGAACTGACATTCTACACTACCCTCAAGTTCACCCCTGTAATTATCTCGGGGTATTTTTTATTTCCACATTACACTGAGGTCACCACAGTTTTGCCCCACACTTTTCCCGGGATAAACGGATGCTGCTATAACCAGGGATAAATTCAAGGTATTGTGTCGCGAGTTGAATTCTGGTAAAACCAGGGACGAGATCCAAATGCAGAAAGGACCACTCTCTCATATACCACATAGGCTTCTCTCTCACAGTGCCCAGATTATACAGAATTTAATAACAAAATATCACTTACATAACCTACACAATAGACACTGTTTATTCTTACAGAATTTCGCTTGCAGAATTTGTGCAGGATCTTGCAAAATTTCGTTTTCCCAATAATAACATTTTGGATTTAGACTTGTAACCAACCAGCACTACTTTAGAATGTTTTGATTTAAGATGGACCCAGTTAATGCAGATTCAGTAGTTTATCACAACTTTTCTAAGAAGCTGAGTTTTGCCAAACACCATTGAGTAAGGGAGGTGGCTCTGTCTGCTAAAATATCTTGCACCACTGAGATCTATTATTATTATTATTATTATTATTATTATTATTATTATTATTATTATTATTATTATTATTATTATTACCTATTAAGTTCCCATCACACAGTAACTATGCCAAAGCAGCAGATTACCTATCAACAAAACTATGGCAGAGCGCCAGATACAAGCGTGAGATTCCACATTGAACCAGAGGGGTTCTGTGTGCACGTGGGATTTCAGTACATGTATTTCGATAGAAACTGGGGCACATGAAAGTTTTGATTCAGAAATCACTAAATCCCACTGCAGGCTGTATCAATCAGGCATGGTGCCATTCAATTGTTGCTGCCTTTGAATCTCCCAAAGAAAAATATTGCGCCGATTCAGATGCTTTGGGCAAATTCTGGAGAGGGTGGGATACGCATCTTTGGAAACAAACAAACAAACTCTACTTCTCACAGCCTTGTTCTGCTCCAATCAATTCCTTGAGGGGACGAGAGCTCCTGCCTATTGATTTATTTATGTTACCTATAGCCCACCTTTCTCCTTGGGACTGAAGGCTGACTGCAAAATACAGAAGCAATGCAGTCCGGAAGCATGAGCCAGCTTAGAAGCAATGCAACAGGAACAGGATTGCAAACAAAACAAATTAAGCCATGCCATGCCATAAACAATGCAGGGAATGAATTGCAAAGGTAGAAGACAATGCAGTAAGAATCAGGTAATACATACAATAAACAGTGCAATAGACTGCAATCCTGTTCCCTTTATAAAAACACCCCCTGAGCCATCTCACTAGACTACAACCAATGCTCCCTCTAAGCTGTGGAATCTTGTGAGCAAAAATTCTGCTTTGTGAACTACTGGCATTAAAGTTCTGAGCGAGAGATTTGGCTGCTGCATAAATGAGTTTGCTCTGGAGCCCTCCTTCCTGAGCTAGGAGAAACGTGTGAGCCAGAGGCTCAAAAACTGTAAGCTAGCTCACACCAACTCAGCTTAGAGGGAACACTGACCTCAACTCTTTTTGCTTTATAGGACGCCCCTCCTGAACATTTTCTGATTTCCACATCCTGCAAAAGGCAGAAATGTGGATGCCTTCCTGACCTCCTTGGACAAGCCCTTCCACAACAAGGTGGGAGCCAGAACTGAAAATGTTCAGGTTGTGCCAGCTGCCAATCTTACCCATTTGCAGGGTGGCCCATTCAGAAGCCCTGACTTGGATGGCCCAGGCTAGCCTGAGCTCATCAGATCTCAGAAGCTAAGCAGGGTCAGCCCTGGTTGGTACTTAGATGGGAGCCCGCCAAGGAAGCCCAGGGTCGCTAGGTAGGGACAGGCAATGGCAACCCACTGCTGATCATCTCTTAACTTGAAAGCCCTACAGGGTTGCCATAAGGCAACTGCTACTTGATGACACTTTCTGCCACCACCACCACCACTTTCAGAAGGCTTTGCTCAGATGAGTGAAGCTGTCTTGGTGGAGCATAGCAGATTTGCCTTCAAAGGTGTCCCCACCACCACCTTTACTGTGTTGATCGAGGGATGTGTGTATGGAGCTCCTCACCGGGGCTCACGTGCCTGAGCTCCGTATCCACACAGGAGCACCCTTCCAGCTGTAGGTCAATGCAGAACTTTCTATTCATGGTCTTCTCCATAATGTGAATCTGCAATCAAACGGCTTAGCAGATGGTAATTACTTGGGTGGCAGCATTTTGGCAGTTCTTCAAAGTCAGTAAACCCCACAGTACAAACCATCACTGGGAAATCTCTGAGGCAGGGGGGGAAAAGCCCCTTCCTATTCCTGATTTGAAAACAAACATTAGAAGCTGCAAAAGGCAATAAAAACAGGGTTGACAAACAGGGCATGATTCTCATTGACTCTAGAAAATGAATGTCTATCTTGATATATAAAATAAAGGCTTGTAAGACCACGAGTCATAAAATGACAGAAATGAGTAAGCGATCGTTTAGTTCAAATGCGTTCAGCTCGTATTTCTCCAGATGCTTTCCCCCCACTGCCAGCATCTATCATGGAGACAGACTTGCTGAGTCACATCAAACCTTCGCCAAAGAGGGATCGATGCACGTTACGCCTTTGTTAGAACATTGACGGCCGGATCCAATAAGCAATCCATAATAGGCATTATCAAATACATATTTTCTTTAATGTGTTTGTAGCATGACTGGAGGCAGAGGAGATGTAGGTCGTAATCTATACTGAGCCTTCAGGGCAGGAAGGAATCCAAATACCTGAAAAAATGGAGTCACAGCTAGAGTTGCCACGTCTCCCATGGCCACTGGCAGGGGATGGGGGAAGGATGGCCAGATCCAGGCTGGGAAACTCCTGGAGATGGAGCCTGGGGAGGACAGGGACCTTAGTGGGGTGCAATGCCATAGAATCTATCCTCCAAAGCATCCATTTTCTCCAGGGGAACTGATCTCTGGAGATGAGCTATAATTCCAAGGGATCCCCAGGTCCCACCTGGAAGCTGGCATCCCTAGCACATCCATCCTATAAATCTTTCTCTAATAGCATAGATAGGAGGTATGGGTGGGCTTGTGGCCTCAGTGACAGAGCATCTGCTTTGCATGCCAAAGGTCCCCAGTTCAGTCCCTGGAATCTCCACCTGAAAGGATCGTGTAGAACATGACAGGACAGAGCTCAGCCTGAAACCCTGGAGAACCACTGTCATTCTGAGCCGACAACACTGAATTTGATAGACCAATGGTCTGGTTCAGTATAAGGCAGCTTCAATTGTTCAAGGTGCAATCTAGATTCTTAAGCATCAAGTCACAGATAGTGGGAGCCCCATGTCACAGGGCCAGGATAAGGCTGCCTTCATGACTGGGCCACAAGTCATGAGGTGAACTGTGGGATCTGAATATGTGGCCACTACAGTGTCCATGGCTACGTAGTATTTTTTTAAAAACTGCCACAGTTGTTCAGATCGCAGTGGCTGTGTAGATAGGCCCTATATGATGGTGCAGTCTCACATAAAGCAGAAGAGCTCTGGTGGATCCAAACCAGTAGTCCATCTGGTCCAGCATCCTGGTTCACACACTGGCCAACCACTTGCCCTGGAAAGCCAATGAATAGGGCATACTGGCCAAGGCTTTCCTGTGATGTTGCATCCTAGCACTGAGATTCAGAGATTCAGTTAGTTCAAATGTGTCCCCTTTATTTATCAAGGAAGTAACCACTGATGGACTTCTCTATGGATCTATCTAAGCTGCTTTTAAAGCCATCTGCCCTCATGGACATCACTACAGCCTTTGGCAATGAATTCTGCAATATAATTACTCATGTAGCAAAGAAGTGTGTCCTTTTTTTCTGTCCTGAACCAATTGCCCATCAGTTTTATCACCTGAGTTCCAGGATTATGGGAGAAGGAGAAAAGAAATCCTCCTTGTCTACTTTCTCAGCCCCATGCATAATTTCATAAACCCACTAGTTTATCACACCATTGGCATCTATGCAATTGGAACCTGGCCACAAAGCAGATAGCCCATGCACATTCCCGAAACTCTCCTATGTGCATTGCCAGCAATGGTTGTAATGGAACACCCACGCGAGGAGGTAGGCAGTTCTGTTCTTCACCCACTGCAGCTTTCAGAGTAACCCGACATACTGCATATCAGTCAGGTTATCAAAACATGTGTGACAGTGCAAAGATGTTGGATGTGGGGGTGGGGGAGACCAAGATCACATCTGCAATCATCCATCCCTCCACCCCAGAATGTGCAACTTCTACATGCTCAGATGGAGGTCTGAATAATGCTTGCACATAGATAACTGAATGTGTTTTGTAAATTTTGCAATCATATGGAAGGGCCCTGCTGGGGGTATACAATCTGTACATGCTCAGGGTAAATCATCCAGACCTCCAGCTGAATACACAGAAGTCAGGAGCAGGGATAAACCTTCAGTGAAGAAGAAGAGAAGAGAAGAGAAGAGAAGAGAAGAGAAGAGAAGAGAAGAGAAGAGAAGAGAAGAGAAGAGAAGAGAAGAGAAGAGAGAGAGAAAGAGAAGAGAAGAGAAGAGAAGAGAAGAGATTGGATTTATACCCCGCCCTTCACTACCCAACGGTGTCTCAGAGCGGCTTACAAACTCCCTTCCCTTCCCTTCCCTTCCCCTCCACACAACAGACACCCTGTGAGGTAGGTGGGGCTGAGAAAGCTCTTGACAGAAACTGCTCTTTTTTCAAGAACAGCTCTTATCAGAACTACGGCTTGCCCAAGGTCATCCAGCCAGGTGCAAGTGGAGGAGTGGGGAATCAAACCCGGTTCTCCCAGATTAGAGTCTGCGCACTTAACCACTACACCAAACTGAATGAACAGGGGTGCAGTTTTTGTCCTTCTTGTATAATCGGGTTGCCAGGCCCAGCTTGGCAACCAGCAGAAAACCTAGGATTGCCAGAGCCCCAGTCCCAGTGGGGGTTTCCCTGATTTTTGGGGCTTCAGCCCACCACCAGCCACCTGGGGAAGCCCTGCCCCTAAGCCCGCCCACCCACAGCCACTCCTCTCCCTTCTCTTCTGAGCAATTTAAAGGGTACTCCTGCTGATTACGGGAGCACATGGCCTGCTGATCAGCGGGAGGGACCTTTAAATCTCAGGGAGGGAGAGGAGTGGCTGCAGGCCGCATACCTGAATTCCAAGTAGCAATGTACCACTTGGAGTCCAGGCAAATGCGGCTGCACTAGCCAGAAGCCTTTAAAGTGACCCTTTAAATGCTTTTGGCCAGCAGGGACTGGGCCTGCATGCCTGAATTCCAAGCGGCAATGCTGCTTGGAGATCAGGTGCATGGGGGCCTGCTGGCTAGAAGCATTTAAAGGGACCCTTTAAATGCTTCTGGACAGCAGAGACTGGGACCAGGCACCTGACAGCCGCCCCTCTCCCTCCCCTCCTGCAAGATTTAAAGGGCCCTCCACCTGATTGGAATCTCACAGGACTGGGGAGGGAGAGGCGTGGCTGCTGGTGATCATTCTTGGGGGTGGGGCTTGGGGCAGGGATGTTCCCAACGTTATGTCATTGCATTGGGGATGCCCCCCAAAGTTTCCCGCCATGGACGAAGGTGGACCTGGTAATCTTAAGGGTGGGGTTGGGATAGATATGACAGAGATAATCATCAGTGATGACATGATGTCATTTCCTGGGAAACTCAGAAGTGACATCACACCTCTCTAGAAATTGCAGGAGGCTCAAAGGTTTTATGGGGGGGGGCTGGAAGTAGGGTTGTTAGGTCTCCCCCTTGCCACTGGTGGGGTAGGGGGAGTAGGCCAGTGAAGGGCTACAGCAACTCAGTAGCCAAGGCCAGTGAAGGGCTACAGCAACTAAGCAGGGCTGTTGACCCCTTCCTGAGGGCCTGTAGACTTCAGCAGGGTGCTGTTTATCCATAAAGTTAGTAGCAGAGCAGACGGACAATTGCTCTGACTCAGCAGAAGGCATTCTGTAGGTTTTAAGGATGGCAGATTCTACTGGAAGGTTTGTCTTTTCAGATATAAATAGCAGCCATGTGGGGCCCTAATCCAGGTCAGAGATGCAGCACAGGGAGAGGGATTAACACCCCCCACCCCATGTTTTTGTGATCTCAGACTATTGGCCGCCTTAATAAAACACACAGACCCCAATAAAGTAATCTTTCTGTTGCTCTCTCTCTATCTCTGCAAGTATTAGTCCTTAGAGATGGGGGGATCTTAAAGATCTTAAGAACTGCAGAAGAAGAAGAAGAAGAAGAAGAAGAAGAAGAAGAAGAAGAAGAAGAAGAAGAAGAAGAAGAAGAAGAAGAAGAAGAAGAAGAAGAAGAAGAAGAAGAAGAAGAAGAAGAAGAAGAAGAAGAAGAAGAAGAAGAAGAAGAAGAAGAAGAAGAAGAAGAAGAACTGGTCGGAGCAGCTAACAGTCTCCTTCCCTTCTTCTCCCCACAACAGACACCCTGTGAGGTTGGTGGGGCTGAGAGAGCTCTGAGAGAGCTGTGACTGCTGGCTTTATGTGGAAGAGGAGTGGGGACTCAAACCCGGTTCTCCAGATTAGAGTCCCCCACTCTTAACCACTACACCAAACTGGCTCTCTAACAGTACCCCCTGCCCTCAAACTGAACTGGAACCTCCCATGGCTGCTAATTACAGTTTTAAAAGCAGTGGGTTGGTTCACCGTTCTCCCATCAACAGGTCTAGTTTGGTACTGAAGCACAGCAGAACTACGTGGGGTGCTCCATATATATCCAAAAGGTACGAGAGAAATCCCAAAGATAAAGGAAATTGAATCACATAAATAGAGCTATTGTATTTATACAGCTGCTCTGATGTGATGGTTCAAGTGTTGGCCTAGGCCACAGGAGACCTGAGTTCAAATCTCCGCTCATCCATCAAGCTTGCTGCCTCATCTCTCAGCCTAATATGCCTCATAGGACTATTGTCAGAATAAAATGGAGGAGGGAGAAGCTCGTGTGTTTGTGGGAACGAAGGCAAGTCCAAAATGCAACAGATAAATATATTGAGTGTTGTTTGAGCTTGTGGAAAGATTTTATGGAATCAGTACAATCCCACGGTTACCGAGGGATGATTTTCAAGTCTCTCACCCCTGCTGCTTTAACCCTGTTTTGATTTCATTAATCTCTTCCATTCATCATGCCTGAGATTACGATTGTGTCAGTTTTTATTCTCTTGCATGCCACTGTATACATTTCTCAACCACATTTAAGCATTGGTAAATCAGAATGATATATTTCCTGTATATGGTGCACATAAATAATGTAGAAATGGATATATAAAAATCAGGCAACACACATCCATAATGCAATAATAATACAAGCACATTTAGAAAACCAGTGTCAAAAGATGGAAGACCGAAAGAGATGACAAAAAGATAAGCAAATGCAAAAAGAAATAAGATGGCGAACTTTCGCTCATCCCCTTTGCTAGCCAACGAATTCCTTCTTGGCACACCATGTAAGTCATTGTAGCGTTAGGGCTAGGAGATGCTGCGTCACTCCAGCACTTCTTAGTATTTCTGCTAGAGCAAAGCTAAAGTCTTTTTTCTCTCCCCTTCCCCTCCTTAGAGGCCACAGAGTGCTCAGTCTTACAGTAGTGCGGGGAGGGGGGCTTACTGCCTTAAAACAGGCTGATAAACCCAAAGTGAATGCCATTGCTGGTTGTAACCTTAGGAGAAGTAGACCACCAGATGTCACTGTGCCCCAAGAAGCAAGAAGAAGTTTTTACAGACTAGACTTTTAATGCTATTCCAGCAGTTCGTCAATCACTGTAGCCAGAATTATGTCTTTAGCTACACAGGCCCTGTTCCGATGGTACTTCAGGTCAGGCAGTCCCAAAAGTCAGCAAATGGAAGGGAGCCACACCAGAAAAACAGTGAAGAAGATGATGGCAAAGCCCAAAAAGGTGTGATAAAAATTTAGAGTCGCAAACATGTAACACAGACCCCCTGATATGTTTCGACAACCTTCTTCAAGGGTATCTATGGAAATGTGCATCATCAAAGAAATACACTGGGGAGGGGGTATTTGCATGTGTGTGTATGCTTGCATGCCTGGAAGTCATGGTGACTTCTGGCATCCCCTAGTGGGGTTTCAGAGAGGCGGGTTGACAGCCTGCCTCTGCGCCCCAAGCCCTGGTATTTCTTGGAGGTCTCCCTTCCAGTTACTTGCCAGGGTCGGCCCTGCTTAGCTTCCCAGATCTGACGAGATCGAGCTTGCCTGGGCTACCCAGGTCAGGGGAAAGAAACATACTTTGAAGGTAAATGTAAAAACAAACAATATGTTTCTAAAGCAAAGGTGCAATAGCTGAGTCCAAATGCAATCAAAATTAAAACCAGGGTGTTGTTTGTTTGCTTGTTTTAAAAAATACCATTAAGAAATGCAATAACAGCTACAAAAAAGTATGTATCCCTGCGGTCAGGATGACACTTCTAGTTTCTAAGGCCCTTTTCTAAGGCATTTGGATCTGAAGGTGGGGTTTCAAGCTCTTATGCTTCTTCCTCGCCCTTTCAGCATTTCTCAGCCATTCTGCATTCATCTGAACATGGGCTATCCCTGTCCTCTTGGCCCGGTGATGCATTGCGGCATCGGGGAGGTCCGATGCTCAAATAAACTTGAGACATTTAGGCAAGCCAAAAGAGTCCGGGATAAGAGAGTAACTAGCTGTGTCTCCTCCCATCTGTCATCCCAAGGGCAGGGAGATGGGTGAACATCTGAAGCCCTCTGACTAATGTTCTGCATGCCTAAAAATCTAACCTGGATTCCAAATTCAAGAGAGAGAGAGAGAGAGAGAGAGAGAGAGAGAGAGAGAGAGAGAGAGAGAGAGAGAGAGAGAGAGAGCAGTAACCAGTTCCCTACTGCAGCCTGGGCAGAAGTGCTAACTGATATCATACCACAGTGACAATTTCTAGAGGGATACCTGTGCAGGATGGCAGTGGCTAGAACAACAGAGCAATGGTCCCTCTGGCTTCCCCCCCACTGAGCCAAGCAGTTCACATCCTGAGCAGAACAGAACTGCTGTAATCTTAAAATGGGCAATGGGCAGTGCAAGACCCCGCGCGGCTCCAGACTGCTGCTGAGCGGGGCTTCCAAACTGAGTGGGGCTACAGCAGACTGGAGTGCCAGTTTGGTGTAGTGGTTACGAGCATGGACTGTAATCTGGGAGAACCGGGTTTGATTCCCCACTCTTCAACATGCAGCTGCTGGTGTGACCTTGGACCACCCACAGTTTTCTCACAGCTATTCTCGAGAGAGCTCTCTCAGCCCCACCTACCTCACAGGGTGTCTGTTGTGGGGTGGGAAAGGGGAAGGAGATTGTAAGCCGCTCTGAGACTCCTTCGGGTAGTGAAGGGCAGGGTATAAATCCAATCTCCTCCTCCTCCTCCTCCTCCTCCTCCTCCTCCTCCTCCTGTGTTAAAGAGTGGATGCTCACGCACACAGCTTAGAGTGAACACTGAAACAGAGGGTTACATCCTGCATTCTGCTCTGCTAATAGCAGAGCCTTCCATCACCATAAGGAGCCTTATGCTGACGCAAGGAGCATTGCTCCAGCAGAAGAGACGTGTTCCATTGGTGGAAGACAACTTGCCCCATCCAATAGCTGATGTGAATGTGAGAAATGCAAATGTACATAAATTACGAAGGTTGCAGAACCAGGCTTCGTTGTTGCAGAATTTTATTCCCTCCTACCCCTGTGTACTTTAATGCTGAATACACACTGCCTCTGGGTATGTATGTGATTATTATCTCTTTGAATGCAGCCGGAATGAAAAAAGATGGCAATAAACTAGGAAGCATCGGAAAAGTTGCTGCCTTAGCAATCAGTCTACATTTCCACCAGGAAAACAACGCACTCAGATATGCAGTCGGCTTCCGCTGCTTATAGCCCAAGGGAAGCCGACTGGCATCTAACTTTGCCTTTTAAAGATGCTGACTGCTGGTCCCGTCCCCCCCCCCAAGGGCCCTCCTGCAAGTTAGAACAGTGATGATAGACACAAACAAATGGCAGCGTCTAGACTACAGAGCTAACCCAGTCCCAAAGAGAGGGCATTAAAAGCGTGTGAGCAATGAGCACAAACAGACATCATGCATCAGCAGATAACTGCCTTGCTCAGCTCATGAACGGATTCTTCCCTTTGAGTCAGCATGGGAGCTGTCAATTGCCGTCCAAAGTGACCTTGAAAGTCTCAAACGGCTCAAAAATGTACAGCTGTGTTGTATTCCTTTCGAAGACTATATTTGTAATATATATGTAAATGGTTTATCATGAAAGAGGATTGCTTTGTTCCCCTTTTGACCCGCTTGGGGAGAGCGGTGTAAATATTACACTGCCCTTCCATGGAAGGAAAGCACATTGGAGGCTTGTGATTAATTTTGGGGAGATGGAATGTGACGGGAATCAGATGCCAATAAAGGTCCCGAGCAAAATCAACAGAGGCCGTGCACCCAGTGCCCTCAGCCGCTTTCACAAGCATCTAACACAATGTCACCTTCCAGAATCTCACACAGCCGGGATCAAATCACCCTTGGCAAGCCTCCACACACAGCCTTGTGGTCGGTTTTGATCAGATCCCTCCATCCCATTCAGCTGGACAGGCCAATGTACTGGGCAGGGTTCCTACTTAACATCACCACCAGATGTTCAAGGGGTACCACCTTGCACAGTTAGAGAGGCCATTAATATGCCTGGATGTGTGTATTTCAGGGATTGCCTTCTGCCTGCTAAATCAGGCCCTGCTGAGAATCCCAGCAAATAACTGCTGGTTTTTATATTTTCAGAGGGAGAGCTGACATTGCCCCTTTGTCCCACAAGTTTCTGGTGTGGCCTAAGATTGTTTGTTTGTTTGTTTGTTTATGCACTTATTATGGCCAAGCCTAAGGAAATCTGCAATAATACCTTCTCCACTCCACATTAGAAGTACTGGAAATCCCCCACGATTGTGTCCAGTTTTGGGCACCACATTTTAGGAAGGATGTTGACAAGCTCAAGCGTGTCCAGAAGAGGGCAACCAGGATGATGAGAGGGTTGGAATCCAAGTCTTATGAGGAAAGGCTGAAAGAGTTGGGTATGTTTAGCCCGGGAAAGAGAAGGCTTAGAGGGGACATGATTACAGTCTTCAAATATTTGAAGGGCTGTCATGTAGAAGAGGGAGCAGATCTATTCTCTTTTGCTCCAGATTGCAAGACTAGATCTAATGGGTGGAAATTACAAGGGAGTCGTTACCGGCTAAATATCAGGAGAAACTTCTGTAAGAGTGGTTGAGCAGTGGAACAGACTGCCTCGGGAGGTGGTGGATGCTCCTTCGCTGGACGTTTTTAAGCGGAGGCTGGACGACCATCTTTCGGGTATGTTGTAGGGCTATCTTTCAGCTGCGCTCCTGCAGAGTGCAGCGGGTTGGACTAGATGACCTGCAAGGTCCCTTCCAACTCTAACATTCTATGATCCTATGATACCTTTTAAGGTTTTAAAATTAGTATCCACCTGAACAAAAGTTCTGGTGAATCTGGAAGTCTGCTCACTACTTTCAGAACTTTTAGGCCTGATAAAATATTGTTACTTTTGAAGTTTTGCTAAAGGACCAAAAAAACTCCCTGTAATTTTTGTCAAATGTAAATAAAGTCCATTTGGTGATTCTCTTTGCCTTAGACAGAAGCAGACAATGAAATCAAGGTGTGAGACTTTTGAATGGGGACTTTATTTATTTACTCCCGTTATACCCCTCCTTTCTCCCCAATGTATGGCTGTCCCAAGGTCACCTAGCAAGCTTCCATGGCAGAGCAGGGATTTGAACCTGGACCTCCCAGATCCTAGTACAACATTCTAACCACTAGACCACACTGACTCTTAGAGAACTCGTGATCTGAATTTAACAGGATAGCCAAGCTATCCTTGGCCATTTGTTTGTGCTTCCAGTTAGAAGTTCTCCCTGACTTTGGTTATTGAACAATCTGTTATCTAGAGGGAAAGCATCATTGATTGCTGCCCTTTTGTGAACCATGATGCACAACAAAGGTTGAATCCAAGAGTAAAAATAGATTGCATTGTATGACAAACTTAAATTGTAGTGAGGACATCACTGCTGCTTCTGACTCAGATGCTAACAATGCAGTCCTAAGCAGAGTTACACCCTTCAAAGGCCATTGTCTTTAATGGAATTAGAAGAATGTAACTCTGTTTAGGATTGTACTGTAAATGCTCAATGCTTTAAATAGTACCATGAAGCAGGTGCCTTAGTTATTATAAGAGAAGACACAGTTGAGAGCCAGTTTGGTGTAGTGGTTAAGTGTGTGGACTCTAATCTGGGAGAATCGGGTTTGATTCTCCACTCCTCCACTTGCACCTGCTGGATGACCTTGGGCAGGCCATAGTTCTGGCACAGCTGTTCTTGGAAAAAGAGCAGTTTCTGTCAGAGCTCTCTCAGCCCCACCTACCTCACAGGGTGTCTGTTGTGGGGAGGGGAAGGGAAAGGAGTCTGTAAGCTACTCTGAGACTCCCTTGGGTAGTGGAGGGCAGGGTATAAATCCAACCTCCTCCTCCTCCTCCTCCTCCTCCTCCTCCTCCTTCTTCTTCTGAATGAACAAGTAAGAACAAGTCCCCATTGTGAGCTTGCTAAGTGACCTTAGGCAAGCTGTATCCTTCAGTCTTGTCTTGATCTGCAACGTGGCCGTTATGTTATTGTCCTAGGGCTGGATGTACATCACCTTAGGCAGAGCAAAGCTTGCACAGCTGGACTTCCCCGCCTCCCCTATTCTGCTGCAGCCCAATGGGACCACTCCACCTTTGCTCCTGGGAATCAAGAAGCCCTCAGGAACTATGTGGGGGTGTCAAAGTGGGGTTCTGCAATGGAAAGGGGGACTTGGTGAAACTCATGCCCCCTCGCTGCCAACAGAGGTCCTGTTATGCTGGTGGGACAGAATCATGGGGTTTTAGGAAAGTTGTCATAAAGATTCCCAGTCTGTGGAAGCTCACTGTGTGTCCTTGAGCCAGCCACCCACTCTAAGCGACCGGGGGGGGGGGGTCCCCCACTGGGGAGAGAACCAGGATACAAAAGAAGTAAGTAAATTTTAAAACATGTCCTTCCTCTAAGTCCTAGGCCACTTATGAATAAAATATATAACAAAACAATATACAGAAGTAAAATCGGCAAAAGAAAGCAGCGTGTATTCAACCATGCAGTTCCTCCAACAGAACAGCATTTCTGTTTGTGGGAGAAGGGATGGTGCAGTGGTCAGACTAGGTTCTGGGAGACCCAGGTTCAAGTCCCCACTCCGCCGTGAAGGCTGGCTGGCTGACCTCAGACCAGCCTCACACACGTACTCTCAGACTAACCTACCTCACAGGGTTGTTTTGATTAGAGGAGAAAGAAGTAAGTCGCATTGGGTCCCCGCTGAGGAAAAAGGCAGGGTATAAACAAGGTGAACTAGTATTTAAATAAAGAAATCCCTGCCATTTCTCCCCTCATACTGGCACACACACCCACTTTACCCCCTCTATGGTTCCTGAGGATGCACTGACCCCCACATACACAGTGTCAGTAAGCTAAAGCAGAAGGTGGAAGCAGAAAGGCAAAATCCCCCAAAGGTTAAATACACCCCTGTTAGCCACACTTGTCTGTCTGGTCATCCGGAGTGTGCTTTTTGCTATCACAGTTCCTCTGGAATGGTTCTTGATAGTCTTTGTATCAGCAAAGAAAAAGTCAGCAGGCTCAGACAGGGCTAACGGAAAAGGGCTGTGAAAAGAGAGTGCTTTCTCAGCTTTCCTGATTATCGATATGATGGCATCCCTCTGAACAGGGAGGGCAGGTCAGGAGCAACTTCACTGCTGCCAGCTGCGGCACCTCTAAGCTGTACTTTTGTTCTGCTCTTCCTGTCTCCAGGGGTAAACGAGTGTGAGCTGAAGGGCAAAAGCCAAAGGTCCATGGCTCATGCATTTGCATGCGCTCTACTGTTTGACACAAATTATAGTTGGTTACTTTCTATTTGTTTTATTTAAACCGTGTTCTTATTGTATTTATTAATGTTGTAAGCCAATGTTGGTTTCCTTCAGGGAGAAAAATGGCAAAGTATACTAAGTAACATGCACCTTCCTTCTGCTGAATCAGAACATTGGTCTGGCAAAGTTAGTATTCTCTACTCCAGGGGTGTCAAACATGCAGCCCGAAGCCCGGATCAGGCCCTCAGAGGGCCCCAATCTGACCCTCAAGGACCTGGCTGTTTTCTGCTTCCTTCTAGTTCTGCTACTGCTGCATCACAGCTTGCTTTACCAGTCTCTCTCAATTGCATGGGAGAGACAGATAGGCAAGCCTCTCCTGTGTGATTGAGAGAGTCTGGTAAAGAACTGGCTGGAGCTCCTCCCACTTCTCCTCTTAGGAGGAGGGAGGGAACAGCCAGAGCTTGCTTCCTGGCCAGGCTGCAGGAGACAAAGGGAAGCCTTTCTTTCCTTCCACTGGCTGAGGCTCCTCCCTAAAGGGAGGGAGGGAACAAGGGAGAGCTTGCTTTGCTGGACTGCCTCAATCACATGGGAGAAATACCAAGCACCTTTAAGACCAACAAAGTTTTGTTCATGATATGAGCTTTTGTGTGCCTTCCTATAGTGTGTGTGTGTTTTGTTGGGCTCTTTATACCAGGGCTCTCGTGGGTGCAACTGGGTTCTCTCCCCCCTTTCACTGTATTCATGCCCTCATGACTCAGTATTTCTCAGTAAGAAAGCAATGTGAACTATTTTAGAGGAGGAATAACAACAAGCCAGTGGAGTGGGTTAGGCTGGGAGTGTGTGTCCAGACCAAGTTCACCAGCACATTTCCTTTGGAGGAAGTTGTAGTTATTTCTCTGGGGAAGACTATAGTTTTGCAGACAAACACATGACCCTCAGTCTGTGTCGAGATGCCTTCTCATGTTCTTGACCAGCACGTGAAGCAACTTATGTACAAAAGGTTGCAATGCCCAGCCATTTCATGTTTTTCCCTGGGTCCTAGGCACAGAACACTGAGCATGAGATTTCTGTGACGAATGTCAATAAATCAAAAGTAGGTGTGCAGGTTACAGATACACACCTGAACATCATACTCAAGATTGCTACAGCACAGACATTTCGATGCAATAATTCAGGATAAGAGGTGTCAGTTATCAGACACTGTTAAATAGAAAAAATATTGCAAGAATGCTAGTGTTTTAAGCATGTTTTATTTAAAGTTTAAAAAACCTTTAATTGTGTTTGTCTGTGTCCTTTGTAAAGTTTATATGTCCACTACCTGGCATTACATTCTATGACACAAATGGCCCGGCCCAACAAGGTCTCATAAATGTCAGACCCAGCCCTCATAACAAATGAGTTCGATGCCCCTAGTCTACTCTGTCTGGCAGTAGCTCTCCAGCATCTCAGGCAGAGACCTTTCACATCATCTCCTGTACTTTATACTTTTACATGGAGATGCAAGGACCGAACCCAGGTCCTTCTGCATGCAGAGCAGATGCGCTGCCACTAAGCTATGGCTCCTTCCCTTGGGAGGTCATGTCAAATGGTAAAATGAACACTCATAGAGATTCATGAAGAGCCATAGGAAAGCTTGGAATTTATATAATGTCTTTATAGTGTTTCAAAGCCAGTTTCCTTGCAAAGACTCAAAAGAGCTTGTAATAAATAATGCACCATAGTGCAAAAGCAATGCTTTTTGCTAGTGGGCTTTTACAGTCCATCTGCCCTGATCTGTTTCTGAATGTTCAGACAGTCAACAGATGCATGTTGAATTGTCAGCACTGAAATTTACCACATGTTGGACATTCAGTGTAAGAGATACACAAAGCCCACAGTTCAACACAGTCTTGCATGCTGGATTGTGGCCTGACCACCAGATACTGTGGTTTTGTAAATGAGACTAAAACTTTAAATACAGCCAATCTTCTTGAAAAGAAAAATTTTGTTGTAAAAAACCCTGCTTTCCTACTGGTGCAGAAGGTGGCGTGATCCAGAGATGTTTTGGAACTTCAGAAGACTATGCCCTACCATTGGGCTCCAAACCTTCCAATGAGACGCTTCCATTATTTGCTTTCTCCTCACCCCACCCCCAGAAAGCCAAGTATGCAAACTGTCACAAGCACAATTTAAAATCTGTTCTTTTGCTCAGCATTTTGCACAGGATTAGGGTTCTCAGCTCCAATTAGGGTTGCTTTGGCGGGTGGACTGTATGGGATTGTACACCACTGAGGTTCCGGTCTTCCTCAGGCTCTATTTGCAGATCTCTAGGAGTTTCCCAACCTGGATCTGGCAACCCTTTGCCCCCATCACCTGCCGGTGGCCAGGGGAGACCTGGCAGCCCTGTCTCCAGGGGAACCAATCTTGGTTGTCTGAAGGGCTCATTTCCTGCAGGAGTGCACAGGAGTGAAGCTCTGGCGGTAAGGAGGTGAGCACATGCAGCAAGCCCTACCCCCTGCTCCCAGCAGCCCCTCCTTGCCTTTCCCGGCCTGCTGGCCAACCCAGCAGAGCACAGCCGCGAGCTGGCCCTTGAGCTGCTCTGCCACTGCCTGGGCCGTGGCACCCAGCCCACCCAGGCTCTGCTAGTCCTCATATCGGCCTTAGAACAGTGCCTCTGCAAGGTGGGCCCCAGCTACTCCTGTGAGGCCAGCGAGGAGCTCCGCCTCAGCCTCCCTCCTCTTGGAGGGCAGATCTGTGTGCTCCCCCCGCCCCCAGCTAGCAATCCAGAACAGTCCAGTGGAGCCTCAGCAGTGGGTGTTGCCTTCTGACACACTTCTGGTCAAGGGGTGTGGCATATGCAAACAAGTTATGCTAATGAGTTATGCTAATGAGCTCCTGCACCTTTTTTTCTACAAAATGACCCCTGGTTGTCTGAAATCAATTGTAATAGTGGGAAGCTTCCAGGCACTACCTGGAGACTGGCAGCCATAAGCATGGGGGAGGAAGTCGCTCCTATCTCTCCCTCACACACACCTTTTCCCTTAGCTGAAATGGCCCCAGCAGGGAGTTATTTGAAGAACACTGGAGCTGCACATGTTTGGACTGTTGGAAAAATTGGCAAAAATAGTTAAATATTCAGAGTTTGCAATGGATCTTTGCTTCACTGGAGAGGAGGCATTTCTTTCTGTGTAAAAATATTTATTTCTAAGGGAAGGGTACACAGGGAAAGCTATAAAATAAAAGATCTGAGGCTACATCTCTACAGCTACGGAACAGACCAACCACATGGTCTCACAACAACAACTGTAATGGAGATGATGATTCTTCTTCTTCTTCTTCTTCTTCTTCTTCTTCTTCTTCTTCTTCTTCTTCTTCTTCTTCTTCTTCTTCTTCTTCTTCTTCTTCTTCTTCTTCTTCTTCTTCTTCCTCTTCTTCTTCTTCTTGATCCATAGAAGGAAATCACCTGAATGAATTAACCAGTGATTGATAGCAAATAGGCTTCAATTTCCCAGGCTCTCTTCCCATTGGCTCTGAGCCAGGTTTCCCTTCCAGGTCAGTCTAAACAATAGCACACCAGGTAAACAGATCGACCCTATAATGACTGAATTAGACCTTGCAACACACACATATTTCCAACATGGAGCACCTACTCATACTCCCAAGTTATTCCAGTAACTCCCCCACCGAGACCATTTCAGCTCAGAAAATAGTGTGGAGAGAAGCAGAAGCCCCTTCTTCCCCCCCACATTGCTATCCTGAGCCAAACTGGCTCCTGCAGGCTTTCAAATTGACATTTCCTATAACTGCTGTATAACTGAGGTGAAAACAGGTTGGGTTCCCTGGTCCAAACTTGTTAAAAAACATATCTTGTTGCTTGGCCCTAATTTACAGGCAGAACTCAAGTGACCACAGAGAACCAGCCATGAACCCTCTTAATCCCCAAGCTGATTTAAAATGTACTCATTCTTTCTAAGGTTTTTTTTTCAGAGAATTCTCAAGAAAAGCAAAGACGTTTTCTGAAAGTTCTCCACGTTCTTGGAAAGACCTGTCCCATCACGAATGCTTTCCTGCCCAACATTTTTGGTAACCAGCTTCCCTCCACTCCTCACACATGAGCCATGCCCCACATATCACTTTCCTTTATCCAAAACTTACTATCCAGCAACAGGCCTGGCCTTCATTACAAAGGGCCCATACTATTCTTAGGATAAGTCCTCAGAACATCCTGCCTCAGTGAGACCTCCAGGCGGGCCCAGAGATCTCCTGAAATTAAAACTGATCTCCAGACTACAGAGATCAGTTGAGAAAATGGCTGCTTTGACCAGTGGACTCTGTGACACTATACCCTGCTGCGATCCCTCCCCAAACCAGGGTGGCCAGGTCCCTCCTGGCAACCAGTGGGGGGTGGAGGGAACTTAGAAGGAGAAAGAGAAGGGCCTAGGCCTCATTGCCAGCATTGCGCCAGTAGTGACATCATCACACCAGCAACATTCGGGTGACACTCTGGTATCTGTGCAAAGACTCTGTTGTAAAACCAGCTTTTACCATAGAGTTTTGCCCAGAATGCCACCTAGACATTGTTTGCATGATGATGTCACTTCCGGTGCAACATTGACCACAAGGCCTAGGTCTTCTCCTTCCTCCTGGTAAGTCCTCTACCTGCCAGCCAGCTGATCATTGGCTGGGAGTAGGCCCTGATGGCAGGGCCCCTCCCCTGCCATCCCCAGGGGATCTGACAACCCTACTCTATACCCTGCCTTCCCTAGAGCTCACCCGAAATATCCAGGAATTTCCTAACCCAGAGTTGGCAGCCCTGTGCCTCACAAACAGTCCTCCCCTTAGCTCATCTCTACCTGCCCCCAGTTGCTGCAACAGGAAAAATAAGTCTGAAGGAAAGGAAAGAGCAGGATGCATCTTGGAACAATATGGGTTTGTTTACAAGCTAAGCCAAAATTCAGTGATGTTTGCCTCAGATCGTAAAAGCTCATTATTTCCAAACTGAGAGAATCGTTTCCAAACCTACACAAACATACACACAGGTTCCAAAACTATGTCACATCATTAGCGCCATCCCTGCTTTCACAGTCACTGAGGAATTTTTAACCTTAGCGGATCGAGATATTTGCTCCTCTTTTATGCTCTGCCTTGAGCATTAATTATCCGGTGAAACGTGGTGATGTGCAAAGCTTCACAGACCGTTTTGCCCAACGCTGCAATTAATGACTATTTTGAATGTGCCCGTACTTCATGCAATCTGATTATGTCACCTCATCCTAAAATCTGACAGTAGCAGGGATGGTGTAAGGCAGAGAAAGGGAACTGCACTTTCGCAAGTCTTTTCCCCTAGCCTTTTACAATCTGTTCTCAAAATTCAAGGGAGCCCTTTCACCTGCTGCTGCCTTCCACTGAGAACATTAGGCTGTCAGGTTCAAACCTGTCAAGTTCAGAACCAGTTTGGTGTACTGGTTAGGAGCACAGGCTCTAATCTGGGAGAACTGGGTTTGATTTCCCACTCCTCCACATGCAGCTGCTGGTGTGACTTTGGGTCAGTCACAAGTTCTCTCAGAGCTGTTCTCTCAAGAGCAGTCCTTGAAAGAGCTCTCTCAACCCCGCCCACCTCACAGGATGTCTGTTGTGGGGAGGGGAAGGGATAAGAGATTGTAAGCTGCTCTGAGACTCCAAGTGAAGAGCAGGCTATAAATCCAATCTCTTCTCTTCTTCTGGCAAAGATATTCCGTGGCCTCTGCTACCTGATCCTTTGAACCAGAGATGGCTAGGGTTGAACCTGGGACCTTCTGCCTGCCAACAGATGCTCTATCACCGAGCCATGTGAGCTCCCTGATAGGAATACCTTAAAGCCCACACTTTTGAGCAAAACCCAGCATAATGTGCTGGAAGAGATTTAAGAGTGCCCCCCTCCTCCTGAATTTTATGGTCCATTCCAGGGTTTAGTTCTCTGTCCGCAAGCTTTGAAGAGTGTGGTTCTGAGGTTTCTCAGCCTACTTCAGGATGGAGAGGGGAGCCACTTGACTGCTCTTCTCAGAAAGGAGGCAAAAATCCAGTCAGTTTTGGGAGGGTTCATGCCTACTCAGGCCCCTGTGGACTAGCACCATTCTGCCCTTCCTCCCCCGCCCCACCTTATCTCTACAGCAGTTCTGAGACTACTTTTAATCCTGTAGGGAATGTATGAGTCAAATGAGAGGAATGCAGCTCCCCGTGAGTGCATCCATGGCTTTTTAAAAACTTCTAATGAAAAGTTTGCAGACACGGATACCGTTGCCATGTCATCATTTACAGGCCATTTCCCACTGAGCAGAGAGCTCATTCCTCAGTCTACAGCTAAACCTGCAGGAAGTGGATCTCAAACCGGAGCAAACCAGATCTCAAACCTACCACTGTGCATGGGAAGGAGCCTTATACTCAGGGGTCTTTTCATAGAAAAACAGCTGCAGGAGCTCATTAGCATATGGTATGCTAATGAGCTATTAGGCTATTAGCATATGCCACGCCCCTGACATCACCAGAAGTGATGTCAGAAGGGGAAGCAAAAGAGGGGGAGGCATCTTCAAAAGCCTCCCCTTCCCTTCCCCAGCTGGCCTGGGTGGGGGAGCTAAGAGAGAAGGGGTTTAAAGTTTAAACTCCTTCTCATGAGAGTTGGGCCACAGAAGGAGGAAAGAGGGAAGGAAAGAGAGAGAGAAGAGAGAAGGAAAGAAGGAAGGAAAGAGGGAAAGAAAGAGAAGGAAAGGGGAGGGAAAGAAAGAGAGGGAAGAAGAAGGGAAACAGGGAAAGGAGGAAAAAAGAGAAGAGAAGAAGGTGGGAAAGAAAGAAAGAGAGAAGAGAAGAAGGAAAGAGGAAGAAGAGAGAAGGAAAGGAGGGAATGAAAGAAATTTGGCGGCAACTCGGCCCCATTATATCCTATGGGCCATTGAAGTCAATGGTGAAAACATAGGGTATATTCTGGGGGCTGGAGGGAGGGGCTTGAGGGAGAGGCTCCAAACTCACAGGGTAGCTGATGGCGCCTCTCCCCAAAATACCCACCAAGTTTCAAGAACATTGGACCAAGGAGTCCAATTCTATGGGCCCCCAAACAGGTTGCCCCTATTCCCTCCATTGGGAACATAGAATTGGACCCCGATCCAATGTTCTTGAAACTTGGTGGGTATCTTGGGGAGAGGCGCCATCAGCTACCCTGTGAGTTTGGAGCCTCTCCCTCAAGCTCCCTCCCTCCAGCCCCCAGAATATACCCTATGTTTTCACCATTGACTTCAATGGCCCATAGGATATAATGGAGCTGAAATTGACATTCGGCTGCCTGAAAGACTCCTCGGGGACGCCGGCTGGGGGCTGGGCTTGGCTCCTGAGCTCCTGGAGCTGCACTCTGGTGCGTTCCCCCCCCCCAAAGACCCCTGCTTATACTGAATCAGACCATTGGTCTGTCGAAGTCATTGCTTTCTGCTTCATCTGGTGGTAGATTTCCAGGGTCTCAGGTGGAAGTCTTTCACATCACCTACCACCAAATCCTTTTACCTGGAGATGCTGGGAAGTGAACTTGGGACCTTCTGCATACCTTCTGCATTTGTCAACGAGCGACAATTAATGAGAATAAATGAAAGACAATGAATGACCCTTCTCTCTCGCCAACACTGGGCTTGTAGAGTTTGAGCCTGCAATAGTGCCAGCCCTTCCATCATATTAAGCATCCTGTCTGCTGACTCTAAAGCAGGGGTGTCAAACATAAGGCCCAGGGGCTGGACTTGGCCCATCCAGGGCTCTTATGTGGCCTGCAAGCAATTAGTGCAAGGGAAGGAACAGGAGACGAGTGTTGGGGGAGAGTGGGCGGAGCCACTCTGATTCTGACTTCAGCATGGTGGAACAACCTCCTCTGCAGCAGTCAAACAGAGTGGGAGCGTCTGCCCAGACTGCACTGCTGGCTCTCCAGTCTGCCCATTTGGGTTTTCCTTTGGACCCCCATCCCAGCACATGGGGTTTTCCTTTGCAGCCCCTCCTAGCCCATGCAGCCTTGCAGTGAGGATACAACAACTCGGAGCTTACCAGCTGCTGTCCTTTATACAGTTTATATTTCCAGTACCTAGCTTTACTTTTTATGTCATGCATGGCCCGGCCCAAGAAAATGACATTTATGTCAGATCCGGCCCTCGTAACAAATGAGTTTGACACCACTGTTCTAAAGGGTCAGTTCCTGCCTATCACACCTTAGAAGACTGCAGCACTAGCTCCTTGGATTCCTTGTGGTCCCTCTGGTTCTAAGTTGGGGTTTCTCGAACTGGAAAATAAAAGCCATCTTAAGACCAACAAAAAATTAACACAAAGCCACATGCAAATTTCCCATTCTCCAGATTTTTTTTTAATTAGGATGGATGTTTGGCGGGAAAGGGGAGGTGTCTCATGGCCCAGGACATCTTTTTCTTCTCCTCCCCTTCCTCAAATTATATGCACTGTTTTGTCTTATTTTGGTAGCTCTTGATAAAAGGTATGACATGGCATTAGCGTTTGCTTTGGACCAGCAAGGCAAATGGCGGCCTCTGAGTACTTCTTGAATTTGATCCTTGGGCTATGCTTCTTGCCTCTGGTCCCACTGGGTTGACAGCCATCTTTCCCCAACACCTGGCTACTGGGGGAGCCTCCTGGTACTTAATGGCATGGTCATCAAACATTTTTTTTTTCCTGCACAGAACTCCTGCAAGAAATCGTTGTGCTCAGGAGAAAAAAAATGCAACCACAGCTTCTTATTCGGATATTATTAACCAATGGTTTGCATGTTGCTTTTCACATGGGAAATCAATCAGAGATTTTTTTTAAGTTATTTCTTGTGACTATTCCTTCCCTTGAGTCACTCTCACATGACTGGAGCTGGAATTGACCACAGGCTTAACAGAAACTGTAGCTGGTCAGGACATGGTGGAGAATACCAGGAGTCATCACAGAGGGCGCATGCACAAAAGCAGCATGTATCATCAGAAAGAACCCCTAGTACTAGACTAGGGACCCGTAACTAGCAGCCATTGGATCAGATCTGGTATTCCAGACACTGCTGAACCCACAGGAGATGATGGAAAGGGCAGAAGCTGTGCAATGGGATCTGCCCTCAAGACAAGTTTGCGGGTGAAGATTTGTACCTTCCTCTAATCCCTTCTCAAAGTGGCCCTCTGACAAAACGAATTCTTAGTTTGCCCATACAGAATCTTCCCTATCACACGACATTCTTGAGCTAGTGCACTGTAGTAATTAGAATTCAGAACCAGGGAGACATGGGTTCAAATCCATTCAGCCATGAAGGGGGGGATCATGGGCTATTCATATGCTTTCAGGGTAGCCAGGTCCCCCCTAGCTGCTGGCAGGGCTGGGGTTCCCATCTCCAGATTGGGGAACTCCTGGAGAGGACACAGTGGGGCACAATGCCATAGAGTCCACTCTTCAAAGCATCCATTTTCCCCCGGGGAACTGATCTCTGCAGTCTGGAAATGAGCTGTAATTCTGGGGGACCCCAACCTGGAGACTGGCATCTCTACCTTCTTTTAATCTAAACCTATTCCACAGGGTTGTTATAAATGAAAATATGGGATAGCTCCAACACTGAGCTCCTTGGATAATGGATGGGCTATAACTGTGACTAGTAGAAATTAGAGAGAAATCAAAAACGCTGTAAATAAAATGAGGACATCACAGATGTGTCCAGATGATCGCAATGTATCTCAAAAGTATCAGCAGCCTCTAGCAAACTTCTAAGGAAAAGGGGGCCTTTTCCTATTGGCTAGCACAGCAACACAGGAAGTCCTTTGAGGCACTTAAGAGATTGGTAACAATACCTTCTGAAGTGAATGTTGACAGACTGTCTCCCTGGTGATGCTGAATCCGTAGAGTTTCGGCCAAGACCCTGAAGGGGGTACTGTGTTCTGAAAGGGATGCTGCCAAGCTGCAACCACAGAGGGAAGAAAGATGGAAATAAAGACTTTTGCAGAAGGGAACTAGCTTCATGGAAGCCTTGGAAACTTTGCCTCACCGCACGCCATGTCTGAAAGGTAGGAGAACAAAAGTAATTTTAGTCTTGGCACTATTGACTTGACACACTTTGCAAAACTGAGATAAGGTTACAGGATTGGGTATCTTTATAAACATGCCATTAACGGCAACTGAATGGCTGGGACCGGCCCTTGTACTGTGAAGGGGGGGGAAGAAATATGTCACTTATTCATTACTGAATATAAATAGCATCTTCTCTAAAAAATGGATTATTTATGGAACGTAGGTGCAAAACAGCCAGCTGAAGACGATACTAAGTAGGCAATGACCGTTATTGATAAGGATGCTATGCCAGTAATATATCCACTGGCAATGGCTAATTGTATGTGATGTGGCTAATTATGTTAATTGTGCCTGAATTGCAAGAAAGGAACATTTTCCATAGAGAAAGAAAATGAATGCCCAAATGTTAGGATGATAATTCACCTCAGCCACACGTTAGAAGGGGGAGGGAGAGCCAGTGTGCATTAGGGAAATTGTTTCCAAATGGTTCTGTCATCCTGCTATAAGTTTCTAATAAAACACAAGAGATATATTGTTGTGTATAAAGCTTCAGATGTGTGTGTGTTTTTGTGTGTGTGTGTGTGTGTAAGAGAAATAGTGCAAGTAGTGTTTAAAGTAAACTACCACCAGGTTCCTCGTGCTAGGTCTGTCTCCATCATCACAACAAACACTACTTCAGCCTAGTATTTCAACAGCACTTTAAAACAGTCTGAAGTACTTCTTTATCATCATCATTTCTTTATTTATCTACCGCATTTTCTAAACTACCTCACAGCCAAGGCATCCCACAGTGGTTTACAGTTTGAAATGCTAAAATACAAAGACACAAAAGATTAAATAATTGAATAGCAGAATTCTTTGGTGGTTTCCTCAGGATTTTTTGGGCTGGGGCTTCTCTGGCTTGGGCTTCTCCTATCTAGCTTTCCCCTCAGGCTAATATTTAGGCCTTGGGAAAACAGAGAAGAGGCCAGCATCTGCCAGATTCTCAGGCCTTTGGCGGGAACCTCACTAGCTTTGGAACACATGAGCCTGCCTTTTCCTGAGTCAGTATTGCCTAGTGACTGGCAATGGCTCTCCAGTGTCTCAGACAGAGGTTTTTCACATCACTTACTACCTGATCCAGTTTTTAACTGGAGATGCTGGGGATTGAACTTTGGAACTTCAACGTGCAAAGCAGATGCTCTAGTACTGGGGCACAGACAGTCATACCTACCCTATTTCTCCATCATCATTAGGACTGCCAACCAACCGGGACCGTAGTGGTCTGGCTGGCTATAATTTCACTTTTCAGGCCAGTTGCCAGACAGGCCAAAGGCAACACTGTGCTACCCTATATCTTCTACCAGTATACCTTTGGTGAATAGTCTCCTTTTACTCTGGGCTTCCCCCCTTGGATCCAACCCCGACTCCGGACCTCTGCTAATCCCATACCTACCCAAAACCACTAGACCACCTCAGGTCCTGAAAAAAACTGCTGAGCCCTCTCTGTAGCTTCGGACTCACTTTAGGCTCCACTCCCAGGTACCACATTTTGTTTCAAGGGCTGGCAACTCTACCCCACCACAGGTTTAGCATGCATCTTTTTTAAAAAAAATATTTTATTGTAGCATGCATCTTGATAGGGTCAGCAGGAACCTGCCTATCTACCCCTCCCATATAATGCAGGAGATTGTATACTCTTTGTCCCTGGGGGTGGAATAGTAATTTCTGGCAATGCACCTTTTTTTTTTTTGCCATATAGATAAGAAAAGGCTGGAGTTACAAAGAGTCCTGCACTTCTAGCTACTGACTGAAATAACCCCAAAGTGGCCCAGGACGACTAGATAGCTAGGAAGAGGGGTATCCCTCCAATTTTCTACAGGGCCCATCCCAGTTTTGTGCTGCTGCTGGTTTCACATGTGGTTGTTTTGGGCTGGTGATCAGCACTGAACTTTGGAGCCCCACTGATATCCTGCCCCCAAGCATTTCCCGTCTGCTCTGACCAAGCTGGTTGCAATAGGGCTGGTACTTCTGCATCCTTTACAAGCTGTCTTTGCAACACCCCTCCCACCTTCTGACTGGGATAAAGATTCAGATCTCCGTGTCTGATGAAGGGAGCTTGGACTCTCTCTCTTACTCTTTTTTTTTTTTTTTACAAAAAAAATATTTTTATAAAAGACAAACACAAAAGACAAACATACATACATACATACATACAAAAATTGGGGATTATCTTTACATCATTGAATTGTCTGTTACCTCATACAATAACTGATTACGTTTTTTATTTGTTCCACCTAGTATTTTTATATAAATATTTTGCATGTGATTAAAAATTCTTATTTGCTTCTACATCGGTTGTATGTCAATGGGTGCGTTTAGACAGCGTGCTGGAGCGGTTTAAACTGCTCCGGCACGATGCGCTTTTTTTTTAAACTGGAGAATCGCGCTCAGACTCACCTCCTCCTTCCGAGCGCCCCGCCGTCCTCCTGCAGGTGGGAGGGGTTTCCCCTCTCCTTTGAGCATGCGCACAGGCAGCCCTCTCCCGAACAGGAAGTTTGGCCGGTGCGAAGAAGAGCGAGCTCAACAGGTCCCTTTAAAGTTTAAAGGAAGAGTCCTTTTAAAAATGGCCTCCCCGAGATCCCGGACTCCTCTAAATGCCTAAACTAGGCACCAGTAAACCTTTTCTTTTTTTAAACTAAGTGCGGAGCTCCGCTCAAGCGCACACCGGTAAGGGGGAAAAAAAATGGAGGACTAAAACCGGAAGCTGGAGGCAGCTTCCCAGAGGGGAGGGGGTTGAAGCACCCGGAAGTGGCTGGATGGAGCGATCAGACAGGGAAAAGTGCGGCTTGAAACGGAGAATCATGGAAAACACCACTCGGGTAAGTGGTGCCAAAATACTCCGTTTCAAAGGGGGTTTGCTCCAGAAAGCGACGGCTGGGGACGGTGGGCAGATGTTGGGCATGTGAACGCGCAGGGAAAAGCCGTTTCTGAGCCGTGCTGAAAACGGCTCAAACGGCGCGTCTGAACGCACCCAATATATTTTATTTGTGGTATTCCTGAAGCCATTTGTAGAATCTTAACCATGTATTCTCAAAGCTTCCTTCAGTCTGTCCTCTTAACATTAAAGTTAATTTGTCCATCTCTGCAGTTTCCAACATTTTGCTTATAGCTTCTTCTCTTGAAGGGACCTCATTTCTTCTCCAATGTGGAGCTTGGACTCTGGAAAGCTTATACACCCTAGAAATCGTGTTGGTCTCGAAGGTGCTACTGGACTCGAATCTAGCTCTTCTACTGCAGACCAAGATGGTTACCCTCTGAAGCTACTGATATATGATTCTCTTTTCTTATCAATATCCTTTTAGCTATCCCAGACTCCTATCGTGGGGTCTCAAATGACCCTCTCATGTGCTTTCCTACACAGCAAGGATAACGTGGAGGTATTTCTAGATGCACAGGGCATCTCTGTTTTTCCCTTAGTTGCATTAAAATAAAATGGAAGAGCAGTGGCACCTTAAAAAATAACAAAATTCAATCCAGCATGATTTTTCTCGAGTCAGAACTCGCTTCCTTCAGATTCATGCCAGGGACATCAGAAGTGTTCATCTGCTAATGGATGTTCACCCCATGCACATGATGAAGCTCACTCCAGATCCCAAAACTGTTAAGGTGCTGCTGGGCTCCTGTTTTATTTAGCCGCGACAAACAAGCATGGCTAACCATCAGGAATTAACATCTTTGTTGTATAAGTATGGTCCTAAACCAAGGTTTCTTTAGTAATCTTACTGTAGTTTGAAAACAGCAGCCATCACGAAACGTGGCTGAGACACACCTAAAATGGCCAGATTGTGGCCTCCAGCTCTGGAGTGGTCTGAAGGTGGCTTTTCCCACCCTTACCTGAACCGCTGGCAAGAGTGGGAGCTGCAGGCCACCACACTGGTCGGCCCTACGTCATCTCAGGGCCAGCTCTGTCTGGCAGGCAAAGGTTTTGGTGGGCTCTGTGTATGGATTACATAGTGGCCACTCAGCTCTATTTAAACCACACTGCCTGGTGGGTCCAGCAGCACATGTTTTTCTGGATCCCAGAGCCATCCTGCGGCTGCGTGTCCTCACTTGTCTCTTCGGTTTAGGTTCCTCTTCAGGTCGTCTCGGTTCTGCAGATCAGCGTCTTGACTCTTTGGCAATGCATGGAGGTGCCCACTCATCCCTTCAGCTCTCTTGCTGGGTTATTTTGCTGGTGGACTGGGTCATATCTCCTGTATCTTGTTGGCTGGCAGTCCAGAGCATCTGTGTTTTTGGGTACCGAAGCCTTCCTGGTGTGTTGCTTTTTTCAGCTCGGTTTAAGGCTGCCACCTGGGGTGGGTGTCTCGCTCCCAAAGCCTCATCGACCCGTGGGACTCTCTGCGTTGGTTTGGGGGCGGGTTTCCTACTCCTCTCCTGGTAGGTGGTCTTTTTCAATTAGGATTGTAGTGTACAAACAATAGTATCGTAGATGTAATATAGTTTTTAAAACTAATAATCATTTATTAGAGTATTTAGTAAAAGCAAGTGATTAATTGATTCAGTATACAGCATTTGCAGGATCACTTAATTGTAGCTGAGTGGCTATTTTGGGGCACTGTGTCTGGGGTCTGGCAATAGGTGGTACATTTTGCTGTTAACTTAGTCCTTCCTAATACTGGTTTTGTTGTTATAACTCTAACCCCCACTGCTGTCTAATCTCAATTTTTTGCTTACCATAAGCTTTAATAGGGTCAGTGGTGCTTTTCAGCCCCTGTGGTTTTTGTAGTAGATTTATAATTTATAGTTGCCACGTTGTTAATAGGTTCCTCTGTGTTTTAATTACGCCCTGTCTACAGCAACAGTAATTGGGCCAGCTTTATCTAAGCGGTGAAAATTTCTGCAGGCAGCTTAATTTAGTGTTCACAGACGGGGGATATTTATTCTTAAATTTTTCTAGTTTAGTTGTGAGCTTGTAGCATATTCATTTGGCAAGATGCCTTCAAGGCGCTCTGTTCCCACCAGCAAACCCCGTGTGGCTAAGAGCCAGGTGCCCCCCTGTGAAAAAAGGAGGTAAAGGCAGGCACACAGACCAGCAAAACTTCGGCAAGGGACCCTCCTCCTCCTCCTAAACCTGGCTGCTCTTCAACCACAGCTTGCAGCAAGAAATTACCCCAGGTGCATGTTCGGTCCACATTCTGGTGTGACAATCAAGCAGTGGTGAGCGTTATTAATCATCAGTCCTCTCTCTCTCTGAGTGGGTTATGCGTGTAGTATGTAAATTCATTTTCTCCTGCCTTGCTGGTAACATTTCTTTCTCAGCAAAATATGCTGCAGGTATCAATAATGGCCTCCCAGATGTGTTATCTCAGTTTCAGGAGAGAACTCATGATCTGGCAGGGATGGGGTCGCGAAGAGTCTGTGACTGTTTAACTGAACAACAACAACAACAACAACAAACGTCAATCTATTGCCCCTTCTACCCGCAGGTCCTACTTTCATGTGTTTGGAGCCTTCCACACTTTTTGTGAGTCCACCAAAACAGGCAGTTCACTCCCTAGCTGAGAACATTGGGTGCTACGTTACTTGGCAGACCTGAGGAGTCGCGGCCTATCACCCAAGACCTTGGGCATTCATTTAGCAGGAGTCTCATTTTTTAACAAAGCTGGGGGTTTTCTGAATCATTGTAACTCCTTTGTTACCAGGCAGGCCTTAGAAGGTTGGAAGAGGACTACTCCCTGCAGACCCATTACTAAAAAATCGCTATGCAATATCACACAGCTTCTACTGCAAATATGTTGGTCATCATACAAAGTCACTTTGTTCAAAGCAGCTGGCTTTTTAGCTGCTTTTTGAGGCAGGAAAATATGCGCTCCTTCTCAGCACAGTCATGATAATCACCCCATTTCTTTCAAGGACATAAGTAGTGTTGGTAACAAACTCCACATAATACTGTGTTGCTCCAAGACTGACCAGCAGGGCAAAGGCACCTTGATTTCCCCTTGCCCAGTTGATTTATTTCTATCCAGCTGCCTGTTCCTGGCACATTTTTCTTTCATGCTAGCACTGTTGCACAAATGTTTAGTGTGTTTGGGCCCCTCCCCTTCTGAATTTGGCACCCGCTCTTTTCTTTGGTAATCTTGCTGTAATTCAAAAACAGCTGCCAGCACCAACACTCATTCAACACAAAACTAGGAGATTTGATTTTTGTGGCCAATAGAATTGTGGGTTGGCCTGGATATGATTATCCTTGGAGCCATTCATAAGACTGAGATCCATCTCAGAAAAAAGAAAAAGTGTGGCATAGTGCTAGAGCATCTGGTATGCATGCAGAAGGTCCCAGGTTCAGTCCCAACCATCTTCAGTTAAGAGAATCAGGGAATACTTGCTTGGGATCAGCTATAGGACAACATCATCCCCAGATGTCTGTTTACCATCATTGTGTATATTCGGGGACCATCCTGCTTTCAATTGAGTATCATTGTTGTTTGTGATTGTTATTAATGTTTTAATGCTTTTATCCTGTTTTATATGGGCTTTGCCCCTTGTAAGCCGCCCTGAGCCTGTTTCACAGGGAGGGCAGGGTAAAAATCCCAATCAATCAAAGCAGTTAGCATGTCTACATGTATTAGAGGAGGTGTCATGGCTCAGTGGCAGAGCATTGGTTTGGCATGTAGAAGGTCCCCTGGCATCTCCAGTTGAAAGAGCCAGGTAGGAGGCCACCTCAGACCTTGGAGACCCACTGGCAGTCTGAGTAGGCAATACTGAACCTGATGGACCAATGGTCTGATTCAGTATAAAGCAGCTTCATGTGTGCCCTCTCCATTGCAAGCAGAGCTTTGGGGTGGGGAGGGAAGCAAGTTCATTAATCCACTTTGTGTGATAACAACTGAAGTGCAAAGGCATTTCACAAGGGCTAACGCGAATGCACCTATATGGAAACCTGTAAAGACTGAGCACTTCTTAGCTGTAGTTCTGTAAGAGTATGTCTGATCAGAAACTTCACCAGTTCACTATTAAAGTCGAGGTCACTCCCTCCCTGTGAAGGCAGAAATGAGCTGTGCACTCCTACGCACTGCTCATTTTTATTCCCAACCTCCAAGAAGCTCAGGGTGGCACGCGTCATTGGTGAACCTTTCTTTGGAAAATTCTGTATCATTTCAAACACATTCGGTATTGCATCAGGAATACCAAGTATGTATTTGGAATGCATTTGAAATCATTTCAAATGTTCACAACTGGGGCTTGGATCCTATGCAGCTTGAGCTAAAGCTGCAGGATGTAAGAGGTGGCTTTCCTGCCTCTCCCGGCGCTCTTCCCATTCTTTTGCCGTCCAAGACTCCTATCCTGACTCCCCCCCCCCAAAATTGCTCCCCATGGTTCTGTGGGACCCCCAGGAACGGCAGAAGCATCAAAGTGAGGAACTGCAATGTTATGAAATCTGTTCACACAGGTAAGTGATCACCTGCGCAGGACCATAGCCAAGGTGTGGCCGGTGGGTCTTCCCTTCCAACCAGAATCATAAGTGATTGACTTGACAGCTCCCAGTTCAGTAATGAAAAACTGCTTTGTAGAATGGGAACCTTCTTGGTTGGGGAAAAGAAGCCATGTTGAGAGGGAAGGCTTGGAACGCTCGTGCTTCAAACTCCACCCGCCTGCTGCTGTTCCCTCTGGCTCAGGGTGGATTTTTCAAGATAACCATCACCCCTTCTGCTGAAGTGATCCTGAAACAAATCCCTTTTTATCTGCCATGGCTCTGAGAATGGCCCGGTGCCTGTAGGGGGCAGGGGGGTAACTTAAGTATATGATTATTTATTTACATAAGGGGTTGTTAACAAGCGAGTAAAACCTTTGGAACTGTTCTTATTCAAGTTGTCCATTTTTGACACTAACAGTTCCATGATGTTGTGGTATACAAAGACATTTTGGTTCTCCTGACTTCTTCTTCTTTCTTCTCTTCCTCTTCCTCTTCTTCATTAATTTCTTTGTTGGCCCTGGGGCTACCAGCTATGGATTGGGAAATACCTGGAGAGTTGGGGGGTGGAGCCTGCAGAGGGTGGGGTTTAGGGAGGGGAGGGACTTCAGAGGGATATAATGCCATAGAGTCCACCCTCCAAAGCAGCCCTTTTCTCCAGAGGAACTGATCTTGGTCATCTAAAGATCAACTGTAATAGTGAGAGAGTGGCAATCCTAGGCCCACCTGGAAAATGGCCTCCTCACTTAGCGTGAAAAGCTCATTAGTGCCAAAGTCAGTGACTGAAGAACATGAATGTGCACATTGGCCTAAAGATTACTGAGTTATCTGTAGTCTGGCTTGTCCCCAGAGACCAATTCCCAGGTAGCCTAAAATGCTAGCAACACCACCTGAAGAAAGACTTCTGTTATAAATTACAGTGGCAGCTGATGGAAAAGACCAAGTACTATCAGTGTAGCAGATTTCTGTGAGACCATTAGTAAAATGAATTCCTCTCCAGAAGTAAGAACTGTGATTTATGGTAACAACCTATTTCTCACTACAGGCAAAAGGAAGGAAATAATTCTGCCCAGATAGACAGCATAAATTTCATTTCCCCCCCTTAATGGCTGACCTAATCGAGAGAGCGTCTCCCAGTGGGGCCGTACAGTGAGTCAGGCCAAGCCAATGGGCTCTCCAATCTAGGCATAAAGTTGGAATGGTTTAAAATATAGTAAGCTATAATTGTTTTAAATTGCATCCCATCCCTCACAGCCTCCGTTAGTTTTCACTCACCCTAAAGAGGTAATAATAAAAAGGAGTCAGAGAAATAGCACCATCTAAGTGAACAGATCACCTTTCCCAGATTCAGTTTTTAAAATACTGTGACTGCACAGTTACCATCAACTCTAACACAAACCTAGCAGAAAATACTGTTCATTTTAAGGTAGGAAGTTACCTTATGCAGAAGTACAGACCCAATGCTGTACAGTCCAGTAATATGGAACTGAATGAACGATAAGCTTCCTGGGTGATCTTGGGACAGGCACACACTCCCAGACTAGCCTACCGCACGGGGTTGTCGTGAGCATAAAACGGAGGCGAGGAAAACAATGTAAGCCTCTTTGGGTCCCCACTGGGGAGAAAGGTGGGATATAAATGAAGTAAATAAATAAAATAAACAAGGAGCATTATTTGCCCTACTGGGGAGCTGTATGTGAAGTATTCAATGCATATGCAACCTAGCAATAAAGCAAACAAGGTCCCCCCTGAGCCATCTTGGGCCAGAACAACAGTGGGGGGGGGGGAAGCTGCAGCTCCCTCCTCCTACCACAGTGCAAGACCCCGGTGGGCCCCGGTGCTCTTGGGAACTTTGTTTCCTGGATGTAATGTTTGGCCATGATATAGATCAGTCAGGTCAGGGTTCCCCAGACCCAACTCTGGCCAAACATCACATCAAGTTCTGCTCTCAGGCACCTGCATCATGAAGCAAGCTAGTAATAATAATAATAATAATAATAATAATAATAATAATAATAATAATAATAATAATAATAATAATAATAATAATAATGATGATAATAATAATCATCATATGATTTATGGGCCGCCCTTCCCTAGGCATAGGGCACAGGGCAGTGAACAACATTTCAATAAATACATTTACAGTTGAATTAAAACCATCAAAACAATACAAATTCTACAAGCACTTAGATGGCACGTAGGAACAATTTATGTTTGTGCCCCATGAGGGGAGAGGAGAGATGGAGGAGGCTGGGCTCGATGAAAAAACTTTGCTGTCCTTAGCCATAGGCCTGGCGGAACATCTCTGTCCTGCACTAAGTCCCGCAGGGCACAGATGTCCTGAGGCAGAGAGTTCCACCAGGCCAGCGCCAGGGCAGAAACGGCCCTGGCTCTGGCTGAGGACAGCCGGACATCTTTCAGGCCAACTCAGCTTGGGTGGCTGAACTTTCACCAGCCTGCCTTGTAAGATGGGCCCACGATATTCCCAAGTGGGGATTTCAAAGAAGTTCCTGGACAATCAGTGATTTCACCATAACCAGCATGTTTCTAAACTCTTCTGCAAGCCAGCTTTGTCTAGCGGTGAGAGTGTCAGACTAGTGTCTTGGAGACCCAAGATCAGATCCCCACTCTGCCGTGAAGTTTGCTGGGTGACCTCAAGCCTGTCTATCTCTCTCTCTTTCTCTCGTCCTACCTCACAGGATTGTTGTGAGATTGAAATGAAGGAAAGGAGAACAAGATAAGCCACACTGGGCTCCTTGGAGGAAAGGCAGGATAAAAACATACTAAATGAATCCATAACATCCAAGGAACATATTTTTACAGCTAAAGTGCTTGTATGCATTGCTAGAGCCAGAAATATACAAGAACAGACATTTTAGAGCTCAGAAGCGCCTTCCTTAGATAAATAACTCCCTTATGTTACCTTTTACCTCCTGTCAGCCCCTGGCCATGCTGAAGAGTCACAGCAGCTAAAATAGGATTTGTTTCAGAGTCACTGAAGCATACCGCTGGTAATGTTCTCATAAAACCCACCTTCAGCCAGGAAGAATCGGAAATGGGCAAATCAGGATAAGTTAGATGGATGGTGTTTGGAGCACTACCATTTTTGAAGGTCACTGTCTTTTACTGTTTTTTTTTAAGTGTTTCTATTCTATATACGAACTCTAGATTTTTAAATGAAGGTTGCCGTGTTGCAAATTACGCAAACTTTTTAAATAACTCTTAAGCCGGCGTAGTATCATTGTTAGAGTGTCGTACTAGCATGTGGGAGACCCACTTTAGAATCCTGCTGGGTTAGAAGCTTGCTGGGTGACCTCAGGCCTGTCACTCTCTCTCGGCCTGACCCGCTTCACCTCTGCACTGATCCATAGTGTGTAAATTGACAACCCTAATCAAGGTCAATATTGGCTACTCTGACTGCCAGTGGCTCTCCAGGGTCTCAGGAAGAGCTCTTTCGCATCATCTTGTGCCTAATCCTTTTAACTGGAGATGCTGGGGACTGAACATAGGACTTCCTGCGTGCCAAGCAGGTGTGTTCTACCACTGAGCCATCTCGACTGTCGGTGCGGCCACTGCTGCGAGTGGGGCTTCAGCCGGCTTGGCCGGGTGTGTGGTCTCATCTGCCGTTACTGCGTCGGTTCAGTGGGGCTGCCTGCCCGCTCTCAGTATCCCAGCTTCGTCGCCAATTGTTAAGTATGCAACTCAACACGATTGATTTCAGCAAAAGTGATTTCAGCTTTATTGTAACGGCAAACTCAACTCAACAATACACACACAGACCAGTGGAGCACATCTCCCTTTTTAAATGATCCGGGCTGTCAAAGCCACACCAATAAATAAGTTAACAACCAATAGGAAAACAAGGATAAAGACCAATGAGGTCTGTTCCCTCCAAAATACTATATACAGTTATGATTGGTTCAGTTACAGGTTTCATAGAAACCAGCCAATAGTAATGTGACAGATTACAATCCTTCTTTATGTCTGAAGCTTAACATGTACAGAGATAAGACTGATTCAGCTTCAGCAGATAACAAGCCATGGCCCCGCTATGATGTGTCAGATGATTTCACTCTGTAATATGAAGAAAAGCAACTCAAGTCAAAGAGAGTCCAGGTCGTCACACAGCAGTAATCCTCTGATGTACCTGTTCAGACAGCAGTAAATTTCATGCCTTTATTGACTTCATTATAGATGGATGTAAAGAATAGTTTTCCAATCCAGTTGCAGAAGCCCTTCCACCCCCTCATCATTTTAACGTTTGATGTTCCCACACTATTGTTATCCCTGGAAAGGATAAAAGACAGGAAGCCTCTGTTTCTCCTTCTTTTTCCCTTTCAGGGCTAATATGTGTTTGATTGGTGAAATCATGCAGGAGAGGCTAAAACCAATGTGTTCCTTCCTCCACCAATGCAATTTTCAAATGCAATTTTCAAATGGTCGAATCACTGACGTCCCAGCATCATGTCTCTTTTGGCTCTTTAATATTTCATGAGTCGTAGGCTGAATTCAGATGTGGCACTGATGAGGCCAAGGACTTTTAGGGCTGCCAACTCCAGCTTGGGAAATTCCTGGAGATTTGGAGGGTGGAGCTCGGGGAAGGCAGGGTTTGGGGAGGGGAGGGACCTCAGTGTGGTATAAACCCATGGAGTTCACCCTCCGAAGCAGCCATTTTCTCCAGGGGAATGGATCTCTGTCATCTGTGGTAATTCCAGGAGATCTCTAGATAGGGTTGCCAGGTCTGGGTTGGAAAATACCTGGAGACTTTGGGGGTGGAATCCTGGAGAGGGTGGGGTTTGAGGAGGGGAGGGGCCTCGGCATGGTACAATGCCATAGAGTCCACCCTTCAAAGCAGCCATTTTCTCCAGGGGAGCTGATCTCTGTCAGCTGGAGATTAGTTGTAAAAGCAGGAGATCTCCAGGCCCCACCTGGAGGCTGGCAACACTATCTCTAGGCCCCACCTGGAAGGTGGCAACTCTAGTGACTTTGCACAGCCTCAGGTTATTGCTTAAACTGCTGACACCCATGTGTGAGTGCTTAGGGCTAAAGTAGCCAAGACTAGTGCCCCTGGGGACACCCCAGGGACCCACTGTCATTTTGTAGGAGTGCGTTCCAGCCAGGGAACTCCTTTCAGCTGTGTTGCACAGCCCAATTCTGGCCAGGGCCACTATAGTGTGGGTAGGTTGTCAAGATCCTCCTGGCAACCAGCAGGTGATGGGAGGGACTTACCAGGAGAGGGAAAGAGACCCAGGTGACATTGCCGGCAAGGTGGCTGCTTTGCTTCCAGAATGTGTTAGAAGTGACATCATCATGCTGCAATGTTGCTATGATGTTCCGGTATTTGGGCAAAAACGCTATGGTAAATATGGCTTCTGCTATAGAGCTTTTGCCCAAATACGAGAGTGTCAGCTAGACATCTCTGGCATGATGACATCACTTCCTGTGTGCGCTGGAAGTAACATCGCCACTTTGCCGGCAACATTGCCTGGGCCTTTCTCTTTCTCCTGGTAAGTCCCCTCACTAGCCAGGACCCCGCCTCCACTGGGGGCTGGCAACCCTAGGCCTGGGGGAAGGAGGAATTCCTGCCTTCCCCCACACCACATTTCTGAACCAAAATGGCACTTTGAGGTGTACAGGCAAATAACACCCCCTAGAGCCATTTCAGATTGGAAAAATGCTACAGAGGGGGAGGCAGTAGCCCCCTTCCCCCACTCTCTGGTGGTCCCAACCAGTTTCAGGCCCCATATTGCTGTCAAAAGGAACTCATTCCTAAAAAATAATGGGGCATTCAGCATGCCTTCAGGAACACCATATTATTTCATTTGGCCTTTAGTTAGCATGCCAGAGATCTGAAGGCCTTGCAGGTATCATCAATTACATTTTTTATCTCACCTTAGAAGCTCAGGACAGTGTACAAGGTTCTCCCCAACTCTGTCCTCACAGAAACCCTGTTAGGCTGAGACTAACGTGGGCTGAGATCACCCGGTGAGCTTCACAGCAGAGTTAGAATCTGAACTGAGGTCTTCCCAGTCTTAGTATGACATTTTAACCCCTGAGCTGCATTGTGTTGATGTGCAAACGAAGCACTCATCATTATTTTGTACAAGCTGTGGCACTGTCTTCCTAACCCATTCATTAACAAGGCCTTTAGCATTGCCGGTATCATGTTTAAATTGGGATATATGCTCTTGCTTAGAGGGAAAATACCATTACCATCATCAGAGCATTTTACAGTTCCCTCACGCACCAGTTATAATCATGTTTTGTGACAGATCATGGGGCTTGTACAATAACCGGAGTGTGTTATGCTACATCTGCTGCTCTAGTATAGATCAAAATGAATATCCATCAAGGCATTCCATAGCAGACATCTCTGAGCCTTTAGAGATGTTCATTTGTTTGAAATCACAACATGGAATGTTGTACCATTTATATAATACAAAACAAACAAATTGATTATCCTGCCCACCAAAACAATGAACTTCATAAGCTCATCTGACACCTGTCCGATTTAGCTCCCGACCAGGTGATGTAAGTAGTGTGAGGGCTGCCAGGCCCTCTGCTGTTGTGGGAGACCTCCCTGCTGGCAACCCATCAGGCAGACTGTGTGACATCACTTCTGTGGAAAACCCAGAAGTAATGTTAGTCCTCTCTAGGAATTGCCAGAAACTCTATTATTTCCTGCAAACCCTACAGAGCTGTGATGTCAATTCCAGGTCTGTAAGTCAATAAGACTTACAGAGAAGGCTTAGTTCCTAACTAATTATATTTTATTCATTAACAAACCCAGTAAAGCATGGAGGTAAGGAGCTTAAGCCTCTATTTTCCCTATCTGCTATTTTCACAGCATGAAAGACACCTGGGAAGATCCTATTTGCCCTGTCGGAAATCTACGTGTAGTCCACCACTACGCATACATTTCCCCAGTGGGGCAAATAATGTATCTCCAGGGCCATTTCAGTTTGGGAAAACCACATTCCCCGCATTCTGGGGTCCCAATCTGAGGACGGAGGTCCCAGTGCACATCTGTTTGACAGGACCTTGGGGTAGACCCCTAAACAATGTATTTTGTAGTTAGACCCTAAGAAGGAACATGGGTCAACAATGGTTAAAAGATATTTCTATATTATTCATTGGGCAAGACCGCTAAGAAAAATGGGTTTTAGTAGAAGCATAAATAAAGCATTTGCTGACTAGGAGGCATGGGGGGGCGGGACTGTGATTTAGGGCATGCGATCAAGTCAGAAGAAGCAATTTGCACATTTATGTAAATACCCATATGTTTTTTGAAATAATGTATTCCTATAGAGATCTCGTAGCAGCAGGAATGGGGAGAGAAGAAAGGGAAGATTGGGGTGTTCAGTTATGAGAGAAGGTGGTCCAATAATATGCCTCATCTCTGGGCCCAAAAATCCAAGAGACCCTGTTGAAGCTCAAATATGGTTCCCCAGACCAGTGATCACTGTGCCCCTTTAAAATGTTTACCTGCTTAGTTCCTCAGGTCTGAACACCAGCTGTCTTAGATTCAGTGCCTCCCATTCATCCCCCTACTCTGATCTAAGTGATCCCGAAATCTCTTTGCCGGTGCTATCGTCAAGGAACAGAGAGCTACTCCAGCACAGCCGCGACTCTGGCATTGCCTCTCCAGTAAGCATTCTGGTTCTGGGGTCTGTGGAAAGAAGCTCAAATTGATGGTAACCTCATTACTAGCATCTCCTTCTGTGTCATGATGGTGCAATCGGTCTTCCTTAGTTAGCCCCCCGAGTTGAGGGACTGGTTATTGTGATACTGGAACTGAAGGACTGAAGGGACCAAAATGGTGGGGAACACCAACTCCACCCAAAACATGGAATGGAAGAGGTCTCCCCTGTCTACCCATCTGGGACCAATTTCCATCGGGCTTCTGAAGTTATAAAAAGTTCATTATATAACACTGTGAAAAGTTTGGTGCTTTGAACTGTCTTGCTCTCCTCTCCCTTTCCCGTCACAGTCAGGCATTATTTTCAAGTGTAGCCCACCCTGAGTACTTTGACAGAAAGATGGCATATATATGTAACGAAGCCATAAAGTGCAGGTGTAACCTCAGCTTGTGGGTTCTGTGGGGCAGAACTTGGAATGAATCTTGCAGTAATTCAAAGAGAATAAAACATTTTTTTACTTTTCACTTAACACCATCTCATGTAACAAAAACATAGATCTTAGTAACAAAACAGTGATCTTTTGACGTCCCAACAGCTAACCTTTCCCTCCTTCACAGCTCACCACCCCCCAAAGTCCATCTCTTTCCTCTTGTTGGTGGCCCAGAAAGTGTCCAGCTGAACACTCCATGCATCAGCTTCCAAGACGAAAGTCCCAAATGAACTCCCCATCAGATAACACAGCCCTGAAACAATGATTCTAAAATTTACAATTTAGAATCTCCCTCCCTTAACAGTTTCCATCCACAAATCAGAGTTACCTTAAACAAGGTGTTAGGAGCCCATGATTAAGGTTTCATCTCCCCAACGGGGCAGTCTAGCTTCCCTCCTCTGCTTTCCATGCAGTCTGCACTCTTCTGCATCTAGAGGCTCTACCCTTTCCTGTTTCATTCCATTACTAGCTAGGGGTTACACAGGCCCACTCACAGAGTGGGGGAGGGGGAATATGGTTTTATTTATTTATATAGAGTCATAGTACCCCAGCACTGGAAGGTGGCCATCTTATAGGTCGTCTAGTACACTCACCCTTCAAGAGACCCAAAGCTAGGACCTTCCTGATGAATGGCTGTCCCACGTTGCTTTGATGACCTCCAGCGAGGGAGAGCCCACCATTTGACTTTACACTAAAAGGAGACAGGTCATGTGATGAATACCCTTGCCTCTGCTTGCCCCAGGTGCTTGACTCGTAGCTTCAGGGCTCAAATGGACAAAGTTGTAACCCCAGGCCCAATCCTAACTTCACTGTGTGGTTTCTTCAGTTGGAACCAACCTTCCATGAAAGAAAAGAGTTAACTTATAGCAGTGCAGTCGAGCTAGGTTTGATTGGCAAGATTACCAAATGGATGAACCTCCCAGATGTATATGGCCCTGCTCTGAATTTGACTCAGCAGCCATTTAATTTTTTTTTTAATTAAGTTGTGGATCTCCCAGCATCTAGTTGAGGTAAACCCTCAATAGTGACATAACTGAGGTATTAAGGAAGGGCTGAGTCTTCAACAGGGAGAGGGAATTCAGGGCCAGCATGAAGTCAAACATGCTTCAGCCCATTGTAATCAATCTTAAACATGCTGGGTTGTGGCCCATCTTCTGGCATCCCCAAGTGACTGAAGGAGACCTGCTGCAGAACTCACGGAGACAGAAAGTAGTAATAGGAGCCTAGGGTTGCCCACCCTCAACTGGCAATCCTCAGGAGAGTAGGGGGATGCAGACTCACTTGAACAGAGTTTAGCAACACCACCGCATCATTTCTGGTGATGTCACCATGTCACTGGCCACTCTAGCATTTCCCTGAAACACCACAGAGATTCAGAGAAATGCTAGAGTGTCTGGTAATGTGGTGACATCATTTCTAGTTAGACTGCTGGAAATGACATGGCAACATCACTGGAAAGCTGCATCCTCTCTATTTTCTCCCACTGGTCCATTGAGTGCTGGCAGGGAATGGTGGTGCTTTGGCGGGGGTTTGCCAGAAGTGAGCAAATGTCACCCAGAGGGGCCACACAGGCCCGTAGCCAGGATTTTTTAAGTTGGGGGCATTTTAATTTCTTAGGGGGCACTGGCTAATCAAATTAATCTGGGGGAGGAGTCTGTGACACCCTGGGCTGGATGGGGAGTCAGGGGACCTTGCCAGCAGGTCAGGGGGCCTAGCCCCGAGATGCCCCACTGTAGCTATGGGCCTGGGGCCACATGTGGTCAATGGGAATAAAAAGGAATAAAAGGACAGTCTCATTCCAGATTCCAAAAATTTATGTGCAATGTAGCCTCTGTGGAGGACACTCTGGCTACAAATGTGACAGTGGTACATGCTTTCATCTCCATTGCAGCCACATTCTATATGTGGGCATTGATTGAACATGCACTGGAAATAGTTGTGGGGGGAGAGATACGTGTTGGTTAAATTATATTTGTCAGACGAGGAAACATACCCTTGTGTTGTTTCTCTGTTTTCAAGCTTCCATCAGATTCATTCAAATATGTTACCTGGCATGAATTAGAAGAACATGATGTTCAAGGGAGTCAAATCCGCTGCCCCCGAGTGAGAGAAGGTACTGAAAATAATCTGTTTCGTAGCCTCCATGTTACGAATAACAGGGGAATGTAATAAAAGAACTCCTGATTGAATCGTAGCCAGAAACCTTGCTCTAGAGCTCACAGGGTATAGTGATTAGAGGGTCAGACTAGGATCTGGGAGACCCGGGTTCTAATCCCCACTCTGCCGTGGAAGTTTGCTAGAGGACCTTGGGCCAGTCACACACACACACTAGGCCTAACCAGCCTCATAAGCACGGGAGAATGTTATGAGCCACTGAGTCCCTGATATAGAGAAAAACTGGGTATAAACAAAGTAAAATAAATAAAGCCCACTTGTTCCCCGAAGAGCATGTGCTACCAATGAGATAGATAACTTCCACTAATGCATTGTGTTATTTTAATTGAATCAATCTATTTGTTGAGTAGCTGGTTGAAAGGTAGCTTATTAGTTAATGAAAATTCATTACTTGGTAGACTGTCTTAATTATAACGGTCAATGGGAGTTAAATAGCCTGGAGAAGATCACAGTCGAGAAACACAACTGTTCCCGCGGTCCCAAAGGCTGAAGATAGCAGATGACAGAAAAGAACAAAATGATCAAAACCTGGCAATATTGATAAGAGGTACTTAGAAGGTGAATCAGTTCAAAGAATACCAGTTTGTTCTCCTGGATATTGTCGTCATCCCCGAAAGCAATCTAGAAAGCAATACAGTGTGGCAGTCCATTATCTTAACAACGCAGGTTTTCCTGATACGCCAAATTTGCTATCTAATGTGATGCTTCTGTTGTAGAGATAAGCTTTGCCAGATTTCGCTGCATTGATATTTAATTCCCAGCTATTTAACATTGTAAACAACACAGTACATAGGGGGAAATGACAATCCATCCAAACCAGAGGAATGGGGAAATGTTAACGTATGTTGAATATATTTTGGAGCAAGGCGCAAGAGACCGCTGGCTGAAAACACTTAAAGTAAACAATATATATATGTGTGTGTGTGTGTGTGTGTGTGTGTGTGTGTGTGTGTGTGTGTAAAAATAATATTTAATGCTGAGTTCACTATCAGTATAACTGGATGAAACCTAAGTATCCTTACAAGGAACAACACTAATGCAGAAAAATAAAGTCACAATAGTACAGAGAAGTAAAAGTCCCCAAAATTTCAATGTGTCTCACTCCTGTTGTATTATAATTTCATAGTCCAACTTGACGTGCATTCATCATGGAGTGAACTGATATAGTTCCAGGAGGATCCAAATAATCTTGAAGTCCATAAACCATAAGCCATCTATGCAATTTATACATATTGTTTGCTTGTTTATCCTCATTTGTGTATGCCTTGAATTTGCATTCAGCCCCACTATAGCCTTTTGGCTTTGAAAAAGAATTACTCGAAACGCGGCAGCTTGCATCCGGACTACGTGTTGTTTGTGGCTTATGGACTTCAAGATTATTTGAATCCTCCTGGAACTATATGAGTCCAGTCCATGATAAATGCATGTCAAGTTGGACTGAAATTATAATACAACAGGAGTGAGACACATTGAAATTTTTGGGACTTTACTTCTCTGTACTATTGTGACTTTATTTTTCTGCATTAGTGTTGTTCCTTATAAGAATACTTAGGTTTCATCCAATTATACTGATAGTGAATTCAGCATTAAATATTAATTTTACACACACACACACATATATATATATATATATTTCACTTTAAGTGTTTTCAGCCAGCGGTCTCTTGTGTCTTTCACCATTTCTTGTACTCTAGTTCCTCTCCTCTTTTTTTTTTTTTGGTTTCTTCTGCTTCTGTGGGAATATATTTTGGAGACAATAATTGTCACGGTGAGATGGAGGCAGTAGTCCTCTTCGGTCATTTTGTTTCCAGCACTCCCACTGCATGCAGTGGGAGAGCATGCTATGTGTGATCATCTCAATATGCAAAACTGGCATTTTGTCTGGAGAGGCAGAAGCCCTGGTTTTTCAGGGTATGCCATTGCATGTACTGAAGCTAGAATATATGCACATTGCCCAATTCAGACAAAATGGCAATTATCGCCACAGGTAGCGCGTTCTCCCAATACACTTGACTGGAGTGCCAGAAAGGTAGTGGCCAAGTTTGTGACGTAGCTCAGCGTCTCAACTCCATAGATTCCCCCCCCCTTAAATGCAGTATTGTTTGCTGGTCACTGGTCCACCTCCCCTAGAGGTGAGAGAGCAGCTTGTGATTGGAGGGCGATGGAGGACTTGAATTCTTGCCAGCTCGCCAAGGATGAGAGAGACTGGCGAGAGGTGAGAGAGAGTGGTGTGGGATTGGAGGGTGGCACAGGGCTTGCCAGCAACAAGTGCAATAAATAAAATCAATAATTGGAGGGGGGGGCCTGGGCTGGATGGGAAGTTGGGAGGACTTGGCAGTAAGTTGGCAGGCTAGGCCCCGAAAGGCCCCACCATGGCCTGGAAATGGGGGGGGAGCGATGCAGTTAAGAAACCAAGCTGCAAGCAAAAAACTCAGTAAAGAAAAGCCCAGAAAGATAGGAATCACTACTTATTCACAGGTTATCCAAGTATTTTTATTATATTAAAAAACTAGAAAACCTGTTCGGCTAGAGGCAACAGAGGAGTTAAAAGAAATGTGTGCAGATGCTTGGGAAGCAATGCCGTTCTCAAATCACCTCTAACTAGGCAACCCTTTTTAAATTTACTGATTGTCTCCTGACGTGAGTCTATACTTGGTTTGTTTCTAAGCTTCAAAATACTAGAGTAAGAAACAAATTGTACAAGCAGGAATGCAGTGCTCAGGTAAATATTGCTCTTTCTCTCTCCTGAACAGGGCCTCCTGCAGAATATTGTTTTTTCAGAGGAAAACATCACATTCACTGTGCAAGAAAGCATGTGACAGAAAAAGAGAAGTGGGAAAAAAGGTTGCAAGAGAACTGGGAAGACTGTATAGTGAGCTCTTTTTTTACTGGGATTTTCTAAAGAGTTATTGGGGGTGGGAAGGTGGCATGGAACAGGCCCGATCTCAGCAGATCTTGGAAGCTTAGCAGGGTCAGTAGTTGGAAGGGAGACCACCAAGGAAGGCTCTGCAGAGGAGAGCAATGGCTTGTTGGGGTCGCCATAAGTCAGATGTGACTGGATGGCACTTTACACTCACACAGAGTTATTACTAGAAACACACCTTCCATTAGGGATGTCCACAGATGTTTTAATTGAGTTCCTTCCTGTTCTTCAATATTCACAGCTTATTTTCTTTACTTGTAATTCATTTTCTGTTTCATCCTCTTGGCAACAAAGTTCTCTCTGTGCTTGAGTTAAAACAGGTGTCCTCTTCTGTTTTCATTTGGATAAAACAGACCCTGACCTGGATGGCCCAGGCTAGTTGTCAGGTTCTCAGCTTATTCACTCTCCACCCACACTATAGGCAGTGTAATGCCTTATTACAGATTTGATGCTGTGAGTTCCAGAACTTTTGTCAGGACTGAAGGGAAAATGCGGGAACATACAGGTTACAGGTAAAACCAGCATATTCCACTCATACACACATCATACCTACCCCTCAGCCGTTACTATGACAACATGGATAGATATATGATGCTCTGTTCTAGCGTAGGCTGGCATAAAGATCTCCAAGGTCAATCCCACGGGAACAGACACTTGGGGCACGCTTTAAAATTGTTACAGCTTTTACTCCCATGCACTCCAACAGCATTCACGCCCCCCACCCAGGAATTTAACATGACAAGCGAGGGGAAGGGAAACAGGACTGAAAAGTATTGAAAGTTAGGCCAAGCTTGACACTAGTCTAATCTCAGCAGATTTTGGAAGCCAAGCAGGGTCAGCCCTGGTTAGTACGTAGACATAAGAAGAACCGTGCTGGATCAGGCCAGTGGTTCATCTAGTCCAGCATCCTGTCTCACACAGTGACCAACCAGTTCCCCCGGAGGGCCAATAACAGGGCACAGAGGCCAAGACCTTCCCCTGATGTTGTCCTCTGGCTCTGAGATTCAGAGGTTTCATGCCTCAGAACTTGGTGGTTCCCCTCAGTTACCATGACTGGTAGCTAGTGGCCCTCCCTGAATCTGTCAAACCTGCTTTTAAAGCTGTTTATTCCTGTGGCCATAACCACATCTCCTGGCAGCAAATTCCACATTTTAAGACGGGAGACCACCCAGGAAATCATGCCTCAGAACATGGCGGTTCCCCTCAGTTACCATGGCTAGTAGCTACCGGTAGACCTATCCTCCCTGAATCTGTCAAACCCGCTTTTTAAGCTGTTTATTCCTGTGGCCATAACTACATCTTCTGGCAGCAAATTCCACATTTTAAGATGGGAGACCACCAAGAAAGCTGCAAGGTAGAGACAGGCAATGGCAGGCAAACCACATCTGAAAGTCTCTTGCACTGAAAATCCCAAGGGGCCACCATCAGTCTGCTGTGACTCGACAGCACTTTCCACCCCCAGCACAACAGGAAGCCCACATACAAAGGCAAGCTGTCCCAGGGTAAGCTGACTTAACCCTGGGTAGCTTGGTACTTTTGCTGCATGGAAAGCAAAGCTCTACCTTGCACATCTGTGTCATAAAGAAACTGACAGTGCAACCTGGAGCAGAGTCACAACCTTTCTAAGCCCTTTTGACAATGGAATTAGAAAGATGCAGCCCTATATAGGATTGCACTGTAAGAGAGAAACCTAAATAGGTTCACTTGGAAGGAAGTTCGATTTTATTCCATGGTATTTACTCTCAGGAAAGTGTTCTTATGACTGCAGAGCCTAATCATGCTGTGAAAGACATGGTGGGTACAAAGAAACTGAATTGTGAGTAAATGGAAAGAAAACTAAACAAAAGCGATATATTTGTGTGTCCCTTCCCTTCATCCAGAGTTTAAACCTTTCGTATCAGGATCTGGGTGATCTTTACCAGGTGGAAAATTTTAAAAGGATTCTCTGGCGATTGATTCGAGTGGAGAGGCTTTGGTTGGTAGACAACTCGTTGGTGGATCTAAGTGCCATATGCTTGCCAAGGTAGATGAGATTCTTTCACAATCATCTGGTCTTCTTAGAGCATTAACTCAGTTAATGGTGGTGTTATCCCTGGTGTCCGTAATCACATCTGCAAACATTATTGCTAGGGTGAATGCCTATTACAGGACCTAAGTGATTTCAGCATTTAGGACATCATCTGACGTAGCAAAAGACACCAAGACAATATTTCAGTCATGTGGCTCTCTAAAAATTGGTCCAGAGGAGATGCAGCCCTGAGAGTTCCATAGTCAGAATTTCCATTATTTTTTTCTCAATCTACAGTAGCTGTGTGGGGCAAATGGCTTTAACACATAGGCAGGGCTCTTTTTATAGCAGGAACTCCTTTGCATATTAGGCGACACACCCCTAATGTAGCCAATCCTCCAAGAGCTTACAGAGCTCTTCTTACAGGGGCTACTGTAAGCTCTTGGAGGGTTGGCTACATTAGGGGTGTGTCACCTAATATACAAAGGAGTTCCTGCTACAAAAAGAGCCCTGCACATAGGCAATGTATATGGGCTGCATTTCTTTCCAGCAAGGCGAATAGCAGCTCCATTGGGCCAATTTAGACTGGGACAGCAGCACAGGGGGAAGGCATAAAACCCTCACTGTGTGCCATTGGTGATCTACAATGTTGCTCTTTATGAAGAAAAAAAAATGCTTAGGAGGGTCAAGCATAGAAATCCCAGTGTAGTTTAGCCCCTGGGTTGGTTCATACACATGTATATGAAATGCTGAGATGGACTTTCAACTCCTTTGAATGCCCTGCCATGCGGCTTCCCTCTTTCTCCACCAATATCTCTGTGGCGACATCATCCAAAGGCATGGAGTAAAAGGTGTTTGTCTGAAAACTCCTCATTTGAAAAGTATGGAATCAGCCTTGCCAGAAAGTAGGCTAGGGTCCCTTTTGACAAGAGCCACAAATCGTCATGAACTTTTTAGTGCCAAATGAACTGGTTCAGTTTATGAGGTTCGTGACATAACAGAACGGCCCTCCAGCATGCTAGAGTCACCAAACTCACAGAGGATCTCCAGATGACTCTTTTCTACCTGTCCTTCATGTTTGATGAGGATTGGATTTATGGGGTCCGAGTTATGGCCCTACAAAGAAGATGCCCCTAGGAAAGTGTTTTCTGGGGAAATCACAAGTGCAGGTCCAGGAGGTTCAGGAGTGTATACAATGGATCCTGTGCAAGCTAGAGTCATCAAACGCGCAGGGGACCTCTCCTTGATGCTCCTCTATATACTTTCCAGTTATGTGTAGGTTAGACTTAGCAGGTCCAAGTTATGCCCCTCCCCAAAGAAGAAGCCCCCAGGAAAATGCTTTTGGGGAAAATGTCAGGTGCAGGTTCAAAAGTGTATAGAATAGACCCTATGCAAGCAACACACACCAAACACACAGGCTGGAGAATTACACCCACCCATTGCTTTGAAGTTTGGGAAATATTGATTTAGTGGAGACTGTCTGGAAATGTATCCATTCACAAACTGCCATGAACCACTTGAAAGTTTGTGGAAAGTTAGTGCCAGTTGAACTGCCATGAACTTCAGTTCATGAACCACAAACCAGTCAAAATTCATCATGAACTTTTGTTCATGAGCTGGTTTGTGCCCATCCCTACAAGTGATGGAGAGGATTCCTTCCCATATCAGTCTGGCCCCAGTTTCTGGAATCCAGAGGATCAAACAGTGATCTAAGAAGGAATTTTGTTGCATACGTGGCCCAACAATGTAGACATACCATCACACGGGGCGCCTTGTTGTATGATTTGGTAGATTTTATTTGTATGATTTAGATTTTATTTATTTATTTAAACCATCTATATGCTGCCACCTCAGCCACCAGCTTTAGGTGGCACACAAATTAAAAATCATAAAAACATAAAATCATTAAAATTAACAAACTGGCCAATAAAACCCAACAGCATAAAAGCACACCAAAGCCCAGAAGCATAAAAGTGCCAAAGCGTAAAAGCACATAAAAACTTGGAACATAACATTCCATGGTTTTTTATTGTATGAGCTTCAGCCAAATGCCTTTCTATGTGAAACCAAGCTAATATAGTTCTATGTGCAGCAAATAGTACTTAACTGAGCATAATTGTTGTCATAGAGGAGATGTATTGCCATTGGTATTGATGCAGTGCCATTGTTTTCTGAGATGGAAATACAAGATGGGACCACAGTGTTTTGCAAACTATGTCAAAATACTGGAATCACCATAATAAGAAGCTAGATAAAACAATTTACTGATGGTTATCAAATTATTATTCAATGACTCAGTGTTCACCTTGTGTGGTACTATCTAATGTATTTTAAGGGGCCGCGGTGGCTCAGAGGTTAAGACGCTGAACTGCAGACCAGAAGGTCTGTAGTTCAGCAGTTCAAGACCCTGCCAACCTAACAGTTTGAAAGCAAGAAATTGCAAGTAGATAAATAGGTACCACTTTGGTGGGAAGGTAACAGCATTCCATGCACCTCGGCATTTAGTCATGCCGGCCACGTGACCATGGAAATGTCTTCAGACAGTGCTGGCTCTTCAGCTTGGAAACAGAGATGAGCACCGCCCCCTAGAGTCAGATTCGACTAGCTTTTGAGCAAGGAAAACCTTTACCTTTACTAATGTATTTTAATATACATTTATATATTGCTGGTGCAAACACCTATGCAGGTTTCAATTACTAACACTTACATGCAGTATTTCAAAGACACTTATGCAAATTGCTGGCATATACATGCAATATTTCAAAGTCCAAACAGCAATCAGAGAACCTTATGCTGACCTTGGAGGAATATAGAGTCAGTGGATCGCTCTTGGGGAAGCGATTGTGGCCCTCTCAGGTTCAGTTTTGTAAGGTATTGGTTCCAGAATAAATGCTTTAAAAGATGATGAGTGATATGCAACTCTGAGGAAGACATTGGAAGTGAGCTTTAATCTGGGATAGCATGTCATATTGCTGAAGGTCCAGGTGGGAGTCTACAAAGAACACCAAAGAGACTTCATTAGTAGTAGATTCATGGACTTTGTACTATAACATGTATATGCCAGCAATTTGCATAAGTGTCTTTGAAATATCACATGTAAATTGCAACCTGCCTAAGTGTTTGCACCAGCAATATATAACTATACAGTATGAACAAAAGGTTAAAATACATTAGATAGTACCATATAAGGTGAACACCGAATCATTGAATAATAATTTGATAAACATCGGTAAATTGTTTTATTTAGCTTCTTGTCACAGTGATTCCAGTCTTTCGACATTGTTTTCTGAGAGGCTGCACCTGCATAAATGTCTACTAAATTGCTTCCTAAGGAACGAATTCATCTTTTAAAAATTACATTTGTGAGCTGAAGTTTCTTCGTCTCCATACATGGCCACCTGATAGTTCACATTTTTTAATGTTTTTATGTTTTGCAGATGCAAAGAATTGAAACTCAACAAAAATCATTTCACATCCTTCAAACAGCTGCCAAAGTTACCTGAGATTCAACACCTGTCCCTAGAAGAAAACAATATTGAAAGTCTACATGGGTTGTCAGGCCTAAGAAACACTCCACTAGAATCTCTTGTTCTCAGGAGGAACCCCTGTGAGTTTCATGAAAACTACAGGCAGCTGTAAGTTTTAGCATACCGTTGAAATGTCATGAGCCATGAGAAAATAATGGGTCAGATCCTATGGCACCCTCCCATCAAAGTATTCTTCCAACAGAGATAGATTTCTCTTAACAAAGCAAGACTTTTCTCCATCTGAGGAAACATTTCTTCATCAGACAAAGTAATTCTTCTTTGGAGAAAGACTTTCTCTGTGGAAGTGGAAGAGTATCATAAGGTTCAGCATAGCAGACAGGAGTCACAGGGTTGGATCCAGCCAACTTCATTGCTAATATTTTTTGCTCAGTCTTGCCCTGTTCTTCTTCTTACAATGGTCCCCCAGTCCCCATCCCCTGAAGCTTTTGTCCATGTTGCTCCAACATTGCCAGAAAAGCATTTTGTGGGTGATCAAGGGCCCCTTCTTCCCTTTTTCACCATAGAAAAACTGGATGGATCCAACCCTATGCGGTCCCTGTAAATCAGCTTTTCAAAAGTGGCACTTTACACCACCACCACTATGTTTGGTCAGTTCTTCCACACTAGAGGTCAGTGGTTCTACAGCTGTGCTCTGGGGATCTATAGCCTCTCAAGGATACCTCAGTGAGAAGATTAATAACATCAAACCACTTTCCTCCCCCTTCCCACTACCAACATTGTATAGTGTGCAATTGGGGGACAGTGGGTATATTCTATGTTATGCTCTTAGTTCAATCAACAGCTGAGTTCAGACTGGCAATTTGCCCCGCTATGGTAACCTTCCAGGCACGTTTGAGAAGCAGATTAAACGGGGTGGTCACACAGGCACATCTGCCTGGCATTCCGTTCCCGTCAGCAACCCGCACTGTTCGACTTCACTCCCAGGATGAAAACATACCTCTTTAAAGTGGTAGCAAATCCCGGAGAGCAGGTTTATCCTGCGGCATTCCGCTTCCGGGCTGTATGAATGCTCTGCAGATAAGCTGGGAGCAAGCCGCATTGGGGCAGACGGCAACAGCGGTTTGATTGGCCATGCTCCGCTCTACTGCCCATGCGTGCATGCCGATTCACCAGGGGAAAGCCACTGACAGTGGCGCTTCCGTGCCAGCTGTCTGAACGCTCCCGCGCGCCTCATCCCAGTAAGCTCCCACAGCAGACGGCCCCATGTGACCGGGAAACCCCCAGAACAGTTTGTTCCGGGGCTTTTTTGCTGTGACTGGCTCCCGGAGCGAATTGCCAGTCTGAACTCAGCCAACATGTTGCAATTCTGTGTCAAATATGCTGGTACTACCCTTGCTTAGGAGACAATGCAGTGTACAAAGCATTTCATAAAATTAGAAGATTCTAGATTGGGGTAGGCAACTTTTTATTGCCAAAGTGCCCAATGAAGTGTAACGTCTACCAGCATCTACTATCAACATCTAATTCTGGTGTGTTGGCAAAGTAAAGGGGGGTGAAGATTGTGCTGGTCACCTACCTAAGGGAGGATAGTATCAATAATGGCTTTTGCTCTTCAGATAGGGCGGCAGCACTGCACATGATAGCTGAGAAGCTCCTGCACCCATTTCGTAGCTGAAGCGCACTGATCAGCAATGCGGCACATTTGTGCAATACAGCATAACCATTGCAGGACTACATCCATTTACCAGAGTGGGGCCTAAACTGTTCTACAACTTTGTGTATCTCCATTGCCTCCTTTCCAATTCATGCACATACTTCTTAACTGCATTGTCAACACCTGGGACCATTTCCCTCTTTAAGCCTTTGTGAATGCAGCTTTAAAACCACCAGGTTTACCTTTAACTGCATCCTTGGAAAGAGTCAGCGGTGGTTCCATATCTGGTGATATGCCGACACAGTCACAAGAAAACTTTATTTTGAAGAAGAAGGTAAAGAACAGAATGTCACCATATGGTGATTTTTTTTTTTTTGCTGTAATTAATTCTCATAGAAATTAACTCAAATATAAAGGCTTGGGCCGCTTATCTACAAATGCTTTCCAGCTGCAGCATAAGAATATGACGTTAAAAAAAAATACACTACACCTGGCTAACAACAGGATATGTGAAAAGCATTAATTTTCTCCTACATTTTGTTCTCTGTCTCTCTCTCAGCGTGTTCTCCAAATTGCCAAACCTGAAGATGCTGGATGGGATCCCAAAACTGCCAGAGGATTGTCCTCCACCACAAACCAGTTTTCTGTCTAAAATGTGCACCATACTATAAGCATTACATTTTGTGATGAAATTGAAGGGCTTGCCATGATTAATGGAATAAATCTTATGAATGCAAGAAATCTCCCTTCCTGTTCATGGTCAGGCCTGGTCACAACAAAAGTTCCCAAAATCTGCACCAAGGGAAGCCACTGGGTAGATATAATGAAAGGCCATCCCCTGACCACCGGAAACCCTGTATTAGTGTTACCAGATCCAGGTTGTGTAATTCTTGGTGATTTGGAGGGTAGAGCCTGAAGAGGGCAGAGCTTGGGAAGAGGGCACACAGCAGGGATGTGATTCCATAGAGTCCACCCTCCAAAGTCCTTCCAGGGAACTGATCTCTATTGTCTGGAGACCAGGTGCAGTTCCAGGAGATCTTCAAGCACCACCTGAAGACTGGCAGATTATTTAGATACTTCCTTTCTGTTACTGCCTTGAAGGGGTTGTACACTGTAAAATAATGTCTGACAATATAATATATGCAAACACTCATGAAGTTGCCTTATATTGAATCAGACCCTTGGTCCATCAAAGTCAATATTGTCTACTCAGATGGGCAGCAGGGGTTCAGACAGAGGTCTTTCATAGCACCTGCCACCTGATCCTTTAACTAGAGATGCTGGGTATTGAACCTGGGACCTTCTGCATGCTAGGCAGATGCTCTACCACTGAGCCACAGCCCCTCCCCAAAGGAAGAGGGACGTGATAGAAAGATGAAGAGAGAGAAGAAGAGATTGGATTGATACCCCACCCTTCACTACCCAAAGGAGTCTCAGAGTGGCTTACAAACTCCTTTCCCTTCCCACAACAGACATCCTGTGAGGTAGGTGGGGCTGAGAGAACTCTAACACAAACTACTCTTTCAGGAACAGCTGTGCCAGAACTTGTGACTGACCCAAGGTCACATCAGCAGGTGCAAGTGGAGGAGTGGGGAATCAAACTCGGTTCTCCCAGATTAGAGTCCACACACTTAACCTCTACACCAAACTGGCTCTCTGAAAACAGGCAAAGGCAAGTACCCATGCTTTGACCACTTTATAACTATTACTTCATGTCTTGAGAGTGGGAGAGAGAGAGAGATGGTTACTGCAGAAGACAGTTCTAGGAGGAGAAGACCCAAACGACAGTTGGTAATGGAGGCCTCAGTCTCTCATGTCTCCCACAAACCACCTAGCTGAACAGTCACTGGTGGAAGCAGTTCTGAGGAGAGGGCTGCCAGGTCCACGAGGGCTCCAGTTTTTACCAGAAATGATGTCAGAGTGCGACTTATTTGCCTGCCAACACTGGATCTTGATGGAAGAAAATGTTGGTGGGGAGAATTGTGTCCAACCCTGGAAGTGATGGGCAACACGCTAGGAATCCCCACTCAAAATCCACCGAGATTTCGGGGGATTCCAAGAGTGGACTGGAGTCAGATGTGACCCCCCCTCCCTACTTTCTCCTCCTGCCACAACTGAAAGTAATTTGTTTCTTGCCTGCATCTCAGTATTGCAAAACAACTGTAAAGCTGCCATAAAGCATCCTGCCATAAAATACAGTAAGATGCAACATTTAGGTCTTTTTATTAGATGCTGAATTGCTGAGAGTCAGTGAACTCATTGAAAGGCCTTTGTATGATTTTTTATGCTGGCACAAGCGCATGCTGTGGGACAAGCCAAACTAGAGGGTACGCTTAAATGCTGTAGCAGCCCTGTGTCTACAGGCACAAACAGGTATACATCCAAACAAATCAATATAGCTTCCTGTATTTGTAGATTTTCTTCAGTGAGCAAAGAGCAGCTGGGATTGCAAACTGGATTAGGATAAATATATGGGAGGAAAAGTTAACACCCTCAACTCTTAGATGACTGCTCCAAACTAAACTGTGGGCCCTTCATTGTCTTCTAAGTAATTGTTACAGATTAGATTGGTAAATTTTACTGGACTGATTATGGATTCAGGCGAGTAGTCGTGTTGGTCTGAAGCAGCAGAACACAGTTCGAGTCCAGCGGCACCTTTAAGACCCACAACGTTTTATTCAATAAATGTAAAAAGTTGCATTGAATAAAACTTTTTGTTGGTCTTAAAGGTGCCACTCGACTTGAACTTTGTTCTGGACTGATTACATTGTCTGGTTTTTGTTAAGCACCTTGGGCAGAGGAAAAGTGGGATGCAGTCTTTTAAAAATAAAATGAATACACTGGGGAGATCCAATTACACGTCATGTGTAACTTGACCCCTACGTGGCTTTGTTAAAGCATGAGATGCATTTGTGCTGGCAGATCTATTGCCAACTGTTAGCCATGAGAGCGAACTAAAATCTCCACATTCAAAAACCCTGAATATCCAGCTACTGAACAGTCTCTGAGTTAGAACTGAGCACAGCCTAGCACCGTAGTATCTATGATACTGTCCTCTGGGAATGTGAGTGTTGTCCCTGGGTATTTGGTACTGCAGGATTGGGAATAAGGGTGTCTGGGTACAGCAAGAAGAAACAGCCAGTTACAAAAAGACACTGTAGCCCTCTAATTCTTCAGCCCAGAGGTGCACCATGCCCTCTCACCAACTGCATTGCTATGGAGGATAATAGAACCATTTGTTTTCTGCCTTCTCCCTCCTCAACTGATTAAAATCAAATCCCTTTCATCCATTATAAAGCAGCTTTCATTTTGCCATAGATTCGGCCATCCACAAAATGGAGAGCCACGCCGAGCCTGTGGCGAGCATCCCTCAACTATCGGCACTAAAAGAGAAAAATGAATTTAACGCATACACTGATTGATGTTTTGATCAATTTGGATACATGTATAAAGCACACAGGGGCACACTTGTGGGAACTATAGTCAGAAGCAAGCTATTAAGTTGTTTCGGAGCCATCATTTTTCATTTGTGATCTCCGTCCAAGATATATATGTATTTTTCAGGCTGTGTGCACTCTGCCACGCTTAATAATTGGAAGTGCTGACGATAAGGAATGGGGGTTCATACGCGGCATATGCCAGGGATCAAAGGAATAGTATAAATAAATGTAATCAGTTTGGGGAGAAAGCTGCAGGCAGGGACGGTGATGAATTAGCAATGACCACTGCACTCATGAATAGTCAAGGCACAAAGAAGATGGGAGCAAAGGAAAATAACATTCTTTAAAAACAGAAACCCAATTGATACAGAAGATGGTGCCGGTCACCCAAGCCCAGTGGTTCTCTGTAGGCAAGACGGCGGTCCCTAGACATGATAACAAAGGGTGGCCGTGCAACAGTGACTTCTAAACTGCCTACTGGGACTTTGTATGTGTAACAAAAGAGGCTGGTACACATGAGGATTCTGCCAAAGAGACTGCAATTGGAGCTGCCATTTTGGATGCATCCACCACCTTGTGCTCCTCTGAATGGAGAGGTGCCCTGCCATGCGGCTTCCTCTTTCTCCACCAATATCTCTGTGGCAACATCATCCAAAGGCATGGAGTAAGAAAGCAGTGGAATGCTGTATTGCAACTGTATCTATGGTAGCCTCCCTGAGTTCTGACTGAGCAGTAAGGGGCAGAAGCACTAGGTGATATTTACTAAGCTATCTCACAGTAGCCTGGAGGACACCTGTACACATGGTTAATCCATAAAAAGGTGTGCTCAAGTGCTGAAAACTTGCAAAACATTGTCCTATCATGCACAATAGTATAGTGGTGATAAGTCTGGGAAAACATCTAAAACTTATCCACTGAACTCTGCCGTACTTCACAGAGTGATCACATAGGTACATAGGGTTGGATCGAGCCAGTTTCCCAGCGTCTCCTTACTACAATCTCCATCCCACTTGGCTTCTGTTCATGCATGTCCCATGATCTCCAGCAGGGTTAAAGGAAACTCCCTCTTTCCTTTTTCACCAGGAGAAAAAGACAAAACCCTGGCTGGATCCTGGATCCGAGCCACAGTAATAGCAGCAGTAGTGACCACATTTCGGTAATATTTGATCTTCAGAACTAGCACAAGCAAGGTTGGAAAGCTGTTGAACCAACAAAGGCAAACTGAAGGCTTCTACAGGGAGCTGATATACTTTCCTGAAAACAGAATTAAGTCCTGGATCCTGCAAGGATCTAGAGCAAGGTGGCAAACGTAAGGCCTGGGGGCCAGAACTGGCTTGTCCAGGGCTCTTATGCGGCCCACAAGCAACTAGTGCAAGGGAGGGAAGACTGCTCAGGGGGGAGTGGGCGGAGCCACTCCGATTGTGGCTTCAGCATGGCAGAAGAACCTCGTCTGCAGCAGCCAAGCAGTGTGGGAGCATCTGCCCAGTGTTGCACTGCTGGCTCTCCAGTCCTCCCATATGGGTTTTCCTTTGTACCCCCCCTCCCAGTCCATGGGGCCTTGCAGTGAGGATACAACTCAGAGCTTGCCAGCTGCTGTCCTTTATTTATTTATTTATTTATTTATTTATTTATTTATTTATTTATTTATTTATACTTTCGGCTTATATACCGCCCTAACCTCAGAGGGTCTCTGGGCGGTTTACATAGTGGTTCTAAGCAACCGGATTTTAACCTAACTAGGGCCACATAGTCTACAGGGTGGTGACTGCCTACCAGCACCCCAGGCTAGTTGTCATCCAGCTTCCTTTCCGCGGCTTCAGATATTGGCGTCCTGGTGCCCTTTTTCTGGAGCCGATCTTCCAGGCAGCTTCCTCCGGTCTCGTCCTGGTGCGTGGCTCTGTGTTGGCTGCAGTTCCAGCTATTGTCCATAGGTGGCTCCACCACACTGCGCCACACATCACCACGCTCTCCAGGCCTCCACTTCTCCGGGCTCTGCCTTCCAACATTGTTCCACTGGTCGCCAGGAACTGCTCGCCGCCATCACCGCCGCTGCTGCCGCTGCCGAAACCTCCACGTCACAAGGAGGAGGGGATGCCCCCTGCCACCTAGGGCAGGTACCCACTTTATCTACTTGCATTTATGATGCTTTCGAACCGCTGGGTGGACGGGAGCTGGGACATGGGCCGGGAGCTCACTCTGGCTGCGGTGAGTTTCGAACAGCTGTAATGGCTGTTCATTGATGTTACTTTGCAGGCATTCTTACTGCCTGCGCCACCGCTCCAAAAGTTTATATCTTTTATATGCAGTATATATCTCATATATATATCACACATGGCCTGGCCCGACAAAGTGACATTTATGTCAGATCCAGCCCTCATAACAAATGAGTTTGACACCTCTGCTCTAGAGCGTGTCACTCTACTTCAGCATGAGGCTCACGTGCAAAATGCCTTGAGATGCCAGGCTTGTGTTTCTTCACCTGGTCTGGGATTCAGCTCTGGCACTCAACCTTCTTTGGTCCTGGGGGAGAATCTGGGGGTGCTGGAAGCGAATACACCCATTCAGAGGGTTCCTGGTCTGCTTGTTCTGTTGGCTCTTGAATAGGAGCCTGTCATGGTAGAAGTCAGAGAGTCTGATCAGACGGCTTTTAGATCCACGCAAGGCACAATTGCCTCATGGATCTAAAGTTAACATCCAGACAGAAACATCTGGGAAACATCCCTCTTCCGTGGGCATCCCGTTTTGCCACGCTTTGGATCTGTACTTAAAAGATACTACATTAAATCTGGGGGTTTCGGTTACCTTCGGGACAACTGCAGATTTTCATCTGTCTGGTCATTCCACCAGCGTGCAATCCTCCCGTCAGGGTGGTCTGACATCAGACCATCCCGAGTGGGTGCCATTTTAAAAAATCTCTACACATGCGTGGATCAACAAGGAAGCTCTGTCACATCTATGCACATGCACAAAAAGATTTTAAACAAACCGCTGTGCACCTCCTTCAACAAAGATGCACCGTGACACCTATGCGCATGCTCAAAAAGTTTTTTAAAAAAAACTCCACTGCGCGCGCCTCCTTCAGTGGAGGCATAATGGTGGGATTAGCTGCCCGTATGAATGCACTCAAAGTGTCTTTTCCAGAATCTCTGGGGTGCAGGGAGCCTTAGGTATAGTGGGGGCCACAGGATGATCTTTTGTCTGGATTGCAGGAAGCCATGAGACTGTGCCGGATATTGTTGTGGAAGGGAAATACAGTTGCCAACTCTGGGTTGGGAAATCCATGGCGATTTGAGTGTGGAGCTTGGGAAAAGCAGAATTTGTGGAGGGGAGAGACCTTGGTGGGGTATAATGCCATAGTGTCCACCTCCAAAGCAGTCATTTTCTCCAAGAAAACTGAGCTCTGTAGTCTGGAGATCTGTAGTTTTGGGCTCCACCTGGAGGCTGGCAATCTTAACAGGAAGTCCTTTCCAAGGTTCCCTCCTGCCCCCCACACAATCCTTTCCTCCTGCCCCCTTCAGTCTCAGAGCAGGCAAGGCCTTGGTTGTCTGCCATCATGCAGAAAAAGGGCTTGATTAGGGTTGCCAGCCTCCAGGCAGTGGCTGGAGATCTCCCGCTATTACAACTGATCTCCAGATGACAGAGATCAGTTCCCCTGGAGAAAATGGCCACTTTGGATGGTGGACTCTGTGGCATTCTACCCTGCTGAAGTCCGTCTCCTCCCCAAATCCCACCCTCCTCAGACTCCCCCCTCAAATCTCCAGGTAGTATTTCCCATCCCGAAGTTGGCAATCCTAGGCTTGACTGGGGAAGGGCCCAGAGCACCCTTTCTGTCCATCAGGCAGTTCTCTCTTCATTCAGGGATTTCTAACTCTTTTTCAATACCTGGTCCCTTTTACGTCATTCTCACTCTCCTTGGGTGAGAGATCATCTCCCACTGAGTAACTCTCTGCTCCCTGGGAGAAAAACATCCCTCCCTGGTCATGATCTTACATGCTCTGTCAAGGCTCTGCCTCCTCAACAGTGGTTGCTTCACCTTTTCCCTCTAATTTCACCAGGCCCAGTCCTGGGTTTGCAATATGGTTGCCAACCTCCAGGTGGTGGGTGGGGATCTCCTGGGATTTCAACTGATCTCCAGGTGACAGAGATCAATTTCCCTGGAGAAAATGGCTGCTTTGGAAGGTGGACTCTGTTGAAAGTGAAAGACTTTGCACCGTCTCTTAGCCTCAGGCTTCAGTGGGGGTCTATAAGACAGTCAGAGACATAGGTAGGCTAGGACATTGATCACCTTTCCCTTTTGCTTTCCAGTACTATCCCTTTGATGTGTAAATTGCTACTCTCATGGAATCTTCCTTCCATGTGGTCTGACACCTTCTGTCCACACTGTGCCTTCTCTTCTCCATCTTGGCACCATGACGGCAGGACATGATTTTTGCGTCTCTATCCCTCCTAGCTAGTTAGACTAGATTAGAATCCTATCTCTACTCTGTTATCCTGCCTAGAATGGAGTACCTTACAATAAAGGACTCATTTTAGCTTGATAAAGAGGCTCCGTGTGTAACTTTATTTCTCGTCTGCCCCAGATAGGTCTGCTGTGTTATGTGCCTTGAGCACTCTGCTACCCAGCCTGGATGGAAGTGAGCCTCTATCTGAGCTGTATGAATGGAATAAAAAGGCACGTTTTGAATTTCCTTGGTGTGAACTTAATAGACACTACTTCTGTTTCCAAGAACTTACCACTTGGCCTTGGCTCTCTGTCTCCCTCCTTTACCCTGGAAAAAGTCCTGCTGGATCTGAGTGGATTTGGTGGAGCCCTGAGCTTGTTTTCTCTGGGTGTGGGCTCTTTTTGACCCTATCAACAGGAAGCAACTTCCCAGCAGTCTCTGCCTCCTGAACGCTCCCAGAGATTGCCAGCCAAGGGTTGGCCAGCCCTATATCTAGTCTGCTCTAACTGAGTCATAGGCCTTCATCTAGGGTTGCCAGGTCTCTCCAGGGGGACTGGGGGCATAGAGTTGCCAGCTTCATGTTGGGAAACTCCTGGAGATTTAAGGATGGAGCCTGGGGAGGGCAGGGAACTCAATGGGGTACTGAGTCCACCCTTCAAAGCACCCACTTTCTGCAGAGGAACTGATCTCTGTAGTCTGGAGATGGGCTGAAATTCAGGAAGATCCCCAGACCCAACCTGGAGGCTGGCATCCCTATCTTCATTGAATCCAAAAACAGAAGTGCACAAATGAGAAACAATTTCAAAAGAAGTGCCTAAACCAGGCCTAAAGGGGAGTCTTGTGATATAAAAGGTAAAAATGAAGATACTGCAAAAACTGTGTTTCCTCAAAAGGAAGACTAAGTTTTTCCCCAGGTGTGCCATCAAGAAAAAGAGGGGGTTGCACACAAGTTACATATATGCACATTAATAAAAACCATATTGAGTATAGCATTGGGGGGAGGGGCCATACATGAATGCATGAAACTGCCTTAAACTGAATCAGCCCCTTGCTTCATCTAAAGTCAGTCTTGTCTACTCAGTCTGGCAGTGGCTTTCTGAGGTCTCAGGCAGAGGTCTTTCACATCACCTGCTGCCTGATCTTTTAATTGGAGATCCCGGGGATTGAACCTGGGACCTTCTGCATGCCAAGCAGATGCTCTACCACTGAGCCACAGCTCTTTCTTTGCATTCAGGCTCATTCTTCTTTCACGTATATAAAATAATTTTGCTGCAACACTAGACTACGTTGCCTTACAGCTTTCTTTCTCTAACGATTTTTTAAAAATTGCTGGGCATGAACCCCTTTGGGGACGTTTTAGGTAAAGTGTGCCCTGATTTGGGACTCGAAGATTCCTCTAGAGGATCCCTCCAAATCCTGGCAGGTCTATAATTCTTTCTCCTACTCGACTCTCCAGTACGCATCATCCATCACTGCAATCAGCATGTTCAACATTAGCGGGTTGGCCAACGCTATGTAGTCCACGTAGATGGCATAAATCACAGGTGGAGCAGGTGCATCTCCAGGAACAGGCCGATCAATCAGGTCGCTCATCAATTCTAATGTTGTACACAGCGTCCTTGGGTAGTCTTTAAAAGGCAAGCACTTCTTCCAGCCCAGTGCCTGAAATAGGATATAAAAATGCTAGGGGGAAATAGTAATAATAATAAAAATGTGCATCAGGCTTCCAAACAACCAAATAGGTTGAGCAAGATGCAGACAAAAGCGGGAAAATTGAGTTTTACTGGTAATGGGATGAACAAAACTATTGCAGAAAGAAAGAAAACTGGGTCAAAAATGGCTCCGGCACAGACGGGCATTAGCATACATTTCCCCACAAATTAAAAAAGAGAAAAGCAACATTCACACTGTGCTGGGCATGCAGGTGAAGAAGACTTTTTTTTAAAAAAAGAATTTGTTTCAGCTACTTAGTGAATAAGCTGAGTAGGGAGGCTGCGACAAACCGGACCTTCACCCCTTTAACCTGGTGCTGTGGGGGATGACCTGCATCACCACCTTGTTTGGGCCCAGTGAAGGACCAACAAGATGGCCGAAATATGAAATGTAGAGGCCTGTACCCTGCAACCCTGCTCAGCTTAGTTTGAAGCCTTCCTCCTGTCTAAGGAGACATCCTCCAGTTCTTCTTCTGGAAGAAAAATCACTGAAATTGGTGAAAGGCTTTAAACTTCACTGAGCAGAGTGGGAGGATATAATCCATGGACGCCTGAGAAATAATCACTTAAAGTATGAAACATAGCTGGAAAAGGGACCCCCCCTCCCCAAGTTGTCAGTTTCCCACTGGCATGCTCAGCTTCCTGCTGTTGCTCTGGCAGGAGAAAAAGTAAACAGAAATTACAGTCACTGCGGTATCACGATTCTCTAGAAATTACCGGAAACTCTATGGTTTTACCACAGTTTCTGATAATTCCTAGAGCAGCATGATATCTGTGGTTTTACAACAGAGTTTCCAGTGATTCCTAGAGCTATGTGACACCACTAGCAGGTTTACCCTGGAAGTGATATCATGCTGCCACACTGCCTGTACCTCCTGGGTCTTTGCCTCTCATCTCCCACTGCATGCCAGCTATTGACTGGCAAGCCTACGCTGCCCCCTCATCTCTGTAATCTATGGGTCAAAAGGTCAAAGGGATTTTAATTATCCCCTTTGAATTGATTAAATTTCAATACATTGGCATATTGCCACAAACTTTTCAAGGTATCTTTTTTCAGAGATTGAAGAAAGGGTAAGTTTAATAAATTGGTTTTAAATTTAAAATTCCTTTGTCTGACATCATAATACCTCTCTGTTCAGAGCAGCAGATAGCGAAAGAATTCAGATGAAATGTTTATTCATTTATTTATTTACTTTAGTAATACCCCACCTTTCTCTTCAATAGGGACCCACATTGGCTTATACCGATCTCCTCTCCTTCATTTTATTGATAGGTAAACAACTGTTTTCTTGATGTAGTTGTGAAGCTTTGATACAAATTTCCTCTTGTGACTTTTAGAGAATGAAATGTAATGTCTACAAAAGATCTGCTACTTTGAAGGGGTTTTTTTCCCATTATCTGTCATAATTTAATCAATTGGCATGCTGCGTTTGTTTTACAAAGATGAGTTCTTAATTCTTTTTAAAAGTTTTATAGTTTCAGAAATTCTGTCAGCTGTCTCAAGCAATGGAAGTCAGTGGCTAAAAAACCCTATAATGAAGTAAAAAGAAAAACTCGACAAAGAGTGCGTTCAGACGGGCAGCTAATCCCACCATTATGCCAGCTCGAATTTAATCCCGATCTTTTTAATCCATCGGCACATGACCAGACATCCCCCAGGGGAATTGCCTTACCATGCACTGCCTCTATTGTGGATTGTCTAGACGATGAGTTGTGTTTTTTTAAAACTTTTTGTGCATGCGCATAGGCAACACAGCGTGTCCTTGTTGAAGGAGGTGTGTGGTGGTATTTTTTAAAAAAACTTTTTTCGCATGCGCATAGACGTGACAGCACATCCTTGTTGATCTGCACATGTGTAGAGATTTTTTAAAATGGCGCCCGTTCGGGATGGTCTGACGTCAGACCACCCGATGGGAAGATTGTGTGCGGGGGGAACGATCAGATGGATGAAAGTCAGCAGTTGTCCCACAGGTAACCGAAAACCCCAGTTTTAAAGTGGTATCTTTTAAGTACGGCTCCAAAGCGCAGCAAAACGGGATGCCCATGGAAGAGGGACATTTCCCAGATGTTTGTGTCTGGACATTAACTTTAGATCCGTGAGGCAATCGTGCCTTGCGCGGATCTAAAGAGCCGTCTGATCGAACTCAAAGAACTGAAATAATAATGTGGAATGTAATTACATATCTTCCAGTCAAGGCTAGCGTTAAGCATGCCTCCTGTTACTTATTTGAAGGAACTGTTCCTTATTTAAAATTAAACCTAGAAGCCGCAAAAAGTAACATCAGTTTAATACAACATCTAATACATTACTGGATAATGTTCTGACACACACAAGATACCTTTTTACCACGATGGTAGTTTCAATATTTTGGAGTTCTTCTGGTGGCAACTCCTAGCTGGCATTAAACCACTTGACAACAGACCAGTGGTGTTACTCCCAGCTTCATGTTTTAATGAAATGTTTTCATAATTTCAAAGAGCAAAGTCATGTGCCCCAATCCAGAAAGCTCTGTGCTCAGATGTACACATGCATTCTGTTCTCATAGGGCAACGCCAATAATGGCGCAAGAGGAACTTGCCCATAACAACCAAAATGTGGTTATTATTTTACTTGTGTAAGCTGCCTTGGGTGCATTCGCTGAGAAATAGCAGGACACACATGTTTTTAAATAAATACAATCCTCAAAAATCTTTCCCTTGGTTGATTCTACTCATTTCAGTAGTGTAAATTTTAAACATGCACATTCAGGACTAAAGTAAATACAGTCACAGAATTTCCATTCGTACAGAGGGCCAAGATGAAATTGATAAAGCCAGGGCCTTGTAGGGTTACCAGCTCTGGGCTGCAAAATACCTGGAGATTTGGGGGGTGGAGCCTGGAGGGGGTGGGGTTTAGGAAGGGGACAAACCTCAGGAGGGTATAACACCATGGAGTCCACCCTCCAAAGCAGACTTTTTATCCAGGGGAACCGATCTTGGTCATCCGAAGATCAATTGTAATAATGGGAGATCTCCAGGGGCTAACTGCAGGCTGGCAACCCTAGCCTTCAGAGAGGGCAGACTCCAAAGCTTTTATCCTTACCTTCTGTGTCATAATTGAAACCTGCCTCTGCATTTTACATTTTCTGGCAAAGAGAAATGGGCTCACACCGTCCAATAAACAGCAGCTGCAGAAAGAGGGAAAGCTCCCTGTTCGTGAGCAGCGGACCGGAGAATAACTGTCTGGGACATGAAAGTGAAATAGATCGTCCTCCGCAAAATAAATGCAATACTGAGAAGGTCTCCTCGAGGCTCGAGGTCTACAAGCTTTGGGCGGGTGCTGGGGAGGGGGAGCTTCGAATGAAATGCCAGCTAAATGCCACCCTCTAATCTACGATTTCACTACTTCAGCGTTTGGGTCCTTCCTATTAAACGACCTGCTGGAAACGTTTCCCCGCTAATTGTTTGTATATTAAACTCCCAAAAGCCAGATCTCCAGTGTGCATAACCTTTTGAAAAGCAACTTGGAAGCGGACCAGAGGCCTTAACAGCAGGACTTACAGCCTCCGGCTTGGAGTCTCTACCTCCTTTCCGCTTGTGCACTTCTTCCTCCGCTGCTCTACTGGAGCTAGGCACTTTCTGTCTCCTTGAAAGACAATGAATCTTGCATGAGTTCCTAGTGCCAGAGGAACATGCTCCGCCACAGAGGAATGCCTCCGCAATGGATGAAGAGGAGCGCAAAAAGGAAACAAGGCACAGGATCCAAGCCCAGGCTTTTCTCACTCTCTATCTCCTGCAGAATTTTAATGCCCGGTGGCTTAAAGAATCCATCAGTTTGTGTATTGCTTTGTGCAACTTTAGTTGGTCCTGATAATAATACGTACATGAACACACCCTGTATAGAAATTCTGCAAAATTGCAATTGCTCTTTTCCAACCTCAGAATAATATCTTAACTGAGGGTGGCACACCTAGCCTAGAGGAAGGAGCTTTCTTCCAGCTTAAGTTCCATAGGAGGAAGAGCCACTTACACTGGGAAAAGGCTCCGTAGACTAGAGGAAGGCATCCAGCTTGGCTTAGCAGAGTGGTAGGACTCAGGTCATTGTGATGATTCTTAGCAATGGTGATTCCCATAGCAATTCCGGCGCTCAGTTTTCAGTGCATTTAATTCATTTTCACAAATAGCCTAGGGAGATAATTTTGGCTGGGAGAAATTTGTTACCCTTAGCCATCCTTGTTGTTACCCAAATCAGCTCCTGCATGGGGCCAGACACACCAGAGCATCCCCTACCTACGTACAAAGCACTTGTGCAATCTAGGGCTAATTGGAATAATTTATTCCCATTTGGACACCACAATTCCCAGAGCAAAGAGGGGAAACAAGGCACTTAGCCAGCAAAAAACCTTATTGTCCTAAGAGATAGAGTCAATGAGCAAAGCAAAAATTGTAGGGAGTCGTGTGGTTGAAACCAAATAAGACAAACAGTTTTACCAAATCCCCGTGTATACTTGTGTTCAGAGGTCATTTTGTAGAAAAAGAGGTGCAAGAGCTCATTAGCATAACTCATTAGCATAACTTATTTGCATCACCGGAAGTGTGTCAGAAGGCAACACCCACCACTCAGGCTCCACTGGCCTGTTTTGGATTGCTAGCTATGGGGGGGGGGGCAGAGCACACAGATCTGCCCTCACAGAGGAGGGAGAGCTTGTGCCTGAATAAACCTTGGTCTTAAAAGTGCCACTGGACTCTTTTGGATGGCCAGCAAGTGCAGGAAAGTGCATGGCTGCTCGTGGGTTGAGGAGGGCAGCGCAGAGGATGCACATGGCCTGGAGTAGGTAGGGGCCCGGGCGGTGGCAGGGTAGAGGTGCAGGAGGAGGCCAGGGAGGCACAGGAGGCCTGGGTGGATCTCCTCACAGGCCTCGTGAGAGTCGCCGGGGCCCACTTTGCAGAGGCGCTGTGCCAGGGCCGACATGAGGACAGGCAGAGCCTGGGCGGGCTGGGTGCCATGGCCCAGGCATTGGTGGAGCAGCTCGAGGGCCAGCTCATAGCAGCACTCTGCTGGGTTGGCCAGTGAGCCAAAAAAGGCGAGGGGGGGCTGCTGGGAGCAGGGGGTGGGACTTGCTGCATGTGCCCACCCCCCCAGGGCTCCTTACTGCCTGAGCTTCGCTCCTGTGTGCTCCTGCAGCAAATGAGCCCTGCTTGTGTTATTTCAAACTAAGTTCCCGATTAATGTTATCTTTGGATTCCAATAACATCCTCCCACTTGGCTAGTACAGAGCAAACCAGCCTTAGGACAAGAGACAGATAATGGGCTGTCTGAAATGGGATCAAAAGGTATCGTGGGATAGATGGGGGACAGAGTTTAGGATAATGGAAAGGGGTTCCCTGATTAAGATGCAATGGGAGGCAGCTAGCTGCAGTAATATAAACCCATTTACAACAGGAAGTGAGACAGCTAAAGGGGGGAGCAGAAAAGACGACACGAAAGGTTAAAGTGAGGGAGGAAAGCAAAATGGGAAGAGAAATCATACTCTGGCTGTCCTGGAGCAGAAAGGTCCGGTGTTGTAGTATTCATAGTGATTGGGAGACCATTTTATATGGAAGCCAACTACCAAGATTGGAGGGTTCAGGGAGCCACTCTTTCACGTCTGAATTTACCTCTAGGATTGTTCCAGAATTTTGGAGACTGTTATTAGTGGACTTTGGACTGGATCTTCCTGCTAGGAACAGTTTTGGATCCCATTGGTGTATACTGGAAAGTTAGGGCACCACCATACGTATGCAAAGTGGACCTGGGTAAGTGTTAAGATTGACACAGATGTGCTAATGGTGAGAGAGCTGACCAATTGATCTTTCCTGGCTTGATTATAGAGTTCTAGGAACTGTAGTTGTAAAGGAAATCAGAAGTGTTTGATTGTTTATCTTCAAAAACCAGTGTCATGCTCGAGGGCCAAGATGTTGCCAAGGAATTTCAGAAGATTCAAAGAAGTTATTTGAGCTATTCCCTTGGGGAAAATGCCTTTAATTACTGCTGTGCTTTGATCAAGAGTACGGGAACAGTGAAATATGTTTTCCCCTCACTCTGACTTCCTGTGGCCAGAAATTCTTCAGTCACTGTGCTCATATGCTCTTGATGTTTTAAAGTTCAGGGCACCTCTCTCTCTTTTTTTGCCATCAAGTCACAGCTCACTTATGGCGACCCCATAGGCTTTTCAAGGGTTTAGAGACCTATGTGAAACTTTAAAGTTCAGAGATTTGATGTAAGGTGCTGCCCCATGCCTTAAGCTGTCTACAGCCAAAGAATCCTTTTGAGGGTACACCTACAACTGATATTTATGGGAGCCCTTTGGGCTAAGTTACACTGTGACAAAAGGGCCTTTGATTTGCAACAGGTGAAGAAAAAGAACTCTTTCAGGGCCATTTCAGACATGGTATGGATAGCCTAATCTCATCAGATCTCGGAAGCTGAGCAGGGTTGGCCGGGTCCTGTATTTGGATGGGAGACCTCCAAGAATACCAAGGTCATGATGCAGGGGCAGACAATGGCAAACCACCTCTGAACTCCTCTTGCCTTGAAAACCCTATGGGGTCGCCATAAGTCAGCCGAGACTTGAAGGCACTTTCCACCCCCAGCAGGTGTCCCCTCCCCTTTAAAAATGTAATGCATGATTGAAGCAGCCCCCCAGACAGTCATTACGGTGGTGATAAAGTAGAAGAAGAAATCTGCACTGCATTTATGTAAACTATGTACAAGGGAATTGTTCAGAACTGCCTTTTTTGTAAAGGGAATAGCATTATAATTAATGTCTGTAAATTTTAGATAAATCTTAAATAAATAAACACGGGACCCCAAGGGGCATCTCCAGATGACAGGGACACCAAGGGTCATCTAGTCCAACCCTCTGCTCAAAGCAGGAAATTCACAGTTACCTCCCCCACCCCACTCCCTCAGAGGAAGACAAAAAACCCTCCAGGATCCCTGGGCCAATCTGACCTGGAGGCGGATTCCTTCCTGACCCCAAAGTGGCAATCAACATTACCCTGGGCATATAAAAAAGCCACAAGAGCCAAGATCTAGCATCCCTTCCTACCTTTCCTCTCACCCTCTGCTTAAATTCATGAGTCACAGAATCGGCATTGCGGTCAGAGGGCCATCTAGCCTCTACTTAGAAACTTCCAAAGAAGGAGAGCCCACCAGCTCCCGAGGAAGCCTGTTCCACTGAGGAACCACTCTAACCATCAGGATGTTCTTCCTAATCTTAGTCTGAAATTCCCTGCAGGGGAGTTTCCCGTAACTGCAAATTTTGCAGGAGCTTCAAGTCCTGGTTGATTTCATCTTGGAACTTTAGGAGTTTCATATGCGTAGCAATGAAAACACATAGAGCAGCTACCCATCTTAATCTAGCAGCAAAACATCCCTCTAATTTACAACCTCCCTTGTTGTGCCTTGTTAAGTTAAATAGGCTCCAGAGGGTTGAGACAGAATTGAATCCTGCCTCCTTTATACAGAGCTATAAAAAAAGATCTTTATGTTGCTAGCGCACTAGTCCCAGAATGAGCCAGTTCCTGGTTTTTTATAGGAGAGTATGCGGCTGTCTTTCAGGTTTTGTATAGATGGCATTTCTTTAGTCCAATAGATTTTAACTGTGAAGAGATCAGGGTTGATTGGAGGATTTGAGCTTCTTTAAAGCAATGAGTATTGCCCCTTTGAGGGTACTGTGCTTTCAGTGGTGGTATAGTTGGTGGAAATGCAATATTCTACTCATTTATTAAATACTTTTATCCTTTCTTCCAAAAAGCATAGTGCAAGCCTCATCCCCAACTCCATTTTGTCATCACAACAACTTTGTGAGGTAGGTCAGATAGAGCAATTGGTCCAAGACCACCCAGTTTAGTTCATAGCCAGGTAAGGATTTGAACTATGGTCTCCCTAATCTCATTCTGGTGTCCCTCACAGGGTGTCTGTTGTGGAGAGGGGAAGGGAAAGGAGTTTATAAGCCTCTCTGAGAGTCCCTTGGGTAGTGAAGGGCGGGGTATAAATTCAATCTCTTCTTCTTCTTCTATACCACACTGGCTTTAGAGAAGATTTCTCCATAATATTTTCCTGTGCTGAGGAAAGCTGTATGTGCAAATTTCTGTTAAAGGGAAGGCACAGCTACTGTTCCAGGAAAAACAGTGATAAATACTAAGACCCTTCGATCAGAGATGCTTTTGCTAGGAAATGCAGCTCTGTCTCAGAGGAAAGGAGAAACATTACACCAAAGGGGGTTAGTAGCAAGTAGGAGTCTTTTTCAATCCCAATGTGTATGCTAGACACAGAGGACCTTGGCTTGGTCCACTTGGGCTCTCCAGGTTGCAATTTACACTGAGGACTTCTTAAGGAGATGAGAAGTGGTCGGTCCACAATTGGGTCTCCTGTAGTTTTCTCAAATCAGGACTGTAATTTGGAGCAGGGAAGAGGGGTTAAACCTGTTGCAGATTCTCACTCATAAGAACTGTTGGATCAGACCAGTGGTTGACGTAAATCCAGCATCCTGTCTCACACAACAGTCAACCAGTTCCACTGGAGGGCCAACAACAGGGCCCAGAGTCTGAGACCTTCCCCTGATACTGCCTCCTGGCTCTGGGATTCAGAGGTTTAGTGCCTCTGAATGTGGAGCTTCCCCTCCGTCACCATGGCAAGTAGTCACTGAGAGGCCCATCCTCCATAATTCTATCGGATTCCCTTTGAAAGGTGTTTATTCCTTTGGCCATCACTACTTCCACTAATTCCACATTTTAACATAGAGTTTGCCTTTTTCACTGCTGCAGTACATTGGATTGACGCTTTCATTGAGTTGTCTACTCTGACCCCAAGACCTTAGTCTACTTTCCACTCATAGTCCATCTACCACTCATTCCCCTCCCCCTGTCTTAGGCTGTGATCATACACACAATTAGACCCAACATAGGTGCGAATGCCAGGCAGATATAAAGGGTGCGATCAGACAACATCTGGGAAGCGCCCCACAGCTGTCAGCAACCTGTTGTGCTCTGCTGCGGAAGCAGGGTTAAAAGACACCAGGGAAAATCCGGTAGTAAACGGGTTGCGACAGGCCATGGACAGATTTCCCCCTGTCTGATCGCTCCAGCACACCCTCATGGTGTCGGCCATTGTTTTTCTTCCCCTTCTCAGTATGCACATCACCACAAACTCCATAGGGAGCCCTCAGTGCAGAGGTGCGATTCATCGATCCCCCATTTAAGCACATTATTATTTATTATTTATTATCAGATTTATACCCCGCCCTCCCAGTCTGGGGCCAGCTCAGGGCTTACATGTGGAACAAATGGCACCAAAAAAAACCCCCAACTCACCTGCAGTTGCGTCTGATCACATGCTGACGGACTGTGCCTGCAGTTTCAAAGGGAGGTGTGATCCTGCAACTGTGGGTCAAATTCCTCCGGAGGAAAAAGCCTCGCTTCCTCCCCCTCCCCCCTGTTTCGTGTGACTGCAACCTTAGAGTTCCAGCTCCATGCACTAAGGCTGCTAGGAGTAAAACCCATTCAAGAAGTTTACTCCTTTGCTTTTAATCTTAAAATAAACATTGGTGTCGTTGCCACCACAAGAATCTTGTTTGATTGGGTTGAATCAATAGTGGACTTGTACCAGTATGGATCCAGGATGCTGCCAGTCATCTCTTGCATCCATCTAGCTGGAGTTTGTGTGTGTGTGTGTGTGTGTGTGTGAGAGAGAGAGAGAGAGAGAGAGATGAAGTTTGCCTTTCCTCCCACTTCCCCCTTTTTTCTGTCCTTGCTATCCATTCTGTACTACCAGAGAATCACAGCTCAGCATATCAGTATCATCAGACAAAAGAAAGCTGTAATAATGCGCTTGAGACAATCTATAGATTCTTATTCATAATTATCAACAACGTAACAACAATGTAACAAAGTAGCATATACAAGTGCAGAAGGGCCCAAACAAATATTGCAGTTGACAAAGTTCTCTGTATTGCCAAGTCATTTTAAAAAGCTTCATCTGAACGGGACCTTATAGTATTATAAAAATGTAAAAAAAATAAAAAATTAAAATTAATGGATAATTGCAATGTACTATAGACATTACTACAATCAACACAATAGAAATTAATTTAAATCAATATAATTACATACAGTAATGTGTCTTCTAATCTCTGTTCATCGTTGAATGGAATAGCAGTTGCTGTGTTGCTTCATAAAATAATCTCTACAAAAATATATTATTATTTTACTTAAAAATACATAATTATTAAAACCAATTGGAACAATTACTCCCCCCCACCCCTTCTTCTTACTGGTGCTTTGAATTTGTATGTGGCAACAATCCCCCAGAGGGAAATAGTACTGGAGAAAGGGTTAGGTCCCCCACCACAACTCCATTTTGTCATCTTTATGGAGACTACAACATCTTCTGTCAATCCAGACGGAGAGGCCTCACTATACCTCGTACGTCTACCATCTCCCCTCCTGACAATATCCTCTTTCCTAGGCTGCATACTGTCTACCTTGCGCTTCCTGCTTTGTGCTGTGAAACATTCTGGGTTAGTTGTCAACAGGGCTGGTTCAACGTGTTTTGCCACACAGAGCAGGTGAGGTGTTCCCACCCATTACAGGACTAGGTCAATCCCCAGGAACCCAGCAGAAGCACAAGGCCTGGGAAACAGTGGTTCATGTTGGTTATAAGCTATGTCTGGTGTCAGCTGACAGGAATCAAGTACCTGAAAGGTTAGTTACATATAAAGTAAAGGGCCAGTGACTGAAAACTATAATTATAACTTAAATATTATCAAAAATACATGTATCTATTATCAGTTAGTTAAAAACAGTTATGGGCCCGGTTGTAGCCTCAATACAGAATAACAGTGTACAATATACACAGGTGGGAACCTATTGCGACCAGAAGGTGGCCTTCTTCATTGGTCAAGCAATATTTGTACATATAGGTTCAATGATACAGTATGGAGACAATAAGTTAATCATCATAGGACCAAAGAAGGAGTTTTATAGTTACAATCAATTGACGCAAGGCCTGAGAAATTTGGTAAGGCCTCAGAGTATTGCCTTGTGTCACGGTCTGTTATATATGTCCTGAGTACTGTAAGCCTTTCTACTTTGGTCCAGAAGATACAACCAAATCAGAGCCAATGTACCAGAATGTTGTGAAGCTGAGAGGAAGACAAGCCACAGTGGCTTACCTTGGACTTGACCAGTGACAGTACAGATCTAGGAGATGATGGTGTGTAGGAGAAATGTCGGTCACCTCCTCCCACACTAACCACGGCCCTATCATATTGTTGGGCCCTTATCAGCTGTTGGAGGGGGGTCATTTGGCACTGGCCTAGACCTGGTTATAGCTTGATTCCATAGCTTGTGTATGTTGGCAATCCCTAGGAAGTTTAGGGAAGGTTTCAAAGGCCAAATTCAGGTGACACTCTGGCCACCCCTGAAGATTCCTTAGTACACACCATTGTGTTTTAGGAGATGACCAAATGTTGCCCAATAGACTTAGGTCACATCCAGGTTTTTGGCCAGATGTGACATCATGTCATTTCCACCCCTGGATCTGTCTGCTGGCAAAGTTGTCAATGGACTTGGATCAGAACGTCTATATCCATAAGGTACTGCGGCAACTAATTACTGCCTAAAAGCAATATATACAGAATCCAAGCGCTACAAAACTGCAGTAAACAACTCTATGCCATAAAAATGCACTGCTCAAAATAGCAGAGACAGCACAAGGGGAATGAGTGGATGCCTGTCAGAAGAAGAATGGGATATATTACACTATCATAGTGGCTGATAGTGTGAGCTGTAAACCAGGAAGTCCCCAGATAAAATCTGCCTTTAGCCATGAACTCATTAGACAGCATCAGGCAAGCCACTCTCTTCCTCTTTATTGCATTTCTCCCTATGCCTTTCCTCTGAAGAGCTTGCAGCAGTACCCAAGGCTCTCCTCGTTCCTTTTGCCTTCACAACACCCCTGTGAAGTTGATTACGCTGAGGGAATATGACTGAACCGATGCCACTCAGTGAACTTCATGGGTAGTAGGCAGTGTCCCCCCAGTCTCAGCCTGGTTACACTTCACACTCTGCCTCACTTTGTTTCAAACTTAGCTCACTACCTACAATTCAGGAATAATGATAATACTGGCCTGTATTACAGGGCTGTTGTTTTGAAATGTTTTAAGCATTCCAAAATGCTACAGATGCAGTTTACAGAATGCCATTGAAAGGTGCCTTGTTCTAACTCTAACAGGCCCCATGTCAAACACTTATTATTTATTATTTTCAATTTGTATCCCGCCTTGCCGGGATACATAAGAATACAAAGGGTTCTCTCATTCAAGCAGTCAAACCACTAGTCCATTTATCTAGCACAAATGTTCCTCTGATTGATAGCCTGTTCTAAGTTAAAAGATTCAAGTGTTTAGAGGTAAAATTTAATGCTGTAATTTTTCATTATTATTATTATTATTATTATTATTATTATTATTATTATTATTATTATTATTATTATTATTGATTGATGATGATGATGATGATGATGATGATGATGATTAAAGGCAGTAACTGCCATGGGCCTGAGTCCCATAGAAAAGACAAACTATTTTTTGTCTATGTTGGCATGAGAATGTGCAAGTGCTGGTGTTACGCAGCTGTTTTCACAGAATGAAAAAAGGAGAGAATTCACTGAGGAATTGACAGCTCAGTTCCTTAGCAAGGCAAAAAAAAAAAAAAGTGTATATTTTAATTTTCGTCAGGCCAAAGGGCGGGGTGGGGAATAAAGGCTGCTTTATACAACCAGGCAGCAACAGTGCTTTAAAAAAAAAAAAAAAGGATATTTAACGGCTTCTATCACATTTCAGTAGGATTTCCTTACAACCCTGGACATAGTATCTTGAGAGATAGCTAGAAAGGACCAGAAAGGCAATCTGCTATTACTAATACAATATTAAAATCCTGTCACACAAGCTTTTTCCTACTTAACCCTATAATTAAGTATTGAGTTCTACTTGTAAAATGGATTTGCCTCCTAAACACACTCATTATAGTGGTAAAAATGAAATTGTGGGAATTAGTACTGAACTACATGTGAGCTATTCTGTGCCTTGCCATATTCTGCTTGGCAGCTGACTGGTAGGTGCTGTTGATCTGTGCACCCAGTGTACTACCAATGTACTGGCTTGCTTGGACTACATATGATGAAGGGTCATCATGGGCGGTCCATGCATCATCTAAAATCAACTGGGTTTGTATGCACCACTTTAATGCCTTTGCATAGGCCAGAACTGTATGGATCAAGCTACTCTTCCCAGGTGGCAGTGCAAGAATACATAGTACTGAAAAATCAGCTCTGTTGAAGTGTGTGTGCTTCTTTCAAGCAGGCACCAGTGTGGAAAATCATCAGTCAGTAGCATCATCCATCATACAAGCACATGCCCAGAATTTACTGGAGCAAACTACAGTTCCCAGGCGGCAGTGTGAGAGCATGCAAATCCAATTAATACACATGAATGCAGGTAGTCTGTTTAGGGAATCAAAGCGGGCAAAGCAGAAGAACGCAGTGACCGTTCATTCCTACCTCACCAGCATGGAAATAAGCAAGGATGTGGGGAATTATTTTTTTTTACCATTGCCCTCATATTCTGAATGGCCCAGGCTAGCATGATCTCATCAGATCTTGGAAGCTAAGCAAGGTCAGCCCTGGTTAGTACTTGGATGGGAGCCTGCCAAGGAAATCCAGGGTTGCTATGCAGAGGAAGGCAATGGCAAACCAACTTTGCCTTTGAAAACCTTTTGGGGTTGTCATAAATTGGCTGTAAATTGACGGCACTTTACACACACACACACACACACACACACACACCATATTCCCAATCCAAAATGGCTCTACTGGGCTGTTTTAAGCCCCACTAGGGGAAAAGATCGGCACAATGCAAATGTCTTTTTCCCTACTGGTGTTGAAAGCAGTCTGGAGGAACCATGTCCAATGAGAGAAATGGCATTGGGGGAGACAATTAAACCCTCTTTTGCTTGAATTGCAGCCCCAATCAATATCGTCTCCTCTACTCCTATGGCAGCTCTAATTAATGTCTTCTATTCTACTCCTACTCCTCTTCTCCACTACTCCTGCTACTGCTATCTTTGGTCCAAATGAGGCACCGAGGCGGCAATCCTATGGGCACTTTCCTGGGAGAAGGCCCTATTGAATAAAATTAGATTTACTTCCAAATATGCTTGCTTAGAATGGTACCCTGGAAGCTACAATGATGGAATGCTGACACTGTGCATGGTTCCTTCCTCCCTCAAAACCAATGGCTTGTGATGGGATATAAATCCAGCTGGTCTCAACATGGCAGGTTTGTAAATCGTGGTTTTCCTACCCACCTGTGTCAAGTGAAAACTACTTCCGGATGAACAGAAAAGGAAGGTTTTTGTAGTCTGATTCAGGCCATTGATCTGCCACCTATTACTTGTATGCAGGTGGGCTGCATTTTGTTTTGTGGGCTGTTGACTTTTGTGGACCAGCAAGGATGAAATAAGATTTTACATCATTGGGTAAATGGCTGTGGCCTCTGGTTTCATCTTTTAAAAGAAGAAAAAAACACTATAGAATTATAAAATTACAATATCAATTTTTTCAGACCGTTTCGATGGTTGTTTACCAACAAGCTGAATACATGATCAACCGTTTGTGGCCAGGTGCCCTTTACAGTTCTAATAAGCAATATACAATTGACATTTTTCTCTAAATTTGCTGCATGGCTGCCTTTCGTTCTTATACGGCACAAGGGGTAAGCCATGACAATTAAAATATTAAAGTTAGCCTAGACTTAAAGCAAAAAATGTGTGCATTGATCAGAGCTGACAAATGCCATTAAAGAGAAGAAGAAGAAAAGAGATTGGATTTATACCCCACCTTTCACTACCCAAAGGAGTCTCAGAGCGGCTTACAAACTCCTTCCCCTTCCCCTCCCCACAACAGACACCCTGTGAAGTAGGTGGGGCTGAGAGAGCTCTGACAGAAACTGCTCTTTTTTCAAGAACAGCTCTTATTAGAACTACAGCTTCCCCAAGGTCATCCAGCCAGGTGCAAGTGGAGGAGTGGGGAATCAAACCCGGTTCTCCCAGATTAGAGTCCACACACTTAACCACTACACCAAACTGGCTCGCTAAAGTTCCCCTAAATTTAGCAGTAGAGAAGCGCTAGAGTCCAGCTTCTTGAGGTACTCACACCCTGCCACAAATTTCCTCTTTAAGGTGCTCCTGGACTCTTGTGCTTTTCTACTGCTACAGACAGATTCACATGCCTACCCATCTTGGCCTAAATTTAGTGCCGACTTATAAATCGCATAGCTAGAATCTGGGGGAAAATATATTGTCAGTTCTCTGGTCAGCATGAACGGTAAGTAATTCTATCTGTCTGCCAAGTGTTTCATACCATCCTTGTTCCAAACAGCTGCGGGCTGCAAGCCTAAGAACACTTTCCTTGGAGTAAGCCCCATTGAGGGAAAAAAGGAGTTACTTCTGAGTAGACCTGCCCAGCATTGCTCTTCTGCACAATGTAGATATTTCTCCCCTCCTCAGTTCTAGCCTCTCAACAACCCTGTAAGGTATCTCAGGCCCAGGGTGTGTGACTGGCCCAAGATCAGCCAGAGAATTTAATGGATGGGTAGGAATTTGAACCCAGGTCTCTCCAGACCTAGCATGCCACTCTAATCAGCACACCACACGGGTTCTAAAATGTGAACAAAACTGATTCCCACGTTTCCTGCTTTCCCATTCTTCCGCTGTAGATATTTCCCCACTATTTTGGTATATATGACCTCTACTTCCGTAATCATACAGTTGTTTTCATTTTATTTTAAATGTTTTTCATTTTCTCTGATACCCAGATGGTTCTCGAGGCAGCTCACAAATCAATCCATAACAGCATGCAAAATATCCTAAAAGTATAGAAGCAGCGGCATAAAAATAAAGCCAGGATAAGTGCTAAAAATGACATGATTATGACCACCAGCAGTGGTATGAATTGGAAAACCAATAGAAGAACCAGCAAGGATACCTTCTTTTTTTTTGCCATCAAGTCACAGCTGACTTATGGCGATCCGGGGGGGGGGTGTTCCAAGGCAAGAGACATTCAGAGGTGGCTTGCCATTGCCTGCCTCTGCACCATGAACCTGGTATTCCTTGGTGGTCTCCCATCCAAATACTAGCCAGAGCCAACCTTAGTTGTTTGTTGCTGTTCAGGCACACAGTCAAGTCTGACTCTTTGCAACATCATTAAAAGCTTTCGAAAACAAAATGTTGTAGCAGAAAAGAGCAGGAGTCCAGTAGCACCTTGAAGACTACCAAAATATGTGGCAGGATATGAGCTTTCATGGGCCATTGCTCTCTTCTTCAGATACAGCTGGAATGGGAGTCCATCTGTCCTGTATACTTGAGTGTGGAGTGATTTCAGATGTTGCATGACTTTAGCAGGCAAATGACAATCACGGGTGAATGACAATAGCAGGCCTGATTGAATTAGGTGAGATATGCAGAGGGGTAATAGGGTAATGGATAAAATGTTGTTGTATCATTGTCCCATGATCTTAGGCTGCAATCAGATGTGCCACTTGGTGCGGAGGGGAAACGAGCCTTCCCCCCCAGTGGAAATTAACACAATGTTGCACCAGCACACATCCCTTGTAGCTGTGGGCTCAGCTCATCACTGCATGATCAGACGTCATGTGCCAGCGAGTGGGTTTTTTTTGCCTTTTGTTTCCCATGCGCCTAAACGAGGAATCGCACCTCTGCATGGAGGGTTCCCCATGGAGTATGCAGTTATGCGCATACTGCTAAGCAAGGGGGGAAAGGCATGAAGTCGGGATGGAATGAGCAGACCATCCTGATGGCTTGAGTGCATGCTTGAGTGATCAGAAAGGGAAAAGTCTGTCCTGGCCCGTCAGCAAGCATCAGGACTGGACTTTCCCTAGTGTCTTTTAACTCCATGGCAGGGCAGCACAGGGTGCCGATGGCTGTAGGACCTTTTCCAGATGTTGCTGTCCGATCTTGCCCTTTAGCTCCGTCAGGCATTTGTAGCTGAGTCATATCTAAAGGCATGTCTGACCACAACCTTATGCAGAAATAAGGAATTGTGAGTCTGATTTATAGAACATGAAGCAAAACCAGGGATTTTCAAGTCAAAGCCACATCAGAAATTCTTATACTGCACATTTAGCACAGCACACACTGGATTTGTCTATTACACTGCTGGGGAGGATGATCTGGAGATGAAGGAGTTAAAGCTTACTCCCTTGTCCTGGACAGATCATTTCCTGGTAGAGTCTTCCCACCAGCCCAACATATGAAATTGCACTTTGCTGATGAAGGAAGACTTTAGCCCTAGCATCCCTGTTAGTGAGTCACTGGTTACTATGCCTGAGGTGAACCATAGAGTTGGAGGTACACATGAAGCTGCTTTAGGCTGAGTCAGAATTTTGGTCTGTCAAGGTCAATGTTGTCTACTCTGACCGGCAGTTGCTCTCCAGGGTCATCAGTGGAGATCTTCTATGCCTGATTTCAACTGGAGATGCCTGGGATTGAACCTGGGAACCTTCTTCATGCAAATCCATGCGGAGCCATGGCCGCTCCTCTACTCCGGCACCTGAGACTCCCCCCAGCATTGAAGTCATTTGATGCTATCTGGCCATTAAAGAGGACGATATTCAAATTATCTGACCATTAAAATATAAATCTATCCAAATGCTAACGTCTGGGGTTTTTTCTTTGGCAAGCCAGTCCAAACCACACGCAGCGGTATTAAATGGTTGTGCAGATGGAATGCTAATTGGTGGCTGAAAGATCAGTAAACAGAGATGTGTGCAGAGAGCTCGATAGAATCTTGCGGAAATTAGAGTTGGCTTCCGTCCAGAAACAAATCATTCCAACAAAACAACTGCAGGAGAACAGAAAGGACCCCCCCCTTGAGCTCACTATTCAAATAAGGAATTAAGCTTTCAAGTCTGACCTCAGGCCTGCTTGTGACAATTTTTAACTAGGCGGCGATACTTTTGCTGCACAATAGCCTCTGTGCAATTAGTTGTGTTCAAAAACAATAACATAGATTAGAAGCTCTGTTTACTTATAAGCATACACTGAAAAAATAGGGAAAACCACATTCTCTTACCAGGGACACTTGATCTTCAACAACGTTTATTTATTTTTTTCAAATGTACAAAATGAGATTTTAAAAATGTTCTAGACATGTTTGTTCTTACATGGTTTTCCTCAACCCCATTCATTTTTGTGAAATGTTTTTCTCCTTCAAAGGGAGACGCAAATTGCCTGGCTTGTTTCTCTGCTGCATTTCGCTTCGGTCAGGATCATGAATATTTGCACATGTGTGTTGACTACTGGCTGGGTCCAGTTGCACATGGTTTGCAATGGCTGTTTGCCTCCCCCATTGGTTTTGTCCATCACAGCTAACAGCAGAAGCTCTGTCGACTTCATGGTGCCCATTTGGGAGGTGAACATCCTGGTTCTGACAGCTGTGGCCACTTTGTATCTCCTCATAAGAACATAAGAACATAAGAGAAGCCAATGTTGAATCAGGCCAATGGCCCATCTAGTCCAACACTCTGTCACACAGTGGCCAAAATATACCAGGTGCCATCAGGAGGTCCAGCAGTGGGGCCAGGACACTAGAAGCCCTCCCACTGCTGCCCCCTCCAGCACCAAGAATAGAGTGCATCACCTGCCCCAGACTGACAGTTCCCATCTATACCCTGTGGCTAATAGCCACTGATGGACTTCTGCTCCATATGTTTATCTAATTCCCTCTGGAAACTGTCCATGCTTGCAGCTGCCACCACCTCCTGTGGCAGTGAATTCCATGTGTTAATCACTCTTTGGGTGAAGAAGTATTTCCTTTTATCTGTTCTAACCCGACTGCACAGCAATTTCATGGAGTGCCCACGAGTTCTTGTATTGTGAGAAAGGGAGAAAAGTACTTCTTTCTCAACCTGCTCAGTCCCATTCATAATCTTATAAACCTCGATCATGTCACCCCTCAGCCGTCGTTTCTCCAAGCGAAAGAGCCCCAAGCGTTTCAACCTTTCTCCATAGGGAAGGTGTTCCAACCCTTTTATCATTCTAGTTGCCCTCCTCTGCACTTTTTCCATCTTGCTCCCGGCCAGCTGGGGCAGCTGACAAAACAGTATGCAACAGCACAGTGGGTGTGTAGCAAAGAGCAAGACTCCAGCAGCACCTCAAAGACTAACGACATTTGTGGCAGGGTAGGAGCTTTCGTGAGTCACTAGAACGTGAGCCCGGGATGTGAGCAGTGACTCACGAAAGCCCATATCCTGCCACAAATTTTGTTAGTCTTCAAGGTGCTGCTGGACCCTTGCTCTTCCCTACTGCTAGTCAGACAGACTAAAACGGCCACCCATCTTGATCTATCACAGTGGGTGTGGTCATGGAGTTTCATTTTCCCCTGCATTGCAGCCACCTTGGCACTTGTGCAGTAGGCGAAATCAGTTCCCCTCCAATGGGGTATATGGTGGAGTCAGGTAATTAAATGATGCTGGGGGGACAACAACTTCCTTCAGGCTGTGTGAAAACTTGCATCCCCTAAGGAATGTCAGTTATTTATAAATGACTGTTATGGGACAAAGTTTTTGGTCGCTGGCACCTGTCAGATCAACAAAGTTGTATTCTGGGTATAAGCTTGCACGCACACTTCTTCAAGAGCTGTAGGCTCAGTAACGGAGAACCTGCTTGGCATGCAGCAGGTCCCAGGTTCACTCCCTGGCACCTCCAGTTAAAAGGATCGAGTAACAGGTGATGTGAAAGACTTGAGACCTTGGAGAGTTGCTCCCGGTTTGACCCTGAAACTGACCAGAAGTGACAGGGCAGCTTCCCTTGCCTTCCCCAGCCTCCCCACTGCTGGGGGGGGGCAAGCTGGGGAAGGAAAGAGAGGGGGGGGCATGTCCCTGACCCTCATGCTCCTGATAGCATGTGCCTGTTTGTTGCTTCTTTTCCAGGTCAGCCACCTTGACTTCAAGGATTGTGAACTTGTTACCCTGAGAACCAGGAGCTCCTTGCACCGAGTGTACACCCATGACTACTTTCCAGCTGGCAAACAGTCATACATGTTCCCTTCTATGTTACCAATTGGCAGGGGCCATTTCATAGAAAAAGAGGTGCAGGAGCTCATTGCAGAACTCATTTGCATATGCCACGCCCCCTGACAAAGGGCATGCATGCAAGCATGCCTGGATTCCCTGCCCGATCTTCTCTAGGTGCCCCTGCCTGGAGAAAATCGGGCAGGGAACCCAGGCATGTTTAAAATGCCTTTCTTTCCCTTCCCCAGATCCCCCCCTTTCCCTGAGTTTCTCCGCAAAAGCAGAGAGGCTCAGGGGAAAGGGGGGCATACCTGCCTGCCTCCCCTTCCCCTCCCCAGCCAACCCGCCGTGGCAAGCTGGCTGGAGAAGGGAAGGACAGGTAGGAAGACATGCCTGGATTCCCTGCCTGATCTTCTCCAGGTGCCCCATGGCTTTGGGGCACCTGGAGAAGATCAGGCAGGGAATCCAGGCATGTTTAGAATGCCTTTCTAAAGGCATTTAAATCCCCCGCTCAGAGAAAAAAGGAGGCATGTCTTCCTACCTGCCCTTCCCTTCCCCAGCCAACCCGACGCCTGGGCTCGTTACTCCCAGGACGCCGTTCCAGATCGTTCCCCCTTGAAATGACCCCTGCCGATTGGGATCTGTGCAGGCGCACTATATCCCAAAGGTGTGATGCACAGAGACCACAAAGAAGATCTTCAGAAGTCTTCCCACTGTGGCCACCCAAGCACCAAGAATACAGAGCATCACAGCCCTAGGCAATATTATTCCACCTATACCTTGTGGCTAACAGCCACTGATGGACCTCTGTACCATATGATTATGTATAATTCTAATTAGGTTCTTTTTAAGTGAAAATCTTGGATGATCCTTTCACAGATCACCCATATCATGCCTTGTTTGACTTAGTGGAAAGCTATACTATGGCTGCCTCCACAGGGATATTTCTGTCTTCCTTGCCGCAGCACTGGGGAGCATCTGCATGACACGGTCTTTTTCATCCTACTTCCATGCTTTACTGTGATCTTTCCCATACCCATTTTGGTGTGATCTTCTGGCAAAGTGCCTTTGTATGCCACACAGATTTTTTTCTTTAAGCCCCCAAAGGCCTCTGCTGATGCAGGGGTGGGAAAATGGCAGCTAGAGAAATGGTAAAAGTCTACTCCGTGGATGCAGGGCTGGCGTCAGCATACCCTGAGGTGGGGCAACAGCCGAGACCAGGATTTAAGAGAACATAAGAGAAGCCAGTGTTGAATCAGGCCAGTGGCCCATCTAGTCCAACACTTTGTCACACAGTGGCCAAAAATACCAGGTGCCATCAGGGGGTCCAGCAGTGGGGCCAGGACACTAGAAGCCCTCCCACTGTTGACCCAACACCAAGAATATGGAGCATCATTTGCCCCAGAGTCCCTATCTATACCTTGTGGCTAATAGCCACTGATGGACTTCTGCTCCATATGCTTATCTAATTCCCTCTTGAAGCCGTGAATACTGTGAATGCCTCTGCACTGGTAACGGTGGAAGCAGCCTAAGAGTGCTGTAGCTACTATGGTATGCACAGATCCCCTCCCCCGCCACATTATAGGGGTGGATCCTACCCCTATCCTATATCTCCACTAAGCAAAGTTTGGAGTTTTCTTCCAACCTAAGGAGACTTCCTCCAGTTTAGGTGGCCCTTCCTTCACTGCAGGTGTAGTGGTTAAGAGTGGCAGACTCTAATCTGAAGAACCAGGTTTGATTCCCCACTCATCCACATGCAGCCATCTGGGTGACCTTGTGTCAGTCACAATTCTCTCAGAGCTCTCTCAGGCCCACCTACCTCACAGGGTTTCTGTTGTGGGGAGAGGAACCAGGGAGCAGTGGCGCAGGCGGTAAAATGCCTGCATTAATATCACTCATGCAGCCACTATGGCTGTTCGAGACCCACCGCGGTTGAAGGGAGCTCTCAACCCTCGTCCCAGCTCCCGCCCACCCAGCGGCTCGAAAGCAAAAATGTATTTATAATGCGAGTAGACAAATGGGTACCTACCCTTAGAAGGGTAGGGGGCACCCTCCTCCAGGGAGGTGTGTGGAGGAGGCGGCGGCGGCGGTGGCGACGGGCATCAGCTGCAGCAGAGTACCGGCGGTGGAGGCGACATGCTGTGGCGACACGGCGACAGTAGGCAGCAGCAGCAGGGCCAGAAGAAGCGATCCCTAGTGGCCAGCAGTAACATTGGGCGGCTGTCATCGGCAGAAGTGGAGGCGCACGATGACGTCATCTGAGGGCGCGGCGGAGCCTACAGGAGGTAGCCGAGGCCAGAGGAGGATGTATCGTGTGCCGGCCCTTCCGAGTGCCAGGAGGAACAGCTAGCTGATGAACCACCGGGAAGAAAGCCGAGCCGAGCCAAAAAGAAGGAACACCAGCCTCCACCTGGGTGCCGGTAGGCAGCCCCATCCTCAGTACAATGTGGCCCAAGTTAGGATGAAATGTGCTTAGCACCCCCTCATGTAAACCGCCCAGAGGCCCCCTAGGGGGTTAGGGCGGTATATGAAATCAAAAGTTAAATAAATAAAATAAATAAATAAGGAAGGGAAGGTGTTCGTAAGCCACTCCGAGACTCTGAGTGAAGGGCATAGTATAAACCCAACTCTTCTTGTTGGTGGTGTTCTTGTTCTTCTTCTTCTTCTTCTTTCCAATTTTAAGTGGCTCTTCCAAAGGAGCAGACATTTAAGTTGAAGGAAGGGTTCTTCGGCTGGAGGAAGGCTCTCTGGAATACGGCTGGATCCACCTCAGAGTCTCTGCCCATACAGGTTTTATAGGAAGCACTTCAAAAACTTCAAAAACCTGTTTTGCCAGAGGTCTGAGTTCAAGAAATGAGTATTTATGCCAGAGGCAACAGTGGTTCTGTTAGACCATCTTCAGCTCCAATGCTTTTAAAATTTGTCTCCACCCAAAGTGAACACAGCTGACGGGGTGAGATGCAACATTTAGAGCATCAATGTTCACAAAAACACATTTTGCACTCTTTCTGTTTGTATCTTCCATAATGACTCTAAGTCTGCAACCATAAGCACACTTACCTTATAGCAAGCCATAGTGAATATAGTAGGGCCTCCTTCTGAGTAGGCATGCATAGGACTGACCTATATGATAAGTATCGTTCTATTCCAGGAACCTGGGGAAAAATGTGTATTTAATATGACACACACTAGCTCCTTTTTTATATTCCAAGATTCAGCTATGACTTCATGATGGCATTTAAATTCCAATAAAAATGTAAAAGTGAATTCTGAGTTGATTTGGCAGGGACACATATTTTTGTTCCCTCCCCATTTTTTTTAAATGGCTGATGTCTGAGAAAATAATGCATAACCCTAAAACTGAGCCCGCATAAAATATTGAATTTCTTCCTCCAAAGTCAAAATGATACGTTGCGCATATTAAGGGAAATGTTTTATCTTGCTATTTTTCAGCTGCTTTGGGTGCGTGGTGCCTGACATTCTGCCACTGTTTTCAGTTGCTAAAATATAAATGTCGCTATTTAAACATAATAATTCAGAATCGAAAAACTTCCCCAAAGTCTTTGAGGAAACCACTAGACTGTGACCTGATACAGAAAATGATTAGATTCAAGAAATTGTCTCCTGTGTGAACATTTGGCTGGCTGCTCTAAGTATGAGAAAAATCAGCTTCCGTTGCCTCTTTTTCTATCCTTTCAGTGCTCCCAGAAAAATCCCTCTGTTACTTGCATCTGGGTGTCCTCCGCCCCATTTTCCATCTTGCCTTTTTAATAGGCTCCCAAGCTACCACCCCTCCCATTTCTGTATAGCATGCAAATCTGTGTCTGTAACCCAGGACTCCACCACAAAGGTTGCAGGCTCTGGCTTGGAAAATTCCTAGAGATAGGAAGGTGGAGTCTGGAGAGGGTGGGGTTTGTGGGAGGGACAGGACCTTACTGGGGTGTGATACCATCTAGTCCATCCTCCAAGCCCTGACCTGGATGGCCCAGGCTAGCCTGTCAGATCGCAGAAGCAAAGTAGACAGTATTTGGACAGGAGAACACCAAGGAAGTCCAGGGTCACAATGCAGAGGCAGGCAATGGCAAACCATCTCTGAACATCTCTTGCCTTGAAAATCCTATGGGGTCACCTTTAGTCAGCTGCAACTTGATGACACTTCCCGCCACCATCCCACAAAGCTGTTATTTTCTTCAGGGGAACTGATCTCTTTAGCCTGGAGTTCAGTTCAGTTCAGGCCCTACCTGGATGTTGGCAGCCCCAACCCATACGCTTCCTATCTGCTACCAAACTCCCAAACTCCTGGCCTCCCTTCAGTATACAGCCCATTGTGTGGGTGTAGGACTCAAGCTGGGGTTTTCCTCTTGTCCCCTCCTGCCCAAGAAATTGACCATTCACTGCTGTAGACAGTGAGCTACATAGGCTCAAAGTGTTTCATGAGCATCACCTTGCTCTTCAACACTCAAGGATGTTCATCAGTGTTCCAACACATCACTTCAGTTGAGATGTTTCAAGAAGAATCAAAAGATGCACAACGAAGTTGGGTTCTTTATGAGGAAAGGTGGATGGAGCTGGATTTGCCGAGCTTGAAAAGCACACAGAGGAGCTTTGAGAACAGCCCTTGAATTCATGGAAGGCTGACTTAATGCACAAAACAGGTGGGCCAGAAACTGATCTTGACTGGAACTAAGTGGCCACCCTGGGGAAATGACACCACCTGCTCCTCTCCCATGACTCTCCACCTTTGAGATGCTGGGGAACCTGGCAACATTAAACACGAGTATTTTTGTCATTATAGTTCTATATCTGGCTGCTTAGTTGTTTCTTGACTGAAAGTAAGGAAGACCAGTTTAATTCCTCCTCAGCCTCCTAAAACAGGAGCCATGAATTCCCATAGCAAGGTACGCAAAGGACTCCTCACCTACCCAGCCTATTACAGTTCTAGAAAATGTCCACAGGAAGAGACCCTCCTCCATTCCCTTCCTACATTTTATCTCACTGAGAAAGGTGGCCATAAAGCTTCCAAGGCTAGGGGAGCTGGCTGGGATAGGTTCAGGAGGCAATTAAGGGCATTAATCAGGTCCACTGAGAAAGGCTGCACCAGGGAGTTGAAGTTGGGGGGGTACCCGATACAGGGTGTTACACACTCCATGGATCTCCCCCCCGCCCCCAGCTGAAACGTACAGCAAGTTCTCTCTCTTATTCCTCTTGAATTCCTGTCTTATTGGGCATAAGTTCTATAATTCCAGGTCTTGCAGTTTGCTAAGCTCTCCGATCATTCACATCTTGTCTCCTTCCACATTACCAGTGTGCCTACACGCATTGATAAAATGCTGCAAAACCCTATCATGGTGCGATTGCAAAGGATGGATTGCAGCAAGATCCTTTTGTGCAGTGTTTACTGATCTGTGTGCAAGCAGAATCTTAATGCAATGATACGTAAGACTGCATCATGACATATTTTGGGGGATGGAGTTTTATAAATGCACACATGTACATCTGTAAGGCTGAGGAATTTAAGACAGGAATAAACTGAAGGTCTGAATTTTAAACGACTTGTGCCAATGGAGATCTCCCAATGCACTGGTGCTTCTTTCCAAAAACTAGATAAACTGTAACTCCAAAACCCAAGGGGAAATGGGGAGAAGGCAAATTTTAGAAACATCCCTACTTAGAGGAGAACAAAGATATCAGCCAAACAGATCTGTGTGTCCAGCCTGTAATGTGTGAAACATCCTTTTCACATATCGGGTTAGACTGCATCACCAGGGCAACTACTTGAGGGTCAAACAATCTGGCATATATCTGGATCCCAGTTTAGTACAGCACTCTGAGTTAGGAAGCAAATTTGTGTGTGTGTGTGTGTGTGCGCGAGAGAGAGAGAGAGAGAGAGAGAGAGAGAGAGAGAGAATGTCAAAAAAAGATAATATTTATCTCCCTAACAAGATAAAAGACTAGGAAGATAAAATGCAAGGCAAAACAAAACATGAAACCACCATGCAGTGCAAGAACACATTTCTAGCAATGGTACCCTTGCTCGTTGCTCGATTAGGGCGAATGAGACTCTAGGGGGGGTAAAAAGGGTGAAAAGAAAATAAAAAGTTGCCTTCGTCCTGCACAGTTCGTGGGGCTGTGATCAGGGACAGAGGAGAAGGAAAGCTGGTCTGGGACAAAACGAAAACCTGAACCACAAACCATAATAAAGTTGGGGATCCAAAGTGAGGGATTCAGTAAAAGGGCAAAGGTCTGGGAAGCCAACCAACCACAAAGTTGTGGAAGCCGGCTCAGGTACAAAACCAGCTACAGCAGGGGTGTCAAACATGCAGCCTGGGGGCTGGATCAGGCCCCTCCCGGGGGGGGGACTTCTATCAGGCCCGCAGTGGAACTGGCTGTCTTCTGCACCTTCTTCCAGTTCTGCTGCTGCTGCGACATTGTACGTTTGCAGCTTACAGATACACACCTGCACAGCAGACTCAAGATTGCAACAGCACAGACATTTGGATGCAATAAATCAGTGCTAGAGGTGTCAGTTATCAGACACTGTTAAATAAACAAAATATTGCAAGAGTGCCAATGTTTTAAGCATGTTTTTATTTTAAGTAAAAAAAACACCCACCTTTGTGTTTGAGCCCTTTATAAAGTTTATCTCTCTGCTACGTGGCATTACATTTTATGACCACACGTGGCCCGGCCCAACAAGGTTTCATTTATGTCAGATCCGGCCCTCATAACAAATGAGTTCGACACCCCTGAGCTACAGAGTTGGGAATCCAAGCAAGGAATCAAGGTCCAAGAACCAAAGCTGGTGGGATCAGCAATTCAGCATAAAGGGGAAACCAACTGTGAAGTTGGGGAAGAAGGCTCTGGTGTAAACTCAACCACAATGCCGGAGGGGCTTGATATACTCTTTTTATGGGATTTAAAGTAGCTAGACTTCAATAAGGAATTCTGTTATAGGCTCCATTCTGCACAGTTTAGGATCCACATTGGGACTGGATCAAGGGTGCAGAGTCTGATTTCCCATCGGTGTATGTGAATTTTGGATGCTGAACTTAGAAAGGGTGTGGGCAAGCAACTGAACGCATGATGGTGGGGTGTGGAAGTCCAAATAGGGTTAGGCCAGTTGAAGCAAAGGAAGACAGCAGGGGGATCTGGGCAGGGTAATTAAGTTTCCAGAGTGGTAGGCTGGCTGAGGCCTGTTTGACAGAGACTGATAGGCGGCTTGGTGATGATATGCCCAGGGCCTGTGATGGAGTTACTGGGTAAGGCTGCATTGTGAGCAAGGCCCTCCGCTCTCAGGTCATTCTCCAGCAAAATTTGAGTCAATCATTCCTGGCCAGAGGTGTGCAGGAGCTCCGGAGGCATGTTCCTAGGAGCATTCTCGTCGTTTGGGCTGCTTCGTGTGGGAGTGCCCAAGGAAACTTCTGCTGGTTCAGGGACCTCATCTTTGGTGCTGAACTGGATAACTTTATTTAGGCCTCTGGCAGTCAAACCAGAGGATCTTTTGCATTGCACTGCATAAACATTGAGGTCCCCGTGGGGAGGGCTGCCTCACTAGCAACGAGGAACAGCATCCATCATGAAGACCAAACAGGGAAATGCTCAAAACATGGATAAAAAATAGATATAGGCTGAACATTAGGCAGAACATTTTGAATAAGAGCATTGCCTTGGAAATGGCAAAACCTCCCTTACGGGAGATTTTCAAGAACAGGTCAGACAAGCATCTGCTTGGATAAACCGACTCAATCCCAAAGGCAGGAAGATTGAGTAATAGGCCCTGGACCCCACCTGCCTCCATCTGTGTGCATCCAGTTATGCAAGGCATGACGATGAATGGCTCCAGAAGGGGGTATGCATCCCAAGTCACATGGCAAGCAATTTCCAGTCAGGTAGCTCAATGGGGCCCAGGGGAACCCCACGGCATAGCTGGGGACATGAAGCCAGATGTGCATCTGCATCAACACAAGCTGTAAAAGCTTAATCTCGCTTCTGCATATCGATCTGTTTTGTTAAACTGGGGCATGTGTGTATAAGGGTGCCCATAAGTGGATGTGATTGTACAGTGGAGGGAAGAGGAATAGATTGGAAGGAACAGATTGGAGAGTTGTCGTCCCCCTCAAAAAAACACCTTATTTCCAGATCTATGACATTTGCCGTTCCATTTGGAGATCTAACTACCTTTCTACAGTGGATTTGATTTATTTAAAAGATTTTAAAACCTGCCTTTCTCCCTGCTTTGGGGACCCAAGTCAGGCAACAACACAGGATAAAACCCCAAAATAACAAAAACCACCCAAGAACAATATAGCCAAAAAGATAAAACAACAGTTCCCTCAAAATGGCAACTGCCAATTTACTTAGTTAAATATTTATTCCCTACCTTTCTGCCCCAAAGGTCCCAAAGCAGCTTAACCATGGCAGAAATAAATTTCAGTAAAACAAACACAAGAAGTTATCTCGGACTGGTCCTGGATGGAGTGGGCCAGCCTACCCAAGGTCATGGGGACAAGCCAAGGGTCAAAAATTCGACCCAGTTCTTACAGCTGGCAGCAATGACTCTCCTCCTAATCTTCCCTCCATCCAGAAGAAGAAGAAGAAGAAGAGTTTGGATTTATACCCCGCCCTTCACTGCCCAAAGGCGTCTCAGAACAGCTTACAAACTCCTTTCCCTTCCCCACCCCACAACAGACATCCTGTGAGGTAGGTGGGGCTGAGAGAACTCTGACACAAACTGTCCTTGAGAGAACAGCTGTGCCAGAGCTTGTGACTGACCCAAGGTCTCATCAGCAGGTGCAAGTGGAGGAGTGGGGAATCAAACCTGGTTCTCCCAGATAAGAGTCCGCGCACTTAACCACTACACCAAACTGGCTCTACACCAGTGGACTGATGGTCCATTGACACCATCAGTTCATCCTTCCATCAACCGCTTTCACAGCGCCCCAAATTCTCTCAATTGGGAGCCAGTCTGGTGTAGTGGTTAGGAGTGCGGACTCTAATCTGGGAAAACTGGGTTTGATCCCCCACGCCTCCACATGCAGTTGGTTTAATCAAAATAAAATTCCCTCCCACAACTTGGTTGTAGTAACAGACTGGATTGATATAACATAGGCAAGGTGCATTTCAGACTAGGGAAGGAAGAACATAAAGTGAAGCTGTGGAAAGCTACCAGGAAATGGGGGGGACGGGAACCAATACCTCAGTCTACTTTTTATTGATGGCACACAAATATGCCTCAAATAATTAAATACAGCCCCAGAAGCATCAAAAATGCACACAGTTTTATCAAAATATTTGTATTTCCAAAGATTATGTACATATTTTACACTTTACAGTTGTATGTGTAAACAGGGACATCTTTCTCTCCCCCCCCCCCCATACACACACAAAATAAATCCTAATTATGGAAGTTAGAAGACCCAAAATAAACACTGGTACAGAGAGTCCTATGAAACAGAACAAAGTTTGAGTCCAGTGCTCCCTTTAAGCCAACAACATTTAATTCTGGGTATAACCTTTCGTGTGCATGCTAATACCCAGAATCAAACTTTGTTGGTTTTAAAGGGGCCACGGGACTCAAACTCTATTCTGTTACTTCATACCCACATGGCTACCACACCTGTATCTAGTCCTGTGAAATGTTAAGGACAGCTTTCACTTTAAAAACTATATAAGAAATAGTTTCCGAACATCTACAAAAACAAATTCTCATCAGGCTATTATGAAATCAGTTATACTACAATCACATATATATATAAAAAAAGAAGACTGAAGTAACAGAAACTTTCAGTTATGAATCCTATGCGGTTTCTTAAAGGAGACAGGGAGGTGCTGTCCATCAGCCAGCAAGCCTCTGTGGCTAAATAGTCTCCACAGTTGGAATGAAGAAGGATTTTCTACCTGAGGGAGGAGAATTTTGTGCTCCTGAAGGATGGGGGCATCATGACTGACTCGTTATGTGCACAGTTCCCTAAGTGAGACTGTGCAGGCTACACAGAAAATCCAGACTTCCCTAGCTTTGGGTAACCCCTTCTCACACCGATCCGTCTGCCTCAAAAGCCTTGTAGGTTTGGCTTGTGAAATCTAATCCCTGCCGAAAACAGTTCTGAGATGCTTTTGTACTGTACACGGCAAAGCCTGTGGCACTTAGCAGCTCTCCAGCCTTGTTGTCCGGATCAAAATCACTTTTGTACAATGTACCTCTACAATTTCTAGGGACAGGATAATGGGAAAGATGTTAACAGGCAACACAGCTTGTTTGCAGACAGGACCTCAGCCGTCCAGCTGCAGATCTTGCCAAGTGTGGACCCTTGAAGAGTAGCCCAGGAAAACACACACACACACAAATCACGGCCAGGATGGTGCTGCACTATCTGAGGGCATGCCAAGACACACATTACAGCATCCACACCGCCACAAGCACGAGGCACAGCTGAGGACAACTGCTAGCAGACCACTGGACGCATTTGGAATTCCACAAGAGAACAGAATGGGAAAGGGACTGCATGAATTAAACCAGGATCACGGAGGCCATAATTGCCAGGCAAGTCTGTTGCTCTTCTGGAAGAGCCTCCTGCACCTGATGCTACTGGCGGTGGCCCCTGTCTTTTCCCATCACACTGCATATGTGCAAACATGGCAGGTATCCTGAGGAAACATATCAGCCAATGCCCTTCTGGTCACAATTATACTGTTGGGAGAAACCATCATGGCAATGAGAGCACAGAAGGTGGAAGCTTCTAGTCCTTCCCGGTCCTTTCCATGGGGGCAGGAGAGGGTGAGCGCCTGAAAAATCACAAGCAACAATTCCCAACTGCAGGGGATTTAAGCAACTCTTATTAACTTCAGGTTGCACTCCTTTGTGAAGTAAAATTAGGCTGCTGTCGAAGGCTTTCACGGCCGGAGTTCATTAGTTGCTGTAGGTTTTCCGGGTTGTGTGGCCGTGGTCTTGGCACTGTAGGACCTGACGTTTCGCCAGCAGCTGTGACTGGCATCCTCAGAGGTATAACACATAAAGATGGAGTGTACTCTCTGTGTCAAGGTGAGCAGGGAAATGGTAGGCCGGTAATTTATATCTACCCTGGACTCAGCCCTACCCCATCTTCCAGGGTAGATATAAATTACCGGCCTACCATTTTTCTGCTCACCTTGACACAGAGAGTACACTCCATCTTTCTGTGTTACACCTCTGAGGATGCCAGTCACAGCTGCTGGCGAAACGTCAGGTCCTACAATGCCAAGACCATGGCCACACAACCCGGAAAATCTACAGCAACTAATAAAATTAGGCTGTCGGGGCATTAAACTAGGGATAGAAAGAACATACCTCCATGGTGGGTACAACACAGGGGCAGCGTTTGGTTCATCAGTCCCCACAGTCTGCAACCCTCAAAGGAACCTTGTAGAATGCAGCTCAAAAATACTGTCCATTGCTAGGGGAACCTGACTTTACCTGGATAGCCCCGGCTAGCCCAATCTCATCGGATCTCAGAAGCTAAACAGGGTCAGCCTTGGTTAGCATTTGGACGGGAGACCACCAAGGAAGTCCAGGGTTGCTACGCAGAGCCAGGTAATAGCAAACCACCACTGGATGTCTCGTCACGGAAAGAGGTTGCATAAGTCAGCTGAGACCTGGCAGCAAAAACAAAATGGGGGGGGATCATCTATGACCATCCCCCAAGCGATGACAGCTTTTACCCTTGTCGGGAGGAACGAAGCACGACAAGAAAGTAGCCTGTGGGGAGGGCGATTGGGATGTCTGTACTGGATTTATGTGGCCTGCCACATTTCACACACAAAGGGACCTCTGGTGTATATTAAAAACACTGACCTGGCCAAGTATGTGCAGCTGATAGGCTGGTATTACGTCTTGCTTCTGTCACTAAACATAATACTAAAGCGGGTTTCAGGCACCCTCTCATCACTGACTTCCATTCACAGTTGTCAGAAGAACTTTCCATATTTGTACACGTAGCTGAGGGCTCACATGATGGTCAGTCCTCCATAAGACGCTCGGGTGTCGAGAACAAGACAAAGCTTGTCCCTCATAAATCCATTTTCTATATGTAGAGAATATTTCCATACAGAGAAGCCTTAAGTCATATGAGCTTCTGACTGCACTGTGAGGCAGCACAGCCCAGGCACAGTTAGTTCCACCTCCATGACAGACCAATCAACTAAGATCCAGAACAGGAGGGAAATCAAACTGGGGGCCAAAGCAGATGTGGTGGTGAGATATTTCTGAACCGAGCTGCAGGTTTTTAAGGCTTATAAACTGGCTGGGGGAAAAGGAAGAGCTGATTTGGAACCAGGTGAACTCACAAAGCGGCCTTAAACCCTGATCAGGCCATGAGTCCACCAAGGTCAGTATTGCCTACTCTGACTGGCAGCCGTTCTCCAAGGTCTCAAGCAGAGTCTTCCACCTAATCCACTACCTGATCCTTTGAACTGAAGATGCCGGGGACTGAACCTGGGGTCTTCTGCATGCCAAGCCCATGCTCTGCCACTGACCATCATGGGTGATGGCACGTGGGCCGAGGGACTTTCCCCATGAAGCATTTCCCTGATTTTCAGAGTCAAATGATAGGTCTGTATAAGCAAACCAATAAAGTGTAAAATCTATAGATCTGCCAGACTGTGCTCTTTTTAAAACCTTGTGGATTGTGTCCTGATATTAAAAATTAAAACACCACTGAGTAAGGTCACAGCTTGGCACACTCTTTGGCACACCGGGCAGCACGAGCACTGAATATGAAGAAGAAGAAAAGAAGAAGAGATTGGATTTATACCCCGCCCTTCACTTGGGAGTCTCAGAGTGGCTTACAAACTCCTTTCCCTTCCCCTCCCCACAACAGACACCCTGTGAGGTAGGTGGGGCTGAGAGAATTCTAACACAAACTGCTCTTTCAGGAACAGCTGTGCCAGAGCTTGTGACTGACCCAAGGTCACATCAGCAGGTGCAAGTGGAGGAGTGGGGAATCAAACCTGGTTCTCCCAGATTAGAGTCCACACACTTAACCACTACACCAAACTGGCTGAACATACGAAGCCGCCTTATAGTCAGTCAGACCATTGGCCAATGTAGCTCAGTACTGTCAACTCTAACTGGCAGCAGCTCTATAGTGTTCCAGGCAGAGAAAGGTCTTCCCCAACACCTGCAATTTATGATCCCTTAACTGGAAATGTCAGAGTCTGAACCCGGGACTCTGTACAGAGCCACACCCCCTTTGTGATGTGTGTGTAGGAGGCAACCACATGGCTTCACTGCTCAGATCTTCCCATTCAACCCCCTCCCCATTAGCAGAAAGGGAAAAGACCCATGCGATTGGTCCCATTCACAGCATTGCAATGTTTATACATATACTGCCGCCATGTTGGATCTCACCACAGGGAAGCAGTTCCCAGGTAGCACTGTGTGTGTGTGTGTATGTGCAAAGGGCAGTGGTGATTTGAAACACTGTCAATTCTGGCATGCTACCTCAGGGGCTACACCCAAATGCTGGGCATCCTTTATGTAGCCACTGCAGGTGAGATTCAGGTCCAAATCCTATTAACTGAAGGTTACTGTCCGTTAAGGCACTAGGCTGGCCAGGCCCGTCCTGCTGGGTATGTATGAAGGCTCTGACTGAGAGTTGGGCAGAATGCCCCCCCCAAGCCTTTCAACATATACCAAATGTAGGCACTAGGGTTTTGCCCCCCCCCCATCAGAAACTAAGCGTCAGATGCTATTCAGAAAATGCCAACAGATTTTCATTTAAGGACATACCCAAATTTTTAAAAACACTATAAAATTGGGAAGAGGGGAAATAAAAGAATACCCTTTGTATTCTGCTTCTTGTCATATACAAATTGATATAAAAGAAATGCTAATCTAATAAAATACTGCGTTTATATAAACTGCATGAGAACATCGAATTTTTAAAAAAACTGAAAACAGGTATATGAAGAAGGTAAGTCCTATCCTTCTCCAGCCTCTACATTTTTTTTTCCTCCCAAGCCGATACCAGTTTGTCAAGTGCCTCTTTGCGTGGTTTAACCAAGCTTCACATCTCTCCTCGTCTGTGAGCTTTGGCTTCCACGGCACCACCTTCCTCCTCCTCCTCTTCTTCCTCCTCATAGTTTTCATCGCGGCCTTCTTTGGGGTTGGTTTCTTCTTGAATGTCTTGTTCTTGATCTGCACCTTCACTCATTTTCTCTTCAGCCTGAATGGAGAGGGTGGGAGAATTTTAGAACAATGCCAAAAAAATTGTCCAGCTGAGAGAGTTCTGAGAGAGAGCTGAGAATGGCCCAAGGCCTGGCTTCATATGGAGCAGTGGGGAATCAAAGCCGGTTCCCCAGATTACAGTCCACCGCTCTTAACCACTACACCAAACTGGCTCTCAAACTGACAACTTGAACTGTCTGCTCGAACAGTGCCAACTGAATGATGATGATTTATTCATATTCTGCTTTTCTCTCTGGTGGGGACCCAAACCAGCTTGCAATATTGTTCTCCTCCACTCTCTTCTCAGAACAACATCCCAGCAAGTAGGGATTCTGTTGCCCTAGGCCCTAACCCACCATTCTAACCATTATGCCACATCAGCTCTTCAAACCCTCTGAACCAGGCCTACCTCCCGTAACAGTAACACCTCCTCTCTGCCAAATCTTGGCTCTCCACCACAATTATTGAACCGTTCGTCTACCTACATTTTCATCATTTTCACCATAAGGCTCTTCACCATTGTGTTCCAGATCCCGCTTCTTCTCTTCAGTCAGATCTCCCTGGGCCTGTAAAAAATACACACATTCAGCTGTGAAGAAAGCAAGAATCCATTATAAGACACCTGCGTCTTGCCTGCCTCTTTAGAGAGATGCCTCCCCAGTGCAAGGCACAGGAGGAGAATTCTGGCCTTTTGTAGTTCAAAGATGACCAAGGAAAGGAATGGTAATTTTCTCCTGTTTATACATAGTGCAACATGGCTTCCATTATTATCAGACACAAGTGCTTCTGGTAGATACACAGGGTCAACCTTTATTCCAAGAATGAAGACACTCAGAAGACGAGAACATGTGTGGATTATGCATCATGTCCAAAGGCTACTGCTATGTACAGATCCAGGAATATCCTCAGCCCTCAGCATGCCTCTACGTTCCATGGTTTATTACCTCTTCTTCTCCCTCCTCCTGGTACTGCTCGTCCACATTGTCTTCTTGTTGATCAGGGTTACCCACCATCTGCAGATAATTGAAAGAACAGAATTGATTTGGGGTGTCATCCTGTAAAGTCTATGGCTGCTGCCTCTGTTTGGCAGCAAGCATCTCTGTTGGTGCAGCATTTACTGAGACACCGTCTACTAATTTATCAGTTTGCATTCCAGAGTACTGAAAATAAGCATAACTGTAGGCAAAGTATGAGACAGCAAGGGCCTGGCAGATGAAGCTGCTGACTGAGTGGGTTGTTTAAAGTTAAAGAGTTGTTCAAAGATGGAGAATGGGCTGAACGATGGTGCGCTCCCTCTCAACCCCTTCCCAGCAGCGCAGGCTCTTCATGTTCTTCGTTCTGCCCCATACCAATACCAACTATTATGTCTTTGCCCACATCAACTATGGCTAAAGCTGACTGAGCTGCCCTTGCAAACAGAAACAGAAACTAAGGTTTGAAGCTAAATAAAAAGAGGGAAGCCTGGTAAGATTTAACCAAGTGAATAATAGTGGGTTGGATTCCACCAACTTTTCTACTGCCAAGAATTTCTACACTAGATAAGAAGCTGAAGGAATGGCAAAGAATGATGGATTCATTTATATGGGGGAACCAAAACAATATAAGTAACCTCAACACAAGGTAAATGGGAAAATGGAGGTCCTGGGATTCCACACTTGAAACTCTACTATTACACCGACAGAATTGAGGATAAATCGTTAATTCTGGAAGAACAAGTCAGGTGCCTTCTTGAGAGAACCAAATGGCCAGGAAAGCTTTAAAAACTGAGGCAAACTGCACATGCAGCAGTTTCCAAATTCGTTTTCGAAATTCTCCTCAGGGAATTGTAAAGGAGGGTCACAGTCCTTGAGTAGTTGCAGAAGAGTGAAAGGCCGCTGTTGAATAGTACTGTGTGGGAGAAGTGCTGTGAAGCCTCTCATTGTGACGGTTCTTCCACAGAGTTATCACTTCATAAGAACATAAGAGAAGCCAGTGTTGGATCAGGCCAGTGGCCCATCCAGTCCAACACTCTGTCACACAGTGGCCAAAAATACCAGGTGCCATCAGGAGGTCCATCAGTGGGGCCAGGACACTAGAAGCTCTCCCACTGTTGTGTCCCGCCTCAGCACCAAGAATACAGAGCGTCACTTGCCCCAGAGTTCCTATCTATATCTTGTGACTAATAGCCACTGATGGATCTCTGTTTCATATGTTTATCTACTTCCTTCTTGAAGCCATCCATGCTTGTAGCTGCCACCACCTCCTGTGGCAGTGAATTCCATGTGTTAAGTAGAAGAAGTACTTCCTTTTATCTGTTCTATCCTTCTACCAGTTCATGTTGGAGCGAAAAAGTAGCCAACAGGGTTAGCTATCAGAGCCTCCTCAGACAGTTCTGTCTTCTGCACACACTCACCACTAAATGTTCTTCCACCTCAGGATTCTCTTGTTTCTGGTCATGTGGTTTCAGAGGCTTATCCTCCTCGGGCAGTGTCTCCTCTCTCTCTTGTTCTGCTTCCTCAAACTCATCTTCTCCCTGATTGTTGGGATCATCTGCTGGGTTGACATCATCCACAGCTGCCTTCCTCTGTGGGGAAAAAAGCCAAAAGGAATTTCAAATTCTTGCCCGTTCAAAGCATTTTTATCCCACCCTTTCTTAAGGGAGGTCAGAGCAGTGCACATGGTTCTCCCTTCTCCATCTTCCAAAATCTGCATTTTACTATAACTTTCCTACTTTTTTTGCCTCTTTGGCTCAACTCGAAAGCCCTTCAGAACAGGAGTCTCCAAACTTTTTGAACCTGTGGGCACCTTAGGAATTCTGACACGGGTGGTGGGCTCAACAACAAAATGGCTGCCGTGGGAGATGGAGCCAACCACACATTCAGAGGAAGTTAAAGTGCAGACAAGAAGAGGAGTGATTTGAAAAATACACTGGAAAAGATAAGGGGGAGAATAAAACCAACACTGTGAAAAGCAGAAAATTAATGCAGCACAGCGAGAACCTCCTTCTCTCCCCTCCCCTGCTGTCTCCTGTGAGATATATATATTTTTTTAACTTGAAGTGAGTTTTTGGACATGATTAATTTTTAAAAGGTGCCTTCCACTTGCAGCCTGAAGCAGTACAGTCCATTCTTCCACCTCAGTTCACTACATGTATATCCAAACCTAAGAAACTAAGCTGTGAAGTTCCTAGATGAAATCATAAGAACATAGGAGAAGCCAATGTTGAATCAGGCCAATGGCCCATCTAGTCCAACACTCTGTCACACAGCGGCCAAAATATACCACGTGCCATCAGGAGGTCCAGCAGTGGAGCCAGGACACTTGAAGCCCTCCCACTGTTGCCCCCTCCAGCACCAAGAATAGAGTGCATCACCTGCCCCAAACTGAGAGTTCCCATCTATACCCTGTGGCTAATAGCCACTGATGGACTTCTGCTCCATATGTTTATCTAATTCCCTCTTGAAACTGTCCATGCTTGTAGCTGCCACCACCTCCTGTGGCAGTGAATTCCATGTGTTAATCACTCTTTGGGTGAAGAAGTACTTCCTTTTATCTGTTCTAACTCTACTGCTCAGCAATTTCATGGAGTGCCCACGAGTTCTTGTATTGTGAGAAAGGGAGAAAAGTACTTCTTTCTCAACCTGCTCAATCCCATTCATAATCTTATAAACCTCGATCATGTCACCCCTCAGCCGTTGTTTCTCCAAGCTGAAGAGCCCCAAGCGTTTTAACCTTTCTTCATAGGGAAGGTGTTCCAACCCTTTTATCATTCTAGTTGCCCTTCTCTGCACTTTTTCCAATGCTATAAGATCCTTTTTGAGATGTGGCGACCAGAACTGTACACAGTATTCCAAATGAGGTCGCACCAATGATTTATACAGGGGCATTATGATACTGGCTGATTTGTTTTCAATTCCCTTCCTAATAATCCCCAGCATAGCGTTGGCCTTCTTTATTGCAGCTACACACTGTCTAGACATTTTCATTGAGTTATCTACTATGACTCCAAGATCTCTCTCTTGGTCCATCTCTGCCAGTTCAGACCCCATCAACGTGTATTTATATTTAGGATTTTTGGCTCCAATGTGCATCACTTTGCACTTGGCCACATTGAACCCCATTTGCCACGTTGACGCCCACTCACCCATCCTCGACAGATCCCTTTGGAGTGCCTCACAATCCTCCCTGCTTTCACCACCTTGAACAACTTCGTGTCATCTGCAAATTTAGCTACTTCACTGCTTACTCCCAATTACAAATTGTTAATAAACAAGTTAAAAAGCATCGGACCGAGTGCTGATCCCTGTGGTACCCCACTGCTTACCACCCTCCACTGAGAAAGTTTCCCATTTATACTCACTCTCTGTTTCCTATTTATAAGCCAGTTTTTGATCCACAAGAGGACTTGTCCTTTTATCCCATGACTATTGAGCTTACTTAGGAGCCTTTGATGAGGAACTGTATCAAAATCTTTCTGGAAGTCAAGGTAAATAATATCTATTGGGTCCCCCATGTCCACATGTTTGTTCACTCCCTCAAAAAACACTAACAGGTTAGTGAGACAAGATCTTCCCTTACAGAACCCATGCTGAGTCTGCCTCAATAGTTTTTGTTCATCAATGTGCCTACTAATTCTTTCCTTAATAACAGTTTCCACCAACTTACCTGGTATTGATGTCAGATTGACTGGCCTGTAATTTCCTAGATCTCCCCTGGAGCCCTTTTTAAAGATGGGAGTGACATTAGCTACCTTCCAGTCCTCAGGAATGGAGGCAGTTTTTAAAGAAAGATTACATATTTTTGTCAGGAGATCCAGAAGTTCACATTTGAGTTCTTTCAGAACTCTCGGATGAATGCCATCCGGGCCTGGTGATTTATCAGTTTTTAAAATGTCCATCAGTCGTAGCACTTCCTCTCTTGTTACCACAATCTGATTCAGATCTTTCAAACCCCCTCCCGAAACTGGTGCTTCTGGAGTGGGCAAGCACTTCTCCTCTTCCACAGTGAAGACAGAGGCAAAAAATGCATTCAGCTTCTCAGCCATTTCCCTATCATCCTTCACTACTCCTTTTACCCCTTGGTCATCCAAGGGCCCCACTGCCTCCCTGGCTGGCTTCCTACTTCTAATGTATTTGAAATCAAAATCAAAATAAAATTTGTCAAAATAAAGTTTCACTCCAACTCTAGTGACAAGGCTGGAACCATAACGGGTTTCACCCCTTGTAATATTCCTGTTAACAGGGTCTTGCAGTCTGATTCAGTGCTCAACTGTTTGCATAACTCGGATGAGGTATTAAAACTGTTCGGACCGCTTTACATGAAAAGAACCTTGACAGGACACCCTTCAATGTTAAGAGAAATAGTTGGTTTAATAGTGACCGTAAAAGAATGAAAAGGCAGATTCAACAGAAGAATCGCACATTTAAAAGTAACTGTACAGTGTCAGCCCTTCAAGAAGATGAAACTGAAGAAAATGAACAGAGAACTGATCAAAACAAGGAGACGGATAGCCCTCAATAAGGAATGGGGACATCTCATTTCAGCTATTAATAACAATGATAATAAGGCCTTATGGTCTATCATCAATACTGTTATAAAGCCAGCCTCTAAAATCCCATGCTGTATTGCCCTCTGACATGGGAAAAGTATTTCAAAATGCTATTCTCTGATACTAGTGCCAGTACACCTAGTACAGCCTTTTATTGGTTTTATAATCTAAATCCTACAACCTAGAGGTAAGAGTACAGGGGAAACACTACCACTAACTTAAGACAAGAACTATACGATCAGTTACAGATAGATAAATCACTCCTGCAATAACATGATATACTAAAAGATATAAAACCCCAGAGAGTTCAAACTTCTGTCAAACAAGATTTAGCTACGCTGAAGTCAAATATTTTGTAATCCAGAATAAATCATTTATTTCTTGGGCTTCTTCTTCTTCATTTTTGATGTTTTCGGTGCTGCTGCTCCTTTCTCAGACGCTGAAGTCAAACTGCTGGAGTCACTTGAGGTATTATCCAATTCTTACTCGCTCCTTCTTCCAAATTTGGATTGCCGTCTTTATCTGAGCCCAATTGTTGTTTCAAAAAGTTCTTGGCCTTTTGGACAGTCAATTTTAATTTTCTTATCATTATATCTGAACACAAGTCCTTCTGGGAAGCTCCATCTGTAGGTTATTAGTTTATTTTGCAGGAAAGAGTTAAGTCTTTATATTGATGTCTTCATTTCCAGATCTCAAATGGAATGTCTTTTAAAATTTTAATTTCTTCCTCATTGACTTTTAGTGTTTTTCCCGTTGTAGCTTTTAAAACATTGTCTCTCATTGTTCTCTTAGAGAATTTGATGTAGATTTCACCAGGTAGTTTGTTTTTTCTTATATAGGCAGGGTATGTATGGTATGCCAAGTCCATGTCGCTCTGGAGATCTTCTTGTTTTAAGTCCGAGATTGAAGCAATTGCACCACTTAATGTTGTTTTTAAATCTTCTCCCTGCTGTTCAGGGACTCCTTGGAAGCGTAGAACATGCATAGATTTTTCCAGTTGAAGTTGCAGTAGTTGGTTTTTCCTGTATTTCTTTCTTTCTTAACTATTTCCAGTTTTTGCTTAATGTCTATGGTCCTTGTTTCAACTTTTCCAATCCTTTTGTCTGTCTCGTTGGCTCTTTTTTCCATGTGGGCAAGTTGTTTTTGCACGGAATCCAGCTTGGTGTTGATAGTTGACATCTGCCCCAACAGAGGGCGCAATGCTGCAGCAAGTATATTGGGAAAGTCTGCAGCTGCTTCCTGTACTTGGGTGGGAGTCATTGGTACAATACCTCCAGGGGAAAGTTTCTTTTCCGCCGTCATTCTCCTCACTCTCCCAGCCATTTGTTTACAGAGAAGAAAAGTTTTGTTTTTAAAGTAAAGTTTATCTAAATTCAATGTTTCTTGGCTTAAAATGTAGCTTTCAAGCTTAAAGGAAGTCTCGTGCAGTTAGTTCCGTTTTTTCTCTCTTTTCTATAACGATTAAGAACCGCTCTGTTTCAGGAGGGGTGGATCTCCAACCCTTCCCCGCCCGCTGCTCTTTCTCTAATCAATCTGGCAGACCGAGACTTCTCCGCTTATACAGAGGTTTGATTGACTTGCTGTTTAGATGAGTTCGATTGTTGCCGTGGTTAATTTTGCTTATTTTCTTGTTCGCTAATCTGGAGGTCAGCTCTGAGTGCCATATTGGCTCCTTAGCATCAGGACCTCTCAGGGGCAGGCAAGCCTCGATCCCTCAGCCGTCACCTTGGGAGAGGCTTATCCCGGCTCCCCAGCCTGGGGGTCTCCTACAGAGACCCCAGGGGGGTCTGGAACCAGCCATGACCCCTCCTAATCAGCACGGCTTGGTGCATCTCCATCGGAGGTCAATGGGACACGTCCAAGTGCAAGCCGCCAAAAACCGAAGTCCTAGTACATCCTTTATTATTCCTCCTGATCTTGGTCCAAGATATCAATTAAGGGGGTCATTTCCCTTATGAAGGGATTAAAACTAGGAAAAGCCCCAGGATCTGATCTAATCCCTAATGAGCTATTTAAGGCTGATCCACAATGGTGGGCCACAGTTCTGGCCCCAATTTTCACTCAAATTAACATCAGTGGACAATACCAGATTCTATTATTGTCTCACTATTTTAAAAGGAGTCCAGAAGTGACCTATCCTGTTACTGGCCAATCAGTCTTCTTTCTTCTTTAGGAAAGCTATACTTTGCTTATCTACTAAAGAAGCTCCAGGATTGGATGGAATCAGAAACCTTATTGGGACATGAACACACAGGATTTAGACAGGGTTCTTCGACATAACAACCATTGCCTAGTTCTTTATCACCCATCTGAGCAATACTCATCCTTTAAGGGGGGGCATCTATATGTGGCTTTTATTGACCTCAAGGGGGCCTTCTGTAAATCACTCCAGATGGTGGAACAAAATCAAATTACTATGGACAAAAGACTCATAGGACTCACTCAATGATTATATTCAGGTTTCATTGCCCAAGTACGATGTGGGTATGATGGGAATTTATCAATTCCATTTAATTTGGAAAAGGGAATATAACAGGGATGCTTGTTGGTGTCAAGGTCTGGAGTGCGGGCAGAGGGCAGTCCAAGTTCAGTCCGGGGTTTGGAGCCAAAAGGGTGCAGGAGCCGAGAGTGAAAGTCCAGAGTGCAAGCCAGAAGCAAGGACATTCAAGCCAGAGTCAGAAGCCGAAGGAAGTTAGCAGAAGCCAAGAGCAACAGTCCAAATCACAAACCAGGAGCAGGGTCGATCGAGCCAGGGTCAGAAGCCAGCAGGAATGAGGTCTCGGAACCAGGGGATGGAGAGCAGCAAGCAGTCACAGAGTAATGACGAGTTTGCGTCCACAAACAAAGCTGGCTTCGCCTGAAACTAAATAGCCCTCTGCTGCTGTTTCCAGTTAGCGCAGCGGCAGCTCAGCGTCTGTTAATACTCAGGACTGACAGCTCGCCCGTTTCTCAGCTGAGCTGAGTGTCGCCTTGCTGCTAAGTCTTGCTGGAGTTTATTTCGCAAGTGAACCATCCTTGGGGGTAAATCAGGAGGACTGTCTATCTGTACCTGCTACTCATCAGCCATCTCTGAGCCAGGTGCCACTGCAGGCTGTGATGGTAAATTGCTGCTCTCTGCAGCTTCAGAGAGGCCAGCTGTGGGTTCAGCTAGAGCTGGCAACGGCCCTTCCTCCGCACCCATGATGCTTGGCACCTTTTTTGTTTAATTTATATTTAAATGATGTAGCAACAATCTTTAATGACTGCTGTCACACACCAAAATAAGCTGAGATTGGGGTGCCTATTTTGTTCCACACAGATGATGCCATGATCTTGTCCCGAACAAGGGTCGGGCTACAAAGGGCCTTGCAATCTTCTTCTAATTACTGCTCCTGAGAAAGCCTGGTGATTAACTATTTGAAATCTAAGATCCTAGTTTTCACCAAGACCAGAAAATGGAACTCATCTCAATGGTCTATCAATGGATTTAATATTGAGCAAGTCAAGACTGTCTCCTGTTTGGGTATTTTGTTTTCAGCAGATCTGTCTTGCACCTCCCAACTTAGAACAGTGCTTAATAAAGCTAAACCATATGCAAGCACCATAAATAGGTTCTTCCATAATGAAGGGGGGGGGAATATGTACCTGGAGCAGTGCAAGCTTTTAATTTGAAAGTGGTTCCTCTCATCCTTCATGGCCAGCTATTTGGATTAAAGCTATCTCCGATAACATCGATCAACCCTTAGCCCAATTTTTTAAGGAAAATACTGAATATCCCCTGCTGTGTATCAAATGTTGTATTGTGGGCTGAATTCAGATAGATATCCTTGGAAGCCAGAGCATGGCTTTATGCCTTTAAACTGAGATAAAACAGCTCTGTGCCGTAGATGGTTTGTTAGCCGCTCTAAATCAAGATACCCACCAATCGACTTGGATGAAAGCCCTGAATGAGAAAGTGATGACAGCTGGAATGTCCATTAATGATATTTTTGAGATGGGCAAACCCAAGGCATTTTCTCTGATCAAAAAATGTGTCCTAGAAATTGATTATAGCAGTCTGATCCTGAGAGCCCACAGAGTTTGCTCACCCCTATCTTTCCCAAGTTCTTTACCCCCCTCTATATGCTATCTTACCATCCCACGTTACTGTAGAGCTTTTTTGTTTGCAAGATTGAATTTTATTCCTACAATTTTACAGGGGAAATTTTTGAATTGGCCCTATTCTGACAGGATCTGCCCTTGTGGCCTTAATAGGATAGATACATCCTTCCATGCCCTGCTTGAATGCAGGTTCTCTGACAAGATAAGGGATCACTATATTAAGCCTTTAATCATCCAACCATCCCCCTACACTCTGGAAACCGTGGCTCTTTTGCTCAGTGATAAGGATCCTAAGTTAACTCTAGCTACTTCAAAATCTGTCTCAGTCCTTTTAGCCCTTGCATTAAAAAAAAAAAGCAGCAAGTATATTCTGCTGCTCAAGATCTGTGAATCAATGAGCTTCTAAGGGTATAAAAGGAAAGGATCAAATCAGTTATAAGTTCATTAGGTGGCCTTGGGCAAGCCACCTGCCCATACCATAACAATACTGCCCTGCTTAATAAGATAATGAAAGTTAAGGGCTTTGAACACTTACAAGTGCTAAATGTTATTACTGATGCTTGCTGACGGGTCTCATTCCCTGAAGAAATAGTCGTGACCTAGTTCCTTTACTAGTTCAGGAAACATAAAACAACTTTTTCCCCTGAGGTTTGTTTTTTTTTACTGAAATGATTACATGCGCCAATACATCTTTATTTGTAACTACTAGTTGGGGACTCTGTGTCTCCTTTCTTTTCTCTCTGTAGCAATGCCCATCCTTTCTTTTTGCTTCTGCCAGAATGTAAATCATTTTTAATATGGCAACCATTACAAAGAATTGATCCAGTTAACATCAGTTCTAGGCAAGTCAGTTACAAAGATACCAAGATGCGCATTTGCTAAATATTAAAATCCCTCCCCATCCACCACCAAAAAAAGCCAAAAACAAAACTCACAGTTTCTTTGCTTGGCTCGCTTTCTGCTTGGTGGTCCAGGTCCTGATCCCGCTGGTCATTCACGTTGTTTTGATCTTCCGCCTCTGCTTCTTGGAGATGTTGGTTGTGCCGCCCATAGTCTGATCAAAAAGAACCCAATTCATTCATTCATTCATTCATTCATTCATTCATTCATTCATTCATTCATTCATTCATTCACACTGTCTCCTACATTTAAAAAGACCATCATCAAACTGAGCACTGGATCTGTAAGCCATCAAAAAAAAAGGCAAAGCACTCTACAGCTTGAATCCAATGGAGCATTTCCATGGACAGAAAAATTTCCACCTGCAGAACACAATGTTCTCCCTCTTCCCTCCCCCTGCAGCCCAACACCCCCCCCCCCCAAAATGCTGCTCCTAAATTTTTCATCTGCAGCAGGATGGAGGAGGCAAGTAAGTCACGTCTGTGGAAGGAACAAGACCATCACTGGAAACATTCCATTGGATCCAACACTATGTCTGGATGCCAAGTGAAATTTAAGACCACCAGCATAGAATTAAGGGCACAGGTGAAATACAGGCACAGCAAGGTAAATGGCTGAATAACAGCTACTCCTACATCATGTAGGCATGAAGTCCAGTTTCAGGCCAAATATGATAACTCATTCCCTTGTAGGAGGAATTGCTGTTTTCTCTAGCTTGGTTATGATTCACTTGCTGGGGAAAAAAAGTTAACTAAACACTGCATACAGGTCCTACCTCAAGGGAATAAGTAAAGTCGCCATAGAGTTGCAACTGAAAGCTCCACCCCATTGAGTTTTCATGGCAAGAGACAAGCAGAGGTGGTTTGCCACTGCCTTCCCTTGCATAGCAGCCCCGATCTTCCTCAGTGGTCCCCCATCCAAGTACTCTCTGACGACATCACACTAGTCTGGGCTATTAGGGCTGCTACAAATGCTATCCCATTTCTAGAAATTGTGTAAGTGGAGAAATTAACACCTCTGGTTTATTACAGAAACAGAATATATCTTTTATTTGTCAAAAGGGGACATGGGTTACAGATTATCAGAACGTGGATCATAATGATAATACTAGAACCTTCTGCATACTTATATAATAGTTTTTTCAATTAATATTCTGTCATACTTTAGTGCTATTTAAAGACCATTCAGAGTCTTGAATGAAAGAAAGGCAGGCTATAAGTATACAAAGTGGGGGGGGGGAAGATTACTCACTTTCATCTTCTTCCTGAGTTCCTTGCTCCTCTCCTTGCACGATATCCTGATCTAGATTGTCATAATGAGACTGTTGACTGAAAAGATTACACAGAGAGGTCAGTTCAGAGTCACAGGAGGCCTTCACTGCTGGAAAATATGCAAGCCATCACAAACTGTTCAATCTTAAAAAAAAATTCAACTGGCTGAGTGTTTGTTTGGTATTCCAGGTAGACTGGGACAGGGGGAGGGTAAGAGAAGAAAAAAGGCTTCATTTTGCTCTCTGGGTGAGGGAGGCAGCAGTCCTACCACCCCCTGAGACTGCCAGTGACTAGGCCTTTCTTCCTCCACCAGCTCCAATTATATAAGTAAACGTAGAAAGGAAGGCCTTGTCCCTCCCTCCCACACTCCCGAATAAATAGGAAGCCATCCACTTCTACCCAAAGGATCTGGCCCAGACACAACCTGCCACTCATTTTCCTGAAGTAAGGGTGCCAACCTCCAAGAGGGGCCTTGAGACTCTTGGAACTACAACAGTTCCCCTTGAAAAATTGGAACCTTTTTTTTGGGGGGGTGAGGGTGGAATCTGTGGCACCGCATCCCTGCTGAGCTCCCTCCTTGCCCCAAACTCTGCCCTCCTCAAGACCCACACCCCACATCTCCAGGAATTTCCCAAAATGGAGTTGTCAACTCTATCTGGAAGCTGGGAAGAGAGCAAGAGAGACAGCTGCCCTTTTGCCTTATTCCCTAATGTTGCCTTATGACCTTAAGCATGGAATGCTTACATAAGCTCATCTACCTGTTGGTCCACTACCCAATTTCAAACAAGCAATACTGCTCTCAGCCTTTTCTTCCCCACCATGGCACAGCAAGGAAGCCTTATGGCGCTATCTTAAGCAGACTTGTGCCCTTCTAAATCCACTGAAGTCAAGGGGCTTAGAAAGCTGTAGGTCCACTTAGGATTGCACTGTTAGTAGAGTAGTGGCTGTCAATATCCGTTCTCCTGGACCCCAGGGTTCTTCAGTGTGACGCGTCGTCATGTCAGACAAATTTCCCCATTCAGAACCAGTATTAAAAATGTATATATTTTAAAAAATAAATAAATATTCCCTGAGCTGTGCAAGTTATGGTTAATTTTGAAAACACTCTTACTTCATACAGCAAAACAATGAGGCCCGCTGGGGCTTGCCAGCTCTCTGGATGAACCTGTGTATTTCCTAGAACACTTCCCCAATTTTGGGAAACTTCTGCAACAGGCAAGGGATTCCATGAAAAAAGACTGGCCAATTAACGAATGTGGAAAATGCTCTCTGAAGGCAAAAAATTTAATAACTACTGCGGTAGGGGCAGGCATTGAGAATACTTTTTAACAAGATATTGCTATGAGAATGACTGTGGTACAGACGGAGTGTCATACTAATATCTGAGAGACCTGGATTGAAATCCCACCCTGCTACAAAACTCACTGGGTGACCTTTCTCTCTCTCTCTCTGCCTAACCTACCTCACAGGACTCTGATGAGGATAAAATGGGGAAAAGAGAATCATGTACATTGTCCCAAGCTCCTTGGAGAAAGACCAGAATTTTTTTTAAAAAATATGCCAAACAAACAGAACATGCACAGATCACATAATAATAGACTGTGTATCCGCAGCCACACAGAGCAAAAATTCTAGAAGATTCTAGTGCTGGTAGGCATTTTAAAAAACAAATGTTAGGGTAGGCATTTTAAAAACAAACAGAACACGCCTTCTTAGGCCTGGTTCAAACACTTTGGCATCTGGCACAGATCACATAAAAACAAGACTGTGTATCCACAGCCACAAAGCAAAAATTCTAGAAGATTCTAGTAATGGCAGGCATTTTAAAATCTGAAACACTAAGTGCCCCTCTCCAGCGCGTGACAGGAACTGAAGTTCATTTGCAAAGATAACCTTAGGTGGTGTTTAAATTGCTCTTCATCCTGCTCGGCCTGCCTCCGGAAGGACAGCTCTTTCTCTTGAAGCTGCTGCTGTCGTAGCAACTGCTCTTGTAGTCTCCCCTGATGCAGGGACTCCTGATGTTCCCTCAGGCGGGTGGCTTCTTCTGCTCTTTGGGCAGCCAGCCGCTGCTGCTCCAGCTGCTCTTCGTAGGCTGATTTGTACCTTGTTATAGTCTTCACTGTTGCTGGTTCCTGGCGGAAGACACCAAGTGGTACGTATTTTAAGACTAAGGCAGAGTACCAAATTCTGAACTGAACAGAGTTGTTAACTGCAAACAGAAACTACAAGTATATACTGCTTCTCTGGAAGCCTGCTTGAGACAGCTTGTAATGTAAAAATGATACAGAAAAATCGTCACATAATAAAACAAGACATAAAACAGCCTAAAACAATATTCATAGAAGTCCTTAGGCTAGAAGCAGAACAGAAAGACAGCTAAAAAAGATGGAATTCCCTAGCTAAAAGCCTGGGTGAAGAGTGAACGTACACAACAAAGTAAATTTTGGAAGCTGTGGACCAAGGAACCCCCAAAAGCAGGCAGGGGCTGAAGGGAGAAGATCTCTGCCAGATCTCTGGGTGCAGGTCACTAGCAAGATCTAATGGAGCCTGAAATATGGGTGGAATTCATTAGTTGGATAAAGGGGGCAACACTAGGGTGAAACCAAGCAAACACAGTTTTGTGTCCTAGAGAGATGACCAAGAAATCAGAACTCCTGCTCCCAGATTCTATTTACTGCTAACACTAAACATGCCATCATATATTACTCTACCTGCCTGCCCCGAGACTCCTTGAGGCACTCCTTGAGGGTTGCCAGGTACCTACTTCGTGTTGGCGGGGTGATTTGGGGGGCATTCTGGGAGTGGGTGAGGATGCCAGTGACATGATGATGTCACTTCCACAAGTGATGCCATCATGTTGGTGATGTTGAGGCGACCTTTATGGGCAAAACTATGGTAAAACCAGCTACAAACCATGGAGTTTTGCCAGAGAAGTAGCGAGTCACCCCCTACATTGCTGGCACAATGACATCACTTCCAGAAATTACATCACCGTGTTGTCGATATCATGCAGGGACGTCTGTTGGGGGGCAGTGTTTCCCCTTCTGGTCAGCTGGCTGGCAGCAAGCAGGAGCCCACAAAAGCAGGGGATCCCCCACCTGCACCTGGGGACTGGCAAGTCTACAAGGCACACCCATTTCTGAGGTAAAATGGCCTGTCAGGATGTTAGAACAGATCTGGATGAAGGAAAGACTGCACTGGAGTTACAAAGGTCTATGACAGTGGTCTTCACTCCACAAGCTGTGGAGTACCGCATTCTCAACTCTTTTCCCCATCAAGTCACAGATGACTTATGGCAACCCCATGGGGTTTTCAAGGCAAGAGACATTCAGAGGTGGTTTGCCATGGCCTGCTTCTGCTTATTTCTTGGTGGTCTCCTTTCCAAATAACTGACCAGGGCTTAGCTTCCAAGATCAGATGAGACTGGGCTGTCCTGGGCTATTCAGGTCAGGGCTCATTCACAATGACTGCCAACTAAAAGAGCCACATTGACTTCCATCCTTGGCATGAGGCCTGCACCTCAGAGAGGCCTGCAACTTATCTGTCCCTCCGCCGTTGGCTGTTTCAAGGTGGGAACCAACTGCCAACCACAAGCCCCACTGGGCAAGAGCCTTGCCCACATTCCTGAAACGTTGGTCTGGTGCCACATTGAGGAAAGGTGCTCAGAAGAACCGGGTATCACTGGTCTGTGATAAGTAACATCCTTGCTTGGTCACAGACATACTGTCTGTCAACAGAATGCCACGTGTGTGTGTGTGTGTTTTAAATAGGATAGTTCTAGCTGGGTTGAAAATGTTAATTGATGAATTAACTAAAGCATCTGTGGCCTAATTTTTTAGCAAACATGCCACAAGTCAATTCCAAAGCTTGGGAAAGTAGCACTGCAAGAGCACACTGCAATGTATATATGTGAACGCTGTATTTACGTAGGCATTTACATCCTGTTTTTTTAAAGCCAGATTGGGTCTAAATGTGGCTTCTGTGTAAAATAGCTGTTTCGGGATGGTTTTGCTTTTAGACTACTGGCTTTGGGAATGGAGGCAGGGAGACAGGGAAGACTATTCTGAGAGGGAAAGCAGAGAAAAAAGGGAACAGAAAAAGAAAGGGGGTAGGATGTATATATAAAAAATGCAATTTAAAAATGATGAAGCAGCAATGAAAAGACGAACAAAGGGCAGCAGTATGTGAGGAAAGGAAGCTTCCAGATGAGAAAAGAGATGGGAATGCTGAAAGTCTAAATGGGAAAAAGAAAGAAAACAAGAACAAAGTGAAAAAACAAGAAAGGTAAAGAATGAAAGGAGGAGGAGATGAAAGAAACTTAAGACAACAAGGGAGAAGAATAACTCCTGGAGGATTCATTTCTGCTGCAGGGACTGACTGGTTTGATCGAAACAAAGAAAAGTGGTATTGAAAAACCTATTTTGCTTGTAATTATTAAAAAAAAAGGGCTAAACACACGCACACAAAAAAAGAAAATCTCCACATCCAAAGTAACATTTCTGGAGGTTTTGAAAGGGGAGAAAAGGATACTGAAACCAACAGTAAATTACAAACCAGGAGTTACTGCACCCCCAGGAGAATCAAATGTGTGGGGTGGGGGAGGCAGGGTCACGCCTACTGCCCTGTCCCTGCTCTGTTCAGAACAGAAGACCCAAGCACTGGGGGAAAGTTGAAGGGGAGGAGACAGCAGCCACCTCCTGCAAAAAGGAACTAGCATGGAAGGAGGAGAAGCCAGCTCCTGCCCTCGTTAGCAACCCAGAAGCCCAGCCAGTTTTTAAGCAGCCAGAGGCTGCTGGATTTCCCACTGCACAGGTATGCTAATCTTGGGAGATCCAAACAGGAACTGGTGCTTGGTCTGACAAAAAGCCTGTCAAGTCACTACTCTGCTACTCTGTCCTTTTTTTTTTTTTTTGGGTAAATATGGCATTTAAAAAGGAATCACTATATTCCTGAAGAAGATTTATTTGAAACAGAGTTGCTAGCGTACCATCATGGAATACTGCCCACTGAACAGTTGGAAGAATTGTACTCGAATCACTTTTCAATTGTTATTTATTAATTTATGCATGTTAATTTCTGCACAACCATCTTTTGGATATGTTGTAGGTATGTAGGGCTATCATTTGGCTATGCTCCTGCAGAGTGCAGGGGGTTGGACTAGATGACCTGTAAGGTCCCTTCCAACTCTAACATTCTATGATTCTATGATTCTTTTACATGCCTCATACTATTTGTGTGCTGTGAAAGCAGTGGTGATTGTTATCCTCTACTATTCATATTAGCAGTCCTAACAGCTCACATGAGCCTCACCTAGGGTTGCCAGCTCTGGGATGAGAAACACCTGGAAATTTGGGGGTGGAGCCTGAGGAGGGCGGGATTTTGGGGAGGGGAGGGACTTCAATGGGGTATAACGCCATAGAGTTCAGCTTCCAAAGCCGCTGATGAACTGATGCCTGCCACCTGGAGATCAGTTGTCACCCCAGGAGATCTCCAGCCACCACCTGAAGTCTGGCAACTCTAGCCTTGACCTCATTATAGGTTAGAAGCTAAGCAGAGTTGACCGTGGTCAGTCCTTATATGGGAGACTACCAAGGAAGGAAGATAGGGGCTGCTATGCAGAGGACAGGCAAGGACAAACCATCTCTGCTCGTCTTTTGCCTTGAAAACTCCACAAGGTGGAAATCAATGGGAGCTGCCATGAGCGGACTATAACTTGACAGCATACTTTACCTTACTGTACATATAATATACTGGAATATGCTTCTTATTTTCAACCAGTGAAATCGATGCAGTTTGTTGCACACACACACGCACACCCCTATACGTTATATCCTTCTGCACTTTTGTTTTCTCTGTCGGTCTGAAGGGTTTCCTTCTTTTTTCCCTTTCAAATCTTGCATTAGCCACAAGGCTCATTAGGTGATCTTGGACCAGTCGCTCTTTCACTCAGCCAAATTTAACAGAAAGAGCTCTTATGGTAATAAAAAGGAGAAGGAACCACATCAACTGCCCTGAGCTCCTTGGAGGAAGAGTGGAATAATAGTGTGATCAATAGATACAAACAAGTTCTGGGGTTTTTTTTAGAAGACATTTAAAAAGATTAAAAACCTAGGCTAAGGAATTATTCTCCAAGATAAAACCAGACATGCCAGGGTATCCAATCTGGTGGTTTGCTTCTGTGTGTTAAGTCTTGTCAAGTTGCTTCCACCTTATGGCGACCCTGTGAAATAATGACCTCCAAAACGTCCTACCATTAACAGCCCCCTATCAGGTGGCTTTTCTATTGGAAATATTTTCAAGTTGTAAAGGTTGCAGTCATCTAAGACCAAACACCTTGCAATTGGGTGGTCAAAATTTTTGTTGCAATTGCTGGAATTTTGACTGCTGAGCAGGACACAAAGTTCTGCACCCGTTTTCCCAGCATGCTTTCCAACATCATACCCGGGTTACCTGCTTTCTTACAAGCGATATTCTGGTTGTGATAAAGCTTGAACTCCCTATATCGTCTCTTCCACAATCATTCCATTTAACTATAAACTGGAATCCCCTACTTTTTAATTTTTTCCTGAGGGATCTGGCCCCGTTCTTAAATCAAGTAGATGGACATTGTCCTAAACTAGGCTCCGCCCATATACCAATCTTGTTATATGCAGATGACGTAGTTCTGCTCTCTTGCACTCTGACTTCTAAACAGATGCCAGGACTACTGTAAGATCAACCATTTAGAATTAAAATATGAGAAATCAAAAACCTTAGTTTTCTCAAAATCCAGGAAGCAATTCACATGGAGGATTGGCAATCATAAGCCTGAACAAGTAAGACACTTCAAGTATTTAGGTCTTCACTTTCATACCACCACAACTTGGACTTTTCAGCGCAGGATAGCAATTAACAACCTTAAGGCAAATATCAATGCCCTTTTACGGTTTCACTTTTCAGAGAGAGGGAACCAAAATTTGTGCCATCTGTGTTAAAAGTATTTAATATAAAAATAGAGCCCCAACTCCTCTGCGGAGTCCCTGTTTGGATTGAGGCAGCTAATAAGACAACTGAACAGGTGCATTCAAGCTTTTTGCGGAAGGTACTAGGTGTACCACCTTGTGCCCCGTATGAAGCCCTCTGTCTGGAATGTGGTCAAAGCCTTTTCTCTAAGAGAGCGTGGCTTATAACCTTCAAATATTGAGCCTGATTGCACTTTAACTCTGACCCCTCCAGTTATAGCTACCAGTTGTTAACTAAGACTGAGGGTTCACTCTGGCTTGCTGCTATAGGAAAAAACCTGAGTTCCTTGAATATCTCTCTTGAATCTATGCTGATGCTCTTGGAAACAGAGGTGTTTCACAAAATAAGGAGTAGATTATTGGAGACAGAGTTGTGGAACTTGTACAATGCAGCTAATAAGACTTGTTCTCCTCTGAACCATGAGATATTTCCCATTGTCGGACACTTGCCCAGTTATTTTTTTCAACTGTAATCTCCAAAATTGCGCAGAATTTTTACACTGGCCAGGCTTAATGTTTTACCCTCGGCAATTTTATTTGGAAGATTCCAGGGTATCCCCTTTGCCAATAAACTTTGCCCTTGTACATATGAAACTGCTGAAACAGTGTACCACTATGCTGTTTGAATGTTGTTATTATTCTGGTATTAGGCAACATATTTTATCACCAATCTTGGGTAGTGTTTCAGACTTTCCTCGGCCGAATAAACTATTATTCTTTTTAAATAGCACAGAAGAAAACATAACTGAACTTGTGGCAAAGTTTTTACTGGCTGCTGCTTCTACACGTAGTAAAATTCTGTAAGTGCTCAACGCAGGGTATCTTTTAACAGAAATTGTATTTTATGAAGTTCTGAATTTTATTTCCCAGATACTATGTTTTTATTTCTGTGAAATGCCAATAAAGGAATTGCTGTGTGTGTATAAACTGGGGTGCTTTCCCTGCTGAGTATCAAAACAGGGTACCCAGAAATGCTAATTTCTGCATATCCATGGGAACAACATGAGGTATGCAGAAAAATATTTTTCAACTAATTAAAAAAACAACAACCCTGCCCCAGGCCCATAGCCAGGATTTTTAAATTTGGGGGGCCTTTAAATAAGTCAGGGGGCACCCTGCACACACCCCAAGGGAGTGCCAGAAATAAAAAAAAATGGAAGTCAGGGGGCCTGGGCTGGACGGGAAGTCAGGGGGCCTTGGCAGTAAGTTGTGGGGCCAGGTCCCGGGATGCCCCACTGTAGCTACGGGCCTGCCCTGCCCTCTTTTAAAAGATCTATGCGCAGGCTCATTATCATCTATGCTAGGGATAGAATGAATCCAAGAAAGAAAGAAATAGGAAGACGGGGAAAGAACTGATATAAGGACTGGTCTACAGAGGTCATTATGGTCTACTCTAACTGGCAGCAGCTCCCCAGAGTTTCAGGTAAAGGTCTTTCACACTGCCCACTACCTGAAGCCTTTTAACTGAAGGTGCTGGCGCTTGAACCTGGGACCTTCTGCATGCGAAGCAGGTGCTCAGCCTCTGAGCCATGAGCTCTCCCCAACTAGAGATGGTAAGAGAAAACAGCGCACCTCCAAGTGAGTGTGTTCACGGAGCATGTTGGTTTCTTCTTCCTTCTCCTTCCACTCACGCTCCTCTGGCATTTGGTCCAGATCCTCTGCTAAGCGTTCGGGCTGACCCGCTTGCTCCATTTCCTCTTCTTCGAGTTCCTTTTTGTTCTCTTCTTCCACCTGTTCCAGGTGCTGCTCCTCATCTTCTCCCGCTTCTTGCTTCTGCTGAATGTTTAGCTCCTGGCGAGCGTGACCTTCAATCGCTTTCCCACCAGGGTGGAATGGTACAGCTCTATCGTCTCTACCTTCATTGTGGATACCTTCTCCTTCCTGAGGATGTTCTCCATCCAGGGTCACCTGTAAACCATACAGAATATTCAGTCTGGGCAGCTCGTTTTGAATGCTCAAGGACCACAAGTCCATACACCAGTACAACAAGGCCCTGTAACATTTCACAAATTGCTTGGAGATGATCCCAAGCAAGTTATTACTGGCCTTATATGAAATAACAGAGGAGGCAGAGAGAAATGTAACCAACATACACAGACAGAGACCATCCGAGTAAGGACACAAGTGTTTCCCAGCTCCAATGAATATTAAATATGGGAATGCATCTTTCAAATAGCAGATAATCAGGAAAATAAGAGATTGGATTTATACCCTGCCCTTCACTTGGAGCCTCAGAGCAGCTTACAAACTCCTTTCTCTTCCTCTCCCCACAACGGATACTCTGTGAGGTAGGTGGAGCTGAGCAAGCTGACAGAAACTGCTCTTTTCAAGAACACCTCTGACAGAACTATGGCTTGCCCAAGGTCATCCAGCAGCTGCAAGTGGAGGAGTGGGGAATCAAACCTGGTTCTCCCAGAATAGAGACCATGCACTTAACCACTACATCAAACTGGCTCGGTCAACAAGTAAGCCTATGATAGTAGAGAAGGAGAAAGAAATTATCCCAGTCAATATGGGCATAATATGCTCAAGCCAATCCATTTACAAACTGCAAATAGGTTGCATTCACTATTCCACCTACACTTATGAGGTCTAATGTGCAATATCAGATTGACCCCAAGAAGCCCAGGTCAACTACCCACTCAGCCATGAAACTCTGAGTGAACAGTACACCCTACACACCATTAATTTAATTGCAATTTATCTGCTGCCAGAATGTCTTCAGGAATGTACAATATACCACCGAGAAAAACTGTCAAACCCTTTTCTTCCTTGTTCCCATAAAACCATTTCCTCACCCACCCAGAGTTCCAAACCTATGCCTGAACATTGCTTCAGAAAAGCCTGAAGGCGAATTCTCTCTGTTATTCTGCTGAGCCATTTTGATGAGCCAAGACACTCAGGGACCAGTTCTGCCAAGTATGAGGTGCGATGTGATTCTTATTCATCCCAGAATAATAGAAACCGTAACAGCTGGCAACAATATAATACAAGCACAGAAGGCGCGTTTCAGATCGCAGATGCAACTACACAAATGCTTATGGTCTATTATTAAATGGGTAAATATTAGATATATCAATTGTAAGGGCAATTGGGTCATTAAGCTTAAAGGTTAAGGGGCTCAACAATCAAGTTAAAAGACAGAACACAAAAAGCAACACTGAAAGTTAAATCATCAGCTCTCAACAGCCTATACTTTGAAGGCATATATCAGCATGACCTTACGGGCAGCTGTGATCCCTGCTCTGCTTCTGAGTCTTCTTTCTTTCCCTTTTGATTTTTCAGCAAGAAAGTTGGAATCTTATTACTGCTATGTCCTTCTGCGCTGCCAGAGGGAGGCCGGATTGATGTTCCAATAGCCAGTGGCTGTTTTAAGGGGATAATGGTTTTGGTTTTTTAACGCCACTCATCTTACACCTTTTTCTGATTTTTAAAATCTATTCTAATTTGTTTAAATTTTGATCTGGCATGTATCTACATCTTTACCAATCATCAATAGATAGCTTTTTAACACCCCCACCCCACACTTTCTGATTTTGTACACCTTTGTCTGTCTGGTGGTGGAAAGTGCCCTGATGTCACAGCTGACTTAGAGCAATCCTGTACAGTTTTCAAGACAAGAGATTTTCAGAGATGGTTTGCCATTGCCTGTGTCCATGTCATGACACTGGTATTCCGTGGAGGCCTCCCATTCAAATAGTAGCCAGGGCAGCCCCTGCTTAGTTTCTGATATCTGGTGAGATCAGGCTAGCCTAGGATATCCAGGCTAGACATTTTAAAAGACAGCACCAGTGTGGTTGTTTCTGGATGTTGCACAAACAGAAAAACGGCAAACTGCTTGCAAATTCAAAGAGCAGAAGCCCAGTTACTAATGGACTAAAAAGCACATCAGTGCCAGCACAGGGCACATCCTGTCAGTTTCATAAATTCCGGGAATTATGCTGCAATATATGAAGGACAGTAAAAGAGGCATGTTGGTGTATAGGCATAGGGGCCAGCTGCACAGATGGCTTCAAAAGAGGATTCAGCAAATTCACAGACCAACAATGACTATCAATCACAGCTATGAAAGCTAGTGTGGCATAGACGTTAGTGTCCAGCTACGACCTGGAAGACCCAGGTTCAAATCCCCACACTGTCACGGAAGAACAAAGTTTGAGTCCAGTGGCACCTTTAAGACCAACGAAGTTTAATTCAAGGTATAAGCTTTCACGTGCAAACGCACTTGGTATCTGAAGAAGTGCACTTCCACATGAAAGCTTATACCTTGAATTAAACTTTGTTGGTCTTAAAGGCGCCACTGGACTCAAACTTTGTTCTTCCATGACAGTGTGAGGATTCGAGCCTGGGTCTCCCAGGTTACATCTTGAATTAAACTTTGTTGATCTTAAAGGTGCCCCTGGACTCAAACTTTGTTCTGCTGCTTCAGACCAACACAGCTACCTGCCTGAATCTACTGTCATGGAAGTTCACTGGATGACCTTGGACCAGTCACTCTTTCTTAACTTAACCAACCACACAGGGTGGTTGCTGTGAGGATAGAACGAACGAAAAAAGAACAGCACTGCAAGTTGCTTTGGGTCCCCATTGGGGAGAAAAGCAGGATATAAATATCTAAATCAATTAAATTTATCTTCCATGTTTAGAGGCAGTATACCTCTGATTGCCCTGACCTGAACAGCCCAAGCTAGACCAATTTTGTCAGATCTCAGACGCTAAGTAGGGTCAGCCCTGGTCAGTGTATGGATGGGAGACAACCAAGGAATACCAAGTTTGCCTTGAAAACCCCACAGGGTCACCTGAAGTCAGCTGAGACGTGACAGCAAAACAAAAAACTGATTTCCAGAGGCTAGGACCAAACAATAAGGGAGAGCTGTATTTCATGACCTGCAATAAAGTTCCCAAGGTAACCAGGGTAGCTCCTTTGAAAACAAATATGTTGGATTAGATTGATCTTGATCTGATCCAACAAAACAACTTTTATCAAGGGCTGGTGAATACCTATGGGCAAGTTCATGTACACAGGCTTGTGTCAGAAAATCAAACCAAGGCTAGCATTGCCCTATCACCTCGAGAACTAAACACTGCAAAAGTTGAATGCAGTTCACATGTTCCGCTGTGAATCAGAATGGGAAGCTGTCATCATCAAGTGATAAGCCATTAAATAGCATACAGCCATATGCAAAAATATTAAAAATGAAAGATGTATCAGCGAAAAGCTCATCTGCCTGTGAAAATTCTCCATGTTTGAATCACGTACAGCTTTCGCTATAAACAGATTGCCTCGCGTCAGCCATGTTTATGGAACCATTTGCCTTCCAACCCACCAGCCACGTTTACTGCCAAAAGCTCGTTTGACAGATCCGAGACAGCCTGTTGTTGAGCTTTATTCTTTCTGTATTTTATTACTTTGTTATGGGGATAATCTGCATTTTTTTAAAGTTCTCCCTATTAAAACCAAACTGAAGTTGGCTAGGCAAACAAGACAACACCTGGGGTCTATGTGACTTTCTGGTGGTTAACTACAGCAATGGGACATTTGGAAAGAGCAAAGGACCGATGGGACAAGCATTCACTATTGCAGACACTGCAGAATGTCTGTGCCCACACACCTAAGCCAATAAAGCACATAAAACCTTCAGACTTCAGGTCATCCAAGCCCATGCAAAAACAAATGTACTGTGGATCACTGCCCTGGTTTTCCTGCTCTCTGCAGATAGCCACATTTTCTTATCCGCCACATCAAAAGCCTTTCAAGTGGCCCCCTCAGCTCCTTCTGATGCAGTTGTGAAGGCAAAGTAGGATTGCTGCTAGTCTATTTAACTGCTTAGGCATTTGTAGTGGTGGTGGATGAAGATGGGCAGCCGTGTTAGTCTGTCTGCAGCAGAAGAAAAGAGCGAGAGTCCAGTAGCACCTTAAAGGCCAACAGATTTGTGGCAGGGGAGGAGCTTTCATGAGTCACTGCTCAGTTCTTCAGACACTTCAGGTATAGTGGTGGTGAAAAGTGCCATCAATCCGCAGCCAATTTACGGTGACCCCATAGGGCTTCCAAGGCAAGACTTATTCAGAGGTCACTGCCTGCTTCTGTGTAGCAACGCTATCCTTCCTTGGTGGTCTCCCACACAAGACCCAAGCAGGGCCAACACTGCTTAGCTTATGAGAGCTGATGTGATCGGGCTAGCCTGGGCCATCCAGGTAAGGACCATTTACACTCCATTTTTCTCCCCAGTGGGAAACCAAAGCAAATTAGGACATCATTTCCCCCATCCTCTGGTTTTATCCTCACAACGACCCTGTGAGGTAGGTTAGGCTGAGGGAGTGAGCTTCCATGACAAGCAGAGTGTGGATTTGAACCTGGGTCTCCCAATCTTAGTCCAGCACTCTAACCACTACACCGCACTGAGTATACCCGTTCTGTGATAAGTGGGGATTGAAGGCAAACTGGAAGCACTGTTAAGTCTGTATCGCCTCTGAAATAAGTTGGGGGAGAAGCACTGCCGCGTCGATACCTACCGTGTGATAAGTGGCATCCTATGCAGGGTCGATCTGATGATGACCATGAAATGTCTCTCCATCACGGAGCAAGTTACAAATCTGGCAACTTCTGTTTGTTATCTGGAAATGCCTCACCTTTCCCCTTCGAGCTGTACATTCATGACAGCGACACTGAAACGCAATTCTACAAGTGTTCAGGCAGTCTCCACTTCACTGACTGGAGAAAAGCGTACAGTGCAAAAGTTTACTCAACATTTCCCAGAATTAACCAATTAAGGTTTTGTATGTTGTTTTTTTTTAAATCCTTTGTATAATAAAAATCAGTCACACTTGCACTATTTTGGCCACTGTGTGATAGAGTGTTGGACTGGATGGGCCATTGGTCTGATCCAACATTGGCTTCTCTTATGTTCTTATGCTCAGTGACCCCTGCTCCATGCCCGGAAGATGGTATCCCTGGCCATCTGACCTGGAAAAAATTGCTTCCTGGCCTCAAAATGGTGATCAGCATTTCCCTGGGTGTGTAAGAAAGGGCCATTTTCTTCAGGTGAACTGATCTCTGTCACCTGGAGATCAGCTGTAATCCCAGGAGATCTCTAGCCACCACCTGAAGATTGGCAACCCTATTAAGCAGGCTGACAAGAATGGTGCTGCCGTTTGCACAAGGAGCTAATCTTGGGAGAAGGAGTTTCCATTTTATGAAGGCTCCGTAATATCAATGCAGATTAGCAGTGAGCCTCTGGTGAAAAATTCTAAGGCAAGTGCTGAAGACACTTCAGGGCCAACACTTCTATCATAAACTCTGGTATTTTCCAACAACTGTAGTGACAAGTAGCTAATAGCCATAATAACTTTAATGAGGTAAGTAAACAGAGACGGTTCAGCTGAGAAGGAATGTAAAGCAATAACTTGGTTTCAAGTTGTGAGGCTCTAACTAGGGCCTTTTGTGCTCGCTGGCAAGAAGTGGGAAGGCATTGGTGGCAGGCCCTTCTTCCCAGGACTCTCCTAATGTGGTCAATAAACAAAGTCCCTTCCCTCAGCTTCAGTCTGGCAGCCGGGCTCCAAGAAGTTCTTTCCTCCAACTACCTCAGCCCCTGCTGGTGTCCTCCCAGCTCTCACAGAACTGTTCTTGGCTGTAGTTCAGACCTCTCCTTTCACCTTTCCCTCCCCTCTCCCCTCAGGAAAAGCCAACAGTTGCAATGTCAGCCCCAAGCCTTTGGGAGATGTAGTCTCTCAGAAATTCCATCACAACTCCTTGAGGGCTGACAGGGGATCTTTCTTCCTGAGGCATGACAGCAAAGGGACACTTCACAACCCCCTTCCCGCTAATTTATGAAGGACAGATAACTGCGATCTTCTGGTATCTGAGGAAGCGTGAATGCACACGAAAGTTTATACCCAGAATTAAACTTTGTTGGTCTTAAAGGTGCCACTGGACTCCAACTTTGTTCTGTTGCTTCAGACCAACATGGCTACCCACCTGGAATTTTCTGGTGAGTGACGGAAAGGCATTCTGCAAACGGTTCAAAACACACATTGCTCTTCACCACTATTTCTCATGTTCTAGAAGAGAGCCCCAAAACGAATGCTAAAATTTCTCTTATAAAAGGGCAGGCAGACCAGCTCAGCAAAAGGCGAGAAGGGCAAAAAGGAGACCAGCAGTGTATGTACGACATCCAAAAAGCAAAGCAGAAAGGGAAGCAAAATTTAATCTGCAATACAAATGAAAAAGACACACCAGTCCTTGTCCGTGCCCTACCTTACAGGGTGGTTTTCAAGTTTACCAAGATCACCTGGGTGCCGTTCGTTATACACACAGAGACAAAATCACAATCTAAAATGTTAATGATTATGGCTTTACAAGCTGGCTGTTCCTACCTCTTGTTGCTGTTCAGCCACATTTGAGTCATGTGCTTTGGGGTCACTTGAGGGTGAAGGTGCTAGCGTCACTTGCACAACGTGCGGCTGGTGGAAACTTTCAGGCCTTTGGAAACTCGGCATCTTTTTAAGGGTGTCCTTCAGCTGTCTGTATTCCTCTACCTGGGACTGGAATTCAAGCGGAGCCATTAGAAATCTCTGTCTGACAAGCTGCTTTTTTAATAAAAACAGGAGTGAAGGTGGCAACTCCTATGCAACATTTTAAAGTGCAAACCAGAGCAAAAACGTGCATGTGCTACAGCTAGATGTCTGTATGCTCTGCTATGTGCCAATTTAATACATTGCCACGGACATGCAAAATGTAGCGTAAAATCCCCACAGAAGAGGAATGGGGATTAGTTTTTCATGCCACGCAGAAGAACAGACAGTCAGAAGTGAATTATTACGTTTCCTTTCAACCTTTAAAAATACACACAGAGAGGAGGCACCATGGGTTCCGGAGATAACAACAGGAGGACAGAGTTAATCTCATGCACTCGTTCAAATGCTTGTAAGAAAACTGGCTTCCCTTTATTAAAGCAACGGTTCCTCTTTGCAGCAGGTAATGATGAAATACAAATTATCTGCCAAAAGAACAGCTCTGTTTCGCGGGTAAATATAGCAGCACAAATGCCCTGGTTCAGCACAGGACACAACATAACTTTGTGCAGGAGAGACGCACTGCAGATAATTTTCATCTCAGTTTGAAGAAATGTCTGGCCCAGACACTCGGTCCAAAGGCTGTGTTGCATTTGAGCAATTCTTCTCCCTCAGAAAAGGGGCACAAAGTTGCTCAAATGGGGGTGGCCACCCTCCTCCAAAAAGAGGGACTCCATTAACAAATGAAACTATCTAAGACAGCCTTACAGCCACAGTCCCACCCTGAAGTATTGTGCAAATACATGAAATTCCCTAACACCCAGTCAGACCCCTTGTCTATCAAGGTCAGTATCGTCTACTCTGACGGCCAGCAGCTCTCCAGGGTCTCGAATGTAGGCCTTCCACATCACCCATTGCCTGATCCTATTAACGGGAGATGCTGGGGATTGAACCAGCAACCTTCTACATGCAAAGCAGATGCTCCGTCACCGAGTCATTCTCTACCACTGAGTCATCCATGCCTGATCCCACCATAGCTATTCCATTCCTGTCAGAAAACAGTCTGCAACACTCATCCCAACCTTGCCAGCTGCTTTCACATCATTCTCTTCCTTCTCTCTGAGGGTGTGGTGGAGGAGGAGGAACTACGCAGTACCTAAAGATTTGAGGGTCAAACTCACGACGACAGCGGATCTGATCCCCAACCTGTGATTTGGCTGCAAGAAGCAACCCCATGAGCCCCACTCCCAACATGGACTTGTGCTGAAGTACTGACAAGTAACTCACACCGCACTCTGTTCCCATTATCTGACTCTTATTCAGCTTTTTGTCAGGATTCCCCCAGGAGGGGCAAGTCTCAGATGGTAGAGATAGGCCTTAAACCTGAGAGCCAGCTTGGTGTAGTGGTTAAGAGAAGCGGACTCTAATCTGAAGAACCAGGTTTGATTCCCCAGTCCTCCTACACATGAAGCCTGCTGGGTGACTCTGGGTCAGTCACAAATCTCTCAGAGCTGTTCTCTCAGAGCTCTCTTAGCCCCACCTACCTCATAGGGAAAGAGGAAGGAAAGGTGATTGTAAGCCACTTCGAGACTCCTTCGGGTATTGAAGGGTGGGGTATAAAACCAACTCTTCTTCTTAATCCCTGGGACTCAGGTTTCCCTTCAATACCTCACTGGCTTCTTTGGACTTTTTATTTTCTTTGAGGCAGGTCTCCTCAGAGAGGACAAGAGCCAGGTGGATTTTTCTCAGGTGTGGGCTGAAGCAAAGGTGCATGTCAAAAGCGCTGTGGGGTAAGCAACTGTGCTGTGTGCCAGGGACTGACATTCCCAATTATAAGATGGAGATGGTCAACAGTTTTGAGAACGCTGAATAGGGTATGGATGTACAGAAAAAGAGTTGGTTTTATACCCCTCTCTTTACTACCTGAAGGAGTCTCAGAGCAGCTTACAATCTCCTTCCTTTCCTCTTCCCACAACAGACACCCTGTGAGTTAGGTTTCCTTTAAGGATTCCTTTAAGCGGTGGAAAGCTAGTCTTAGTGAGGTTGATAAAAGGGAACACAGACTATGGCAAATAAAATGCAAGTCCATGAGCAGGCAAGCAAAAAGGGAATATGAGGAGCATATCGCAAAAAACATAAAGGCCAACAATAAAACTTTCTTCAAATACATTAGAAGTAGGAAGCCAGCCAGGGAGGCAGTGGGGCCCTTGGATGACCAAGGGGTAAAAGGAGTAGTGAAGGATGATAGGGAAATGGCTGAGAAGCTGGATGCATTTTTTGCCTCTGTCTTCACTGTGGAAGAGGAGAAGTGCTTGCCTACACCAGATGCACCGATTTCGGGAGGGGGTTTGAAAGACCTGAATCAGACTGCAGTGACAAGAGAGGAAGTCCTCCGACTGATGGACAATTTAAAAACTAATAAATCACCAGGCCCGGATGGCATTCATCTGAGAGTTCTAAAGGAACTCAAATGTGAACTTGTGGATCTCCTGACAAAAATATGTAATCTTTCTTTAAAATCTGCCTCCATTCCTGAGGACTGGAAGGTAGCTAATGTCACTCCCATCTTTAAAAAGGGCTCCAGGGGAGATCCGGGAAATTACAGGCCAGTCAGTCTGACATCAATACCAGGTAAGTTGGTGGAAACTGTTATTAAGGAAAGAATTAGTAGGCACATTGATGAACAAAAACTATTGAGGCAGACTCAGCATGGGTTCTGTAAGGGAAGATCTTGTCTCACTAACCCGTTAGTGTTTTTTGAGGGAGTGAACAAACATGTGGACAAGGGGGACCCAATAGATATTATTTACCTTGACTTCCGGAAAGCTTTTGATACAGTTCCTCATCAAAGGCTCCTAAGTAAGCTCAATAGTCATGGGATAAAAGGACAAGTCCTCTTGTGGATCAAAAACTGGCTTATAAATAGGAAACAGAGAGTGAGTATAAATGGGAAACTTCCTCAGTGGAGGGTGGTAAGCAGTGGGGTACCACAGGGATCAGTACTCGGTCCGATGCTTTTTAACTTGTTTATTAATGATTTGGAATTGGGAGTAAGCAGTGAAGTGGCTAAATTTGCAGATGACACAAAGTTGTTCAGGGTGGTGAAAACCAGGGAGGATTGTGAGGCACTCCAAAGGGATCTGTCGAGGATGGATGAGTGGGCGTCAACGTGGGGAATTGAAAACAAATCAGCCAGTATCATAATGCCCCTGTATAAATCATTGCTGCAACCTCATTTGGAATACTGTGTACAGTTCTGGTCACCACATCTCAAAAAGGATATTATAACATTGGAAAAAGTGCAGAGAAGGGCAACTAGAATGATAAAAGGGTTGGAACATCTTCCCTATGAAGAAAGGTTAAAACACTTGGGGCTCTTTAGCTTGGAGAAACGACGGCTGAGGGGTGACATAATCGAGGTTTATAAGATTATGAATGGGATTGAGCAGGTTGAGAAAGAAGTACTTTTCTCCCTTTCTCACAATACAAGAACTCATGGGCACTCCATGAAACTGCTGAGCAGTCGGGTTAGAACAGATAAAAGGAAATACTTCTTCACCCAAAGAGTGATTAACACATGGAATTCACTGCCACAGGAGGTGGTGGCGGCTACAAACATGGACAGTTTCGAGAGGGAATTAGATAAACATATGGAGCAGAAGTCCATCAGTGGCTATTAGCCACAGGGTATAGATGGGAACTCTCAGTCTGGGGCAGGTGATGCACTCTATTCTTGGTGCTGGAGGGGGCAGCAGTGGGAGGGCTTCTAGTGTCCTGGCCCCACTGCTGGACCTCCTGATGGCACTTGGTATATTTTGGCCACTGTGTGACAAAGTTTTGGACTAGATGGGCCATTGGCCTGATTCAACATTGGCTTCTCTTATGTTTAGGTGGGACTCAGAGAGCGCTTTCGAGAACTGCTTTTGAGAGAACAGAGAGAACTTTGACTGAACCAAGGTCACCCAGCTGACTGCATGTGGAGCAGTGGGGGATCAAACCTGGTTCCCCAGATTAGAGTCTGCCATTCTTAACCACTAAACCAAACTGGCTCACTCTTAACCACAGCACCAAACAGCCATTAAAGCCGCCATTTTCCTGTGACATACACACTTGGCCCTCTTGCCTCATTGCCATTTCAGCTGAAATGGGATCGGCAGCTTCCTGAAGCATCACAAACACCCATAAACAGACAAGAGAGCGGGAGGAGTGAACAGTCCATGGGGAACAAAATCTCCGTTGTACCGCTTATTCCACTGACATGCAACTACTGTCTTCTGTTCCTGTCACAGCTGCTCCTCTCCTCATCACAACATCGTTCCCTGCCTCCCACACGGCTGCTCTCCCCCCACAGCAAACAGCACAAACACACACACACCCCTTGCCAGCTTGTGGGCTAGATCAGGCTGAGAAAACGTTATTGGGGAGGTGAGGAGAGATCACGGCGCTGCTCACAAATTCGCCATCTGGTTTCTGCATCACGCAGCTGTCTGTGACGGCCCCAAACCCTGAAGGACTATGCCCACAGCAGCAAGGAACACTGCAAAAGAACAACTCTGCAGGCATTATGAGAACGGTTACTCAAATAGTAAGCACACGATTGGGAAGCCACTGTAAAAAGCTGCCTCTCCGTATGGCTGGATGTTAAACACGATACAGACTCCCCTGTGTGGCTGGCACTACTTTGTGGCAAGTTGGCTACATCGCAAATCATCATCTATAAATCTCTGAGTCCTGTAGACATGTTTTCCCCAAAAAACAGTTTGCCTGTTCTATTAGAAAGCAAGTATGGTGAGGTGGTGGGATTAAAACCAGGGAGACTGATTCGAATCCTTTGCCAGCCATGAAGATCACTTGCATGCCCCACCTCAGCTGATTACCTCATAGAGCTGTCATGAGGGAGAAAAATAGTATCTGCCCGCTATTACTATACAGCAGGGTGAGCTCTTTGGCGTAAGGGCGGGATATAAATGTTCAGCTTCCTTCCCTCCTTTCCTGTTTTCCTCCTCCATTCTTTGTCAGCCACCAAGATCACTTGCATGCCCCATCTCAGCTGATCTACCTCATAGAGCTGTCGTGAGGGAGAAAAATAGTATCTGCCTGCTATTATACAGAAGGGTGAGCTCTTTGGCGGAAGGGCAGGATATCAATGTTTAGCTTCCTTCCCTCCTTTCCTGTTTTCCTCCTCCATTCTTTGACTGGAGAAAAAAAATCCAGAGCTACTTCAAATCTTGTTAGCCTGGCCCACCCATGTAGAAGAACATGCCGTATAGTCACAACCAACTCAGGGAGACTCCTGCCCACGGGGCATTCCAGGCAAGACAGGAGCAGAGGCCGTTTGCCACAGCCTTTCTCCATGGAGCAACCCTGGACTTCCTTGGTGGCCTCTCATCCATGTACTAACTGGGGCTGACCCTGCTTAGCTTCTGAGATCTGAGAAGATCGATTCAGATTGGACTATTCAGGCTGCAAGAAGAACATGCGGTTGAGTCATAACTGATTGATGGTGGCCCCATCCACGGGGGCATTCCAGGCAAAAGAGGAGCAGAGGTGGCTTGGCATTGCCTTCCTCCATGCAGTCCTCCACATGGTTTGCCATTGCCTTCCTCCCAATCTTCATCAATGGTCCTCTCATCCAAGTCCTGACCATGGCCGACTGTGCTTAGCTCCCAAACTCTAATGAGCCTAGGCCAAGCTGGACTATTTGGGCTGCTCCACCCGTGCTCTCAAGGTATGGATGGAAGGTACACGATGCAGACACCTTGAGGAAGCTAAGCAGGCATGGGCTGGCTCAGAGGCTAGAAGCTCACCAGACGATCTAGAACGAGTTGCTGTCTTTCAGCCTAACCTCTCTCATAGGATGGTCTGAAGATAAATGAAATACCCTCAGCACTCCTTGAAGGAAGAGTGGAGATATAAATTCAACAAAGCATTTCAACACTGCTGGCCTTCTTAGTTTTGGTTGCTTCCCCACAGTAATGTTTCCCTGGTATACAATCATTTCCGCTGCTCATGCAAAAGCATGTGCAATAACAACAGAGTATCCACACAGGGGGTTTTGTCCACGCTTTCCTTGGTCTTCCCCACATAGCCATCATTTCTTGGTACCACCAGAAGACTTCTTGCTGGCTTTAAAATAAGATCAGCACTTGCTACATTATACGGTATAGCAATACAGCAACTACGGATTATAAAGCCTCACATGGCGGGGAGGGGGGGCACCAGGTGTTAATAATGGTAACACAATGGTACCAATATGAACGGGAGGCTCAAAAGCCCACACCTTCCCACCTGTAAACTTAGTCTGTTGCAAGGTTTTTGGGGAAACACTGTATAAAACCTGGGGGGGGGTTCCCCAAATGTGTTATTTCGTCAGTTATGTGCTTTCTTTTCTTCTTTTCTGCATGTGTTCTGCTCCCTGTAAGGTCACTTCGATTTTTCAATGATTCCCCCCAGGTTTTCTCCAAAACTTTTAAAGGTAAAGGTAAAGGTTCCTTTGCTCAAAAGCCAGTCAAATCCGACTCTAGGGTTGCAGAGCTCATCTCCGTCTCAAAGCCGAAGAGTCAGCGCTGTCCGAAGGCGTTTCCATGGTCCTGTGGCCAGCATGACTAAACACCAAGGCGCACAGAATGCTGTTACCTTCCCACCAAAGTGGTACCTATTTATCTACTTGCAATTTCTTGCTTTTTAACTGCTAGGTTGGCAGGAGCTGGAACTAGAGATGGGAGCTCACTCCGTCATGCGGCACTCAAAGGTCTCAAACTGCTGAACTGCTGACCTTCCACAGCCTGCAGTTCAGCGTCTTAACCACTTGAGCCACCACAGCTCCTATAAATCCTTTAAAAGTGCTCATTAAAAAACTGGAGAAAGAGTGAAGTGACCACTAAAGGGAGCAAAACACATGTGGGAAAGAATAAAAAACCTGATGCAGAAGGGGCACAAAACAGACGAAATAACGAATGCAGAAAAAAACCTGGTTTGGGAAAGAATGGAGCAAATAAGGGGAAACCAAGTATGACATCATGTGGATACTCGAAAAGACTCCACCCCAATTTGGTCACCAAACCCAAGCAAAAAGCTCCTTCTGGAATCGACCTGTGAACCTTGCATGCTTCACTTTGGGGCCTGGGCACTCACTTATCAGAAAATTCCTCTCCTGGAATCCCTGGAATTCCCTCGAGCTATAGAAGATCTGAGAACTAGAGTTACAGCAGCTGGGAAGGAGAAAACCCACTGAAGACATAGACTGCAGCCTCTGGGCCATGAAAGCAAGATGCCTCTTTTATCCATACATACATTCACACCAGACCATAACAGAGTTGTCGAGAAACAAAAAGAATTAACTGCGCTATAATTTTGGCTTAGCAGATTTTTTTCCCAGGCATGCATCTTCTCCCCAAGAGCACAGGCAGGTTGTTAACTGGAGATCCTCACGTGGAGAAGGTTTTGCATGCATAAAAAGTCACTGTCAGCAGAAATAGACAGGAAGGAAATTTTAGGAAGAAGAAGAACTGCCATTCGTTAAAAGCGGAGCGAATGCACAAAACACTCTCCTGGCTGACCTGCGCAGCTTCTAGCGCACTCTTGTGTTCTTCCAAAGTCACTACAAGCTGGTCATGTTGGGACAGTAAATTCTTATGCTGCAGCTACATGAGAGAAAAACAAACAAAATCTGATCGCCGGTGTTCTTCCTCAGAGACCGAGGCAAAGGCCGATTGCTCTTTAAAACCAAAAATAAATTCTTACAGCTGCCAGCTCACTAAAAACTCAGTCTGGTCTCTTACCTTTTCATCAATTAATTGAATCAAATTAAATATATGTATTTACCTATCGACAAACTTCTATCTAGGGGTCTTTTTTTGTTGGCTTTCCAGAGGAGAGTTAAGACAATGTGCTGGATCTGGCAATCCACTGGGTCTTCTCCACTTCCCCCTTCCCTCAGCAGTCTTTTCTGACTTGGGAAAGCTGATTTCTGGGGTCACTGGACCCAGGTGGGAAGGTCGCGGGAACTGCAATTAACAGGGAGAAGGGGGAACGGAATCCTTCCTTTCTCCATTTCCATCAGTGCTGTTCCACTGACCCAGTTCTTCTCCAGAGATCTAGGGGATGGATTCAATGTCGTCAATTTTGTGCTGGGCTCCTGAGGATGATTTTCTGCTTTTTACAGTTGCTGTACTGTGGGGGTTTCATACAAATTTATTACTAAACATTTATTGCTAGATTGCTAGTTGTTAATCTGGCTAGTCATACTTCTGGGGATTTTGCCAGGGGAAATTGTATACAGGGCTGAAATGGGGGGGGGGCTTGAATTTTATTATTTTGTATTTCGATGTTATGACCCTGGGTAACTCAGTAGGAGAATGAGGTACAAGTGTAATAAATAATGCAAAAAGCAACCATTTTAAAAGTCTTGAGGACTGGACAAGGTATGCAATCTGTGCAGAGCCAAAAGGAAATACCATAAAACTCAGGAACATCACAGGTGGCAAAGAAATCCCTGGACTGAGGGTTCCCAGTCTCCGCCACCTTCTTCTCCTCTTTCACAGCATAAAAGGAAGACTTAACAGTCCCCTCTCCCCATAATCCCAATCCAAATCAGCATCCCCCATCCGCCCCAGCCTGGGACCCATGTTTCTCCCAGGAACTCCCAGTACACATTTGCTTGATAGTCCCTGTGGGAGATCCAGGGATGGATCCAGGAACAATGTACCATGTAGTTTGGGCCTTCCAAAAAAAAATTTATTTTCCAGTTACTATTTTTCTAAAGTCCCTTTTGCAAATGAGGAAGGATTTTCTGCCTCCCTCCTTTTAGAAGGTCAGAGTCTTACCTTCACATCTTGAAGCTGCGTATGAATATCTTGGTGGGCTTTCCTCAGCTGCCTGTTCTCTTCCCGCAGATTATACAGAGATTCTATTAGAAATTCAATACAGATAACAGAAATTGATCCTGCAGCCCAAAAAGGGGGAAGGGGGGGGATGTGATTTACACCCTGCAGGGAATCCTAATTATGTTCTGGCAAGACTGAAAACTTGTTCTGTGCCATACAGGTGGGGCAAGGTCTAGGAACCGGGGCTACCTCCCGCCTGCCGGATCTAATTAAGGAACACAACTCGATACCCTTCAGCTTGGAGAGCTCTTGCCCTTTCTCCTGCTGCATCTCCAAGTATCTCTGCTTGTGATCATTAACTGCTCGGCTGAAGTCTTCGGCCTGTTTCCGGTGCTCCTCCTCGAGGTCCACGTGCACCTTCTTGAGTTCTTCGTGTTGGCTCTTGCAAAGCGGGACAAAAAAAAAAAAATGGGATTCACCATCACAAAGGAGTTTTGCACCTGAATGGACTGTTAGCGATACGTAATTGGATTTCCTGAGCAAACTTGGTCCTCAGGACAGTCTAGGCTTGGCACAGGCATGAGTTTTCCAAACCAGAGATGGCTTGGGCTGCTTCCACACAGACGTTTTGTGCCACCTCCTTCTTGGGGGATGGTGTATTAGCACCCCCTAGATTTCCCCCTGCTTCACTGGGCTATTTCCCAAACCTCCTTGGGTATGGGTTTGGGAAAGATGGTTGTCAAAATGGGTTTGGCCATTATGTGGGGGGAAGAAGAAGAAGAAGAAGAAGAAGAAGAAGAAGAAGAAGAAGAAGAAGAAGAAGAAGAAGAAGAAGAAGAAGAAGAAGAAGAAGAAGAAGAAGAAGAAGAAGAAGAAGAAGAAGAAGAAGAAGAAGAAGAAGAAGAAGAAGAAGAAGAAGAAGAAGAAGAAGAAGAAGAAGAAGAAGAAGAAGAAGAAGAAGAAGAAGAAGAAGAAGAAGAAGAAGAAGAAGAAGAAGAAGAAGAAGAAGAAGAAGAAGAAGAAGAAGAAGAAGAAGAAGAAGAAGAAGAAGAAGAAGAAGAAGAAGAAGAAGAAGAAGAAGAAGAAGAAGAAGAAGAAGAAGAAGAAGAAGAAGAAGAAGAAGAAGAAGAAGAAGAAGAAGAAGAAGAAGAAGAAGAAGAGGAGATTAGATTTATACCCCGCCCTTCACTTGGAGTCTCAGAGCGGCTTACAAACTCCTTTCCCTTCCCCTCCCCACAACAGACATCCTGTGAGGTAGGTGGGGCTGAGAGAGCTCTTTCTCAAGAACAGCTGTGCCAGAGCTTGTGACTGACCCAAGGTCACATCAGCAGGTACAAGAGGAGGAGTGGGGAATCATACCCAGTTCTCCCAGATTAGAGTCCGCGCACTTAACCACTACACCAAACTGGCTCTCTGGAAGCCAGGAAGGTACAGATATCCCTGCCCCTATCGCTACCATCTTTGCACTGTGCCTGTCATTCTCCTTCCCCATCAGTCTTTCCACACAAAAAATTAGCAACAGTCTCATTGCTATAGCATCATAGCACTAAAGTTACAATTGTTTTTAAAAAGCTGGCAAAAAGCCCTCCAGTGGTAAGGACTCGGGAGGTGTTCTCGTGGGCACAAGTGGAAACCAAGAAGAGAAAAGAGAATAACCCTGTGTAGACACTCCATTGCCACTGCGAGTTCCTTCAAATCCACAGTGGCAATGAGTACACAATGGAGAATCGTTGCTGCAGGGATGCAGGCTTGGTTAAGAAGGGACCATGATTAGCATTAACCAATGTCAGCATAGAGAAAGGTTTAAATGCTAAACCCTGACTAATCCCATATTGTCCAGCCAGTTAAAGCGCTCTCTGAGCCTCTCTGTGCTTCACAGGTAAAAGATATGTGGCAACCAGATACAAGGCTTTTTCAGTAGTGGCACCTTGGTTAGGGAACTTATTTCCCCTTGAAACTTGCCTGGTGCCTTCATTATTCTCTTTTATACGCCAAGCCAAAGGGTTTCTGTTCACCAGGGCTTTTAATTAAGGGGTTGATCTTTTAAACCAGGGGTGTCAAACATGTGGCCTGGGGGCTGGATCAGGCCCCCGGGGGGGCTTCTATCAGGCCTGCAGTGGAACTGGCTGTCTTCTGCTGCTTCTTCCAGTTCTGCTGCTGCTGCATCATCATAGGTTTGCAGCTTACAGATACACACCTGAACAGCAGACTCAAGATTGCAACAGCACAGACATTTTGATGCAATAATTCAGAGCAAGAGGTGTCAGTTATCAGACACTGTTAAATAAACAAAATATTGCAAGGGTGTTAATGTTTTCAGCATATTTTTATTTTAAGTAAAAAAAAAAACACTTTTGTGTTTGAGCCCTTTATAAGGTTTATATCTCCGCTACCTGACATTACATTTTATGACACACAAGGCCCAGGCCAACAAGGTCTCATTTATGTCAGATCCGGCCCGCAAAACAAATGAGTTTGACACCCTTGTTTTAAACGCCATTTTATAATGTGCTTTTAGTCTGAAAATTATTATTTTAAGCTGCTCGATGACCTATTTATTTATGTTCTGACTGGGGGAGGGGTTAATTCTGGGTTTTAATTAATAACTTTTAATGATGTATAATGTTTTTATTGTATTTTATTTTGTCAGCCGCCTTGGGAAGGTCCTCTGGATTGGCAGCATAACACTTTTCTAAATAGACGAAGAAGGCAAGGAAGAGGAAAATTTGTACCAGAAAATATGGGAAGGAGGGGAGGGGGAAGAATTCATGAGGTCACATCCTGTTTCCAGTCCCTTAAACTAGGGTACAGCCCGCAATTCCGCTGGGTAGTCATTTGCATAGGATAACTGTGAAACATTTTGCACAATGAGGCTTTCTTCCCTGAAGTCAAAAAGATATTCTAACTGCAAATTGTCAACAAATGTCGAATAAGGTTTAAAGCTAAATGTCAGCATCATTTTTTTAAAAAAAAACTGATTCAGATTGGATTTTTATGGAAATTCATATCTACCTTCAGCATCTGGTGTTGCACATTCAGGGCACTGTATCTGTTATTGGAATCTTGCTGTAAAACGGGAAAGAGAGAGCAGTATGTAGTTAGGTGACAGTATTAACAGCTTCCTGAACAGCTGGGTAGCAAGACTGCGTCCATTTTGTTCATGACGCTTCTATCTTGTCGCTGAGATTAGCTTTCTTCTATCTCAGCAACTACTCTGGACATCACAGTGAACCAGGAGAGGAAGCTGGGCCACACCTAATTCCCTCACACTAACCAGAGGCAAAAAGACATCCTGGGGAGTCTCTTGGAACAATCTTACCTCATCTGGTGCTTGGCATTCAGGCCCCTGGCAGTTAATCAGCTATGGGCACAAGTTGCTACTGTTAGCATTTCCATTACCTTAACAGGATCCAGGCTCATATTTGCATCCGCCTCTGTTTTGTTCCAATGCAGGTTTACAGCTGAGTGTCAAGAAGACAAAGAGACTACTGTGGAATGACGCAACTTTAAGGCCGTCACCCAAAAGGGAGGCCGCAACTAAGAAACCAGAAGGAGATTAAGACTGGAAAGGCCAGCCAAGGAGGAGCCAGAAAAAGATCCTTAACTGTAAAACTGCATCAATGGCGACCAAGGCAATCCATGCCTTAGTATTCCCCATTACTGAGGACGGGTGTGGAACTTGGACAGTGAAGAAAGCTGACAGGAAGAAAGTTGATTCATTTTAAATGAGCTGTTGGAGGAGAGCTCTACTGATACCAAAAAGACAATTAAGCGGGTTCTAGATCAAACCAAGCCTGAACTCTCCCTGGAAACTAAAACAACTAAACTGAGCCTATCATACTTTGGCCGCATTATGAGAAGGCAATGGTCACTGGAAAAGACAATAATACTAAGAAAAGTTGAAAGCACCAGGAAAAGAGGAAGACCCAACATGAGACGGATTGACTCAAGAAAGGAAGCCAGGGGCCCTCCGTTTGCAAGGTTTCAGCGAGTCTGTTAACGACAGAACATTCTGGTGGTCATTAATTCATCGAGACACCTTAAGTTGTAAATGACTTGATGGCACTTCTCATGTGCACACAGTTTTCTTCCCCACCTTTAGAGGACTTACCCCAGCAGTTCCAATCTCCACAGTATGAAATGCCCACCAAACTCTTCTTACCTGGAATTGCTCCACAACACCCCAGACCCCCTCTCCCTCATCCACTCAGCATACACACACCAGACCCTCCTCTTTGCTCCCATCCCTGCTTCTCCACCTGTCCTATAATAAAGGTAAAGGTTCCCTTGCTCGAAAGCCAGTCGAATCCGACTCTAGGGTTGCGGTGCTCATCTCCGTTTCAAAGCCGAAGAGCCAGCGTTGTCCGAAGACATTTCCGTGGTCATGTGGTCGGCATGACTAAACACCAAGGCGCACAGAACGCTGTTACCTTCCCACCGAAGTGGTACCTATTTATCTACTTGCAATTTCTTGCTTTCGAACTGCTAGGTTGGCAGGAGCTGGAACTAGAGACGGGAGCTCACTCCGCCATGCGGCACCCGGGTCTCGAACTGCTGAACTACTGACCTTCCACAGCCTGCAGTTCAGCGTCTTAACCACTTGAGCCACCGCAGCTCCATACCTGTCCTATAATAGGGGACAAAACCATTTACCCAAGTGTTCTTTTAACTGTCACGAAACCACACGTCTGCGCACCTGCACAGCTCCCACATAATCCTGTTTCCTTTTCCTTTTCGGACTACTTGATGCCCAGATGTCTGGACCTGTGCCTGTATTTCAGGACTGGTAGCTATAATCTCACTATTCTTTCCGGCCTCCCTGCCCGAGTGGAGTAACTTGCTAGAAGTAACTTTTCAAAATCGACACATACTAGTTCCTAATGACTGGGTTTGCTCACTTACCCTTCCTTTATTTAGCGTCTCTTGCGCTTCCAATTTATAAACAAGAAAATCTGAAAAATAAGAGATGGGGGGAGAGTAGAGGGGTTTTTTGTATATTAAAAAAAATTGTGGCATATTGACAACCGAACAGAGAAAGCTACATTTTGTGGGAGAATTTTTAGTCCAAACAAAATTTTGGCTGTAATCCGTTTACAGCCATGAGGTGTTCTGCCTTTCAAGCTTGTACACACAGCTCTTGATTTCTTTACAATTACTACACATCTGGGAACTGGCAGCCGAGTCTGTGAACCAACCTCAGCATCGCGTCTGAGGTGATGTGAGGAATTCTGAACATTCTGGGACGGCCCACGCACGCACACACATGCTTCGTGTGGCAGCTAACAAGCAACGTACATGTGTGAGCCGGGCATCAGGCTCTGCTTCAGTGAGAGATGCACAATACAGTGACACTGGACAGAGAAGAATGTACTGTCCTTGATAGACGAGGGGCCTGCTTTGGTCAACAGTGGCTTCAAATGCTCTTCTTATTGTTGTGCAGAAAGCACACACACCCCATTCCCAGCTGACTGGGGAAAGGGGTTATAAGAGTGGATCAGAAAATATGGATCTTTAAGAGTATGAGAGTAAAAATGCATCTTCAATTTAGTACACACTGTTGTAGACAGTATGAGGTTTACTGTTGACCACTAGATGGCACCACAAAACCATTAAGTTGCAGAAGAGAATTTATCTACTCAGCAATAGTGTTTGAAACAGAGATAACTTTTTGTTTTGGCACAGTAAACGGTTTTCAGATGAAAATGAAGACCCTACTTATCGTTAGTGGTCTATACAAACTATGACGAATCATCATCTACTCAAGGTGCTCACTAAATTCCGGAAAGCCCTGAATTTTACAAGTGCTTAGAGAAGTTAACATGTATGCAAAGTACCTACTGCACCCATATTTAACCAAGCAAAAAGCCTTGCAAAGTCAACTGAAATTGAAGCCATTACCTTCTTTTGCTTTCTTGTGTTCAAGCCTCTCCTTTTGTAAAGACTTTTCTAATCTTGATCGATGCTCATACACAACTGAAAAGTCAGAAAATACAAATTGTCATTCAATGTATTGCTATAGCAAACTCATAACATGGCCCCATAGGTGGACAGTTAAATCCAGAGACTGAGGCGACAGACAGACAAAACAGATCCAAAATAAATCCAAAATTAAAAAATTGCATTGATGAGTTAACCCCCCACACACAACAGAAGCAACACACGTAGCTTTAAGAAATGTTCTCAGTGGTTGTTGCCAGGCAACCACATTATTGCCAGCCTTCAAGCCTTTGTTTCTGCCCTTTCCAGTGTTGGTTTGGTCTCTAAGGGAGGGCTCATTGGGGCCAGGCCTGGCAGCGACCCTAGGCAACTGGCTACTACATGATTTGCAAGACCTATCCAGGCTCAGCTGCTCACTACTGTTCAACAGTCATTCCACCAAAGCCAGTGTACTGTAGCAGTGAAAGCTTTGAACTAAGATCCGGGAAACCCAGGTTTTAATCCTTAATCTGCTGTGGAAGCTAGGTGACTTTGGGCTAGTCTAACATACCTCACAGGGTTCTTGTAATGATAAGATAAAGATGAGGAGACTGCTATAATCTACTTGGATTCCCCATTGTGGAGAATGGCAGAGTATAAACGAAGTAAACAAATAATAAGTATAGTTGAAGATGGGGGCCAGATAAAAGGTTGGTGCGTGGGTGGCTGGGTACATAGAAAAAGAGGAAGCATTGAAAGGTGAGGATATGGAGACTGCCAGGTGGAAGAAAGTAAGGTGCTCCCCACAAGTTCTTGCAGGTTCCCCACTGTCGAACTGGTTCCAGACCAGCAGCTGGGCTAGCATGGCACAACTGGGCCACACTTTTCCCAGGAAGAGGGTGGGGGAAAGAGGGGGGAAATGAAGACAATGGGGCAGATAAAGGTAGTTGGGAAGGAGAAAAGGAAGCAGGAAAATGGAAGACACTTTGGAGGTCTTTCAGGAAAAGAGAAAAAGAAAATAGTGGGGGAGAGGAAAATGAGACACCCCTGCAAGTTCTTGAGGGTTGACTGGGATTGCAGAGTAGCACTAAATACACACATATGAAAGCAAAGAACATGATGCCGTTCAAAGGATTCAGATTGCTGAAAATTACAACTTTCATTTAAGATGCATGTATTTCCAGCCCTCTGGCTAGAAAGGTACATTTAAAAACTTGTGGCAGACGGATGAATAATAAGAGTCAAGACGGTAGGGTTCCAGAGGCCTACATAACTCTTTTCATTGACACACAGACACAGACAGTTATGCCTTCCCTTCCCTGTAAGGCATCAAAAGCAAATCAGAAGGGACTCAACAGACATATTTACAAACATAAAGCATTTTGCTGAGCGATCAGTCCCCCTGTGAACAGACATGTGGTATCCCCTCTCTCTCTCTCTCTCTCTCTCTCCCCCCCCACCGTTGGATCCCTCCTCTAAACCCCCCCCCAGACTTAAGAACATAAGAGAAGCCAATGTTGAATCAGGCCAATGGCCCATCTAGTCCAACACTCTGTCACACAACGGCCAAAATATACCAGGTGCCATCAGGAGGTCCAGCAGTGGGGCCAGGACACTAGAAGCCCTACCACTGCTGCCCACCCCCCAGCACCAAGAATAGAGTGCAGCACCTGCCCCAGACTGAGAGTTCCTATTTATACCTTGTGGCTAATAGCCACTGATGGACTTCTGCTCCATATGTTTATCTAATTCCCTCTTGAAACTGTCCATGCTTGTAGCTGCCACCACCTCCCGTCTCACTAACCTGTTAGTGTTTTTTGAGGGAGTGAACAAACATGTGGACAAGGGGGACCCAATAGATATTATTTACCTTGACTTCCAGAAAGATTTTGATACAGTTCCTCATCAAAGGCTCCTAAGTAAGCTCAATAGTCATGGGATAAAAGGACAAGTCCTCTTGTGGATCAAAAACTGGCTTATAAATAGGAAACAGAGAGTGAGTATAAATGGGACACTTTCTCAGTGGAGGGTGGTAAGCAGTGGGGTACCACAGGGATCAGTACTCGGTCCGATGCTTTTTAACTTGTTTATTAACAATTTGGAATTGGGAGTAAGCAGTGAAGTGGCTAAATTTGCAGATGACACGAAGTTGTTCAGGGTGGTGAAAACCAGGGAGGATTGTGAGGCACTCCAAAGGGATCTGTCGAGGATGGGTGAGTGGGCGTCAACGTGGCAAATGGGGTTCAATGTGGCCAAATGCAAAGTGATGCACATTGGAGCCAAAACTCCTAAATATAAATACACGTTGATGGGGTCTGAACTAGCAGAGATGGACCAAGAGAGAGATCTTGGAGTCGTAGTAGATAACTCAATGAAAATGTCTAGACAGGGGGCGTGGCGTCGGACGGAAGATGAAGGACGCCTAATCCGACTGCTCCCGACCCGATCCTCCCTTCCCCTACTAGAAGTGAATAAAAAAAAGCATAAAAACGTCTTCAAAGTATGAAAAAAACTGGGCGAAACAAAGATCTACAGAAAGGCTCGCAAAACAACATAGCTAAGAAATTTTTCTCTTCAATTTCATCAGGTGAGTCGGAGCGAACAACGGAGCTGCGCCAAAACAAAATGGCGTCCGAAAACGTTAATAAAAATAAAGATCAAACAGATGAATTAGTTACAGTTAAAACCCTTCAAGCAGCATTAAAAAGCTCTCTGCAAGAGATGGAGCAATCTATCTTAGAGAACCTTACACAAAAACTAAATGATCTACTGCATCCAGTTGCGGAACAAATAACTGAGTTAACAAAGACTATAGAAGCAACTGCTCAAACTGCAGAAACGGCACTTGCCTTGGGACAGACTATCCAGACAGAAAATCAAACGATACAGTTGGAGAACCAAGACATGAAAGAGAGAATATTGATCCTAGAATCTATGGCCAGAAAACAGAATCTTAAACTTCGTGGCTTTCAAGAAAATCCTGAGGAAACACCAGAACTAACAAAAATAATGAGTACATGGCTTGCAGGTATTTTAAATCTAGATGAGAGAGACCATCTAATCTTGATAAAAGCTCATAGAATAGGATCTCAATTCAACACTAATAGAAAATTTTCCAGAGATATCCTGATTACTTTTGCAGATGTTAGACAAAAAATGGAAGTCTTAAAAGTTGCAAGAGAACATGGTCACCTGCTATATCAAGAACAACGGATCTCTGTTTTCCCAGACCTTCCCAAGGAAGCTCTACAAATCAGACAAAAATTAAAAGCAACAACTCAGAAATTAAGAGAAGAAAAAATCAACTATAGATGGAGCACCCCAGGTAAAATAACTGTGAGACATCAAGGAAAAATTTATCAGGCAACAGACGAAGAAAGTGGCTTACATCTTTTGCAAGAATTGGACTGCACCTCTCCAATGGAAATACCAAAAAGAACATTTAAGAGAAGGCTCCAAACAAATCTGTCTCCATATAAAGCCAGCAAAGTCCCAATTAGAAATTCTACAACCAAGATTGGTCTGTAAATGGACATAAGAATTAAAGCTGAGTCTATAGCAGAAGTTAAGTATAGGTAATAAAATATTATTATATGAAGCTTTTCACTTTGAAGAATAAACAAAAAAGATAATATGTATCAGGATATAAAGGGGAAGGGGGAGAAGGGAGGGAAGAGGGTAAAGGTACAGCCTCAGTTTAAAAAACTTAGTAAATTTCTTAAAATAAAGCAATATTACGGTCAAAACTGAAGTAAGTAAGACCAGGGTGGGAGGGGAGTTTAGTTTATATAATATTTTGTGTTTTGGTTGTTTGTTTTGAAAGTTATAGTTTAATTTATTTTGTTATAACATAGGAAGGAATTTACCAATATACAGAGGTTTGTGATTTAATAACAAACTGGTTAAAAGGATTTGATAAATCTGAATTATTTGCAAAATGACATATACTGTTTTGTCTTGGAATGTGAGAGGCATGAACAACAAAATCAAGAGAAAGAGAATTACAACACATATAATGAAAACAAAACCAGATATAGTTCTCCTACAGGAGACACACCTTAAAAATGAATCTGACCAAACTTTGGCAACATCATGGTATAATCAACAATTTTCATCTCCTGGATCTTCAAAAGCTAGAGGTTCTACAATCCTAGTAGCAAAAAACCTTGATTTTGTTTCACGTGCCACTCTGAGAGATAAGGAAGGAAGATATATTTTTGTAAAAGGAGAATTAGAAGGGAAGACCATAACTTTTGGATCAGTATATGCTCCAAATGCAGAACAATTACAATTTGCAAAAGAAATGCTAGAACAATTAAGACTTTTCCAGGAAGGTGAAATATTAATAGGGGGGACTTTAACTATATTTTAAATACACAGCTAGATAAAACCCTTATTAGAAAAAAGAAGATGACTAATAATGTGAACACAGAAACAGAACTTCAAAAGATCTTTAGAAAATATGGTTTATTTGATATTTGGAGAATTATGCACCCTTCAGACCGTGACTACACATATTATTCTGCTAGATTTAACTCATACACCAGAATAGATTACATTTTGATTTCACACACAATGTTAACAAAAGTAAATCAATCAAACATAGAAATGAAAATCTGGTCAGACCACGCCCCAGTAACTTGTAAAATTAAGGATGTACAAAAAATTAAAGCACAAAAAAAATGGGTACTGAACAAATCTATTTTATTGAAACCTGATATACAACAACATATTACAACTCATATTAAAAATTTTTTTGAACATAATAAAGCTGAAGATACTTCACATCAAAACAATTGGGATACATTAAAATCAGTAATGAGAGGACATTTAATTTCTATAACCTCTTATTTAAAAAAAGAAAGAATGGAATTGATCAAGTTATTGGAAGCAAAAATAACTAAATTAGAACAAATGCATAAAGAGTCACGTAACAAAAGAATATTTCAACAGTTGTTGGCGGAAAGAAATATTTTAGAAACACTAATCACACAAAAAATACAGAAAGACTTGTTATATACAAGACAACAGAACTGGAAAAAATCTCCAAAAACCTTAAAAATTCTCTCTTGGAGAGTCAAAGAAAAACAGTCTTCTAGGTATATTCAAGCATTAAGAGACAACAAAGGTAAAATGCAAACAGATACAAAACAGATTTCATTAATCTTAGAATCATACTTTACAAACTTATACAAAGAAAATACTATAGATAATAGGATAATCACTGAATATTTAGCAACTGAAAATATATTTAAAAAAATCTCAACCCAGCATAAGAAACTATTAGAAAAAAACATCACCAAACAAGAGGTATTAGAGGCCATTGTTCAATCAAAAAATAATTCTACTGCAGGTCCTGATGGCTATCCTTTTGAATTTTATAAGTTGTTTAAATCTAATTTAATTGACCCATTTATTGCATTATGTAATGATATCATGGAAAAAGGGGTTATCCCCCATACTTGGCAACATTCAGAAATTATTTTGATACCGAAACCTGAGAAAGATAGGACCCTAACTTCTTCCTATCGTCCTATTACACTATTAAACACAGATTCAAAAATATTTACAAAAATTATTGCTAATAGGCTGAAACAAATTTTGCCAGATTACATTGAAAATGATCAAACAGGGTTCTTGCCAAATAGAAATATTATAGAAAATCTAAGAAAAACTATTGATCTGATCCAACATTGTGAAAATTCTAAAAAAGAAGCTTTTTTTTTGTCTCTGGACGTAGAGAAAGCTTTTGACAGTATAAATTTAAACTATCTTAAGAAATTAATAGAAATAATGGGATTTGGTGAAAAATTTCAAAAAACAATTCAAGCTCTCTATGCCAACTCTTCAGCTATTTTAAAATTTAATAATTATAATTCTAATAAAATAAATCTACAAAGAGGAACACGACAAGGATGCCCTTTGTCTCCGTTGTTATTTATCATGGCCATAGAACCCTTTGCAGAAACAATAAGGAAAAATAAAAAAATAGAGGGAATAAAAATAAACAAACTGGAATTTAAATTATCTCTTTATGCAGATGATGTAATATTGTATATTACAAACCCCCAAAAATCTTTAAAAGAACTACAAAGAAATATAGAAAATTTTGGAGAAGTTTCAGGACTTAAGTTTAGTAAAGAAAAATCAATATCTCATCCAATACATATGGATCAACAGGTATTAAAAGAAATGTCACAAGAATATAAATTTCAATCTTCAAATAAGCCTTGGAGATACCTAGGCATATATATTCCATCTGACTCAGAATTTTTATTTGAATGTAATTTTAAAAAATTGCATCAAGAAATAAAAACCATGTTAAAATCTTGGAGTAAAAAATTATTAAGTTGGATGGACAGATTACATTTAATAAAAAATTTTATTATACCAAAATTTTTATTTTTATTTAGAGCTCTCCCAATTCATATTCCTAAAAAGATTATTAAAAGATGGCAAAGTGAATTAAATATTTTTTTCTGGAATAATAAAAAGCCAAGGACAAATTATAAAACTCTTTTCAGATCTTCCACTCGAGGAGGTCTTGATTTTCCTAATTTATATACATACTATGAAGCATCAAACTTAGCTGTTTTGATAAAAGCAGCTACAACTCATAATCCACCATCTTGGGTTCAAATAGAACTAAATTTATTATCTAATATTTCATTATATGATTTATTATGGAACCCAGTATTAATTTCACAGCAAAAAGACAAAATTAGTAAAATTCTAACTAATTCCTTAGATATTTGGTACAAGAGACAAAAATTATTAGCACCAGATATATCATCTCAAGCATCCTTTATTAATCAATCATGGTTTGGTCCAGGTCAAGAACCTGCAGAATTTACTTCATGGATAAAAGCAGGTATTACAAGAATAAAACATCTTTTAGATAAAGGTAAAATAATTGAGAAAGGAAAATTAGAACAGAAAATATGTCAAAAAATTCATTGGTATAAATATTTACAAATTAAAAACTTATTAGAATCCCCACGATTAAAAGTGACAAGATATAGGCAAATGACCCCATTTGAATCAATGTTGAATGAAGCTAAAGAACAAGATCCAGGTCTGATAACAAAACTATACCAATTTTTAAACCTACTTGATGAAGAAGAAAAAATGCTATATCAAAAACAGTGGGAAGAGGATTTGAATATAGTCTTAACAGAAGACGAATGGCTTTCTATTTGGAACTCTTCAAGTCTCACTTCAAAAATAATTTCTGTTAAGTTGCAATCTTTAAAAATTTTAACACGCTGGCATATTCCCCCATTAACATTACATAGGATAAATAATAAATACTCCCCCAACTGTAAAAAATGCGGGCAAATCGCAAATTTTATACATAATTGGTGGTCTTGCCCTTATATTTCAGCTTTTTGGACCCAAATTATATCAAATATTAAAAACATAGTTTCTGTCTCTCTACCATTAAAACAAGATGTAATTTTATTAGAAAACTGGGGAACATTACAAATAACACCAAGAGACAAAGAAAAATTTCAATTTTATTAGCAATAGCAAAACAATTAATTGCACTAAAATGGATAGAAAAACTCCACCAACTATCAAGAATTGGTTAATGAAGATATGGGAATATTTTATTTTGTATAAAATGTCTTTCACATTATGTAACAACTCACCACTACAATATCAAAACAAAGTAGTAAAAATTTGGTATCCGATAATAAGTTATTTAATGGAAAAGGAGATTCTCCCACAAACTCCTCTGTACAAAAATTTGATTTATTTTTAATTGTTTCTTTCCTATGTACATTTAACCTGTATTTATGATGTTTAAGTTTCTGTATTTTGACAGTTATCAGTTGAATTATCTGTTTGTTAAAAAATGTTAAAAAATTGTTAATAAAAAAAAAAGAAAATGTCTAGACAGTGTGTAACTCCAATAAAGAAGGCCAACACTATGCTGGGGATTATTAGGAAGGGAACTGAAAACAAATCAGCCAGTATCATAATGCCCCTGTATAAATCATTGGTGTGACCTCATTTGGAATACTGTGTACAGTTCTGGTCGCCACATCTCAAAAAGGATATTATAGAAGGGCAACTAGAATGATAAAAGGGTTGGAACACCTTCCCTATGAAGAAAGGTTAAAACGCTTGGGGCTCTTTAGCTTGGAGAAACGACGGCTGAGGGGTGACATGATCGAGATTTATAAGATTATGAATGGGATTGAGCAGGTTGAGAAAGAAGTACTTTTCTCCCTTTCTCACAATACAAGAACTCGTGGGCACTCCATGAAATTGCTGAGCAGTCGGGTTAGAACAGATAAAAGGAAATACTTCTTCACCCAAAGAGTGATTAACATATGGAATTCACTGCCACAGGAGTGGTGGCAGCTACAAGCCTGGACAGTTTCAAGAGGGAATTAGATCAACATATGGAGCGGAAGTCCATCAGTGGCTATTAGCCACAGGGTAAAGATGGGAACTCTCAGTCTGGGGCAGGTGATGCACTCTATTCTTGGTGCTGGAGGGGGCAGCAGTGGGAGGGCTTCTAGTGTCCTGGCCCCACTGCTGGACCTCCTGATGGCATGTGGTATATTTTGGCCGCTGTGTGACAGACTGTGTTGGACTAGATGGGCCATTGGCCTGATTCAACATTGGCTTCTCTTATGTTCTTATGGCAGTGAATTCCATGTGTTAATCACTCTTTGGGTGAAGAAATGAACCACTCTTTGGCTGAATCTTGGCTCTCCCTCTCAACTGAATCCAACCCTTTTCTCACACCCCTTTCCTTGCTATCCTTCCATTGCCAGCAGTGCTCCCTCTAAGCTGTGGAGTCTTGTGAGCAAAAATTCTACTTTGTGAGCTACTACCATTAAAGTTGTGAGTGAGCAATCTGGCTCCTGCATAAATTAGTTTGCTCTGGAGCCACCCCTCCCTGAGCTAAGACAAAGCCGGAAGCTAAAAAACTGTGAGCTAGCTCACACTAACTCAGCTTAGAGGGAACACTGATTGCCAGTCATAATTTTTCACTCAAAGAATAGCAGACTTGTTAGACAGATGAAGCTAATCATCAACTGGAGGCAGGTGATGAACTTTCCAGAGATCATCTCCAAAGATCAAGTGAAGTGTCAGATCCAAAGGCATTCTTGACTCTTGTGGTCACATCAAACATGGAGGTTGAATAGAGCTGTGCCAGGAATTGTAAAGAAAATAAATTGTCAACAAAACAGCCAGTACCAGAATGTACTTGCCTAGATTAGTGGTGCAGCCTCACTTGGAATACTGGGTCCAGTTTTGGTCAACACATCTCAAAAGACAGTGTTACACCTAAAACAGTGCCTTCAGAAAATGGCTATCAAAATGGTCAACGGGTGGGAACACCTTCCTTACAACGGAAGGCTAAGGAGTCTGACTTCTTACTATTGGGAAAAGACACAGAGGGACAACATGATAGAGATTTTTGTTAAATTATGTACAGAAAAGAGATAGAAAGAACTTCCTCTCCCATATTACTGGCACTCAGGGGATCCCAAGGAAGTTGTTGGGCCACATGTTAAGGACAGACAAAAGGAAGTACTTCTTCACTTAGCAAGTTTGCTGCCACAGGATGTAGTGATGGTTGCTAGGTTAGTTGCCTTCAAAAGGCTGGACAAGTTCATGGATGACAAGGGCCATCAGTGGCTATGATCACATTTCCTAAATGGAATCTCTGTGTTCAGTAAGAGTGGCTCTCTGAACAAATTTAGAGTCCAGTGGTGTCAGCTCGCTGCCATAGAAGCTGGTGTTGGGAGGAATTAGCTACTTAGAATGTTAGTTTTGATTCTCTCACTGTCTTGGTGATGCTTCCTTATCTCTATGTTTTATGTGCATGACCTTGGTTCCTAGCTGTAACATCATCTCTGGGAACGCGGGTCTGTTACTTCTTGGCGGGCCCCGCTTTTTACCTTGATTCACTCCATGCTGCCCAGTGACCACTTTGAACCATGTATATCTGTCCACCCCGTGCTTTTTGCTTTGGTCTTAACACAGAACCTGAAGTAGAGATAACCTGCCAATACTGTATCAATAAACTTTCCTTCTAAAGAAGCGAGTTGTTGGTTCTAATTGCTGCAGGGGTCTGACAAGTGGCACCTTTAAGACCAACAAAGTTTTATTCAAAATATAAACTTTTGTGTGCATATACACTTTTTCAAGTACATTGGAAGGAAGGTAAGGTTCAGACAGGGGTTGAACTCTCTGAGTAGCTCTCTGAATAATAGTGTTGTGGGGGCGCCTTCAGCAGGTGGAGGCTTTGGTTTCTATGTCCCTGCTTTGTAGACCTTCCAGGAAAAAGGATGCTGGATTAAGTGGACCATTCCTATGACCTTGCATGGCTGCTCTTAGGTTCTTCTAAATGAAAACTTTTTAAAAATGCCTCATCAAAACTGTGATTCACATTTTCAGAGTTCATAAACAACATTTGGTATTGTGAAATATGAAAACCATAGAGAAAAGGCAAGGGAAACAAGGTTTTACACATGAAACCCTAAATTTTGGAGAAATAACTTCCCCACTCAGAATCAACCATGGTGATGGTGGTGACTTCTTCCTACCTTGGCAGCTTTAGAATTCACCAGAGCTTTAAATGGCTATCGGGTAGCAGGTGTTTTATTTTGTGTTATTAGGTTTTATCAGATTAGGAGGAACTGAGGGTTTTATTGTTATCATTTGTGTATTATAAACTACCACAAGGAAAGGCAGGATATAAACACTTTAATTTTTTTTATCTACTAGATCACCTTTGTGATAATCCTTTAAAAAAATACCCTAAAAGGCTGGTGAGACAGGACTTCCCTTTACAGAAGTGATGTCTAACAAGCAGGGTTTGTTCACCCACATGCTTAATTGTTCTAGCTTCAGTTAGAATGTCCACCATTTAACCTCAAGCAAATGATACTGATCTTGTCTGGATCCCCTTTTAAAAACTTGCTACCTTCCAGTCCTCTGGAAATGAGGCTGTTTTAAGGACATTGCAAATTTCTGTTAGAAAATTAACAATTTCTCATTTGAGTCCCTTTAAAGGTGTTAAGACACACTGAACTCGATCCGCCATATGGTTGCCCGCTCACCTCCTGGAGCTCTTCACAACCCACCTTGGTTTTCATCATCCCTAGTCATTTAGTATGGTTTGCAAACTTGGCTATGGCACTGCTCTGCCCCAATTCCAAAACATTAATGAACAAAATATATAGCACTGGTTCCAGTAGTGAACCTTTTGAGACCCCACTGCTCACTTCATTGCAAAACACTGTCCATGTATCCCTTCTCTCTCCTGCCATTTATCCAACTTTTAATCCATGAGAGGACCAGTCCTCTTATCCCATGACTGCTAAACTTAGGAGTGTCTACTGAGGTACTTGTCAAAACCCTTTTGGAAGTCCAAGTTTACCAGACTGCCCTTATCCATTTGCTTGTTAACTGGCTCGTAGAACTCCAAGAGACAGGTGAGACAAGACTACCCTTTGCAGAAGCCAAACAGATTGTGTCTCAGCAGACGCTGTTTCTTGATAAGCATGATACTTCCATCTTTAATAACAGCTTCTACTAATTAACCTGGAACAAATGTTGGGTTAACTGGCCTGTAACTTTCCTGGTTTGCCCTTGACCTATTTTGGTGTAGCAAGAGCCCAGGAGGCATCATCTTTGTGCCTGTAGGGAGCAGCCATTTGGAAACAGCTGCCTCCAAGCTTGGCTTGGAACATTCAAATGTCTTGAGACTGACCCCAGCCTTCATGGCAGCCATGAAGCCATTACTTGCCTTCATCTTCCCATGAAACCATTACTTGCCTTCACCCTCCCAGCAGCCATTTTATGGCAGTACCTTTTATTAGTTCCCAAAACTAAGGAAAAGTGCCCACAAGCTCAATAACATTGGGGAACTCCTGGATTACAGGAGCACTTTCTCATTTTAAGGAAAGCAAATTCACAGAATCAAAACACCAGAGGCCTTTTTGCTTTGTAGAGATGTGTGGGTGGGGTGGGGGATAACACTCAAAGTACTCAAAGTACTATTTCACAATTACACAGATTATTGCATAGTTTAAAAAGACAACCATAGCAGCTGAATGTGGCTATTTTATAAAAAACTGCAAGCTGATGCAACCTTTAATGGGGGGGGGTATTTTGAATAAGTAAAATTTAAGTATTGGAACCCCTCTTCCCAATGTACATAACACAAAGCAAGAGAGTCAAAGATGTAGAGGTATAAACAGGCAAACCCATTCATGAGACAACAGCTGTGACCCAGAGGGACAATAAACTCTGACAGACACCCAAAACCAGTCAATACACACCGAGTGAAATAGTAATACATCAAGAAGTGTCAGAATTATTTGCAATCTCATTACACATTTTTTTTTCTTGCCACAGCAAAACGGAACATTAAAATCATTTGTAGAGCCAGTTTGGTGTAGTGGTTAAGTGTGTGGACTCTTATCTGGGAGAACTGGGTTTGATTCCCCACTCCTCCACATGCACCTGCTGATGTGACCTTGGGTCAGTCACAAGCTCTGACACAGCCGTTCTCTCAAGGACAGTTTCTGTCAGAAGTTCTCTCAGCCCCACCTACCTCACAGGGTGTCTGTTGTGGGGAGGGGAAGGGAAATGAGTTTGTAAGCCGCTCTGAGACACCTTTGGGCAGTGAAGGGCGGGGTATAAATCCAATCTCTTCTTCTTCTTACTCTCCTGTACAAAAATCTATTAGGCCGAACTACAGATGATCACATGACAGGGACAATTCACACCAGCACTCTAAGAAATGTATGCCACAACCAACAAGGAAAGAACACCACTGAGGACTTGCATATGGTGGTATGACACAAAAGGAATATAGTACACGTATTCACAACTTCCATTTCGAATAGGGGTCCCAATCCTAAACATGCCCACACAGAGAGTTCTAATTTCTCAAGTAAGTGTTGCAAAATTGTAAAGGAACTGAGATTATGACCGTGAAAGCTGGACCATGAAGAAAGCTGACAGGAAGAAAGTAGATTTCTTTGAAATGTGGTGTCGGAGGAGAGTTTTATGGATACTATGGACCGCCAAAAAGACAAATGGGTTCTAGACCAAATCAAGCCTGAACTCTCCCTAGAAGTTGAAGTGTCTACACTGAGGCTGTCGTGCTTGGGTCACATTGTGAGAAGACAGGAGTCACTGGAAAAGACAATAATGCTTGGAAAAATTGAAGGCAGCAGGTAAAGAGATGGATTGACTTGATCGAGGAAGCCATGGTTTGCAAGACTTGGGCAAGATTGTTGATGACAGGACATTTTGGAGGGCATTAATTCATAATTCAGAAGCTACTTAATGGCACTTAACACAGATTTAGCTCAAAGGCTGCTGAAATCTCACAGGCTTGCCACGTGAACAAATATGGAGGTTCCTCTGGCTTGTGCACTCCCACCTTTTGCTTCACCTTCTTTACCCTCTACAATATTTCTGCTCTTGCAGCAAAACAGTTTGTCTCTATAGCCTTCCCAGTACTAAACAAGAGGGTGTAGGCTTAATCTGTAGGGGAAGTGGAAGCCACAGTTTGGAGAGTCAGCAAATCATAGAATCATAGAGTTGGAAGGGGCCATACAGACCATCTAGTCCAACCCCCTACCCAATGCAGGACCAGCCTAAAGCATCTCTGACAAATATTCGTCCAGTCTCTTCTTGAAAGCTGTCAGTGAAGGGGAGCTAACCACCTCCCTAGGCAGCTGATTCCACCTTTGAACCACTCTGACCGTGAAAAAGTTTTCCCTAATATCCAGCTGATACTTTTCTGCATGTAATTTAAACCCATAGCTTCAGGTCCTATCCCCTGCTGCCAGCTGGAACAGCTCCTTCCCTTCCTCCAAATGACAGCCTTTTAAATACTTAAAGAGAGCAATCATGTCCCCCCTCCATCTCCTCTTCTCCAAACTAAACATTCCCAGGGCCCTTAGCCTTTCCTCGTAGGGTTCAGTCTCCAGACCCCTGATCATCCTCATCACTCTCTTCTGCACCCTCTCGATTTTGTCCACATCCTTTTTGAAGTGAGCCCTCCAGAACTGCACACAGTACTCGCTCCAGATGCAGCCTGATCAAGGCAGTATACAGAAGGGCTAAGACCGCCTGCAATTTCAATGCTATGGCCCTTTTAATACAACCCAAGACTGAATTTGCCTTTTTTGCCACTGGCTCTCTCTGGCCGTGCACAAGGGAAAGGAAGGACCATGTGAACCACAGATCCCCCAGGCTCATTCATTCACAGATCAGCAAACTTTAATTTGCTAATATGTCTGGCTGAAGCCAATGACTTCAACAGAATTTAAGCCACTTATCTGTTTGCAAACTTGCTGCCACCATGTCATAAAATCCCCTTCTTGATTAATGTGATCGATTTCATTGATGATTCCACCTTAAACCAGACAGCTGCTCACCTTGTCCCAAGCCCACAAATCATTTCTGTCTTTACCAGCATAAATGATCTGATGCCACTATGCACATACAGGTGGCTCACTTCGTTCAGCAATCAACAGTCATTCAGCGTTCAATGCAAGAGCTGCTGTTCTGGACCAGAACCCGCAAACTGATCCGGCATTATGGCCTCTGGAAGCAGCCTCCTAGATGCCATGTGGAAATACACAAATCAAGCCTGATGACAAGATCTGTAGTTTAAGAAATAATTTACACTGAATATTGACAGGAAGATGTCTCTTAAATATAAAGGTGAATGATATTTTTGCACCTATCTTCTATTTTAGTACTTTAGGTTGTTTTCCCCATATTTTCAATGTTCCTATTCTGAAACTAATAATGATTTACTTATCTGAATACAGGGCTACATGCCCTCAAAGGGGGGGGGACACCCCAGATTTCACCAATAGCAAAACAACCTTTTGGCATTTGTGATACCCCACTGAAGTTCTACCTACTGAATTTTGCAGCGAATTCTCCTTTCGGTTTTTACAAAAAATAACAAAAGCAAGAGGGAATGAAGCCCTAATAATTATTAATATTGTCTGATTTAGAAATTAATTTGTCCAGCTTAGAGACATCGATACATAGTTTTGTTTGGGTGTTTGTAAGCAGCCCATAAAAAACTGGAAGAAGCAGTATCTGTTCTCCCAAAATTTTCCACTTGGCATCCGAAGTGCTCGAAAACCAAGAGCTTATTCATTCCTTCTGCATTCTTCCTTTTTCATTCAAGAAGGGGTAGCCAAGTGGTTCACCCTGAAGGACACTGGTGTATTTTAGGTTCACATAAGTAATGTCATTTCTATATCAAATAACAAAATACAGTGGGTAGACAGACTACAACTAAATTGTTATTTAGTTTTCTTTTTGCATATCTTGAACATCATCATGGTACATGTTAATTTGCTGTTCATTCTCTGGCTATAAGTCTGAACCTTACCTGCCATTCACATGTATTTGAAAAAGTGTGCCTTGCACCTGAAAGCTCATACCTTGAATAAACCTTTGTCGGTCTAAAGGTGCCACTGGACTCTAAATGTGTGTTTATGTTTGTTTAATTATTTAAAACATTTATTAGCTGCCTTGCTACCTTACAGGAACTCAGGATGGCTTACAATGATGATGAGGAAGAGGAGGAGGAGGATAATAATAATACAAAGTTCCCAGGGTCTCATCACAAATCTGCAATCTCTTGACGGCTAGACAGAGCTCTTGACAGCTAGAAGATTAGCTAGGAAGAATTTATTCAGAGGCAGTGTATCTGCCCAGTATGAAGACAAACAAATACTTCTTCATACAATGTATAATTAACTTGTGGAACTCACTGTCACAAGATGTAGTTATTATTTAAAGGGTGATCAGAAAATTTATGTAGTCCATCAACGGCTGTTAGCTATGACAGCTAAATGGAACCTCCATGTTCACAGGCAATAAATCTCAGAATATCAATCGCTGAGGCAGCTTTCAACTCAGCCCCCTTGCTTGTAGACCGTCTACAGCACTGGTTCCCACAGTGGGTGGCACCACCCCCTGGTGGCAGTCCGATTACCTAGAGGGCAATATGATGGAAGGTGGAAGCAGGGGGGCGATGGAGGTGGGCCCCTTCAACCACATTGTTCACTTATTTACGATTGACCAGGCTATGGTACCATGCTGGCAAATAGCACTCCAAGTTTCTACCTCTGCATCGTGCTGAAATCTGGCGGAAACTACTGGAATTTTAGTGAACAGGCCACCAGAGCTCTAGTCAGACCAGTATACCACATTTTGAGAAACTGTCATCACGGCACACGTTTTTGTCCCTTTGTCATTTTTCAAGTTTGTGCCGTTACTGTTTTGAATTTTATTGTTATTCTCTTCCTTAGTGGGGTGTGCAAACTGCTATGCTGAATAATGCTTTTTATATGGTAGCATAAGTGGTCACTGGGGATGAGTTTATAGAACCAAGGGGGCCATGGCCTGAAAAAGTTTGGGAGCCACTGTTCTAGGGCATCTGCCTGGCCAGTGCAGGAGAACAAACGCTGAACCAGCTGGAACCACCAGTCTGATCCAGCACAGTTTTCTTATCACCAGCATCCACCCTCTGTTCATGAAAACTCACAGGGAAATCTAGCCAGCCAGTTGAAAACTGAAGGCACTATCTAGCTAAAACTGGTCATACTTATTTAGCATTTATACAGCATTTTCTATGTTCAAAGCAGTTCACACACTGCCCAGACTTATTTATTGGCATATCCACATTGCAGAGGAGAGGATGAGGCATAGAGAGTGGCTTGCCAAAGTCCACCTACTGAATTTGTGGCAGAGGTAATATTTGAACCCAGGACCTTCACAGCCACTGTTCATTCTCTTAGCCACCATGTTTAGCCCGCTTTCCACTTAAGTTAATGAGTCATTCTTCAGCCCTACTCTACTGTTTTCAATGGCTTGTATTAACAACCAACAAGGAGCATAAAACTTACAAAATGGATCTTTCTTGCCACCCTGTTTCTACTACAAACCCACAAGTACCTTGAAATGCTTTCCTGGGGATCAGGGATCCCTCAAAAACACTGTGGAGGTGAATGGGGGCACAGTGGCAGGAAAGAGTTGGTAAAAATCACATCCCATTGGCAAAACAACACTGCCATCAGTGGAAGTCAACCACAGGATACAAAAACTGTTGGAACTGAGTCATGAGTAATTTGGTTGCACTGGGCACTGAATGCAGAATTAGGAAGTTCTTTGGTCTGATCATCTTTGGTCTCATCATGACCTTAAATCTCAGAAAACTGAATCGTCTGGAAGTTTTACGATCCATAGGAGGAGATGCTACTATAATCGCAATACATTTATTTAGCATTAAAGTGAGGTACACAACAAAATTCATTATGGATGGCCAGTTACCATGTGGTTGCCACTGGTCATCTTACCATGGGGCAAATACAACCATCTGAGAAGCCTGCCACATGGTAAGGAGGCGATTACCAAATCCTGGGTTTCCTGGACAGTTGATGGGTCGGAGATGCTTTGTAAAATGGTACCCCTATGTCCAACCACATGATTACCATTTAACTGCAGCCTCACGAGGCCACAGAAGTAACTCAGTGGCTGAAGAGAGGGTCTGAAATCCACAATAAATACACAGGACATCAAGGAGTGAAATTATGAATGTCTGAAAATATTGGGTTGGATCCAGGGAAGTTGCCAGCGGGACACCACGTCCCCCTTCCCAAAGCAATCCATTTTAAGCCCAAGAAAGCTGAATGCCAAGGCTTTGAGACCCATGTGCAGTAATGAAAAAAGACACAATTCTGTTCCCTTCCCCCTCTTCAAGACAGCCCCACAATCCACATGGCTATTAATCCACAGACATCCTGCAACCCTGGGAATCAACTTTCCTGGCACTGGAAGAGACTGCTCAGTGGGGAGGGAAATGCAACAAATATCTGCATCCACCAGCACCTTCTTCTGAGGGACCACTAGATCTAGCTCATTTATTAAACCGGGGACTTTTATGTTCCTTCTAGTGCTCAGTCACTAAGCACAGTTTTGTTATCCCAATTTAAGAGAATCCATGAAGGTCACTCAGAACCATCATCTTTTGCTTTTAAATAACAGCCGGGATCAGGAGTCTAACGGCATTAGATGCCTCTGGGGCCACACATGGCCAGAGCACCATTTAAGACCCCACAGCACATGCATGCAAATGTACAAACACCTATAACCGAATTATGCCCGAGTTCCCTGGTGAAGATCTGTATCAGTGTAAAGAGGAACAATGTTTAACCAAAGTGTGCCTTGTTTTTAAAGATACTTTTCTGAACAATTTTCTTCGAGTCACTTCTTCCCTTGACGTGTCGCCAGAGCCGGTTCCCTTAAAGTGTGAGGAAATTACTTAATCCTAACATTCAATGTGCAATTTTTAAATGTTCTAAGACTGCACGTATTTTTCTTGGCTCTGCTGTTTTCTCCAACAGCCCAGTGCCAAAGAACAAACCTCAGAGGGAGCTGCGGTTAGCATTGTCTAAAAACTGTTAAACCACTTCTTCAAAGCTGATTTGTTGCAAGTGGATTTGGCCAGTTCTACAATTCTGTGGGAGGAACGTCATTTAATCCAGTTTATCCAGGCTGCCCCCAAACTGACTTGCACTCTTTCCTCTTTGCCACTATGTTATATTGTATGTTACTGGCTTATCAGTTGATGTGCCAAACTGTGACCTTTGGGTCCAGAATAGTATATCCCCAAATAAATGAATGCCACAATTTATCCATACTTGAATCATTCTGAATCCAAGTTTACAAAAGTTCATGGTTATTTGATTTGCATTTTTAAAAGAAAACAACACTAACATTGTCCACTCATTTCAAAAAGCATGAATCTGACTGGGATAACTTGGGACAAGCAGCATCTTTTGCTGCAGGCATAACAGGCTACTTGTGTTGTGATCAGTTCTCTAACAGGGCTGACTTTACCAACCATTCGCATGTGATTTATTCTCTCATGATATTGCTCCCATACCACGTCTCGCAAGCTATTTTTTTTCCAGCCCTGGAGAGCCTGAGAACCACTTAAAATCCTTAAGCTTCAAAATGAGCCCACATTCCCAGTAGTTGCTCCAGTACGGCACTCTCTCTCCCCCCCCCAAAAAAAATCCCCACCAGATAAAAGTCATGCAATTGGACTCTAAGTTGCAAGAGAAAGTCCTCCAGCCCGCATTATGTAATTCTCCCACAGGACTCTCAAATGCCACCCTTCCCTTAATCATACACTCCACACTCAGATTAAAGCTACTAGACTCTGAATTATTGCACTGTTAATTGCTGGCATGTACATTAAATAGAGCGGCCCTTAAGAGGGGAGTTCTTTTCCCATACAGTCATTCCAAGCAAAACATAAAAGCCATACTGCCACTTTCTACCTTCAATGGGTGATACAAGCCACAATATTCATTTCTAGAACTGAAAAAGGGAGATAAATGGCAAAACTTAATGAGAAAGGTAGATGATAAAGTAAGTAAATAAATAAAAGATATTATTGATGGCTCTCTAGGAACGGTGATCTAAGTTCTTTGGGCCTCCTATTGCACTCTAAAAAAGAATGTATGCACTAAGGCATACATTTAAAACTCCTTCGCACAATCTATTGTTTTATTGTCACAAAAACATATGATGTAATGCAGGAAAACAAATGCAGTAGGCACTGGGTGATATATTTATTTATTTAATAGATGTATATCCCACTCCCTTTCCCCTGAACAAGACTTAGGGCGGCTAATAGCATTTAAAATACACCAATAAAACAATAACAAAGATACAATAATAATCTTTAAAATATAAAACGGTTAAAAAATCTATCCCCATTAAAGTCTATCCACTACCAAGCAGGGTAGGATGCGTGGATGGTGAAGACACCGTCGAAGCATACCAGCCAACTGGTGGATCACAATCATCCAAAGGCCACGTGAAAAATTTCAGACTCACATGCCCTGCTGAACCTAGGGAGGTCCTGCAAGGCACGCGCCTCTTCAGGCAGCTAGTTCCACAGGACGGGGGCCACTACGTGAGAAGACACAAGGCAGGCAGTTCATGGACCAGGGACATTCAATAAATTCTGAGATAAAGATTGGAGAAGACAGTAAGGATCACGCCAGGAGAGGCAGTCCCAAAGGTATGAGGGTCCCAGGCCGTTTAGAGCTTTAAAGGTAAGTACGCACACTTTGAATTGGCACCAGAAACTAACTGGGACCCAGAGCAGCTGCCGTAGGATAGGTGTTGTATGCGCTGACCAGGACACTCCCATCAGCAATCTGGCAGCTGCATTCTGGACCACTTGTAGCTTCTAAAGCATCTTCAAAGGTAGCCCTTCATAGAGCACGTTACAGTAGTCTGATCTCAAGGTGACCATTGAGTGAATTACCATGGCAAGGTCCTCCCGAGATAGCTAGGGAGCCAGTTGGCAAGCCCAGTGTAGAGGGTAAAACACAATCCTTGTCACCAAGGACACATTTGTCCATGGAGAGCAAAGAAGCGAGCCATACTCCCAAATTCCTGAGCGAGTAGACTGTAGAAAGAGGGACCCCATTCAGGGTTGGAAGAGGTGGCCACCCCAGTGGTCCAGGCTTCCCCAGCCACATAATCTTCATTTTAGATGGGTTTAGCTGCCTTCAACCAACTCTCACCTAAACAGAATGCACCACTGCATCCAGGCAAGGAGGCCAAGACTAGAATTCCGGCTACTGGTCATTCTTTAAATAAGAGGTAGAGCTGGATGTCATCTGCATATTAATGGCAGCACACTCCAAACCTCCTTACAATTTCTGCCAGAAGGTGCATGTAGATGTTAGATAACATTCGACCCATTTGGAACTCCACAGATTAGGGCCCGCTGTGACAACCTCTCTCCACCCATGATTACCCTCTGGAACTGAACCTGAGGAATGAGGAGAACCAGCTCAGTTGTAGCCCTCACACCTAAGGAAGCTAGGCAACTGACCAAGACCAAATGGTCTACTGTCTCAAAAGCAGCAGACAGATCCAACGGGATCAGTAACAACATCTGGCCTGCATCAAGGTGTAATCTGAGATTATCAACCAGAGCAACCAGAGCTGTCTCAGTCCCGAACCCCAGTCAGAATCCGGATTGGAAGGGATTTAGTGCAGATGTCACATCCAGGAATTCCTGGATCTGTTCAGCCACTGCTCACTCAATCACCTATCCCATGGGTGGAAGATCAGATACTGAGCAGTAATTGGCTAAGTCCTTCTCATCTAACAATGGCTTTTTCAGGAGGGGTGTCATCACTGCCTCCTTGAGGAAGCTACGGAAAGAGCCCCAGAAGAGTAAGAGATTTATAAGATCTCCCAAGGCTCCTCCTACCACTTCCCTAGAGGCTTTCACCAACCAGGAACAGCAGGGATCCAAGGAGCAGGTAATAGGCCGCACAGCCAATAGGACCCTGTCAATATCCACCTGGGAGTCCAAAAATGGACTTGATTGTGCACACAGGGCCCATGCTTTATTACACAATGAATAAAAAGAGTCCAGTTAAGAAAATTATGCTTTTGTCTTTTTGTTCTCATAGAATATGTTAGTCTGACCATGTAGACGCACCCCTGTACCTCTTCTACTCTTCTAACTGCAGAAGTATCAGCTTTTCTACAGTGCTTGGCATGAAGAACTGTAGCGTCTTTCAGTGAGGGTTTCTCTCAGTCTCTGTTTCTCTCTCTCTCTCTCTCTCTCACTCTCTCTCTCTCTATATATATATATATATAATACAAGTATTAAGGGATCAAGTGGTACCCAAGGATGCAATTCTCTTAATTGCTATATTTACATTAAACCAAAGTGTCTTTGCATGTGGGTGTGATCACCATTGTTTGAAAACCACTCTTTATCTCATTTGCATTTCCATCATAAAGCACTATAATTACCTGTAATTCTATGTAATCTTGGAAGTGTTATATACAATTGGGTCGCAACCCCATAATGGTACTTGTTCAAACTGATACAAACGTGAAAAGTTTATCACCAGATAGTTTCATTTCCGAACAATGTATTTCACCATAATTCTTGACCCTTGAGCTCACCTGCAATAAAGCCAGGGATGGAGGAAAGGAGTCCTTTTCCTAACCAGATTCTAAACACCCGCTCATTTTCAAAGCAAATGAGGAAGCCCTTCATAGAAGAGCCTCTCCATCTGTGCCCAGTCTTAAAAAACACACACACACACAGCGAAAAGGGAGGGGGGCAGTGTAGGTTATAGCACTGAAAATTATTCAGAGCCATGTCAGTAAATTAGGGCGCCTAATTCATGGCATTAGTGAAACATTGACAATTGCCTGCCCAGGGAGCCACACTGCAAACACTATCTAATAATTAGTGTGTTAATTGGCTTCTTGCAGGGTTGGAAGTGAACTGTTGGAAAGCAGGAACCAATCTTGTTTGCATTTAATCAGATACACTAATAAAGGTCAGGAAAACTGCCTTGTTGAACAAACCGGAGAGAAATAATGAGTGTGCTCTTCTTGCACTGTAGGATTATTGGAACCACTTAGAAACGATTGAACGTTTTGCCACTGCAAACAAACACAAACATACACAACCCCACCTTGTAGCATTACAAGACAACCTCAACAAGACAAAGTCAACAAAATGGCAAACTGTGTGGCTCAAAACACCTCAGAAAGTCTGGTTATTATACTGGGGTTTGTCACCTCAGGATAACCTCTGACAGCTTAAATTAAAGTAGGCCAAACTAGCAGGGGGTTCCCTTAGTAAAACAACCTTCTGGAAAGTTACAATTTTCACTCTTTGCCACAAGAGGACAAATGTGTTGATTTTTTTCCATTTCCTGTAGAGAGAATGTAACTGAGGAGGGGTCTTCTTGTCCCACCACCCCAGAATGTGCTCTTGGAAGAGAGGGAAAGGTGTCCTCATCTCTCACACAATCCCATTCTTCACTCTCACCTCATCTCTCTGTTCTCATTCACTGTGTCCTCACGTCTCACTCAATCCCACTCTTCACCCATAAACCTCCCAGAGAGCTTCTGACTCACCAGGCCTGTGGAGTGCCAATATTCGTTCTAAAGCCTCACAGCGTCAGGAAGAGGTGCGTGGTATTTGAACATTGGCGAACCTGATCTGTTGCCACTGATAACAGGTGCAGTACCGGAAGTTTAACACACTAGTGCGGGGTTCCCGACCTTTCTGAGCCTGCAGGCATCTTTGTAATTCTGACAGAGCCACAAAATGGCTGCTGTAGTAGATGGAATGACACACACAACCAGAGGAAGTCCAAATGCAGGGAGGGGAAGGGGAATTTTAAAAATGCACTGGGAAAGAGGGATGAGCCGGAGAATAAAACAAACACTGCGATGGCTGCTGCTGCTGAAGCAACGTTATTTTAATGTGCACGGCCAATCAGAATTCCGATGACCAACAGAAGTGGCCCCACCCACGCACTAAAAACACTTGGTGGACCCCAAGTAAGGCATCAGTGGGCACCACACTGGGGACCCCTGCATAATAGTTCAGCACACAAAACTTTGTGCCACGCCAATACACACTGTAGTACAAAAACAGAGGGCAATACCTTGATGAAATTTTGCCTCAAGTTCCCTGAGACGCAAAAGTTAAGTTCCTTAAGACACTCATTTGCTATAAGACCCCTTTACGATGCTTTTTTCCTGGGGTTCTCAGCTTATGTAAGTGAAACGGGCATTTTCAGGGGTGGCGCCATGTCTCTAGAGCACCCTGCCCCAAGAGGCACTCCTGGCACTTTTATCACTGACCTCCTTTTGCCAGTTAAAGACTTTTCCATTTAATCTGGCTCTTGGTTATGAGCTTTGATGGCCAAACAGTGATTCTTGGCTCCTTTTACTCTGCTGCTTTGATTTCAAATCATATTTTGTTAGCTGCCATTTTAAAAAAAATGTTGTTGTCTTTTTCGGGCACCAGGCCAAAAGATTCTGTTCATCCATGCTTTTAATTAAGGGGTAGATTTTTTTTTTTTTAATGTTAGAATCATTTAGCCTGGAAACTGCTTGCTTGAAGCTGTAAAGAAAACCTTCTTTACATACACTTACTGTGCAATAAGAACATAGGAAGACTCCTGCAAGATCAGACCAGTAGTCCATCTAGTCCTTTTTCACACAGTGGCCAACCAGTTGCCCTGGAGGGCCAACAAACAGGGAACAAGGCCTTCCCCGATGTTGCTCCCTAGCACCAGGTTTCAGAGGTTTTATGGCCTATAAATATGGAGGTTCCTTTTACAATCTAGATCCCTTCTAAATCCATGGTCTTAAAAAGCAGGGTAACTCTGCTTAGGCTTGTACAGATTGTGCACTAAATGTATTCCAGGGCTCTCCTTTGGTTTTATTCTTGGATGCTTTCTTAATCCTGCCTCATCCTCCCCCCCCCCCTTTTATTAAAAAGACGATGCAGGCCCCGTCTAGACCTTCCATGCTATCACATTTCCTGGAGCTAGTCTGGGCGTGCATGTTTTTAATTCTTCCTCAAGACTACAGAGTCGTTCCTATTTAAAGCATTTCAGCCTGCTGAGCTGAAACATTTCTACCGTTCCAAAATTACATCAGTATCCATTTCACAAAAGAACAACTGGCTGATCCAAAGTCACTAAGGGAGAAAGTCCAGATACTTATTTATAGATTTTTGCTACAACCTTGTGCCCAGTTACACAGGCTTAAGCTTATTGGCTTCAGTGGGATTAATTTCTGCGTAACTGGCCTTGGTACAATGTTCTTTATCCTCTTAGACTATGAGCAAACCTTTGTTTAAAACACATTGGAAGAAAGGCCACATAAAATTATTTTCTGTATGCTTCTCTAGAAATATAACATACTGCCACATCATTTGGGGGAGTACACAAGCATACTATTTGAGAAGGGCGCAGCGATTTCACTTCTTTGTAAACAGACGTACTTCTGCTCTAGGGCAGGCTTTCAAAAAAAATGATTGAGCAGATTTTCAACTTGAACAATGGAACCTGAATGAGAGAATCCATCTGTAGACACCTTCAAGAGGGGAGTGGATAAACATATGGAGCAGAGGTCCATCAGTGGCTATTAGCCACAGGGTATAGATGAAACTCTATTTGCGGGGCAAAGATGCTCTATATTCTTCATGCTTGGGGGGGCAACAGTGAGAGGGCTTCTGAAGTTCTGGCCCTCCTGGTAGACCTCCTGATGGCACCTGGGTTTTGGCCACTGTGTCACAGAGTGTTGGACTGCATGTGCCACTGGCCTGATTCAACATGGCTTCTCTCAAGTTCTTATGACCTATATTGACCAGCACGCTACAACATCACAAACTGACCTTGCATCGTCCTCAGGGCAAGTTTTAAAGCTACTGCTAAAAATATTCTTTAGTTTTCAAATAACAAGGACAAATGTATAAATCAGCAAATGTAAGTGTAGCATTTTAAAAAGAAAATTTAAAGGCATTCAAGGTAAGACTGACAGCTGAACTAACATTTGGAACCTTCTCATCTTTTCCCACCTCCTTTCAGGGGGAAGTGCTGTCAGCAGTCAATCCCACACACACACAAACACACACAGGCACAGGGCAGCTACCCTTGTTGCCCAGTGGCTAAGCCTGTCCCTTGCACTACTCACACAACCATTCAAATGCTTTGTAAGAGTAAAAAATATAACTGGGGAGGGTGGCTTCTGGTTCGCCAGGGCTAGTGAAAGCGGTGCTTGACTCCAAGCCCTGAAGCTGCCAAGGGCAAACTTAACAACATAGCAAAGCTGTCTTACGGGCCACCTTGTGTCCCGGGACACCTGACTGTTGCAACTGACTTTTTAAAAAAACTTTGGATTATTTCTTGCTAAATGTTAAACCAAACAGCCCCTGGTATTCCGTGATTAAAAGAAAGATATCTGATTAACAGCTACTCGCACACCCTTTGCCAACTGAAGTCAGCCAGGTATTCTATACCAGATGCAGAAAATGAGGCCTTGACACCAGAACCTGACTCCCACTGCCTTTTTTATATCCAGTGTGATGAAGAGTTCTGGAGAACATGCCCTGACCTGGATAGCCCAGGCAAGCCCGATCTCGTCAGATCTCGGAAGCTAAACGGGGTCAACCCTGGCAAGTACATGGATGGGAGACCTCCTTGGAATACCAAAGGTGGGAGGCAGGGGCAGGCTTTATTCAAGCCACCTCTCTGAATATCCTCCAGGCCCCCAGTAGGGGTCTGTCACCAGAGGTCACCATGACTTCCAGGTGCGCACATACCGACTCACATAAATGCAAAACAAACAAACAAGCAAACAAAAAGAGTTCTGGAGAACACGAAAGCCTGAAAAATGTTCCGTGTTACTTTGACTAGTTTTAACAAAAGGTATTACATGGATTTTGTTTACAGATTCAGATATGGACCAACACGGCTACCTTCATTTGTAGTTCACCAAATCATTTACTTGATTGTTAAAAGACGTAAAAATCATTACCATTCTTAACGTCATTGGATTGGTTCCAGCACAGTATTTTCGGGGGGGGGGGCTAAAAATATAAGAACATAAGAGAAGCCAATGTTGGATCAGGCCAACGGCCCATCCAGTCCACACAGTGGCCAAAAATACCAGCTGCCATCAGGAGGTCCACCAGTGGGGCCAGGACACTAGAAGCCCTCCAGAGCATCACTTGCCCCAGACTCCCTATCTATACCTTGTGGCTAATAGCCACCGATGGACCTCTGCTCCATATGCTTATCTAATTCCCCCTTGAAGCCATCCATGCTTGTAGCCACCACCACCTCCTGTGGAACATAATATCCACCTGTGGAACATAAACCTCACAGGTCTCCCCTCTCTTGGTAGCCCGAAGTGCTGTTCCTGGGATGGGACCCCCAGGAACAGTATTTCAGGGGGCATTTTGAGCTGCCAAGACAGGGTAGAGCCATGATGTTCGTGCGGATCTAACTCATTGTTTCATTCTTAACAAATTTGTTTTTATTAACAGCAGCTTATCAAACGTGTTTATAAAAGGTGTCTTTTTGCTGTTCTAAATAAATAAATTGCTTTAAAAATAGCAGAACAATATTTGACTGGTCAGTTAATCAAATCTTTGTTGACCAGTCAAATAGCAGTCCTAATTGCACATACTTTATGTTTATGCTTTGAACCTGTTGCTGGGATATTCCAGCCCTCAAACAGACATCTGAAGAAATGGAAGAAATGGAAGAGTAAATATTTGCGGACCGTTGTTTGAGGAACAGGTACCTCCCCCAATACAATTTTTTAAAAAATGAAAGATCAAAGTACAACCTCTAGCACGGGTGTCTGCTACATAATTCTAGAGCAACATCTGGATTGATTGCTCAATGATATAAAATTTTCTCTTTCCCCCCAGTTTTTCTTGAAAGGAAACACTTGTAATATTGCTGGTATTGGAAAGCGCCATCATGTCACAACAACTAAAGGGCAACCCCATAAGGTTTTCAAGGCAAGAGACATTCAGAGGTGGTTTGCCACTGCCTGCCTCCATGTCATGACCTTGGTATTCCTTGGTCATCCCCCATTCAAATACTTAACAGGACTGACCCTGCTTAGTAACTTCTGAGTCCAGATGAGATAGTGCTAGCCTGGGCCATCGAGGTCAGGGCTACTGGACCTCGGGTAAAATACAAGATGCACTGTAAACTGCAATCCTAATTCACTGCCACAGGAGGTGGCAGCGGCTACAAGCATGGACAGCTTCAAGATGGAATTAGATAAGCATATGGAGCAGAGGTCCATCAGTGGCCATTAGCCACAAGGTATAGATAGGGACTCTCAGTCTGGGGCAAGTGATGCTCTGTATTCTTGGTGCTGGGGGGGGGCAACAGTGGGAGGGCTTCTAGTGTCCTGGCCCCACTGCTGGACCTCCTGATGGCACCTGGTATTTTTGGCCACTGTGTGACAGAGTGTTGGACTAGATGGGCCTTTGGCCTGATTCAACATTGGCTTCTCTTATGTTCTTAATTCTAAGAACACTTTCCCGGGAGGAAGCCTGACTGAACAAGAGACTTACTTTCCAGTTGACCTGCATTTCCAATTTTCCCCCATAGTTCATTGTTATTTGTTGGTGTTTTCTTGTGCTTTCTTTTTAACATTTTCTGAGTACTCGCTATATGTAAGCCACCTCTGGACCTCTAAGGAAGGGAAAGGCAGGGTAAAAATACTAATTAATTAAACTGGAGTTTTAAATGTAGCCTACACAGAACGTCATTTTTTCCCCCATTCGTATTGATGGGATTCTGCACACCTATTAAGATAAACCAGTCCACTGAGAAGAACTATGCTAGGGTAAAGTATGTGTGCGGACACAGCTAGAAATGCCAGCCTCCAGCTGTCGCCTGGGGATCCACCAGAATTACAGCTCATCTCTAGAATACAGAGATCCCCTGGAGACAATGGATGCACTGGAGGGTGCACTCTATGGTATTGTACCCCACGGAGGTCCCTGTCCTCTCCAGGTTCCATCCCCAAATCTCCAGGAATTTCCCAACCTAGATCGGGCAATCCTACTCTGCCATCGCTCACCAGTGGTCAGGGGTTACCTGGCAACCCTAAAACACGTCTATGCTCGCACGCATGTTCTCATGAATATAATTCTAAGCAAGTGCTGAAAGTACTTGTAACTGCGAGTCTTTTCCAGATTTAGATTTCCTTCTCTCACTGAACTTTAAGCACAGGTAAGGAGGAAGAATGCTCCCTTGGTATTTGTTCAGCCAGGCAGGACAGACATTCACGGATCGAACATTCCTGCTGCCTTCTCTCCTTTGCCTCCCCTCCTTTCTCCTGTGCTGGCCTAAGTAACGCTAAAGAACAGATACCAAATGAGGGAGAAGCGGGGGGGGGGAGCCAAGAAGACTCTCTCCTGCAATGAAATGTAGATTTATGAATAGCAAAGGATTGAACCAATCAGTGCAGATGGGCTCCAGCAAAACAGAACAGAAGTCAGTTCACACGTGCACACTCGGTCACTTGACCGTGTTATGATCTTCACGTGCAAACTGTGTGCACCCTTGTCTCCACGCCTTTCAACAGAATCCACTGTGAAATTCAGCAAAGGTGCATCAAATCAGTCCTGTTAAAACACTGCGAAATGGAAGTATTATCCATGGATGAGTCAACACTCATTTTCAAAAACAAGCTGTTTAATGCAGAGCAGAGACTTCTTTCCACGCCTTAATGAAACTGGAAATCTCTCTTTCCTGCATTTCCGCCATCTCTGCACGGAACCATAAGTCCTGCCAGAGGATGATGAGAGTTTAATTAAACTGTAGCAAACTGTCTTGGGAATGCCTCCTCAGATAAATTGCTCTGTCATCCGTGATCTGTTAGTCTTCTGACTGACTGCTTCAGAGTGCTGGCCCTTGAGTGAGGTTGTTTATTTTCATAACAAAACACCCAACCAACATTTGCAGGGGAGAACAAGGGACTAAAAGATCCCTCCCACACCTGCACATTTTAGGACCCAGGCCCTGTTCTTTCCCAGTCTGGAATGAGTGGAGTGGAAAAGAGAAACTTCTTGAATGTTAACTTCACAAAAGAACAGGATGTGCGTTTCCAGCAACTGCTCTTCAAACATGCCAAGCTGCCACAGCAGCTCTTTAGCAGCCTGCCACGTTGCCAACTCCTACCCAAAAAAATTTCCCCCCTTTTTGACACACCAAGTCGATCTACTTTCAGCAATGCTAAAGCGTTTCATCCTGGAACATGCGTTATTTCTGAAGCAGGATGAAATCGGTTGCCCAGTTGCTAATCCATTCACACAGGAACATGATTGCCATTTTGTGTGAATAAGGCAATATGTGTGCTTTCCTGTGTACTTACAATGTCAGTATGCACAAATGTGTATCCTCAAAAATCCAGTGCTTGGTTCACACACATGTCAAATATGCGTATTGCCCTATTAATACAAAATGGGGACTGTGTATTTTGGTAGGACTGCAAGTAGCAAACCCTCCTTATGCATGGTTGACATGCCAAAACTGAACATCTATAAAGGGCTCAGTATTTCCAGTAATATAGACAGAGGCTACACATATACAGCCTGTATGCATGTAAGCACTGTGCTCCCACAAGGAGTACTGGGGAAGAGGCCAGCATGCATAACGGTAACCAAGGCCAATTCACTTGTGAACACTCACCCCCTGCATGGATTAGCCCTATCTATGTGTAGATTAGTCCTTTCTAGGCATATGCCATGCAGCTAAGAATACTTCCAGCAGAATCTGTGAAAAGACTCCATTGCAAAATGTAGTGTTAGAGATGACACAAGGCACAATACAAACATCTGACTTTTAAACAAACATTTGAAAAAGTGTGCCTTGCACATGAAAGCTCATACCTTGAATACACTTTTATTGGTCGGTTTGGTGTAGTGGTTAAGTACAAGTTTGGTGTAGTGGTTAAGTGTGCGGACTCTAATCTGGAAGAACCGGGTTTGATTCCCCACTCCTCCACTTGCACCTGCTGGACGACCTTGGGCAAGCCGTAGTTCTGGCATAGCTGTTCTTGAAAAAGAGCGGTTTCTGTCAGAGCTCTCTCAGCCCTACCTACCTCACAGGGTGCCTATTGAGGGGAGGGGAAGAGAAAGGAGTTTGTAAGCTGCTCTGAGACTCCTTTGGGTAGTGAAAGGCAGGATATAAATCCAATCTCTTCTCTTCTTCTTAAAAGGTGCTGCTGGACTCTAAATTTGTTCTACTGCTTCAGACCAACACGGCTGACCACCTGGAACTATCTTCATTTAACTTTTGAGATCTGGTAGATTGCACACGTTGCCAGATATTGTGTTAAGTAATGACTCACCTCCTGCATTGTCCTGTGCGATCAACACCCAGCACTGTGTGGATCCGTCTTGTTCATATATGCAAGCCATCAGCTGATGCTGCTGTCACCATGATGAACATACATCTTTGAACCAGCCTTCGTACCTGAAAACTACTGAATGAACTGGATGGATTGTGTTTTTGGACTTGACTGGTGCCCAGCGAGCTTCATTGTGTATGTGTAACAAACAGTAGCAGACCAACTCCAGGTATGCTTGGATAACTCATCTGCTCTAGATCCTTTTCAGTCAGGCTATGGGATGGAGATGGCTCTGCTGGCTTTAGCTGACGGCCTCTGTCTACTTGTAGACAAAGGTCAGGCTTCCTTGCTGTTCCTACTGGATTTATCTGCTGCCTTTGACACAATGGACCATGTCATTTAGTCGTCTGGAGGCAGAAGTAGGCATCAAGGGTTGTGTGCTGGAGTGGTTCATTACTCATGGACCAAACTAGAAGAATTGCCACTGGAGACCAGTTATCATTATTGTGAGACCTATCCTATGGTGGTCCCACAGGGTGCAATCCTATCCCCCATGCTCTTCAATCTCTATGTAAAGACCTTAGGCCAAATCATTTTGTAGTTCTGGGGTTGGCTGTCATCAATATGCAGATGATAGACAGCTATATGTATATCTCCTTATCCAGATCTCCTGGTGATGCAGGAGAGGTCTTACATTGTTGCCTGGGTGCTGTGGTTAAATGGCTAAAAGGGAACAAATTGAAACTAAACCCTGGGAAGGAGTAATGCTGGTTGGGAAGGTGGAGGTCTTGAAGGACATTGTGCTCCCCACTTTTAATGGCGTTCAGCTGACCATTGCCAACTCAGTTAAGAGCCTCGGGGTTATAGTGGACCCAACCTTATTTCTGGAGAAGCAAATTAATGCAGTTGCCAAAAAAGGCTTTTTTCCAGCTCAATCTAGCTTGGAATATGGCCCCTTACCTTGAAACACCTGATCTGGTCACCTGGATCCATGCCACGGGGACACTGAGACTAAACAATCCAGAAACTCCAGTTGGTACACAATACCAGGGCTCGGCTATTACTGGGAGCTAGATGAAGCATGCACATTACTCTCATTCTACAGTCACTCCACTGGCTGCCCATCAGGTACCAGGCTCAATTTAAAGTATTGACTATCACATACAAAGCCTTTCATGGTCTTGGACCCTCGTATCTGTGAGACCACCTCTCCCCTATACTCCACCACAACAACTTTGCTCATCTGAGCAGGGCTTTCTGAAGGTGCCAACCTGCAGATGGGCATAATCAACAAGTGCCTGTACCAGTGCTCCCTCTAAGCTGAGTTAGCGTGAGCTACCTCACAGTTTTTTAGCCTCCGGCTCACACATTTTTGTCTTAGCTCGGGAAGGATGGCTCCAGAGCAAATTCATTCATGCAGCAGCCAAACTGCTTGCTCAGAACTTTAATGCCAGTAGTTCACAGAGTAGAATTTTTGCTCACAAGACTCCACAGCTTAGAGGGAGCATTTCTCCATTGTGCCCCCACCTTGTGGAATGATCTGCCTGAACAGGTCTGGAAGACTCCCACTCTCCTGGCTTCCCACAAACTATGCAAAACTGAATTATCCCAGAGGGCATGTCTACACAGGGAACAGGGTAGCACTGTACAAGGTGATTCACAAAGTTATTTGGATAAATTATTAGGCCTACAGTTAGTACTACTATGTATAGTTCACTCAGTTAGATCCTACTATGTAATTTTGCATCATTTAATGTGTCATGTTAACACTTATGCTTTGCTTCAGTTCTATTTTTTAGATTTCTGATTGGTTCTACAATTCAAATCCTATAGAAGGAGGAGGAGGAAGAGGAGATTGGATTTATACTCTGCCTTTCACTACCCAAAGAAGTCTCAGAGCGGCTTCCAATCTCTTTCCCCATCTCTCCCCACAATAGACACCCTGTGAGGTAGATGGAGCTGAGCGAGCTCTTGGGAGAACTGCTCTTGAGAGAACAGCTTTGACAGAACTTGTGACCGATGCTCCCTCTAAGCTATGGAGTCTTGTGAGCAAAAATTCTACTTCGTGAGCTACTGGCATTAAAGTTGTGAGCGAGACATTTGGCTATTGCATAAACTAGTTTGCTCTGGAGCCATCTTTCCTGAGTGAAAAATGAGTGAGCTGGAGGCTAAAAAACTGTGAGCTACCTCACACTAACTCAGCTTAGAGGGAACACTGCTTGTGACTGACCCAAGGTCACACCAGCAGCTGCACGGGGATCAAACCCAGTTCTCCCAGATTCGAGTCCACGCTCCTAACCACTACACCAATCTGACTCACTCTGTATAATCCCCCTGGAGTCCCAGTCAGAAAGGTGGACTATAAAAAGCGTAAACAAATAAGTGGGGAAACACAACATCTATTTTCAGAGGCCACAAATTCATCTGGGATGATCAGCATTCATCCATGAATGTCAACATCCACCAGATGTTGGATATTCCTCATAAAAGATAAAAGCTAAGAGCTGCTTTCTACCTGGGGAATGTTCAGCACAAGTTGCCAAGGCACAATGCCCCTGTGGATGAGAGCAACTAAAACACATGACAGATAAGAGCAATGATTCTCTTACAACTCCAGAAGATCAACATGGGATTCTGAATACCTCTTCTGATACTGCGATATCTAGTTGGACATCCATAAAACAGGTTCCTATGTAATCTTGGACAAAACAGGCTTCAGAAATACTTCCTGCTGGGGATTTACACCTGGAATGCCCACACTCTGTACCTTTGGTGTCCACTCTTTACTCCAGATAGTCTCACTGGTCAGGAGCCATGGAATGTACTTTGCCACATTAGTGACCCCTCCACAGATGTCCAGCTCTTTGACACCTAGTAGCATGGCTTCTCTGTCAGAGCACAAATGCACAGTTGCTTAAAAAAAAAATCTAAAGAGTGTAAAACAGAATGGAATTCTTTGGCGTGGAGAGTATTTTTGCAAAGGGGATACGATTGTAGTTCTAATGGGTTAGAGGCAGAGCCAACCAATTTTTCACCTGGTGAAAAATGAAACAGGAATCCCTTTGGCAACTAAGAAAGGCTACAAAAGGATTTATGGGGAATGCATGGACAAAAACCATGGGGGGGTAGTAAGGAAGGGAACGAGGAAGATTGTCTTTAAAAGCAGGCCAGATCCAGCCCGGTGTCTGTGAAAAAAATAATTCTGTCATCCACCTTGAGTTTCAACAAGAAAGGAGGACTATAAAGGAAGTAAATAATATATTTGTTTCTTATGGCTTCAGAAATCAGTTTCCTTGCCTTCTAAGTGAAAGAGAAGGGAACATTTTTACAACTTGGTTAACATCTGCTAGGGCAGACGTGGGGCCAGATATAACTGCTTCATGGACTGCCAGTTGGCCATCCCTGATTTGCTGACATCATGTCAGAGAATGGCCACAATGCTTGGAATGCGCTTAAGTATTTCTATTAAGAGTGTTCTGTTAATTAATGCTCTGGTTCAACAACCGTAGCTGAATTATTAGCACTGGGAAAATAAATAAATAAGTAAAAAAAAATACATGTTCCCATTCTAACAGCCATTCTAAGACAATCGCTTTCAGAAGATGCAGGGTCACAGATTTCATGCATTATGTTAATAACGAACAGATTCTAAAAACCGTACTTTATTATTAACTACATTCCTCTTCTTGGTGTCGCTTCACGGAACATTAATTTTCGCAAACTCACTATGGGAGAGCAATCTCTGCCATCACATCAGCATACAAATGACATCCGTCAAAGAACAGGGCTAGGAGTCGGCAGGTCTGGGAAACCTGGCCTCGTATCGGATTTCCATTTTTAATGTTTATGGATAGGCATCTGAATATTTCTGCACATATCAGTACCATTCATTTCAATGTCTACCCCCACCCACCCTGAAGTGGGGGGGAGAGTTAGTATGCATTAATTTCAAGCTGTGGACACAACTCTATTCTTTTTCTTTCTTTTCTTTTTTTTTAAAGCAGAATGCGTTGGCACAACTTACTATCCACCAAGACAAACACAGCCCACCAATCTGATCTGGTCCCTCACTAGCAGTTCTATAGATCTCCCCTGTTTTGCATGACATTTTAACCAAGACAAAAGGATGGTGGGATAGGGAAGAGAATGAGAGCTGTCAAGAGCACCACTGAATGCAAAAGGGATTTAATGTCAAAGATTGCATGTGTTATATTAATACTGAACAGAGATTCCAAATAATCCTATTTGAATTGGTCTGAATGTACAAGCTCTATGCTGGGACATGGCAGTTTTTAAGCCAGGCACAACTAAAATGCCGCTTTGGAGTACCTTTTCAATAGTATACGTCTACTCTGAGTAACCCAGGAGACCACGGAGCAGATTGAACTATCTTCACTGCTGATTTATCCTCAAGAAAAACTGGTATATTCAAACCATTTTAATAATAATCTATGGAGCCACACCACTGATTCATCCAGTTAAGCACCGCGTGTTTTGATAGGCAGTAGCTCTCCAGGGTCTCCAGCAGATAAGGGTTTTTTCCTAACATTGGATCCTCAGGGCCTTTTAACTGGAGACAGTGGGAACTTTGCTAGAGACCTCTGGCACATAAGGCACATGTTCAACCCCTGAGACACAGTCCATCCTGAACCCTTTTAAGCATCTTGGCCTTAAGTCACCTTCGCATCCTGAATTTTGGTGCTCTTCTTGGTCTTTTTTTATTGCAAACGTCAGATGTATTCAACAGCTTTGGTTTGGGTTGTTTTTTTTAAAAAAAACCAGGAGATGGTACTTTATCCTCCAGAGAACAGTCAAGGGCTTGATATGCATTTTACAGCCCAAACCACCCATTCCCATGTGCCCAGGCCGCATAAAACAATTGGTGCCATCCAGCAGAGCTTCAGGGTTATGGAACATGCAAACGCAATGTCCTAAACCAGTATGCAGAGATGCAAAATGCAAGCACAAGATATAACTTTACCAAATGGAATCTCTCCATCTCTTGCAACTTTGAAGCTTTTTTTTTTTTTTGCTTCATGTGTCAAACTGTGAGCATCCCTTGATGAAAAGTTGTTTGGGCTTCCAAACACAAGCTAAATCCTCAGAAACTCTGGACCCTCAGGTTATTTATTTAGTACATTTTTATTTCAGGAGGGGCCATGGCTCAGTGGCAGAGCATCTGCTTGGCATATAACGTGGTCCCAGATTCAATCCCCAGTATCTTCAGTCAAAAGATCTGGCAGCAGGTAATGCAAAGGACCTCTGCCTGAGACCCTGGAGAGCCGCTGCCAGTCTGAGTAGACAATACTGACTGTGATGGACCAAGGGTCTGATTCAGTATAAGGCAATTTCAAGTGTTCATGTGACCTTTCTCCAAGCTCGGGGCAGCACACATCATTCTCCCTTCGTCTCCATCTCATCCTCACATCAACCGTGTAAGGGAGGTAAGGCTCAGAGAGAAACACAGAGTTGGAAGGGACCTCCAGGGTTACCTAGTCCAACCCCCTGCACAATGCAGTAAATTCACAAATACCTCCCCCTCCACAACCCTAGTAACCAGTGTTCCATCTAAGGTGAGTTAGTGTGAGCTAGCTCACAATTTTTAAGCCTCCGGCTCACACATTTTTGTCTAAGCTCAGGAAGAATGGCTCCAGAGCAAACTAACTTATGCAGTGGCCAAATCACTCACTCACAACTTTAATGCCAACAGCTCACAAAATAGAATTTTTGCTCACAAGACTCCACAGCTTAGAAGAAGAAGAAGAGAAGAAGAGATTGGATTTATACCCCACCCTTCACTACCCAAGGGAGTCTCAAAGCAGCTTACTAACTCCTTTCCCTTCCCCTCCCCACAACAGACACCCTGTGAGGTAGGTGGGGTTGAGAGAGCTCTGACAGCAACTGGTCTTTTTCAAGAACAGCTGTGCCAGAGGTTGTGACTGACCCAAGGTCACATCAGCAGGTGCAAGTGGAGGAGTGGGGAATCAAACCCGGTTCTCCCAGATTAGAGTCTGCGCACTTAACCACTACACCAAACTGGTTCTCCAGTTAGAGGGAGCATTGGAAGTGACTGCTGTTCCACGCCCAGAAGATGACAAAAAAACCTCTAGGTGGCAATCAGCATTTCCCTGGGTGTGTAAAAAAGGGCAACAAGAACTAAGCACTGAGGCAACCCTTCCTGCCCCCCCATGATCTGCCTAAATTCACAGAATAAAGATATGTTGCAAAATCATTTACTGTAGAAACTCTGTAGAAAATTCTCTTCTGTTATCGCTCACACACAGGGTTCTGTTATTAGAGAGTCAACATGGAATGTCTCCTTCAAGAGTTGATAAGTAGTAATTGGTAAGAATTGTGATTGCTACACGCTCAGGTAAAGCAAATATTGTGAAACGAATTGTTTACACTGCGCAGCATTCGTTAGCATGTGAGCGATAATAGAAGAGAATTTTCTACAGAATTACTGCAGTAAATGATTTTGCAACATATCTTTATTGACTGTTTGTTATTTTTGTCACGGATGTTATCATTGGATTTCCACTTCCTCCCGTGTTCTCTCATTTTTGGCTTCTAAGTTCATAGAATGACTGGTCCAAGTTCCCCCAGTGAGCTTTCAGGGCAGAGTGGGGGGTTTGGACCTGGGTCTCCTCAATCCTAGTCTCATCCCTACACCACACCAGGATTAGCAGTTGACCATAACAGAACAAGAGCACTTTGCACATTAAGCATGCTACGCTGGTTTATTAATAACCAAAATAATAACTTCAGGCAACAGGGAATCCAGCCAGTAGTTCTACAGCAAGTTGAAATAGGAACACACATCAGTTTCAAAAGCAGAGAACCTGCATCTTGAGTTGATTCCTAGGGCTGAACCAAGGATTTGCAACCCCCCTCCCCCACCTACCACAACCAGCTACTCAACCACAATGTGGGCTGTGCAAATGAAAGAATGGTGTTGCAATCTGAATCCACTGCAAGAATTTTTTAATGTGTTAAACTCCCTCAAACTTAGGAACTCTAAAAGCAACAAAAAGGGATCAAGAGGTGGAGGCATCTTTCACTCAAGGAAAGCTAAACATGAGAGTCTTTGTTTAGAAAAGAACCGAACTGGAGGAAAGATTTTCATAAAAAATGAATGGCACGACAGCATTGGATAGAAGGAAATTTTGCTCCCTCTCTCGTCACTTGGATAACCCCCAGACTCGGTGATTAAATTGCTCGGTGGTAGATTCAGGACTATCAAATGGAAGTATGCCTCTGCACAACACATACTGAACTAATGGAATACACAGCCATCAGATGTAGCTTCAAAACCCTGAAGAGGGGACCAGGTGGGATAGGTCTATCAACAGACACTAGCCATGACAACTAAATGGAACCTCTGTCTTCCAAGACAGCGTATCTCTAGATACCATATGTTGGCAAAGAAGAGCAAGAGATGACCATCTTCTTAGAGCTTGTTGGCTGCTGGAAGGAAAGGATGCTGAACTAAATAGACCTGGAATTGACCTCAGCAACAGACTTCCTGTATTGGCTTCAGACTCAGAAATGCATGCATGCTCTTCCCACTTGGGAAACCTTGGAGGATATCTGCAGATCTGAATGTATGAAGAGGTTTGATTATGTTTATGAAGACCAGGGATTCCTCACTACAGGAGTTAAAAAGCACAGCTAAACTAGGGAAGGTGGAATGGTATAGTCCAATCTCATCTGACCTTGGAAGCTAAGCAGGGTCAGTACTCGGATGGGAGACCAGATCACCAAGGACAACTCTGCAGAGGAAGGCAACGGCAAACCACCTCTGCGTCTCACTTGCCTCGAAAGCCCCTGGCTGGGGTCGCCACAAGTTGGCTGCCACCTGACAGCATTTTACACACACGAACTAAGGAAACTGCATTATCAACCATTATTGCTCTTCTATGTGGGGACTGGACCCATTTGAATTTCACATAACACTGAACGCCGGACTTCTTGCTTTTCGTAGCCCTTTGACCCTGCTTGTTTATAACGTGTTTTGCCATACCATTTGTGCGTGCGCATGTGTGTATAGTCTTCCAACAAAAGAAGCCACTGCACACATCTGAGAAGTGGATTCCGGAAGAAAAGTGCGTTAAACAGTTCCACCAGGCTCACATCTGTCAACGTCAACAGAATTTGCATGTGCAGCTGTGCGCCAGAACGACAGCCCCGCAACGCTCCAGGCTACAGACCTCCACCAGCTAGAAAGCAGGGCACATGAAAAGAGCACTGGGCAGACACCAAGGGGGGGGGAGAGGGAGAGACTCTTCTTGGGCGGAGAAAAGCTTTTACCTTGTAACTGAGCGGAGAGGGACTCCTGGTGCTGCTGATACTTGAGGGCCACCGCTTCAGCCTTCCGCAGCTGGTTCTGCACCTCGTAGTAGAGCATCGCCCCGTAGATGAAGCCGAAGACCACCGTCAGGAGCAAGAGGGTCTGCAGGATCCGCTTCTGCTTTCGGGAACACATCCCGTTGCCCATAGTCCCTTCGGCCGGGGATCCACGTGTCCTCAGGGCTTCACTCGGAGGCCGCCGTCAGCGCGGGGCGACTGGGACCGCCGCGCAGAGTTTCAGCCCCGCTGGCCGCGGCTCCTGCCATAGACCCCCGCGCGGCTCCCCGGAACCCGCCGCCAACTTAGCTCGGCCAAGCATCGAAGCTCATGCTGCTGCTGCCGCCAGACTGGAGAGGAGCGAGGGACTCGGCCGGCGGTGCTCTGGGCGGGTGGGGAGAGACTTTCCCCGGGCGCCAGGCGGCGAGGGCCAAGGCGTGGCTCCGCTTGCTAGGCAGTCTTGCCCTCTGCCCGCCTGGCTGACTGCCCGGTCACCTTTCCACGGAGGCTGAGCAGGCAGCTAGTGCGGCGCGCGGATCAGGCAAGGAGGCAGGCGCGCTCAGGGGAGCCGCGGGGCATCTCCGGCGAGCGGACCCCGCCGGCGCCGCACTTTGGGGGCAGCGGCCCGCCGGAGTTCTTTCTCCCCCGGGCCGCCTGCAAAAACTAGCTGGCGGGTCCTCCCGAGCGCTCCCGTGGCGCGCCTCGAACGGCTTTGGAAGATCTCTTGGGAGATCTCTCGGGATCAGCCTCTCTCGTGCCCCCCCCCGCGCCCCCAGGGGGCTGAAGTTTGTAGGTACAGAAACTGATAAGGAAAAAAAGAGGGAGGGGGACTTCCCTTTCCCCCGCCTTGCCTTGGCCACCTTCCAGTCCAGTTCTTTCTTACGTGTCACCTCCACTCTTGGGTCGCTTTCTCCAGCGGGATCCCCGAAGGAAGTCCCGCTCCGGCCTCGGCTTCATTGGGCACAACCTCGGGATTCTCCCCTCCCTTCGGGGCGGTAACCCTGGCGCCGATTGGTCGCGCGCCGCGTCAGTCTGAAGGCCTTCTCCCCCTCGCTCCCGGTCCAGCACTTTTTCCCAGTCTGGAGCGCGCTGGAGAGTTGAGGGAGTGGGCGGGGCCGCGTCTGGGTTTAGCTGGGGGCGGGGGAAGCTGTGTCCTGCTATGTGGACTCTTTGCCTCCTTTTGTGTGCGCGCATTAGTGCATTATGCATTCCGGATCTCGAAAGCGCAGCATGCGGATGTATCTAACGCACCTTTCCATTGTGGTAGTGCAATTAAGCCAACTCGGGATTGAACTATGGCTGTTACTGACTTTTGGCACAACAAGGATGAGTCTAGGGATGCCAGCTTCCCAGGTGGGGCCTGGGGATCCCCCAGTTCATCTCCAGACTTCAGAGAGCAGTTCCCCTGGGGGGGAAAGGGTGGACTCAGTGGCATTGTACCCACTGAGGTCCTTTGTCCTGCCCAGGTTCTACCCCCAAGTCTCCGGGAGTTTCCCAACCCGGATCTGGCAATCCTATGCCCCCCCACACATCCCCTGCCGGTGGCCAGGGAGGACCTGGCAAATGATGCAAGCCCCTCTTAGCAGTGAAGTCCGCGGAAAGAATCTGGGCCAGTCATTCTCAGCCTGCTCCACCTCACCAGGCTGTTGTAAGGACAAAGTGGAGGAGGGCACCACCCATGCCACTCTTAGCTGCTTGGAACAGAAACTTGGGTGAAAATGTAATATAAATGTAAACCCAACTGAAAAAAGTGGGGTTCAGATTGGAGTAGCTCTGGACAAGGTTGCACTGAGTGTTGAAGCTACAGGTGCCATTTTGTTAGATGTGTGATGTGAATCCTCAGACAGCAGATAGACCTGAACACATCAGGGAGAAAATATGAAGTGGGGTTTCCTGCAATGGATAACCACAGCTATTTCTCTGGAAGCTGGAGCCTGGTTAAAAAAAAAAATCAATTCCCTGACTTTTAAAAAGAAATCCACTAAAATATATACAGTATCTATAAAGCAAATGTTTTGAGGAAAAGAAAACCTATTGTGTTCTTCGTTAGACGGCGCATGTGTGGGTTGCAGGAAGTGCATTTTAGAAGAGACATTCCATTCTGTGAGAATGGCAAATGCTCCTTTCTAGGACGGCAGCTGCTGTCTGTGAGTTTTATAACTACGGTAAATTTTAAATAATCCACTTTTTTAAAAAAAAAAGTGTTGGCCAATTAATTTTTGCTACCTTTTTAGTTGATAAAAAGGCTTTTCACTGATGCACTTAACCCATTGATCTGCAAAATATTGGGTTTTTATGCTTTACGCTTCACATATGTTATTTCAATAATTCGTTCGACATCCTAGTAAAGTAAGATTGGCTGTCATTACAGCTCCCATGGTATGGATGGGATGCTGAGGCACAGAAGCTTGCTCCAGCCTGGAGACAGACAACTCCTGGAAGACTGGGGTACCCATCGTTATTAGCCATGGTAGCTCAGTGGCATCTCCATGTTCACAAGCAACACTTGTATATCACTTGCTGCATGTCAGTACAAAGACTCTTGATGCCTTCACACCCTGATTGAGAGTCAGTTTGGTGTAGTGGTTAAGAGCGTGGACTTTAAACTGGGAAAACCAGGTTTGATTTCAGAGCTATTCTCTCAAGGGCAGTTTTCAGGAGAACTCTCTCAGGCCCTCCTACCTCACAGGGTGTCTGTTGTGGGGAGGGGAAGGAAAAGGAGATTGTAAGCTGCTCTGAGACTCCTTTGGGTAGTGAACAGTGGGGTATAAATCCAATGTCGTCGTCGTCGTCGTCGTGCTGTCGTCGTCGTCGTCTTCTTCTTCTTCTTCTTCTTCTTCTTCTTCTTCTTCTTCTTCTTCTTCTTCTTCTTCTTCTTCTTCTTCTTCTTCTTCTTCTTCTTCTTCTTCTTCTTCTATTCCAGGGCCATGCTGGTCACTGGAAGCTGACTGATGGTTGGGTCGCTTCCAGAAGGGCTATTCTTATGTCTACAAGAATGGGATATGGATTAATGACCAGCAGATGGCCTTACTTTTAACACTAATAATCTGTGGGGTTTCAAGGGAGGAACCTTTTTGCAGATGTGGGCAGAGTAATTAGGCAATTGCCAAAAGAGCCACTAGGTGGGATTGTATTCATCAGGATCTGATGCTTTGGCAGAGAAGAGGGGCAGCTCTGTCTTTAGGATAAGGGCCAAAGTGCAGAGCTACAGTGGAGAAGCTCAGGCTGCACATACCGGCTCATCATCTAAAGAAAACATTTCCCCATCATGGCTTTTCCTCAACACACCCCCTTGACTTGGGCTCTTAATAAAGCCAAGCAGACTCAGTGCTTGTAGGGAAGAGAGAGGGACTTTGTTTCCACTGGCTATTGAGTTATATGGGAGTACTAGGCTTCCAGGTTGTCAGACCTGACTGACAATAAAAATTACAGAGATAGAATACAACAAATAAGTTATCCCACAATATTCAAATTCCGTGTGTTTTCAGTAATGTGAACGGAAGTGCTTCTCAACGCACAGCCTCGTTTAATTGACAGCCTGCCCTAACAATTTGGGATAAACCTAACTCCTCCGTCCTACGCACGGTTCTCTTATAATTTGGCAACGTATAATCATGTAACGTATTATTTTATAAGTGTGCTTAAGACTTTTGGTCATGTAAGCCAACATGTTGTTCAGTCGCACAGTCGAGTCCGACTCTTCGCGACCCCATGGACCAGATTACGCCAGGCCCTCCTGTCTTCCGCTGTCCGCTGAAGTTTGCTCAATTTCATGTTCGTGGCATCAATGACACCGTCTAACCATCTCATCCTTTGCCGTCCCCTTCTTCTTTGACCTTCAATCTTTCCCAGCATCAGGGTCTTCTCCAGTGAATGCTCCCTTCTCATTTGGTGGCCAAAGTATTTGAGCTTCAGCTTCAGGATCTGGCCTTCCAAGGAACAATCAGGGTTGATTTCTTTTAGGATTGATTGATTTGATCTCCTTGCAGTCCAAGGGACTCTCAAAAGTCTTCTCCAGCACCATAGTTCAAAAGAATCTATTCTTTGGCGCTCGGCCTTCCTTATAGTCCAACTCTCGCAGCCATACATTACTACGGGGAATACCATTGCTTTGACCATGCGGACTTTTGTTGGCAGGGTGATGTCTCTGCTTTTTATCATGCTGTTTAGGTTTGCCATCGCTTTCCTCCCAAGGAGCAGGCGTCTTTTAATTTCATGGCTGCAGTCACCATCTGCAGTGATCTGGGATCCTAGGAACGTGAAGTCTGTCACTACTTCTACGACTTCCCCTTCTATTTGCCAAGGAGTGATGGGCCCAGATGCCATGATCTTAGTGTTTTTGATGTTGAGCTTCAAGCCCACTTTTGCGCTCTCCTCTTTCATCCTGAGCAAGAGGCTCTTTAGGTCCTCTTCACTTTCTGCCATCAGAGTGGTGTCGTCTGCATATCTGAGGTTATTGATCTTTTCCCCAGCAATCTTAACTCCAGCTTGTGATTCATCCGGGCCAGCATTTCGCATGATGTACTCTGCATATAAATTAAATAAGCAAGGTGACAATATACATCCTTGTCGTACTCCTTTTCCTATGCTAAACCAATCAGTTGTTCCATATCCGGTTCTAACTGTTGCTTCTTGACCCTTATACAGGTTTCTCAGGAGACATGTGAGGTGGTCCGGAACTCCCATCTCTTTAAGAACCTGCCATAATTTATTGTGATCCACACAATCAAAGGCTTTAGCATAGTCAATGAAGCAGAAGTAGATGTTTTTCTGATACTCTCTTGCTTTCTCCATAATCCAGCGAATGTTGGCAATTTGATCTCTAGTTCCTCTACCTCTTCGAAACCCAGCTTGTACTTCTGCCAATCCTCTATCCACGTACTGTTGGAGCCTAGCTTGTAGGATTTTGAGCATGACCTTGCTAGCGTGTGAAATGAGTGCAATTGTGTGATAGTTTGAACATTCCTTGACGTTGCCCTTCTTTGGGATTGGAATGTAAACTGACCTTTTCCAATCCTGTGGCCACTGTTGTGTTTTCCAAATTTGTTGGCAAATTGAGTGCAGCACTTTAACAGCATCTTCTTTTAAGACTTTGAATAACTCAGCTGGGATACCATCACCTCCACTAGCTTTGTTGTTAGTAATGCTTTCTAAGGCCCATTTAACTTCGCTTTCCAGGATGTCTGGCTCGAGGTCAGTGATTATACCATCGTGGTTGTCAAGGACATTGAGGTCCTTCTTGTATAGTTCTTCTGTGTATTCTTGCCATCTTTTCCTAATCTCTTCTGCTTCTGTTAGGTCCCTACCGTTTTCGTCCTTTATCATGGCCAGCTTTGCATGGAATGTTCCCTTGATTTCTCCAATTTTCTTGAACAGATCTCTAGTCCTTCCCAATCTATTGTTTTCCTCTATTACTTTGCATTGTTCATTCAGGAAAACCTCCTTATCTCTCCTTGCTGTTCTCTGGAAATCTGCATTCAGTTGGGCAAATCTTTCCTTTTCACCATTGCCTTTAGCTTTCCTTCTTTCCTCTGCTATGTGTAAAGCCTCATCAGACAGCCACTTTGCTTTCTTGCATTTCTTTTTCTTTGGGATGGCGGTGATTGCTGCCTCCTTTACAATGTCACGGACCTCTGTCCATAGTTCTTCAGGCACTTTGTCTATCAAATCTAGTCCCTTAAACCTATTCTTCACCTCTACTGTATATTCATCGGGGATGCGATCTAAGTCAAATCTGAATGGCCTTGTGGTTTTCCCAACTTTCTTCAATTTAAGTCTGAATTTTGCAATGAGTAGCTCATGATCTGAGCCACAGTCAGCTCCAGGTCTTGTTTTTACTGACTGGATAGAGCTTCTCCATCTTTGACTGCAAATTATATAGTCAATCTGATTTCGGTGTTGCCCATCTGGTGATGTCCATGTGTAGAGACGCCTCTTAGGTTGTTGGAAAAGGGTGTTCGCTATGACCAGTGTGTTCTCATGACAAAACTCTGTTAGCCTTTGCCCTGCTTCATTTTATTCTCCAAGGCCAAACTTGTCTGTTATTCCGGTTACCTTTTGATTGCCTACTTTAGCATTCCAGTCCCCTATGATGATGAGGACATCATTTTTTGGTATTAGTTCTATGAACTGTTGTAGGTCTTCATAGAACTGGTCCACTTCAGCCTCTTCTGCAGCAGTGGTTGGGGCATAGACTTGGATTACTGTGATATTGAATGGTTTGCCTTGGATTCGGACCGAGATCATTCTGTCATTTTTGAGATTGTATCCCAATACTGCCTTTCTCACTCTCTTGTTGACTATAAAGGCCACACCATTTTTTCTATGGGATTCCTGGCCATAGTAGTAGATATAATGGTCTTCTGAGTTAAATTCGCCCATTCCTGTCCACTTTAGTTCACTGATTCCCAAGATGTCGATGTTCATTCTTGCCATCTCATTTTTGACCACGTCAAGCTTACCTTGATTCATAGATCTTACATTCCAGGTTCCTATGCAGTATTGTTCTTTGCAGCATCGAACTTTCCTTTCACCATCAGACACATCCACAACTGAGCGTCCTTTCGGCTTTGGCCCAGCCGCTTCACTCTTTCTGGGGTTACTCGTACTTGCCCTCTGCTCTTCCCCAGTAGCATATTGGACACCTTCCGACCTGAGGGGCTCATCTTCCAGCGTCATATCTTTTAGCCTTTTGTTACTGTCCATGGGGGTTTCTTGGCAAAGATACTGGAGTGGGTTGCCATTTCCTTCTCCAGGGGATCACGCTTGGTCTGAGTTCTCTGCTGTGGCCTGTCCGTCCTGGGTGGCCCTCCACGGCATAGCCCACAGCCTCATTGAACCACGCAAGCCCCCTCGCCACGACAAGGCAGTGATCCATGAGGGAGAAGCCAACATAAATAAATACAAATACAAATAAATAATTTGGCAGAAGTCTGCAGGACTACTGGGACTCTTTCCTATCTGAAGGCAGCGTGCATTTGTAAGGGAATTCTTTCTAAATGCATACCACAGCTAGCTTTGTGACTGGAACACATTGTGCAACATGGATGAGAACAGCAAACACAAAGTGAAGGTAGGTGCAAATAAAGAGAGAAGCGACAAAAACTATTGACTGGTGCAGTTGGCAGGGATGATGAACTAACACATGGGATGCTGCAAATGACAATGAAGATTGGTACCCTAACCTGGGAGGCCGAGGCTAGCTTGATCTTGTCAGAAGCTAAGCAGGGCTGGCTCTGGTTAGTACTTAGGTGAGAGACCATCAAGGAAGACCAGGGTTGTGATGCAGAGGGCGGCCATGGCAAATCACCTCTGAATGTCTCTTGCCATGAAAACCCTACAGGGTCACCATAAGTCAGCTGTGACTTAATGGCACCTTCCAGAAAACCCTCAACTTTCACTAGGTTTGAAAATGAGCCCTTCGGGGGCTAGCTGTCTGCCCAGCTGAGTGGCTGTTTTTTTAGCTGCGGGAGGAACCTTGCTCTTCAGTCACCAGGATGCCAATAGCAAAGAATGCTGCCTGGCTGAATGACAGCGATAAAAAACCTGTACCTGTTAGATGGGAGGACAACAAAGGATGAGGCTGGATGTTTCAGCCTATAGGTTTCTTGGGGGTGGGGGGGAGCCCAAACTCCTCAGAGATACAGGAAACTGTGAAGGGATCAATCCCCTCTAAAGACAGGCCTTTAAAGCAAAAGGGAAGTCAATGAGGCAGGCTGGTTTCTCTCCGGGCAGTGCAGACGCCAGCTTGTGGAAAGGAGGAGGACATGGTGACCTTTGAACCCCATCCCCTTTCTGTAGCTGATGCCGTAAGTGAGCAGACAATAAGGCTGCCAATTTGAGTTTGGGAAATTGCTGGAGATTTGGGGGTGGAGCCTGAGTTGGGCAGAGTTTGGGGAGGGACCTCACTGAAGTATGCTGTTGTAGAGTCCACCCTCCAAAGCAGCCATTTTCTCTGTGAGAGAGATCTCTGTTGCCTGAAGGTCACTTGTAATTCTGGGAGGTCTTCAGGCCCCACCTGGAGGCTGGCGACTATAACTTGCGGACTGTTGGTGGTAGGGTTGCCAAGTCTGGGATGGAAAATACCTGGAGACTTTGGGGGTGGATCCGGGAGAGGGAAGGGTTTGGGGAGGGGAGGGGAGGGGAGGGGCCTCAGCATGGTATACTGCCACAGAGGCCACCCTTCAAAGCAGCCATTTTCTCCAGGGGAGCTGATCTCTGTCAGTTGCAGATCAGTTGTAAAAGCGGGAGATCTCAGGGCCCCACCAAGAGATGGCAACCCTAGTTGGCGGCATTTAAACATGCAGAGGAACGGAGCACCAGCTGTTTAAAGAAAATAATTTGTTTTATTAAAGAAGAAATAAACTCTGATAGACCAGAGGAGAGGGAGAGAGGCTTAACTAACTGACTAACTGCTGTGAGAGACAGGAATGAAAGGGGGGCTCAGTTGGAGCTGGAAGTCTCCTAACAGCCAATCAGGAGTCAGGAAGGACATAATTTGAAATTGTGGGAGGTTCCTAATCTAGCTATGCTAACTAGCAGTCCTTCAGCTGTCCCCTATAGGCTGTTCATCTGATCTTCTTCAAGTAGGTGGACTAATAGACCTTATATGTTCCAACACAGGCAGGGCAGTAGACTGCCTGAACAAAACCAGAGTGTCACAGTTGTGTATCCACTACTCTATTATGTATCCAATACCGTTGTGTGTCCACTACAAAAACAAATACAGTAGTGTCATACGTTTCTGAGTTAGATCAGATGCCAAGCAAGTATGCACTTATTGACAAGAGCCCATTCGCTTTGGATAGTGGTGCACCACAGGGCCACAGAAAGGCAACTCTGGATCTGCTTCAAACCAAATATTCCGAAGCATCACTTACAGACATGGATAACCTGGAAAAAAGAGAGATTTCTTCCATTTCATTTTCTTGTTCATCCACACTGGCCACAAAATGACTACAACTAGCCATTTCACCCACACAAATTGTACATAAGAACATAAGAACATAAGAGAAGCCAATGTTGAATCAGGCCAATGGCCCATCTAGTCCAACACTCTGTCACACAGCGGCCAAAATATACCAGGTGCCATCAGGAGGTCCAGCAGTTGGGCCAGGACACTAGAAGCCCTCCCACTGCTGCCCCCTCCAGCACCAAGAATAGAGTGCATCACCTGCCCCAGACTGAGAATTCCCATCTATACCCTGTGGCTAATAGCCACTGATGGACTTCTGCTCCATATGTTTATCTAATTCCCTCTTGAAACTGTCCATGCTTGTAGCTGCCACCACCTCCTGTGGCAGTGAATTCCATATGTTAATCACTCTTTGAGTGAAGAAGTATTTCCTTTTATCTGTTCTAACCCGACTGCTCAGCAATTTCATGGAGTGCCCACGAGTTCTTGTATTGTGAGAAAGGGAGAAAAGTACTTCTTTCTCAACCTGCTCAATCCCATTCATAATCTTATAAACCTCAATCATGTCACCCCTCAGCCGTCGTTTCTCCAAGCTAAAGAGCCCCAAGCATTTTAACCTTTCTTCATAGGGAAGGTGTTCCAACCCTTTTATCATTCTAGTTGCCCTTCTCTGCACTTTTTCCAATGCTATAATATCCTTTATGAGATGTGGTGACAGAACTGTACACAGTATTCCAAATGAGGTGGCACCAATGATTTATACAGGGGCATGATGATACTGGCTGATTTGTTTTCAGTTCCCTTCCTAATAACCCCCAGCATAGCGTTGGCCTTCTTTATTGCAGCTACACACTGTCTAGACATTTTCAGCGAGTTATCCACTACGACTCCAAGATCTCTCGCTTGGTCCGTCTCTGCCAGTTCAGACCCTATCAACGTGTATTTATATTTAGGATTTTTGGCTCCAATGTGCATCACTTTGCACTTGGCCACATTGAACCCCATTTGCCACGTTGACGCCCACTCACCCATCCTCGACAGATCCCTTTGGAGTGCCTCACACTCCTCCCTGGTTTTCACCACCCGGGACAACTTCGTGTCATCTGCAAATTTAGCCACTTCACTGCTTACTCCCAATTCCAAATCATTAATAAACAAGTTAAAAAGCATCGGACCGAGTACTGATCCCTGTGGTACCCCACCGCTTACCACCCTCCACTGAGGAAGTTTCCCATTTATACTCACTCTCTGTTTCCTATTTATAAGCCAGTTTTTGATCCACAAGAGGACTTGTCCTTTTATCCCATGACTATTGAGCTTACTTAGGAGCCTTTGATGAGGAACTGTATCAAAAGCTTTCCGGAAGTCAAGGTAAATAATATCTATTGGGTCCCCCTTGTCCACATGTTTGTTCACTCCCTCAAAACACACTAACAGGTTAGTGAGACAAGATCTTCCCTTACAGAACCCATGCTGAGTCTGCCTCAATAGTTTTTGTTCATCAATGTGCCTACTAATTCTTTCCTTAATAACAGTTTCCACCAACTTACCCGGTATCGATGTCAGACTGACTGGCCTGTAATTTCCTGGATCTCCCCTGGAGCCCTTTTTAAAGATGGGAGTGACATTAGCTACCTTCCAGTCCTCAGGAACGGAGGCAGTTTTTAAAGAAAGATTACATATTTTTGTCAGGAGATCCACAAGTTCACATTTGAGTTCTTTCGGAACTCTCGGATGAATGCCATCCGGGCCTGGTGATTTATTAGTTTTTAAATTGTCCATCAGTCGGAGGACTTCCTCTCTTGTCACCGCAATCTGATTCATGTCTTTCAAACCCCCTCCCGAAATCGGTGCTTCTGGAGTGGGCAAGCACTTCTCCTCTTCCACAGTGAAGACAGAGGCAAAAAATGCATTCAGCTTCTCAGCCATTTCCCTATCATCCTTCACTACTCCTTTTACCCCTTGGTCATCCAAGGGCCCCACTGCCTCCCTGGCTGGCTTCCTACTTCTAAGGTATTTGAAGAAAGTTTTATTGTTGGCCTTTATGTTTTTTGCAATATGCTCCTCATATTCCCTTTTTGCTTGCCTGATCACAGACTTGCATTTTATTTGCCATAGTCTGTGTTCCCTTTTATCAACCTCACTAAGACTAGCTTTCCACCACTTAAAGGAATCCTTCTTACCTTTTACAGCTTCCATTACTTTATTTGTTAACCATGCAGGCTTTTTTCTATACCTATTTGTGCCTTTCCTAACCTGTGGTATATATTTTTTCTGAGCTTCTAAGACTGTATTTTTGAATAGTCTCCAAGCTTCCCCAATGGTTTTGACCTTCTCCACTCTTCCTTTCAATTTCTTCCTCACATGTCCCCTCATACCAGAGAAGTTACCCCTTTTAAAGTTAAAAGTGGTTGCATTAGTCTTTTTGGGCAACTCCCTATCTGTACAAATGTTAAACTGAGTGACATTATGGTCACTGTTCCCAAGTGGTGCAATCACTTTTACATCTCTCACCAGGTCTTGGGTGTTACTTAGGACCAAATCCAGGATCACCTCTCCCCTGGTAGGATCTGTGACCATCTGTTCCATAGCACAGTCATTGAGAGTGTTTAAAACTCAATCTCTTTTTCCCGACTAGAACTCATATTGGCCCAATCAATGTGTGGGTAGTTAAAGTCGCCTACTACGACACAGTTATTTTGTCTAGCCGCTATCTTTAATTCATTCATCATTTTATAATCCTCCTCTATCTTTTGATCTGGTGGGCGATAACAAACTCCCACTGTTAAGCTTCCTTTTGGACCCACTATTTCAACCCATAGCATTTCCAGAAGCGAATCCAGTTCTCTTACCCTCTCAATCTTACTGGACGGTATACCCTCTCTGACATACAGAGCCACCCCACCTCCAACCCTTCCCCCTATCCTTCCGATATAATTTATAACCAGGAATCACCGTATCCCACTGATTTTCCTCATCCCACCAAGTTTCTGAAATACCCACAATGTCTATTTCTCCCCCCAACACCAAGCATTCCAACTCCCCGATTTTACCTCGGAGACTTCTAGCATTTGTGTATAAACACTTATAGTTTCCCACATTTGTTAAGCCCACAGCCTTCCTCTTGCTGCCTCGAGACCTTGTCAGACAGTTCCTATCATTAGCCACAGTCTCAGTGGACAATTGTAATCCATTTCCTTGTACAAAAGTAATAGCTACCCCTTCATCTCTTTGAGATGAGCCATCCCGAACCAGAGACTTTTCTTTTTTTTTGAAACAAAATTTTTATTGGGATATATTCAACATTTCCAATCACGTTACCAATACAGTTTCCAAAAAGTAAGATCCCAATCCCCCCACCCCCCCAATAGGCTTCCAACACTGCTAATAACAAACAGAAAAAATTATAAGGCAATCAAGTTTAGACTTAAATACCTCGACAAACCAGGTAACACATTTAAATTATATATAACCTCTACAATTTCAGCATATTATGTATAACAGTACATACAGTTCAAAATTCATTTCACTTCTCATTCAATATCCGTACGTATCCAAATTATATATTTTCCCCTTCATTCTATATTCAGTTTCTAGATACAGTTTCAATCCTTCCCAGTCTTTTAAGTACTGTTCTGCCATTTGTCCATTTAATTTCTTTGTCATTTTGTCCATTTCTGCTAAAAATAACAATTTTCTCAACCAGTCATGTATATCTGGTACCTTCTCCATTTTCCAATGCTGAGCAAAGGCCATTCTCGCCGACGTAATCATGTACCATAACAGTGTCCTTTTCTCTTGTGGAATTTTTTCCATTGTCAAACCGAGGAGAAAAAGTTCAGGCTTTCTCTCAATTGGGGTTTTCAATATTTTCTGCATCACACAATGTATATTAGACCAGTATGCTTTCGCTTTATCACATGACCACCACATATGGTAAAAAGAACCCTCTACTTTTTTACATTTCCAACATTTATTACTCAAGTTCTTATCCATGCTAATATTAGCAATCTTTTTTGGTGTCATATACCATCTATACATCATCTTATAGCAATTTTCTTTTACGTTAATACAAGTGGACATTTTAAAAGATCTTTTCCACAAAAATTCCCATGATTCCATAGAAATTTCTTTGTTCATATTTATGGCCCACTTTATCATTTGTTCTTTAACGGTTTCATCCAAAGTATATACAGTCAACAAAGTTTTATACATTTTTGATATCATTTTCCATTCTTTTTTCAACCATATATTCTCAAAATCATCATTCATAGCCCTAAAACCAAACTCTTTACAATCTTTTTTATAAATGTCCCTTATTTGACAATATTGTAGCCAACCATACTCAAATTCTAATTCATTATTTGGTTTTAAAACATATTTTTTCCCTTCTCTTTGCAACAATTCCTGATACTTCAACCAATCATTGCCTCTATATTCTGAAAACAAATGTATAACTGCAGCTGGAACAATCCACAGAGGCCTTTCATCCGATATTGTATCCTTATACCTGGTCCATGCATCAAACAATGTCCTCCTTACATAATGATGCTTAAACACAGAGTCAGCTTTGTTTTTCCCATACCAAAGATGGGCATGCCAGCCAAATCTGCAATCGTGCCCCTCAAGAGCTAAAAGTTTTCTATTTTCCAAATTTACCCATTCAGATAACCAAGACATACATACTGCTTCATAATACAAACGCAAATTCGGGACTTGGAAGCCACCTCTGTCCTTAGTATCATACATTATCTTCATTTTAATTCTTGGCTTCTTCCCTGCCCAGATAAACTTAAAGATTTCTCTTTGCCATTTTACCAACACTTTTCCATCTTTCACAATTGGTATTGTCTGAAACAAAAACATTAACCTGGGCAGTACATTCATTTTAATAACGGCAATTTTTCCAAGAAGAGATAACCTTAGTTTTTCCCATTTTTCTAAATCACTCTTTATCGAACCCCACAATTTTTCATAATTATTCTTGAACAAATCTATATTTTTCATTGTAATTTCAACTCCCAGATACTTAACCCTTTTAACCACTTCACATTCTGTCACATTTTGTAACATTTGTTGCTTTGTACCAATCATATTTTTACACAGTATCTTAGATTTATTTTTGTTGACATAAAACCCTGCAAGATCACCAAACTCTCTTACTTTTTCAAATACCTTAGGCATATTATTAACAGGATCTTCAACAATAAACATGATATCATCCGCAAATGCTCTTAATTTAAATGAAAAACCTCCAATATTCAACCCTTTTATATTAACATCATCTCTGACCGCTTGTAGCAAAATCTCCAAAATCCAGATAAATAACAATGGTGACAGGGGACAACCTTGTCTAGTACCTTTTCTTACCCGGAACATATCTGTTGATTCTGCATTAACAATCACCGAAGCTTTTTGTTCTTTATATATCGATTGGATCATTCTTGTAAATTCTACGCCCATCATAGATTTCTCAAGCACTTTAAACATAAATTCCCAATTTAAATTATCAAAGGCCTTCTCTGCGTCCAAAAATAAAAAAGCGACTTCTTTTTCAGGATGTTTGTCATAATACTCAATTGCGTCCAATACAACCCTCATATTGTCTTTAATTTGTCTATTTGGTAAAAAACCAGCTTGATCTTCCACAATAGTATCTTTCAAAAACTTTTTAAGGCGCTCTGCCAATATTTTTGCAAATATTTTATAATCGTTGTTCAATAATGAAATGGGCCGATAGTTTTTAACATTTGTTAAATCTTGCATTTCTTTAGGAATTAAGGTGATTGCAGCTTCATTCCAGGAGTCAGGGATCTTTCCTGTCTTTCTAATTTCATTTAAAAGAATCTCCAGCACCAGAACCAAATCTTCATGAAATTTTTTATAAAATTTAGCTGAAAAGCCATCCGGGCCTGGGACTTTGGAGATTTTTGCCTCGGCTATTGCTTTACTAATTTCGTCCTTAGTTATTGCAGCATTTAGGAGTGTTTTCATTTCTGGATTTGGTTGTATCAAATTAACTTTGGATAGGTAATCCAACATTTTTTGAGGATCTGCTTGTTTCGATTGAAAGAGAGTCGCATAGTATTTGAAAAATTCCCTTTTAATTCCTCCTGGGTCCAAAATCTCTTTATTTCCATCTTTCAAACAAGTGATTGTTTTATTCTCTCTTCTTTTCTTTAATTGCCATGCTAAATATTTGCCAGGTTTATTTGCACCTTCAAAGGATTTCTGTTGCAATTTTTTCAAGTTCCAAAATACTTCTTTGTTCAACCTTGCCGCATATTGCTCCCTTAGGATCCTCAATTCTCTCAAAATCTTCTTTTTACCAGGCCTTTTCTTAAGTTCTGTTTCTTTTTTCCGAATATTTTCCATAATTTCTTTGTCTATTTTCATTTGTTGTTTCCTTTCATTATTATTAATTGCAATCAGATGTCCTCTCATCACAGCCTTGTAGGCTTCCCATACCGTTTGCGTCTGTACACTTTTATTTAAGTTCAGTTGAAAGTATGTTTGGGTTTCTGTCCTTATTTTATCCACAATATTTTGCTTGTCCAGCAAATCTTCGTTGAGTCGCCATCGAAATTTTTTTCTCTTAACATACGTTGACCATTTTATCGGACTGTGGTCAGAAAGAGTCCTAGGTAGTATCTCAATTTTGCGTGTTTGCAAGATTAGGTTCTCTGTCATCCACATCATATCTATCCTGGAAAAAGACTCGTGTCTTGATGAATAAAAAGAGTACTCACTGTCTCTGGGATGTTTAGTTCTCCAAACGTCTGCCAAATGTTCATGTTTAATCAATTGGAAAAAGACTTTAGGAAGTTTGCCCATGGCCTCAATTCCTTTTTTTGATTTTCTATCAACAACATTGTCAACAGTACCATTAAAATCGCCCATTAAAATCATTTGCTCATAGGTCAACTGTCGTAGTTGTTCCCACAAATTCTGAAAAAAGTTTTCTTTTGCCCCATTGGGAGCATAGAGATTAACAATTAATGTCTTTTTATTCTGCAGCACAACTTCTACCGCCAAAAATTTCCCTTCATTGTCTTTGAAAATTTCTTTTGGTTCCAACTCTTTTTTAATATATGTAACTACTCCTTTTTTCTTTTGAGAGGAGAGTGAATAAAATTCCTCTCCTAATCTTTTTTGAATCAAAAATTTGGCATCTGATTTTTTAATATGTGTTTCTTGCAAGCAAACAATATCACATTTCTGTTTTTCCAACCAAAGTCTGACATTTTTCCTTTTTTGGGGTGAGTTCAGTCCATTAACATTCCATGAAATTATTTGACTCTCCATGTTGATTCTGTAATTATTTATCAGAGTCTATAAAATTATCATTGATGAATCTGGTCATTTGGTCAACTGACTTGATGGTGACTCTCTTCTGTTTGAACGAAAAACTGACACCTTTAGGAATTTCCCATCTATATCTTATGCCCTCTGATTTCAGCTTGTCAATCAGGTCTTTAAAAAGTCGTCTGTCCTGAAGCATCGCTCTGGGTAGTTCCTTTAGGACCATGATTTTCTTGTTGCCAATTGTGAAGTCGTCCTGAAATTGTTGCTTAAACAAATCCTCCTTCAACTTCTTAGATATAAACTGGACAATTACATCTCTAGGTAATTTTTTCCTTTGCGCAATCGCAGAATTGACTCTGTATACCACATCAATCTGTGCCGCCACTCTCTCCTCTTCCATTTTCAAAAAATCTGCAACAGCATCTACCATGACTGAATGGATGTCCTCATTCTTATCTTCAGGGATCCCCCTGAATCTCATATGATTAATCATTGCATTGTATTGGACCATCACATTCACTTTATCTGTTTCTAAAGTGACCTCAGCTATATTGGATGCTACTCCCTTCACCCTTACATCCATCTCATCTGCTCTTTTGGTCAGCGTCTGTATCTCTTTTGTAATTCCAGACATTTCTTTATTCAGCTCTGTTACCTCTGATATAACGGTCTTTTCAAGCTTCAGAATCGCGTCCATCACTCGTTTTTCCATAGCTTCCATCATGCCCTGTAGCTTTTTTTCCTCTTTTCCAGCCATTTTCGGGGAGGACCAGGTATTTGCCCTCTGTCGTTGCCGCAGGTCGTAAGCCGTTGTTCACAATCTTCCCTCCAACACACTCTAAATCAAAGTCCTTCTTGTGCCCACCTAAATCGCACTGGTTTCACTTTTTTATATTAAGTCTTTCGTTTAAAATCAAAGAAATTTTTTCTGACCTTCCCAAAATGGCGGGCGCAATTTCTCTATGGTAAATGGTTCTTCCGGGTACTCACTTCCTGTCCGGCAATCTTAATGGTCCCCCTTGTTCCTGATTTCTTCCCTTCTTCCGGCCTCCTTGGTCTTCTCTAGGATGATTACTTGTCTGTTCTGAAGTCACTTCCTGTTTTGCCGATTTCTGCTGCAGCAGCTCCAGTACTTTTCCACTGCAATTCTCGCGGAGTTACTGTTAGTTTCTATTTTAAAGTCAATAATTTAACCGCAGGAATGATCAACAATTCGGCTTTTTGGCCTTTTTTAGCTGTTTAACTGCACTTTTTCCGCTCCAATGTTAGTACAACAGATAGTGCACGATCATGCGCTTCATCGGATGTTGTTTATTTTCGGCCGAAACGCGTCTCCGGTGAGCAATTTTAAAAAGTTACCTTCAAAGTCAGTGTCTTGTTATAGCAGTGTTTCCTTGATATCAGTTTCCGTAGAATGTCTTGGAGGTCTGGGTCATGCATTCTTATGTTGAGAATCCAACTCGGTGGGGTCTTGTAGAGATTTTCCGAAGTGCCTTCTCTGGGGGAGGGGATCAAGGCTGGTCGCGGCGCTCTTTAAAGCCCCGCTATCAGCCGATCTCAACTCCTCTCTCGGGCCAGGCTCTCTGCCAGTCACCCCCTGCCTGGGGGGATCTGCGGTGGGCTATTGGAAGCCCACCCTGTCATCAAGACCCTCCGTTTGCTCTGGGAGCTCTACGAGCAAGCCAGAGCACGTCAGGACGCCATGAATCCCAGACCGGAAGCCCAAATACCGAACCAGAGACTTTTCATCTCCTGTCGGCTTTCCCCCATTATTCAGTTTAAAAACTGCTCTGCCACCTTTTTGATTTTGATCGCCAGCAGTCTGGTTCCTTCTCGTGACAAGTGGAGACCGTCCGTTTTGTACAGCTCCCTCTTGTCCCAAAAAGCATCCCAGTGCCTAACAAACTTGAACCCTTCCCCCCTACACCACCGTCTCATCCACGCATTGAGACTCCTGATCTGTGCCTGTTACCCGTTCACCAGCTGAAGAAGAGGTCCCTTCTGAGGGCACATTCCCGTTATCCTCAGCATGGTGCCCCGTTTCCCCTCATGCTCCCTGGCAGCAGCTGGGCTACCAGATCCAGAGTGGGACATACCTAACAAGTCCCCAAGAGTCTTCCCCGTGCACCTAACTGACTGTCTTTGCTTCTCCAGGTCAGCCACTTTGGCCTCAAGGGAGCAAACTCGCTCCCTGAGAACCAGGAGCTCCTTGCACCGAGCACACACCCAAGACTTCTGACCAGTGGGCAGACAGTCATACATGTGACACTCCAAGCAAAACACTGGATAGCCCCCAACCCCCTGCTGGCATTCTGGCTTCATAATTGTTTTTAAACAAATACTTTTCTATAACCCCCCTTTTAAAACCCTTTGTATTTATATGGTTCCTGTTGTAGGAGTCTACTTACCTTACTGGGAACCAAAGGAGCCAAGGTCCCTGTCTTTCTGGCTCTTCTTGGGCTTCTTACAGAGCCACTAGGCTAAGAGCCACAGGCAAAGAACCTCACCCTTTTGCTCTCACCCTTCGGCTCGTGCCAGAGGTACTTTAGAAAAGGTGCAGCAAAGACACATTCCTGATAGTGAGCTGCCCTGTTCCAAAGCATATCTTTGACACATGTTCCAGAATGTTGTTTTTTTTAAAAATGTGTGATTATGAATGCACACAACAGGGAATGGAAGTGATTCTCAGACCTTCTTATGTGCATGGACCAGAGTTGATGTGCAAGAGAAAGAGACTGCCAAGACATGGTGTGACCTGTCTGAGATCTGCTAACTTCACTTTCTCCACTTATTTCCTTGCATTTTCAGGTGTAGTCTGGATGGGGTCTTGCAGAGCATTTCTGGCAGGCTCCATTGGGGGGGGGCCTGGTATCACAATATTGCTGCAGCCTCTACAAATCTACCCTGTCTCTTGAATGTGCTTACACACCTGTATACACAGGCCTTATTTACAGAGCTGGAATGCCTCCCCGGGTTAATGTGTATACAGAAGGCTATGTAAATACCTGGTGGTTTGGATTGTCTTTGCACAACCTACTTTTGGATTCCTGAAGCAGGAAATCTGCCACGCTAATGAGCCCCCCCCAATATACAGGTTACACACCTCACTTGCTAGCATTGGAGAATCCTGCCAAAAAGAAGCCCCCCCCCAACACAATCCATTAAATCATGAGAAATGGGTTTGGGGAAAGGCTGAGATTCATTAGATGTCCCAACAATAAACAGCAATCCTTTAAACACAAAGGGGAATGAACAACAGAGGTAGCTGTAACATCCTGCTCAGTTTATAAGCTTCTAAGCATATCTGGCCCTGACCTGGATGGCCTAGGTGACGAACCCATTTCCATCAGATCTTGAAGCAGGATCAACCCTGGCTTGGTGGGAGCCCACCAAGGAAGTCCGGGGTTGCTGAGCAGAGGCAGGCACTAGCACACTACCTCTGTTCGTCTCTTGCCTTGAAATCCCTACAGGGTTGCCATAAGTCGGCTGCGACTTGGCACGATAGGAGATGGAAATGCTGAACTAGAAGAACTTTAGGTCCGACCTACAAGGTTGCTTTCTTGTGTGTAGCTGCTCTCAGGAGCCCTCTCTGTGTTATGTACCATTCCATCTCAAATCGAATGTCACATTGTTCACGTCTGTAAACTTACACTGCACATAAAAGTTCCCCTTTTTACTTGGGGTGGGGGTGTTAAAACAGGGTTGCCAGCCTCCAGATGGCACTTAACAATTTCCCACTATTACAATTGATCTCCAGACAACCAGGATCAGTTCCCCTGGAGAAAATGGCTGCTCTGAAGGGTGGACTGTGTGGTATCGTAACCTTCTGAGGTCCCGCCCTTCCTCAAACTCCATCCTTCCCAAGCTCCACCCTCCCCAGTCTCCAGGTGTTTCCCAACCCAGAGCTGGCAACCCTGTGTTAAAAGGAGTGTGTGCGTGCATGCACATTGAGTGCCATCAAATTGCTTCTGACTTATGGCGACCCTCCAAAGCATCCTATCATTAGCAGGCTTGCTCAGGTCTCCCAAACTGAGGCCCCCTGGGCTTCCTTGTTTGAGTCCGTCCATCCCACGCTGGGCCCTCCTCTTTTCCTGCTGCCTTCAGCTTTTCCTCACATTCTTGTCTTTTCCACTGACTCTTGTTTTTTCATAATGCAACCAAAGTACAATAGCTTCTGTTCAGATATTTTAGCTTCTAGGGAGAGTCCCGGCTTGCTTTGATCTCGAAGCCACTGATTTGTCTTTTTCGATATCCGTAAAACTCTCCTCCAGCACCACATTTCAAATGAACCAACTTTCTTCCTGTCAGCTTTCTTCATTGTCCAACTTTCATAACCATACGTAATAATGGGGAATATCATGGAATGAATTAGCTTGAACTTGGGCGCCAGTGACACAACCTTATGAATCTTTCCAAGCTCCTTCTTACAAGGAAGCAAGTTGGAAATTATGTTATGTTGTACCAGATTAGGGTTCCCAATCTGAAGAGGCAGAATTCAAAGATAACTAATTTTTAACCATTGCCCAAACCAGGTCATTTACTGATGCAAACGATATTTCCCCTCTGCAGTATGGAACTAATACAACTATAAACGTAAGCTTAAACAAGGAACTCCATGGTCTGTATCCAGCCACACCATTGCACAAGGATAGGTTTTTTTTTCAAAGAGGGCACTGCTTTCTACTGATTCTCCCTTCTCACAGACCCCCCCCCCACTTTGGCCTCTCTGCAGTTCCTGAGGGTCCACAGATGCCACCCCCAAGGACACCCGGGGGCTTACTGTCCTGCGACAGCTGGGTGAGGGAGTTGACAGAAATTGGCACCCTGTCTTAAGAAAACTTAAGGGCCTTAAATCCAGATGGGTGGCTGTGTTGGTCTGAAGCGGTAGAACAAAGTGTGAGTCCAGGAATACCTTTACGACCAACAAAGTTTTATTCAAGGTAGGAGCTTTCGTGTGCATGCACACTGCCTCAGATACATTGAAATGGAAGATGACAGGCTGAGTTCAGACTGGCAGTTTGAAGTGGGAGCCAGTCATGGGGAAAAAGCCCCAGAACAAACTGTTCTGGGTTTTCCCAGTCACACTGCACCAACTGATGCGGGAGCATACCGGGAGGAGGCGTGCAGGAGTGTTCAGACTGCTGGCCCGGAGGCGCGGCTGTAAATGGATTTTCCCTGGTAATTCGGCTATGTGCACATATGCGCATCCAGCTGATCTGGGGAGGATCCCATTGCGCTGGCACCACATTGGGTGGGAGAGTGGGACACAGCCAATCATATCACTGCTGCCTTATGCACAACGTGGGTTGCTCCCAGCTTTTTGAGCTGGCGTTCACACTTCCCGGCAGCGAAATGAAGTGGGATAAACGGGCTCTCAGGGATTTGCTACCACTTTCATCAGGTATCTTTTAAACGTAGGAGCGAAGCAGAACAGCACAGGTTGACTATGGGTGTGAATGCCCCCTTTAATTCACTTGTGAAACGTGGCTGAAACGTGGCTATAGCAGGGCAAACTGCCAGGCTGAACTCAGCCACAGTTCATTCATATAAGCAGAGGGTGAATTAGCATACAACATAATGAGGATATTTTGACAGATGCAAAAACTAAACAGGAATATAACAAGTTAAGTTTATATGGTCACCATTTGTTTGGATTTAATTACAGGGAAAACATAGTAAAGCAAATAAATGTGTTAAAACAGGAGATTGACTGTGCAAAAGCATCCTTCTCAATTGCGGAATGTCTTTGAGACTGTGTGGTTGGATAGTCCCTGATTACAGTTTTTTCTCAGACATAAATCCATGGGTGACCCGGTCAAGGCAGGTCCCTCCCAATACTCTCCCCCACCCCCTGTCTGCAAAAGGGTCCTTATAAATTTGAATTAATTAATATTCTGCAAAACCTCTTAGCCAAACAGTTTCCAGTACCGTAGCTATTAAATGTACCAGCGGCATAGCATCAAAGAAAACACCATAACAGAAAATAAATTTAAAATATACTAAATAAATTAAAACCATTGCATTAAAAGAGTAGATAAAATACAACCCAAAGGCGGAAATTAATTAACGAAGCTGACAGCAAAGAAGATCAAAATGGTAAGCTCTCTACGCCATTCTTGCGTGCCCTGTTTGTCCTAAGAACCTCGGTTCTTGGTTTGCCCAATGTCTTCAGTGCTGTCATTTCTATCTTCAATGGCTGAAAGATTCCCCTCAAATCATGTCCCAAGTACATTAGTATCATAAAGCCTACTTCACTGTAATCCTTGGCCTGAAGTCTCTGATGGCTGGAAGCCCCAGTTGCCATTGCCAATGGTCCAACCAGGTCCAGCTGTAGTTTAGGATATTTTTTAAATAGGTCCCGATGTGGTTAACCAAACACTGAAATCTGACCATGGCATCAGTCCAGGCAACTGGTTCTGAGCCTCCATGAAGTACCAGCCAAGTCTGCATGAAGATCATGGTGGTGGACCTGTGGTAGTTCAGCCCCACTGGGGGTCAAAAGGAATGGACAGGTTCTTTCTCACCAGGTCATCACTTGTAACAACCCCTCTCCCAGGTGCCTCGTTCAGACAAACACTACTGCCTTAAGGTTTTAAGCACCTCTCATGCTACTCCTTAACAGGTACCTCAGACCCAGAGAGGAGAGTGTTACAGGAATCCATTTCCTCCTCCTCCTCCTCCTCCTCCTCCTCCCTGTTATTGCCTTACAGAGTGTCCTGAACCATGAAGGAACCTCGGTTCCTGATGGTCAACCAACTTCATTCGCAATAAGGATCACCTTCCATCTTGGCCCCATCTCTAGCCAAGCCTACTGCCTCTGTTTCCCTGATGACTGTAACATGATGCTGGGTAGTCCCATCTCCTCCAGCCCCCAAAACTGGATTTCCTGGTCACCTCAGTAATGGCACTCAGGCAGCTGCTGCTGCATTCCACATCCTTGCTGCCCTCTCCTTGGAACAGGCAGCATCTTTTCCTCACCAGGAAAGCCAGTTTGGTGTAGTGGTTAGAACACATGAAACTGCCTTATACTGAATCAGACCCTTGGTCCATCAAAGTCAGTATTGTCTACTCAGACTGGCAGTGGCTCTCCAGGGTCTCTAACAGAGGTCTTTCACATCACCTTCTGCCAGATCTTTTAACTGGAGATACCGGAGATTGAACCTGGGACCCTGTGCAAACTAAGCAGATGCTCTACCACTGAGCTCCAGCAGTGGACTCTAATCTGGGAGAACTGGGTTTGATTCCCCACTTCTCCACATGTAGCCAGCTGGGTGACCTTGGGTCAGTCACAGTTCTCTCAGAGCTGTTTTCTCAAGAGCAGTTCTCTCAGAGCTCTCTCAGCCCACCTACCTCACAGGGTGTCTGTTCTGGGGAGAGGAAGGGATGGCGATTGTAAGCCGCTCTGAGACTCTGAGTGAAGGGCAGGATATAAATCCAATCTTCTTCTTCTTCTTCTTCCTCTTCCTTCTTCTCCTCCTATGTTGGGGGGACAACTCTCCAGCCCACTTGGTGGGGTAACACTGTTCTGGATCCCGGACAAAAGTTATGAGTGGATGAGAAACCCACAGTCTGGGTAAACAGAAAAGTTTTTTTAGTGTATAAATATAAATAAGTAGGATGTTAACAGCTGTGGAAAGGATTTCCTGACTCAAGGTGCTACCACCCAGAGGACCCTGTTTGGTAACCACCCACCCCACCTCTGAAAAGGAACCACACAGTGCAGTGCTTAAACAGAAGTTCCTAACTGATCAGCAGACTAGATGATGCTTTAGATATTGGCTTGCCTTGCAATGCTGGTGTTCATGTCACTAAGATAATATATGCACTGGATATGCACTGATAATATTATATAATTGGATAATACAGGCACCAGATATACAAATATTGGATAGAATTAACTGGTGATCAAGCCATATAAAACGTGAGAGTACTCCTTATGCCACATCTGTCACGGTTCTCTCTCTTCTGGTACAAAAAGAATTTATGCCACTTCCAGAAGTCTGTGGCAGTGGGTGTAGGTCATGATATCACTTCTGTATCCAGGGTCATGAGTTGGACAAATTTCATGCCCTCCCTTCCCCAGCATTATATTACCCTGTAAGTCAACGTGGCTCTATAAAGTATAATTTTCTCTTTTAGGGGAACAGATTTTTGTTCTTTGCCCATCAAACCGTTTCCTCCTCCTTCTAGAGTGGACTGGAGTATATATTTATAGATTTCTTTGGTTGCTTTAAGCATGAAGTTTTAATGAAGCTGGAGACAAGCTGTAGCCCTGTGGTACAGCATATGCTCTGCATGCAGAACATTCCAGGTGCCATCTCCGATAACTCCTATTAACGGATCCTAGCAGGAAGCAGGTGTTTGGAAAGATGTTTGTTTGCCAGAAACCCTGGAGAGTCAGAACTGATAATACAGAGATAGATGATTACTGGTGTGAAGTTCTATATGGTGTTATGCATCCATGATGTAATTAAAATGGAACAAGACAACCTTTCGCTTGCTTGCTTTCTTCCTGTCTCCCCACGGCCAAGTGTAGAGACAGGGCAGAATGCAGAATCTATACTGTTTTGGGATTTGCTCCATTTTGCGGGATTGTATCACTGCATTTGCAGTTTGAAAACTCAGTAAATATGTCCATTTAAAAAAAACAGAACATAAAGATTGCAAATGTCTTGTATGTTTGCAGGCAGTTTATGCCTCTCTTATGGCATGAGAGGACGCAGAAATGAATGGGAAAGGTGAGAAATAAAAGCAGCTTGGTTAAAAAAATATATCAATAAAAATGATGAAAACAGAGGGCTGGATCCAACAAACTTTTCAGAAAGGGATAAAAGGGAGGAGAAGCCTCCTTCGACACCCCCCCCCCAAAGACCAAGGGACCTGAATGGACAAAAGTCATGGGAGACAGAGGCCATAGTAAAAAGGGGAATGGAAAGAAAAAACTGACTGGATCCAACCCAGAAGTTGATGCCCCCTTCAGGGAGGAAGAAGAAGAGAAGGAGATTAGATTTATATAAAATCCTTTCCCCTCCCCTCCCCTCCCCACAACAGACACCCTGTGAGGTAGGTGGGGCTGAGAGAGCTCTTTCAAGAACTGCCCTTTCAAGGACAGCTCTTATCAGAACTATGGCTTGCCCAAGGTCATCCAGCAGCTACAAGTGGAGGAGTGGGGCATTAAACCTGGTTCTCCCAGATTAGAGTCCGCACACTTAACCACTACACCAAACTGGCTCTCAAGTTAAGCTGGAAAGCAAAAACAGGTTAAGATCTGAATAGGCTAAAGGGAGGAAATTAAGTTGGAAAGCAAAACCAGGATAAGATCTGAGCAGCCTAATTAGCCTGACCTAGGCTAGCCTGATCTCCTCAGATCCTGGAAGCTAAGCAGGGCTGGCCCTGGCTAATGTTTGGATGTGAGACCACCCTGAAATACCAGGGTCATGATGCGGAGGCAGGCAATGGCAAACTATGCCTGAACATCTCATGCCTTGAAAACCCCACAGGGTTGCCATAAGTCAGCTGTGACTTGATGACAAAAAAGGCTTCACTAAATTTGGGGGCTGCTAAATCTTGGGGGGGGGAAGGGGATTCGTTTCATATTTTACAAAGAACATGAGCACGAAAATATACTCAAGAAAACAGGGCTTACAAAAAGCATCTTGACGCTTCAGTAATATCTTTGTGTTTGTAGCAGTCCGAACAGATCCGAACCACTGTAGTGCCGCAGACTACGAGAGACTTCTGTATTTCAGAATATTGCTGTACCAGAGAGTTTACAGCGTGCTTCTTGTCACATTATAAATGTTAAGCGCCAATACTTGTTTTCCAAGACAGTTGGAGGAGATCTTGAAGGATATATTCCAGATGTTGGGCGCCATCTAATGGATTGCTTGTGCCCAAACAGGGGGGGAAACGATTTCCTTAATAATTATGTGTGAAGCAGCAGATGGCTAAGACTAAAGTGCAGGAAGGCAGACAATAAACATAAATCAATCCCTGAAGTCAGAAATTCAGTATAAGTGCATTAGAAACTGCCTTTGTTTTGCACACGTCAGAAGCCTGAAATGAGCCGAGATTCTGCTCAAGCCTCCATTAGGGATGATATTCCGACCCCTCCCCTTCCTCTTGGCAAAATCGACCCAGCGTCTCTTCTGTCCGTGTTTGCAACAAGGCAGTTTCTGACTGTTGTCACAAGGAAAGACCAGAGCAGTAATCTCATCACTTTCACTGGCACAAAATGAGCCACAAGAAACCTTCCCAGTTCAGTATCTGGCCATCGAAGCCTCTCAGTGTGCTTTTAGCCACCAAGGTAACCTGATATAACATTGCCAGGGAAACAATTTCCTTCCATGTTAGGTAAAGTAAAGGTAAAGGTTCCCTTGCTCGAAAGCCAGTCGAATCCGACTCTAGGGTTGCGGTGCTCATCTCCGTTTCAAAGCCGAAGAGCCAGCGCTGTCCGAAGACGTTTCCGTGGTCATGTGGCCGGCATGACTAAACACCAAGGCGCACGGAACGCAGTTACCTTCCCACCAAAGTGGTACCTATTTATCTACTTGCAATTTCTTGCTTTCGAACTGCTAGGTTGGCAGGAGCTGGAACTAGAGACGGGAGCTCACCCCGTCATGCGGCAGTCTCAGGTCTCGAACTGCTGAACTACTGACCTTCCACAGCCCTGCAGTTCAGCATCTTAACCACTTGAGCCACTGGGGCTTAAAAATGTTAGCCGTCCTCAATTAGATCAGCCAAAGGAGAGGCAGCCTGTTAGGAACTGTTTGCCAAATCCCCACTTAGCCCGGTGAGGAGAGACAGCCAGTGTGGTATGCTGGTTCAGAGCAGTGGACTCTAATTCAGTAGAATGTGGTGTGATTCCCCACTCTTCCACATGAAGCCTGCTGGGTGACCTTGGGCCAGTCTTAGTTCTCTCAGAACTCCATCTACCTCACCAGGTGCCTGTTGTGAGGAAAGGAAGATGATAGGGTTGCCAGGTTTGTGTTGGAAAATACCTGGAGACTTTGGGGGTGGATCCAGGAGATGGTGGGGTTTGGGGAGGGGATACAATGCCAGAGAGTCCACCCTTCAAAGCAGCCATTTTCTCCAGGGGAGCTGGTCTCTGTCAGCTGGAGATCAGTTGTAAAAGCAGGAGATCCCCAGGCCCCACCTGGAGGCTGGCAACCCTAGAAGGTGATTGTAAGCCGCTTTGAGACCCTTCTGGATAGAGAAAAGCATGGTATAAAAACTAGCTCTTCTCAGTTTTCTGACCAGACCAGGACTGCCCCAAATAATGCCCCTCTTCCCACCTGGACAGTGCCCCATCTTACCTTTTTTGGAATATTTTCTCAAGACCCCGGACTACTGCCCTTGGATCAGCATGGAGCCACGTAAGACTTGATTTTCCATCCACCCTGACTGGAAGTCAGGCTGCGGGAAGGAAGGAAAGAGTAATTTACAGGAAAAATAAGGTTTTGATATCAGAAACAGTCACGTGTGTATGTGTGCTGGGTACGAGCATGTGTACACATTTTGTATGCATCTCCTCAAATGCTGACAGAAGCCTTTTGAGCATTTTCCAGTGTTTGGCAATGAAAGCAGTTTTGGAATACATGCAGCTGCCTTATATCAAATCCGACCATTGCTCTATCAAGGTCACTACTGTCTACTCTGATGGGAAGCAGAGCTCCAGGGTCTCAGGCTGAGGTCTTTCATATCACCTGCTACCTAATCCTTTTAAGCAGAAATATCAGGGACTGAACCTGGGAAATGCCGCCTTCAAAGCAGATGCTCTACCACTGGGCTATAGGGCCTCCCATCTGTGACCACAGATGTTTCCACCCATCATTAACTACAGCCTCTGGTGATTTTGCAGGGCATTTTTGTAGTGCTTAAAATATCTTCCAAACCTGCTTGATCAGAAACTATAAGAACATAAGAGAAGCCAATGTAGGATCAGGCCAATGGTACAACACTCTGTCACACAGTGGTCAAAAATACCAGGTGCCAACAGGAGGTCCACCAGTGGGGCCAGGACACTAGAAGCCCTCCCACTGTTGTCCCCCAAGCACCAAGAGTACAGAGCATCACTTGCCCCAGACTGAGAGTTCCTAGCTATATCTTGTGGCTAATAACCACTGATGGACATCTGCTCCGTGTGTTTATCCAATTCCCTCTTGAAGCCGTCCATGCTTGTAGCCATCGCCACTTTCTGTGGCAGTGAATTCCATGTGTTAATCACTCTTTGGTTGAAGAAGTAAATGAAAGAGTGAAGCCAGGCACCTGTCGGCATCATACGACCTGCAAGTTCCTCTGCCTAATGTATCTTGCAAGGTTGTTCCTGTTGAGAAGATAAAATGAAGAAGGGGAGAACTGTGGTGTAAGTTGCGTTGGGTTCCCATTGGGCATAAAAGCGGGGTAAAGTATCTGAGCCCTGACCTTGTTTATTAACGATTTGGAATTGGGAGTAATGTGGCTAAATTTGCAGATGACACAAAGTTGTTCAGGGTGGTGAAAACCAGGGAGGATTGTGAGGCACTCCAAAGGGATCTGTTGAGGATGGGTGAGTGGGCGTCAACATGGCAAATGGGGTTCAATGTGGCCAAGTGCAAAGTGATGCACATTGGAGCCAAAAATCCTAAATATAAATACACGTTGATGGGGTCTGATCTGGCAGAGACGGACCAAGAGAGAGATCTTGGAGTCGTAGTGGATAACTCGCTGAAAATGTCTACACAATGTGTAGCTGCAATAAAGAAGGCCAACGCTATGCTGGGGATTATTAGGAAGGGAATTGATAACAAATCAGCCAGTATCATCATGCCCCTGTATAAATCATTGGTGCGACCTCATTTGGAATACTGTGTACAGTTCTGGTCACCACATCTCAAAAAGGATCTTATAGCATTGGAAAAAGTTCAGAGAAGGGCAACTAGAATGATAAAAGGGTTGGAACACCTTCCCTATGAAGAAAGGTTAAAATGCTTGGGGCTCTTTAGCTTGGAGAAACGACGGCTGAGAGGTGACATGATCGAGGTTTATAAGATTATGAATGGGATTGAGCAGGTTGAGAAAGAAGTACTTTTCTCCCTTTCTCACAATACAAGAACTCATGGGCACTCCATGAAATTGCTGAGCAGTCGGGTTAGAACAGATAAAAGGAAATACTTCTTCACCCAAAGAGTGATTAACATATGGAATTCACTGCCACAGGAGGTGGTGGCAGCTGCAAGCATGGACAGTTTCAAGAGGGAATTAGATAAACATATGGAGCAGAAGTCCACCAGTGGCTATTAGCCACAGGGTATAGATGGGAACTCTCAGTCTGGGGCAGGTGATGCACTCTATTCTTGGTGCTGGAGGGGGCAGCAGTGGGAGGGCTTCTGGTGTCCTGGCCCCACTGCTGGACCTCCTGATGGCACCTGGTATATTTTGGCCGCTGTGTGACAGAGTGTTGGACTAGATGGGCCATTGGCCTGATTCAACATTGGCTTCTCTTATGTTCTCTTATGACCTGTATAACCCAGGGTAGACAGATCTCATGCGATCTTGGAAGTTAAGCAGGGTCAGGACTAGCTAGTGTTTGGATGAGAGACCTCCAAGGAATACCAGGGTTGTGACACAGAGGCAGGCAATGGCAAACCACCTCTGAATGTCTCTTGCCCTGAAAACCTTATGAGATTATCATAAGTCAGCCGTGACTTGATGGCACTTTCCACCATCAAAATATCTAAATAAAAATATATAAAAATATTCCAGATAATACATTTTATATGATATTATGCAGTCTGTGTTGTTAAAATAGTAAAACAAGTGTGGGCTTGATAACAAAGAAACTAATGTGTATATTTCCCTTTTTTCTCAATGCCCTGTTAGTTATTGGCCTACAGTTCAAAGACTGGCAAGACTGACTATAAAGTACAGTGTTTCCTGCTAGTATTTGTGGATACGGGGAGGCACAGATTGACTGTGCAAAGGCTGGAGGAGTGATGGGCCTTGAGAAGAAGTCACCCAGCACCAGGAAGAGAACTGCCCGCTTTAGGAAGCCAAAACAGGCAATCAAGAAAATATATGAGAAGTATCAATTGATGAGGAAAAACTTTGTGATGGAGTAATACCATCACGTTTAAATCCATGTTATCATTGAGGGTTATTTCAAGCATACTCATTGTTTTTCATAGCCTTGTCAAGAGAGAAGCCCTCTTCTGAGTAAAACGCCACTTGAGAGATTCTGGCTCTTTCTGCAACCGTATTTTGTCTTGGGCTCTGAGCGCAGCCTAGTCTTCCATTCTGCAGTCCCTCCTGCTGTCACATTCACTTTGTTTCGGAGCTTTCTCTTGTTTCTGCGTTTTTTACAGGAATCTGCATTCAGACCGCTTCCAGCACACTGTTGCCCCTGAAGCTACCAAAACTCCTTTTGCTGCAGTTCATTGTTCTCATCCACTTTTGAATCTCTATTACTTACTAAAGTAGAATTGTTCCTGTGGATGTTTAAGTACTACCATTGCCATCCCCCTGTTTCTACCTCTCTCTCTTAGGTTGACGCTCCTTCCCTGTTCTGTTTTCTTTCCCTCCTTCTCCAAAGACAAAAGAGGACCTGTCCTCCCACTCAGGCAAACTTTTAAAAAGCCAGAGAGAGCATAAGAAGGAATCAGTAAATATAAAGGAGTAGGGGATTCCCTGCTCCCAGATGTGTTGGTCTTGCATGTGTAGGTCTGGATTTCCCCCCCCTTCCCTTTCTTTTTGCAGAATCACAGAGGAAGGGAGGGTTTGGCAGCCAGTTAGCTAAGCAAATGAGGGTTTTGCTTATAGATGCAGAATGCTTAGAGAATACACAAATAAATAAACCAGAGGGCGGAAAACCAGTGCAGAGGGAATGCATGTGAGTATGACTGCAAAGGCAGCCCTTAAGGAGCAAGCTGTCAGTGCAGAAAGGGCCTCCTCTGCTCTGTCCAGCCAACAACAGGTATCAGCCCCACAATCCATTATTCCTACAAGGTTGTTTTCTCAGGCCTACTAATTAGCTCACTAGTTTCACCTAGATACAGATGGGAGGGTGGAACCTCTGAAACAGTATAGTGATTGGTTGAAGGGGGTCATAGGGTTGCCAGCTCTGGGTTGGAAAACACCTGGAGATTTGGGGGTGGATCTGGGAGAGGGCGGGGTTTGGGGAAGGGAGGGACCTCAGCATGGTACGATGCCGTAGAGTCCACCCTTCATAGCAGCCATTTTCTCCAGGGGAACTGATCCCTGTTGGCTGGAGATCAGTTGTAAAAGCAGATCTCCAGGCCCCACCTGGAGGCTGGCAACTCTAGGGGGTCACAAGGTACACAGCCTGTATTTTCTATAAACTGTGGTCTATTCCACCAGGCCACATCCCATCCTCATCCTGTTTCCCTTTGCCTTCCCTGGCACCAGCTTTTGCTATTGCTACATGTATCATGGATTTTGCTGCTTGCGTTGGACTCCGTTTGCTAGAGCTTTAAGAAATTAAGACCTTCTCAGTAAGTGTATTTAAAAAGCCAGTTTTGTTATTTCACATATGCTTAAACTATCCACTGAAACTATATTGCTTTTAAAACCTTTTTCTTTATTTTCTTTCTGATAAAGCTTTGTTTTGCTTTATAGTGTGTTGTTGTGAGCCTACTGGTCCAAACTAGAGCTTGGTTACATTACCACAGAGAGGCTTGCTCCGGATTCTTGGGCTGGAAACAGGGAAACAACCCTCTCAGACCAAGATGGGTCAGCTTTGACACCTTATGGGAGTAATAGTATTTCCCCACCCACCTCCACTATGTCACTTAATTACCTGACCCAATCATCCAAACTTTGGGGAAGGACTGATTTCATCTACTATGCAAATTTATTTGCTTACTTCATTATCTGTCTCCCTAATGGGTATCCAAAGCAGTTTACACCATTCTTCTCACTGGGGGGTACACAACTTCAGAGCCAAAAATCACTGTTTCAGGTCATTCCTTTGGGTTCCCAGAATGGTATTAGAAATCCGGTGTTCTTACTGAAGTGAAAATACCCTCCATGAAAGTCCATGTTGCTCTAAGTTCAGGTCTTTCTGCTTGCCAGGCCAGCAGTACCATGAGCATGCATTCGCCATGTTGTTCTTTAACTATACTTGTTTACCCAGGCAATGATATTCTTCCAACCAATTGGATCCTAGCACAAGTCTATCCCTGCCAGCCAATCACCTTTGCAGACAAGCTGCAGAAAGGGGATGCATGGTGCATGCACACCATGTGTGCACACCTCTTTTTCTTTGATTCTGCTTGTTTCCCAAGCAATAGTTTCCTTCCATCTGAAAGACCCTCAAACTGACTGTGCACTGAATAGAACAGTGCCTACAGTGCACATGCACAGAAATGAGCTTATTTGGGGGGCTTGATAAAATGGTGTTGCTTTGCTGCTTGTGGTTGAGATCTGAGAGGGGTCTGCAGAAGAGAGGGAGGACTGTGTTTTAAAAATTATATACTGAGATATTTACATTATTTATGCTCCACCTTTCTCACAGGGACTCAAGGTGTGTATGATTTTGGTGGTGTTATGTGTCATGGCTGCTGCACAGGAGATCCTTGAATTGGCTGTGCGATGAAGAGAACAGTGTCTGCATTGCACGTTCACAGAAAATGGCCCCGAAAATCTAGATTGCAAAACCAGGGCACAGATTTTAAACCTGAACTGGTAACGCCCTACCTGAAACTAGGCAATCATGGCAATTTTATGCCTCCCAAAACCTGGATCTGAAACTAATAAAAATTTTCTTGATGCACTCCCCACTTCTTCCCTCCATTTTATTTTCACAACAAACCTGTGAGGTAGGTGAGAGGATAAGGTTGGCCCAACCCAAGGTCACCCAGCAAACTTCTATGGAAGAGTGAAGACTCCAGCCTGGTTCTCCCAGATCCTAGTTTGACATGCTAACCATTACATCACCCTGGCTCTTGAAAGATGCAAAAGCATTTTGTCACATAGGGTTGCCAGTCCAAGCCTGGAAACTGGGAGGAGGGGGGCATGACATTGGTACCATCTTTATATCACTTCCAGGGAAAACCCAGAAGTGCCTTAGAGTAGCTCTAGGAGTTGCCAGAAACTCCATGGTAAAACCATAGCATTTCTGGTGATTGCTAGAGCTACCTTACATAACTTTTGGGTTTTTCCTGGAAGTGATGTTGTGATGCTGCTGAAGCTGATTTTCTCCCCTCAGAGTGGCAATCAGCAGGAGGTCTCCCACCATTGCAGAACAGCTGGAAGCCTTACTTGCATGGCAGAATCTGAATCGCCAGCTACTGTGTAGCCGATAAGCTGTTTGGCAGGCTCTCCAGTCAGACCATGATGAGACAAGAACATCTGAGACGCCACTGACAAGTGATCACAGCTGTCAAACACAGTATGTTCACCTATCAGAACTGTTTGTCATGATGTTTGTGGCATCCCAAATGGTATTCAGCATTAAAAATAGTATCCAGTTTATTGCATTTACCCAAAAGGAAGGCCACCCTCAAGACAAGATGATTTCCTTAAAAAAAGTTATACATAAAAGGGTTTTTTTATCGCTGTACATAGCTGTAACTTGTATGCAGGTTTAAGAAAGACCCCCTTTCCTTGCTGGCACATGTGGGAAAAAGCTACACTGCCTATTAGGTGAAAAAGGGTAATGTAAAGAGAGGTTTGCAGTTAAGCGCACCTTTACAGCCTAGGGAATATTCCGCCAATGTAAGTAGCTCAGATTTGAAAGCATTACTTTATTTCTGTGACAGGCTTCCAAAAGTTTATTTAAAAATATCAGGAGCACCAGTTACCTCGTGCTTTTCGCATATTATGCACAGTAAGTGAATCTATCAGACCTTTCTAGCACCTTGTAATGAGAATATGCTGTGACAGAAATATTCCTCATCCCACCAGTGTGAAGGTAAAATGAGGAAAGACTCCAGTTTCCAATTAACACAGCATAGTTATGACTTCTAATTATGAGTTTGAAATAAAACGAATGATTCCCCTTCCCCCCTTTCAACAACTGTAAAAAAATCTACCCAAGCTATGGCAAAACGTTCGCTCACAGCTAGGTGGACACCTTAGTGTTCTGTGATGTGGTACTTGACCTTAAAACGACTCCACATAAACCAAGGAAAAGGTTTAGGAAACAGATAGAACAGGAGGCTGCTAACTTATCATGACCAAGTGTGACACCTTTATCTCATGGTCTAAATAAACAGGATGAGTGACAGTCCCGCAACCAGATGTGATTGTCCCCTAAGTGGTCTTACAGCTGTTGGCTTGGATCCAATGGAGTTATCACATGTTAATCCTTTTACCTCAGGAGCACAAGTTTCTTGCTTTCCAGCCCCAACTGCAGCCCCAAATGGTCCCCCAAATGCTACCCCTGTCCCTCCCCCCTCAAAGCAGGGCTGTTTCCAGGTTTTGGGAGTCCCTGGGCAGAGAGTTTTCATGGTGGTCCTCTCCTCCTCTGCCCCCAGGACGCCCCAGGAGTGCTCACACACTCATTCCCTCCCACCCATCCTCACATGACCTCCCACCTAACTGTGTGTCCTTCCCTTGCTGGCTTGCAAAGTCTCCCACTGCCCAGTCCCATAGGGAGCCAGCGTGGTGTAGCAGTTAAGAGTGGCAGGCTCTAATTTGGAGAACCAGGTTTGATTCCCCACAATGCCATATGAAGCCTGCTGGGTGACCTTGGGCCAGTCACAGTTCCTTTCAGAACCAACCCCATAGCCAGGATTTTTTCAGGGGGCACTGTGGGTCCTGGGCACACAAATTAAATGGTGGCCTAGAGACAACATCTGGCAGATCAGCCCACACTGTTGGGGCCTCTTCAGGAAAAGCTTGTGCTTTCACTGTTGTGGTGAGTGCCACTCGGAAGGAAGTACTGACTGAGGAGCACAGCTGGTAACATCAGTATGAGTTCTTTTGGAGGCTTCCTGCCTTCTGGGGAGGCCCCAGGACTTTCACCACCTCCTCATCTGAGTCTTCAGTTCTTTGCTTGGAGAGGAGCCAATGCCCTTTCCCATGGCAGGTTGTAAAAGCCAAGTCGATCCATCCCTGTACTTTTGTCCAGGCATAGATACTATATGTTTTCTGAATTCATCGTTATGACTTCTTCAGCTGTGTGTGCATTCACACAGAGAGCCAGTTTGGTGTAGTGGTTAAGTGCGTGGACTCTAATCTGGGAGAACCAGGTTTGATTCCCCACTCCTCCACTTGTACCTGCTGATGTGACCTTGGGTCAGTCACAAGCTCTGGCACAGCTGTTCTTGAAAAAGAGCAGTTTCTGTCAGATTTTCTCTCAGCCCCACCTACCTCACAGGGTGTCTCTTGTGGGGAGGGGAAGGGAAAGGAGCTTGTAAGCCACTCTGAGACTTCAAGTGAAGGGCGGGGTATAAATCCAATCTCTTCTTCTCTTCTTCTTCACTGCTGTCTCAATTTCTACCATGCTGCTGACGGGAGTAAATCCTGCCCTACGAAAGCTCAGCTCTCCAGCAATGCATTACACCGACATACTAGCAAGGAGCATGCTTAGGTTCACACAACCCATAACCATACCATGAGATTTGTAATGGTGTGGTGTGGCTTCTGTTGTGTTCTGCAACAGCGATGGTTAGATTGCAGCTCCTGAGCCATGTGTGGCTCTCTACCAGCAGCTGGCCTGTAGGAAGCTCAAGAAGTGAACACAGATGGAATCTACGGAAGAAGGACTCCGACTGTGCAGCTGTACTCTGCACTGTATTGTGATGATTCACTACAGGGTTCTTCTTGTGTTCTTATGTGCTGTCACAACAAAGAGCCATGGCTTCCTGGTAGAGCATCTGCTTTGCAAGCAGAAGGTCCCAGGTTCAATCTCCAGCATCTCCAATTAGTAGGTGAAGGGGAAAATCTCATCCCGAGACCCTGGAGAGCCACCGCCAGCCAGAGTAGCCCTCCATTACAGCTACATCTCAGTGCCCTCCATTACATCTACCAGCCTTGCTATTGGACCAAGGCTGGGGTAGAGCAGAAAGGCTGGCGGGGAAGAAAAAAATATATGCACCAGGGGCTGGAGAGAATGAATCGCAAAGTGGTAGGGATAGGAGCAGAGGAGGATGGGAACTTGGTGCAAATAGTGCTATGTAAAAAAGCTTCCTGGGGTCCTATTTGCTCCTACACACTATGAAACAATGGTGGGGCTTAACTGCAGAGGTCTGCCTGGCAAGACCAGCCCTAGGCAATAGATGGACAGGTGCCAACCAGCTCCACCTGCCTGCTGCCCCCTCCATCCAGGTCTGCCTCAGCAAGCAGCAGCCTAGGGGAAGAGTTACCATCTCCGTGTTGGGAAATATCTGGGGATTTGGAAGGTGGAACCTGAGGAGGGTGGGGTCTGGGAAAGGGAGGGACTTCAGAGGGTTCTACTGCCATAGAGTCCACCTTCCAAAGCGGCCATTTTCTCCAGGCGAACTGATCGCTGTCACTTGGAGATCAGTTGTAATAGCGGGAGACCTCCAGCCACCACCTAGAGGGTCTACTAAATCTGGTCAGCACTGTCATGAAGGAATACACACAAAAATTCTATTTGAAATTACAAAAAACAACAACCCTCTTATTAACTATTCCTTAAAGATGCAGTACAAGCTGAATTTAAACTTGTGAAGCTAAACCACAATACAAGAGGTTTGCCACATACCTCATGTATTGTGGTCTAGCTTCACATGTTTAAATTCAGCTTGTACTTTGTACTGCGTCTTTAAAGAATAGTTGATAAGCGGGGTTGGGTTTGTGTTTTTTTTGTGTAATTTCAAATAGAATTTTGTGTGTGTGTTCCTTCATGACAGGGTTTTTCAGAGTTAGTATACTACATATACTGTATGTATATGTTACATATGTAACAGCGTTCTGTGCGCCTTGGTGTTTAGTCATGCCGGCCACATGACCACAGAAACGTCTTCGGACAGCGCTGGCTCTTCGGCTTTGAAACAGAGATGAGCACCGCAACCCTAGAGCCGGATTTGACTGGCTTTCGAGCAAGGGAACCTTTACCTTTTACTATATATTGCATAGCCATTTTTTTTGTTGTTGTTATACCACTTGGAGGTTGGCAGCTATATGGGGGAGGCACCACCACCCTGCCCCAGTGGGCAGATGCAGGGAGTCTGCTGTTTTCTTCCCTCCTGGGTGTGTGTGTAGGTGTGTGTGTGTGTGTGCTGACCTGGCCCTCTTCCTCCTTCCTTCATCTCCTCACATTGTCTCGCCACCTCTGTGGCAGGTAAGCACCGGCTCCCTGCCCCGCTTGGGTACAGAGGACAGCGGGGCGCTGCCTTGCCTCTATGATGGCAGCGGGGTGAGGCAGGCAGGTGGCAGCTTCAACTATAATACAGGGAGGGGGGCAGTGGTTTCTCTCCATGCCTGAGTGCAGGGGGAAGAGGCAAGCAGTTGTTTCCTGCAGTGAGGGAAGGGGCTGTGCCTAGGGTGTAGGGCTGCCAGCTCTGGGATGGGAAATATCTGGAGATTTGAGGGGCGGAGCCTGAGGAGGGCGGGGTTTGGAGAGGTTAGGGTCCTCAGCGGGGAATAATGCCATAGAGTCCGCATTCCAAAGAAGCCATTTTCTCCACAGGAAGTGACCTCTGTTGCCCAGAGACCAGTTGTTATTCTGGGAGGTCTCCAGCCATTACTTGGAGGTTGACAACCCTATTAGGTCTCCAAAAGTATTAGGACCAGCACTGCGGCCTAGAAACCGCTGCTGTTGGATTCCTTCCTGTCTCCTGACCAGGCTGTTCCTTCCGCTCATTACAAAACATTGCTATAAGTTATCTAAGTGTTTGTATCTGAGTTTGCTCATTTTCGTCTTCCCGTTCCCTTTTGTGTTCTCTATTGTGAGCAGTTGTTTTGAATGGTTAAACATTTTGAGAGAAAGACTGCATGCAGGTGTTTCAAATAAATAAATGTTTTGGCATATGGTTCCTAGGCTAAAGAACTATAAACAATCTCGTTTTAAGGTTCTTTCCCCTGGCTCATACTGTAGGATCTACATGTCCACTAGATGGCGCCAGGTGAATTATGCAGAAAAAGAGTCCTTTCTGAAACTTGCTGGCATTACTGTTAAAAAGCATAGAGGCCAGCCGTACAAAAGAACGAATTGTTGGGTCTATCTTGTCCTTAATGACTGGGATAAATTTGAGGACTTAAAAAAAGGTTCCCCATCCTTCATTACAATTGTATAATTGAAAAACTATTGATTGATATTGTCTCAAAAAAATTGCTGAATTCATTCTATGTTCAAGTTCACGTATAAATGGTAACAACATATTGTCATTCTGCAATACCCACAGTGTATTGTCATTGCCATAAGAATGACTTGCTTGGAACAGAATATTAGATAGAAGAATCGTGCTTTATTTTCATGGCTTTAACATTGTCAATGCCATTCTTTTAGAAGAAAAAATATAGCTTTTTTTTTAAAAAAAAACACTGATTGTCCTTATAGCCTTGAATATGGAAAGGAGCCAGTTTTCGCTTGGTTAGTCTTTTATATATTCTCCCTGAAAGGAGAAAAAAAATACCTTCCAAAGCTCCCTGAACAGATGCAACATGACTTGTTCTTATAGCCTTTCCTGCATGTTAGTGTCTGCACTAGCAGAGAGGAAGGGGGCTGTTGCCAGCCACAGCTCTGTTGGCCAAAAGACTGTTTAAAGGGTCTTTTGGCCAGTGGGGTGGGGGCTGTGGCACACATGGGGCTCCTTTGCCACTGGCAGTTCGCCACTTGAGATTCAGGCCTTTAAAGGGTCCTTTGGCCAGTGGAGCTGTGCCCAGTGACAGCCCCTCTCCCCCCTCGCTAAAAGATTTAAAGGGCTCTCCAGCTGGTCGGTGGGCCACGTGCTCCCCGCCAATCAGTTGAAGCCCTTTAAATCTTTTAGCAGGAGGAAAAGGGGTGGCCGCAGCTTGGGGGCGGGGCTTCCCCTGGTGGCCAACTGGTCTGGGATATATTGGAGCCCCCAGGAGCAGGGAAACCCCTGTTGTGTCCTGGGATCAGAAGGCAGAGCTGGCGAAATACAGCCAAGCTTCGCTCTCGGAGAACAATAGGGACTAGGTTCCTGAGCTCGCCAGTAGAGAACCAATGGCAGCATTGGCGGGCGATTCAAACCCGCCAATAGGAATATGGGGCCGTCCCCCCCAACTGTATATAGTTGGCCTCCGGCCGTTACTGGTTGTTCTTGTCTTGTGTGAAGTACGAATAAACGCGTCTTCTCTTATGTCGTCGTCCGAGTCATGAGGCCCGAAACCCAGTACTTTACAGTGGCGATGAAGGTGGGATTTCAACACTTTCCGTGACTCCATGAGCGACAAAAAGGACACCGCCGAGCATCGCATCGCTGACCCCGAGAGCAGCACCGCACCGCTCGCCGAGCATCGCATCGCTGACCCCGAGAGCAGCACCGCGCCGCTCGCCCCGGCGCATGCCTTCCCAGACAGAGCCATGGCCGCCTCTCATGTAACACTCGAGCGCTTCGATCCGTCGCAGCCAGAAACCTGGGACGCATGGGTCGACCAGCTCATCAGTTATTTGGAGCTCAACGAGATCCGCCACCCAGACAAGAAACGATCGCTTCTGCTGAACGCGTGCGGCACCCAAACCGTCCGCCTCGCCAAGAGCCTCTTGGTGCCCCGCATGGCCTTGGAAAGCTCGTTTGGGGAGATCCTGGACGTCCTCAACGCGTACTTCAGCCCCCGGCCGACCTTCCTGGCCAAGAGGATGGAGTTCCAGAGGCGAGTCCAGGCCCAAGGGGAATCCGTTGCCACCTTCCTGGCCGCGCTGAGGGCGCTCGCGGTGGACTGCGGGTTCCCGAAGGTGGAAGACAACTTGCTGACGCAGTTCGTGTGGGGCCTGGCGGACTCCAAGCTGCGGCGGAAGTTGATTGGCTACCGGAGGCTCTCCCTGGACGAGGCCATCAACGCCGCAACAGCCCACGAGGCCGCTGAAGGGGAACGCCCGGCCACGGCCGCCCATGTGGTCGGGAGGAGTCCCAGCCCCGGGAACTCAGATACCGAAGAGGTCTTCGCCCTCAGACCCCAACACCGCCGGCCGGCGCCGTTCCAGCAGGCCAACAGGGAGCCAGCCAAGCCTTCCGGCAACCGGACCGTCTGTGCCAGCTGCGAGGAAGGCCACGGAAGGAAATCCTGCAAGTTCCGGGATGCTGTCTGTCACGGGTGCGGGAAGCAGGGACACCTCGCACGGGTCTGCCGGTCCAAGGGCCCCCGGAATTCGAGATCGTCGGTCCCACCGCACCGCGCACCGTCCACCGCCTACGAGATGACGGAAGAGGTCGCCGAGCTGTACCATCTCACCGATCAACCGCTACAGGTACTTCGCCTCCCCAACCCCAATCTCTCCTCCGCCCCGAAGATCCAAGTAACCGTGCGGATCGAGGGTCCCCCTGTTGCATGGAAGTGGACTCGGGGTCGGCGGCGTCCATCATTTCCCTGGACACTTTAAAAAGTCTTTGCCCGTCAGGAGGACCCCCGCTACGCCCATCGCCACTAAGCTTGGTGGACTTTCAAAGGAACCCTGTCCCCATCCGGGGAGTCGGCACTTTCCGAGTGCAATACCGGGGCTTTGAGGGGAACTTGGACTTGGTGGTGGTGGAGGGAAATCTCGTGAGTCTCCTGGGGCGGGCGTGGTTCGAGGCCCTAGGCATCACGATTGGGGGAGTGAATAAGTGCGGGATGCGTGACTGGGGGGCGGTGTGCAAGGAATTCCCCGAGGTCTTTGACGGGAAACTGGGGTGTTATAAAGGGCCCCCGGTGTCGCTCCACTTAGATCCCACAGTGACGCCCATCCGACGGCACTTCCGCACCGTGCCCCTGGCCCTCCGCCCTAAAATAGAGGTCGAACTGGACCGGTTAGTGGCCCAGGGAGTCCTAGAGCCCGTCCCGAACACTCGATGGGAGACCCCGATTGTGACACCCGTTAAGCCGAACGGGGAAATCCGCATCTGCGCGGATTATAAGTGCACCATTAACCAGGCACTTCAGGCGCACGCATACCCCGTACCCGTGGTCAGCCACGTCTTAGCCACACTGGCGGGGGCGCGCATATTTGGAAAGCTGGGTCTCGCGCAGGCGTACCAGCAACTCCCGGTGGATGAGGCCACTGCCGAAGCGCAAACCATAGTGACCCACCGGGGGGCCTTCAGGGTGAAGCGGCTGCAGTTCGGGGTCAGTGTGGCCCCAGGGATCTTCCAAAATCTCATGGACGATTTGTTAAAAGGGATCCCTGGAGTGACGCCGTTCTTCGACGACGTCCTCATCGCCGCGACCACCCCTGAAAGCTTCGCCGCCCGCCTCCGAACTGTACTGGGACGCTTCCAAGCCACGGGGCTGAAAGTGAAGCGGGAAAAGTGCCTCCTCGGGGTGCCGGAGGTGGAGTTCTTGGGGTACCGGGTTGACGCAACAGGCCTGCATCCGGCGAGGGACAAGGTGAAGGCCATCGTGGAGGCCCCCGCCCCGAAGTCCAAGGCGGAGCTCCAGGCGTTCTTAGGCCTCCTGAACTTTTACCACGCCTTTCTCCCACACAAAGCCGCCGTGGCCGAACCCCTGCACAGGCTGCTGGATAAGGCGACACCTTGGGCATGGGGAGCGAGGGAGGAGGCGGCGTTTCGGGGGTTAAAGTACTTTTGATTTCTAACGCTGTACTCGCCCACTTTGATGAAAAGCTCCCGGTAATCCTTGCATGCGACACATCGCCATATGGGGTCGGGGCGGTCTTGGCCCACAAGCTACCAGATGGGAGGGAAGTCCCGGTGGCTTACTACTCCCGCACGCTGTCCCCGCGGAGCGGAACTATGCGCAAATCGACCGGGAGGGCTTGGCACTGGTGGCGGGGGTTAAAAAGTTTCACAACTTTGTGTACGGGCGGCCCTTCACGCTCGTAACCGATCATAAGCCGCTCCTGGGACTGTTCGCGGCGGACAAACAAACGCCGCAGGTACTGTCGCCCCGGGTGTTGCGCTGGTCCTTGTTTTTAGCGGGCTACCAGTACCGGTTGGAGCATCGGCCGGGCAAGGCGCTGGGTCATGCCGACGCCTTGAGCCGCCTGCCGCTGCCGCAAACAGGGGAAGATCCGGCCCCAGCTCCCGCAGTATTGTTAATGGAGGAGCTGCCCAACCCCCCCTTCAGGCTGCAGACGTGGCCGCCCGCACGTCCCGAGATCCCATTCTCTCCCGGGTCCTAAACTGGGTGGTGAGGGGATGGCCAGCGGAACAGACAGGGCCAGAGTTCACGGCATACAAAGCCAGGAGGGAAGAGCTATCCGCCTTGAAGGGGTGCTTACTATGGGGGGACAGGGTGGTCATTCTGGGGCCCATGAGACAAGGGGTTCTAGAAACGCTGCATGAGGCCCACCCTGGCATTGTACGAATGAAAGCTCTGGCAAGGAGCTACGTGTGGTGGCCCGTGATGGACGCAGAAATTGAAACCTGGGTCCGAGGGTGCACACGGTGTCAGGAAGTCCGCCCCAATCCCCCGAGAGCGCCAACCCAAAGCTGGGAGTCTACCCACAAGCCGTGGTCACGCCTACATGTAGATTTTGCCGGGCCGTTTCAGGGGCTCCAGTTCATGGTGATGGTAGACTCCTACTCGAAGTGGGTGGAAATAAGCCCAGTGTCTACCACCTCTGCCAAAGCGGCAATAAGGGCCCTGCGGAAAATATTCGCTACGCATGGGTTGCCAGACACAATCGTGTCGGACAACGGGGCAGCATTCACATTGGCTGAGTTTCAAGCGTTCCTCGCAAGGAACCTAATTAGGCACATACGATCAGCGCCCTTCCACCCGGCAACAAATGGACAGGCGGAGAGAATGGTACGCACCGCCAAAGAAGCCCTGAGCCGCATAACGGAGGGGGATTGGGAGTTCCGGCTGGCCCGCTTCCTCCTAACACACCGCACCACCCCAAACCCCATCTCCAGGCATTGCCCCGCAGAACTATTGATGGGCCGCCACCCCACGACTTTGTTAGACAGGCTCCACCCGGACCGAGCCCCAGAGGGAAAGCTGGTCGAAACCCGGGAGGCGCCCCGAAACTTCCTCCCGGGGGAACCTGTCTACTTCCGGAATTACGGGGCGGGGCCTCAGTGGTTGGCCGGGTGCATCCTAAAACCCACCGGGCCAGTGTCATACGAGGTCCTAGCAGATGGGGACAGGGTCCTCCGTAAACACGTGGACCAGCTCCGGAGGCGGCAAGACCCCAACACAGGGATACAGGCCCCGTTACCGGGAAACGCCGCGGCCGCCCCAGCATCCGATCGGCTGCAGGCACCGCCAGCGGAGCCAGCGCCTGAAAGACCACGGAGTCCGGAGGGGGTCCCAGAGACAGCTGAACCGCCGCCGCCGCCGCTGCCATTACAGCCGCCACCGTCACCACCACAGCTACTACCGGAGATCCAAGCTCCTGGTGCGGGAGGACCACCCGATGGGGGCCCCGCCAGTCCGGTACCGGCCCCCTGACGATCACTAAGGGAACGGAGGTCACCGGCATACTTAAAAGACTACGTCACCTGATAGGAGACGAACTATGGGGGAGGGGTGTTGTGTCCTGGGATCAGAAGGCAGAGCTGGCGAAATACAGCCAAGCTTCGCTCTCTGAGAACAATAGGGACTAGGTTCCTGAGCTCGCCAGTAGAGAACCAATGGCAGCATTGGCGGGCGATTCAAACCCGCCAATAGGAATATGGGGCCGTCCCCCCCCTAACTGTATATAGTTGGCCTCCAGCCGTTACTGGTTGTTCTTGTCTTGTGTGAAGTACGAATAAACGCGTCTTCTCTTATGTCGTCGTCCGAGTCATGAGGCCCGAAACCCAGTACTTTACAACCCCCACCCAGTCCTGGGGCCTGGCAAACCTTCCTTGGACAGAAGACATTACTACAAAGGAGCCTGCTTTTACTTAAGGAATATCCTTATAGACACTGAAGGCATAGTTTTTTAAACACAGAAGATGGTTTGGAGGCACCCGAAGTTCTAATGCTGGTTCTGCAAAGAATTGGCCTTGTGAGCTGCTTTGTGAGATGCTTAGAAGAAAGGTCACTGGGTAACAAACAAGGACAGCTCGTTTGCTCATTTACTGGAGAGTCCTTTTGTTCTTTCCTTGGATCAGTGCTGCCGTCTTTGCCTTTGTAGTAAAAGATCGGACTAAATCCTGGAGAGAAATGCCTCAGTCGATTACTCTGGACATGGCCATGGAAGTAAGGAATGGGGAACCACAGGGACATGGGGACGACGACACCTCAGAACAAGATTAAAAGTGACATTAAATGAGTTTGTGAAAATGCAACTTGGGTGCCAAAAAAGGGGAAAACACTAGCTTAGTGTTGTGTTCTGGGTTATTCTCTGCTGTTTGTGATGAGTTGCGCAGAGGTACCCAAGTTCCCTTGGTTATGATTGGCTGCCTAATAAAGACCGTCTATTGGTCCTGAAGCCATCCAGACCATCCAACCAGAAGGCTCTGCTTAGGTCCGATCAGACCGCATGTAAATAGTTACAGTGCATATAGTTCAGTTATGGAATGGTGTAAGTTTGAGTGCCGCTCTTTGCAGAGCAGTCCTGAGCTGAGCAATGTTTGAATAAAGCCAGGGGTCTTTTCGGGCGGGAGCGTCGGAGCACAGCTCCCGGAGCTCAGGAGCCAAGCCCCGCCCCCAGCCGGCATCCCGGGGAGTCTTTCAGGCAGCCGAATGTCAATTTCAGCTCCATTATATCCTATGGGCCATTGAAGTCAATGGTGAAAACATAGGGTATATTCTGGGGGCTGGAGGGCAGGGGGTTTGAGGGAGAGGCTCCAAACTCACAGGATAGCTGATGGAGCCTCTCCCCAAGATACCCACCAAGTTTCAAGAACACTGGATCAGGGGGTCCAATTCTATGGGCCCCTAAACAGGTTGCCCCTATTCCCTCCATTGTTCTCTATGGTGGGAAAAAAGTAATTTTTTTCCCACCATAGAGAACAATGGAGGGAATAGGGGCAACCTGTTTGGGGGTCCATAGAATTGAACCCCCCTGGTCCAATGTTCTTGAAACTTGGTGGGTATCTTGGGGAGAGGCTCCACCAGCTACTCTGTGAGTTTGGAGCCTCTCCCTCAAACCCCTTCCCCTCCAGCGCCCAGATTATACCCTATGGTTTCACCATTGACTTCAATGGCCCATAGGATATAATGGAGCTGAATTGCCACCAAATTTCTTTCATTCCCTCCTTTCCTTCTCTCTTTTTCCTCTTTCCCTGCTTCTTTCCCTCCTTCTTTCTTTCCCTCCTTCTTTCTTTCCCTCCTTCTTTCTTTCCTTTCTTTCTTTCCCACCTTCTTTTCTCTTTTTTCCTCCTTTCCCTGTTTCCCTCCTTCTTCCCTCTCTTTCTTTCCCTCCCCTTTCCTTCTCTTTCTTTCCCTCTTTCCTTCCTTCTTTCCTTCTCTCTACTATCTCTCTATCCTTCCCTCTTTCCTCCTTCTGTGGCCCAACTCTCATGAGAAGGAGTTTAAACTTTAAACCCCTTCTCTCTTAGCTCCCCCACCCAGACCAGCTGGGGAAGGGAAGGGGAGGCTTTTGAAGATGCCTCCCCCCCCCTTTGCTTCCCCTTCTGACATCACTTCCGGTGATGTCAGGGGGTGTGGCATATGCTAATAGCCGAATAGCTCATTAGCATACCATATGCTAATGAGCTCCTGCAGCTGTTTTTCTACAAAAAGACCCCTGAATAAAGCTTCCTTCGTTTGACAATTGTCTCCTGCCTCAATACCCAAAAGCTAGCGCGCCATCGCCTGGATAGGAGGAGACGGCATCAGGTGGGAGCAGGGCTCAGTCGGTATTCTAAGCCATCTCCAGAATGTTTTACTAGTGACAAGGCTGGCATCAGTGGGAGAATCCCAACAGAAGTTATGGTGGTGGTGGTGGTGGTGGAAAGTCACAGCTGACTTACGGCAAGAGGTATTCAGAGGTGGTTTGCCATTGCTTACCTCCGCTGGCGCTGGACCTATGGCATGACATCACTTCTGGGAAGGGAACCTGGAAGTGATACTGTGTGTCTCTAGGAATCACTGGAAACTTTATGGTAAAGAGTATTTTTGGTGATTCTAAGGAAGGAGTGATGTCACTTTCAGGGTTATCCTGGAAGTGATATCACACCACCTTCACTGGCTGCTTCCGTCCCCCCCCCCGTCTCCCTACTTGAGTCTCAGTAAGAAAGGCAGACTACAAACCAGGTAAATAGAGAAATAAGACTTGGTGCGGCATGTTTTTAACAATGCTCTGCTCTGCTCTGAGTCCTTATAGGTACTACACTTCAGGATATGATCACCAGATAGGACACTTTATTTGTCCCTCTGAGGAGGAAAGGACAGAGAGGCTTACACAGGTAAACCAAAGGAGGGGCATCCTCCCCCTTAAGCTGTGTCTGCTGTGAGTGTTTCTGTATCCTCTACTGTACATTTTGTGAATCATCTCAGTGACTCTCCCTCTCTCAACAAATGCTTGCGTAAGTCTGTAGAGTGCAGAAAGGAGGCAGGGCGTTGTAGAGATGCTGGCACCTAGGGTTGCCAACTTCCAGGATGGGAAATTTCTGGAGATGTGGAGGCAGTGCCTGGGGTTTCAGGAGGGGGGACCTCAGCAGAGTATAATGCTCCAAAGTAGACTCCCCCTCCCCGGGGAACTGATCTCTATCATCTGGAGATCCACTGTAATTCCAGGAGATCTCCAGGCCCCACCTGGAGGCTGGCAACTACAGCACATGCACTTCCCTGGGTGACAACCAGCACTCATCTGAGGCCCTGCACTGCCAGCCCCCCCTTATTTGGAAATTATTGGAGCGGGGTTTGACAGCTAGAAGCTGGCTCTCTTCAGCTGTGGCTCTTCAGCTTTGGAATGCCCTCCCCCTTGAATGCTCACTCTGCACCAGCTATTCGTATTTCTACTACTGAAAGAAGACCTACTCATTCTCCCAGCTCCGTTTATTATGTTTTGTTTTTTCCTCGCCTTCTGGTTGCCAGCTCCAAGTTGGGCAATTCCTGGAGATTTCAGGTCGGAGCCTGGGGAGGGTGGGGTTTGGAGAGAAGGGGGACCTTGGTGGGGTATGATGTAGTAGGGTCACCAACTCCAGGTTCAAAATTGTCAAAATGATACAATGAAGAGTTTCATACGTCCCTTCCTACAGAAATTAATCTGATGTAGACGGTTCCCAAAAGGAGGTCTCTTACAAGCGTGTCAGCTACTGTAAGCCTCGTTTCGCTGTAGAGCTTTATCAAAGAAGGACCAGTATTCCAATTTGAACAATGTGTTCTGTATACAAGATCAGGAAAAACATATAACAAGAATTTCTGATGTCTCTCAAAGCTTCACAAATAGCATAGTTCAACATTTAAATATCTTCTGGTTATTATTTCTAGCAATCGTTCAAACACATTTACATTGTTATATCTTTATTTTGCCATCGCTTGGAGGCTGGCAACTCTAATTGGTCTGACGATGGCGACGACGATGATTTTTACTGTTTTGTTAGGTGCCACAGGAATGGCAGTGCTGCTTGAGGGGTGTGAAATGCTCCAATGTCGTGTGTGTGTGTGGGGGGTGTGTGTGGATCTTGTGGCAAAGCCTGCTGTGTCTGTCAAATTGTAAAGCAGTGAAACACTCAGGAGAAGCTAAAACAATTCAGGCGGGTCTCGTTCTTTGCCAAGCCAAGTCTGCATTTCCACAAACAGCGATTGACTTGAGGGATATAACTCCACCCCTCCGGCAACGTATCTCGATTGGAATCCAACTTGCTCTGTTTATTTGTATACACCGTGAATGCTAGGTCAGTCGTGACCAGTGAATGCGGGACTGGCAATTAACGTTTGCTTTCTGTCAGGCATTAAAGAATTCCCTCGATGGCTTCAGAAGCCACAAATGCAAAGAATGAGGCCACTTAGATGTAAGGACGGCTTTGCCAGCAAGGCAGGTTTTCAGCTGCGTGCTAGAGTGAAAAGAAGGGAGGAAAGAAAACAGAAGCAATTTCCTGGCACCTGAAGAAGACTGTTTCAGCTAAAAGCACAGGGAGGAGGGCAGAGACGCAGTGTAAGATTTGCCAAAGATCAAACTCTTCACCAAGTGCTGGGATAAATCAGATTATCTTGTGGCGTCCTGTGGTTTGCAGGGAGAGACACCACATGACTTCCTGACATCCCACAGCTCTCCTTGTTTGCTCAGATGCTCTTTACCCTTCACAAATTGGGCAAAGGATGCCTCAGAGGTTACTTACCAATGAAGCAAGATATGTTTTTATTCCCTTGGTACCGCAGGAGCATGGATGAGATGGAGGTTTCAAACACAGCTGAAGTTTAGCCTTTGCCCTGAAGATCAGGGAATGGGTTGGCAAGGACCGAGCATGGCCGGTGTCTCTGTTGATTTGTTTGGGGCTGCAATCCTGCAGCAGAGACTTCTGCACACACCCCTGTAGGCATAAGACACTCTAAAGATGGATTAGAATGGGGAAGACCAGACAGCCTCGGGGTGCCAACTCCAGGTGGGGCCAGATATCTCATCTCCTGGAACTGCAACTGCTCTCCAGATGACAGAGATCAGCTCCCCCTGAGAAGATGGCAACCTCAGGGGGTGGACTTTATGGCATGTTGAGGTCCCTCCCCAGACTCAACCCTCAAATCTCCAGGAATTTCCCAGCCCAGAGTTGGCAATCCTAAAACACCCACTAAATCCTGTTGTAGTTGTACGCTTCCTCAAGCCTCACAGGAGGTATATGCAAAGTCCTAGAGCATCATGGCCTCATTTACAGGTGCCAGCTGGAAATGATGTCATGGTGTTGCGTGATGTCATCCCCTGCCCCCACCCCTTGCTCCCACTGGGGTGAGGAGTCTCAGAGGGGCCTGGAGCCCAGGAGAGAGAGTTTACCTGCTCTTCTTGGAAGGGTGGTGAAATATACTGAGTTCTGAGGCGTAGCATAGTGATCAGCTGATCGTTTATTTAGTATCAGGAGTTGAAGACTACACAGCGGGCTTGGAGGCCTGCTTAAATCCCCATAGCATGCCACACCCCACATCCGTGATAGGTTTATTTACAATGCACCCAGTTCCCCATAGGTTCCTACTTGGATCCTGACTCACCGATAGGTCCATTCTAGGATCCAAGCTGGCTATTGTTTATGGATGCAAAGCTTTGCTCCTTCGCATGCCCACGTGTACAGGCAACCACGTGTGCAGTCCTCAATTAGTACACAACAGACAGCAACCCTGATTCCAAGTGGGGAAGTCAGCCTCCAGGTGGGATCCCCCAGAATTACTGCTCATCTTCAGACTACAAAGATCAGTTCTCCCGGGGAATATGGATGCTTAGGAAGGAAGACTCTACGGTATTGTACCCTACTGACAATCCTGTCCTCCACAGGCTCCACCCCCAATATCCAGCAGTTTCCCAACCTGGAACTGGCAACCCTATTCCCAGTTCCCCACCAGTGGTGGTGGTGGGAGTAGAAACCCTACTTCCAAGTGATCATGTGACAAGGACCTTTGAAGGCATTTATACATGCATTCTGAGCATCAATAGGTACATGAACAGAGTCCACCCTCTCTTCGCTCACCATTGCACATTCAGAAGTTGTGATAGACCGAACATATATAGAAAGAATGGCTTGTATCCCGCCTGTCCATTCCGCTAAGCTGGAAGCTTTCCTCCAGTCTAAGGAGCCTCCATTCAATTTAAGTGGCTCTCTAACTCCAGTGGAAAAGCCACTTCTATGGGAGGAAAGTATCTAAGGCCAAAGGACTGCTCTAAATCGATTGATCTAAAACCTTTCGACTCTGCTAAGCCAACTGGCAAGACACAGGCCAGCATCTTTTCCCTCTCTGCATCCAGCTGGAGAATGTTCTTTGATGTCATCAAGTTCAGCTTTATTTATTTATTTATTTCATTTATACCCTGCCTTTCTCCCCAATGGGGACCCAAAGCAGCTTATGTTGTTCTCCTGTCTTCCATTTTATCCTCATAACAAACCTGTGAAGTAGGTCAGGCTGAAATTATGTGACTGGCCCAAGCTCACTGAAGAAGCCTCCATGGCAGAGTGAGGACTTGAACCTGGGGTCTCCCAGACCCAGACCCTAGTCTAACTCTAACCAGCACATCACACTGGTTCTTAAAATTCTACTGACTAAAACAGCATGTCTAATTGGCCCTGAGACCACTACGGATGGGCACAAACCGGTTCACAACCCAGAATTTGTCATGAATTTGGCCCAGTTCAGAGCTCCCGAACCGATGTTCCAGAAAGGCACCTTCCGCAAGCATTTACTGGACTTTTGTCCGGTTTGGTTTAGCTGTTCAGGCCATTTAACCCCTCCATTTTGTTGCCCCCCCCCCCCGCTTCCAGGAGCGAAACAGATCAGTTAAATGGCTGCCAGCCATTTCTGCCTATCAGCAGACGGGCACACCCACCCCAATGTTATGCTGAAATGGCTGCATGGGGCCTGGCTGGGAGAAAGGGGGATCCAAACTTCCAGTTCAGTTCAGGGCATTTTTGGCTTGGTTTGGTTTGGGGTTCAGTTAAAGACCATCCTGAACCTCAAACCAAATTGGAATATTTAGGTTCATGCCCATCCCTAAAGACCACCCCTGAATGTTAGAATAGTTATTCTTATAAAGACTATATTAAGTATGAGGAACTGGAAATGCAGAGATCTAGGGTTTCCAGTCCCCCCCCCCGGCCACCAGTAGGGCAGTAGAGCTCCAGGTTTGGAAACTCTTAGAGATTTGGAGGTGGAAACTGGGTAGGACAGGGACCTTGGTGGGGTACAATCCCACAGAATCCACCCTCCAAAGAATCCAATTTCTCTGGAGATGAGCTGCAGTTCTGGGGGATTCCCAGGTCTCACCTGGAGGTCAGCATCCCTACAGAAATCAGAGAACTAAGGGAGGAGTTATAGTGGGTGCTGTTTTGTGAGATACTTTCTTCTGATAAAGCCTAAGTCATTGAAGCTAGGGCTCTCAACTGAGAATCACACAGCACATGGTCATGCGTTTCCCTAGAGGACAAATGAATGTAGGTCCATCCTGTGCATCTCCAAGTTTACTTGACGGCAGATTTGGTCTGCAGTTAGGCAGCTTTCTCTCCGGCTGCTGCTCTATTTTTTCGCCAATAAAGTTTCTTGAGAAATAAATGAATGTTCCGGCCTTTTGCCTCCATAGATAGTTGACACCAGTGCCTTTGATTTATGAAGCTGCGCATTCCTAATTAAATATTAATACAGTAAATGGTTGCCTCTAGGGCCACTTATTAAAGTGAACTCCGGTCAACAAATTAGGGCAGGAAAATCTGAAGCAATCCACTCTGTAAACCCTTAGCTTGCTGAATTGTTCAATTTGCTGGTAATATATGTCAAAAACCAGGTACCAATCTCAGACGGTAGTTATTGTTTATATAATACAAGAGCACTCCTAAGGGTTGCACACCGTGGAAATGGTAAAGTTCCTTTATCTACAACCATGAGGTCTAAAATCATTAAAACTAGAACAGAGGGGTTTCTCCTGGAAGCATGCAGAAATGGGAGTCGGTGGGAAAAGCTTGACCTCATTTCAAACAGACTATGTCAACAGCGGTGGAAGGAGGGAGAGATTTGGAAGGATCCTTAATTAATTGCAGAGTTCTGTCACACTTAGGGGGCCTGGGATTAGGGTTGCCAGCTCTGGGCTGGGAAATACCTGGAGATTTTGGGGGTGGAGCCTGGGGAGGGTGGAGTTTAGGGAGAGGAGGTATTTCAATGGGGTATAATGCCATAGAGCAGGGGTCCTCAAACTACGGCCCGCGGGCCACATGCGGCCCGCCGAGGACATTTATACGGCCCGCCAGGTGTTTATGCCGCCGCTGCTTGTCTGTCATTTTTTTTTTACATGAGAAGGAAGCAGTGACAAATATGGAACCAGACATTGACCATCTCATTAGTCAAAAGCAGGCCCATAGTTCCCATTGAAATACTGGTAAGTTTGTTGATTTAACTTTACTTCATTTTAAATATTGTATTTGTTCCCGTTTTGTTTCTTCACTTCAAAATAAGATATATGCAGTGTGCATAGGAATTTGTTCATAGCTTTTGTTTTTACTATAGTCCGGCCCTCCGATGGTCTGAGGGACAGTGAACCGGCCCCCTGTTTAAAAAGTTTGAGGACCCCTGCCATAGAGTCTACCCTCCAAAGCAGCCATTTTCTCTAAGTAAACTGATCATGGTCACTTACAACTATCTCCAGACTACAGAGATCAGTTTCCTTGGAAGTATAGGCAGCTTTGGAAGCAAACACTGTGGCATACCTGAGTATCTAAGAGAAATGGCAGTCCTATCACATCCCTGCTGAGCTCCCTCCGCTCACCAAACTCTGCCTGTCCAGGCACTGCCCTCAGATCTCCCGAACTGGAGCTGACAGTCCTACTGTGCCCTTTACACAAGCCCCATTTCAGTTCTTGGCTACTATGGAAGCCCTTGGAATTCTTGCTGGATTTCCACGATGCATGTTACCTAAGGTTGCCAGGCCTCCCACTATGGTGGGATGCCTCCAACTGATCTTCTCTGTTGCTCTCTGCCTCTCTGAGCAGCATTGGGAGAAAAATAAAGTGAACATTGCTGCTGGCCTCTGCATGGTATGTCACTTCTAGGCGCAGCCCCAAAGTGATAATGGGTAGCTCTAGGAATCGCTGGAACTTCTATGGTAGTGGGTGACATAGTGATACATATCAGCAACACCTTGCCCCATCCACTTCCAAAAATCCCTTGACAGGTGCCAAAAAGTTGCTGGCTGGCACCATGTCATTTATGGGTGCCACGTTGGGGACCTCTGGCCTAGAGCGTATACTTAGTCAAGTTAAGCCTGTCTGTCAAATAAGGTTGTATTCTACTTTCTGTTACTGGCCTGTTGCAGTCTCTCAGTCCTGAGTGTCTAACTGCCTAGCTAAACACTACAGTCAGCACGGGGTCATCCACACAGGCATCTGAGTAGGCTTCGGCCTACCTAGTTTAACCCCATTCTTGCACATTTTCAGGTTGCCAAAATAACAAATCATGGACAGTGTTCCCTCTAAGCTGAGTTAGTGTGAGCTAGCTCATAGTTTTTTAACCTCCGGCTCACACAATTTTACCTTAGCTCAGGAAGGACGGCTCCAGAGCAAACTGATTTATGCAGTAACCCAATTGCTCACTCACAACATTAATGCCAGTAACTCGCAAAGTAGAATTTTTGCTCACAAGACTCCACAGCTTAGAGGGAACATTAATCATGGACCCTACAACTATTCTCTGCATCAGTGAGGCAAGGCAAAGGTCAACCGTGTGCTATCTTTTCAGCCACTGCAGTTAGGGTTGCCAGCTCTGAGTTGGGAAATACCTGGAGACTTTGTGACTGGAGCCTGGAGAGGGCAGGGTTTGTGGAGGGGAGGGACCTCAGCATGGTACAGTACCAGAGAGCCCATCCTCCAAAGCAGCCATTTTCTCCGGGGGAACTGATCTCTGGAGATCAGATGTAAAAGTGGGAGATCTCCAGGCCCCATCTGGAGATTGGCAAACCTAACTGCGGTGCTTAAGCTGCCTTGGGAAAGACAGACTTGCATGTCCCTGCAGTTGTTTTCTTTGAGGAAAATATATCTTTTGTACAAATCGTGCTTAAATTTCTCTGTGCCAACTGGTAAATGCTTAGGGCTGAAACATTCACTCAATCAATTGATCTACAACCTTTCAACTGACTGAAAAAGGGATGTTTTTAAAGTGAGCTGTGGATCAGGAGGTTTCAGGTCCAAATCTTGCCTCTGACACAAGCCCACTAGGACTGAGGAGACCTGAGTTCAAATGCCTATGCTGCCATGAACCCCACAGGGGGAGTTGTGGGCTTGTTGTCACTGTCTTTCTTACCTTGCCTCAGAGGGCTCCTGGGAGGGTAAAATGAAATATGAGAGAACAATGTACACTGCCCTGAGCTTCCCGAAAGAAGGGTGGAATAAAAATGTAATATTAAAAGCGGCGACTTTAGGCAGTCTCATGCCCTCTCAGCTCTCAGTGCCCCACAGGTAGTTTGGCAGTGATATACTGGCCTATTTTAGAGGCTTGGAGAAAGGATTACAAAATTGGTCAGAACACTCAGAAGTAGGGCTGCCAACCTCCACGTGAGGCCTGGAGATCCACTATTACAAGTGACCTTCAGACAATCAAGATCAGTTCCTCTGGAGAAAATGGCAGCTTTGGAGGGTGGACTCGATGACATTATACCTGGCTAAGATCCCTCTCTTTCCCAGACCCACCCTTGGCTCCAGCACCCAGATCTTCAGGTATTTCCCAACCTAGAGCTGACAACCCAACTCAGATGGGTGTAAATACTAACAAACATTGCAGGTCTAAGATGCCATCTTAGAAGAGACATTTCTTCTTGCTGCCAGCACCATAAATTCCTCTTCTAAAATGGTGTGTCATCTAAAATTGAAGTACGCACTTCCTTCAGAATTAGTGTTTCCATTCATATGCAAATGCATGCAGATTTAATCAATCAATTGATTACTAGATGTACTTAATCAGCTATGAATTTTGCACTTGGATTGCAATCCTGGAAATTTCCCGATATGGCATCAAAGAGACACGAGAGTGATGCCGTGTGAATGACAACCCCATTGACAGATGATGCGTTGTTAACACCAGTCTTATCAATTGCAAAATCGTTTGTACCTCATCACTGGTGTGAAGCTGATGACTGGCCTTGGAAATTTTGTCCTTGGAAAATAAGGACAAACACTATTCACAGCAATTTTCCAACTTACGGGGAAAGCTTGCAGAATTCAACTAGGCTGTCCCCTTGGTTACCATTTCCCAAGATTCTGTGAATTAACTCTGGATTTTCTGTGATTTTATTTAAAGTTATATAATCCCACACACTACATATATCTTTGGGGAAGTGAGTAGGGCAGTGAGGTAACCCCCACCCCCTAATTTCTTACCACATCTGATCATAAGAATCTGTATGATTCCCTGTACTGGCCACGACAGACAGTCAAGTTGTGAAAGCTGTGCACAGGTGGAGAATTAAACTACTGCATGACCCCAGTCCCCCCCCTCCACAGCTGTAATTTAGAGGTGGGCCCATTTCAAAGATCTCCCATCCAGTTAGTAGTGCTGGGGCCTGCAAGGTATGGCTCCAGAGCCAAACGTAAGCCAACACCAAACAAAACTTTTGACACACACACCCACACCTGATATTCATCTGCCTCCTTCAACTGTTGGGTTCCACCAGTGGATAAAGACTTTGTTTTGTTTGGGACATCTGCAATAACTGTTACTGGCCCTCTACCCTTGTTTTAGTGTTAGGTGTGCTTGTGAAATCCTGTGTAGGTCATTTCTGAATAAAGGACTCACAATGATCCATGTTTGGGCTCAGGCCTGTAGCCAGGATTTTGTGACTTGTGGTGGGGCTGAAGTTCTCAGTGCAGAAAGAAAAGCCAATAGAAAGCTGTTACCAGGATAGATCTCTACAGTGAAGTTGCCAACATCCTTAGATGACAGTTCTCAGCTACTGCAAGTTAATACCTTCTGCCAGTTTAAGCAACAGTTCTGATAGGAGGCCAGCAGGTGGGGGTGATAACTTCTATAGCCAAGAAAGCTAACACTTAGGCAGACAAATGCTCTTAAAGGAGACCAGTTTCTTGACACAGAGTTAGAAGGGATCCTAGAGGTCACCTACTCCAACCCCCTTGCTCAGTGCAGGGATTAGTCAACTACAGCACCCCACTCTGCTTAAAGGAGTGCACGCCTGTAAAAATGTTTTAAAATGATTGGGGGAAAAAAGCATTTACAGGAGAAATTCTTGTGGGGCTGTGCTTCTAAGAAAGGGGGCGGAGCCCCCAAATGCCCCACGGTGGCTACAGGCCTGTTTGGGCTGCAGAAACTTTGTGGATTATTATAATGTTTAAGTTGTATGCTTGACTTTCTTATCCTGGCACTTTGTTGATCTCTGGCTCTGAGTTTCGACACGGTTTAGCTCTTTAGTTGTAAGAGTTTTGTCCTTGTACTTCAAAGTGTGTGACTAGGACTGGGGATAGCTGGGTTCAAATTTCTACTCAGCCATGAAAAATCACTCTGCGGTCCTGAGCCAGTCACTGCCTCTCACCTGAATCCAGCTCACAGGCTTGCTTCGAGGATAAAATGGAGGAGAGAAGATCTGTGTATGCCGCCTTGGGATTTCTGAAGGGCAAGCTTTAAAAAGTGTCACACATGGATAGGGAAAGTGGGACAGCGAAAACGGTGGCTAATCTATAACCATTTCATGCAGAGGCAAGATTTGAACTGGTGACCCTTCGGCTCAAAGGCTATGCTCTTAGCCTCTTCATTAGCCAACTCTGGAAACACACCTGTTTGCAAAACGGTGGCACAGCTGTGGACAACTGCACTTTAAACCAGCTGGGCAGGTAACCACAGAAAGGGCACTTTGGTGGGCAAACTAGCTTGGGGGAAGAAAATAGATCGAGAGGCTGCTTGGCGCCCCCTCGCACGGAGCGGATTGCGGTTTTGTGGTTAACATATGGATTAGCTCAGCCTTCCCAGCTGTGTGAAAACAAAAGGCAATCGGTGGCGCATGGAGAAAAGTCTTCTGGAAAGAGAGACATCAACAAAGAAACACGACAGCATGAAAAGACAATGCGCTGCCCGCTGTGCCGTCTCGAAAGTCATTCTGTCGGTAACTGCAGCATGCACACAGAGAAAACATACAATAGGCATACCGAGAGGTTCTTCATTAACTATGTCATCATAGTGAAGCGACACTTCACACAGCGAAGTGTAGCGTGGCGGGCAAGCAAAATACAAGATACACATCTTTCCGACACAGAAAGCAAAAACATGATTTTTCAGGGGGCAAATGAAGACACCTTTTAAATGTCTGCTTAAAAGGAACATATGAAGCTGTCTTATGCCAACTACTGGGCCACCAGTCCCAGTCTCTACCCTCGGGCATTGGCCGTCCAGTGGACTGAGGCAGAGATTTATCCCAATTTTGCCTTCGAAGTCCTTTACACTGAAGACTGCAGGCAACTGAGAGGGGGATGTTAGGCATGCAAAACAGGTACTGACTCATGGATCCTTTCTAAAAGGTAAAGTAAAAATGGCTGCCAGCTTGAATTCAGGTATGATTTGAGCCCACAGCCCCCATGTGTGGGAAACTGGGCCAATGAAATCACTACACCACCGCTGCTCCCATGTATGTAACTGAGAATAAAAATGTCAGGTTGGTTAACATTTTTCTTGCTGGATGGTTAAGTGACACATGAAGCGGCCTTATCCTGAATTAGACCATTGGCTCATCAAGGTCTAATATATCTGCTGTCAGTGGCTCTTCGGGATCTCAGACGGAGGCCTTTCACATCATCTACTGCCCGGTCCTTTAAACGGGAGATGCTGGAGACTGAACCTGGGAGCTTCTGCATGGCAAGCATATGTTCGGCCGCTGAGTCACCGCCCCTCCCCAGGTGGTGCAGGTAAAAATGAGGGGATGCAAACAAGATCTCAGTCCTGGCAAGAAAATGGATGAAGCGGCACTTCCCATCTTCTGCTTCCAGCCCCCTAACAGAGGCCGTTCCAGTAAGAAATTCAAAATTAAGAAGAAGAGGGGGAGGAGGAAGAGATTGGATTTATACCCTGGTCTTCAGTACCTGAAGGAGTCTCAGAGCAGCTTACAATCTCCTTCCCTTCCCCACAACAAACACCCTGTGAGGTAGGTGGGGTTGAGAGAGCTCTTTCAAGGACTGCTCTTGAGATAACAACTCTGAAAGAACTTATGACTGACCCAAGGTCTCACCAGCAGCTGCATGTGGAGGAGTGGGGAATCAAATCTGGTTCTCCCAGATCAGAGTCTGTGCACCTAACCACTACACCACACTGCTAGACTAGGGTCTAACAGGGTCTAGAGTGTTAGACTAAGGTCTGAGAGGCCCAGCTTTGAATCCCCACTATGCCACTGAAGCTTGCTTTGTGACCTTGAGTCATTCATTCTTTCAGCTTAACCTTGTGAGGGAAAAATGGAGGGGATGAGAACACTGTTGTAAGCAAGTCATACACTGTTTTATGATCTTGGTTGCCAGCAACACATCCTTACACTTAAAGATTTTTTCTCGCCCATTCATGGATGCCCCTGCCAGTCACTTTCTGATCTCTTGGTTGCAGTCCCCCTTTCCATTTCTTCATTGTCAGCCTTTAAGTTGTGTAATTCTCCTGTAGACATTGACAGAGCTATTTCCATTCTTAACAATTAATATCCATTCAGGAATTTTTACCATCTCTTGTCGTAGCCCTTGGATCCCACCAGATGTGCCACGTTAGACCAAGTCCAGTGACAACCCATCCACAACCAACAGGCAGCAAAGCTGTAGCAGGGTTCAGGCCTAGAAATGTCAATCTCTGCTGAAATATATCCTCCGCTTTAAGAAATTCCTGACTTTGCGGGCAGATTTAATAGTTGCTTAACTCACTGCTCCACATTGTCTGACTTGGCGTGGTAATTATTCTTTTGTACTTCAGAGACATATTCTGATCTGAGATTTTTCATTTTTTTTAATTCTAAAAGAGAGAAGTACTTCAAATAGATTTGTATAGACACTGCATATACACAATTCCTAATTTCCACTGTAGAAAAACTTCCACAGTTTTCCGTATGTGAACAGGATTGTAGAGTTCAGCTCCATTGAATCATATTGTCTACGGCCAGAATGATTTCCATAAATCTGGACCAGTGATGGCAAAATTGAAAACAGCTACTTAAGAAGCATAGAATTTTAAACTGAGAATGCAATTCCAACACCAGTGAGTTGCCAGTATCTGGTGGTAAATTTCATAAAGCTGTAGATAAATACTTGGGCATGTAATATAAATGATTATTTGACTCTTTCCTTCTACAAGTGTATGCTTGCATGATGGACCATAGTCCTCAAAGCGCACCCCATTTCCAATTATTTTCTTTGCATTTGACAGCAAATAATGCAGATGCAAATATCAGCTACTCTGGAGAGCGCAAAATTAAAGTTCGTCCATCCATCTTCTTCCCCTCTACTCTCCGGAGATGTGAATGTTTTAAACTCTGCTCTGCGTTATGGATAGCACCATGTGTTAAAAGAACTAGATGAGAAAAGATGTTCAGATACAGCGATGGATAAAGAGACAGCAGTTCGATGATCAAACAGGAAAAATAAATATCTCCCCCCCCTAGACTTTTACTAATTTTCTTTCTACCATGAAGTGTGTGGGGGGTTGTTTTTTTTTTAAGAAGTACAATGGAGAATTTCAGGGGTCCTTTTTCTGATTTAGCAGTCTCTTTACAATGATACCTTGCACATTTCACAGCTGAAAACAAGGGACACTCTTAACACCACAGTTTTCATGTAAGGATAATTGCTCATGTACCTACAAGCCAGGCCTGTAGCCCATAGGGGGGGCTGATGGGGGCAATGCCCTAAAATGTGCCCTGCCCCTCTCCTCCCAATACTACCCCCCAAGGGAGCCTGGGGCAACTGGTGACGACTGTGCTTGGTGACGACCGCACTTTCCAGAGATGGTGGCGGGCTTTGCAGTGTCTCCAGAGTGCCCCCGGATGCCCCCCCCACTGACAATTGTCTAGCTACAGCCCTATTGCAAGCCCCTGCTAGTACATTATGTTTGCTTGGTTTGTGACCTCTGCAAGACCGCAACAGCGGTCTGATGGATTTAAAAGCTGAAATAATGTTTTTCTTGTTCAAAGATGTGCCATCTTGTTTCTACTCAGTTAGCAACAGCCCTAAATAGCAGCTGCAAAACATGAAATAGTAGGCTGTGCACAGAACAGTGCCTCAGGGGTCATACACATGAATTTACACGCATGAACATTAGACGCAAGAGAGGTCCACACCAAAGCTCCCTCTAAGCTGTGGGGTCCTGTGAGCAAAAACTCTACTTTGTGAGCCGCTGGCATTAAAGTTGAGAGCCAGCGATTTGGCTGCTGCATAAATTAGCTTGCTCTGGAGCCCTCCTTCCTGAGCCGAGGCAAAAAAGTGTGAGCCGGAGGCTAAAAAAGCTGCGAGCTAGCTCACACTAACTCAGCTTAGAGGGAACACTGGTCCACACTCTGAGATGCAAACCCTGAGGAAGGACAAATCTAATGGCTCACACTGAACAGGCGTTTCCCGGAGGCCAAATATGATGACTGAACAGGGCACTCTTTTGTCAGGGACAGACGCCAGAAACGTAAGGCATCTTGCAAATATCTAGAATGTCTGGAATGTATGCTTACCTTGCACTGACTGCGATAGCCCAGGCTAGCCCAGTCTCCTCAGCTCTTGGAATCTAAGCAGGGTCAGCCCTGGTTACGATTTGGATGGGAGACCCCCAAGGAAGTCCAGGGTTGTGAGGCAACGCAAACCACCTCTGAACGTCTCTTGCCTTGAAAACCCCATGAGGGGTCACTATAAGTCAGCTGTGACTTGATTGCAACAAAAGCTTACATCATTGGTGACATTTTCTGGATGAAGCTTCCATTTTAGATCCCTTCCAGTCCAGTTTCCGCCTTGGTCACGGGACGGAGATGGCACTGGTCGCCCTCACAGATGACCTCCGGAGGCATCTGGATGGGGGCGGATCAGCAGTGCTGTTGTTGTTAGACCTGTCAGCCGCGTTCGACATGGTCGGCCACCAGCTACTGACTCACCGCCTCGCTGATATTGGAATTCAGGGACTAGCCTTGCAGTGGCTTGTTTCCTTTCTCTAACACCAGGGACAAAGAGTGGCATTGGGGGATCAGCTGTCCCGAAGACACCCACTGGAATGTGGAGTGCCCCAAGGGGCAGTGTTGTCGCCGATGCTTTTTAACATCTATATGTGCCCTGTTGCCCAGATTGCCCGGAAGCATGGACTGGGTTGTCACCAACATGCGGATGACACCCAGCTCTATCTCTTGTTGGACGGCCAGTCTGACTCCAAACCGGAAGACCTTGATTGGACGTTACAAGCCGTGGCTGGTTGGCTTAGGCTGAGCTGGCTGAAATTGAATCCAATGAAGATAGAGGTCCTGTGCCTGAGTCGTGGTGGTCCGATGGTAGGGATCCTGCTTCTGACCTTTGACAGGGCTCCATTGGTGCCAGCGCCAGAGGCTAGGAATTTGGGAGTGCTCCTGGATGCCTCTGTAACTATGGAGGCCCAGGTCGCAGCCACTGCCAAGTCAGCCTTTTACCACCTCCGGCTGATTAGGCAGCTGGCTCCCTTCCTCAAACGTAGCGACCTGGCAACAGTGATCCATACAATGGTCACCTCGAGATTGGATTACTGTAATGCCCTCTACATGGGGCTGCCCCTGTCATGGATCTGGAAGCTGCAGCTGGTGCAAAATGCCATGGCCAGGCTGTTGATGGGTCTCCCTATCTGAAAGCATATTCAGCCTGTGCTAAGGGCGTTGCACTGGCTGCCTACTGGATCCACTTCAAGGTGCTGTTTCTTTCCTTTAAAGCCCTTTATGGCCAGGGACCTACATACCCGAGGGACTGCCTTTCCTCATATGTGCTCCAGAGAGCACTATGATCAGGGGTCCAGAATTGGCTGGTCCTCCCGACCATTAAGGAGGCCAGGCTGGTGATGACCAGGGCCAGGGCTTTTTCAGTGGTAGCTCCATTCTGGTGGAATGAGCTCCCAGAGGAGACCAGGGCCCTGTGGGGCCTTCCACAGTTCTGCAGGGCCTGCAAAATGGAGCTGTTCCACCAGGTCTTTGGAGCCACCACCACAACCACAACCATGCTCACAACTATGATCAATACCATTTTGATCGCCAATGCCACTGGCAATGGCAACTGATACTGCATGGTGAAGAGCCCTGATCCGCTGGGCCTGAATTTCTGCCCGTGCCAATTCCCCCTCCTTTTATGACATCTGAAGCTGCCCTATGAAATTTGAAGCTGTTTTGACATCTGAAGACCAATCAGCACCAATAGAAAAGACTAGCACTTTATTATTATGGTTTTAATGTATTTTAATGTTAATGTTACTGATTCTATTTATGTATTTGGAATTTTCTCTGGCTGTGAGCCACCCTGAGCCAGCTACGGACGGGAGGGTGGGATAAAAATTTAATAAATAATAATAATAACTTTATACCATAACAACAATTTCAATAAGCGGGTAACTGATACAGGTGTTAGCTTCTCAGTCCTCCTGTGGAGACTAGAGAAGCACCCTCAAGGAGGAAAAACAAGGGTGATTCTGCATTGGCTTTTCCCTCCACTGTTTTACCAAACCCACTTTGGAACAGAAAATCCCCTCTACACTGCATGCCGTTTTCACGTTCTTTGATCATCGGATTTTATGGTACCCTCTACACTGTATGCCGCTTTCACTTTCTTTGATCATTGGGTTTTATGGTACCGTTTGCATAGATTTATGGCCATTCAGGGGTGACTTCGCAGTCAGTACAGCATTGCCCCAGGGTACCTGAATGTGGTTTTGAATTGCACCCTTTCCTCCATGTTGAACGAACGCCAGATACAGAATCGCCCCAAGTACAGTGCTAGAGGTATGAGCATTCATTCACTGCCCTTAAAAAAAGTGGTTTACAGCACTGCAGGTATGATCAAACCTCCCCCATAGTTAAAACATTCCATTAGCCTTCACCCCAAGATGGCACTGGATTCACTCAACTGGTTTCTCTAGTGTGAACCACACTGGCATAAACTACTAGTCCTGGAAGCTGGTGTTTGCTTGGAAGCATTTTCCTAAAGGAGGACAGCAGAGGGAGGTGGAGAAGATGTGTGTGTAGACATGTTCCCCCTTTCTTACAGTTTTCTGGATAACATTTCCTGCTTTTCTCTACCATGTAATCATCAACTATCTTTCCTCTGACTTTTGATGCATTTAACAATTCCTGGTAATCCCAGAAGTTCTGAACTCCTCTGTTTTTAAGCTCTCCAGTGGCAGATTGATGTGGTTGCTCCTTACAGCAGTTTACTGGATTTTTGATATATTTATACCCCAATTTACTCTCCATGGGGGAGCCAAAGTAGTCTACAACATAATTTCCCCTCCTCCATTTTATCCTCATGGCCGTAATTGTGTGAGCTAGTGTAGGCTGAGAAAAAGTGACTGGCCCAAGGTCCCCCAGATAACTCCCGTGGCAGAGTTGGGAAGATTCAAATCTGGATCTCGCAGATCCTAGTTTGACACTCTAACCATTATACCACCCTTGGTTCTCCACTCACTTCTACCACCTCCTGGAGTCAAGGGTGCTTGCAGGGGAAATAATGATATAATTCTCCCTTCTCATATGCTTTCCCCCTTTCAAATGGAATGGTATGGATGATGCCCATTTATTTAGTTGTTTAATTAGGGCTACATTCAAGTCCAGTAGCACCTTAGGGACCGATAAGACTTTTGACAGTCAAAGCTCCCTTCACCAAATACACGTAGGAATGGAAATCCCTGAGCTCTTATATCCCATTCAGAAGGTGGAAGGGGTGTTACAAAGAAGAGAGCACCCCTCCCACCTTTTGACTGGGATGTAAGAGTTTGGGGGGATCTCCATTCCTACTTGTATACAACGAAGGGAGCCTTGGCTCTCAAAAGCTTATCCCCCCCCCCAAAAAAAAAAATCTTGAAGGTGCTACTGGATTCGAACCTGGCTCTTCTACCGCAGACTGACATTACTGCCCTCCTGAAGGCAGTAGGACTGGCTCCACAGTAACTGTGCATAGATGTGATGCTGCGGAGGGGAAACATTAGAATTTCTTGCTTGCAGACACTCTCTTATTGCAACAATCTTTACTACTTTATATTATTAATAACATTACATGTTTTTTTTTCCATCCAAGAAAATGACTAGGACCACCCTGCTCGTGCTCTCAACAACAGAACCAAAGCTTTCCATTCTACCAGAGAATCTGCTGCCCATGCATTTTTTTTATGGCCCTTTGCTGACTTGATATATGTATAAATTCTTCCTGGAATCCGAGGCACCCTGATTTGGGGAGTGAAGACCGGGGGTTCTTACTTCTGAGTAAACACACACACAGGCTCAGCCTGCGAGTGAACGCTCATCATATGTGGCTACAAAGAAGCTGGTTTGCAAAGGATGTTGAACAATATTTTACGAGTGTTCTCAGGCAGGTTTTGAAAGTCACCTTGCTGAAAGGCTAATCAATCTTTGCTAGTAACTGGCTGGGGGAAAATGATCACTGGGGTATTTTGGGCTGTTTCCTTTCCTTTCCTTTTTGTTTTTAACACAGTGGGAGCCTCCAGTTAGTTCCAGGTTAAAAATGATAATATCAGCTGTAATTAATATTCAGCCTTGATACTGAAGGGTTTTTTGTGTGTGTTGTGTGTGTGTGTGTATGCCTGGAAGTAATGGTTGACTTCTGGCAACCCGTAGTGGGGCTTGGACTTTTCAGAGAGCTGGCTTACTATTTCCTGCTTACTATTGCCAGCCCTGGTATTCCTTGGAGGTCTCCCTTCCAAGTACTTGCCAGGGTTGGCGCCAAGCCCATAGCTACAGTGAGGCATCTCGGGGCTGCCACCCCGACTTACCGCCCAGGCCTCCTGACTTCCCATCCAGCCGGTTTATTTTTCTTGCGTGCCACAGTCAAGCCGAGCCGTTGCCCTGCCTCTCTCTCTCTCACTCATCACTTAAAAAAACCTTTTACTCTCTCCTGACACAGCCTAGGTGTGTGTGCAGGGGGGCTCCCGGCTTATTTAAATGCCCCCCAAAGTCAGAAATCTGGCTACGGCCCTGGTTGGCAGCACTGCTGAGCTTCTGAGATTTGGTGGGATTGGGCTTGTCTGGGCTATCAAGGTCAGGGTGATACTGAAGTTTATGACTTCCTCTGTAGTTCTTTTTAGGGTTCCGACCCTGGGACTGAAGAAATAAAATGGCTGTGGAACGGTGCTTGCCTGAAGGTAATGAGATCAAAATGAATTTGCAACCCCACAGAGTTAAAATTATTCTCCATTCAGAAGACCTGAGCAACCCATTGCTAGTTTCAGGAATTTGCATTTGTATATATGTGTTTCTGTATGTGAATACCATTAACGCGACAGCTGAAAAGCAACTTGTAATACTCATTGATGCTATTTATTTATTTGTTTATTTATGTAACTTCCATTGATACTACCTCTTTGTAGCCTGAAACAGCTTGCAAAAGTCGCAAAAACATATATACAAAGCACAAAATCAATAAAAAACAATTAAAAGATTTTAATGTCCCACCAAATCAATGGAATTACCCCAAATGAGCCTCCGTGGTTTAGCACTTCCTTAGCCTCGGCAGTCTAGGAGACCTTGCAGCTCCTCATTTTCTCCAGCAAACAACAGTCCCAGGAGGATTTCTTTTCCAAAGTTGTGTAGTCTTACCATGTATCCAATTTGTGTTCTGCTTTCCTTGCAAGGGAATTAAAGCAGCAGATGTGGGTTTCTCCCCCTTCTTGCTGTGACCTGGATGGCCCAGGCTGGCCTAATCTCCTCAGATCTCAGACACAGGATTCCCAGACCCCCACTCGGGGTGGGGGAAACCCTGCTTTTTGAGGGGTACTTCTCTGCTGCTGGCCAGCTGGTGGTGGAGGTAAATCCCACCCCAAACGATGTTTTTCAGGCCACTTCCAGTGATTTTGTAAGTGCCCACCCTGATGTGGTGACGTCACCTGGAAGTGACGTTGGCACATTGGGGATGTCTGGCGACGATGCTCTGGTATTTGGGCAAACTCTATGGTACATTTGGCTGAATTTATATCAGGACGGGCACTCCCAGTAAAACCCCACTGGCTCGGTGAGTGCACCTGACACCCCTACTTGGAAGGTAAGCAGAGTCGGCCTTGGTTAGGACTTGAATGGGAGACCACTAAGGAAACCCAGTGTTGCTTTGCAGAGGCAGGCAGTGAGAAAGCACCTCTGAACATCCATTGCCTTGAAAACCCTACATGGTCACCATAAGGCAGCAGCAACTTGATGGCACTAAATAGAACCTCTCAGCTCAGAAGCAGTTACCTGGGAATGTGAGGGCATAAAGAAAGAAAGAGGTAGCCAGGCCTGTAGCTACTGAGGGGCCCACGGGGCCTGGCCTCCCTCCCTGAGCCTTGGCTCCCCCTCCCCCCTGTCTGACTGCCAGCAGGGAGGATGAGGGCAGCACAATCAGCAGTGCTGGCACAAGAAGCAGAAAGAGACGGTGAGGCTGGGCTGAGAGATGCCAGCAGCAGCTAAGCCCAGCCAGGCAAGGCAAGGGGGCAAACAGATGCCTTGTCTGGCCCTGGCCAAGTGCGCCCGGCTGTGCTCCTGTGCGCCAATGCGCCCACACGCCACAACTTCATGGCCAGCCCAGCTACTGCACGCCTTGCAGGGACCTCCGTCCTCCAGGGTCATTTAGTCCAAGCCCCTAAAGGCCCCTGAAGCGCCAGACAGGTCAGCATATGGGAAAGGGGACAAGAGAGAGTGCAAAGGAACGAAAGGAGAATCCACCAAAGGGGAGCAGTGGGAGCAGCATTAATTATATTAATGCCGGCATGAAACTGATTGAACAGCAGAGGGCTTAGCTGCCCTCACTCAGCAAAACGGAGGCATCGGTTGCCTTGAAGGGCGGGAGGTCTCCCTGCCTTGTTTCTGTTCCCTAGCAGCAGACCCCAACACAAGCCAGGAGCAGCAAGTCTGAAAGTGAAGGAAATCACTTACTTCAGCACTGGCTTATCTGAAGGTGTGTGTGTGTGTGGGGGGAACTGGGTGTAGACTATTATTACGCAAAGGAGAAGGGTTCAAGCTCTGGGTTTCTTTGGACTGCTGCCTTCACATTTTGTGCAGAAGTGGGGGGAGGAGCAGAATTCAAATCTAAACTCCCCTGTCCTTTAAAATAAAAACCAAGCAAACAACCTTGAACTCTTGGTCCCGCTGACTAAATTTGCCTCTTTTAAACTCCATCATGTTGTCCAGTCGCACAATCAAGTCTAACTCTTTGTGACCCCATGGACCACATCACACCAGGCCCTCCCCTCTTCTGCCATCCTTTGTAGTTTACTTATCATCTAACAGGTCTATTAATGGATTAATATGGAGCCAGTTTGGGGTAGTGGTTAAGGGCTGCGGACTCCAGTTTGGGAGAACTGGGTTTGATTCCCCACTCCTATACATCCAGCCAGCTGGATGACCTTGGGTCAGTCACAGTCCTCTCAGAGCTGTTCTCTCAAGGCCAGTTCTTTCAGAGGTCTCTCTGTGGGAGCTCTTCCCCTGTCTGTTGTGGAGGGAGAAAAGGAAAGGAGAGTGTAAGCTGCTCTGAGACTCCTTTGGGTAGTGAAGGGCTGGGTATAAAACCAACTCCTCCTCTTCTCCACCCCACCCAGTAAAAATTTTGTACTAATTGACATAAATGTTTCCTCATTTCTTTTGCTGCAAGCATCTCTCTGTCCAAAAATGTGTTCGGGTTCATTCTGATTGTAGCATTATTCTGATTGTAGGCAGATCAGGATTACACGGGTTGAAAGCGAGGCGCATTGCTCCCGAGCAGACTTTGGCGCATCGTCCAGCCTTTAGATTCCGGCGGATTTCCAGTTCAATCTCATACGGGTATCAGGTGGGTCGCCGTGTTGGTTTGAAGTAACAGAACACAGTTTGAGTCCAGTGGCACCTTTAAGACCAACAAAAGTTTAATTCTGGGGACTCAGAATTAAATTTTGTTGGTCTTAAAGGTGCCACTGGGTTCAATCTTGAACCTCGTACGGAGTTACTCTGGTCTAAACTCGTTTATCCCTACGAGCCTGAACCGGAGAAACGCTGCGCGGGTCCTGCCCGACGACTAAGCGCGCTTAACGCCGCCAGCCTCCGGCGAACTCCTCCGCCCGCTTTCTGCCCCACCAACGCCCCGCGGCTCCTTCGCGCTCATCTCCGCCCCGCCGCTCTCCTCGGCCGCCTGACTAGTCCCAGCACCTGCCTCCCCCGCCCCGAGTGGGGGCGGAGCTTCGGCAGCCCGGCGCCTCTGATTTGCTCGGCCGAGGCTTTAAAAGATTTGGAGGGCTGCGCGGTGGAGCTCGCGGGGCGCCTGTTGCCGGCTCGAGGGCTGGCGGGGAAGCGGGGTCGGGAGCCCGAGGAGATTCCCTCGCTCGGCTGCTGGAGGAGCCTCGGCGGCGGAGCGGCAGCCCTCCCGGGTCCAGTTCGCCGCCCGCCCGCCCGCCCGATGGCATGCTCCCCCGCGTGAGCGCCCCGATGCCCTCCTTGGCCCGGCTGCCTGCCCTGGTGCGTCGCGGCGCCGGCAGCTGAGCCCCGCCGGTCTCCTGGCGCGATGAGCGCGAGCGGCGCGTGGCTTTGGTGCCTGATGAGCCTCTGCAGCCTGGCCGCCTCGCCCGCCTCCTCCGCCGCGCAACTTCGGCAGGGCATGTGAGTCGGGCGCGCGAGCGGCGGCGGGGGGGGGGGGGGTGCGGCTGCGGCTGCGGCGGGCTTGGATTGCGGGGAAATCCTGGTTGGGGCGCGCGGAACGGCGGGGGAGTCGCCCCGAGGTCCTGTCTGGATCGGGCCGCCTCTTGCCCGCTCTCTGGACGCCGCCGCTGCAGGGGAGCAGGTTGCGATGGCTCTGGAATGAAAGAGCCTGTAAAGTGAACGGAGCAGCAGCGCGGATTTCTGTGTGCCGATCCTGTGCGCGCTTAAGCGGGGATGAGTCCAGCAGAGTCGGGTGGGACTTGGGGCCGGGGAAGCGTGTGGCGGATTGCGCCTCCCGCAACTTTTCGCCCTCGTTCGGGGAAGCCTTTTCTTCCGACCAGATGGGTATGGGAGCGACCACCCTTAAGTCACTTCTAAGCATAGATACCTGGGGATCTCATGGAATTCACAGCTGCTTTACATGGGAGGAAACCGCCCTTCAGTGGTGGACGACTATAAATATGTGTGTATGTGTGTATGTGTAGATGTATATATGTATTTATTTATATAATCGGTTTTCCACTTTTGTCCTCAAAGGGCAACCAAAGTGGCTCACCAATGCATCCGTTTTATGCACCTCATGCACACACATTCACATGGGAGAAGAGCCGGGGACTGGTTGGCCAATGCTCCCTTCTAAGCTGTGGAATCTTGTGAGCAAAAAATTCTACTTTGTGAGCGATTTGGCTACTGCATGAATTAGTTTGATCTGGAGCTATCCTTTCTGAGCTAAGACAAAAATCTGTGAGCTGGAGGCTAAAAACTGTGAGCTAGCTCACACTAGCTCCGCTTAGAGGGAATATAGGTGTGAGCACCTAGCCACAAGTTTTGATGGAGTGTGCTTTAGTGGTTTAAGTGGGTTTGGCGCATGAGATGCGGCATGGCAGTCCTGTGGTCGATCTGTCATAAGCGAAGTTTCCCGTAGTCTCTGGATATTAGTTAAAAGCCTTTGTGCCCTCGCTGGTGAAGTACAGTACGAGTGTGTGACTTGCGCCTTTCTTGTGGCAGGTAGCAAAATAAACACATGTGCTAGGCTTCTTCTGGAGTGACAGCGTAGGATGAACATTGTGTGAAAGATGTCTAGTGCCTCGTAAATGGGCTTGGGATCACAGTTCTATATTATCAGCTTCTGTTGATTTCCCCTTTCCTTAGGATGTACTGTTGTCATATGAATCTAATGAAAAGTGTTCTTGTGGCAGGGCAACATATACAAGTTGTGGTTTTGTTATCCTTTAATATGTCTTTATTGCCCTCTTTGTAGCTAAACAGGCAGAGGTCCAGTGCAGAAATAATATTTTTGAGCTCCAAACCATTGCTGGAGATTAGGAATGTATCGCTGGTTTAGGTTGTCCACTGTTATCCTTTCATCCCTTCTCACAAATTATGGTTGTAATTATTTATATGAATATGTGAAGCTCCCGAATACCCTTGATCTATCAGGTTCAGTATTGTCTACTCAGACTGGCAGCAGCTCTCCAGGGTCATAGGCAAAGCCAGTTTGGTGTAGTGGTTAAGTGCACGGACTCTTATCTGGGAGAACTGGGTTTGATTCCCCACTCCTCCACTTGCACCTACTGATGTGACCTTGGGTCAGTCACAAGCTCTGGTGCAGCTGTTCTCTCAAGGACAGTTTCTGACAGAAGTTCTCTCAGCCCCACCTACCTCACAGGGTATCTGTTGTGGGGAAGGGAAAGGAGTTTGTAAGCCGCTCTGAGATGCCTTTGGGCAGTGAAGGGCAGGGTATAAATCCAAACTCTTCTTTTTCTTCTTCTTTCACATCTGCTACTACCTGATCCTTTTAACTGGAGATTTTTGGGATTGAGCTTGAGACCTTCTGCATCCCAAACAGATGCTCTACCCACTAAGCTACAGCCCTTCCCAGAACCTTTTCTCCAGGAGCTTAAGAGAGGCCATGGCTCACTGGCAGAGTATCTGCTTTGCATTTGGAAGGACCTGGGTTCAATCCATGACATCTCCAGTTAAAAGGATCAGGTAAGAGGTGATGGGAAAGACCTCCAGCCAAGACATTCGGAAAGCCTGGCCACCAGTCTGTGTAGGCAGTACTGACCTTGATGGACCAAGGGTCTCATTCATTATAATTCATGTTTGCTGATGATTCATGTGTGTTCAAGGTTCTGTACTCCTTCAGTTTTCCCTTACGCCAACCCTGTGAGGTAGGCTGGGCTAAGAGAGAATGACTGGCTCAACCAGTAAGTTTCATGGCATGCAGAAATTTCGACTTGAGTCTGTCCTGGCCCACCACTCCATGTGCTGCACCATAGTGGTTGTTTAATCGTGGGCATGGGGTAGCATTATGTATGCATTGGCATTAACAATGGCAACAAGGGTACATCTAGACCTTGACTTGCAAGCCTGTCGCAGGTCATGGTTTTGAAGGCAGTCCTGGTTGGCTTTAACCATTGTTATGTGTGTGTGAAGTGCCATAGTCGCTTCCGATTTATGGTGACCTTATGAATTAATGACCTCCAAAACATCCTGTCATTAACCATTGTTCGTGTAGATATAATGTTAAGCTGTGATCACAGGAAGTCATGGGGGGGGGGAGTACACAGGGCATGGAAGGAGTGCATGGACCTGAAGCCTGCTACCCCATGTGCTCCTGGGACTGTAGCTGTCACTCATAACTGGGTGGCTTGTCCACACGGGAGGGGTAACCCATTTATGAATGAACGCTGCAGTGTTAATGGCAGTGCAATATCCAGTGATGCGTGAATGCAGCCTAAGGTTGGGAGACCAGGGACTTAAGCATTAGCCCTGGTCCAAAATAGTAAAAGAGCAAACGGTGCCTTTTCATCGTGTGTTTGATCAAGAGATCAGTGACTTCAATCTGCATTTGTGTCAGAATACCTAATCAGGAGGGTGGTAATTAGGGTGGCTGAATTAATCGGGAGTCATTAGGGTGGCTGAATTAAACTGGGAGTCAGAGTGCAGCTCTGGGCATGGCTGCGTGAAGTGCCATGTTTGTTCGTAGTGTTTGAGATAAAGGACAGGAGGCATGGTCTGATTTGTGCCGGGTAACCTACAAGGTGGGAAGGGGTCAGACTCATGGCAATTGGATTTTATTTTAATTTCTTGTCACAACAGCTGCTTTATGCCGTAGCTACAGACTTAAGGCCTCCAGGGGTTATTAAACAGAGAAAGTGATTGGTGAGATCAGTGAGACCTCTTCTCAGGCGTTAGTCATGCATACTTAGGAGCCTGTGATTGTGCTTCTTGGGAGGGTGTGCTGCCTGTGATCTTCCCACTGTGTGCAGTCACCATCTTGTGTGAACAGGGCAGTGTATGTATTTAGTATGCCCTTACAGCCTTGTTATGTGTGAATGCGAACCCTGAAAAATCCTGTGGTCAGTTTTCATGTACTGGAGTTGCATGTGAGAGCTGCTATGGTGCAGTGGTTAGAGGATTGTGGAGATTGAGGTTTGAATCCCCACTCTGCCACGAAAGCTTGCTGGGTGACGTTGGGCCAGTCAGACACACTCTGCCTAACCTACTTCATAGGGTTGTTGTGAGGATAAAACAGAGGTGAGGAGCAGGGTTATTTTTGTAGAAGAAGCCCAGCAGAAACTCATTAGCATATTAGGCCACACCCTGACAGGACATCTCATTAGCATATTAGGCCACACCCCCATGTTACCAGAAGTGTGGTCATCCAGCCACACCCACCTTTTGCTTCTTATTCTGTTTACCTTGTTTGTTATCAAAACTCAGGGCTTTTTTGGGAGCAGGAACTCCTTTGCATGTTAGGCCACACACCCCTAATATAGCCAATCCTAATGAGTTTCTGCTGTTGGGTGTGGCCTGTTGTGCTAATGAGTTCCTGCTGGGAGTGGCCAACTTAGGAACTCTGTACCTGTGGGTTCCTGCCCAAAAATATACCTGGTGAGGAGAATGATGTAAGCTGCTTTATATTTATGTCATTTATAGTCTACCTTTCTCACTTGGACTCAAGGCAGATTACAAAGCTTTGGGTTCCGAGTCAGGCTATAAATGAGGTACCTAAGTAAGGATGTGGTTAACCTCTGTGTTGACCAAACATATTGGGAGGATCTAGGTGCAGTTGATAGGCTCTTAGTGTGAGCAGTTGTAACATCTGAAAAGGGCAGTAGTTTGGGGGGGGGGAGTCAGGGAGATGGGGAGGAGTACGTTGGCGCCTTTATAAGGTGGGGCCTTTTTGAAATTGAAGTTTTATGGAGAACATCTTAAGGATAAATCCACGGATTCAAAATGCTGGCATCCGTCCCCTTATGATGAGTCATGGCTGCTCGCTGCCACTATCATCCTCTTGTGTATCTCTCATTTGTAGGATCACTTCCCATGTTTATCTTTATGGGGCCCAAGCTTGAAACAGCATTCTATGTGTGGGTTTCTTCACATCCATTATGATTTGGCAAGGTCTCTACCTTCAGGCCTTGCTATCCCCCCCCCAAATGAGCTTGTGAACAGCCTCTAGCATTGAAGTGAGGAAACAGTACCTTGTTTGGGAATTACTCATTAGGCAGTTAATGTCTCGAGTGATTTCACACAGTGACTATCAAGTGATAGTTGCATTTAGCATGTCATTAACACATGTGAATTCACCTGGTAGCTGTTTTCCTCTGAGCCTCTCAAATATGTCTTCAAGATTTCCCACAGCTAGGTGATACTCTAACAAAGACACACATTAAAGCTGTTTCAAGTGTCAGCTTTCTGAGTCTGTTAGAAACACATCAACTGCCATTTTCTGGCACACAAGCACTGTACCTGAGGGAAGAGAATGTTGGTGTTTTCTGTGATGGTGTCAATAGCGTTTGAGAGGAGAGATGCGTAAATGCCGTCTTAAATGGCCAGTTGTCTAAATGCCTGAGATGTTCAGCTCTATATATCTGATGCTAAGATCCACTTCAGTTTTATAGAATAAGCTTGAAAGCCTGTTATGTCTTCAGGAAGCGGCTTAAAAAAGATTAAGACAATCAAAACTTCGAATGAGCATTCATAGGCAACACCCTGCTTCATTGGCATGGGAAGATCCGATATTGTGTACATATGGGAGGGGGAGAAAGGGGGGATTATATAGTTTATGTGTGACACATCTTGGTCCAGGGCAATGAAATATGTTCAACAAGGGGCAGTAGCCCTAATAGGCCAGACTAGCCCAACCTTGTCAGAGCTTGGAAGCTCAAGCAAGGTTGGCCCTGGTTAGTATGTGGATGGGAGACCACTAAGGAAATCCAGGGTTGCTATGCAAAACCCTCCTCTAGCCTTGAAAACACTGAGGTGGACTGTGGAACTTCTTGAGGTCTCCATGAGACACTTTACCTTTATTAAAAGTTTTTAAAAATAGTTCCTGAGAGCAATGATGCAACAGACCAGTGGCTGTTATTTTCCCAGTCATTTTGCCTTCAAGGCATGTTTTCTACATGTCTCCTGGGGACCCTTTGCACATGGGGGACGGGACATGGCTAGTTCTTGTGGCACACTGCACCTCTGCCATCACTGTGCATGAACTGCGAGTGTGATGTAGAAACCTGGTTCTGTATCACTGGGGAAGGAAAGATAATGGAAGGCCAAGCTATCGGGAAAAGGAGACGTCCACCAATGAGCTGGTAACTTCTTAATTGAAGATCCTCTAACAATGGTTTCTGGAAGTGAAGGAAACTCCCGCAGAACTTTTCCAGTGAAATCCCTCTTAATCCACCTAGGCTTGTAATACCTAAATTCAATATTAATTTGATATTTGCTTTGAAAAATTGTTTTTCCATGATTGTTTCATTCCTTTAACTTTTAAGGTTCCTTGTACATTCTTATAATAGAAAGGCAGGAAAATTATTTTTAGAATAGGCAGGAGGACAATTATTTTAAGAACAACTTGTGCGGGATAATTCCGTTTGTAGAGTAGGTCTTCAAATCTAGAAGGTTTTAGGTTTGTTCAACAGCCTGATGGTCCTTCTGCCTCTGAAAGACGTTACAGTTCAGTATCTTGACTTGGAGACGGAGTTCTCCTTGAACATTGAAATGTTCGTGCTGCTGGCTTTGGAATGAATTATGGCCGTTCAGTCTTTTAACCTAGACTGACCTGTTCATCTTGTGTAATTGCAAAACAACTTGCTGGCTGGTGATTCACATCAGTGTTGATGTGCAAGATCTGGAACGTAGGGCTATGTCTCAGGGGCAGTGTTCCCTCTAAGCTGAGTTAGTGTGAGCTAGCTCACAGTTTTTAGCCTTCAGCTCACACATTTTTGTCTGAGCTCATGGAGGATGGCTCCAAAGCAAACTGATTTATGCAGTAGCCAAATGTGCTCGCTCACGACTTTAATGCCAGTAGCTCACCAAGTAGAATTTTTGCTCACAAGACTCCACAGCTTAGGGGGAGCATTGCTCAGGGTTACAGTCATGATCCTGCTGGGGCTTGTGACACCCTTTCCAAGGTCAGAACTTCTGTTGAGTTGATACCCTACTGCCAAATGGTTGCTTCCTGTGTGCAGGTGGATAGCTTCTCGGACCATGTCGTACTTTGTACATTTCGTACAAGAAGAGGTCGTACTTTGTACATTTCGACTCTAAGTCCAGTATTGTTCCATCTTCCCTGTTACTTTCTCAAGTTTTTGAGCATCTTTTTTTTGGGAGTAGTGTCTTCTCTCTTCCTGCTTGGAGGCTGAAGACTGCTGGGTGACCCTGGGTCAATCAGCCTTTGTGAGGATAAAATGGAGGAGAGGGAAACAATTTAAATTGTGTTGGGTCCCCATTTGGGAGAAAGGCAGGCGATGAGTGAAGTAAATTATGAGACTTTGTATTCTGGGGTGTTCTTCTGAGTCTTTTGTGCAAAAGTTGCTTGGTAAGACAGTGATGTCAGTCATAAACAAGTTTGTTTAAAAGCAGGTCTCCCTGACTTAAGATACACACAAGAGATTTGAGGTCTGGTTTAATGTTTCATATTTCCAAGGACATGAGCCATAATCCTGCCTACGTTAAACCCATTCAGATCAATGCACATGACTCCATGCTATACTGTAGACAAATCTTTCCAAAACCAGAAACAAACCACTGAGAATACATGTTTTTGTGCCCACATTGGTGGCACATGAAGGCAATCACCAGTGATCTCTGTTGAAGGTCACTGTGGCAGAAGGAAGGAGGTAGTCTCAAAGGTTCCAGAGCAGTACCTAATCTTTAGGTGTTTGTCTCCACTGAAACCTTACATTGGCTGCATCCTTTAAAGTTACAAGTTGATTCAGTTTTTTAATGCTTGCAAATGGAGATGGGCACTGCAGTTCAAGGCTATGATATTGATTTGAAGATACATACACGAAGTCTTTTGTGTTTGCTGCAGTGTGCACTCTGTTCCCTCTACTGTTGCTCCTGCAGTGACACACCTGGTTGCAGCCCAGCATTGGATGGCTTTTGGTTTTTTTAAAGCATCTTTTTCAGGTACCTGGCATGTTAACCTAGTGCCTTAAAAAAGCCAATCCATTAAAAAAAACAACAACCCTGAAACCAACGTTCTGAGCAGGGGGGAGAGAGGCAGCTTCCTGACTGTCACAAGAGCCAACCCGTTTGGCACTCTGCATGACTTGCTCATGTCGGAGAAGGGAAGAACGGATTGCTTCTGAGCTTGACTCTCTGAGGAGTGCTGCATCTCTGGCTCTGGGTAAGGGCATAACTTCTTTCGTTTAGAAGGTTAGGCTGTACACAGCTGTATGCACCTTAGTTCTCTGCAAGAATATAGCAGGCAAATAAAGATTTTGAGTGTTGGTTAAAGCAAATTCAGGTGTTCAGGAGACAAATGTGTCTAATGTAGCAGTGCTGCCGTGCAGCTGGGTAAGATCAGCAGCCACCCATTCATGCGCATTGTGTGTGGTGGCTTCCACCTTGTGGAACAGTTTAACTGAGGTCAGCAAGGGTCCCACTCAGAACTGTTGAGGAGGGCATTTTTATAAAGGGATCAGAATGATAGTAGAAAAGAATACGCCAGAAGGGCACCTTGGTAGTGGAACAAGATTATAGTCTTATTACTATTATTATTGTTGGTATCATCTTTCTTTTACTGTGTTGTCTTCTACCACTGTAATAACACTCCTGTATTTATTGTATATCTTGCCTTGGGAAAAATGGTTTGCGTTGTTTTCAATTTTTTTAAATCCCACTCCTGTGATATTGTTTATGGGTTCTTTTATACTGTATGAGTGCATTTTTTATTTTGTAACCTGCCTTGAGACTCAGTGAGAAAGGGGGGGGTATGATGGACCCCTACCTCTTCCCCATTCTGAGGCAGATTTTCCTGCCAAAATTCTTGTTCCCTGTTGTGACTGAGCAGCCCCAAGTAGCGTGGAATTATCTGAGGTTTGTCCCACCATGTCACACACATATTTTTGTCTCTTAGCTGAGCCCAGGAACTTGATGGGGGAAAGCAGACACCCTCTTGTTTTTCTTTCCCTTTCCCATTGAAATGGCACTTGAGGCCATGTAACACTCATAAAGAAATAACAACTTTATTTAACACACTGGGATTGAAGAGGTGTACTCAAGGGACGGAACTGCTCAGGTAAAATTTGTTGTTATTACAGATAACACTTCCTGTAACTGGCAAAATAGAATTTTTGAAGCTTATTTTCATATACCCTTGGTTCTTAACAGTGAGAGATGTTTTACTTAGTATTTTAAACTCATCAACAATGTTTCTTCAGAGGGTATTCTTGGACAGCACAGGTCCTCTGGAGTTGGTCACGTTCTTTGTGCCCCCAGCTTTCTCCTTTCTTGAATCTACAGCTTATCTCACTAATTTCTTGAGTTGTCTAACACAGTTTTCTGTTCACAACAGATTTGGGGTCATCCTCAGAGGCAGCCCCACTGAGAAACTGGGCAGGGATTAATCTTCTTCTTATCCTTTTACCCTTTTCCTTCTGTCTTGAAAGGGAGTTTTAGCCGACTACCCAATCACTCTTGCCAAATCATCATCCCAGACCTGGAGGCTGTGTGAAATGGATTTCAACATAGGCTGACACTTAGACTCTGAATTCTTATTTTGAATTCATTCTCAGGTTAGGATTACAACAGTTAAGGCAAAGGAATCTTTCCCCTTCACTCAAAAGGTGAACCTGTCTGATGAATGCTGTCATACACATTGACTCTACTTTCCTGTCAGAAACCAACTAACTGTCTTCAGAATGGTTCCAACTGGCAGAAACTCCAGAATGGAATGAATCCCCCTCCTCAGCATTCAGTTGATCATATAGTTTTTCTCAGCTGGCGCTGAGGAGTCAGAGAAGAGGGAGCAGCCTGTCACTCAAGCTCTCCATTCTAGGGACTAGTTAACCCTTCACCTCCCCCAGATCTCTGATTTTGCTGCACTGAGGAAACCTGCTATTAAGTGCAATTCCTCACAGGGGGCTATAAAGAAAGTAAATAAGTAACGTATGCAGCATCCACAGAATTTGAGACTTCAGGAGGTTAAAAAGCACTCTTCGGCATAGAAGGTTCATGAAATATGTTGGGAATGGCTTTCATGTTGGTATATACAAACTTAACTCATGATGGATATCTTACCTTTCAAGTTACCTGAGTTTTTTAAAAAAAGTATTGTCTGGCTTTGTATTGAACATGCTGGGAAAGAATGCAGAGTACAATGAATTCTCTACCATGTTCTTAGTCAAAAGAGATCAGCAGACTTCTCAGTATGAGCTCAAACTTTGTCAACAGCAGTTTCTGTGGAGCAGACATCTCCATAGATGGAATTGTCCACTCTGTTGAAGTGAATGGTGAATCCAGATGTGTAGGGGTTCTGTGCATTGGGTTGGTTTCTAATGTCACTGGATAATTGCAGCTGGGTAATATGTATATGCTCAGCTACATGGCTGGCAATGGCTTCTACTGGTTTGGAATAATCAGAGCAAATACACACTTTTGCAGAATTATGTTCCTGATATATAAACTAGCATCAGGGTTTGTGCAGAGGTTAGCTATGGAAGACTGGCCAAATCATTGAACATTAGCAGTTGGGGACCACATTCAGTGGTAGTCCGTGACCTACCCAGAGCTAAGTTCTGGAAGATCATCAGGTGACCAGGTCTGGGGCAAGCATGGGTGAAGGACATTTCTCCATAGGCAAGTCCACACTTCACTGTGAGCAGTTGCCCCTTTTTAGTGCCTTCATGTTGGAAGACTCCATCGTTGTCCACTAGAGGGCTCACTTTCTCTTCAGCAGCATCATTTCTTTGGAACAGTCCATCACAGGAGGTCCATGAAAAGCATTCTCCACCTCTAGGTTCCAAAAGCTATGGAAGGCATGGGTTTAGAATGATTTAGGTGGGGCACTTAAAAACTTTCTACTACCTTGTGGCTTAATAACAAAGCAGGATATGCAGTTACTTAGGAGGAGGTGCTGGTGCACATGTTTACCAATTTGATTACCACCACTAACTTTGGAGTTTTGGGTTGGTGATTCAGTGTAGAGATCAGCATGGTGGTGCATGCTATAAACTTGGAAGTGCATGGTTGCTGCCGTGCACTGTTGATGCACTTCTTGTTCAGAGAGTTCGCAAACCAGAGATATTCTGAAGGGTTGGCTTCTTGTGTTTTTACCCATTCTGAAAATTTGAATTTAGCAGTGCTGCCTGTGATTATTGCCACAATATTTTGATTAATTTATTTTTAAAAAATGTTGTAATCTACATAAGAACATAAGAACATAAGAGAAGCCAATGTTGAATCAGGCCAATGGCCCATCTAGTCCAACACTCTGTCACACAGCGGCCAAAATATACCAGGTGCCATCAGGAGGTCCAGCAGTGGGGCCAGGGCACCAGAAGCCCTCCCACTGCTGCCCCCTCCAGCACCAAGAATAGAGTGCATCACCTGCCCCAGACTGAGAGTTCTCATTCTATACCCTGTGGCTAATAGCCACTGGTGGACTTCTGCTCCATATGTTTATCTAATTTCCTCTTGAAACTGTCCATGCTTGCAGCTGCCACGACCTCCTGTGGCAGTGAATTCCATATGTTAATCACTCTTTGGGTGAAGAAGTATTTCCTTTTATCTGTTCTAACCCGACTGCTCAGCAATTTCATAGAGTGCCCACGAGTTCTTGTATTGTGAGAAAGGGAGAAAAGTACTTCTTTCTCAACCTGCTCAATCCCATTCATAATCTTATAAACCTCGATCATGTCACCCCTCAGCCGTCGTTTCTCCAAGCTAAAGAGCCCCAAGCATTTTAACCTTTCTTCATAGGGAAGGTGTTCCAACCCTTTTATCATTCTAGTTGCCCTTCTCTGCACTTTTTCCAATGCTATAATATCCTTTTTGAGATGTGGTGACCAGAACTGTACACAGTATTCCAAATGAGGTCGCACCAATGATTTATACAGGGGCATGATGATACTGGCTGATTTGTTATCAATTCCCTTCCTAATAATCCCCAGCATAGCGTTGGCCTTCTTTATTGCAGCTACACATTGTGTAGACATTTTCAGCGAGTTATCCACTACGACTCCAAGATCTCTCTCTTGGTCAGTCTCTGCCAGATCAGACCCCATCAACGTGTATTTATATTTAGGATTTTTGGCTCCAATGTGCATCACTTTGCACTTGGCCACATTGAACCCCATTTGCCACGTTGACGCCCACTCACCCATCCTCAACAGATCCCTTTGGAGTGCCTCACAATCCTCCCTGGTTTTCACCACCCTGAACAACTTCGTGTCATCTGCAAATTTAGCCACATCACTGCTTACTCCCAATTCCAAATCGTTAATAAACAAGTTAAAAAGCATGGGACCGAGTACTGATCCCTGTGGTACCCCACTGCTTACCACCCTCCACTGAGAAAGTTTCCCATTTATACTCACTCTCTGTTTCCTATTTATAAGCCAGTTTTTGATCCACAAGAGGACTTGTCCTTTTATCCCATGACTATTGAGCTTACTTAGGAGCCTTTGATGAGGAACTGTATCAAAAGCTTTCCGGAAGTCAAGGTAAATAATATCTATTGGGTCCCCCTTGTCCACATGTTTGTTCACTCCCTCAAAAAACACTAACAGGTTAGTGAGACAAGATCTTCCCTTACAGAACCCATGCTGAGTCTGCCTCAATAGTTTTTGTTCATCAATGTGCCTACTAATTCTTTCCTTAATAACAGTTTCCACCAACTTACCCGGTATCGATGTCAGACTGACTGGCCTGTAATTTCCTGGATCTCCCCTGGAGCCCTTTTTAAAGATGGGAGTGACATTAGCTACCTTCCAGTCATCAGGAATGGAGGCAGATTTTAAAGAAAGATTACATATTTTTGTCAGGAGATCCACAAGTTCACATTTGAGTTCTTTCAGAACTCTCGGATGAATGCCATCCGGGCCTGGTGATTTATTAGTTTTTAAATTGTCCATCAGTCGGAGGACTTCCTCTCTTGTCACCGCAATCTGATTCAGGTCTTTCAAACCCCCTCCCGAAATCAGTGCTTCTGGAGTGGGCAAACACTTCTCCTCTTCCACAGTGAAGACAGAGGCAAAAAATGCATTCAGCTTCTCAGCCATTTCCCTATCATCCTTCACTACTCCTTTTACCCCTTGGTCATCCAAGGGCCCCACTGCCTCCCTGGCTGGCTTCCTACTTCTAATGTATTTGAAGAAAGTTTTATTGTTGGTCTTTATGTTTTTTGCGATATGCTCCTCATATTCCCTTTTTGCTTGCCTGATCACAGACTTGCATTTTATTTGCCATAGTCTGTGTTCCCTTTTATCAACCTCACTAAGACTAGCTTTCCACCGCTTAAAGGAATCCTTCTTACCTTTTACAGCTTCCATTACTTTATTTGTTAACCATGCAGGCTTTTTTCTATACCTATTTGTACCTTTCCTAACCTGCGGTATATATTTTTTCTGAGCTTCTAGGATTGTCTTTTTAAATAGTCTCCAAGCTTCCCCAATGGTTTTGACCTTCTCCACTCTTCCTTTCAATTTCTTCCTCACATGTCCCCTCATACCAGAGAAGTTACCCCTTTTAAAGTTAAAAGTGGTTGCGTCAGTCTTTTTGGGCAACTCCCTATCTGTACAAATGTTAAACTCAATGACATTATGGTCACTGTTTCCAAGTGGTGCAATCACTTTTACATCTCTCACCAGGTCTTGGGTGTTACTTAGGACCAAATCCAGGATCGCCTCTCCCCTGGTAGGATCTGTGACCATCTGTTCCACAGCACAGTCATTGAGAGTGTCTAAGAACGCAATCTCTTTTTCCCGACTAGAACTCATATTGACCCAATCAATGTGTGGGTAGTTAAAGTCGCCTATTACAACACAGTTATTTCGTCTAGCCGCTATCTTTAATTCATTCATCATTTTATAATCCTCCTCTATCTTTTGATCTGGTGGGCGATAACAAACTCCCACTGTTAAGCCTCCTTTTGGACCCACTATTTCAACCCATAGCATTTCCAGAAGGGAATCCAATTCTCTTACCCTCTCAATCTTACTGGATGGTATACCCTCTCTGACATACAGAGCCACCCCACCTCCAACCCTTTCCCCCCTATCCTTCCGATATAATTTATAACCAGGAATCACCGTATCCCACTGATTTTCCTCATCCCACCAAGTTTCTGAAATACCCACAATGTCTATTTCCCCCCCAACACCAAGCATTCCAACTCCCCGATTTTACCTCGGAGACTTCTAGCATTTGTGTATAAACACTTATAGTTTCCCACGTTTGTTAAGCCCACAGCCTTCCTCTTGCTGCCTCGAGACCTTGCCAGGCAGTTCCTATCATTAGCCACAGTCTCAGTGGACAATTGTAATCCATTTCCTTGTACAAAAGTAATAGCTACCCCTTCATCTCTTTGAGATGAGCCATCCCGAACCAGAGACTTTTCATCTCCTGTCGGCTTTCCCCCATTATTCAGTTTAAAAACTGCTCTGCCACCTTTTTGATTTTGAGCGCCAGCAGCCTGGTTCCTTCTCGGGACAAGTGGAGACCGTCCCTTTTGTACAGCTCCCTCTTGTCCCAAAAAGCATCCCAGTGCCTAACAAACTTGAACCCTTCCCCCCTACACCACCGTCTCATCCACGCATTGAGACTCCTGATCTGTGCCTGTCTCTCCGGCCCTGCGCGTGGAACAGGTAGCACTTCCGAGAAGGCTACCTTGGAGGTCCTGGCCTTGAGTTTCCTGCCCAGCAGCCTAAATTTCTCCTCCAGGACCTCACGACTGCATTTCCCCACATCGTTGGTGCCGACGTGCACCACGACCACTGGCTCCTCCCCAGCACTATCTACCAGCCTATCTAAAACACGCGTAATGTCCGCTACCTTCGCACCAGGCAGGCAAGTCACCATACGGTCAGTACGCGGGTTCGCCACCCAGCTGTCTACCTGCCTAAGGATCGAATCACCAACTACCAAGAGCCCCCCTCCCACCCTTCCCAGGGACGGTTCCTTGGTACGAAAGGATACCCGTTCACCAGCTGAAGAAGAGGTCCCTTCTGAGGGCACATTCCCCTTATCCTCAGCATGGTGCCCCTTTTCCCCTTGACCCTCATGCTCCCTGGCAGCAGCCGGGCTGCCAGATCCAGAGTGGGACATATCTAACAAGTCCCCGAGAGTCTTCCCCGTGCACCTAACTGACTGTCCCTGCTTCTCCAGGTCAGCCACCTTGGCCTCAAGGGAGCAAACTCGCTCCCTGAGAACCAGGAGCTCCTTGCACCGAGCACACACCCAAGACTTCTGACCAGTGGGCAGATAGTCATACATGTGACACTCCATGCAAAACACTGGATAGCCCCCAACCCCCTGCTGGCATTCTGGCTTCATAATTGTTTTTAAACAAATACTTTTCTATAACCCCCTTTTAAAACCCTTTGTATTTATATGGCTCCTGTTGTAGGAGTCTACTTACCTTACCTTACCAAGGAGCCAAGGTCCTGGCTTCCTGGCTCTTCCTGGGCTTCTTACAGAGCCCCTAGGCCAAGAGCCACAGGCAAAGAGCCTCGCCCTTTTGCTCTCGCCCAGAGGCTCGTGCCAGAGGCTCGTGCCTCTTGCAAACTTCCTGCCTTAAATGGAATTGTCTCCCAGGAGAGGGTGTGGCCAGCAGCTACTCAAAATCACCCAAGGCACTTAATGACGGTCAAACAAAGCCCCTTTCACACCCCAACTCCAGCAGCCAGGAGTCTGCTATTCAATCTCACCCAAGCACTTAATTACAGGCAAACAATGACCCTTTCACACCCTAACTCCAGCAGTCAGGAGTCTGTTACAACTCACCCACACACTCCCAAATACAGTCCCTGACACAGTACCTTTTCAGCTAAAGCACCTCAGCTGAAAGTAAATAAATAAAAATACCACTCACCCCTCTGGCAGCTCAAACACCTTGCTCCTTCTCAGAGCTCAGCTGGGTCAGCTCTGCTTCTGGCAAACTTCCTGCCTTAAATGGAATTGTCTCCCAGGAGAGGGTGTGGCCAGCAGCTACTCAAAATCACCCAAGGCACTTAATGACGGTCAAACAAAGCCGCTTTCACACTCCAACTCCAGCAGCCAGGAGTCTGCTATTCAATCTCACCCAAGCACTTAATTACAGGCAAACAATGACCCTTTCACACCCTAACTCCAGCAGTCAGGAGTCTGTTACAACTCACCCACACACTCCCAAATACAGTCTGTTTTGTGAATTTAAATTTTATGAGCTGCTTTGAATACTATGGTGAAACAGCATGTGTAGATTTTTAAAGATAAATTAATAATAGGAAGTCTGGCTGCAACTGAAGGATTTGCAACAAGCAGGCATGAGTCAGTCCTGATCAAGCAGGACCAGGAAGCAAGTTTGGTTGTGTAAACTGAGATGCTTTTGTAACCTTGTCACTGGACTACTATACTATGGTCTGTATGGGTCTTCCTTTGAGGACATCCTGAATGTTTCAACTGGATTAAAAATGCAGCAGCTTGATTTATTAGGGATTAGTTGATGGGAACGCCTCTCACCTATTTCAAAATGGCTGCACTGGTCTCCAGTTCATTTCTAATTTTAATTGCGGATGCTGATGGTGGCCTTTAAAGATCTCGATGGACCATATCTGAAGGACCACTTTCCTCTTATGACTCCATGTGCTTTTTGCGGTCTTCTGGTGGTCACCTTCGGATTTTCTCTTTTAAGGTGACTATTGCAGCCTGTTCCTTCTCACTAGTAGCTTCCACCTTGCAGAACAGGCGTGCTAAAGAGATAGAGATTGCACTGTTTTTGGAGGTTTTTGGAAGGCAGCTTTTATTTCTTAGGGCATTGAACGGGGTCGAACTGCAGGTGTCTTCTCGGCTTTCAGTTGATTTTCAATGGAATAATCTTAATTATGCACTGAAAGTTGCTTTGAACCACAAAGGGAAAGATGCAGTGTAAAGATTGTATCTCTAAGGGTGTTCTATGTGACTCTGATCAGGCCTGATTCAGATATAAGCGTGCACTTAGAATCATAGAATCACTGAGTTGGAAGGGGCCAGACAGGCCATCTAGTCCAGCCCCCAGCTCAATGCAGGATCAGCCTAGAGCATCCCTGGCAAGTGTTTGTCCAGCAGCTGCTTAAAGACTGCCAGTGAGGGGAGCCCACCACCTCCCTGGGCAGCTGATTCCACTCTTGCACAACTCTTACTATAAAAACATTTTTCCTAATATCCAGCTGGTACCTTCCCGCCCTTAATTTAAACCCATTATGGCGAATCCTGTCCTCTGCTGCCAACAGGAACAGCTCCTCGCCCTCCTCTAAGCGACCGCCCTTCAAATACTTCAAGAGAGCAATCATGTCCCCCCCCTCAGCCTCCTCTTCTCCAGACTAAACTTAAACCCTAGGTAGCTTTTCTGTACCAGATCAGAGGTACACCTCAGTTACATTATAGGTTTGTTTTGGGTATAGTTTGAAAGTAAATATTATTGGTTTCTGCTTAGGTTCTGTTCTATTAAATTATAATTATTGTATTAAACTAGATCAGTAAAGCATTATGTCATCCATCCATCATTCTTGCAGAAATAATTAAAGGAGAGCTATTACATAAGAGTTTCTTACCCCAAAAGTAAGCAGGTCACTGGCAAGGAGTCCGTTCTGAGAAGAAGCTCTTGATAAATATAATGTCCCGTATTTATAGGATTTTAAAATCATCTCCTAACAATGGCTTATTGTCTCCCTTGATAGGCTGTGGACTCCAACTCTGTTCTGTTGCTTCAGACTAACACGGCTCCCCTCCTGAATCCACCTTGAATAGGGTACACATTCTTGGCAAACTCAATATCTTATAACTCCAAACGCCATCCAGTGTTATCTATACTTAAAATAGCTTTTTAGAGTATATAAAGAATGTCAACTCATTCTTGCTGCTTTTTATCTTAAAGTCTATTCAAAAATAGCAATTATAAGTTTCTCATACATATGAATACCTTTTGGCCCTCAACCAATACTTCCATCCTAGAATAATATCTTTTGGCCCTCAACCAATACTCCCATCCTAGAATAATATCTTCAGTTCTGTGAAGCTGGGCATCTCTTGCAATTATCTGATGCTTCTGCACCTGGGCCTAAACAAATAGTATCTATTGATAATGGGTTAGATGTCTTCTGATCTACACTAGGCCATATAATTGCTGCCATTCTGTCTTCTTACTGATCTTCAAGGCTGTTCTATTCTGGGTCTCTAGACTATTCTGGCCGTATCTGTGACAAGGGGTGCGTTGATACAAGGGTCTACAACTTTAGTAGATGCCTTTTGAACAGCTACTAATTAGGTTATTATGTCTTTAAGAGCTGGAAAGCAGTGCAGCAGCTGGGCCCTTTTCCCAACAGGGAGCTGCAGTAGCAGGTAAAGTTTCAGCTGTGGCAAAATGCCTCAAGACTGCTGAAGGTGCAGAAAGCTTTCATTTTAACAGGAGACAACTCTAGAATAGTGCCCTTTCCCTGGCATTTTAGAGTTAACTTTGGCAAAAAAGAATGCACTCAAAGTTCAAGTTCTTTTTAAAACTTTCTGAGCACTAAAAAAAAGAGGTCTTTGGGGTTGGGGGAACTGACCAGCAGTCTGGTGTTTCGTAAGCTACTGCAGTGCTTTTTGTCTGATGGTTCCTGTATAGAACGTATGATATGCTGTCAATGACCTTCGGAGCCAACTTTCTGAGGAAAGTTGAATGTGGAATTTGATCCTAAGCAGACATTGTTCTGTAATCTATTTTCCGTTGTTTGGGCTGGAAATTATTTGTGTGTATAAATTAGGGTTTCCAGGTCTGGGTTGGGAAATACCTGGAGGCTTTGGGGGTGGAGCCTGGGGAGGGGAGGGGCCTTGGCATGGTCCAATGCCATAGAGTTCACCCTCCAAAGCAGCCATTTTCTCCAGGGCAACCGAAATCAAGAAATCAGTTGTAAGGTTTTCGGTTTCGACGTTGCGAATGGCGGCCACCTTTCGGGGCGCTCCCGAAGGTGGTTAGCCCACACGCGGTTGGGGGGGTCTTCGCATGTGCGATAGACCCTAGTGAGCCTTAGTTAAAGGCTCCGAACCGGGGGCGCTTTGGGGAGTAGCCTCTTTGCCGGCACACTGCCGGGAAATTGAGGCTTTCTCCCCGTCCCAATCGGCCCCGCTGCGTAGTGCGTCCCGAATGGGGCTTAGCAACGCCGCCGACTTCCAGGAGTGAGGAAAAGCGAGATGAACTAACATAAAAAGATGAATCGGCACTGAACCGTGAGTTGGAGGTCTAAATTAAAGCGGAAATCTAAACCCCCCCCTTACGAGAACAAGCGGGAGGAGGGGAGTTTCCCCCACTAAGGAACGGGACTGTTAAAAGGAAAGGGGGAGGTGAAAGAGCGGAGAGGGCTGGTGAAGTACCTCTGGGGTTTCCGAGGTAAAGTGTTGGCGCATCTCCGGAGGGGCGCGGCACGAACTTTGGGAAAAGTAAACAAAAGTAATGTCGGCAATGAAAAAAGCCCCGATCAAACCGGAAAAGAAGGGAGGTGGGACTTCCGGTCCGGGAAATCCCCCTCAAGAGTCTGCTGTCAGTCAACCGAAAAGCGAGCTACTGCACCTCTGCTGGAGCAAATGCAGAAAACCAATGAAACATTAAGCAGCATGCAAGGTGTTCTCAACAGTCTGCAAAAGCAAATGAATGAAACGTCAAAGAAGATGGAGGAATTAGTACAGAAATGTCTGGTCTCAACGGAAGATACTAAGAAAGTAAAGAAAAGGGTCAACAAGTTGGAAAAACATCAGGATGAGCAAGAAAAAAGGATTCTGCAATTACAAATGGAAAAATCAAGTCTGATACTCCGTTTTCAGGGCATTAAAGAAGAGGAGAAAGAAGATCTCAGATTGTTACTAGCGAAGGCCTTGGCACCAGTAACTGGCAGAGAAAAGCGAGAATTACAAGAAGAGATGGATGTGGTCTATAGGGCCTACTCCACTTATACAAAGAAAAATAATCTGCCAGCTGAAGTGGTTGTCAAGTTCACTAAACAGCGTACCAGAGATCAAATATTGAGAGCAGTTTCAGCGACGCCCTTGAAGATTGAGGAACAGACTATAAGAACACTGAAAGATGTGCCATATGAAATTCGAATGAAAAGGAAGGCTTACAAAAATCTGACCACTTTCCTACAAAACCATCAGATCACCTATAGATGGAGATTTCCTGAAGGACTGGACTTTAAGTTTAAGGACAAAAGAGAGAGAATTGACTCCATCTTCAAAGCACAAGAATTTCTGAAGAGACACGCCAGCATGGAGGAAGATGCAGCATTCGCAACGTGGCAAGATTTGAGTAGCGAAAAAGACAGCGACTCAGAGGAGGAAGGAGCCGGAGCGGGAGACGTTGAAGAGAAAAAGGGCCCATCATACAACTTGAGGGACACTAAAGGAAGACATCCCAAGAAGTAATAGTTCGTAGACGCGGAGGAAAGGAGATGATTAATGACTAACCCCAGAGGACATTACTAACCTGACTAACAGATTGTTTTTGGACTCTTTAGTCGACTAAAAGAGACTCTCTAACCACGGTGAATGCCAAAGCGATTTTTATATTAATCAACATTAACAAATTTAACAGTAAACTCACTCTCAACTTTTCTTTGTCCAACTATATACCCTCCTTTTTCTATATATAAAAAGAATAAAATCCTCTCCTCTTTAGGAGAGTTTTTACAAAAAAAAAAAGAAATCAGTTGTAAAAGCTGAAGATAGTCTCGCCCCACCTGGAGGTTGGCATCCTTAGTATAAATAATTTCCAGCCTTTATTTATTTATTTATTTATTTATTTATTTATTTATTTATTTATTTATTTATTTATGGTTTCTCTTATCAGAGAGAGTCCCGTGCCTTATTTTCAGGAATTCAGCTCAAGAAATTAACCACAATTTTATGAAGATAACAGATGCCAGATTTTCCTTTCCAGTGTACAGTTCTCAGCAGCGCATCGTCACATCCAAATAGTTCATTCGATAGCTTTATCAGTTCATAACTAGCAACTGCATGTGAGAAAGTCATTCAATATTTTTTTAGGAATGAAGTGGTTAGAAGGTTGAATTCTTATCTCGGAGACAGGGTTCAAATCCCCATGCTGCCTTTCAAGCTCACTAGGTGACAATTGGTGTACCTCACAGGGCTGTTGTGAGGAGGACTGTGCTGACTCAAGAGCAGGATACCAATGTACTAGATAGTGTGGTGCTTAAAGACTGTTCTTCCCCCACTGTAATTCACAGCGGGTTTTGCAGTAACAATGAGTCAATTGGTCCATTCATATTTCAGTCCGTAATGACCATTTCACGTTGGAAAGTTCTTACTTCTTGTATATATCAAATGTGAACTCACCCTATGCTTATCAGATGTATCTGCAACTCTGGAGATGTAGAAGAGCTGTTATTGTGATTGTGTTCTTTTCTGTTCCATTTCTGAAGCACTCTAGTTGGTAGTGAGAGGCTGTTAACCGCAATCTGGAGCTGTCAACTGCAGCAGTGTTCAGAGCCAAGAAAATGTATTTAACACGGAGGCTTTTTTCCTTTTTTGCATTAAACATGATAGCTGGGTATCTCTGTCCTTCACATTTTCAAGGGGACAAGCTGGAGACAAGTGAAATGGCTGAGACAGAGTTCGGAGCCAGTTTGCAGTTGGAACTGGACAAAGGAAAGCTAGATATTTATTTATTTGTAGCCCACTTTTCTTGCTAGGGTGCGAGGCAGATTACAAATATAGAAAACAATTTGATCATACAGCATAAGATACATCCAGCACTGCAGGCTGTTCCTCCATGTGGGAGCCACTCCAGGGAATGTGGACGCAAGGGCACCTGTGGATCTTACCTGTCTGCAGGATGGCACCTTTGGGAAAACTTAGGGCTAAGAGGCTCTTTGTGAATCTGATGCAGGCCTTCGCTGCCTCCTTATAGGAATCTGTTTGCTTCCACTATGTTTTTCTTGCATATCTGTAAATATCACACAAGTGCTGTGGACTGGTGGACAAGAGCACAATTAGAATCAAGATACATTCAAGATAAACTCCAAGGGTTCGAGGCAGATCAATTGGAATTTGACATACTTTTATGTAAAACAAAAGATAAATTGATTAAGAAGTTTTATGTGTTTTTGTTACAGATAAAGATGGAGGATGAGCTGATCAACGATTGTATGTTAAAGTGGCCCCAAAATTTTGGCTATAATATTGATCTTGACCACTGGTCTCAAATTTGAAAAACAAATGTAAAAATAACAAGATCGGTTGCTTTTAAAGGGAACTTACATAAAATGTTTTATAGATGGTATATAACACCAGAAAAACTAGCTACACTGTATCATGGAGTGTCTGATAAATATTGGAAATATAAGACATGGGTGGGAAGTTTTTTCCACGTTTGGTGGAAGTGTAAAGATGTTATATTGGAGAAGAGTTCATGAGAAGTTACAAAAAATAGGTTTGGTAACGTTACCATTTAAACTGGAAATGGTCTTACTTAAAATAATGCCTGATGTTATATAAGCAACTTAAACATTTAATTATACACATAGTCACGACAGCACAAATACTATATGCTAAGTATTGGAAGAAATCAGAGATACCAACGGAAAGCAACCTTTTGACAATCTTTGAGACAGCAGAAATGGACATACTATCGAACTATTTGAAAGTCAGAAGTAAACAAAATGGGGAAGATAATGGGATACTATTTTATGACTGGGTAGAAAGAAACCTTGAAGATCAAGAACAATGAACGTAAATATTAAAATCGTAGAGAAACTCTAGCTTGAACTGTGGAAAGTTTAATTTTCTTTATTCAGGATTCATAAGAGAAAATCTCAGCGAATGGATTAACTGATAACATCTTTAGTAATTATATAAAAGAAAGGAAATTGTAAACAGAAGTAGAAACTTCTAACTGCTGTAATACAGATTTGAAGGAACTTCCCTATATGTTTTACCCCATACCCTTTACCCTTCCTACCCTTTATTGTCTGGTTTTATTATGTGTGAAAATCTAATAAGTTTTTTTAAAAAAATATCATGCAAGTGCTCCAAGTGCTTCTTGTTTAACTGAAGCTAAACATACACATCAGTTTTACACTGAATCAGAACATTTGTTTATACAACTCTGTATTGTCTCCCTTGCCTGGCAGCAGTTCTCCAAAGTCTCTAGCAGAGAGATCTTTTTTCAGGGCCTAATGAGACATTTCAAACTGCAGGAGTTCACCAGAGAGACTTGCAGCTATACTTTATCTGCTGGCACCTGTGACAACTCATGCGTCCAAAGCGCAGCAAGGCCCGATTCTGAGTGGGACCACTGTGAAGGAGGAGGAAGAATTCTTGTCCTCTCTCCTGTGCTCTTTCTGGTGCTGAAACAGCCCAGGGGCTGTCAGAGGGGGGAATTATTTGCTCTGTGGGGAGCCAGCACTTGCAAACATTCAGTGAACATGCAGGCTCCCAATGGAGCAAACAATGCACTCCACCTGCTGCACCCCACCTGCTTCAGCTGCCAAAAAGAGTACAGTGGAGAAGACAGGAATTCCGTCTGTCGCACAGTGGTCCCAGTTCAAATCAGGCAGTGCTGTGCTTTTGGTCACGAGTTGCCACCAGGAACCAGCAGCTGCAATATCTTTGCACGTTCCCGTTGGAAAACTTGTGTGGGTTGTGAAGTCCGTTGAGGCTTTTAATCCTTCTTCCTGAAATCCTTTAGCTGAAGATGTCAGCAGCTGGACCTCGGGGGTCTTTTGCATTTGAAGCTGGTATTCTATGACTGTGTAAGCCTTGTAGCACCATTTGACTTCTTACTGCTTAGAGAACTGGGAGGGCACAATGGTTTTCTTGTGCCAGGTCTAGTGTATTGACTTTCATGGGGATTACTTGTGCTTCGACTGTAGACTCTTCCGTAAATGTGACATAAGCTAATACCACCTTCCCTTAATGTGCGTGTTAAGGAAATGCTTCCGCTGAAGTTGAAATAATGTATTTAATATCTACTGCAACCCACCAACTAGTTTGATCCTCCTTTTGGGGAACAGATGCTGCAGTATAATCTCTGTGCCTTTTGCTGAGGGCGCCCGTCTTGTTTCCATTAAACTCACCTGATCTTTGCTTCTGCCTTCCAGTTGGGAGAAAGAGTAAAGTCAGTGAATACCGATGATCACTCAGAATTGATAGTTTTCAGTTTTTCTGCCCCTAAGGATGGCTTCCCTGAGAGCAAACATTATGCAATAGCTGGGAAACTGAGAGCCTGGGACATTTCTCTTCTATGAACAATGTTTTCTTGATCCACATGTCATTTGGATTGTACAGGCAGGATATGGGCTGTTTCAGCCACACTGGCAATTACCCTTGCATTTGCATGCTGCTACCTAACACATGCCCTCATTGGAGTGCTGGTGTGAGACTTTCATCACCTGGAAGCTATCCCATGATTCCTTGCAGCTTCAAGCATGCTTCTTATCTCCTTCAGAATTAAGGGCTCATTCTTCTGGCATCACCAAAAATATCAGTTCATAGTTTGCAACTGAACATGGGAATGTCATTAGAGGACTAAAAGCCACTGATGCAGAGCAGTTCGAAAGCTGGAGTAGGAGCCAATGTTTAGATGATCAAAATAAGATTGGGGATTGTGGCACAGTGGAGGGGATAGGTGGATCAGGATATCAGTGAAGGAGCTGCTGCTCAGTAGTAGAGCATCTGCTCAGCATGCAGAAGGTCCCAGATTGAATCCCTGGCATCTCCAGTTAAAGGGATTAGGTAGTAGGAGATGTGAAAGACCTCTGCCTTGGGCTCTGGAGAGCTGCTGACATTCTGAATAGGTTTAGTTTGATGGACCAAAGATCTAGGCCACTTCATTTCTTTATATGTGTCGTATTGGTGCTTTGATGCTGTTCCTGAGTTATCTAGTGTTGTGGCATTGATTTACTATTTCTCCTACATTGCAGGCCAAATGTATGTCCGGAACAAGAAGTGGCAATGGTGGCCCATCAGCAGCCATGTGTACAAGCCTTCACCCGTTTTGTGAAAACATGGAAGCAAGATTGTGGGGCCCAGAGGTGGTGCGTGAGCCATGAGAGAAGGTAACGCACAAACTTTGTGTGTGTTTGCTAAATTTTATCCCTCTTTTCAGCCATATATTAGTTCCAAAAGCAGGTCACAGGGATGACAAGACAATGCACAGGACAATGGAACAAAAAGGTCTCTTGGAGAGCAGATTCTTAGCTGGCTGCTTTGTTCTCATTGTTTTTTAAAAGAATATCTCCTGCCCATTGGGGACCCAAAGCAGGTTATCACAACATTCTCTCTTCCTTTGTCTTCAAAACTACCAGGGGAGGTAGGTCAAGCCTGCTTGAACCAAGAGGAGTCTTTAAATAAATAAATGGGCCAGAGGTCACCTGGTGACCTTCCATCACAGAACAGGAATTCACACCTGGTTCTGTCATGTCCTAGTCCAGCACTCTAACCCAGGGGTGTTGAACATACAGGCCGTGGGCTGGAACTGGCCCATCCAGGGCTTTTATTTGGCCCATGAGCAACTGGTCATTACCTTGATTGCCAGGTGACAGAGGCTGTCCATTACATCCCTAGATACTGTCCCAGTGCTAATGAGTAATGGGTGGTGGAAGTGGGGAGGTGGGCATCAGGGCGATACTTTAAGGAAATACCAGAACAAAGTTAGAGTCCAGTGCTTAATATCTTGAATAAAATTCTGTTGGTCTTAAAGATGCCACTGGACTCAAACTTGGTTCTAATGAGATAATGTAAGGGCGTTAACTGTTTTAAGCATGCATTTCGAGTAAAACCAGTATTGTTAACTGGAGTTGCCTGTGTCCTTTATAAAGTTTATATCTCCTGTACCTGGCATTACATTTTATGGCACATATGGCTTGGCCCGCCGAAGTGACATTTATGTTAGATCCAGCCCTTGTAACAAATGAGTTTGACACCTCTGCTCTAACCAGCATGCAGTGCTGGCTGTCGGCTCTTGATTGCTTCTTGCCTTCTCTTCTAATAATGTTTGTAAGCTGGAGTGGGAGAGCTCCTCTTGGTTGGAGCTGTATCCAGGCATGTTAGATGGAAGCCTGGCTGCTTCCTACCCTCATTCCCTCTGACGATCTCTTTGATTTTTGCTTTTAATTTGCTTATTAAAAATTATGAAAGTAGCAGAAACTTGGAGATCATTCCCAGAGGAGTGAAGTAACTTTCGCACAGAACGTACAGACTTTGCATAAAGAAATGCACTGGATACAGTTGCGTGGGTTTTTGTTTGCTTTTGTATTGGCCTGTTGATGTATGTATCTCCCCCAGGTAACAGGTAGGGAAGCTTTTGTTAATTGGAAAACAGTTGGTTCTTCTGTGCCACAGAAGCGCTGCAGAGGATAAATTTAGGAATGCCAGGGCAGACACATGAGTAATAAAATTTATTGTTTTAGCCATTAGCTTTTACGGCAGGAATCATGTCAGTGGTGGCCATAACACACGCTCAAACAGCATGAAACTCTCAAGACGAGCACAGGAAAAATAAGTACAGAATTGGATTCCTGGGATATTAACCTAGGAGACTATCCAGGGCCTATTTATCCTTTATGACTGCTCACTGAACAAATGTTGGGTTATCGTTTGTTTTCAGCACATTTCCCCCTCTTTCTTTTCATGTTGGATCCATGATCTTACATTATACCTGACCTAATGAAAAGGTCTGTAGACTCTTATTTTCAATAGGTTGGTATTACAAAACTCCTCTCTCACTGGCTAGAAGGGAAAAATGATTCGGTATAATTAGTTCTTAGCCATTGTGTTCTACAAATATGAGGATCTGGAAATGGCTGCTCATATGTTTGATTTAGCAGTATAGGTGTGGGTGCAGTATAGAAAAGGTTAGCCTCCTTTGTGCAAGAATGTAGTGCAAACTTGTGAAGGGATAATAGTACTAAAATAGTTCCTCATCTCAGACCAGGGGAGTACAATATCACTGTCTTTAAGGGCAAGTGGACAAGCTGAATTCTGCTTTTAAAGAATAGGGGAGCCCCTCCCCATTCAGTTCCCCACTTTGTAGCCATTTTCTGCCTGCTTCACTTTTCCCAGTAAAGAGGCCACAACTACAGCCCTTTTCCATGTGTGCCTGGCCATGTTTAAATGCACTTTCCATATGTGTAGGCTTATTGGTGTCTACCATGCTGGTAACCTTTGTTGTATGTGAGTAAACCAGATTCACTCTGTCTTCACTATTGTCCTTTAAGGTGTTTTCCATATAGGGATGGGCTTGTGTGGTTTCCCCATTGTTACTGCAGCTGCTGCTAACAGCACAGCAGCAGTGGGGCTTCTACAGAGCAGGTTTCCCTGCATTTACCCTGTTCCAGTCCCCCAACAGCATCTGTCCCTCTCCCTGCATCCCTGGGAGCTTTCCTGATTGGTTTCTTTTTAAATCAGCAATTGAACCTCATTGTAATGTTATAACAATCTGCCAGGTTCTCTGAATCCCCATCTTTCATTTTTAAGAATGTATGCCTCTTGCCACTCTCATTGTGGAGATTTAAGGGGAGAGGTATCTCTCTGCAGCAAAAGGAATGAAATGAAAGTTGGGATTTCAGAGAACATGATAGACAGATGGTTACAAAAATAATCAATTGCTGATTTAAAAAAAAAAACCAGCTCTCCAGTCACTGTGGGAGAAATGGCCACTGCAGGTATCCAGACAGAGAAGATGACACTGATTGGGACAGGACCAGGAAGATCCAGGTTTTCCTGTCAACATGGGTGCCACCCTGGCTTTGTTGTGATCTTTCCCCAAACAGGAAAGGTGGGGAAACCTGAGATGTGCACAGAAACACCATAACACTGGGGTGTGGGGGATGCTTTCAAAGAACACTGATAACTGGGTGTGAGCAAAGTGGTTATACAGATGAAACTCTGTAGCCATAACTTGAACTGTATTGTAAAAGATAAGTGCCTGCTCCTGCACAAGTCTGTTAGAAGGTATATCGGAATATAAGCACAAGTTAAAGCCACAAATTCTGTATGTAAAATAAAAGTGTTCCAAAAATTATGTATACATTGCCATATAGTTGCAGCAGATTTATGGTGACCCTGCCTGATTAAGGCAGGAGATGTTCAGAGGTGGTTTGCTATTGCTTGGCTTCTGCATAACAACCCTGGTATTCCTTGGTGGTCTCCCATCCAAATACTAACCAGGGCTGACTCTGTTTAGCTTCCAAGATCTGAAGAGATCAAGTTAGCTTGCACCATCCAGGTCAGGACAAAACCAATAATAACAGACCAGTAGACATGCAGCTGACCTGAAAGTATAGTCTTCAAAGCTTTCTCTGCAACAACTGAACTCCCAGAGAAAAGACAAAGCAGAATGGCATTTCACCTGTGTTAGATGTAAAAAAAAATCTGGAGGAAGGGGTCAGCATGCATCTAGGGGGCACGAAACTCTAATCAGACATCTGGTACAAAATCCTCCCAACAAACATAAGAAATTTCTATTGTTGGCCCTCCCCACTACAACTTGCAGGGTTTCCATGGAGGATAAATTGATAGTATGGGTGTTTCCTGAGTACATGTTTGGAAAAACCACTCCTTTGTATAAACGAATAATGTGCTACAAGGTTCTATTTTATTGATTATGTGTTGGCTGCAGTCAGTGAACCATCTCAAACTAGGACAGTTTTCTGAACCATCTCAAACTAGGACAGTTTTTGACCAATTACTTTTTTGGTAAATTGTTTTATAGAACTGGCTACTATACCATCTATAAGCAAGTGTACAGCATGGAGCATCACACTGTCTTTAAGTGTTGTCCTGGCTGGGGCAGAAAAAAGGATGACGAACCCGGATGTCTACATGGTAAGTGTTGGGTTTGTCCAGTATTGGGTCTACTTCTCACACTGTGCTGCTTAGGTGAGAACATACCTTAGGTCGGGGTCCCCCCCAACAGCATTTTTTTGTGACCATGGGCAACCTTGAAATTCTGACAGTGGATGGCGGACCCAGCCACAAAATGGCAACCACAAGTGGGGGAGTGAGCCGCCGAATCTCAGGGAGGGCGGGTTATGCATAACTCCGATAGTAACTCTTGAACGTTTCAGCCAGAAGCTCTGTTCAGCATGATGCATTTTCTTAAAGTAACATATTGTTTAAAAACATTTGCTTGCAGACACACAGCTTGTCTTTAGTCATGCCATGAAGATCCTTGTGCTGCGGCGGCTGCTGTTGTTGAAGCAACTGTTAAAAAAAATCTGCACAGCAAATCAGATCTCGAATGGCCAGACAGAAACCCTGCTGAGCAGAAGCCCCACCTGGCCCACCTACTTTCCAAAACTCCTGGCAAGTGCCAGGAAAGGTGCCCGTAGGCATCATATTGGGGGATCCTGCCTGAGATGTTCTCTTCAAGTTTACTCATTAAAAATAATTGATTGTGAAAGCAGCAAGTGAGTTTCAATGTATATGAAACGTCTGTGTGCGAAGACAGACCAGTGGTTCCTCTGTCTCAGCATGACCTGCCCAGGCAGGTAGCAGTTTTTCAGGGTCTTGGCAGAGAAAGGTTCTTTCTAAAAGCTGCCACCTAAGGTGGTTTAACTGGAGAAGCCAGGATTGGACCTGGAACCTTCTGCAGGCCAAGCATATGTTCTTGTTCTACTGCTGAGCTCCAGATGTGTTCATGTTCGGAAGCAGACATGTTAGAAAGATACCAGTAGCTTGGAAGGTCAGATTGTGCAAATTGATAGTTAAGCAGGAGCTGAAATCTTTTTTTTTTTTTTTGTCCTGGAGACTTTGCAGATTTCATACCTTAATACGTCCTTGTTGACTCCCCCTTTGCTCTCTAGCTTTGTGCTCTGTCGGAACTTGCTTCAACGGAGGGAAATGCTATGGTGGAACGTCTCAGATGTGCCAGTGTCTGGAGGGATTTCAAGGCCCACGCTGCCAGTATGGTGAGTTGGAACTCTAGGATTGTCTAGAAATGGCATTTTACCTTCATTTAGGGTTGCCAAGTCTGGCTTGGAAAATTCCTGGAGGTTTGCTGACCAGTGCCTGGGGATGGTGGAGTCTGGGGAGGTGAAGGAGCTCAGCAGGGCTGTGATGCCATAGAATCCACCTTCTGAAGCTGCCATTTTCTCCAAGAGAACTGATCTCCATGGTTTGGACATCAGTTGTAATTCCAGGAGAACTCCAGGCCCCCATTTAGAAGTTGGCAACCCTAACATTAAATGGAAAATCCACTGAGAGGGATTCAAGTTGCAGTGACTTAGGAGTTCTGTGTTTTACACAGAGCAATCAAAGCAAGTATCTAGGCATCATGGTGACATAGTTCCTGCATCAAGTCATTCAGTTGGTGTACAGGTGGTTGTGTGGGGTTTGCAGAAGGTTGCTTTGTATGTATGACTAACACTCTTGGGTCTTGCTGGCTTATGGGTGAGCAGAGTTGGAAGGGGTGAAGGAAGGCTGATGCTGGTGTCTCCACATAAATAATCTGGTCTGAAGCATTTGCCAACGAGTAACTTTCTGAATGAAATCTTTCCTTCCACGTCTCAGGTAAGGGTGCTGGAACTGGGTTTAGGTGGTCACGTATACCGTTGTGGGGAATGTTGAGAGTGTTCTCATTCCACAAGGGAATGTTCACCAGTGTCGCTTAATGACTCTGATGTCATCAACATTCATTTCTAAGCTTAAATTGCATGGAGGAAATTGGGTGAGTCATTCTTGTCTACATGAATAGAACCTTTCCAGATGCAATGTAAAGTTGTTTATTTTAATTTTCTTTGAGCTGCTTCTCCAGAGACCCACTTGCTGGTGGCTCAGAAAGTAACACAGACTATCCTTAGTTCTGAGGGTGTGTTCTCTGATGGTCAGGACTACTATGGAACAGCTTCCAGGAAGAGGCAAGGCAGGCACTGACCCTCAAGGCCTTCCCGCACAGCTTCAAGACAGTAACATAGAAACATAGAGGTGGAAGGGAGTCCGAGGATCATCTAGTCTAACCCCCTGCACAGTGCAAGAAATTCACAGCTACCTCCCTCCCCATTCCTCCAGTGACCCTGCTCTATGCCCAGATATATGATTTAAAAGACCTTATGGCAGCTTGAATGGGCTCTGGTGGATCTATTTTAGTTAACTGTTATCAACTATTTGTGTTAATTTTAGTGGATGATTATTTTTATTTTATCTCTTGTTGTTACCTGTCTTGGATTCTTGCTGGGAGAAAGGTGAGATATAAGCAGAGTCAGAGTTCAGTCAATAAATGCAAACAAATGCAATAAATGTGGACAAATACAATAAAAAAATAAAAAGACCATAGGATTCTCAGTACAAAAACAAGCCATAAAAATCGTCAGCAGATGTAGATTGTTCTGTTGGAAGCACAAAAATGGGGCCCATGTTCGATCTGCATCTGCACAGTGTCAACTTCAGCAGAAACTTCACTGCTCCCTTTGGCTTTGACAGGGGAATGCCGGAGGAATCCAGGGCCATGCTTCAAATCTCCAGTTGTCAATGCAGTGATTACTTTTAATGTCTAAGCACTAAGGCATTCCCTAGAGCAGGGAAGGCATATGGCATTCAGAAGCGGGGGAATTGTGTTGGAGCTGCAGCATGTGCAAGTGATAAGGTCAGATCCTGGAATCCAAACAAGATTGTGTGGTTGTTATTTCCTGGGGAGCTGACGAGTGCTGACATGACGCCCATGAAAACAATGCCGCTTAGTCTGCTGTTTCTGGTTCTTCGCAACTGGGCGGGGGAGGGTTTTTATCTTAGTGGGTCTGCACACTTTCTACTGATTGCTGAGCACCCAGATGGAATTTCTGCAGTCATCGCTTCCAAAGTTTCATTGTTCGTTAGTGGTTATTGAGAAGCTGCCGGGAGTTGATCTGCAAATCAGATACTATGGGGAGGGGAATCGATTTGTAAATAATGGTTTAGGGTCATTTGGTCTCCTCAGAATGGAATGCAAAAGCCCCCATAACAGTTGCAAACAGCTCTGCTAGGTGTGTGTTCTGAGGTTGCAATGGAATTTGTAACCACTGCTTTGATAGTGAAGCTGAATTGGGCCGAAGATCTTCAGAGAGGCAGTAGGTTTGAAATACCTTCTCTGTGGTTGAAAATGCTTGAAATGGGAGTTAGTAGTCTTGGGAAAGAAGCCTGAAATAACGGTTGCATTATTTGTTTGTGTAAAATACTCCCCTGATATAAAACCAGTATTAAGTCCATGTGATTAAAATCTTATTGACCTTGTAAGGTTTCCTAGTTAGTAATGCCTGCCTCTGACCTGTATGGCCCAGGTTAGCCCAGCGTCATTAGATCTTAGAGGCTAAGCAGGGTCAGCCCTCATTAGGCTGCTATGCAGAGGTAGGCAATGTAACCTATTTCTGCTGTTCTCTTGCCTTAACCTTAGAGTGCCATAAGTTAGCTGCTACTTGGTCACTTCCCACCACCAATACCTGTGCCGTTGGTCTTCAGCTGATAATCATTGGTCTTCAGTTGGACTATGTCCTTATCTAAGGTGGGTTGTATCAAAAGTCCCGGCCCCCAGGGATGAAAGTAATTATTACAGGTACTCTCTTTCTCAGGGTGGGGGGCTCAAAGTGGAAAGTGGGAGATACCATTGGCCACTTCCTGGTACTGAATACTGGTCCATACTGATACTGGCCCATACTGCCTTACCACCACAATGATAAAGTAACTGTGTTGAAATTAAGCTGATATGAGTCTGGCCACACCTAGATGGAGGAGCATCTGGGAACCCCATGTACATTTCCTTGAGTACCATCTTGGAAGAAAAGCAGAAGATAACAAAATGGGGGGGGGGAGAATGTATTATGAGTACTAATGCCTTTGTTTGGTGTAGTGGTTAAGTGCACGGACTCTATTCTGGGAGAACCGGGTCTGATTCCCCACTCCTCCACTTGCAGCTGCTGGATGACCTTGGGCAAGCCATAAGAACATAAGAACATAAGAACATAAGAGAAGCCAATGTTGAATCAGGCCAATGGCCTATCTAGTCCAACACTCTGTCACACAGCGGCCAAAATATACCAGGTGCCATCAGGAGGTCCAGCATAGTTCTGACAAGAGCTGTCCTTGAAAGAGCAGTTCTTGAAAAGAGCTCTCTCAGCCCCACCTACCTCACAGGGTGTCCATTGTGGGGGGGAAGGGAAAGGAGTTTGTAAGCTGTTCTGAGACTCTGAGGGAAGGGCGGGGTATAAATCCAATCTCTTTTTCGTCTTCGTCTAACAAACATCTTGTGGGATGAGCCTGTCTAGGCAAGACCTCCTTCTTCTGATGTATCTAAATGGCACATGTAAGAACTGAAGCTAAGTGAGTCTGGCACTGGTCACAGCCTGGATAGGAAAACAGTTGGGAACCTTGTGCATGGTGCCTTGGGTTCCGTGACTACAGAATGAAGGGCTATAAATGCAAAACATGTAGATCTCTTTGGACATATAGAAAGGGTAGAGTTGGGTAAATCTGATTTTTTTATTTAAATACCAAAGTGTTGGAATACACATTTCTAACCTGACTATCTTTTTTTATTTTCATCTTATTATTGGGCATCTGCATCAGCCATTGACTACATTGGGAGGAAAAGGGTCATGAGTTGCTTTTGGAAAATGAAGCCATTATTAATGCATTACATTGAGCTGTGGTGTGTAGAAGGCTTTTAACAGTTCCCTGACATAACTGAGGACAGCCCAGGGGTATCATCATCGGTAATAAGAAGCCATTCCCATGCAATTTACGAGATGAAGCCTAATGAGTCCCTGCGAGCTGTTATAGTGTATTTAGTAAGCCTGAAAGAGGAGGTATTTCAGTGTTGGGGTTATTTTGATTATGATTCATAGAATGAGGCTTGCATCAATACTGGGTAAATTGGTATAAACTGTTATTAAGGAAAGAATTAGTAGGTGCATTGATGAACGAAAACTATTGAGGCAGACTCAGCATGGGTTCTGTAAGGGAAGATCTTGTCTCACTAATCTGTTCTTTGAGGGAGTGAACAAATATGTGGACAAGGGGGACCCAATAGATGTTGTTTACCTTGATTTCCAGAAAGATTTTGATAAAGTTCCTCATCGAAGGCTCCTAAGTAAGCTCAAAAAACATGGGATAAAAGGATAAGTCCTTTTGTGGATCAAAAACTGGCTAATTCATAGGAAACAGAGTAAGTATAAATTGTCAATTTTCTCAGTGGAGCGTGGTAAGCAGTGGGGTTCCACAGGGATCAGTACTGGGTCCGATGCTGTTTAATTTGTTTATTAATGATTTGAATTTGGGAGAAAGCATTGAAGTGGCTAAATTTACAGATGACACAAAGTTGTTCAGGGTGGTGAGAACCAGGAGGATTGTGAGGCACTCCAAAGGATGGGCAAGTGGGTGTCAACGTGGCAAATGGGGTTCAGTGTGGCCAAGTGCAAAGTGATGCACATTGGAGCCAAAAATCCTAACTATAAATACATGTTGATGGGGTCCAAACTGGCAGAGACTGACCAAGAGAGAGATCTTGGAGTCATAGTAGATAACTCAATGAAAATGTCTAGACAGTGTGCGACTGCAGTAAGAAAGGCCAATGCTATGCTGGGGATTGTTAGGAAGGGAATTGAAAACAAATCAGCCAGTATCATAATCAATGTTTCCTCTAAGCTGTGGAGTCTTGTGAGCAAAAAATTCTCCTTGGTGAGCTACTGGCATTAAAGTTGTGAGCAAGCAGTTTGGCTGCTGCATAAATCAGTTTGCTCTGGAGCCCTCCTTCCTGAGCGAAGACACAAATGTGTGAGCCGGTGGCTAAAAAACAGTGAGCTAGCTCACGCTAACTCAGCTTAGAGGGAACACTGATCATAATGCCCCTATATAAATCAATGGTGTGACCTCATTTGGAATACTGTGTACAGTTCTGGTCACCACACCTCAAAAAGGATATTATAGCCTTGGAAAAAGTGCAGAAAAGGGCAACTAGAATGATAAAAGGGTTGGAACACTTTCCCTATGAAGAAAAGTTAAAATGCTTGGGGCTCTTTAGCTTGGAGAAATGACAGCTGAGAGGTGACATGATTGAGGTTGATAAGGTTATGCATGGGATAGAGAAGGTAGAGAAAGAAGTACTTTTCTCCCTTTCTCACAGTACAAGAGCTTGTGGGCACTCAATGAAATTGCTGAGCAGTTGGGTTAGAAGGGATAAAAGGAAGTACTTCTTCACCCAAAGAGTGATTAACACATGGAATTCACTGCCAAAGGGGTAGTGGCCGCTACAAGCATGGACAGTTTCAAGAGGGAATTAGATAAGCATATGGAGCAGAAATCCATCAGTGGCTATTAGCCACAAGCTATAGATAGGAACTCTCAGTCTGGGGCAGGTGATGCACTCTATTCTTGGTGCTGGGGGGGGCAGCAGTGGGAGGGCTTCTAGTGTCCTGGCCCCACTGCTGGACCTCCTGATGGCACCTGGTATTTTTGGCCACTGTGTGACAGAGTGTTGGACTAGATGGGCTATTGGCCTGATCCAACATTGGCTTCTCTTATGTTCTTATGAACAGTGGGGTGGAAAGACAATCCCTGCACATCTTTGAATTTCATTTGGATTTTACTAACAGTAAAATTTCATTGAAAAAAATAAAGAATTAAATGTTGGGATGAGGTAGCCTCTTGCTTGGTAACGAATACTAGAGATGCAAGGCTTGCCTGTTTTAACTTCTGTGTTTTGTTGCTTTTTTTACAACTAGGTGCCGTTTCCCCCTTGAAATAGATGTATTTGTATTTTTAATCCAGTTCAACAATGGGGGAAGATGATCTTTTAAAAAGTGAATGTTCATAATTAGGGAAAGCAGAGCACTGCCTCTTAAAGGACCAGATCTTTTTCTTCAAGAGCTACCAAGATATCGGATATCAGAAGAAATGATAAACAAAATACTTGAATCTGCAGAGATGGATAATCTAACTTTAATTCTGAGAGGACAAGATGAAGGAAGCTTTGAAAATACATGGGTCAAGGTTTTACAAATCGTTGGAAGACTATAATTAATGTGCTCATATAACTGTATCAGTACAAACTATATCTTTAAATATGATGCAGATATTTACACAAAATACATGGTGGTAAAAATGGATAATATACAAGTAGACAGTGTATGAGGTAACATAATAGACAACTTCAGGCCAGATCCTGAAGTTGAAGCTCAAATACTTTGGCCACCAAATGAGAAGGGAGCATTCACTGGAGAAGACCCTGATGCTGGGAAAGATTGAAGGTCAAAGAAGAAGGGGGCGGCAAAGGATGAGATGGTTAGACAGTGTCATCAATGCAACGAACATGAAATTGAGCAAACTTCAGCGGACAGCGGAAGACAGGAGGGCCTGGCGTAATCTGGTCCATGGGGTCGCAAAGAGTCAGACTCGACTGTGCGACTGAAGAACAACAACAACATAGACATAACAAGGATGTAAATAGAATCCCCCAACTTGTGTGTATTTATGTTTGGTTTTGTTACAAAAAATAAAATCCCTTAAAAAAAAAATTGAGACTGACGCATTGGCATGGGATCAGTAGTGTTTAACAGTGTCCTTGTGCTACCATTTGCTTCTCTCCCCTACCAATCCTCAAAAGTGTTTGCATCTTTGTAGGTGGCAGGACATTACAGGAATGGCCTTTTAGGATGAATGAGCATTTCTGGCATGTTTTCTCCAGCTCTTGCAAGCTAAACTGTGTTCAGACTTCAAATGAAGAATGATGCTCATGTCATCTTGACTTTCCTTGCAACTTCCACTGAGAGATCAATGCTTGAGAGGTAGTGCACCGTATATTTTGCATCTTCCCCTCCCACACACCTTGAATTGAGGTGCAGGCGTCTATTCGGCGAAAGAACAAAATCTAGAATTGCTTTAGAAACTCGCAGAACACATGAAGATTTATTCTGATATTTCGACTTGAGAGGAAGTTACTTGTGAGGTTCCCGCTGGTGACGGGGGATCCCCCTTCGTGTGTGGATGCCTGCTGTGGCTGCTGATCAGCCGGACTGCAGGTGAAAATAAAAAGGAAAATCCGGGGGGGGGGGGATAAACAGGAAACAGGAAAATTCTAACTCACTGAAGTCACTCCTTGTGTGTCCAGAAGTGACATCAGCATGTTCTGGGAACACTTGTAAGCATTTTGGGTAAATCCTCCACTGATGTTAGTTCCAGGGGCACAAGAGGGATGCCAGCACAAGGCACTGATGTCAGCATTGTTGACGAGGTCTCCCCCCACATGGTAAGTTTCCTGCCAGGTGCCAGCTTTGTGCCGGCAACCCTAGGGCAAGGGCAGCCATAATTGATGGTGGACATTGTTGAGGCTGGGAAGGGAAAGGGGAGTGATGTAAGCGATAGTCGGTTTTGGAATTTGCATAGAGAAAAAATCTCTTGCTGAGAATAGGAAAGGAGAAACATTTGGAAGGGAAGGAATGGAGGAGACAGGTGCACGTTTGTGAAAGTGCCTCCTCTTTCCCTTCTGTCCTCAGTCAGGACTTGGGGCTGACACATCCTTACTGTGCGTTTATGCAGGAAAGCTGGTGTTGGCTTGCAGTTCCATACTCTCTTCCGAATTGCTTGTGGGCTGAATGTGGCTTTGAATAGTAGTGATGATGAGATGAAAATGCTTAGCAGAATGGATCTGTAGTTTCCAGCCTTGCCTCTGTGATCCGAGGGCTCTTGGTTCGTAGCTGTACACCAGCGCATTGCAACTCTCTCCGCTGCCTCCAAGCCAAGCACAAATAGTTTTATGGATGGGAAAGAACTCCTGTTTGCTCCACTTTGAATCTGAGGTTTCCCTCGGCAGTCCTGGGCATGGCCCTAATTCCAAGCAAGTGCGAAGTGCAGCAGTCTCGGAAGTTTTCACATGAGCGTTTTGCTTCTTTTTTTTAAAAAAACCTTTCACACAACCTGGTATCCCAGTTGCTCAGCAATCACACGCTTCTGTGGCCTCCTTCGCTTTGGTCCCTTCTAAGAACAGCTTTGGTACAGCTTTTCTGGAAAGCTCTCACTCAAAGAAGGTTTGCTTACCATGTGGGTAGGAAAATGCAGATTTCCATACCTCCCCACCTCTGCCAGCGCTGTTCCCCCTTGTGTCTCCATCTTGGGCCCCCCTCATGCATACCACAGTAGGCTTCCTTGCTGGCCTTATTAAATCACTCATCAAATTGCCATAGTATTACATGACAGCAATATAGTTACTGCTGCTTAATAAAATCGCAAAGAAGCCCTCTGGTGATGTGGAGAAGGGAGAATGGAGGCAAGAAAAGAGGCTCCTTCTGTATGGGGACCCTCTATTACTGCTACAAATGTCTTTGCATTCATAGTAGAATAAGTGCAACAAGGAGTTATTTCTATTGGAAGCCGATGGACTTGGCTAGATTATTACCAGTAAACTGTTTTAAAAGTATTGTAAGCTTTGGGGGGTTTTTTGTACTGGGGGGGTTTTAGAGAAAAGCCCAACATCCATTCATGACAAAATTTCAGCAATAATTGGCTTGTAATCAGAACTCACAGCAGGAGGCTCAAATATCCCTCAAAGTGTTTTTTCTTTGGTAAAAATTTCAGCTGAATCAAAGTCTTTGCTGTGTGTTTTGGAAACCTCTGACCTGCAGCATTTCCAGAAAGCATTGACATTTTTCATGTAGCTTCTGTTAAAAGCAAGATGGCTGCTTGTTTTAATGAGAGGGAAACAATACTTTTTATGCTCTCAGCTCTCCAGCCTCCCAGTACCCTCAATGTAAGTTTCCTTTTGCCACAGAGGGGCTGATTCTGTATTGGTTTTTCCTTCTGCTTTAGCAAACCCACACTGGAACAAAAAATTCCCCTCTGCATTGCATGCGGCTCCACTTTCTTTGATCATCGGATTTTATGGTAGCCTCTGCACTCTGTGCTGCTTTCACCTCCTTTGCTCATCGGGGTTCTTTGGTACCTTCTGCATAGATTTCTGGCTGTTCAGGGGTGACTTTGCAGTCACTACAATGTTGGCCCAGGGTATTTGAATGGGGTTTCGAGCTGTACTTTTTCTTCCCATGTGGAGCGAATGCTAGATGCAGAACCAGCCGGGGTGGAGTTTGCCTTCCCTCTGAAGCAAAACCTTTTCCCTCCTACTTGCTAGGCAGGAGCCATACCACAATGCTTTTGTGGTTATACCTGACCTTCTAGAAGGGCTAAAACAACTGTGGGAGCTTGGCGAGAATTATTGCCGAGGAAGGAAGCAGGGAGCTTGCCAAGAATTGGCTGTAACTTGGGGGATGAAATTGAAGAGCTATGTTGAGGGTGCATCTGCCGGCATCGGCTCTGAAAATGGGGGGGGGGGTCAGCAAGACAGCAAAGAAACCCCCTTGGTTGCCACATGACAGCTGCTGTTTATTTAACAAAAAAATTACCAGGAGAGAATCATCAGGTTTTCTCCAGCGTTCATCATGCTGGCAAATAAAGAAATAAAGGTTTTAAAAACCTTGCTGCAGCACTAGCATTCCCTTTTGGCACGACATGCCTGAAAAGCCCAGGCTAGCCCAATCTCATCAGATCTCAGAAGCTAAGCAGGGTCAGCCCTGGTTACTACATGGATGGGAGCCTACTAAGGAAGTCCAGGGTTGCTAGGCGAAGGCAGGCAATAGCAAACCACCACTGAAATCCTTGAATGCCCTATGGGATTGCTGTAATTTGGCTGTGATTTGACAGCACTTTCCACCCCTGTCATGTCTGAATTAGGGTCCCATCTGTAAAAGGGTTTTTAAGGGGTCTTCCTTACAGCAACGTGCAGAGAAAAGGCTGAATGCCAGTGATCAAATTAAATTGATGTGATTTGTCATTTTCCACTGCCTTTTTTTGGTTTTTTTGCTCTAGGAGATCCACTGCCAATAAGATAATTATTTCCCATTCGGGATGCTCTGTGTCTTTCTCCTCTCTGCTAGAATCCTGTACCCTCAACAGGTGCTTGAATAGCAGAATTTCAGTCTAGATGGCTGTTCCATGACTGTATCTCCATACTGTAAAATGATAGCATCCATTGGGGGGAGGGAAGACGCTTAGTAATTGACAAAGTTATTTTCTGCTAAGGATGCTGCTTTTTGGCTCCAGTGCTGTTAAGATCTGCGTGGCAAGCAGCAGTTCAAGGGCAGCTTTGCGCAGCATGGATGGTGATAACAGGGTTGCAGTTCTGTTGACGGATTTTCTGCCTGGCTTGCATGCAGGGCTCCTCAACAGGATTGCCGGAGGACGAGAGAACCTGTGTCCACTTGGTGCCAAAGGCTGAAGGGCAAACATAGTTGTAAATTTGGGAAGGGCAGGATTCGAACCCTAGTTTCTCTAATTTCAAGCCAGCGCACTCTCTGTTATGCAACAGCAGTTTGCTTCTTACAGTCCAAGGCAATCTGAAAAACAGGCATCAAAGCGTTTTTTAAAATGCCTGTGGGTGCCTGTTTACAGCTATCATCATGCCGCCTTGGTAAAAGGATACTGTAGAGATGAAAAAAACTGCAGAGAAGAGTAACCAGGATTTTTGCTGGAGTATCTTCTCTGTAAGGAAGGGTTAAAGAATTTGAGTCCTGCAGTTTAGGAATAAAGGCTACTTAAGGGGGAAGGGGGAAACACAACAGAAGTTTATAAAATTATGTGTTGGCTGTGGTTGAGGATTTCTGCTGAAAGAAGGGTAAGGGGAAATTTTGCCAGTTCCCTCCTTCCACTTCCAAATCTGGCCATCTCTTCATGCTTTTCTTGGGAGGGTCCACTGTCTTCTAGGAATAGCATCTTGTGAGGCATGTTGGCCAAAGAAGTCCTTTGCAGCTGACAAATTCATCTTCTGTCAGCAGAGATTTTCTATAGCATCCAAACCTACATTTGGTTCAGGAAAAGTGAATGCAGAGAACTGACTGGAACCTAGAGGACACCCGATGAAGCAGACAGGAAGCAATGACAGGACAGACAAAATGAAGCACTTCATCCCACCCATAACTCATGGAGTTCAGTCCAAAGGATGTAGCTGTGGTTGAGATGGCTCTAAAAGAAGGTCAGACAAATGTTATGCAGAGCAAGTCCACCAGCGACTGTTAGCCAGGGTTGCTAAATGGAGCTTCCATGTTCAAAGTCAGTGTTACCTTGTATACCAGCTGTTTGACATCTGTACCACCCTCATGGGCCTACTGGGGGCATCTGGATGGATGGAAGCAATACATTTGACTAGAGCAGGGGTCCCCAACATGGTACCTGTGGGTGCTATAGTGCCCACCGATACCTTTTCTGGTGCCCACCAATTGTTTTTAGGAAGTGGGCAGGGCCAGGTCAGGCTTTTGCCCAACAAGGCTTCTGACTGGCCATGCAGGTTTTTTTTTAAAAAAACATGGCTTTGGCAGCAGCAGTCACCACCACACAAGAATCTTCACTGTGTGAGTGAAAGTAAGCTGCAGCAGCCATTTTGTGGTTGTCTTTGCCTCCTGAGGCAGCCATTTTGTGGCTGCACCCACCATACTCTGTCATTATTTCAAAGGTGCTCAAATGCTTAAAATGGTTGGGACCAATGCCCCCTCTAAGCTGTGGAGTCTTGTAAGCAAAAACTCTACTTTGTGAGCTATTGGCATTAAAGTTGTGAGTGAGCGATTTGGCTACTGCATAAATTCGTTTGCTCTGGAGCCATCCTTCCTGAACTAAGAAACTGTGAGCAAGCTCACAGTAACTCAGCTTAGAGGGAACACTGGTTAGTCCAGTCTACTAGGGCTTCTCTGTGGCTCAGTGATAGAGCATCTTCTTGGCCTGTCAAAGGTCCCAGGTTCAGTGCCTAGCATCTCCAGTTAAAGGTTCTGGCAGCAGGTGATGTGAAAGACCTCTGCCTGAAACCCTGGAGAGCTGCTGCCAGTCTGAGTAGACAAGACTAACCTTGATGAGGGAAGAGAAGAGAGAAGAGACTGGATTTATACCCTGCCCTTCACTCAGAGTCCCAGAGCAGCTTACAAACTCCTTTCCCTTCCCCTCCCCACAACAAATACCCTGTGAGGTAGATGGGGCTGAGAGAGCTCTTTCCAGAACTGTCCTTGAGAGAACAGCTCTGAAAGATCTTATGACTGACCCAAGCTCACGCCAGCAGCTGCAAGTGGAGGAGTGGGGAATTAAGCCCGGTTCTCCCAGATTAGAGTCCGCGCACTTAACCACTACACCAAACTGGTTCTCCAAACTGGACCAATGGTCTGATTCTGTGTAAGGCTGCTTCATGTGATCTTTATGTGATATGCTCATTGTTTTCACTCATTTCTATTAGATGTTTTCACTCTGACTTCATTAACTGTTCTTGGTGAAAATTTTCAAGGTTGCTAGCAAGTACCACAAGGAATCATGGCCCTATCTACTTGTCTCTATTTCCTGATTAAAACTTTTAGAGGAAGAGCACTTAACCTGCCTTTTTTCACCACTAACACAATGTAGCACCCCCTTCCTGCATCAAAGTTCTCTTTAGCAATGCCAAGAAAAAGAGTAGGAGGAATGAGGCTTGGACATTTGCAATGGAAACTGTAAAACATAGATTGAAAAATCATTGCCTGGCTCCTTCTCAGGTGTGACAAGATATTAATCTGCACATCTTGACAAACTGCCCTTGAGTACCTGAACTTTCGAGCTATTAGCGCAGAGCAACGAGTAGGCGGGCAGGCGAGCCACAAAGTGCAAAACAAATGTGACAGCAGCAAATGGGCTCAAGAATAACCAGTTGAGAACAAATGCATCTCTAATGCGGGAGACTGAAGAAGCTGTTTACTTTGCTGGCTTGGAGAAGCTGGACTAACTAGAAATAAATGTGTGTTGCTTTGGCTGTTGCCATTTGCAATTCTTAGGTAAACAAGGAAACAAACATGGCCAGAGAAAGATGGGGGGCAAGGGGGAGGGGGAGAATGGTAGCTTTTGCTGCTGACATTACCAACGAAGTGCCCATCTTTCTGACCCATGTGGCAGGAGAGTTTGTTTCGGTGACCCTAAGAGGGAGCTCTTTAAGGTCCCTATTGGGGAAGTCTGGGCCCTTAACAGTGCTGCTCTCAGGAGCCAGTGTGATATAGTGGACGCAATGTTAGATTTGGTCCAAAGAGACCCAGGTTCAAATCCCTGCCTAACCCTTAAGCTCATTGGCTGACCCCGGGCCAGGCCCTTTCTTGACCTCATGACAACCTTTGAGGCTTGGTTAAGGTAAACTGAAGAAGGGGATAGCAGCATACACTGCTCTGAGCTCCTTGGAGGAAGGTCCAGATGAAAATGTGATAGGTATAGGGGTTATGATATGGAATGCTGGACAGACTCTCTCTCCCCCCCCCACTATGGCTTGCATCCATTTCAGCCTAACCGTGGGGCTGATGCACTTGTCAGCTGTTAGACTGAAACAGATGCAAGCCATTTCAGCGATCTCTCTTGCAGGTCTCCTCCTGTGGTATTTCTAGCCTGCAAGGGGGTGGGGTGCATTTTATCACAGCACAACCCTCATGAAATGAACTGGTTCAGTAAATGGGGAGGTCCATGAAGGTTTGTGCAGCCCCACAAACCAGTGACCTCCATTGCACCAGTTTGTGCCCATCCCTAATTAGCAACCCTGGACTTCTTTGGTGGTTAAAGACTGCTGGGTTAGGCTGAGAGAGAGAGAGAAAAATGAGAGAGACTGGTCCAAGGTCACTCAGTGGCTTTCCTGTTTGTTTTGGGACAGGATGCAAGAGCTAAGAGGATGCATTATAGAAACCAGCTAGGCTCCCCTATGTTCCGGTATTGCCTGGAACACACGGAATTGTTGAGGTAGAATATGTATTGAATCAGACCATTAGCCTCATCATCAGTATGCTGATGACACTCAGCTCTATCTGTTAATGGACAGTCACCTGTCCTCTGTTCCTGGAAATCTGGCTGAGGCTTTGGATGCTGTGGCTGGATGGTTGTGGCAGAGTCGATTGAAATTAAACCCATAGAAGATGGAGGTCCTGTACCTGGATCATGGGGGTATGGAGGTGGGCACCAGGCTTCCCACACTGGAAGGGGCACCTTTGATGCTAGCCCAATCAGTAAGGAGTTTGGGTCTAACGCTGGATACCTCCTCATCTATGGAGGTCCAGGTTGCTGCAGTTGCCAGATGCATTTTTCCATCTTAGGCAGATCAGGCTACTGAAGCCCTATCTCTCCCCCCAGGACTTAGATACACTGACCCATGCAATGATCACTTCCTGGCTTGATAACTTGCAACTGGTTCTATGCAGGCTTACCCCTGAAACTGATCCAGAAATTACAGCTGGTACGAAATGCTGTGGCACGCCTGCTGATATCGACGCTTGTGCGGGCTCACATTTGGCATGTGCTTTGTCAGCTGCATTGGTTGCTGGTTGAGTACCGGATCTGCTTCAAGGTGCTGGTAATTAAAGCCTTATACAGCCTAGGACCAACATATCAACAGAGCATTACACTCTGAGAGTCAACATCTCTTGGTGATCCCTGGCCCAAAGGACGTCTGCCTAGCCTCAACCAGGGCCAGGGCTTTTTCTGTCCTGGCCCCCACCTAGTGGAACATGCTCCCTACTGAGATCAGGACCCTGCGGGATCTTATTCAATTCCACAGGGCCTGCAAGGCGGAGCTGTTCTGAGGCAGTGGGAGTCCACACATGGCCTCCCGAGGTTGCTGTCTCCCACCCACTGATAACTGGCCATACCTACCTACATCAATGGGCCAGATTCTCCATACGGCGAGCTATGATTATTGATTTTATGTTTATAATGCATTTTAAAATTTTATTGTATTTATGGAAATATTGTAACCCATCCTGAGCCCATTTACAGGATGGGTGGGATATAAATGCAAAAAAATAAATTCATTTTATCCATTCAGACTGGCAGCAGATCTCCAGGGTCTTAGGTAGAGGTCACTCACATAACTTACTATCTGATCCTTCTAACTGTGAATGCCGGGAATTGAACCTGGGACCTTCTGCATGGAAAGCAGATGCTCTGCTACTACCCCCTTGCCCATAACGGAAGAGTGGAAGGTCTTTATACCCTGTGTTGTCTCTGTCATGCCTTAGAGATGTAAGGTGGTTTGAAGTGCACTAGAGAGTGTATGAGACCTTGACAGAGGCTTGTTTTCCAGAGGAGAGAGCCATAAAATGCACCATGAGATCAGAGATGCATTTCTGCAGAAAGATAACCATTTGCTCTACCTGCCAGGAAGGGCAAGGTGGATAGCTGTTGTAAAACATCATCTGGATACTGAGGTGTGTGGGATATGTGCCTTGGGTTGACTCAGAGATTGGGGTTCACCTTTAATTTGGATTGGGTAAGAGGCTCAAGTGGTTGACGCTGAACTGCGTGGAAGGTCAGTGGTTCAGCAGTTCGAGACCTGAGAGTGCCGCATGACGGGGTGGGCTCCCGTCTCTAGTTCCAGCTCCTGCCAACCTAGCAGTTCGAAAGCAAGAAATTGCAAGTAGATAAATAGGTACCACTTCGGTGGGAAGGTAACAGCATTCCGTGCACCTTGGTGTTTAGTCACGCCGGCCACATGACCACGGAAACGTCTTCGGGCAGCGCTGGCTCTTCGGCTTTGAAACGGAGATGAGCACCACAACTCTAGAGTTGGATTCGACTGGCTTTCGAGCAAGGGAACCTTTACCTTTAAGAGACTTCCTGCCAGTTCAGGCAGGAACGGTTAAAAGTCTGGCAACACCTGTTTGTCTCTAGTCTAATGCTGGGAGTCAGATTCCTCTGCATTGAATGGGGCAGGGGGGTCAGGATGTGCATTTGTTCCACGGACATCCAGGGGGAATGTCAGAGGTAAATCTTCTGTAATGTGAAGTTTAGCATAGTATTTTATTTTTCCTGTTATTTTCCTTATATCTGTAAACCGGTAGATATGATAGCTTTTTTCCTGTCTTGTTTATTGTAACAATAAACTTTTCCTGTTTAACAGAGCAGACTGTGATTCAAACTCCTCCTTGCGCACCTTAAGCACTTGCTCATGCTCAGACATGCTTGCACAGGGGAAGGGGCTGAAATAATTGGGAAAACTCTGCCCCTTTATACTTGCTCAGAGGAAGCATTTACTAGTGTTCTTTAAGACACTGGTAATGAAGGAGGCTGGATTTTAACTTGGGGTGGTGGCGTTAAGAAGAGGCGATCCTGGATTTGGTCCTAAGTAGTGCCCAAGACCTGGTGAGAGATGTAAAAGTGATTGCACCACTTGGGAACAGTGATCATAATGTTACTGAGTCCCAACGTTTGTATAAATAGGGAGTTGGCCAAAAAGACTGACACCACCACTTTTAACTTTAAAAGGGGTAACTTCTCTGATATGAGGGAACATGTGAGGAGGAAACTGAAAGGAAAAATAGAAAGGGTCAAAACCATTGGGGAAGCTTGGAGACTATTTAAAACTACAATCCTAGAAGCTCAGAAAAAATATATACCACAGGTTAGGAAAGGCACAAATAGGTATAGAAAAAAGCTTGCATGGTTAACAAAGTAATGGAAGCTGTAAAAGGTAAAAAGGATTCCTTTAAGTGATGGAAAGCTAGTCTCAATGAGGCTGATAAAAGGGAACACAGGCTGTGGCAAATAAAATGCAAGTCTGTGATCAGGCAGGCAAAAAGGGAATAAGAGGAGCATATAGCGAAAAACGTAAAGACCAACAATAAAACTTTCTTCAAATACATTAGAAGCAGCAACCAGCCAGGGAAGCAGTGGGGCCCTTGGATGACCAAGGGGTAAAAGGAGTCCTGAAGGATGATAGGGAAATGGCTGAGAAGCTGAATGCATTTTTTGCCTCTGTCTTCACTGTGGAAGATGAGAAGTGCTTGCCCAATCCAGAACCACTGATTTCTGGAGGGGTGTTGAAAGACCTGAGTCAGATTGAGGTGACGAGAGAGGAGGTCCTACAATTGATAGACAACTTAAAAACTGATAAATCACCAGGCCCGGATGGCTTCATCTGAGAGTTCTGAAGGAACTCAAATGTGAACTTGTGGATCTCCTGACAAAAATATGTAATTTTTCATTAAAATCTGCTTCCATTCCTGAGGACTGGAAGATAGCTAATGTCACTCCCATCTTTAAAAAGGGTTCCAGAGGAGATCTGGGAAATTACAGGCCAGTCATTCTGACATCAATACTGGGTAAATTGGTGGAAAGTGTTATTGTGGAAAGAAATAGTAAGCACATTGATGAACAAAAACTATTGAGGCTGACTCAGCATGGGTACTGTAAGGGAAGATCTTGTCTCACTAACCTGTTAGTGTTCTTTGATGGAGTGGACAAACATGTGAACAGGGGGGATGCAATGGATGTTTGCCCTGACTTCCAGAAAGCATTTGATAAAGTTCCTCATCGAAGGCTCCTGAGTAAGCTCAAAAAACATGGGATAAAAGAATAAGTCCTTTTGTGGACCAAAAACAGGCTAATTCATAGGAAACAGAGAGTGAGTATAAATGGGCAATTTTCTCAGTGGAGGGTGGTAAGCAGTGGGATACTGCAGGGATCAGTACTCAATCCGATGCTTTTTAACTTGTTCATCATTGATTTGGAGTTGGGAGTAAGCAGTGAAGTGGCTAAATTTGTGGATGACATGAAGTTGTTTAGGGTGGTGAGAACCAGGGAGGAGTGTGAGGCACTCCAAAGGGATCTGTCGATGGTGGGTGAGTGGGCATCAATGTGGCAAATGGGATTCAGTGTGGCCAAGTGCAAGGTGATGCACATTGGAGCCAAAAATCCTAACTATAAATACATGTTGATTGGGTCCAAACTGGCAGAGACTGACCAAGAGAGAGATCTTGAAGTTGTAGTAGATAACTCACTGAAAATGTCGAGACAGTGTGTGACCGCAATAAAAAAGGCCAACACTATGTTGGGATTATTAGGAAGGGTATTGAAAATAGGTCAGCCAATATCATAATGCTCCTGTATAAATCAATGGTACAACCTCATTTGGAATACTGTGTACAGTTCTGGTCACCACACCTTAAAAGGATATTATAGCTTTTGAAAAAGTGCAGAGAAGGGCAACTAGAATGTTAAAAGGGTTGGAACACTTTCCCTATGAAGAAGGTTCAAGTGCTTGGGGCTCTTTAGCTTGGAGAAATGACGGCTGAGGGGTGCCATGATCGAGGTTTATAAGATAATGCATGGGATAGAGCAGGTAGAGAAAGAGGTACTTTTCTCCCTTTCTCACTGTAGAACTTATGGGCACACAGTGAAGTTGCTGAGCAGTCGGGTTAGAAAGGATAAAAGGAAATACTTCTTCACCCAAAGAGTGATTAACACATGGAATTCACTGCCACAGGAAGTGGTGGGGGCTGCAAGCATGGACAGCTTCAAGAGGGAATTAGATAAGCATATGTAGCAGAGGTCCATCGGTGGTTATTAGCCACAAGATATAGATAGGAACTCTGGGGCAAGTGATGCTCTGAATTCTTGGTGCTGGGGGGGGTGGTCAACAGTGGGAGGGTTTCTAGTGTCCTGGCCCTACTGGTGGACTTCCTGATGGCACCTGGTATTTTTGGCCACTGTGTGACTGGATGGGCCATTGGCCCGATCCAACATTGGTTTCTCTTATGTTCTTAACACGCTGTACATGCACAGGGCAGGTTGATGACAGTCTCCTAATCTGGAGTGGCAGATGCACAGAAGTCTATTTCACCATCCAAATACTAAAGTATCCAGGACTGAGGTAGATGTTTGTGCAATACCTGCTTACCACGTGTCTCAGGACTGCAGAATTAACCAGAATATGCATCCTTTCCTTATCTTCCCCTTCAAAATTACCACTGTGTTTCCTTGAGTTTTGGCCATTAGGTGGTTCAGTTCCTACGCCCGCATAATGTGTTACAGTCATTCAAGCACCTTTTCGGGTCTGCCTCCCCCCCCGTAAGAACCGCCTGCAAAGTTAATTACGCTGTCTGTCAGGAACGAGACCCACCATCAGCCGCTCCAGATTCCTGCTCCCTCCAATATGACTGAGCTCACAGTTGGGGCAGCTGGATCTAATTAGGAGCCTGCAACCCTGTGGTTTTAGCAACTGCTGTCGGAGAATGGATAATGCTGGTGGCCTCCAAAGCTGCTTGCGTTAGAGACGATAACAAAAATCCTTGTCATTTGGGGAGACAGCTCGCCGAACAAGTATTAACAGGAACAAAGATTTCCCCAGGGATGTGGCAAACAAAAGGGTGGTTTTGGGGTGGGGTGTGGGGGTTGTTTTATGACTTCCATTCAAACATCATAGGCCCAGTATTTTAGAGCACACTCCTGGGTTAAAGATGGGGAAGAAAAAAGATATAGAATGCAATATTTAAAAGGATTTATAATTACTGGGAAAACATGTGGCAGGTAGATATTGTGCTTGTGAATGTCCCAGAAGTTGGCATTGATCTGTGAATGCCGACAATCCCAGACAAATTTTGTGAATGATTGAAAACCTAAAGATGTTCCTGTGATGGCTGACGAGTGCTGTCGGTGTGATTTGTCAGTCTTTACTGGTGTATTTCCAGAAAAACAATGAGGGAAACAGGGAGTTTATATCAGGCATTCACAGAATTCATCTCCTAATTGCCGGGTCTGAAAATAGACCTCAGTTTTTTGGCAGTACACCAAATCACGCTGGCGGTGTTTTTCAGTGTTCACTGGTGCATCTTTAGATTTTTGATGCCGGTCAACCTTTGTGAACAATTGTTGGCATTCACAAATAATCAGGAATGCTTTAGACATTCATTGTTGCATATAAAATAGACCGCCTTCATGTTTGCTCAAACCAAAGAATATTAACTTGATAGTGCTGCACACAAGGGTTTGGGGGGTTTTTTTGGAGGGGGAGGTGGTTATGGCTGCAGATGTCACAATGGAATGAATGGCAAAGCTTCCGGCCTTAACCGGCTGGTGCTACCGACTGCTCTCCAGGTATCTGTACCCTGCTCCCCCATCTGCTGCTTCTAAGCTCTAGAGCCATGCAGAGCCATCATGGTGTAGTGCAGGGCTCCTTGTCCTTTTTGAACCTGTAGGCACCTTTGACATTCTGACACAGTGTGGTGAGCGTAGCCACAGAATGGCTGCTGCAGCTGTTTTTCAATCACATAGTGAAGATTGTTGTGCTGTGGTGGCAGTTGATGCCCGAGCAATGCTTCTAAAAATCGGCACAGCCAATCAGAAGCCTTGCTTTGCAAAGCCCAATCTGTCCCCACCCACTTTCCAGAGACACTTGGTGGGCACCAGAAAAGGTCTTGGGGGCCACTGTGAAGCCCACAGTCACCACATTGGGGATCCCTGGTGGTGTTAAGAGGGTTGGCACTGCAGTCTGCAAGACCCAGGTTCAAATCGCCTACTGGCCATGGAAGCTTGCCTGGTGACCTCATGCCAGCTGTACAGTGGTATTGTGAGAATAGAATGGGGGGAAGAGCGGTGTTATCAGCTGCTTTGCGTTCCCACAGCAGAGAAAAGTATGGTGTAATCTCGATAGTCATTCTGCCTCTTGAAACAGAAATCAGGCTATATGAGATGGCCAGAGTGAGAGGGGTTTCTCCCCCTTCTTCAAATAATGTCATGTTGTCTTCTGGTCTTTCTTAAACATTTATTTGAACAGTAGCTTCCAAACACTTGAGGGTGATCATTTGCTTCTCTAATAATCAGTATTTATGTAGAGAGCCGACGTGGTGTAGTGGTTAGGATGCTGAACTTGGGATCTGGAAAACCCAGGTTCAGATGTCCCACCCTGCCATGGAAACTTAGTTGCCAGCTCAGGTCGCCAGCTCAGGTCTCCAGCTCTGGGAGACTGACACCTCTGCTGGGTGACTTTGGGCCAGTTACATGCTGTCAGCCTATCCTACCTCTGATGTTGTTCTAAGATAAAATGGAGAAGGGGAGATATAGCCTTTTCAGTGTTTGAAGCATTTTATACTTTGTTGTTGTTGTTACCCATTCAGCCATGTCTGGCTCTTGGCGGTTCTATGGGCCAGCTCTCTCCACGTTTTCTGATCTTGTACTGTTTCTTTGAGGTGTTCCATGCTTAGGCTGGTGTCAACTTTTATGGTGTCTAGCCACTGTGTTCTTTGGCAGCCCAGTTTCCTTTTGCCGCTAACCAATCTAAGCATAATTGCTTTTTCTAGTGAGTTTTCATACACACTGTCAGTAATCCCTGCAGTATCTTCATGTTGCACTTGGAGGGGGCTGCAACTGAGAGAAAAGTGTCCTGTTCTTCCTTTTAATAGCCTGTGCAGCTGGGGAGAGAAAAGCCCCCACCCTTCTAGTGCAGTGTTTCCCAACCTGTGGGTCAGGACCCCAAAAGTGGGTCACAAAGCCTCTGAAAGTGGGTTGGGGCCAGCCCTCCCTAACAACCACTCCTGCTCTCTTTCATATTTTGGAACCCAAGATTTGATCCTGGAAACAGGACCTTCCATGTCATATATTAGTTGGTATTTTTTCTTCACTGCGTATACATGTTGATCAAGTAATACATGTCCTGATGGTTACTCCAGTGAGAATCTTAGGTAGAAGGTAAAGGTAAAGGTTCCAACTCTAGGGTTGCGGTGCTTATCTCTGTTTCAAAGCCGAAAACCCAGCGCTGTCCGAAGACGTTTCCGTGGTCATGTGGCTGGCATGACTAGATGCCAAGGCGCACGGAATGCTGTTACCTTCCCACTGAAGTGGTACCTATTTATCTACTTGCAATTTCTTGCTTTCAAACTGCTAGGTTGGCAGGAGCTGGAACTAGAGATGGGAGATGCGGCCACTCGGGTCTCGAACTGCTGAACTACTGACCTTCCACAGCCTGCAGTTCAGCATCTTAACCATTTGAGCCACTGCAGGGGATTAAAGGGAGCAATGGAGAAGGAGAGGGTGGCCAGAGACTGGAGTGTAATGTCCATGCAAAGGCGGTGTATATAAGAATGTGACTTGCTTAGGATTCATAGTGGGGGCAGATGTGCCCTTTATGTAATATCTCTTGGTTTCTCAAAAGCATCTGGTTAGCCACTGTAGAAATTAGTATGCTGAGCTAGATGGGTGCCAAGATAATAGTTTGCCAAAAAAACCAAACATGTTGGGCCAAACCTGGATGGTTACCATTCCAAGTAAATTTGGACTTGTGACTCACCATACAGAAAAAGGTTGGGAACCATTGTTCCACCAGATTCTTCCTACTTTTGGGCACAGTCATAATTGCTGAAAATTCAGTAGTACTGCGCAAAATATTCCTGGAGTAAACACTCGAGTTTATTTTATTTAGTACATTTCTATCCTATCTCTCCGGATAACTGCTTGAGAAATAAGAAATAAAACAATTGTAAATATTGAACAGTAAATTTATTTTAAAATAATAATAAAGTGTCATCAAGTTGACTTATGGTAACTCTCTTAGGGGCTTCAAGGCAAGAGATGAGTGGAGGTGTATTGTCATTACCTGCCTCTACATAGCAGCCCTGGTCTTCCTTGGTGGTCTCTCATTGAAAAACTGGCCACGGCTAACCCTGCTTAGTTTTTGTGCTGGTGCTAGTCTGGGCTATTCAGGGTGCTAAGTCAATAAAGCAATTAAGGACAGTTCAACAAATTTTAAGTATGACTGGCAGATGTGCATCCTAGCAGACACTCACCACAATAACACAGCTTATTAGGGTTCCCAGTTGTGCATCTGGATTTTTAACAACATCTGTGCTTGTCAGATGATATCTCAGAAGCAAAGCAGGGTCAGCCCTAGTTAGTGTTTAGAGACCACCAAGGAATTCCAGGGTCACTGTGCGGAAGATGGCAATGGCAAAACCACCTCTGTTAGTCTCTTGCCTTGAAAACCCTACGGCAGAGGCGTCAAACGCATTTGTTACGAGGGCCCGATCTGTCATAAATGTCACTTCGTTGGGCTGGGCCACGCGTGGCATAAAACATAATGGCAGGTACTGCTGATATGAACTGTATAAAGGACAGCAGCTGGTAAACTTCAGGTTGGTGTATCCTCACTGCAACATCCCATGAGCTGGGAGGGGGGAGGTCCAAAGGAAATCCATATGGGCGGACTGGAGAGCCAGCAGTGCAGCAGCACTGAGCAGACGCTCCCATGCTGCTTGACTGCTCCAGACAAGGTTCTTCTGCCATGCTGAAGCCACAGTCAGAGTGGCTCCACCCCCTCCCCTCCCGAGCAGTCTCCTTTTCCATCCCTTGTCCTAGTCCCTCGCAGGCTGCATAAGAGCCCTCGATGGGCCGGTTCTGGCCCCCGTGCCTTATGTCTGGGGTTGCTATAAGTCGACTTTACTCACACGCACATGATATCATTGAGAGGGAAGGTTGCATAGTGTAACTTGAAAGGAAGGCCTCCTTGGAAGGAAGGCAATGGCAAGCCACCTCTGCTTCTCACTCTCCATGAAAAGCCCCTTGCTGGGGTCGCCATAAGTTGCTTCAATTTGATGGCACTTCAGACAGACACGTATGCTGTTTGTGGTGGAAGCAGTGGTGTAACACAGGCCTGGCTGCTGAACATGAGAGTGCTGGTGTGAAGCGCCTCTCGCAAGCTCCCTTCCTGCTGCCCTAAAATGCACCATGATAATCTTCTTCGAACTACAGAGTTGGAAAACGCCAACGTCTTCTTCACGGTCACCTTGAAGGCAGCCGGCTACCATTTCTTGTAACGGGGCCTGAAGTATTTTGATAGTGGTTTTTCAGTCTTGATGTACTAAAATAATGGGAATGGTATTGATATTCGCCTTTTTTTTTATAGAGAACTTATTTCTAACCGTTTCCTTTTTGTAAATCTAATTGCTTTAGGTTCACCAAGAATTCACAGGCAATTGCTTTCCTTGGCGGTTGCCAGTATTGCGAGCACTTTATATTCAGGGTTGCTGACCTGAATCTGTTTTCCTGCACAGTAATTTTGTAGCCTCATGGAGCTTAGAAAAGCTGACAGAGATGGGAGAGGCAATATCCATCAGTTAGATTGCCGACACTTGCTTTGCATCCTTTACAGATAAAAATTTGGGGGAAAAGAAATCCTGTTATTGATATAAAGCTGAGATCTAAACAATTCTGCCTCTTCCGGTGAAGTACTCTTAAAAGCTGTTTTTTGTTGCAACCCATGCCATAAAGTAGGAGAATGATATAATAATAGTAATATTTACATAATGCTATCAGCATAGAGGGCACTTGACAGTGTAAGCCAAATTACAGGTACCTGCCCAAAAGCGTATATAGTGTAAAGTTGATGGTGGAGCAAAAACGGAGAGAGGAATGATGATGCACTCCCTCTTCTGCGAAAGGGGCATTGTTCTAGGATGGCCCTTGTGGCCTGGCATTGTTGTTAAGCACGTATTACAAATAAGTGTATTTCAGATGAAATGGGAGCATCTCAGTCCCAAGGTTTGCTTGTTTTTATTCTTCGAGGGCTAAACTACCTATCGTTCTAGGGATCCATTCATGCACATGCATGCAGAAAGCAGCAATGAGGAACGGGGTGGGTGGGTGTCAGGTCTTCAGCTCTGGGGTAGAGGGGGTTAAACTGCCCCTCCCATGTCCTATTTTGGAAAATGCCCCCCCCCCCCGGCTGCTTTTAGCCCTGGTAGGTGGAAAGAAGAGAGGCATAATATGGGTACTTGTATTTTGGGGGGCTGAGAGAGCACTGAGAGAGCTGTGACTGACTGAGGATCACCCAGCTGGCTTCATGTGGAAGACTGTGGAATCAAACCCAGTTCTCCAGATTATAGTCCATCTAGGGCTTATTGCAGCCAGGATTAGAGTCCATCTAGGGTTTATTGCAGCCAGGAAGGCATTATTGATCAGGCAAATGATATGGAGTAGGGTTCACAGTGACCCCTGCCTTCTCCAGCACCATGGCCCTGCTCCATACCAGGAAGACCCCCATGTCTGCTTTTTGCAGCTGGGAGCCAGTGTGGTGGAGTGATTAAGAGCAACGGACTCCATTCAGGAGAACTGGGTTCGGTTCCACACTCCTCCACATGAAGCCAGCTGGGTGACCTTGGGTCAGTCACAGCTCTTTCAGTGCTCTCTCAGCCCCCCAAAATGAGCCTGGCTCACCCCTCCCACCCATCCCCCATCATTCCTCTCTCTGTTTTTTCTCCACCATCAAACTTTAGACTATATACACCTTGGGGCAGGTATGGTGGTGCATAATGATAAAAAAGCTAGAACTTTAGACTTCCAGACAATCTCAGGATCTCCTGGCTATACTACACACACTATATTATTATTATTAGCTGGGACGTAAGATTCTTATCTCACTGCAGCCACTAATTGTCTGCTGCTCAGTATTTCCCCCTACTCTGAGCATGCTGTTGACATTTTGCCTCGTACCTTTGCTCCTGGCCTTCCTTCTTTGCAACACCCCTCCCACCTTCTGACCAGGATACAAGGGCCAAGGGGTCTCCCTTCCTACTTGAATCTAATGAGGGGAGCTTTGGCTCTCAAAAGTTTCTGCCCCCAAAATCTTGTTGGTCTCTAAAGTGCTACTGGACTCAAATCTAGAGTAAGCATTGCGTCCCATAGACAACTTTAAAAGGGGATTAGACATTTATGGAGGAGAGATCTATCAGTGGCTATTAGCCATGGTGACTAAAGGGAACCTCCAGGTTCAGAGGCAGTCAGGCTCTGAATATCAGTGCCAGGAGGCAACATCAGTCCTCAGCCTCTATGCCATGTTGTGGGACCTCCAGAGGAACAGATTGGCCATTGTGTGAGGCAGGATGCTGAACTTGGCGGATCACTGGTTTGATCCAACAGGGCTGTTCTTACGTTACCTTTAGTGTTCCTGATGTTTTATGTAAGTTAAATCCCCCTGCCCCCCAAAAAACACCAAAGATCCCCACCTGAAGGAGTTTTCAGCAGAGCGGGTCAGCAATGAGAGGAATGTCTTCTGCGCAACTGAGCTGCCAGTCTGGCAAAGGGCAGGGGTGGGAGGAATACGCTGGGTCTTCCTTTTGTGTTATTTTGCTCTGTTTTCAATGCGGCTTGTTGCAGGGCAGCAGCCTTCAGTGGAGGGGTTTTGTAATGATGCCCGTCCTCCTGCTCCCCCCTTCCTTCTGAACCAAAAATACAAATGAGCCTCCTGGTTTCTTAGATGCAGGAGCTCATCAGTCACAGAACCTCCCAGTTTTCTCCATTATCCGCTTGTCAGGATAAATGATAATGCCAAGAGGCTGGCAGGGTAATGATTGACTGCCGTGGTAAATGGATTGCCACCCTAAACTATCAGTAGTGTAATGAGGATAGTGATGAGAGCTGGTAGAGGAGATCTTCCTACCGGCCTTTTTGCTACACGGATCCGGTATCATTTTTCATTCCCCCCCCCTCTTCAATTCTGTTGCCACCCAGGAAGCAAATCCTTAGGATTAAGAATGGGCATATGGAAAGGCAGTTTCACAAAAATTTGTATTTTCACTGTCTGGCCTGGCCCTATCGGACTGGACCTTACAATCCATTTCCAACAACAGAATGATATTTTAGGCCAAAGGCGATCTGTCCACACACAAACACCTCTGCACATCGATGCTGATTATGGTAGTCCCTTGACCCATAATGAACAGAATGTGGGGTGCTTCTCTGGGGTGGGGAGGTCAGGAAGTCCTGCCCTAAAAGTTTGACTCAAGGGTCTCTTAGGGGGCTGAGGCATTATTTCTCGCTTGCATCAGTCGAATGATTAATTTACTCACTGGTGCTCTAGCCCAGACACCACAGTGAGATATTTTTGAATGTTTGTACCATGCAGCCCACCAATAATAATAGTAATATTCCCATATTCTTGCAAGGAGTTAAGACTGGCATACAAGGCTCACCATTTTATCTCCAGAACAACCCTTCATGGTAGCTTCAACTGGGAGAGGTGACCTAGTGAGTTTCATGACAGAAGGGGGATTTGAACCCCAGTCTCCCACTAACCATAGCACCACGCTCGCTCTCAGACTTAGGGGTTTACCCAGATCTCCAAATGCTCAGATAGAAAGATCTAATGCTGCTTCCGAAACGCACTTGAAGTAGAGCTTTGGCAAACCTGTAGTTTAACCACTGAGGCCAGTGGTTTGAAAAACCATCTCCTCTAAGATTGTGGGAGAGCATGGCATATCCATACATTGACAGAATTCACTTACCCAGGAGATCTGCTGAAGCCCTTCTTGCTTTTGCATGCAGATGCCACCTTTCTGCCTACCGACTGTGTCATTTTTAAAAAATCACCTGTTGGCTACCTTGAAATAGCACCACTTTCATTGAACATTACAACCATCATACATGCCCATGGACTGCACGGCAGCCTTGTTCAATGTCCTGGCAGCAGTTTCAGAACCTTTTTCAAGGGCAGCCCCTCATAGAACACGTTGCAGTACCAGGGCATGCACCATAGTGGTGACATCTTTTCTGCCCTGGAAAGGTCAAAGGTAGCTAGCCATTTGAAGCTGGTAAAAGGTATTCCTGGCCACATCTGCCACCTGCTTATCCAGCAGTATGCCTGGGTTCAAGAACACCCCCAATGTGCCTTCAAGGGGAGTGCAACCCCATCCAGAATGGGTGATAAGTCCCAGGGCAGACCTTCTCCTCACCAGTTGAGTTTCTGTCTTGTCAGGCTCAAGATTCAGTTTGTCAGCCCACACCCACACCAAAATGGCCCCCTGCTCTGGTTCAGAGTTTCTGCTGTCTTTTTAGTTTTCTTTCTCTGTCCCTTTCCCACATGCTGCATTTGCTGTTATAGATGGCAGGGTTGCAGATAGATTCTCCTGTTGCTCATACCCTTTGTTCTGCTAATACTAATTTGTACTTCAAACTGCATGTTTTCAACAGCTCTTTTTCATGTTCATAGCTTTCTCGTTTCTCTTGGCTTGGGATTCTCCTCCACAGAATATTCAACTAGTTATTTCTCTTTGAAGGGGCCTCCCATCTTCTTGGTTTTTTCACCCTTCTGATATTTTCTCCCAGCTTTTATTCCTGTTGTTTTTTTTTTAAAGATAACCCAGCAGTTGACAAGCAGCTTCTGTCTTTTTGGATCCTGTGCTCACAGGTGATTTGCATGGCACCGGTAGATCGAATGTGCTTTGGAAAGAGCTAAACAGTAATAATAAATGAAGTGGTACCACTTCTCTTGAAGGCACTTTGGTCCCAGATGAAATGGGAAAGATTCCTCTAATTGGCATAATTTATTCTGCTTGCAATGAACTTCTACTTCCCCTCCCTCAAAACGGTAAATTTAGTGGTTGGGCTTGCAGTGAGCGACAACCCTTGCCCTCCGGATCAGTGGGCATAGAGCTGTGCCATTTGGAACTCTCCTGGGCCATTAGAGCGTTGCTTCGTTTGTGTGAGGCAGGAAGAGCTTGCGGGCTCTGCAGCAAAATGTGCTCGTGCAGAGTGGCTACCAGGAATAGCCGAGCTGAAATGTTAAAGGTGATTTTCTGCTTGCGTTCTTAGATTTACATACCGCCCATCTATTAAGTGGTGGGCTGGCTACCATCTACAGTATTTAATGACGTTTTAAAAAATCTATTAACATTTATTTCCAGCTCCACAGAATCTGTGAGCTAAAATGTTAACAACGGATAATGAGTGCCCTTTCAAAGCGCTGAGCTCGTGCCCCCCCCCGGTGGATGGTTGAGGACCAGTGTCCCCTCTAAGCTGAGGTAGTGTGAGCCAGCAGTTTTTTAGCCTCCAGCTCACACATTTTTGTCTTGGCTCCAGAGCAAACTAAGTGATGCAGAAGCCAAATCCGCTCGCTCACAACTTTAATGCCAAGTAGCTCACAAAGTAGAATTTTTGCGCACAAGTCTCCACAGCTTGGAAGGGAACATTGTTGAGGACTGAGGTTCAAGTGTCTGTGCCAGACGGGAGCTAGGGCAGTGTAGCGCTTAGGGTGTTGGACTAGGATTCGTGACACCTGGGTTCAGTTCTCACTCTGCCATGGAAACTCAGCGGGTGGCCTTGGGCCAGTCACTCTCCCCAGCCTCAAGGGGTGGTGGTGTGAGAATAAACTGGAGGAGGAGTGAATGATGTAGTAAACTGCTTTGGCCTCCCACTGAGGAGAAAAGCGGGGTGCCAATATTGAAAGAAAGAAAATATAGCCCATTGGGTGGGGGGATGAACACCTCACAGCAGTCTTTTGAAAAACTTTATGTGCTCGTAGACCAATTCCGCTTATTAAGTTTTTAAAAATCAAGATGCCATCTCCTGTTAGTGTCCCTCCCCATAGTTTCCCATAGCAGTGCTTTGGATCTAAAGAAGATCCTGTGCAGAAGTATTAATGGGCTCAGGCCAGTTTTCTCTGCAGCTGTGCTTTCTCTCGTGTCTTCTGATAATCAGGTGTCCCTGCTACCATGTTGTTGATGGCCAAGAAATGCTGTCCCCCATCACGTGGATGATCTCTGCAGGAAAGTCAGGTTGCCATCAAATTTCAAAGTCAGTTCCAGATTAGTGAAGTGGTGGTGGGGGGTATGGCATTGAGGTTCATGGCTGTGTTCTGCTTACCGTCACAGTACATGGTTAAATTGTGCAGCTTGTTCCACAGAATGTGGTGATGGCCACCAGCTTGGAAGGCTTTAAAGAGGGATTAGGCAGATTCCTGGAGGACAGGTCTATTAGTAGGTACCAGTCATAACTGATACATATATTCCCTTCACTATCAGAGGCAGCGTTGAGGGATTCTGAAACCCAGAACTTTTCCTGGGACCCCCTCCCCAGTTCCCCTGAGTTCTTCCATTGGTTTGGTGGAGACTGGCAAGGGGCTGAATCTAGTACAGAGAGAGACAATGGTTCTTAAACAAAGCTCAATTTATTCCATTACACACATTCAGGATAGAAAACACTTGTAGCATTTTGGTATGCAACACAGAATATTTCAACCCAGTACTTAAAACAGTGCAGTTGTATAAAACTCAGAAAGTTCTGGACTAGCCACCAAGGTCTCATGGAGGTGTTGATGGCCAGCCCCCTACTGTTAGTAAACCAGAGATATATATCTTTCTTGGACCTATAGCTGCTCACATACTGACTGACATCCCTATCACATATGACTACCATGCATGTAACACAGGTCAGACTAGAACTGACTAGAACTGACCCAGTGGACTGACCCAAATCCCTCCCCCTTCTCTCTGTCTCGGGGGTCAGGAAGCTCACAGAAAGTCAAAGAGCATCAAGGAAGCTCGTTACAGATACCCTATCCATTTTGATTCTGATAGTGACACCACTAACTCCTGGAATGTATAAACATCCTCTAAGGCAAAAATCATGTAAACAGTTGTCAGTACCAGACAGGCACAGCACCAGCAGAGTCCAGTAGTTTCCTGAGAGACAGAACCAAAGAGGCTAATGTACCATAGAAATTAAAGTAACAGGTTTAGCAGGGGACTGAGGCTCAATCCAGACCCTGATTCCACATCAGCAGCGTGCTTCTTTGTATCACTTGCTGGGCAGCATGGGCGGGAGGATGCTCTTGCAGTCATTCTGCTCATGGGCTTCCCACATACGGCTGGTCAGTCACTGTGTGGACAGAATGCTGGGCTACGTGGGTCTTTGATCTGATCCATCAGGGCCCTTCCTAGGCTCCACAAACAGGGGTGACTCTCAGGGGTTTGTGTTCACGTCTTTGTAAGAACATAAGAGAACATAAGAGAAGCCAATGTTGAATCAGGCCAATGGCCCATCTAGTCCAACACTCTGTCACACAGCGGCCAAAATATACCAGGAGCCATCAGGAGGTCCAGCAGTGGGGCCAGGACACTAGAAGCCCTCCCACTGCTGCCCCAGACTGAGAGTTCCCATCTATACCCTGTGGCTAATAGCCACTGATGGATTTCTGCTCCATGTGTTTATCTAATTCCCTCTTGACAATGTAGCCAGAAAGATGGATGAGTGGCAACAGGTTGACCTGCAGCTGCCACTCAAGTGACCTTTTGACCACCCCGAACTAATTGGCGATAGCACATGACTCTGCTTGGCTGGAGCTCCGAGTCTTCTCTCCATTTCTCCCGCCCCAACTGTCACACCAGACCTCAGGTGCCCAACATACCTGGGGCGACTTTTTCTCCCCTTATTGTTATTTCCAGTGGCTGATAATGGAGCATGCTAAAGGTTGTGCCTTAGCATTTTGCCAATGAAAAACACTTTGTGCTGATGATAAATTAATGTTTATGGGTCCTTGAAGATTCTTGCTTGCTGGCAACTGTTGAACCCGGTCATGTCTGCAGGTTTTCCTTATTAGCTGATGCTCTGCTAGTCTTCATGTTCCCTCAGGATTAATTTACGAAACCTCAGTAAAATGCTAATGTGTCGCCGCCGTCTCGCTTTCTGCTCTTTTTAAAATGGCTGTTATCGAAGCATCAACAGGAAAATGTCTACATGCGCAACACTCGAGTTCCCACTTAACAGTAGAAGAAAACATTTGTTTTTCCTGACGTAGCGGGTCTTGTCGGCACGCTTCTGGTGGTGTGTCGTAGATCAAGGTTATCTTGTTAGGTTATTTAATACAAATGTTCGTGGCCAGCAGGTATCTGCTCAGCACAGTGGCCAAGCATGCTTTGTGTTTTCATTCGACGTTTAACCAAGCAAAGAGAGGACATAATTATCATTTGACTTCCTTCCTTTGGGATGGCTGCCATCCATTACTGCGTAGTGGTAAGCTTGCTTTTCAGATAGGCCAGGGTTCTGTACAGTTTGCCAACTGAAGGTGCTGATGGAATGGCTTGAATTCTTAGTGCTTACTAGTTACTGGAATCCATGACGTTTGGGTGGGGGGAATGTATGAATATAGCCAGCAAAAGAAAAGGTATGGCATATGGTATGGAAGAAGAGCAGGTTTTTATACTCCACTTTTCTCTATCTTCAGGAGCCTCAAGGCAGCTTACAACCTCCTCCCCTTCCTCTCCCCGCAACAGACGCCTTGTGAAGATAGGTGGGGCTGAGAGAGCTGAGAGAACTGCTCTTGAGAGAATAGCTCTGAGAGAACTGCTGCTGGCTGCATGTGGAGGAGTGGGGAATCAAACTCAGATCTCCAGATTAGAGGCTGCCACTCTTAACCACTACATCACGCTGGCTCTCCTAGCAATCCTGCGTACCTTTGGTTAGCTTTGGGGCTGCCAAGGCTATGTTGTTTCATTTGAGGGAACTGATCTTGTCTTAAAGGCCAGCTGATTAGGACTGGGCTCTTCATTTAGTGGGTTTTTGTTCCCACTCTTCCCCTAAGAAGATCAAGATGACACGCATGGCTGTCCTTTTCTTATTTTAGAATGTTAGAGATGTGTTAGATCAAGAGGAATGACTAGACCAAACACATAAAGTGAAAGTCACGTAAAAGTGGGGATTTGAACCTGGGTCTCTCGGGTCCTAGTCTGACACACTGAGCACTGGCTCTCATAATAGACACTATAATAGTCCAGTCTCATGCACTGTGACTTAAAGGAGGGGCAGAACAGAGTTTTAGTCCTGTGGCTCCCTTAAGATGAACAAACTCCACTAGCATCTTTGAGGCCAACAAGATTTTCAGCATATATCCGATAAAGGGAGCTTCGACTCTTGAAAGTTTATGCCATGAGAATCTTGTTGGTCTTTAACTATGCACAGGATTGTATCCCAAGTCCTCGATATCCTCTCATTCCAAGGAAGTCGGCTTTACGGAAGTCTGCCGCTGAAGTCTGCCTGCTGCAGGAAGCACAAAACAGTATTTTCTGATACAGTTATCACAAAGAAGGGGTGGGTTCGCTATAATTTGAAAGGAAGCAGACTTCTCTCCTTGTTAATTGTCTTTTAAACCTGTTAAGATTTATTAGCTGAACGCTGCAAGATGTGTCGGTGTATTAACAAGACAAAATATTTCCAAGCTGACTTCGTTAATGCAAAGAACAAATCGCACATTAATGATGGTGGTGTAAGATGTTGGCTGTTAGCATTTTTTTTAAGACTCCTAAACTCTGAAGTCTTGCGATAGTTTCTGATTAAGCCCTGCTTTTGAAGTCTGTCAGTTACATATATAAGCTTCTGGGCTTGGCTTCTGGACTATGAGGGTAGGAGGCCAAAAATGCAATTTTAACCTTAAAAAGTATGTGTTGATGTGTAATCACAGCACCAACCTGTAGTTCATTCCCTAAGGGTTGGTTTTCCCAGCATGCATATGCAGTGATGGAGAAAGCTACTCCAGCTGAATATCCATCCATCATACAGCTGTACTGGGGGAAAATGCTATGTGAATATTAAATACAATTAAGGGGTTTTTTTTAATCAAGAGACTTGGTCTTCTGCACAGTACTGTCAAGTACAATCCTGTGTCTGTGGTGTGGTGCAACAGAATCTTTTTTTATAGAATGCGGAGGATAGTGGTGTGTTCCGGCATGAGCAAAGCACACCAGATCAAATGTAGTTCTGCCAATAAGTTGGAAATTGCAATTGTTGAGGTTTCAAGGCATCTTCCCCTCTAGCTTGGAGGGAACGGTAAGATGACGGAGTTCCTCTTCCCCAGTGAAAAAGTGCTTCCCCAGTGAAAACACCATTCCCCAGTGAAAAAGTGCTTTATCCAACCCAAGGTAACGTGGTTAGGCGTGCCAGTATGGAGCTGCAGCCTGGCAAACCTGCATTCACATCCTCACTCTGCCATGAAGTTTGCGTACAGGCTTATTGTGGGAATAAAATCGGATATGGGAGAACCATGTATGTCACCATGAGTTCTGTGGATGGACAGCAGGGTAAAAATGTTTTAGGTAGATACATAGGCTTGGTGTAGTGGTTAAGTGGGCAGACTGTAATCTGGGAGAGCTGGGTTTGATTCCCCACTCCACTCACAGCTGCTGGACAACCTTGGACAAGTCATAGTTCTGCCAGAGGTGTTCTTGAAAAAGAGCAGTTTCTGTCAGAGCTCTCTCAGCCCCACCTACCTCACAGGGTGTCTGTTGTGGGGAGCGGAAGGGAAAGGAGATTGTACAACGCTCCAAGACACTGAGTGAAGGATGGGGTATAAATCCAATCTCCTCCTCCTCCTCCTCCTTCATTGTATTAGTTCTGTTTATTTAACTGGAAAAAAATGAAACCAAAGGTGCAGTAGGGATGGGAAGAACAGTCTTAGCAATTATTATTCTAGTAAAACATAGGGGGTTTTTTTGCTGCAGTATTGCGGCTTTGCACCTTAACAGCTGGAGTCCCTGTTAAGGTGAATCTCTAGGAGAAGGCAGTGTAGGAAAGCTGAAATTCACGAGAATCAAAAATTCTGTTCTTGCTGAAATCCTTTGGCCTTGGTATCAGAGCCACAGGAGCAGCTCGCCAAGATTTTCTCCACGGCAGGATGGTTTCTGTAATTTGCAGTGGTTTTGCTGACATGCCCACAAGCCATCCACCAAAATATTGTGAAACAGCATGCTACATTTTTTCCATTTGTCATCAGGTGTCTTTGCCGGTGTTAGACAGCAACCTGCAATGCAGTGAGAACTGCATGAGTCATGGGATGACGGGCTGGATTTCCATGAGCTCAGGGAGAGGGCAATTTTCACCCATCTTCTCCCATGAGAGAACTCCAGTTCCCCCCCAAGCTGGAGGCGCCTCATCCCCCAGGAGCAGCATTGCAGGGTGTATGTTGGGCTGCCGCAGGAGGGACAGGTCAGCAAAAATCACACAGACACCATTGCACACATGGTAATCTAGATGGGATCCAAGCAATGGTCATGCATCCTGCAGCCCACTTCAACTTGCGTGAAAGCTGTTAGGTTAGTGTTTTTTTTTTTTTTAAAAAAAGTTGTAGTATGATGTTGAGCAAAGGAAACCCCATTGTATCCAAAGAGCTATTTCCACTTGTGTGTGTGTGAAGTCCTGTTAAGACACATCTGACTTATGGCAACCCTATGAATTAAGGACCTCCAAAATGTCCCATCGTTAACAGCCTTGCTCAGGTCTTGCAAACTGAGGCCCCCTGGCTTCCTTGATGGAATCAATCCATCCCATGCTGGGTCTTCCTCTTTTCTTGCTACCTGCAAGTTTTCCAAGCATTCTTGTCTTTTCCAGTGACTCTTGTCTTCTCGTAATGTGACCAAAGTATGATAGCCTCAGTTTAGTCAACATACACAGCGCATAACGCTAGAGTGCTGGTCTAATTAAAATAATGATGATGTAATAATTCTGTTAAAGAATGGTATTCATGACTGTGCAATGGCTGTGACATATTTGGTGCTACCGCTTGTGCAGTGATCCTTGTGTTAATATAACACCACTTAGTTGGTGTCACAGGGCTCTTTTTGTAGAAAAAGCCCAGCAGGAACTCATTAGCATAATAGGCCACACCCAACAGCAGAAACTCATTAGCCTATTGGGCTACACCCCTGACAGCGCCGACCTGCCCTCACAGAGGAGAGAGAGCTTGTACTTGAATAAACCTTGGTCTTAAAGGTGCCACTGGACTGTTTTGAATTGCTAGCTATGGGAGGGGGGAAATGTGCAGATCTGTGCAGAAAGAAAGAAAGATAAAGAAAGAATGGAGGGAAAGAGGGAAAGAAAGGGAAGGAAGGAAGGAAGCAATCACTGAATCACAGAGTTGGAAGGGACCTCCTGGGTCATCTAGTCCAGCGTCCTACACAGTGCAAGAAATTCACAAATACCTCGCCCTCCACACCCCCAGTGACCCTTGTTCCATGCCAGAAGAGGGCAAAAAACCTCCAAGATCTCCAGCCAAACTGGCCTGGAGGAGGACTGGGACTCCGGATGGCCCAGAAACTTCAACCTAGGGCACGCAAACCATGCGTTGTCATCCCAGAATGCACACTGCCTATGCTTTTCCCCAACCAGTTTACTGTGATGTCACACATTCTAAGCCTCAGATCTAGTACCAGAAGACAGATTTGGGGACTGACCCACCAGTCCAAGCCAAGGCCTCCAAAACTCACGCTGCCAAGGAGGCAGTTGCTCCTCATATGCTGATCAGGGGACCAACTCCATCAGCATCTTCCCTTATTAATCTCACACTCCCAGTACAAGAGTAAGATTTGAGCCCAGTGTCACCTTAGAGACTGGCAAGATTTCCAGGGTATGCGCTTTCCAGAATCAAAGCTCCCTTTGTTATATACTCAGACTCTCAAGCACTGATACCACAAAAAGCCTTGCTGGCTTCCAAAGGGCTACTGGGCTACAACCCAGGTTTTCTAATGCACGCTGACCAGGGCCGGTGCGACGTCTTTTTGCACAGTAGGCGAGGCTACCTTCTGCCCCCCCCCTCACCAATTTTCAAACATAAATACAATTTAGGAAGAATGGAAAACACAAAATTTGACATTGTTATTTTTTTAAAAATTCTGAGAACAAGTAATACAATCTCTCTTGAACAGAAAAACACAAATCACAAAGCATTTTGAAAAATTCTGTTACTTGTGATGTTGACATTTAAGTCTTTTTAATGTTTCCATTTCGGGCACATCAGAACCTCATTTTGCGTGCCTTTTCTTTAGCAAATTTTGTCACCAATTCCTTCAGGTCAAGCTTTGAAACAAAATGTTACAACTTAAAGGGCCATTAAACAGAATTTGTGAAAGGCAATGAAGTTGTCCTGGTCCAGAAGTATTGTTTAAAAGACAGCAACATCTGAGTTAAATCTATGCTTCCCATGTCTACTAGCTGAAAGACACTGTGAACTGTTTTATCCATTGCAATAGGCCTTAAAAAGCAAGATAACTGAAATCTTGCTCTGAAAGCACCTTAAAGCCAAATCAAAGGTTATCCTTCTAAACAAATCTTCCCTTTGATCTGTCAGAGGGAGGACTGTACAAACTATCCTTCCCTAAGAAGTCCTGAGAATAACAAAGGTTGGGAGGAACACCAAATCTTAGTAATGGACAATGTAGTTATTCTTTTTGTTGATGTTGTTGGGCAAATCAACAATTGTTGATTACATACATTCACTAAGCGTTAAAAAAAAGACAAATTGGGAAAGTGGAAATCCACCCCCTCCCCCATTAGATTATTCTGAGAGCCTTTATTCCTGAAGGTGAAAGCTAGCTGGAAGCGGAACTAGCAAGGAAGTGGTTAGCAAATGTCTTGCACTAAGGGCAACTAATTTACGTCCTGTGATCCCAGTCATAGGCTGTTATCACTGGAAGATTCAACAATGAAGCTGATATTAGTTCCTTGATTCCCATTCCTTATTTAATACATAACTGCATGAACGGTCTGAATAAAGATTCCAAATGTAATATTAGTTTTTAAGCATGGGGGGTGGGTTAACACTACCAAGGGGCAATGTCAGTGGTTCTAGGATCCAGTATCCGCTTCTGTCCATGCAAAAGGCAGTATGCTATCTTTAAAAGCAGTGAATGTAAAAGCTCCCCTCTTAACCTCGGAAAGGCAGCAGCAACCCTGCATAAGATGTGCTGGATTTGGGGGCGGTCCTGCCGCACAGCGTCCTGCTGGAAAGCAAGGAAGGGAACCCGCAGGACTTCCTTCCAACCTTTGCTGCTTAGGTGTTTGTGGACATGGCTGGCTGCCTCTCCCGGCTCACAGTGCCAAGCGAGGAAAGGCCGCCACTGCCCATAAGCTCCATAGGAACTTCCTCGCTGTGCAAATGCAAGCAGCAAAGACCGGAGAGGGCTGCCTGGCTGGCTGGCTGGCTCCACATGAAAGCTCAGTTTTGGGAGGAGGGGTGTCCAGGTGGAGTCTTTTATTGCATTCATGAGGCCACTGATGCCCCTGGCTAAATGACATTTTTTTTGGGGGGGGGACAAATGCTCTGAGAAGGAGTGATTTCTACCAGTTTGAGGACCGAGAAGGGGGTCGTTAGATTGGATCGTGGGACTGACACTTGAAGGGGAAGCAGTTCACCGCAACAATGTTTTTTAAGGAAAATGCAAATCGAGTCTACGGGAAGTAGTGAGAGGACGTGAGCTCTTCTTCTGAAGGGTGAGCATTTACACACACACACTCCGCCTCTCTCTCCCGCTATGCCGCTCCTCAGCAGCCCTGCAGGCTTTGAGGCAAAGAGGCCGCTCTTGGAAGCCAAGCAGAGGAGGACCCAGCTCGCCTGTCACGCATTCCAAAGGCAGTGCCGGGGGGGGGGGTCAGGAAGGCAAAAGCGTGGAGAGAAGGACTGGGTGGTGGCCATGGGACTGGGGCGCGGCGAGACACCCTCCGCCCAGCACAGAGGGGCCCCGGCAAGTGGCAGGGGCGCCACTCCCCTCAGCACAGCACTGCTTCCACTTTCCAGGGCTGCAAAAGTTTGCTTTTCTCTCCAACCGTGGCGGTGGAGAGGGCACCCTACCGAAGCCAGCCCCATGCAAAAGGGAGGCAGTAGGCTGGGGAGATGAGAGGAAAGGAGGTGAGCCAGGCGGCAGAGGGACGGGAGCCGGTCAGGGCCGAGCGGCGGTGTTTCACAGAGGAAGGATGACGAGAGCAGTGCGAGGGAGCTCTCTGCATGGTGGCACACCTCTTCCTGCTCAGGCAAGAGCGGGAGAGGGGGGGATGGACGTGCAGGCACCCCCTGCTCTCCCCCACTTCTCCTTGTTGCCATTTGCTTGCCCACCAGCAGCGCTGCGAAGAGGCAGCAGCTCACTGTTGTCTTGCCGCTGCCACTGCCCGGGCTCTGGGGGCAGGGCCCCACAGGACTCGATGGCTTCCAGGAGGCTGTTGAGGGAACGATCCTTGAGGAGGTAAGGCACTTCAGCAGTACCTAGGTGCCGACCTTGAGCTTGAGCTCTTGCTGCCACTGCCAGGGTCCTCCGCTGCCTTCTCCTCCTGCTCCAGCGCTGCCTGAGCAGGCTCACCTTCCTTGCCACCACTGCTGCACACCATGCCCTGTTCCTCCTCAATGACGCTGCCATCCTGGTGGCCAGCACCCGGCTTCTCTAGAGGCGCCGCACCAGCTGCTCAATTGGGCCACCGGAGGGCTGCTGGGAGCAGGGGGTGTGGCCAAGCCGGAATGCAGCCAGAATGCCATTCCCAGTGCATTCCAGCCCCAAAATAGCCCTGGTTGGAGATGACATTTAAGTGAACACATGCTGTTGTCACCATAGATCCAGAGGGCTTTAAAGTTTACAAGGCTTCCAGTGCTCTTGTGTGCAGTAATGGTCACAGTCAGGGAGTGTTTGCAGGATTCCTTATGTCATTTCCCTTTTTGTTTAATTCCAGAAAGCAAAATGGAAAGCATTAGATTTTAAAATTACAGAGGCTTTTTAATTTATGCTTTTAAAAAAGAATCAGTCATGGCCTAAATCCTGCATGTCGTCTTCATTCCCCCTACCTCATGCTTCAGTCAAATAGCAGCTTCTCATAGAAGTTCGCAAACCACTGAAAAAAATAACACTGTACACCTAAAGTATTAGACAACAAATTGTGTCCTTAAAATGAATTAGTATTTTCTTTTACAGAAGTTATTGATCACTCCCTCCCCTTTTTTTTGTCTCTGAACACAGTCACAAATAAAGCAGCTATGGATCACCCAGCCCTGCCAGAGAGCTGAACTGAAGCAAGATAGACTGCAAAGTCAGAGTTGACTTCTAGGGCTTTGGGGGCTCCACCACTGAGATCGCGGCCTGAAGAAGTCAGAAGAAATTGACAGCAACCTAGGCAATCCGTAGCTGCTTTATTGGCGACTGTGTTCAGAGACAAAAAGGGAGGGATCAATAACTTCCATGAAAAAGGACTGTAAAAGAAAATACTTATTCATTTTAAGGACACAATTTGTTGCCTAGTACTTTATGTGTACAGTGATATTTTTTTATGATTTGCGTACTTGCATACACTGTACATCCTTTTGTGGTTGACTTTTCTCATAGAAGTTCGGTAGAAATACACTCTCCATGTTATTGCCCTATCATGCAAGCTGCTGTGCTCCATAATGACTAAGCAATTTATCTCCAGTAGAGTACTTGCTCATTCATAGGGCATCCTGGCTCTTTAAAGATCAAACTTTTGTTTGGGCTGGGGGTGGCCTGCACAACTGGAGTCTGACGGAGCAGGCTATTGGATTGTCCTGCGTGACATGGGGAGGACTTCTGGTTGTGGTATATTTCCTGGTTTTGATGAAGCACAACAGGGGCTTGTTCGCATAAACCATGACAAAATTGGAGGGATTTATTTATAGGTTTATTTTATTTATAGAATGCTGTTCTTGCTAAGCCTCAAAGAACAGCAGAATTGTGACCAATTTGTTTTAAAAATATATCTGTTACTAGGTCCTACGGTGGCCTGGATAGCCAGATCTTGGCAGATCTTAGAAGCTAAGCAGAGTCAGCCCTGGTTAGTTCTTGGATGGGAGATGACCAAGGAAGTCCCGGACTGCTACATAGAGGCATGCAATGACAAACCACTTCTGAACATATTTTGCCTTGAGAGACGTCTGGGGTTGCCATATGTTGACCACTAAATAAAATGCAGTAAAAATAATATCAGGAGCTTCATCTGCAAAGGATGGTAGCAATCCAATTTAGAACTGTAGTTTCAAATAACTCTACTTTGTGTTTGCTGATTGAGGAGATGCCTGTTAGCTCTTACACTTTTTTTTAAGGGCTCATTTTGAAAAGCCCCCGGATATAGCTGTTTGATCAGAAGCAAAAGCAAAATGGTTTCAGGTTGTCAGAACTTCCTTTCTAGCCCTTCTGACATTTTCTTGTTTTGAAGATCTCCGGGCTGCACCAACTATTTGAAGTGTACATAAACAGGAGCATGCAGCAAATTACTTTTCCCTAGAAAATGCGTTTCCATAAGGCAGCATAAAACCAACATCCTTTCCAGTAATAGCTAATAGGAATGCATTCTTCTGTTGATGTCTGGATTATCTAAGCCTGTTTTTTCTAAACGCAGTTCAATTCCTTTCTACTTCTTGGCTTGCTGATGAAGCTCGTTTGAGTAGCTGAACACATGAAGCTGCCTTATACTGAATCAGACCCTTGGCCCATCAAATTTGGTATTGTCTACTCAGACCGGCAGCGGCTTTTCAGGGTCTTAGTCAGAGAAAGGTCTTTCACGTCACCAAATTTCTGAGAATTTGACTGGTGACGTTTAGGATTGAATCTGGGACCTTCTGCATGACAAGCAAATGCTCTACCACTGAGCCACAGCCCCTCCCCAAAGAGCTGTGTATGTGGGTGCTATACATTGACAATGGAGGGAGAACAGGGAACTCCGAAGGACCTATTGCCATGCAAAGTGGTGGGTTGAGCTCCTGAACCCTGATCAAGGGATTTCTTCATGTGTATCCCAATGGAGCTGCTCAAGGGAGGAGGCAGCTCTGTGTGGGTTCACATTCTTCTGCATTTGCAGAGTTGATCCTTCCAGTAAATGGGGAAGGAATCTTGTGCAGCTGGAGGAGCTTAATGTGCTCATCAGAACCATGATCTGGAACACCATTGGCTTCATTTTCCAAAGAGCTAGTAGTCTTATTCAGTGTCATATCTAAATGATGTTTTGCTGCATTATGCATCAACAACAGTGCACATCAAGAGCTGAACTTTTATTCCAACATATTTCTATTGGCTTCTACTTAAGGGTAAAGCATGAGCGCCCACTAATTTATCAACCCACCAGTGCCATAATATGGCCTTGCATACTGTGTGTTTTCCTTGAGCTGTGATTGCATTTAAGTGGTTTGGATGATATTCAGATGTTCAACTGAGCTGACCTTCTGAACCCTCAGAGACTCTCCCATCTCCTGCTTGAACAAGCTTTTAATAACTGATGGAGTTACGAATACTTCCAACGTTGCTTAATAAATAAATGGTAAAGGAGAAAAGACAACTGTTCTGTGTACATAAATTTTTCGGTCCTGTGAGAGAATAAAAGCAGTAGTCTTCTTGGAACAGAGCTAAAAACGCACACATGGGTTTTATCCAGTGTGTGTATCCCTGAAGACCTCTCTGGATTATATCTACTTTATTAAATTGTAAGTATTAAACAAAACAGAAGGCTGCTTCCCTGGAGTCTGGGATCTTTTCATTAGGAAAGCTGGGAACTCTATTAACAAAGCCTTGGCGAGAATGTGCCTTCTGCTAGATGGCTTAGATACATGATCTTCTAAGTCACTTCCTGTATTGATTCAGGAATTTGAAACTTTAAAGAGAAGAGAGCGAGATGTTTAGTAAAAGGGTGAATATGTTTTGTCAGATACTTAGCTTGGAACTCAATCTGGTGGATTTATACAGATGTGTATTTCAAGCTACCTTTTGTTCATGCTATTTTGTTCCATGCCATGTTGCTGTTGTGTGTTGGGGTGGGTGGGTTTTTTTTTTCTGGCATTTTATTTTAGTAATTGTTCACACAGTTGATAGAGATGGTCTCCATGAACTGCTGTACTTTTCAAGTTCAAATAAGGGCTGTTTCTGACATTAATGGCTCCTTCCTTTGCAAGGAGATGAGCCATGGCTCAGTGGTGGGGCATCTGCGTGGCATACTGACCATTCCAAGTTCAATCCCTGGCCTCTCCAGTTAAAAGGATCAGGTAGTAAGTGCTGTGAAAGAGTTATACCCGAGATCCTGGAGATTCACTGTCAATCAAAGTATTCAAATCTTGATCAACCAGTGGTCTGACTTGGGCTCTGGTAGCTTCATGTGTGCTAAGATAGGAGTAGCAGAATTGCTAGGGAAGAACTGGAGTGTTTTCAAATAACCCCCTAAGTATGAGCAGCTGGACTGGGACAGGGAAGTGCTGCTCTGATTCTTCCCCTGTGATGGTTCCTCCATTTCCCTGTTACTACAGAGTCATGGAGAGCAGTAACCATCATTCTGTTCTTAATTGTCCAAAGTCTGAGGGATTTCCCAGAAGTGATGCAAGTCATTTCGTTCAGGCTGGCAGTGGGGGACTTAAGGGTAGGCAGCAGGGAGTGGAGCGTGGTGGATAGGATGAAAATTAATAGAAGTAAAAGAGGCTGAATTGAGATTTGAGAGTATGCGTTTTGAAGCAATGGAACCATGGGGCAGGTTGAAAGCTTATCAAGAGCCGCTCAGAGAGAAGATAACTTACAAGATGGCTTCTCCATGACTACCAGGTTTCCCTCACAGGGTACAGCCATGTGTATGCCTACTGTAAGGCCACACTGAGACTCGACTTGCCTGCCTGAGTGCCCTGCTTAAACTGGGTGCCTTAGAACATGCCTTGGAGTCCTTCACACTTCACAGGGATCCTGAGGCATAAAGGTGAGCTGGAAACCATTCCTGAAAGGTAAGTAGTTTTCAGACCCCTGGCTTGGAGGCTGCAGGGATGGAACATGTTGAAAACAATACCTGAGCCCAAAGAAACTCGTTCAGGCATGAAGTCAGTAGCTTACAGTAGGAAGAGATTCCTTTACACCGGAGATCGGAAAACATCTGTCATTTTTCACTGAAGATGGGCCTCCTTGATTAAATGTTAATGTCTTGGTTTTGCAACATCTGATGAACTGGAGAGGTTGCTTTGCGTTTAACAGTGGCTGGGGAAGATTCAGATGGTAACTCGATATAATGGGGAAAAGGAAAGCGGGCGTAAGAGCAAAAGGAAAGCCAAGTTTCTTTTCCAGCTTACAGAGTACCTGTGTTCTGATTTTTCAATTACACTCCCTCCCACCCCCCTGAAATTGCTCATCCATTTATTCAGAATGACTGGAAGAAGAAAGAAGTTCCAACTTCAAAAAAAATCCCACATTTTTTACTAATTGTTACCATTAGTAAAAGAAATATGTTTAGTAGTAAATGTAATTGTATAAGAGAAATATCAAGGGGGTTGGAGCAGTGCGGGAAGCCTTGTTTGGGGGGAGAGGGAGAAAGAAAAATGGATATGTATTGGTTTGTTTAAATTGTATGAACATGTGATATATCCAATAATAAATTGTATTTAAAAAAAACAACAAAAAAATCCCACATGTTTTGCTGGTATATCTTTAAGTATCTTTTCCCCTTTTTTGAATAATGTCTCTTTGTTTTCTACAATGAGATCAGCGTCAACTTCAGTTGTGTCGATCATTGTACCTGAAGGGTGTACTTTTTTCTGTGTGTACCAGGGATGAGAAACCCCTGGCAACTGCGACTTTCTACTGCAAGCAAGTGTGCAAGGTGAAATGTGTGTGTCGTTGTCATGTGTGGGTGTCTGCGTGCTCTTTATAACACAAGAGTCGTTTCTGTGTAGGAAGTCCATTGTGCTCGAAGCAGTTGTTGCATCTTCTAGCAAACTGTAGAATGTCTGTGGATGAAGGGTCAGCAAATAGTGGGTTTTTGACAGAAATGCAGCTCTTTGAGAAGTGTCATCTGGACCTCCCATTTGCCAGCCTCAGGGCAAAAGGTGAATTTGTGTGCCTAAGCAGTTTTTGTAGCAATGGGATGTAAAACATCTTTGGGGCAGTGGTTGGCAGGGCCCTTAACTTGCTTACCCCTCTGCAACTTCTCAAGGTGTCCTATCAGAAGCTAGCTTTTTTGATGGATAAGGCAGGGGCAAATGAGAAGGGAAGATTCAGGGTAAAAACTGCAAAAAGAACTGTGAAAAAAGATGTGAGGAATGTCTCAAATATTATATTATAGATTCATATCCAAACATATTAATGAAGAATCTCTTTTACAGATTAGAATATCAAAACAAAGCTCCCAAGTAGTATTCAGGGTACCCCAGCGTTGCCTGCTCACCAGGTATAAAGGGACAAGGCCATTCTTTTCCCCTCCCCTTTAATTTGCGAGGGTTTTTTTAAAAAAGCTGTATCCGTTACAGAAATAGCAGCTTTTGTGCTGAAGTCCAGTTCCAGACCTGCCAGACATCTCTGGCTTTGTGCCCTGGTTCCACCCCTGTGTCCGTGTTTGTACTTCACTTGGGCACCATTTTATTTTATTTCTAATTTCAGGGATAGGCAGCCCTTGGATATACCTTTTGTAGCATACTGTGTTCCATTGTTTTTGAACTTCCTTGGAAATCAACTCCAAAAAAGAAACAAACCCTTTATTTTATGTAACATGCTATTTATATAATATGCATAGATTACATATCCTGATCGAAACCGAATTCACAGAAAGGTCTGTTTCTTGGAAAAATTACACAATACTTTTTTTAATTTGGAGGAAGGTAGTTCAAATGAAGCAGGGCAATTGCTCCCTTGAGTAAGATTGCAGCAGCAAAGCTATGATGGATGGTCTCCCTCTGCCAAGAAATGTACTAATCTCTCTCTTTTGGATATCTTTAGCTTGCACGTATCTATAGAAAGCTGATAAATAAGATACAGTGAGGAAGGAAGTGTTTTCTTTACGGAAATAAAGCCTTCCATCTTGAAAACATGACTCAAAGCATTTAAGAGGACCGATGAAGATGTCAAGTGAATAATGTTGCTATGAGGATACTCATGGTAGGATACACACGGATGCCTACTGGCTCGCCAACCCCATCATTCCCTGTGCTCCCCATATTTGAGGGTAGTCTGAATACTGAAGTAGTGCCAGATAAAGCAGCAGTGCCAGATAAAGCAAAAGCAAGAGTGATCATCTTTTGGTTGCAAGCTGTAGGCAACATTAGATTTATATCCAAACTCCACCTTTCCTCCAATTGGGACCCAAAGGAGCTTTCACCATTCTCCTGTCCTTCATTTCATCCTCACAATGACAAACCTGTGAGGTAGTAAGAGTGAATGGATGTGACTGGCTCAAATTCACTCGGCGACCTTCAGTGGCCAAGGTCACATTTGAACCTGAGTCTCATATATCCTAATCAGACACTATAAATACTACACCATGTTGGCTTTGATAGGCCAGTAAGGTTCTTAAACAGCTTTTACTTTGTAGAGGAAGAGATAAGTTCCACCCTCCCTGTCTGAAGATAGATTCTGGTGGGTAGCCATGTTGGTCTGAAGCAGCAGAACAAAGTTTGAGTCCAGTGGCACCTTTAAGACCAACAAAGTTTTATTCCTGGTATAAACTTTTGACTGCAAGTGCCTGAAGAAGCGTGCATGCACATGAAAGCTTATACCAAGAGCAAAGCAGCTTACATCGTTCTCCTCTCTTCCATTTTATCCTCACTACAGACTTGTGAGGTAGGTCTGGCTGAGAGTGTAGGACTGGTCCAAAGTCTGCCAGGAACCTTTCAAGGGAGAGGGGGGATTTGAACCGGAATCTCCTTGATCCTGGTCTGGCATTCTAACCACTACACCACACAGGCCCTCATAGTGCAGGGAAGTTGTTCAGCCCCCATTGCCATGTCACAGAGGGAATATTTTCCATCCTGTCTGCACTTTCCCGGTTTCTCATGAGTACATTGTTGATTTAATTGTGAAAGGCAGAGGGGGACTTGCAGAGCTAGTCTGTGACAGGATGGCACTGCAACTCCCATGATCATGCTGAAGCCGGTGGCTGATTTTGAGGCTCCCGGCTTTGTTTTCATATGAATTCTGCCTGTCGCAGACAATCTTTGCTTCCACTGTGCATAGTGTCGGAGGGCTCTTGGAGATAACCTGGGCCAAGAGGTACCGATTCCCCTTCATTTTTTGGCACTACAACTCCCATCGTCATCCTGAGCTCGGTGACCAATTTTCAAATGCCTCGCTTTCTTTTTGGTTGAGTTAAGCGTGCCATAGCAAATCGTGGCTTACAAAGCAGAAGGTGGGGTAGAGTTTCTGGAGATTATGTGGGGCCCTTTCAGTTTGGCACTGCAACTCCCATGGTCCCCCTGGAGTCAGTGGTCAATTTCATGGCCCCTAGCTTTATTTTCGGAGGAGTTATGCCTGTCACAGACAATATTTGTTTCCATTGCAAATAGCATTGGGGTCCCTTGGGTGATAACCTGGGCCATGATGTTTCTGTTCCCTTTGTTCTGGGCATGGCAACTGCCATCATCCTCCTGAAGCTCATGGCCAGTTTTGAGGTTCCTAGCTTTAATCTCAGATGAGTTATGCCTGCCAGAGTAAACCATGGCTTCCAGTGGAAAATGCAGCATGATGGGGTGGGGATTTTGAAGACTGCATCAGCCAGGCTGTTCCAGTGCCCCGTGTGTTTGGCGCTGCAATACTCACAGTCCTCCTGGAGCCAGTTGCCAGTTTTGAGGCTGCTAGCTTCATTTTCTGATGAGTTATGCATGCCACACACAGATGGACTGACACTTATACTTACATATTTATTTTATATATTTACATTGAGTTACGAGACAGTTCTCTACTTAGCTTTGTGTCCTTGTTGCTTGGATTGGAAATTCTACAAGAGCTCTCTCTGTTGATTGTTGCCTGGCATAAACAAGTAATCCTGCTCTTCCACATACAGCATATAAATCAACACTAGGGAATAACTAAGGTGAAAGAGAGAGACTGAATGACAAGCTGTTTATCTGATGCTTTTGTTTAACATGACAATGACCACAGTCCCTGGTGACTGCTTTTATCTTCCAAAAGAAGATAATTTGATTTTTGAACTCAGGTTGAAGGCCCTGCAAGTTGTGGACCAGTTATATGTGCATTAGTAACTGTAGTCAGAATACTCTTGTGGGGAAAAAATAAAGCCTTGTGAAAAAATAGTGGTAAGAATCTTTTTGTTCTTCCCGATTTCCCTACATTTAATTACACACCTGGCAATTGTCGTTGTCTCTCGCTCGCTTCATTTCTTCGTTTTATCTCATTTTCCTGGTAATGCTTGTAAACACAGGTGTTCCAAGTATTCGTTGTGCCACAGAATGATACCCTTTTTTTGCCAATTAGAGTGAATTATGTCTTCTCCCCAAAGATAAGCGAGGGCTGTGTTTGGTGCTAACTTGTTTTTATCACTTGGTGCGACATCCACCTTTTGTTGTAGCATAGAGGAGCAGGAAGGAGAAGAAACGAGGAATTATACTGGCAACGTAATTTAGAAACCCATTATCCACATTAAAGACCATCCGGTTCACAGGTGTGGCTTGGTTGCTACTCATGCTCAGGTAAATCTTGGTGACTTAATGGGACTTGAGGCTAAAACAGAAAGTTCTGCTAAATCTTAGTAATATCTGTGGGCATTGGGGGCCAAAGTAATGTTGTGCTGTTGCTCCCAAATACCCCCACCTGGCTTTTTAACTCTCCCTTTCCTTTGGAGCATCTATTACAATTTGGTCTGGATGATACATTGCTTTTAATTTCCCCCTCTAGCTATACAGTCAGGGAAGTGTGCACTTTTTTAAAAAAGAGCTTTCCTTCATTTTTCTACATCTGCAGAACATTCAGCAGAGTCATATGTTGTCGAAGGCTTTCATGGCCGGAGTTCATTAGCTGCTGTAGATTTTCCGGGTTGTGTGGCCGTGGTCTTGGACACGGCCACGCAACCCGGAAAGTCTACAGCAACTAATTCACAGAGTACTTTGCCACCAAAACCTTGAATGGATAGACTGAGAAGAGCCTTTAAGTTGAGAAGAGCCTTTAAGATGGTGCTGTGCTTCTTCTGCTCAAAGGTAAAAGCGGAGGAGGTAGGAGTGGTCCCTTTCTTTAGGCTGGGGCATTGTGCTTTTCAAAAGGCCCACATCTGACAGCCAAATGTGGGTTTTGAAACATTTTTTCTTCTGAGCTGGAGCAGTCTCTCTGCCTGGACAACATAGATATCAGGACGTGAGTATGTTCCACTAAATATTTCTGCAGGAAAGCCGGATGTCTCGTCCGGCATTTTGATAAGCTGCTACTACCTGGAACTTTCCCTCCTTCTTGGCTTTCAGTCTTCCCCACACCCTCGGCTCTTCCACTCAATGTCAATCTGCAATTGTTCTTTTTCCCCAGTGGGCCCCCATCCTCAATATGCTCTTTCCCAAGCCTGCTTTACTCCAATCTTTTCGGAAAGAACATAGTCTATGTGCATTATACCTTCACCTGGGACAGATAGTGCACATTTCCTACCTTGCAAAAGGTCTTGTTCAAATCAGCACCATTCCCCCCATCACATGTAGTCCCTTTCAGGCACCTCCTTTTTTGAGCATAGATCACTTGTTGTTGGCCTCTTATTGTATCTGTCAGTCTGGATGCATCATTGAAAACATATACAGGGGGAAGGAGGTAAAACAGTACTATTTCCATGAGACAAGGTGACAGTGGGCATACACGATTTGTTGGTTTTTGGCTTCGGCTTTGGAAGCCATTGTCGATTCAGATGAATAAAAATCTGTTTGCTTAGAAGGAATTTATTCTCCATGCTTGCTTTATTAAAATGGATTTCCATTCCAGGTCAGTTTTTCCCCCCCTTGGTATTGGGCTTACTTGTTTAACTTAATTGTCACAGTTTGTCAGGGAAGTAATCATAGCAAATAAATTAAGAAGAATTGTCAAGAGACAATAATGAGACTAATTATGAATCTAAAATGTGTCAGGGTGTAAAAGAAATATGAATGTTAATAGGGAGTTTCTGCTGCTTGTTAAGGTATAATTTGCCCCTACATTTCTCCACCCGGAATGGTTGGGGGGGTGGGAGTTTCTAATGATGTGTTTGTGCATATGATGAGATGGCTCGAAAAGGTCAAGGCAAAATAAATTTGTTAGACTTCGCAATGGCACAGGAATATCGGAAGTTCTTCATGGTGAAAGGAAACCTGACTAGAGGAAAGGCCGAATGGGCATTTTCATTTTGAAATCTGATCAGTCTGAGATTGAAACACTTCCCTTCCAAAGCAGGGGAGTGCTAACATCTAGGATACACCTTTCAGGAATCTGAGCTGTGTTCTTTGCACTAAATGAGTGGAGAACCAAAGCCAGGAATTTAGTTACTTTATTTAAATCCAGACAACCTCAGATAAATAATATGCATTAACTGTAAAATGCCAGACCAACAAAACCTCCAACAAGTAAAATAGTTCACCCCAGCACAGTCCATTAATTACCCTCATATGCCCCCCTCTATCTATATAATAGTGCTACTTTGAACCCAATACAGACTATGTTGGTTGGATCCCAAAGAGCATTTTCACTGATGGAATGGGGACAATTTTCTCAGATTTGTGCTTCATGCAGTTCTGGGAGGGCCTTGTGTTTCCAGTCAAGCATTTCAGGGGACTTTTTGGGCTTCAGCATGAGAGAGGAGGCAAGAAAACTGTGTTTTGCTGGTATCCGATGATATTTTCAGTGGTATTTAAGCAAATGTATAAATTAATATCTAACAAGTTAGGTCCAGAAAGCTCACTGGAATAAAGTGTATTTACAAAGTGCTTTAAATCTTTGTGTGTGTGTGTGCTTATGTGCCCGGAAGTCATGGTGACTTCTGGCGACCCCTAGTAGGGTTTGGATGTTTCAGAGAGGTGGCTTGATACCTGCCTCTGCATCCCAAGCCCCTGTATTCCTTGGAGGTCTCTCTTTCAAATACTTGCCAGGGTCAGCCCTGCTTAGCTTCTGAGATCTGACGAGATCAGGTTTGCCTGGGCTGTCCAGGTCAGGGCGAAATGCTCTAAATCCTGATAGGGATTGAGCCCTACACAGTTCCTTTAGGAGACTGTTACAGGGAGTAGGGGCTAGTACAGAGGAGGTATTGGCTCTTACGGATAAATGATGAATTTTGCGGAAGGAATAGACCCCTAGAACCAGGAAGTGAGATGACTAAAGCCAGTGTGGGGTCATGTGTTGGGGAGGGAGATGGTTGTTCAGGTGTATGGACATCGTCAGTTAAAGGGTTTTAGACAACAGGGCTATAGAAGTCTTTGGGGAGCTGTTGCTAATCATAATAGTGTCATGAGCAACAATGACAGAGCTGAGTCCCCACCCGAGTTGGCATTGTAGCCAGGGGCACTGGCATTGCCAGAACTAGAAGCCAGCCCCTCTGACTCCTCAAAAGTCGATAGCTTGCCAGTGCCTGAGGCTGTAAACCCCGCACCTGGTCCTGCATCAACTGAGGAGGCACAGGGAGCCCGCCTGACTCACCTCCGCAGATACTTAGCCACCCGCTGTCGAGATGCACACTGGCAGGGAAGGCGAGTGCTGAGTCCTGAGTATTAGCAGGAGTGCCGCCGCTGCCATGGGAAGCCCGGCCAGAGGCCTATATAACTCCTACTCAGCATTGGGCTCTTGTGGAAACGAGTCACCTCCGTGCATGCCTCGCATCCACCTTCTGCTCCTGTCCTCGGTCCCCCACTCTGGCTTGGATTCCTGGCTCCCTGACCCCTGCTTTGGATGACCCCTCTTTTGGACTCATGATTTGGCTCTCGCTCTGACTCTCCTGGCAATGACCTTGGCCGGACTTGACTTCTGCCTCTCATTCCAAGCCCAGCCCATGACAATTAGATAGTATTGGACTAGATAAACCAATAGCCTTTCTTGATTTACTTGACAGACAGTAAATGGTTAATGCTGTTAGCTGGTCTGAGAACCTTGAGTGACAGTTGATTCAAATGGAATTCTTCAGCTGAGAGTGTCAGTTGAAGAGTGACAGGAGGAGCTGTTAGGAACTGACAGTTGCCTGGGAAGGAAAACTAAGAGACTGGGAGAAGATCAAGAAGGATCCTAATTTAGGGAAGTGGGAAGCTTAACCCATCCCTAACAAGTCTGATGGGATAATGTTTGAGTCCAGTGGCACCTTTAAGACCAACAAAGTTTAATTCTGGGTATAAGCTTTCGCGTGCCTGCAGACTTCATCACACCATGCTCACATAGGCTTATACCCAAAATTAAACTTTGTTGGTTTTAATGGTGCCACTGGACTCAAATTTTGTTCCATTGCTTCAGACCAACACGACTACCCACCTTTGATGGTAATTGCTCCTAAGAGAAGGGGATGATCTCGAGCCTGTGGAGAAGAAAGGAAACTGGAACTTGTTTCAATGTTTCTGTCTTCACCAAGTTGAGTCTATGAGACAAAGGCGCTTATGCTTGTTTTTAAGTAGAGACTGTTAAGAAATCTCTCTCCTCAAATATTAAAGACCTGTCTGAATAACAGAAACGGTTACTTGCTTGTGACAAATTATCTGGCATTTATTTGTATACAAAGTTGCCTTATTCCTGTTGTCTGTTCACTTCATAAGTCCTCCACCTGATTCCAACCTGACCATTTCTCCTTGAAGTTAAATAAAACAGTTTGTTATTTTTGAACTACCATCAGCCTCTCATGTGCCATTTTCAGAACAGGACATAAGAAGGATTTTAGTCTCTCCTCTCAGTTCCCTAGGCTGGGTCAGCCTCTAACAATATACATTCAAATGACTGGGTGGGACAGCCAGATAAAAACAAAGAACAAAAAAGAGAAAGGGGGCTGCTCAGCCAAAAAGAAGATAAAGGGAAATCCTGTGAAGGAGGGCAAAATCATAATGGCTTTATATGTTCATATTTCAATATATTGTGCTTGCTTAAAAAAAACTGAACCTCTCAATTAAAAGCCCCCACCTGAACCATTTGGGGTAATTTTTGAGGTTTTTTTCTATTGCTATAGAACATTTCCTCTCTCTGTAATGTATGGTCATATTGTTGTATTGTTGGAAAAATAAATAAAAATCTGTCTCTAGGGACAGTTTAAAACAAACAAACAAACAAATATTGAATCTCATTGCTGCACACAAGTACATGAAGAAGAAGAAGAGAAGAAGAGATTAGATTTGTACCCCACCCTTCACTACCCAAAGAAGTCTCAGAGCAGCTTACAAACTCCTTTCTCTTTCCCTCCCCACAACAGACAGTGAGGTAGATGGGGCTGAGAGAGCTCTTTTTCAAGAACAGCTATGCCAGAACTATGGCTTGCCCAAGGTCATCCAGCAGGTGCAAGTGGAGGAGTGGGGAATCAAACCCAGTTCTCCCAGATTAGAGTCCATGCACTTAACCACCACACCAAACCACTACACCAAGCCAAGTCATCTGATGTGTAGTTTGGTGAAGGTGAGGAGACAACACGGGTAGGATTCTTAACACAAGTTTTATTCTTCTGTCCTTCTAAAAGCCCCTGCTCTACTTTTTCCTCCAGCTTTCTTTTCTTCCTCCTATTCTGCCCCTTTCCGTTCAGTACTGAGGGGCCTAGTCTGCCTAGCAATGGGCTACAGTCTCTCTGATGGGACAAACTTCCAGACATCAATACTGAAATAAACCACAGCCATTAAAAGAGAATACTTCTTGCTTTTAAATGGGGATCTCTGCACACATGTGCCGGGCTACTGGAGAAGAAGAAAAGAAGGAAAACTAAGAAAAATCTTATCCTTGCAAAAGCTGCACAGCCACTTTGGCAGAAGTCCAAATGCAGCAAGATGGAAGTATCTACAGCAATACATGGGAAAGTTGCATGCATCCCTAAAGGGGTGTCCTAAAAGCAGCCAAGTGAGCTGAATCAGAGAGATTCACTCGGCCTTGAAGTCTGAGGTTGGCAAGCCAGTTAAAAAAGCAGAATGATTCACCTGATATTTTATGAATAATGTGTTCACCTTTTGGGTTGCTATTTAATTTTTCCCTGCTGCTCTAATAAATCTTATTAAACAACGAGGCAGATAACGCTGTCTCTGCTTTAATGACCCGCTCCCAGAAACGTGCTGCTTCTGTTCATCAGCTTTAGCGCTTAATTACTGTTCCCTTAAAGCTAAATTCTGCTGTGCCCTGAAATGGGTTACCCTATCAGTGTCAAGATTAATTGATGTAATTTCCTTGCCTAGAGGGGAAAAGTAAGTAAGTACTTTTTAAAAGAAATGAATGAGGGTGCATGGAGGGCACTCATGGCTCCTTTTGCAAGAGAGCTTGCCCCAGTAGTGGTCCTCTAGCTTGGCAGTCAAATAGCCATAAAGAGGAAGCTGAGTTTTCCTAGGATGCATCCACATTGTTTGGTTAGTTCACATTTAGAACTCTAAGCCATGCCTGGCAACTGATGAAGGTTGGGGGTTGGGAGGGTTGGAGGTGGGAACCTGGGGATGCATTGGGTGTGGGGAAACCCCTGTTTTTGTGGGCTTTTGCCCACCATCGGCCACTTGGCTGATGGGGGGAAATCCCACCCCCAACTAACCTTCCCAAGCAACTTCTGCTAAAACCGGGCTGGAAATGACATCATCACGTTGGGGAGGACACTCTGGTTTGTGGACAAAACTCTGTGGTTTGAAGACAAATTTACCATAGAGTTTTGCCCAAAAACCAGAGCGTTGCTCCCGGCATCCCTGATTTGATGATGACAGTTCTGGATGACATCATTGTGTCAGAGCCTGCACTTCCAGTTTTACTGGAAGTTGCCTGACATCACTTTTGGTCTCCCGGAAGGATATCGGGAGCCCCCTGCCGGGCAGGTAAGTGGACCTGGCAACCCTAGAGATGCATGGCATCAGCTCCGCCACTACGTCACTTCCTGGGAAAACCACAACGTTTCTGATGGTTTCTAGAACTACCCTATATTGCTTCTGGGTTTTCCCCTGAGTGACATAGTGGTGTAGCCAATGCTCTCTCTCTCTCTTTTTAAAAAAATTTCCCAATGCTGCTCAGAGTGCTGATGGAAAACTAGGGCTGTTGGTGGGATACCTCCTGCCATAATTGGAAGCCTGGCAGCCCTACATTGGCTGCAGGTTTATGTGGGCCCTTGGGCTCAGGGTGTCCATGGATTCCTCCACTGAAGTCCCCCATTTTCTCCCACAATCAAGAGTTCCCTTCTGTGACTTTCCCACTGTCCTGTTAGCCCTATTGATATGGGCAAATCTAAAAGGAGCAATATTTATTTATTTATAGAATTATGCAGTGCTTTTCTCCCCAAAGTGGCTTACAGCCTCATTCTCTCCTCTGTTCTTATCATCTCAGCAACACTGTGAGGTAGGTTATGCTGAGAGTAACTGGCCTAAGGTCGCCCAGTGAGAGCCATGGGACATTGTGCCTCTGGGCCAATGGTGAGGAGTATGTGGAGAGGCAGTGAAGCAGTTTGCTTGTGCTCAGTTGCCACCCAGATACTTACCCAATTGGGAAATGAAAAATGATCCTGACATCTCCAGTCAGGGGTGGACTCTCTGGAAGGCTAGCGCTTCAGGAGATGCCTGACCATGTTGTCTGTGACCCTAGATAGGAGATGTCTGCCTTGCCCCAGTAGTCTGCTATCCATGTACTCCTTGCTATGTTACCCAAAAACACTGGAAGAAGGGAACTTTTCTGCTGCTTTATTTCCGGGGGGGGGGGCACTCTAAACAGTGGAAGTAGTCTGTTTGAGCAGCATAAAATTTGGAAGAAAAAATGGGCTTTTAGAATGGAGTTTTACCAAAAATCATCTAAGCTGGGAGGTTAAGGACACATATACCAGAAAAACTCAAAAGGAAGATCTAGGATTTCCACCCCAAAAAACAGGAAAAAATGGGAGTCTAATGACACCTTAAAGCCTGACACAATTTAATCCAGCACATTTTTTTTAAACCACTGGCATCCTGCTTTACTTTGCGGCCACATACTGACCCGGTTACCCATCTGGAATCTCAAAATGTGAGTGACCCACAAAACTCTAAAAGCCCTTTTCGTTGAAGGAAGGATATGATATTGCTAGTACAATGAATGAATGGCTCAAGCAAATATAATTGATATCTCTGGGAAAATACATTATAATCTTCCCAAAATAGAGACTTCCTAAAAAAGGGAGCAGAAGCAGCAGCAGCAGCAGCAAGAGTGGTAATGTGTGTGCTCATTAGTTTGATCTTCCGTGTGCCATAAAAGTACTGCCATACATATCTCCCTGAAAGGAAGGTGAATTGGAGCATTTCTTGGCACAATTCCACACTGGTGGAGTCAGCAAGCTTCTATTAATCACCCTGCCCTGTTTATCCCTTTCAGCCAATATCTCTCTAGTTTCTGCAGTCTGAAGTAGAACATCGGATTTAGCAGGTGACTTTTAGAAGAAGCTCTTGGTGCAACATAATAGGCCATGGCAAACAGAATGTGTGTTATTCACTTAAACTGCATTCTTCCAAAGAGCGGGAGCGCGGGGGGGAGTAGCATAAGCATGGTGTAGCTTTTATTTTTAGTACATATAAAAGTACCTTTGTGTTCTTCCTGCATGGCCATCTAATAGCCCCAAGAGAGAATTTAAAATTAGGTTCCATTGGGATAAAATAAAGGCTGGGTTGGAAGTGTTTTTGAATAAATAAAATATGAAATAAATTGGGACACTGCCCTTCTGCCCAGCACTGTGGTCCTGATCCAGTCCCTGGTGGTTGAAATGATATATTGTGACAGTTCTGATCGTGGACCTCATTTCATGTAGCAGCTTAACCAGCATCTCAAGTTCTGCTCTGGCTGCTCATGAGTTTTTGGGTGGCAGAGTGGGCTGCACATGTGTGCTTTCCTTTGATTATGTTGGTACTACTGACAATAAAGTGAAAGTGTAGCTCACAGAACTTGGGCAGAGGTTTGACTTTCTAATGAAAGGCTCTCAGGCATTTGTAGGTGACTCAGTGATAGAGCAATTTCTTTGTAGACAGAAGGTCCCAAGGTCAATCCCTGAGAGTTCAAGGATCTCAGAGTTCAAGGATCTCAGGGCCAAGCCAAACAAAGTGGTAGAGTACCATGAAAAGACTTCCCAGCTTTTTCAAAAAATACAATTATCAGGTGAGTAGAGGTCCTATTCCAGTTGTGACTGCAAGGGGGAATTAAGCTTTTCCTCCTGTTTCCAATGTGAAATGGCCCCAGAGAATTGCTATTTTTCCTCCTGATTGTGGCACTGAATAACAACTGTCAGTCAGAATAGGGTAATACTGAATGTGGTTTGGATCCTATGACTGTTAGGTGGATCTGTAACTGGTTGACAGATCGCACCCAAAGAGTGCTTGTGAATGGTTCCTCATCTTCTTGGAGAGGAGTGACAAGTGGAGTGCCTCAGGGATCTGTCCTGGGACCTGTTTTGTTCAACATCTTTGTAAATTATTTGGATGAAGAAATAGAGGGGATGCTTATTAAATTTGCAGATGATACCAAATTGGGAGGACTAGCAAATATGGTAGAAAACAAAGTCAGGATACAGGATGATCTTGGCAGGCTGGAGAACTGGGCTAAAAGAAATTTAATGAATTTCAGTGGGAATAAATGTAAAATTCTGCATTTAGGTAGAAAAAGTCAAATGCATAATTATAGGTTGAGGGAGACTTGTCTTGGCAGTAGTATAAGCAAAAAAGATCTAGACCATACACAGAACATGAGTCAGCAGTGTGATGTGGTTGCTAAAAAGGCAAGTACAATTTTGGGCTGTATCAACAGAAGTATAGTGTCCAGATCACGTGATGGTACCACTTTACTCTGCTCTGGTTAGACCTCACCTAGAGTATTGTGTTCAGTTTTGGCACCACAATTTAAGAGGGGTCTAGAGGCCAAGTCCTATGAGGAAAGGTTGAAGGAGCTGGGTGTGTTTAGTCTGGAAAGGAGGCACCTGAGAGATGATATGATAACCATCTTCAGGGCTGTCATCTAGAGGATGGTATGGAGTTGTTTTCTGTTGCCCCAGAAGGTTGGACTAGAACCAATGGGTTGAAATTAAATCAGAAGAGTTTTCGGCTAAACATTAGGAAGAACTTCCTGACAGAGCAGTTCCTTGGTGGAACAGGCTTCCTCAGGAACTGGTGGGCTTCTTTCAAACAGAGTCTTAGATGGCCATCTGACAGCAATGCGGATTCTGTGAATTTAGGCAGATCATGAGAAGGAGGGAAGGAAGGGTTGCCTCAGTGCTTAGTTCTTGTGGCCCTTTTTTGCATGTCCAGGGAAATGCTGATTGCCACTTTGGGGGTCATCTTCTGGGCATGGAACAGTGGTCACTGTGGGTGTGGAGGGGGAGGTAATTGTGAATTTCCTTCATTGTGCAGGGGGTTGGACTAGATGACCCTGGAGGTCCCTTCCAACTCTATGATTCTATGAAGAGAGAAGAAGAAGAGAAGAGATTGGATTTATACTCTGCCCTTCACTCAGAGTCTCAGAGTGGCTTACCATCTCCTTTCCCTTGAAGAAACAGCTGGCAAGTTAAAACAATTGCTTATGCCTTCAGTACTGTAAGCCAGAATTGATCACCCTGTTTTTGTGTCCTGTCTGGGAAGTAAAGTGGCCTTGGCCAGATCCAACTGCTTTAAGCATTAACTGCTCCAGTGGGATCTGGCCAAGGAATGGAGCATAAGGCCGTTCAGTGGAAGGCAGATGGAGATTTGAACACAGAGCCTTAGGCGAAAGAATTTGGGTCACATACTTTGAAGTATGATCTAGAGAAATTAAAGGAAAATGTGTGTCTCCCCCACCCCCAAGTTTGCTTAGGAGTCCTGATTTTCTTACCACACACCCATAACATACAGGAATTAAAGATTTTAATCATTTATTTGGTGCGCCAGTACTTGGGGTCATACCTGATAGCCCTTCATCAAACGGACTTCTTTCTGGCACTTGGTTGTCTGACTGGGGACTGTGGAACTTGATCCAAGAATACAGAAGTCATTTTCAGGAGCCATCTGTTTTGCTATAATGCAGTAATGTCCAAATTATAGCTGCCGCTGTGCGGAAGTCTTGGGCTCAGAAAACGAGCAGCAGCAAGCCTCTTTTGCTTCATTTAGCATTGCCAGGTGGAAGGTAATTTAAGGGTCTCGGGTTGCAAGGAATGAGTGGCGCATAGACCCTCAGGACAGGTAGACTTTGGAAACAGTCTGACTTCCTTGTGCACTCTGACATGTCTATTGGAAGTTGATTGGGTTGAGTGAATCCTGCCAGTATCCTTGTTGAATTGCCACTGAGGTGCGCTTGTGATGTGCTCAGTCATAACGCATTCATTGCTCTCCAGCACTCCTTGGTTGCAGTCTAGCTAGTGGAGTGGGGAGGGAGGTATGACAATTACTCATCTCCAAGTCTAGAACACAAGATATATATAGCTTGGGCTGTGAAAGTTTTTTCCTTTGAGTCTGATGTGCCGTTCTATCACGAGCCATCACGCTCGGACCCAATATCCTCTGGTACGACAAGAATCGGTCAGCGCACGAATTCCCACATGCCATGCCTGAAAGAATGAACAGCCTGCTGTTGCACCAGCAGGAACCAGGATAGAAGCAACTTCAAACAAGTAACAAGATCCCAAGGACACCTTGGAGAACTAATCTACTCTTACCTCCTGTGTGCTGGCTCACCGTGTTGCCTGTTAATGGGTACTGAGACAGACAGAATGACTGTCTGCCAAGCTGAGCTATAAATGAGCTCTCATGAGAGCCCGAGAACTGAAGAAAAGCAGGCAGGATGCGCAGATGTAGAAGGATGGAATGGAGTTCAGTGTCAAATAATTTTAAGCTGTCCTAGAAAGAAAGACCTCACTATAAATAGGAGGTACGGCTTTATGCAGAGAAATGTCAATAAGGGTTTTTTTTAATTTTAGAGGTGTTATCCTAAAGGTTGATCTGACGTGGATGGCCTAGGCTAACCTGATCTCGTCAGGTCTTGGAAGCTAAGTAGGGTCGGCCCTGGTTAGTATTTGGATGGGAGACGCCAAGGGAAGTGCAGGGTAGCAATGGCAGACAATGGCAAACTGTGACTTGATGGCACTTCCCACCATCATCCTAAAGGTCAATTCTTAGGTTTGGGGGAGTGGTATAGAGACATGTTAATGAATTTTGTGAGCATACTGTTTTGATTCGAAAATTCCAGCATGGCTTCTCTATGCCCAGGGTTAAACTGCAGTCTGTTTTTCCTGACCATAGTAATGAAACTCGATAGAAATATTACTGTTAAAAGTGTCACCTGTTTTTGCATTGTGTGTGTGTAAATGGTGCATAATCTAAAAATGGCATAAAATGAACTAAAGATGCCATAAAAGAAAAATAAATTGGGAACACCAGGAACTGACAAGGTTTGTAACAACACTGGAAAATAAAAAGTGAGAAAGGGCATGGCCCTACATCTTTAGTGGTACGGTTGCTTCTCCCTGTTGGCTGTTTCTCATGCTCCTCTGGTAATGTTACTGTGCAATTCTATACAGAGTTACTTGACTGGATTACTGTAATGTGTTCTTTGTTGGGCTGCCCTTGAAGACTACCTAGAAACTGCAGGTGTTTCAGAATGCAGCAGCCTGATTATTCAATGGGAACTAAATTTGCCTATCTTAAAACAGCTACATTGGCTGCCAGTTTGTTTCAATTCATGGTGCTAGTTGTGACCTTTGAAGCCTTTCAGGGCCTAGCACCTACATATCTAAATGACTGTTTCCCCCAAAATGTTGTAGTTGCAGGTCTCAGGTTGCTACTTGCTAGTTGTCCTCTTGCTTAGGGTACCTCACTGGACATTGACTGGAGCCTGTACCTTTTCGGTTGAAGCTTCCACTTTGTGGAACAGGCTCCCTGAAGAGTGCTCCTTGAGGAATTGAAAGGGGCACCATCCCTAGACATTTGTAGATGGCACTGCAGGGCCATTTTGTTTGATAGGACTTTTAATGATGTGTAAGCTGCAAGGGGACATGGAATGGTATAGTATAGCCCAATCTCATCAGATCTCAGAAACTAAGCAGGGTCAGTACTTGGATAGGAGGCCTCCAAAGAGGCTTTTGCCAAGGAAGGCAATGGCAAACCATCTCTGCTTACTCACTTGCCTCAAAAATCCAGGGGAGGGGGTGTCACCAAATGTTGGCTGCAACTTGATGACACATAGACTGTGGGCACTTTTGGGGGAGTGTTACTGAGGTTCTATTTTATTATTTTTTAAAAAATTGTAAGCCTCCTCGAACTGTGGGATATAAATATTTTAATAAATATTCAATCTCAGCTTACTTTGATTTCAGTAGGCTTAGACTGGATTGTGCTGTTAAAATTCTGCACAGGATTGTGCTGTTAAAATAGATAGATTCTGGCGAAGGAGCTGATAGGAGGATGGAGTAGAGGGCAGTACATCAGATTTTGGTGACCTTGGGTCAAATTCCTGCTTTGCCCTCTGTGTTAGCAGATGTTGTTGTCTTAGCCAGAAACTAGCTGCAACAAGAAGAATTGGGATGAAGCCCCGGCTGTTTAGAATTTTAATTCCTCATCACTTTGGCTTCCTTTTTGCCTACCCTGGTTATTGAGTTTGTGGAAGGTTAAATTAGGTTTTAAGGGGAGACCTGTAGCTGTGGAATGCGTTTAAATGGAAGCCATCTTTTCAACAAATAAATGACTTGAATTTGAATGCAAATGAAGACTTGCAAATCATGAAATATGAATATCCTCTCTTTTCATTTGGCAGCAATATCTATCTGAGCATTAATCCTCTCTGATCCTGAGGGACAGAATTGCATGGCTGTTTACACACGAGAGTTCGGCCTAGTGAAACACCCGGCTTTCTCATGCTTCTATGTCTGTTCTATAGTTGAATCGCTAAAGCATAAAAAGACTATTCTGACTTGAGTCAAGTGATTTAAAGTTCAAATCCTCATTAAAAACCCACCATTTTCCTAGGTCTCATTTCTATATTTGTCCTCTAAAACCAAGTTTTCTCATCATAAACCCAAGCTTCAGCGATAATACTGAGTGATTCTCTCTGAAGGCTCAAAGTAGATAAAGAACTGCAATATAAAGCAACCATTTGGGCTGTGTGAAAGGAAGCTGTGGATTACCTTTCTGGATAATTATCTAATCATGGTGGAAATAGATATAAATAACATATCTCTCCTTATAATATTTGTCTTTTGGGTCCGCAACGTTCGATGCGTGCCTACAGTGTTTGGCTGCTCAAACTGTCAATCAGGCTGGCCTCCACTCCGCCCGCCCACCCACCCAGGACGAGGCCGGCCACGACGGCCAGGGAGCCGCAGCGCCGGCCTCCATTCGGTCTGCCCACCCGCCCAGGACGAGGCCAGCCACGACGACCAGGGAGCCACCGCGCCGGCCTCCACTCCGCCCGCCCACCCACCCAGGACGAGGCCAGATTCGATTTTCTTTCTGAAATATCCAAAAGACATGAGAAACTTTTTACACTTACATTTGATTTGACTGAATTTGGCTTAATTTCAGTTGATATCTCGAGAGCCAGTTTGGTGTAGTGGTTAAGTGCGCGGACTCTTATCTGGAAGAACCAGGTTTGATTCCCCCACTCCTCCACTTGCACCTGCTGATGTGACCTTTGGTCAGTCACAAGCTCTGGCACAGCTGTTCTTGAAAAAGAGCAGTTTCTGTCAGAAGTTCTCTCAGCTCCACCTACCTCACAGGGTGTCTGTTGTGGGGAGGGGAAGGGAAAGGAGTTTGTAAGTCGCTCTGAGACTCCTTTGGGTAGTGAAGGGCGGGATATAAATTCAGTCTCTTCTCTTCTTCTCTCTTCTCTTGATGTATTATGATGTACCTGAATAGCCCAGCCTCAACTGATTTCATTAGATCTTGGAAGCTAAGCAGGGTTGGCCCTGGTAAGTATTTGAATGGGAAACCACCAAGGAAGTCCAGAGTCACAATGCAGAGGCAGGTTTATGGTAAACAACCTCTGAACATCTCTTGCCTTGAAAACACTATGGGGTTGCCATAAGTCAGCTGTGACAATGGCAAAAGAAAATGGAGGCAAAGTCTCCAGTGGCCATTAGGAGGGGGAAGGGACCATGTTAGATATTTTACAGACCCCTGGGATAACCGTGGTGCTGAGGACTGTTGCAATTGTCAGAAGGTGAATGTTCAATTCTTAGCAGGGAGAACTCCATTGAGATAAGGAGTTCCCTTAATGCCGTTAGATGGCTTCTGGTCTTAGGCTTCATTCCTTTCAATTATGCCTGGGGCCAGGCCTTTTAGACTACTGGTCTCAGTGGAATGACCCAAGAGCTAGTTGTTTAGTTGTGCCCTTAAACATTAACAACAACAACAAAAAACCAGGACTGCTACTGTAAATGGCAGTCTTGTGTTGAGTTCTACCCTCTCTCTTCTAATTTTTAATGTAAATTATCCCATGCCTTGATAGTATAACATAAGAAAAGCCATGTTGGATCAGGCCAATGACCCCTCTGGTCCAACACTCTGTAACACAGTGGCCAAAACTCAGGTGCCATCAGGATGTCCACCAGCGGGGCCAGAACTCCAGAAGCCCTCCCATTGTTGCCACCCAAGCACCAAGAATACAGAGCATCACTGCCCCAGACAGGATGTTCCATAAGAACATAAGAGAAGCCAGTGTTGGATTAGGCCAGTGGCGCATCTAGACCAACACTCTGTCACACAGTGGCCAAAAATACCTGGTGCCTTCAGGAGGTCCATCAGTGGGGCCAGGACACTAGAAGCCCTCCCATGGTTGCCCCCCCCAAACACCAAGAATACTGAGCATCACTTGTCCCAGCCTGAGAGTTCCTATGTATACCTTATGGCTAATAGCCACTGACATACATCTGCTCCATATGTTTATCCAGTCTCCTCTTGAAGCTGTCTATGCTTGTAGCTGCCACCACTTTCTGCGACAGTGAATTCCATGTATTAATTACTCTTTGGATGAATTGTCATGCCCCATCTATGCATTATCTCTGAATTTTGTGAATTGTCGTGCCCTCATCTGAGAATGATAACAGCAGGGGTGTGCATGCCTCCATGACATTAAGACGTGGGTGAAGGTGTAACAGATATTGTAATGGATGTTGTAGAGAGTGATGACCAAGACATAGGGCTGCCATTTTCAAAGGCAGCCCTATGATTCTTAGTTCTGCTTTAAGGACTCTATAATGGCTGCTTTTCCAAATCCCCCTTTGTTTCCATTGTATTTTTTTCTTCCTCTTTCTCCCTTGTTGTACTTCTTTTGTATGCATGATAAATCCAAGCTGTGTTTAATGCTCACATAATTACATTCAACAATGTTTTCCTGCTGTCCCATAAAACAAGATAACTTGACAATGATGGAAATGCTTTAAACCCGATTTGGATTAGGAAACAGAAAATACTGTGTAACTGTTCTTTAAAGTCTGCTACGGATCTATAGATATTATCAGGCCAATGAACTTTTTGTTGTGTTCTTTCATTTTAAAAACATCTTTCATTTTTAAAACAGATACAGATGTCATGTTCACAATTGTTAGACCCCCCTCCACAGAATCATTGTAAGGGCTTTCTATTTTTATCTGGTTTTCAGTGTCTAGGATTAAACTGGACACTCCTGGTGTATCTAATCAATTGTTCAAGGCCAGGGGAAGCTTCTAATATTTAAAAGATTGCAGTTTTAAAATGCTGCACACTTGAAATGTGCAATGTAAACATGAAGCCTTTATATAACATTTTCAGAGGGATTCAGAGGGCTTCATATACATCATATTGATTTGTCTTGAGCCAGCATGGCATAGCGGTTAGGGTGTCAAACTAAGGTCTGCCATGTAAGCACAACGGGTAGCCTTGGGCAAGTCACTCTCCATCCTAACCTTCCTTGCAGGACTGTTGTGAGAATAAAATGGAGGATAGGAGAAACAACAGTGTGAGCTGCTTTGGGACCCTGTTGGGGGGGAAAGCAGGGTATAAATCTGTAAATTACTAAATAGACTTCACAACATAACCTGTAATGTAGGCTGTTGTTAGTAACCCCATATTGAAGATGGGAGGAAGATTCACAGAGAGGTGCTTGACTCAATCCATCCAGTTCAGTGTTTCTGCAACAGATCTAAGGACTGTTGGCAGTCTATGAAAGTCCTACAGAGGGCTGAGGGGTACAGCCTTCTCATGCCTACCTGACTATCACAACAGAACCCTCTCAGTTTTCCACTAATGCAGGCAGGGCCTTTCCACTTCAAGGGGAGGAGACGGAAGGCTTACTGGTCTGCTGTTCTTCTGCTTACAGTGGGCCCCTTCAGGCCGCTAAAGTTTGAGAATGGCTGGTTCTTGTGGATCGATAGCAAAATTGAGATATAGATTTCCTGGATGTGCAAATCAGTACCACCGAGACCGCACTACTCCCGCTATTTCACAAATAAATGTATATAGCACAGCCTTTGGTTTAAACTTGGTTACCATACTTTAAAAATGTAACATGCAAGTCCGATTGATTTCCTTAGGACACACAAAGTACAGTCCATGGCCAAAATAAGAGTCCTCCTCCTTGGGCGACTAGTGTATTGTTCCTTTGGCCATTTTTTTTTTATTGTTTTCCAGTTCTGTAATTCTAGTCCTACGGAGAGTTTTATGCTGTGTGATTGCATTGTTTTCTGTATTTTGTAATTCATCTCAGAGCCTCCGTAGGAAAGGCGGGCTATATATAAGTAAACCTTATTTTCATGAGTTGCTGTGATTTCAGGGCTGTTCCCTGTTGGAGCTGCTGGTTCTCACAAACAATACATCTGCCTGGATGCTGCTGGCTACAAGCACACTGACAGCTGTGTGGAGTCCCAAGAGGCTTTGACGGGGGCCACCATTAGATTAGCATTAGACCTCTCACAGCCCATTTTGAATGTCATCTGCTTGCCTCTCAAGCTCTTTGCCCAGATGTTAGGCAGCCCTTTTCTGTTCTCCCCTGCTCTTATCTACTTGGCCCGACTCATTCTTCTCCTTCTCATTGAAACCCATTCTGTCATCTTCAGCCCGCATCGATCTCCTGTCATGTACGTGCACATCCCTGGCTTTCCTAGTGATGTGCCTCCAGGTTTCGGTTTCTCATTATTTCTGCATTGGTCACTCTATCCTCACAGCTGCTGCCAAATCTTCCTTGCAAGTTCATTTCAAAGTCACTGAGTCTCCAGCGTTCAGTCAGCAAGAAAACAATGACGCTAATGAATTTTGCCACCGTTTCTTTGCAAAGTACACGTGGCTATTAAATTTTGCTTTAACTTTTTAAAATAAGCTATCCCTTTTACTGCAGTTATTTTTTTTAAAGGTAACAACATGCAAAACATTCTTGAATGCAGAAGATTGTCCCCGGAAGATGTGCAAGGAAAATGATCGGAAATCTTTTCACTGAGGTGAAAATCACAATTGGGAAACATGATAATGCAATCAGTCATCCTACTCTGTGGAGGGGTAATGTAGCAGAGTGTATAAGAGGGTGAACTCCGAGCTGGGTTCGGATTTTGCCTGAAGCATGAACTTGGTGACTTGATATGAGCCTTGATTAAATGAGCCACGTCCCTCCCTCCTTGCATTTGCAAGATGGTGTTTATAAATACTGGATGATGATGTTGGTAGCGACACAGAAAATCTACTGCTCTGGCAGTTAGAATTTAGGAAATGTCAATCATGCTGTGCTAAGAATCTAATGTGCATTCCGCTGAACAAGATAGGGTATGAGTGTTGGATGAGTAGCTTTCTTATAACCAATAATCTGTTTTTTGTTATTTGCATAATAAACTACAGCTATCATAACTGTTCCCTTATGGAAATGTATTATAGAGGACTTCTTTTACTATTTAAAGAAGAATAGCCCTCAGCAGCAGATATGGAAGGATGCATAGAGATGCAATTTGGCAGTAAGATTTTTCAGCTTTTAGCTTATTGCATGAACTTACCTATAAGACAAGAGGTACATTTTCTACATTAACACAGGTCTTCTGTATAGGAACCTATATAGCCCCCTCTATATACACCACTGCATGTTATGAATGAGTCTGCTTGATTTTTACTGTTCTCATTGCAAGAAAATCCAATGAGTTATGATTGAACATGCATGAAGACAGGAAGGTGACTTATATTGAATAAGATCATTGATTCATTAAAGTCAGTATTGTCAGTTTGGTGTAGTAGTTAAGAGCGGCAGACTCTGTTCTGGAGAACCGGGTTTGATCCCCAAGCTTCCACATGCAGCCAGCTGGGTGACCTTGGGTCAGTCACAGTTCTCACAGAGCTGTTCTCTCAGAGCTCTCTCAGCCCCATCTACCTCACAGTGTCTGTTGTGGGGAGAGGAAGGCAAGGAGATTGTAAGCTGCTCTGAGGCTCTGAGTGACAGGCAGGGTATAAATTCAACTCTTCTAAGACTAACAGGAGCTCTCTAGAATTCAAGGCAGAGGTCTTTTATATCACCTACAACCTAATCCTTTTACCTGGAGATGCTGGGGATTAAACCTGGGACCTTCTGCACACCAAGCAGATGCTCTACCACTGAGCCATGACCCTCCCCTGATCCTGATGGTTTCTGCAGTATGTACACAAGGAGAATTGAATTCATGGGCATGTCCATAAGAAAAAATGAGGGATGTTACTGAATGCATAACAACTCCAGTTTGATTTGAATGTTACAGTTTCTCTTATGAGTCCTTCATGTTTGGGATGAAGTGGTGGTTATCCTTTTTCTTGACCATGCTGTCACGCTCAGCCTGCGATCCTGGCCCTGGTCCCCTGGTGGCCGTGGCGCCTGGTGACCCAGCAAGAGAGGCAGTCCTGGTGACGGGGGGTACTCAAAAAGGGGGGGAGGAATGAGGAGCCTCAGACCGGCAGGGGACGGAGTTAGAGTCACCTGCAAGTCTCTCTGCCAGCATGCATAGGAATCTCCCTTGTCCTTTCTTTTTTTTTTTTTTTGTAAAACTCTCTTAAAAAGAGAGAATTTTATTCTTTTTATAAGAAAAGGGAAGGGTAGACAGATGGAGAAAGAAAAAGGTGGAGTGAAATTTTTTTCTGTTAGTGAGAGTTAGTTTAGGTTAATAACCAATACCAAGTTTTGGCATCTATCATGGTTAGAAGATCTTCTTTTTAACTAAAGCAAAGTCCAAAATCACTCTGTTAATGCAGTTAGTAAAGTCCATTGGGGTTAGTAATTAAACAGTTCCTTCCAGATGTAACACGAACAGTCCTCAAAGTATCTTCTTCTTAATTTTCTTCCAGTTATGGAATAAGTCCATTTTAACTTTGAAGTCTTCCGTTCCATCACCTTCCCCTGGGCTGCTGTCTTCTGCACTTATCCCAATTTTGAATGCTGCATCCTTCTTCCTGCTGGCGTGTCTCTTCAGGAGTTTCTGTGTTTTGAAGATGAAATCCTTCTTCTTTCTTATCTTTTTTTTCTTAAACTTCTGGCCTTCAAGCTTCCAGGGCTCCACAAATTCAGCAGATGAAATTAGATCTCCCGTTTGTCGCCTGCTATGCTCGACATCCCCTTCTACTGGCAGAGTATTTCTTTTTATAAAGGCGGAATAGGCTTTGGGAGCCTTATCCACCTCTTCTTTTAACTTTATCGCTTCACTGCCAGTTAGGGGTGTCAAGACATTTGTCAAGGTAAATCCGAGATCTTCTTTCTCCTCTTCTCTAGCGCCCTGGAAACCTGGAATCAAATTCGATTTCTGTTCAATCTCCTTCATCTTTCTAGTTGTTTCCAATATCTGTTTCTGTCGACTGATGAGAACACTTTCCATTTTAAACAAAGTTTGGTTGATCTTCTGCAATTGTTCCAGCAGGGGGCACAGCATCTCCTTTTTCTGTTGATTGACAGCAAGCTCTTGGGGGGGCTATCTGGACCGGAAGTCCCTTCTCTCTTCTCTTCCGGTGTCTGCAGGGCTTTTTCCATTATCGACATTTTGTTTTTTTGTTTACTTTTAAAAAGTTCGTGCCGCATCCCCCAGGAAGCTAAGATGAACACATTCTTCCATGCAGCCCCAACGGTACTTTCACCAACACTTTGTTTTCTTTCTGCCCCCCTTCGTGCTCCCTTTGAATAACTTGCTTCTCGAGGGGGTGGGGACTCCTCCCTCCTCCCAACGCTTATACGCATGCAGGGGGGCTCCGATTTACGCTTCAAAATAGATCTTCAACTCACGATTCGATGCCACTACTTCTTTTTATGTTGAACCATAGCGCTGTTTTCACTCCTGGAATTCGGTGGCGCCGCTAAGTCCCATTACGGGCACGCCGCAGCGGGGCCGATTGGGGCGGGGAGAAAGCCTCAATTTCCCGGCTGTCTGCCGGCAAAGAGGCTACTCCCTAAGCGCCCCCGGTTCGGAGCCTTTACCTAAGGCTCACTAGGGTCTTTCGCATATGCGAAGACCCCCCCTAACTGCGCGTGGGCTAACCGCCTCCGGGGGCGTCCCGAGAAGCGGCCGCCATTCGCGACGCCGGAAACCGAAATCCCCCTTGTCCTTTCTCTCTCTCTGCTCATCCATCTCTCTGTTCCAATGACTCCTAGTTGCATGCTATTCCTCTCTGGCTCCTCTTCCTCCCCACCTTTTATCTCCCCACCCCGCTCCCAGCACCCCTGTCATTCCTGCTGTGTCCCCTGCCCCCCTTGGCCCCCTCCCTTTATCAGCAGGGATACCCTTTCGTGGCCTGCTGCCAATCCCAGCGATCTCTCGGGGGGCCCGGCCTCACTGCTGCGCCCGACCAGTGCCATCTCCTCCTTGGGGGCTGGCGCGGGCTGCCTCTGCTTCAGCCCAGTCGCTGCACCCCACCTCGGCCGTCCCGCCGGCCTTCGCCTCTCCTCGGACTGGAAGCTTCCTGGTGAGTGGGAGGGCTGGGGGTGCTCTGGTGGGTCCCTTGGGGGTGGGCAGGGCCGGGACACATGTTAAGAAAATTCAAAAGTTATTAAAATTGATACGTTGGGTGGGTTTTTTTGTATGTGCAAAATTACATAAAAATTGCATAAAGGAAAGTAAGTAAAGCCAGGAAATTTGCCATATACAACAGGTGGGATGAAAACGATCTTCCTAACTGCACATTAAATGAAATGAAACAAAACAAAATGCATATTATATCCCATGGAGCAATGTTAATGCAGTCTATTTGAGAAGTGTGATGCTGCCATTTGTGTAGTATCAGTTTTCCCCAACATTGCCTTTTACACCTTTCTTTGTGCTTAAAACATTTAATTGTACATAAATTATAACTGAAATAATAATGTGTTCCTCGTACAAAGCCTACCGATGCCGTGCTTTGGTACATCTCAATATTTCAAAAATGTCTTCTGTAAGATAGGCAGGTCACATTGAGGTGAATTCTGGGTGAAAGGTTCTTCATAATCGAAAGTCATGCATTGGTAATCAAGAGAAAAGGAGGCTTTGAGGTCATGGTTGGAGAGGCAGAGGGAAGCAGCTCTTTGACTCCCCCAGGGTCATAAGTAGGTAGGAAATTGATACGTTGCATCAGTTTCAATATGAGACTTCCATCTTTACTGTACCTGCTTGCTTATATGATATCTTTAGGGATTGTGCTGTCAATAGCTTTATAGAACACTATATTCATATTTAATGAATGGGCTGAAAGATCCATTTGTAATGCTTGGCTTATTTGGGTAGATAGATGCAGGTGGGCAGCTGTGTTGGTCTGAAGTAGTAGAACAGAGTTTTGAGTCCAGTGGCACCTTGAAGATCAACAAAGTTTTATTCAAGGTATGAGCTTTCGTGGGCATGTGTGTGCACTGGACTCAAACTTTATTTGGGAAGGGTAGCCAAAGGGTAGCAGAGGTCCATCAGTGGCTGTTAGCCACAAGGTGTAGGTAGGAACTCTCGGTCTGGGGCAAGTGATGCTCTGTATTCTTGGTGCTTGGGGGGGGGCAACAGTGGGGGGCCTTCTAGTGTCCTGGCCCCACTGATGGACCTCCTGATGGCACCTAGTATTTTTGGCCACTGTGTGACAGAGTGTTGGACTGGATGGGCCACTGGCCTGATCCAACATTGGCTTCTCTTACGTTCTTATGTTCTTAGGTTCAGTGGCACGGTAAAAACATTTATTCCAGCATGAGCTTTCATGAGTTGGAGCTCACTTCCTCAGATGCAATGAAAAAAATAAAATTCCTCATATTTATTAAGAAAGTTGCAGAAGGGGAGGAGTTTGGGGCAGATTGAGGCCTAGAGTGAGGAGTCTAAAGGACTGGAGTGGATTAGGTTGTAATACATAATGGATGATGGAAGAGCGTCAAAGGCTGTAGCCTCTCATTGATGTGGGTCATCTGGAGCTATGTGTTCTGTGGACACTTCTCTGGAGTGCACTTGCTCTCTGTGGCAGGGAATATTAGCGGTGGACAGCCATGAAGGATTAGTGTTTGAGCTGCATGACTTCAGTTATGTCCAAGGTGCTGGAAACACTGGGGAAACATCATCTGTAGGGCATTCAGTTTCCTAAGCTTGGATAGCTCCATTTGGCCTCAACAGGGATGGTCACAATCACTACTTGGATAAGAGACCATCAAGGAAGACCAGGGTTGCTATCTGGAGGAAGAAAATGGCAATCCACCTCTGCTCATCTCTTGCCAGCTGTGACTCGATGACACATTCTTCTCAGTCAATGCCAAAAAAGTGTTTCAGGTCCTGGGAGAAGGGAGTGGAGGAAATGGGAAATGGAGAGTGGTCCTCCTTCTCACTCAGCTAGAGAGGGCAAAAGAGACCACATTTTCAGACCAGCTGGCTACTGCCACTGTGGCATGCACAGCTACAGCAAGGTAGGTGAGTGGTTTGGGGCAGCTTGGGGGATGTTTGGGGTGGTGGGACAACTGTTTGAATGCTCAGTTGGAGGGTCCAGAGGATTACAGGTGTGATGAGAGAACTCTTGGGGGAAAGTGTTTTTACTCCCCAAGAGTTCTTCATTGTTGGTCACAATCTGCCCTAATTTGAGCCTCGGGAAGTGCACTCATCTCTAAAGCATTTTTTTAAAATTAGCAGTAAGGGGAGGAAGAAACAGTCACAAGAGTTCCCGTGGCTTGCCCATTTGTACAATGATCATCTCAGACACAGAGCAAGAAATGCTACATGGGTCTGCAGAACCTTCCCTAAGAAGTTCTGCAGGTCTTATTGATGCTCTGCTTGATGGGAGTAACTGGTTAGTTAGTCCAGTATCCCGTCTCAATTTAGCAGAATGCACTAGGCTACATGCAGTAGAAGCCCTTTGTTCTCAGTGTGCGAGCAGAGTTACAAAGTTACACAGAGCCACTTTTCAGTTTCAAGAGTAATAATAGTCTTTTTATTTAGGAACTGCATTCTGGATAGTGAAGCTTAAGGGACAGAGACAGAACTAATCTAAACTATCTTGGATGGATCCGGATGCAGAGGCATCCAGCCTCCATCATGGATAGGTGTGAGGAAAGAATATGTAAGAGGGAGGAAGGAAGGCAGTTTCCCTGTAATCTGTCAGTTGACTTCAAAGGGACAGAGGCAGGAGAGTAAACAGGAAGAAAACCCACAGTTTGCCTGTCTATCTCACTGACTTGTTTGCAAAGTCCACCCCCTCCCCCCCGGGAGGCTGAGGCTTGAGACAGCATCTAGGCCTTCTCTTCCAACACTGCTTCCCTAAGAAGTTCCGCAGGTCTTATTGATGCTCTGGGTGTGTCCAGGTGGACATCCATGTTGGTTTGAAGTAGTAGAACAAATTTTGAGTCCAGTAGCACCTTTAAGACCAACAAAGGTTTATTCAAGGTTATTGATGCTCTGTTGGTTTTCTTCAAAATTCCGCAGTTGTGTCTTGGGCCAAGACCCTCCACACCCACTTTGAATGCTGCCTGTTATGACATTTTAGTAGGAAGATGGGTACAAATCTCTTTAATTATATTCAGTTTTGCTTCACACGAAGTCTGGTGACCAATAGCCTAGGTTATGTATGGAACTCTGTTTGGATCATTATTTTGGTGGCCAATGCCCTAGAAGTAAGCAGAGAAACAAGTACTTGTGGCACACACACATTTTCGTTATTCAGCTCACATCAAGACATGCTCAGCTGCTGAATATTGTAATGATAAATGGTATGTCTGAGTTTAAAGAGAAGTGATGTTGAATATTCGTTTGTACCTCAGCCAGCTTCTAAGGACTGGGAAGTTCAAAGCTGCCTTTAAAAAGTTGGCAAGGTGGCGTGCGATGTGTTTTTGTAATAATCCATTTACAAAATGAATATGTTAGGCAGCTTCTGTCTTTTCCACAAGTATGCCTCTACTTGAGGTATAAATAAACTCTTGCTCATTAAGTTTTGTTCTAGTAGAGGCTTCTGTCAAGCTTCCTGACTTGAAAAACTTTGACAGATTATGAGAATCTGTCATGTTTATGCTGCAGTAAGGCATCTGGTCCCTTTGTGTAATGGTGACAATACTTTTTAGATCTATGGTGAACACATACTTTGAATACATGAGCCCCCAGGTCCAGTCCTTAATACTGCTACAGGAATATCCAGGTTGTTGCCTGGAAAGGGGCTGATGCCCAAGACCTTGGATGAGATGGACCGCTGATCTTACTGATTGGAAGGCAAAACCCTGATGTTTGGGGCATCTCTTTGTTCAGGAGAACTGTTCAGGTCTTTTTTTAATGCTTCAAATGCCTTAGCAGCAGCAATAAATAGTCGAGAGGCAGAAACTGTTTTTTAAACATTTAGGCAGCGGACTATAAGCCAATAAGAGTCAACTATTATACAACCACTGCATGTAACAAGCATTTACTTTCACTAAAAATTTTTTTACAGTCATTTATCCCTAAAAACATTATTGTATCAAAGCGTTGGCAATGTAAAGCGTAAATTAATCCTATCAAGGACGAGTCAGCAGCTCATACGTGAATTCTGGATGCTGTCTCAATCATACATTGTAACTTGATTTCTTAGGATAGTCTTCTGTCTGTATACTTTGATAATGTGTCCATAGATTGGAGGGTTACTAACAGACAAATGTTTCAGTACTGCAGTGATGGCATTCAGCAGAAAAGAAGCATAAATAGGGACCCATCTGTATGTTAGAAGGGGGAAACAGATAATACATTGGGGAGCCATGAGGAATTGCTGGGAGGGACTGACAATCGGGTATCCCCATCCAGTTGCCCCCCAATTTCCCCCTTCCAGTTCTTTGGAGCTCTCAGTGTCTTAGCCAGCCCACCCCCATCAGTTTAAATGAGACCAAGCGGAGCACATTTGGTTCTCATCAGGCCATTAAAGACTCATTTGCAAATTCCATTTTTCTGAATACCCAGCTAGTCCCCCAGCAATGTAGATACCTTATCTCTGAGTATTCCTACAGTGTTGTTTACGTCTTCTTCATAGGGGGCAGCAAGTTTACAATTAGCTACAGCAGTACTTTGCAGATTGTACTCTCAGGCCTGTGGCTCAGTGGAAGAGCCTCTGTTTTTCACAGGTTCAATCCCCAGCATTTCCACTTAAAAGGATTAGGTGGTTGGTGATATGAAAGATCTTTGCCTGAGCCCCTGGACAGCCACTGGCCATCTCAGAAGACAATACTGACCTTGATAGACGAATGACCTGGTTCTGTATAAAGGCAGCTTTATGTTCATTCATGTTTAAGGGCCAGTGGCAAAAAAAATTAATGGCCAGATTTACAGTGCAGTCTTTAGCAATGTTGCACCATTTTAAGTACATTGACTTCAATGACCAAACCCTGCTTGTGCTTGGAATTTTATACACTTACATTTTTCATAGCAAATATTTACATTCGAACGAGACACCCCCCCCCCCCAAACACATATTTTTAGCATGAAAGTTCTTGCATTTTACTTGCTTGGGATTGAGGAGTGTGCATACTGGAAGAATGTGGGAAATGACTGACTGGTATGCAGAGCTGAAGTGTTAGTTGCCTTCTTCATTTAAACATTCTTGTTTGATAGAAAGTGGCTGTGTTGATTTATTGCTTAACACTTTCAGGGCAAGGTGGGGTGTGCTGGGCAGATAAGAAAAGAAGGCGTGTAAATCCTTCAAGAACTGCAGAGTTATAACAGTTTTCCTGGGCTGATTTTCTCTTCCTTTTTGATTCCTGATAGATCACCTCACAAAACAAGGGAAGCGTAGTCCAAGTTGCTTAAATACTACTTCCTGTCTCTGAGATGGGAAGTAGGGAGATAATTTGAAGGCCAGATGATTGCCTGGCATGCTTATGTCGCATCCAAAGTGGCCGGGAAACGTAAAGCCATGTTTCACTGGACGTCATCTCTGCCTACTGCCTATTGCCCTGCCCAGAAAGCTCTCAGGATGCCAGCTGGTGGCCTTTCATCCCTATCGGGAAGGATTTGCAAGATGTTATCCTGAATTTGTAAAAGCTTTTTTTTTTGTTACCATAGTTAATTGTCTGAATGTGCCAATGCAGGTGTAGCTTCTGATCTAGGATGCCACTGCAGATGTTTCAAAAGCAATTGTTTGGGGTGGCAAGTTAGATGAGGGCAGAAATTAATCCAGATGGTCATGTTGCCACAGATACTGCCCCAAAGGTCTCTCTCTGTATATGAACTCATGAAGCTGCCTTATACTGAATCAGACTATTGGTCCATCAAGGTCAGTATTGTCTACTCAGACTGGCAGCAGCTCTCCAGGGTTTCAGACAAAGGTCTTTCACATCACCTGCTACCTGATCCTTTTTTAACTGGAGGTGCCAGGGATTGAATCTGGGAACTTTGGCATACCAAGCAGATTCTCTGTCACTGAGCCATGGACCTAATGGCTAATTCATTCATTTACTTTTGGGAATTTGAGGTTGCTTTTCTCTCTGAAGGGACCCAAAGCAGCTTAGAGAAATTTCCAGACCAGCTGAGTTAAATGGTATATTTTAAACAAACAAAACAAAAACACACCTTGGGCAGGTCTGGATTCACTGAGCTGGCTATTGTAGGCCCCTGGCTGTGAGCCAAACACACTATGGTTCATGCCTTTGGCCACAACCAGCCTAAGTACCTGCAAGTAGAGGAGAAAAGAAATTCAGCTCAGGGGATACTCAGCTGGGGCTGGCAGGTTCTTCTCAACTGTGCCCTCCCCATGGAAGGGAAACCCAAAAACAACTGTGTGAATCATTTGTGAGAAGGAACCTGTAGGAAATAATACTCTAGGGCTGTGGTGACATGTGCCAGATAATGTGGGGGGGAGGCTATTTGCACCATCACAATTTGACCCGCCCCTACATGATCAGATGCAACAATGGTGAACTGGGTTTTTTTTTTGTCAGCATGAGGAAGAACGGATGCAATAGGAGCTCACTGGAGCGATCACACACAGACAGTTCGTCTGCAGCCCGTCACAAACCATTTGGTAGTGGACTTTCCGAAGTACTTTTAAGCTCCTCATCTTGGCCCGCCAATACAGGTTGGGGACGGGTGCACGACTCTCGCCAGATGTGTCCATGTGATCGCGCTCCCAAACTCCGCCCGGCATTGGCTGCTCTCCCACGGGAAATTCTGCGTGTGATTGGAGCCTAGCTGTGGATACAAGAACAATTTCTAGTTGTAGCTCTGAGCTGAGTGTTAATTGAATGCGTTTGACTGGTATATAAGCACACACAAATATGTATATCTCAGATTAAAGGAGATGGAGAAAACCAAATTTGAATGGATGCTTTTTATCTCTGATGGCTCTATTATGCTTTTGTAGAGTGGTAAATAATTAAATCTCAGATGTTAAAAGCAACCAAAGATTCAGATGACTTCTAAAAATTATCCGTTGTTGTTGCATTTCATTTACCTTGAAGTGCTCCTCCTACTCCCTTTTTATATATTTATATCTACATATACATACATACATACATACATATATATATATCCTTATAAATATATATATATATATATATATATATATATATATATATATATATATTGATATATATTGATATATTGATAGCAAAGTACAGCAGCATTATTCATTAGGAACAGAAACTTGTGAAAATTTTGAAAACATTGTTGAACAGTGGCCCAAGAGTCAGTTTGGTGTAGTGTTTAAGAGCACAGACTCTAATCTGGGAGAACTGGGTTTGATTCTCCACTCTTCCACATGCAGCTGCTGGTGGGGCCTTGGGTCAGTCATAAGTTCTTTCAGAGCTGTTCTCTTAAGAGCAGTCCTTGAAAGAGCTCTCTCAGCCCCACCAACCTCACAGGGTGTCTGTTGTGAGGAGGGGAAGGGAAAGGAGTTTGTAAACCACTCTGACTGAAGGATGGGGTATAAATCCAGTCTCCTCCTCCTCCCCACATTGCTGTTATAAACTCAATGTTATTTGTGTTGGCCCGATTTCCAGTAAAGTGATACAGGGATGGGGGTTTCATACAGCCAGTTTCCTTCAGATAATGAGCCATCCCTGAAGCGCTGTGGTCATTTCAAATAGTGCCACTTTCCCCTCCACTCCCCCCCCACCTTTTTTGCCATGTGATCTTCCTCGGACATTTTTTAAAAAAGTTCTAAAATGAGTGCTATGACACTAAACTGCTATAGCACTTCAGTGCTCATCTTTCTAAGGTGAGCGCTATAGCACTTCAGTGCTATAGTGGCACCATTGGGCTGCATTGACTCAGTTAAGTCAATGCAGCTCAATGATGCCAGCTATAGCACTTTAGTGCTATAGCGCTCACCTTAGAAAGATTTTTTAAAAGTCTGAGGAAGATCACACAGCAAAAAAGTGTGGGGGGAAAGTGGCATTGTAGGAAGCACTATGGGACACTTTAAACAGCACACCACAGTGATTCAGACACACAGTTGAAAATGGGAAAAAGCAGTTTCCTTCAAAAGCGGCTCAACCATGCTTTGCTAGCCCAACACAAGCAGGTTTGTATGAACAGGTAAATAAATTCTGCTAGAAGCCAGTTACTAAAATGGGTCAGTCTGAAATGACAGGGGAAAAAATCTATTAGCAACTGGTTACTAAAATGGAATACAAAGGCAGTTGGGAAAGGGTCATCAAAAATCACTGCCTGATACCCATGGAACATCCTGAAAGCAGTATATAACTCAAGGCTAAAAAATGGCGGCATTTCAGATTTTCGTAATATAAGAAATAAAGCTTGTCTCTCAGCAGCTGCAGGGAAATCAATCCAGTGGTTCCCTCCCAAGTAGCTCCTTTCTTAATAGGAATGTTTTGTGTAGGAGGCATGCTCAGTTGAGAGCCAGTGGGCTGTAGCCGTTACAGTGTCAAGATGGGTAGCCATTTTAGTCTCTCCGTAGCAGTAGAAAAGCACAAGAGCCTGTCTAACTAATGTTAGTCTGTGTGTAGCAGTAGAAAAGAACAGGAGTCCAGTAGCACCTTAACAAAATATGGGGCAGGGTATTTGCTTTCACGAGTCACTGCTCACTTCTTCAGAGTCACAATATCGGACTAGGATTTGACAGACCCAGGTTTGAAACCCCATTTTCCCATGGAAGCTCGCTGGGTAACCATGGACCAGTCACACCTCTCAGCCTAACCTACCTCATTTATTTATTTATTCATTCATTCCATTTGTACCCCGCCCTCCCCGCAAACAGGCTCAGAGCAGCTTACATGGATTGGTTGGTACATAAATAACATTAAAATCCCCTAAAATCAATTACACAGTTCCATTTCAAGGAAGATCAAACAATCATAAATTCATAAAGTTCTTGGCAGTATTTCATTAATTAATTACTTAAGATGGCATACTGAAGGCTACATACTAACAACAGTTTTTCAGCTTGATGGACTTCCTAAGTCATGTAGCAGCACAGGCCAGATGTCAAAGTTAAGGGCCAGGATCGATAACCACAGTTGTTGTTGGTAGTAGTGGGGGCGACTCTTTAATCGAAAGCCTGGTGGAAGAGCTCCATCTTGCAGGCCCTGCGGAACTGTAAAAGATCCCGCAGGGCCCTGATCTCTTCAAGGAGCTCATTCCACCAGTGTGGAGCCACCACTGAAAAGGCCCTGGCCCTGGTAGTAGCGAGCCTGGCATCCTTGGGACCAGGGAGGGTCAACTGATTTGGGGACCCCGACCGAAGTGCTCTCTGGTGTATATGTGGGGAAAGGCGGTCCTTCAGGTATGTTGGACCCTGACCATATAGGGCTTTAAAGGTAAGAACCAGCATCTTGAAGCGTATTCAGTATGCTATTGGTAGCCAGTGCATTGTCTTCAGCACAGGCCGGATCTGCTTCCATCTGGGGAGGCCCATCAGGACGTGGCATTCTGCACTAGCTGCAGCTTTCGTATTTGTGACAAGGGCAGCCCCATGTAGAGAGTGTTACAGTAGTCTAGTCTCAAGGTGACCATCACATGGATCACTGTTGCCAGGTCGTTGTGGTCAAGGAAGGGAACCAACTGCCTGATCATCCGAAGATGGTAAAAGGACGACTTAGCAGGGGCTGCTACCTGGGCCTCCATTGTTAAGGAGGGATCCAGGAGCACTCCCAAACTCCTAACCTCCAGTGCTGACCCCACCGAAAGTTGGGAGTGGGATCCCCTACCTCATGGGGTTGTTGTGAGGATAAAATGGAGGAGAGGATAGTGAAGTAGGCTATGAGTCTCATTTGGGAGAAGGATGGGGTATAAAGGAAGTAAAAATATATTTTTTAAAAAAATTGCATCACAGTTCTGAGTGTGATTTTACCTCTCCTTAATGAATTGCATGCGTAGGGACTTTTTAAAAAAATATATTTTATGCAATAGGGTTTGCATTGCAGAAATCTGAGAATCTAAAACAGGAATCTAAAACAGAGCTGAAACAAAGCTCTAGCATTTAAACATGACAGTGTTAAACGATGCAGAAATTATATAGTGGAGGCCTATTTACAGCAACTGATAGTACATAGTGTAGTCCACAGTCCCTCTCCCTTTACCAAAGCATCTTTCTGAACCATTTTATTACAGCAAAGCCTTATTACCTGAGTAAAAAAAGCCTGAATAATTCAGTTTTGCATCGTCTGCAGAATATGGCACTTGGGATTGCATCTCTGCCACCATGTAATGCAGGGAACACATATTCCAAGAACATCAGGACATCGATGTGTTAGGTATTCTAAAGTATGCAGCGTGAATAACGTAGCACAGCACGCATATGTATTAGCTTTAAAAGAAAAACTTTACTAATGAGGAAAGGGTTTACTGGGAGATTAAACAAACATAGGATAAACATCCTGACTAGCTGCTCTAACCTACATCTTTACAGTTTCTAGACCCCATGTGAGAGCGAACTAGAGAAGAACAAAGAGCAATAAAACTGAAACCCAATGCTTACTCTCTAGTCCATCCCCAGTGTATTGATTACCCAATTGGAGAATCCCAATGCTAACTAATTATACATTTTGTCACCTTGCTCTGGAGGCAAATACATGCAGGCTTTACCATTGAGTCCCTAACTTAACTAGCTAGGACATCAGCGTGCATACACAAACAATTAATTCTTTCACAACTACAGAGAGCGAGAACTTGCAAATTCCAACAAGATGTTGCCACATTTCTGTTTCCCTTCCACTGCTTTCATGATTGGGGGGAGCAGCTTGTGTAAATCATGCATGCATATATACAGGAGGGAACATGGGTCACATGACATCTGCGCATGATGCTCATGCTGTCCCTAAGACCAAGGGTGGCAAATGTCTAGTCCTGTCTCTGAATGATTTTGTGTGTGCTGATGCAGCTGGCATGAAATTTCGGTGATTAATTTTCCTTTGGTGTACTCCTCCTGAAGCTTTTGACTGATGAGTGTGGACAAAAGAACTGTAGATTACTCTCCGTCTTGCTCCTTGCTTCCTGCCCCCTCAGGACCCGCCTGCTTTATTACTAAAAAAAGATAAATCACAGGGAATGAATGGGTGGAGACCAGACACTCAGCTACTTTCTAGTTTTATGGTCTGGGCTTAGACAACTCCTGATTTATGCTGACAAGTTAACTCTTCAATTCCATGCTGGAATGTTTATGGGTCTTCTTTTACTTACACACAAGAAAAACAATTGCTTCATGTTCTTTTGATATGAAACCCAAAAACATGATGGATGTGGCTTCTTTTTATGGATCAGAATCCCCTGAGCATTTCTTGGGAGAAATAAAGTGCTGAAAAATACAGTCTCTCGCGATGTGTCTTGTATTTATGACTGATTTAAATATTATCAGCACTGAAGCAGCTTGTAGAAATGCCCTGTTCAGAGGGAGAAGCAATTATTTCCCTCCCAAATCACAGTCTCCTGTTCTGGAAAACCTGCTTATTTGGTTGTAAGAAAAAAAATTAATGCAGAGAGGGAGGGCTTCCTTTTAAAGCCATTACACACCCAGATTATACTTCATAAACATCAATGCGAATTACTGATTTTCAGACTCTGTGGTGACATCGCCACATTGGCCAGAGAGGATTAAGGCAGTGGGTAAGCAGTTGTCTTCTTAATGGCTCATCGTTTGCAGGTGAAAATATCAATCGCCTTAGCAGCACTGATCTATGGCCTGATCCCACATATGTGGTAATGGAATGAGGGGCCCACCTCCTCAGACCCTATATGTGGGAATGCTTCCTGGTATTAAAAATATTCCTTATAAGAAGAAGAGGAGTAAGAAGAGTTGGTTTTTATACCCTGCTTTTCTCTACCCTCTAGAGTCTCCAAGCGGCTTATAATCGCCTTCCCTTCCTCTCCTCACAACAGGCACCCTGTTAGGCAGGTGAGAGAGTTCTGAGAGGATCCAAGATCACCCAGCAGGCTTCCTCTGGAATGGGGACTCACACTTGGTTGTCCAGATTAGAGTCTGCTGCTCTTAACCTCTACGCCATGCTTGTAAATAGACTGTCAGGACAGGAGAGAGAGAGCAGGGTTTTCCTCCCCGCCTCCTCCCTGGAGGACGGAAGAGAATGAGGGTGAAGGGGCCAGGTAACCTCTTGGGAAAGGCAGGCTGGTGCTACAGTCGAAGAAGCCTTGTCAAAGAAGCCCTGCATTTCGTCTCAAAGCAGGCCGCAGCCAGCAGATCTAAAGCTCTGAGCAGAGTTAGCCCTTTAGTTCTTTAGAGCCAGTTTGGTGTAGTGGTTAAGTGCGCGGACTCTTATCTGGGAGAACCGGGTTTGATTCCCCACTCCTCCACTTGCACCTGCTGATGTGACCTTGAGTCAGTCACAAGCTCTGGCACAGCTGTTCTCTCAAGGACAGTTTCTGTCAGAAGTTCTCTCAGCCCCACCTACCTCACAGGGCGTCTGTTGTGGGGAGGGGAAGGGAAAGGAGTTTGTAAGCCGCTCTGAGACGCCTTTGGCAGTGAAGGGCGGGGTATAAATCCAAACTCCTCCTCCTCCTCCTCCTCCTCCTCCTCCTCCTCCTCCTCCTCCTCCTCCTCCTCCTCCTCCTCTTCTTCTTCTTCTTCTTCTTCTTCTTCTTCTTCTTCTTCTTCTTCTTCTTCTTCTTCTTCTTCTTCTTCTTCTTCTTCTTCTTCTTCTTCTTCTTCTTCTTCTTCTTCTTCTTCTTCTTCTTCTTCTTCTTAGATGAGAATAGATTCTGTAAATTAAATCTTAAAGTTAGGGAGGGGTGATTCCTCACATTTTCCCTTGACATAAGAAAAGTGTTTCCTAGCATGTTAAGCCTAATGTAGTTCAATCTATAGGACTACATTTGAACACTCAAGATCCATGTTCAAATCCTGATTAAGGCCTGTGATTCACTTGGGTAGCCCTGATCAAGTCACACTACCTCAGTTCCTTACGGTGAGGTACAGTCCTATACATGCGTCTGTGTTCAGGACTATCAAGTTGCTTCCTGTTTATGGTGACCATGTAAATTAATGAATTCCAGCACATCCTATTAACAGCCTTGCCCAGATCTTGCAAACTGAAGGCTGTGGCTTCCTTTAGAGTCAATCTGTCTCTTGTTTGGTCTTCCTCTTTTCTCACTGCCTTCAGATTTCCTAGCATTATTGTCTGTTCCAGAACAAAGTTGGAGTCCAGTGACACCTTTAAGACCAACAAAGTTGAATTCTGGGTATAAGCTTCCGTGTGCGTGCACAATCCAGTGACTCTTGTCTTCTCCTAGTGTGACCAATGTTTAGTGATTTTAGCTTCTAGGGAGAGTTCAGACTTCAAGGGAGAGTTATTTGTCTTTTTGACAGTCCATGGTATCCACGGAACTCTCCTCCTACACAAGGAATCAGCTTTTTTTCCTGTCAGCTTTTCATATGTAGTGGTGAGTGGGAATTTGACCCAGAAGAGGACAGAGAAGAAAAGGAATAGGTTTTTATATCACTCTTTACCTTAAGGAGTCTCGAAGTGGCTTACCATTGCCTTCCCTTCCTCTTCTCCACAACAGGCACCATGTGAAGTAGGTGGGAGCTGAGAGAATTCTGAGAGAATGGGGACTGGCCCAAGGTCACCCAGACAGCTTCATGTGGAGGAGAAATGGGGAATCAAACCCGGTTCTCCAGATTAGAGTCTGCTGCTCTTAACCAGTACACCACACTGACTCTCAATCCTTTGTCATTTTCTGGGCAAATCGGCATGTTTGCATGCATTTTTCTGATAAAATGAAGATGTGAACCTTCTTCAGACATTAGGTTTGAGGTATCCAGCTGTGCACTGGGAGCCTGCACTACCTACAATCCTCCTGATACATGCACAGTTGTGTGACAAAATGGTGACAATGAGAGTTGGAAAGATTCTGGGTAGTGCATGCTCCTAGTACATGCCCTTGAATATCCCCAATCGTACTGTCTAAAATGGTTTATATAGGCAACCTATGCATAATTACTCAGGAGCCATTCCCAGGGTTCTATGGGACTTACTCACAAGTAAATATGCATAAAATTGTAGCCTTGATTTATCTGAAGGTTATTTTTGTTGAATGAATCTTTGTACACTAACAGGTTTCTTGTATTGTTTAGAATATTTACAGTGTCACTAAAGAGGCACCACACCAAATCCTACATCCTAGGATATTCTGGGATGTAAATATAGCATTCTGTTTTATGGCCTCAGTCAAAGAGGTTTTATCTAGCTTCTTACTAGCAAAGTAATTGCTATTTGAAATATAGATTCCCCTTTGGAAGATCAAACTTATTTAAGGGTGCCTTCATTATGACCTATAAATCTTAGGTTGCATCTCTGCGAAGCTGTCGAGGATGGCGCATTGTTCGAACCAGCAGGAAGCAGGACAGATAATTTTGATAGATTCTCCTAATAAAATGAAACTAAAGATTTTCTAAAAAGAAAATAACAATGTTTTCATCGGAAAATATGCAATTGTTGCCGGTGGAATTGATATGCAGATAAGGAATTGCAGCAGAAGTAATCAATTTCACGTTAACATTGAACTTATCCTCTGAATAAGAAGTTCTTTTCGCTGTTCTCAAGATCTCTAAAGGAAAATGTCACAGCAGCAAAGTTGTATGCTGCAAAAATTATGGAAGTGGCAAACAGGACCATATCTATACCTGTAGACTGAAAGGTGTACTTACTGTTACTGCATACTGTTATCCATCCTGGTCCCTAAACAGAGTTGCCAACTCTGGCCTGGGATATTCCTGGAGTTCTGGGAGCAGTATCTGGGGAGAACATAAGAACATAAGAGAAGCCAGTGTTGGATCAGGCCAATGGCCCATCCAGTCCAACACACTGTCACACAGTGGCCAAAAATACCAGGTATCAACAGGAGGTCCACCAGTAGGGCCAGGACACTAGAAGCTCTCCCACTGTTGCCCGCCCCCAAGCACCAAGAATACAGAGCATCACTTGCCCCAGACTGAGAGGGTGAACTTTAGGGAGGGGAGGGAGCTTAGTGGGCATGTGATGCCATAGAGTCTGTCCCTGAAAATGGCCATTTTGTCCAGGGCAGGGGTAGACTGTCTATTATGGCCACTGGAAAAAGTCTTGGCTTGGGGGAGGGTACCTGCCCCGCCAGGGTTGCCCTGGCCTCAAGTAAGTATGGGCATGATCTGCCATTTCCATGAGCCAGCAGCCCTTTCCCTACCCAGCGTGGGGAAGGATGTGCCCATTCCTAGATTGTGTCATGGCTCACCATTCAGCCCAGTCAGTCCCTCCAGTGCCTCAGCCAGGTCAAGCCGATGGTGAGTCTGACAACAACTCAGAAGTCAACCTGTTGACTGAGGAAATGGGTGGGCTGTTGACAGATACAGACCCTCTCCCAGGTTTACAACCAGAGCCATCAACAATTATGGGGACTCCCCAAGATTTATAGCCAGAACGCTCAACAAGCTTCCCAGGAATTACAACCCACCTGTGAGGAGGAGGGAATCTCCCCACTGAATGCTGCTGGAGCTTCGAAGGGATAAGAGGCAAAGGCAGAAGAGAATGCTTGGATGGGAGACTACCAAAGAATTCCAGGGTCACAGTGCAGAGGAAGGCACTGGCAAACCACCTCTGAACGTCTTGTGCCTTGGAAACCCTATGGGGTCACTGTAAGTTGGCAGTGACTGATGACACTTTACACATACACAACCCTATACATAAGCCTTTGGGGTGAACAGAATGAGAATTAAAGCTCTAAACATGATCTGCCCAATGCCTGACTACAGCCCCCCATCCCATATGATGTTGGCCATCCAGGTCTCATGACGTCCAGCATAGTCTTTTTGGTGGTCAGAGGGGACCCTCCTTCCCTTTTCACCAGTTAAACAGCTAGTTGGATCCAAGCCAAAATAAATAGGGTTTAAATGGTAATATGTGGTGTCAAATCTGTCTGCTCCACTGACTGGGATCATTTATATTTAGAAATGTTTTTTTAACGCAAAGTAACTGCATTGCAGTACTCCCTATTTAAGATGGAAGAATGCTGGCACGCATTTCCCCTTTTGCAGTCTAATATTAGTGTGACTGAGCACTGTAAGTGTCAAGAAAGGAACATCTGAACCCACAAATATTTATACAGTCCCTTGGCGTGAAAATTGTAATTAAAACAGTCTTAATCCATGTCGCTAGATTAGTAAGAGAAGATTTTTAGAAAGCTAATTTAGTCATATAGTGAATTGATCTCATCAAAGGCATGGTCACGTGAACAGCTGAGGGCAATCGTCTCGCAATTCACTGGAACAGAAATGCAAGGAGCTCGGCAGAAATTTTGTTTATTTTTCCAGCACTGCTCCTGTTCATGTTGATCTTAAAATAAAATAAAATTATATCTATCTTTCTATCTATCTATCTATCTATCTATCTATCTATCTATCTATCTATCTATCTATATATCTATCTATCTATCTATCTATCGTCTATCGTCTATCTATCTCACTTGATGCCCAAAGACATTACAGCCTAATGCAGAGGGGGACAATATGTGGAGGGGAAGGAAGCAAGAGTTAAGGATGGGGAAGGGAGAAGTCAGAAAGTGAACATAAGAACATAAGAGAAGCCAATGTTGGATCAAGCCAATAGCCTATCCAGTCCAACACTCTGTCATACAGTGGCCAAAAATACCAGGTGCCAGCAGGAGGTCGAGCAGTGGGGCCAGGACACTAGAAGCCCTCCTGTTGTTGCCCCGCCCAAGCACCAAGAATACAGAGCATCACTTGCCCCAGACTGAGAGATCCTTGTGACTAATGGACCTCTTGATGGACCACTTGATGAAGGCAAGGTTGGCTCAAGTCCCCCCCCCCGCCCTTAGTGACTTATAATGCCACACTAAGCAAAGTTATACTCTTAGAAGTCCATTTAATTCAATGGAGGATTAAAATTTAATTTAATTTTGTTGGACTTGTATCCCACCCTTCCTCCCTACAAGCAGGCTCAGGGAGGGATATAGACATTGAAGTCAATGCACTTAGGAAGGTATAACTCTGCTTAGGACAGCACTGTTCATTTTGCTGTTCCTACACTGTTTATCCTATTGACATCACATTAAATGATCAAGACTAGACTATATAACAATAATTTACACACTGGTTGTGGTCCTGTCACCCATAATACTTGTTCTGTGCTACTTGTTCTGTGTCATCTGTGATAACATCCAGTGAAGTCTTGTAAGCAAAAATTCTACTTTGTGAGCTACTGGCATTAAAGTTGAGAGAGAGGGATTTGGCTACTGCATAAATGAGTTTGCTCTGGAGCCACCCTTCCTGAGCTAAGACAAAAATGTGTGAGCTGGAGGCTAAAAAACTGTGAGCTAGCTCACACTAACTCAGCTTAGAGGGAACACTGGTGAGATCCCACTCTTCATCATTTACTTCATTGCTTCTCTGGAACAGCCTCCAAGAGGGGGTGCTGTCCTGGTAGATACGAAGCTGCCTTATGCGGAATCAGACCATCTGTCCATCAAGGTCAGTATCATCTACTCAAACTGGCAGCAGGTGTCCAAGGTCTCAGACAGAGGTCTTTCACATTACCTACTGCCTGCTGCTTTTAACTGGAGATCATGGGAATTGAACCTGGGACCTTCTACGTGCAAAGGAGAGGCTCTTCCATTGAGCCACAGCCCCTCCCCAGGCAAGTATAAAATTACAATACAATTTCAAAGGGCATTCCTAGATTAAAAGACTACTGATCTTTGCGATTTGCTGATCTGTTGGTCTGGACTGGGCAGTGCTGCATTAAGGTTGTTTTACTGTGGCTTTAGAGATATTGTGAGTTGCTTCAAACAGCGGATGAATGTGGAATATAAATGTCTAAAATCAGCTACAACCTACATATCAATGTGGCTCAGTCTGGTCAATATGACAGCCTGTGAGAACCTGTCCTAGAGACTGCACTCAGTGCTTCTGCATTCCTTATGCAGCCCTGGCTTCTTGCCTTTGGTCCCTGCAGTTCGGACTACTCATTTGTATTTTTGTCTTAGTCTGAACACAGCCCATGATTCTTGTCTCTGGTCCTTGTAGTCAGGTCTTTATGCACCTGGGCTTTTAACTGTTGGCCTGATCTCAGACCTGTTTTGTCTTGCTGGTCTTGTGCTTTGAGGTATGTCTAGGCAACTGACAGGGTTTCAGTGTGCTATTACTTGTTTGGAATTGAGCAGAGGAAAAAGATATGGTTAATGTGTTTGCCCTGACATGGATGGCTCAGGATAGCCTGATTTTGGAAGCTAAGCAGGGTCAGCTGTAGTCAGTATGAGACTGGGAGACCACCAAGGAATACCAGGGTCACTATGCAGAGGCAGGCAATGACAAACCACCTATGTTAATTTCTTGCCTTGAAAACCCTACGGAGTCATCGTAAGTTGGTTGCGACTTGACAACAATGCAGCAACAACAAAATGTGTGTTTCTTGAAGGAATTGACTGGATTTCTAGAGAGGGAAAGTTACATAGCTGAACAGATCCATCCAGACTGACTGTGTTTTCTTGCACACAGTGTGCTCTTTCATATGTTGCCGAAGTGGAGGTAGATGAGGACAAGTAAATAACTCTGTTTGTATAAGGATTTGATGCTACCATGGTTATGAACTTTACAAAACGTTAATAATAAAAAGAAGACATTCTTGTCATATCTGGACTTTCTTTCCCGCTTCAGCAGATTCAGAAAGACCACACAGTTCATCCTACCTGGGTGGTTGTTATGTTCCCACTCATATTGCAGGATCAAGGTAACCACACTATTTGGGAAGGTGTTCTCCATGTAAAGCATGTGGGTGTGAGGAGAGGAAGGTTATCAAAACTTTTTGCCTCCTACCAAATTATTTAGATGTTTGCCCAAGTGGGAATCTCTGAATTCCCCTCAGTATTTCAGTGTAGGTATTAGTAGAAACAGAGCAACTCAAAGAAACAGTACAAGATGGGAAAACATGGAGAGAAATGGCCCATAGAATCACCATGAGTCAAACATGACCGAATGGCTAACAACAACAAAATTTAGTAGGAATTTAGGTCTCTGTAGGTCACCTACTGAGAAAGTCCACTGGTGGTAGAAAGTGCTATCAAGTCACAGGCAGCTTACGGAGACTCCTTAGGGTTTTCAAGGCAAGAAATGAACAGAGGTGGTTTGCCATTGCCTGTCTCTGCACAGCAACCCCAGACTTCCCTGGTGGGTCTCCCATCCAACTACTGACCAAGGGTTAGTTTCCAAGATCTGACAAGATTGGGTTAGCCTGGGCCATTCAAGTCAGGGCAAGAATGTCCAATAGTCTCATAAAAATAGTTTCAAAGGACAGCCATGTTGTTCTGCAAGAGAACAGCTGGATTCGAGTCCAGTAGCATTTTAGAGACCTAAAAGATTGTATAAGCTTTCAAAGTCCTTCATCAGCATTGACTCTCAAAAGGTCCTACCCCGAAAATCTTGTTGGTCTCTAAGGTTTTACTGGACTTGAATCTAGTTAGTCTTATGAAAACTGTTTTTCTGATTTGGAAGTTGCTCAAATGTTTGACTTGAGCTAGAACCTCCATAGTCACCTCAGCATCTCACTTTAAGCAAAGTTTGGTCTCCACCTTAAACTTAGGTCGTTACAAGGGGGCACAAGCAAGTGGCTTCAGTATTTTACCTCAGAGGGCTCCTGTATTTTTGATAGACTCATGGTGGGAAGATGTTTGGCAGTTGTGGATTCTCCTGTCATAGCAGCCTCATGGTAGGGAATGCTGTTCCTTTTGAATTTCTTCCTTCCATCCATTAACATTAATCATGGGGATATTTTTTTTTTAGGTCAAATGTAGTCTGACCTTATTCGAAATTCAGCCCTGTGTCCTTTGAGGAGTCACCTCTTTGGTTTATGGCACTACAGGCTGAACATCCTGTAAAGTTGAGGCCTTTTTCAGCTGAGCCAACGGGGAAGAAATAGACATAAGCTCAGAAATGTTGTAAAGAAGTGCTAACTCCTCTACCTTGGGACAAGATTAATGAGGCTAGTCTGGCTGGCAATCCTGCAGTTTACATGGTAATAGAAAATAGACTTCCTTGAAGGAAGAAAATATATTGCAGAACGAGAGGGGAATGTTTATCAGCTTCTGTAAATTGCAAGAGAGACAACACAAAAATGATGTCAGTGGCAAATTGTGCAGGAAATTTATTTATCTTCTCCCCCCCCTCCCCATCCTCCCCTGTTGGGAGTGGCTGCAGTAGCACATCCACAATCAACAACAAAATAATAGTTTTATGAAGCAAGAACATAGTACCCAAGTTGAAAATAAAAAACTCAGTGAAATCCAAAATGAAAATCACCTTATAAAACCTTTCTCACTGCTAATATCAACTTTTCATTCATTCATTCATTTATTTTATAACATTTGTGGTCTTCCTTTCCATTCAATTTAGGGCCCTCAAGATAGCAAACAATTTAAAATGCATTAAAGTCAACTTTAAAGCTTTAAAACACACTTGCACATTGCTTATTTCTATTATATAAATGAATAATACAAGTGCACGAGAAGGAGTGTCAGACAGAACAGAAAAGTTCCTCACCCACTAGCAGAAGGCGATGGCTGAGGGAGACAGAGGAATCTCCTCGGGAAGAGAATTCCATAATTGTGGAGCCATGACCAAGATGGCCCTTCCTCAGGTTGCCGCCCAGCTGGTCTCAGGTGATGGTGGCGCCCAATGTAAGGCTCTTGAAGATGATTGTAATGGTCGTGTCAGTTTGGATGGGAGCAGGTGGTCCTTCAGCTATTCAGGTCCCAGCCCATATAGCACTTTAAAGATCAGTACCAGAACCTTGAATTGGGCCTAAAGAAGATGGGAAGTCAGTGCAGATGGAACAATACTGGAGTGATATGCTTCCTGTGACCCACTCTAGACAGTATTACCACTGCAGCATTCTGTACCAATTGTAGTTTCTGGACAGTCCTCAAGGGCAGCCCCATGTAGAGCATATTGTAGCAGTCTAATTTAGATGTTACCAGGGCATGTACCTTAGTGGCACGATCTTTCCAACTTAGCAAAGACCTCAGCTGGCTCACCAGGCAAAGCTGGTAAAAGGTGCTCCTGGACACTGCTGCTGCCTGCTTACCCAAAAGGAGGGCCCGGGCTCGGGCCCGGAGCATTCTCAGGCTATGAACCTTCCCCTTTAGGGGGAGTGCAGTCGTATCCAGAACAGGAGGTGCCTTAAATTCTGGGTCAGACTTTCTGTTCATCACTAACGGCTCCATCTTGTTGGGATTAAGCTTCAGTTTATTAACCTGCATCCACTCCAAAACCACCTCCAGGCACTGGTGCAGGGTTTATGCAGTCTCCCTGGGCTCAACTAGAAGTGTGAGATAGAGCTGTCTGTAATTTCCATATTGGTGACAACCCAGCACAGATCTCCAGATGACCTCACACAGAGGTTTCCAGTAAATGTTGAAAAAATGCGGGACAAGATGGAGCTTTGCAGGACCCCGTAGACCAGTGGCCAAAGGGCCAAGCAACTCTCTGTGCCATTCCTGTGGTTATGATAATATATACACATAATATATGCTGGGGATAGGTGCCACATTTGGGAATGATGCTCAGAAGAGCAGCAGGTGGCATGTTAAAGAGCCACATGTTGGTTCCCAAGTCACTGAGTGAGTATCTCTGGATTAAGGGTTGCTTGTACATAAGGCTGGGAACAATAGCATGGACACCCTGCACCTCTTTCCCCTCCATGGCCTTAATTTATTTATTTATTTTAAATCTCTCTTGTCAAGACACCCTGGCAGCTAACAATAAAACGATGTAAATTTCTTCACGCCAACAACAACACCACCCTTCAATCAATAAAATAAAACAAAGAAAAACCTAGATGGTAAAAATGAGCCTACCAGCTGCATGGCTGCAACAATCTAATGCCATAGGAAATAATCACATTTGTGTAGTGTGCTAAAAGACAAAAAGAGTTGGGCATGCAGGGGGTTGGGGAGTTTTGGACAGGAAAAGTTCTTTCCACTCAAGTGTCATAGAAGACAGTGTGGGGGGAAGAGAAGATTCCTCGTGCTTCTTATTTCTTCAAGATATGGATGGGCAACAGCCCCGCTCTGTTATCTGCTCCATTTCTTGCTTTGGAGATGTGAGGCACAGAAAGCTTGAGGTGAACGAGCACCAAATATGTTTTGTTTGAATGATAACCATGAAGGAATTCACTATGAGCTACTTGCTCGGTTTATCATGTTTTCCCTGTCGTGATGGCGCAGAAGTCTTTCAGCTCTCCTTTGGCAACTTCATCGGCTCCAGAAATCAAGGTTGGGTGAGACCTCGTGAGCAAAGGAGAAGGCGACCCATACTTGGTTTCAGGAGCTGTGAGGAGTCAGTCATCTTTATGTAAACAGGATTTCGAACCTTTCTCACCCCATCTCACAACTGCCTTCACACACAAAAATAAAATGATGCTATGTTGTCTTGAGAACTCCATTGCTTCTCCCCCACCCATTTGATTTCTCCTGTTCTCCCCCTTTCCTTGTTGCTAGGTGCTCTTTCTCAGAGTATGTGGCTTGTGTAGAAGCATCCGATGGGCTAGAAATATATATATTTTTAAGATTAGGAAATAGTGTTCAGTGTTAATTAACAGATGCACAATTCCAGGCAGCATCTGCTAATGTTCCCTTCTTTTTTAAAAAAGTGTCACATGTACAAATCAAACACAAAATTGGCTGTTCTCACCAAGCATCACTGTTTTCAAGCATGTCTTCTTTGATAGGGTCAAGACACTCTGCTTGTTCTGCATCCACATTTCAGACTATTGTGGGTGGGACTAAAAGCCAGGACCCCTGACAACCTGTGCCATAAGGCTAGCTGTTGCAGTCTAAACAGTAGAAGAAGAGACGAGATTGGATTTCTACCCTGAACTAGTGTGCTTTGTGGCAGTAACCACTCCCATCTGCTGTCACCACTTCCATTTTTAAAAGCTGCACAGTTAAAAGAAAACAAACCTATTTGAGATGTTTTGAATTGAGACTTGCTACTCAGATGTCTATATGTACATCATCTGTCTGCCTGTGAACCTCACAACAACCCTGTAAGGTAGATTAGGCTGTGATAGTGTGACTGGACCACTCAGATCACTCAGCAAGCTTCCACAGCAGAGTGGGCATTCAAACCTAGGTCTCCCAGATCCTAGTTGGACACTCTAACCACTAAACCACATTGGCATGCTGAAAGGGTCCTTTGATTGCCCCTTGAAAAGTTTGGTGCAGTCCTGTCATCTTCTGTTCAAATATTCCTAGGCCTATTTGTTCTCTCAGGTAAGTTATGATCCGAATATATGGGGAAAAGCTGCATTCATGATGCAAGCAAACGTTTGGAACTGTTTCTTTTGCTAGAAGCCATAAAGGAAGAAGAGCCTTCTCACATTCTTGATTCAGAATGTGTATTTGAGAGAAATCTTGGCTCTGAATAAGTTTGGTGCTTGTGATCTTCAGCTGGTCCGTCCCTAGCGTACCACTGCTAATACGTCCTCCCTGTCTACCTAGTAGGTTTGCCAGGTCCCACCCTGGCCACCAGCAGGGGATGGGTGGGGTAAGGTTGCCAGATCCAGGTTGGGAAACTCCTGGAGATTTGGGGATAGATCTGGGGAGAACAGGGACCTCAGTGGGGTATGACGCCACAGAGCCTACCCTCCAAAGCATGCATTTTCTCCAGGGGAACTGATCTCTCTCATTTGGAGATGAGCTGTAATCCCAGGAGATCCCCAGGCCCCACCTGGAGGCCAGCATCCCTACTGCCTAGGGTTACCAGGCTGCTCCCAGGGAACTCTCCTCTCTTTTTGACAGACCTGTATCTGCAAAGGAATTTGCAGTTGCAATTTTCCCTATCCTCCTCCCTCTTCTGGTTTTAAAGCCACCCTCCCTTTCCCATCCACTGAAACAATCAAGATTTTCATTTCTCCCATAACAGTAGTTGTGGTTGTGTTCACTGCAGGGCTATAAAAAGGCTTCTGCTTGTTCCCTTGTCCCTCTGTGTGGCCTCTACAAGGGAAAGCGCTGTTTTTTTTAAGCTATTCCTGAGGCTCCCCCAAGCAAGATCTGGTAAACAGGGATTGTTTCCCCCTGCAGCTGTCTTTTCCTCTGCTAAACTCTTTGGCAGAAGAGGAAATGGGTCACCTCCAGGATTTCTTTTGAACTAAAGGTGCTGAAGAGCTGCATTAATCCAGATTTGCATTGAGTGTGGCTAAGAGGAAAGCTGGACACACTGTTCAGTGCAATTATTGATATATTTTTGGAGTTTGAGCCGCAAAGCCCATACAGGACAGATCTGGAACATCAGCGGAAGTATAATTTCCAAAAAGCCTGTGCAAATGGCATTGATTGATTTGCTTTATAGATCACTTGGAGAGCGACTCCTCGATTCATCTGTCATTCCGATTATCTCCTGACCTCCCTAAAGTCTTTGACAAATGGGAAATAATTTTCTTTTGCTACCTTAATGACTCTGGTAAAACGTTGTGGGGTTTCTCCCCCCCCCATACTGAATAGTTGTGTATGAAGTTTTCCTCTTTTCCCCCCGAGAGCATATATTTTTGGAATTGAGTCAGAAGCTCAAAGCAAGGCACTACATGCATGGGATAAGAAAATGTGTAACATTGTATGTTACAGAGGGAGGGTGAAAAATGCACTCTCCTGCCTTGAGCACCATAGCTGAAAAGTAGATTAGAAAAGGTAAAATTGTCAGTCTTGGATCCAAGGGAGACATTTCCATGGGTACAAGGATTCCCACTCAGAGTACAGTTTCCCTGCTCCCCCCCCACTCCAGCAGCCAGAAATGTCCCCCGAAATTGTGTTCCTTGGACCCCTCCCTCCAAGGTTGCCTGCTCTGGGTTGGGAAACTCCTGGGCATTTGGGGGTGGAGCCTGAGGAGGGTGGGTTTTGGGGAGGGGAGAGAACTCAACAGTGATAGGATGAAGCCTACTGTCCAATACAACCATTGTGTCTGTGTGAACTGATCTCTGTAGTCAGGAAAATAACCAGACCTGCCTTGACGTTGTCAACCGTACCTCACTCCTAGGAATGAGGAGGGATCACTCTCCATGGGAGGGGCCATGGCTCAGTAGAAGAACCTCTGATTTGCATGTCCCAGGTTCAGTCCCCAGCATCTCCAGTTAAAAGGGCCAAATAGTAGGTGATGTGATAGACCTCTGCCTGTGACCCTGGACAATACTGACATTGGTGGACTGGTGATTTGATTCCGTTACAGGCAGCTTCATATGTGTCCATGGGTTCAAATCCTTGTGCCTGCAGAAACGTTAGTCTGGATCCAGCCCTGCATTTACATCCATCCATCCACAGGGCTTGCATTCAACCAACGCAGATAGGTTCCTGGCTGCTACTGCAAATTCCGCCTCCCTGTATCTGGGGAGCAGGGTGAAGGCAGAACTCTTTGCATGCTTTGAGCTGCAAGCAGACCATGTTTCAAAAGGGAAGGGCAGAGATGTATGTTTCCTGTGTTTGGAATGATACATGCACTGAATCTCAGTTGAGCAGTCCGAATATACTTTTAACAATTTTAAGATCTCCATGTGTCAATGAATGTTGATGTCAGTGTGTGCCAGCAGTCAATAGCTAGCTAGGTCTAAGTGAATATGTGGTTGAGAAAGCAAAGAAAAGTATAAATTGTGACCAGAGAACATGGTGAGGAAAACTAGAAGTGAAAGTGACCAAGCACCGGCTGGAACTAGGGTTGCCCAGTCCCCTCTGGCCACTGGCAGGGGACAGGGAAGGGGTAATGTTGCCAGATCCAGGTTGAGAAACTCCTAGAAATTTGGGGATGGAGTCTGGGGAAAACAGGGACCTCAGTGCAGTACAGTGCCATAGCGTCCACCTTCAGAAGCATCCAGGGGAATTGATCACTGCAGTCTGCAGATGAGTTGTAATTCCAGGGGATCCCTAGGTCCCACCTGGAGGCTGGCATCCCAAGCTGGAACACAGTTTGGTGCCTGCAGTGACTTTTGTCTGCCTGAACAGCCACTGCCAACCCAGGTGAACAACACTGATATATATATGGACTGATGGTCTGAGTCACTGTAACGGAAGATTCAGGCCTGCAGGAATTGTAGTTTATCAGACAAATGCATGCATGGAAGGTGGTCCAGCAGGGGCACACTGAGCTGCCTGCTTTTGCTTTTTGCTCAAGATTTAAAGCACACGAAAGGCAAAAAGCTATCAAGTACGTAGACAGATGCAATACACGGCAGGCAGCCTTACTTCAGCATCGTGGGCCGCAAGTTAACACACGTCTTTCAACTTCTTAGCCCAGTTCTTGTGCAAACCAGGTGCGTTATACAGGTCTCAGGTAAAGTGGTCTCAGCCACTTTCCAGAAGGTTTACACTGCAGCTGTCCATCAGTACCTTGAAGGGGCGACGGTGGTCAGATGTCACATGAGACCATTGCTGCTGATCGCATCAGCCAATAATCTCTTATGTTGGCTGTTGCTTAAATTGAACACTTTGGAATAGGGTTGCCAACCCCCAGATAGGGCCTGGAGATCTCTTTGAATTACAGCTGATCTCTTGATTACACAGATCACTTCCCCTGGAGGGTGGACTCTGGGGCATGATACCCTCTTGAGGTCCCTCCCCCCCGGCTCCAGCCCACAGATCGGCAGGAATTGCCAACCCTACTGCGGATGCATGAAGTTCTCCATTGTGCTCTTGCACTTAGCTCTATGCCAGCTCTGTGCTGGGGCAAAGTTAAGCTGTGACAGCATTATGTAACATGTAAGCAGTATGACATGATGACTCTGCGGTTATTATACAGATGTTTTGTACAAGTGATTTTATCCCAAATGCAAGTGCTTTCCCTTTGTAAATATTTCAGAGCAGACGCCTGCTTTCTTTCTTTCTCCCTCCTGCCATTGTAGGACTCAGCGTCAAAGATGACGCTTTTTAGTTGCTGTGGTGGAAAATACAACCCGAAAGATGTAAAATTCTGCTTGTCAGTGGCTGTAAATGCATTTGCTATGGCTGTACATCAACATGAGCCGGCTGACACGTAGTCAGATCACAAAGTCAAAACCACACCGGAATGCAAAAGCTTGGCGCGTGAGCTCTTCTTGGCCCTGAGTGCAAATCATCTTGATCCACAAAGGCTGACATGGAAATTAAAAGGGCTTTCATTTCTGCTTTGGTTCACCTTTGACATCTGACAGGCATGAAGATATGAGATAGTGTATAATTACGGATGTGATTTTCAGGCTAGTTGGGCTTGGTGTTGTCCAGAAGTACCTGGTGCAATTATGGTAAATGCAACAGTCAGTACTGCACAAAACACAATTTGTTTTAATAAGACCATATAGCTGGGTGTATATCCATAACAGTGTTGCTTCCTTTGCCATTAATGAATGAAGAAATTGTATTAATGGATAGTTACCTTATTTTCGTTGTATACATCTGGAACACAACAGTCTTCATGGGTTTCCCTGTTTCACAGGCATAAGTAATGCTGGATTGGACACAGTCCCAAGTTACTAGGGCTCAGTAAGGAGAACTCCATTCTGATCTTAATTCTTCCACCTGCCAGTTTTTCCTGTTTCACCAGTAGGGGGAAAGTCAGACTTGTAAATTTGGGTTCTAGATCAAAACAAACCTGAACTCTCCCTAAAAGCTAAAATGACTAAACAGAGGATATCATACCTTGGTCCTGTTATGAGAAGACAGGAGTCACTGGTCAAGACAATAGCGCTGGGAAAAGTTGAAGGTAGCAGGGAAAGAGGAAGTCCCACCATGAGATGGATTGACTCAGTCAAGGAAGCCAGGGGGACTCAGTTTGCAAGACCTGAGTAAGGCTGTTAACAATTGGACGTTTTGGAGGTCATTAGTGCTTAGGGTCGCTGTAAGGCAGAAGCAACTTGATGACACGACAGAGAGAGAGAGATTTGTAGGCCTGCCCCTCTTAGTAACTGAAGAATTTCTTCAAAGTGTGCTATAGAACTCCTTTACAAGAAATAGCTCTCCCCCTTTCCCCCCCTTTATCCATTTTGCAGATTCTTGATAGTGGCCTCTGTACTGGGAATCATATACCCAAGGAAAAGATTTTCTCAAATCCCCCCTAAGTTTCTGGTTACTGTAGACTTAAATGGTGCAGTTACCAGCATGCAAAAAGACCACAGAACCACACCGATTAAATACAGAAGAATTTATCTTATATTTATTGTGTAAAATTATGAATGACAAAGGAAATGAAGATCTACTGAGTATGTCAGTGCCTATTTATGAAAACTCAACACTGAGGAAACAGAGATGAGATAAAAGTAGGAAGTTCTGCAACAATTTACCTAGTCGGTTTCCCCCCAAATGGGACCTTTTCCGCATTTCGGTAGATCGATGGGTAGCTGTGTTAGTCTGTCTGTAGCTCACGAAAGCTCACACCCTACCACAAATTTTGTTAGTCTTTAAGGCACTACCGGACTCTTACTCTTTTCCTACTTTCCCCATTTGGACACTTTGCAGATGACTACTTGCTTGAAAATGTTCTTTTCCTGCCATCTGTTCTTAGGTGCCTGAACCAAAGTGTTTTGCTATAATGTGCTTGATTCTGGTTCTGCCCCTTTGGCCACAGGTTGGTGAAGAGGTTTCCCAAACCTAATTAGGCAACAGAAATATCAGGGAAGAATGGCTTCCCTGCGGGTCTCTCTGCAAGTTTTAAATAGACATAGTCTAATTATCTTTCCTATGTGTTGTTTTGTCCTTGAAGAGAGAAGGGGGGGAGAGAGAGAGCCCTAGCACTCCTATGACATTCAGCCTCCTCTTGTTATAAAACATCTCATTAAATCAACTAATTGGGGCACAATATTCCTTTTCTTTAAAAAAAAAATGGTTATATGATTGTATACTTCAAGAGTTTTTCGTGTTTTGTTATTTGTAGTCTGGTAATTAATGGGCTGGTGGCATATTTGTTTTCCTTTCTAGCTTAACCAATGGGGTTAAGAAGAGTGTTGGACTAGCATCTGGGAGACTCCGGGTTTGTAGCCTCACTCATGTCAGTGAAGTCTGCTGGGTGACCTTGGGCCAGTCACGCTCTCTCAGCCTAACCTTACCTCACAGGGTCGTTGCGAAAATAAAATGGAGGAGAGGAGAATGATGCAAGCCACTTTGGGTCCCTAATGGGGAGGAAGGCAGAATGCAAACAAATTTAATTAATTAATTAACAGCAATTTATGATTATGCCCTTTTCCCTGAAAGAACGTCCTGTTAGTATCCCTGGGAAATGGATATTGCATTCCCTTTGGTTCTGCTCCATTGCTGTCCAGGGTCTCTGCACTTCCCTTACTCCCGGGGTCATCAGTTTTTCTCTGGGTACTAACTGCTGATTCCAACTAATCTGGAAGTGTATATCCTGCTGAAAGAGTTAGTAATTCCAGCACTCCGTACCACATGGCTGCTTTGAAGTTCTGCTTGCTTGCTGTATCTCTCCTCTGTGTCTTGTGGTAGCTAATGTGAGGAAGTGTTGCAGGCTGCAGTCACATGCACTAAAATAATCCACTTTCAATCCACTTTGCAACTGGATTTTGCCAGTTCACACAGTAAAAATCCAGTTGGAAAGTGCACTGAAAGTGGATTATTTAGTGTGTGTGACTGCGGCCACATTTATGCCCACTGGGGATGAAGCAAACTCCTGACCCTTCCCACATACTGCTCTTTGGAAGACAGGTCCAAATGGAGCTCAGCTTGATTATAGAGCATTCAAAATTCAGCATTTAAAATGCAAAGAAATTCAATGAAGAAGGACAGAGTTCATACATGGTAAGTAAAAAGCATCCAACAGAGCAAGGCCACAAAGGAAAGGTGAGAATATGCAGTCCTATGACTGTAAACATACCCTAAATAATATTAGGACAGGCTGTGTACTGGAAAGCCAGTTTTGCAGAGGGGTTAAGAGCAGAGGACTCTAATCTGGAGAACTGGGTTTGATTCCCCACTCCTCCACATGTAGCCATCTGGATGACCTTGGGTCAGTCACAGTTTTCTCAGAGCTGTTCTCTTAAGGGCAGTTCTCTCAAGGGCAGTTCTCTCAGAGCTCTCTTAGCCCCGCATACCTCACGGGGTGTCTGTTATGGGGAGAGGAAAGGAAGGAGGTTATAAAATGCTCTGAGACTCCAAGAGAAGGGCAGGGTATAAATCCAACTCTTCTTCTTACTCTTGGAATTGCAGCATTTAAGAATCATCTGTTACCTCAGTTCTCCAGGTTTGGGATTTCCCCCAATTGTCCCTCATCTGGTCAAGGTGGAGTACCAGAGGCTTAGTCCCTCATGTGTAGAGCCAAGATGACAAAAAGAAGATAAAGAAGAGAGAGAAAGAGATCTTCTCCCTCATGTCCAGATAATTTCTATTAGAATGATAAAAAGGTTGGAACACTTTCCCTATGAAGAAAGGTTAAAACGCTTGGGGCTCTTTAGCTTGGAGAAACGACAGCTGAGGGGTGACATGATCGAGGTTTATAAGATTATGCATGGGATAGAGCAGGTAGAGAAAGAAGTACTTTTCACCTTTTCCCACAATACAAGAACTCGTGGGCAGTTCAATGAAATTGCTGAGCAGTCAGGTTAGAAGAGATAAAAGGAAGTACTTCTTTACCCAAAGAGTGATTAATACATGGAATTCACTGCCACAGGAGGGGGGGGTGGCTACAAGCATGGATGACGTCAAGAGGGAATTAGATAAACATATGGAGCAGAGATCCATCAGTGGCTATTAGCCACAAGGTATAAATAGGAACTCTCAGTCTGGGGCAAGTGATGCTCTGTATTCTTGGTGCTCGGTGGGGGGGCAACAGTGGGAGGGCTTCTAGTGTCCTGGCCCCACTGCTGGACCTCCTGATGGCGCCTGGTATTTTTGGCCACCGTGTGACAGAGTGTTGGACTAGATGGGCCATTGGCCTGATCCAACATTGTCTTATGTTCTCTCTTATGTACCCTTTTGTCCCACCCCCCTCTGGGCCAGTGCTTTCTTTCCCATTCCCCCCTAGAGAGGAGATACAGTCTAGCTGTTGGCTTATCCAGTCTCTGTTCCCTAGGTGTGACAATCTGGTGTGTCTTTTGTCTTACTCCGGCCCGATCCATATACCTATGTAAAGGCTGAAGTGCTTTGAGCCAGGGAAATGATGACTCATCCCCTGTGCTTTGCCTTTTGCTGGCTGTTAAATTGCAGCAAGTCTTCTGGAGCATGTGCAGAGAGCGTTTTTGTAATATTATTATGAATTCTAAGGTGGAGGGCATTTCTCCACAATCAAAAACATATAAAAGCCATTTCCAAAGATTGTCACAGTCTAGCTATACATTTATGTTGCCCTAGGAGGGCAAATAGTAGCTCCCCTGTGGTCAGTTTAGTTCAAAAAACCAGCATGGGGGTAGGTTTGAGTCCCCATCCCTGCACACCATTGCCCTGATCTGAATGGGGACCTTAAGTACCTGGAAGTAGAAGCTTGGAGCCTATGCCTGCATTCTGCACACACTTCTTTTCAGCCATTACCAAGGCAGTCTCCCATTGCAGAGGGTGTTCCTTTCAAGCTAAGCACTGTGGGGCTCCTTGATAAACATTGGTGTGGATTAAGTGGAAGTGCCTAGCACAAGAGAAAGCAGTCTTTGCTGCAGAGGACTTCCTTCATGTCAGCCAAAGAGCAGCTCATGTGGAACATAGGTGTAGGATCCAAGCCTCCATTTTAATGCAGAATGCCCAGTGCATGTCTGGTTGATGGGACCTGCAGTGGACATGTAAATAATATATTGTGTAGTTGGACCTCAGCTGGAACAATAGTAGATATGATAGGGTTGCCAAGTCTTACCTGCCTGCTGGCGGGGGGTGTCCAGTCTTGTTCTGGCCGTCTTCTGGTCACCATAGAGTTTTGGCACAAATGCTAGAGCATCCCCTGTGCGATGTGCCCCACATGATGCTGTCACCTCTGTGTGATGTCATCACGCTGGGCACATTTGGCGAGACAGGACTTTTTGGGGGTGGGGCTCCCCCGCTGGCCAGCTGGCCACTGGCAGATTGGGAACCCCAAAATCAGGAAACCCCCACCCCTATTGGAGGGATGTCAGTCATGAGGTATGAAGATTTTGTTGCAAGTCATGTATTAAAAGAAGCTGCTAGATCTCATCTTTTCTGTCTCCTTACTGCTGTCTCTTTGCTGTTGAGTCAGTTCCTGCGCATCCTGGTGGTTGTTCCATGAATTTCTGTATTCCCTCTCATGCCCGTCAGTTATTCTTCATGTCTGCTTTCCTCATTCCTTTCCTCAGTTCCATCTACACTGAAACATATAATCTTCTCAAAAACCACCTGTATTTGACATCAGAATTTAGCTTAGTGGTATATTAAGGTTTTATGTCTCGAAAATTGAAAGATTACCGAACAAATCCTACTTTTGGACTGATGTGCAAAGTGCAGAACTCCCAGATATTCTTTTCGTATTTCATCAGTGATTATGAACATCAAAGACAAAGTTACATGCAAGGTTGCCACCCTCCAGGAATTACAGCTGATCTTCAGAATGCAGAGATCGCTTTCCCCGGAGGAAATGGCAGCTTCAGAGGGTGGATGCTATGGCAGGGGTCCCAACGTGGTGCCTATGGGTGCCACAGTGCCTGCTGACACCTTTCCTGGCACTCATCGTTTTTAGAAAATGCTGTTACCCAGCAGGGCTTCTGATTGGCCATTGGAAATCCAATTGTCTGGGCATTTTAAAACAACATAGGGTTGCTAGGTCCACTGAAAACACCAGTGGGGAATGGGGGGACATTCTGGTAACCGGACGTGACGTCGCACAACATGCCTGCATCACCCGGAAGTGATGTAGGCACACCAGTGATGTTGGGGATGACATTCTGTAAAACTCTATGGTAAAATCAGCCTCAGACCATAGAGTTTTGCCCCAGAACTAGAGCATCACCCACCAATATGCCTATGTCACTTCCGGGTGACATAGGCATGTCACAAGGTTGCTGTTGGGGGGGGGGGTTTCCTCCTGCCAGCCAGCTGGCCTGTGGTGGGCAGGACCCCATAAAACCAGGGGATTCCCCACCCCCAACTGGGGAATGGCAACCATAAAACAACATTGTTTCAGTGGCTAGTGCCACCACAGTGCTGGTTTTATTCTCTTTCGCTTCTCTTTCCCACTGTATTTTTAAGAATTACCCCTCTTCTCCCCGGCACTTGGGCTTCCTCTGTGTGGTTGGCTTTGCCTCCTGTGGTAGCCATTTTGTGGCTGCACTCTCCACCTTGTGTTAGAATTCTGAAGTCAAGAGGGCCAGTGTGGAGTAGTGTTTAGAATGTTGGACTAGGATCTAGGAGACCCAGATTCAAATCTTGACTCTTGCCAGCTTGCTGAATGACAACTCTTTCAGCCTAACTTACCACCCAGGGTTATTGTTGTGAGTATAAAATGGAAGACAGGAATAAAATGTTGTAAGCTATTTGGGTCTCTGTTGGGGAGAAAGGCAGGGTGTAAAGTAAATAAATGCATCATAATAAGAAACAACAGTGTACTTTTTACTTTTATGGCTGGCATAGATGTCAGTCAACCATAGAGCTGCTGAACGAAAATATCCCAGAGAGCAGACTTTTAAAGATGGTTAATTAAAAAATAATAATCTTCATATGTGAAACTTACAACTACATATATAGTCGAGGCACAAATGTTATGAAAATAATGGCCTGTATAACTTACATTTTCTTCAGCTCTCTCCAGGAAAAGTACTCTGAAAAGAGTATATAATCCTATCCAGTAAAAATGATATCCAGTAAAAATGAAGAAAAGAAAGTCCAGAGTGGACATGATGGCAAGCAAAGCCCCCTTCCCTCCCGTATACTCTGCTGACCGAGGTTTCACTTTGCTGCTTCTGAAAAAGTGGGCTTAAACCCATGAAAACTTATGTTGCAATAAATTCATTAGTCTTTAAGGTGCCATAAGACACTTCTTCTGTTCTTGTATTGCATCTCTCTCCTTGACCCTAACCCATATAGCCCAAGCTAGCCCTATTTCATAAGATCTCAGTCCTGAATAGTATTTGGATGGAGGACCACCAGCATTGCTATGCAGAGTCAGGCAGTGGCAAACTACCTCTGAATGTCTCTTGCTTTGAGAACCCTAAAGGGTCACCATAAGTCGGCCGCAACTTGAGGACTCCCCTCCTAACGGTTAGTCTTTAAGGTGCCATAAAATGCTTCTTTTGTTCTTGTGTAGCATCTTTTTCCTTGACCTGATATAGCAGCCTGATTATGAACAGCAGAAGAGACAAGTATTATTATTTTTTTACGACTATCAAGGCAGGAAAATTAAGGATTCCTGCTGGGAGTAATGGAGGAAGGTGGCAGGGGGCCAGATCTGATGATCCGGCACTTGCTGTTTGTCCTCTTCTTTCCATCTGCCACTTAATCGTGAAATTTGGTCTGCAAGCATCCCTCCTGCTCAAGAGACGCTAGTCAAAACTCTTTATGTAGGGCTGGGAAATCCACAAAGCTGCATCCAACATGCCAGATTTCTTGGTCTTAAGGCAGATATAGGGGTGGGACATAGAATTTTTAACTTTTTAGTTGTCTTAAAAAAAGTTTAAGCTCTCTTTTGCACAGCCTTCAATGTAACAGCAATGTAACAGCAATTATCGGGAAGCACGAACATCTTGAATAGGTTGTAATAGGAGTCACCAGCATTTTTGGACTTGGAATTCTGACACAAAGTGGTGGGCAACCACAAAATGGCTGCTGTGGGAGGTGAAACCAACCACAAAATGGCCACCACAGGAGGCAGGACCCCTCCCCCCAAAGCCCAAGCACAAGTGAGAACCGGGATAATATTAAAAAAAATACGCTGGGAAGGAGGAGTGGGTGGGAGAGCAAAACCAACACTGATGGCTGCTGCTGCCAAAATTATGTAATTTAAATATGTCCAGCCGGTCAGATCCCCATTAGCCAGTCAGAAGCTCTGCTGGGCAAGAGCCCCACTTGGCCCCACCCAATTTCTAAAAAATACAAGGAAATATGACAAAAGGCTCCTTGGATCACACAGGCACCACATTGGGGACCTCTGGATTAAAATATGGTGTCTTCAGGCATCCATTCCTCTCTTCCTTCCCAGATCTCTTTCCCAAAGCTTTCTCTGCCTGACTGGAGTTTCAGAAGACTCTTAAGTGGTATCTCCTCTGTGTCATCTGGAAGCACCAATTCAAAAACAGCTTCCTCCATCAAAGGGTGCTGTTTGGCTTGGAACTGCCCAGCATTTTGTGATTGGATCCAGCACTCTCGGCAGCCATTTTGTGGTGGCCCCAATGCCTGTTCTCAAAATACAAGAATACCTGTATGCTTTATAAGAAGAAGAAGAAGAGTTTGGTGTCACCTGGATTATACATTCCACAGGGCTTTAAAGGCTCCCAAAATTTATTTATTTACTTCATTTATAGCCTGTCTTTCTCACTGAGAGTCAGGGTGGATTACAAAATGTAATAACATTTCAATCAGACAACAGGGATCTCCAGTAAACACTGCAGCAGGGACTACAGTTACACAACAGGGAAACCGTGCAAACCACCATCACCACAACAACCATGAAAAGAACAAGAAAAGCCTGTATAGGCATGATACACAATAATGTAGGAAGAAGGTTACTAAGAAAGAATACAATGAAGGTGTACCATGTATACTCCCTCAGAATTTTTTATGTTAGTTGTACAAGGTGAGAGGGGGCTATGGTTACTGCCTGAAGTCGTGAGGGGCAAGGCAGTGCTTCCCTTAGTCCCTGTGTCATCTGTCCACTTTCTCTGTCATCCCCTTTCTAGGGCCTGCTAGGCCTCAGAATACAGAGGGGTGCTTTCATTGGTCCCTCTTCCTCCTCTCCAAGGCCTCACCCTCACACCCTGGGGAGAAAGCCCTCTTTCTTCCATAGCTAGCGTTAAGAACATAAGAACATAAGAGAAGCCAATGTTGAATCAGGCCAATGGCCCATCTAGTCCAACACTCTGTGTCACACAGCGGCCAAAATATACCAGGGGCCATCAGGAGGTCCAGCAATGGGGCCAGGACACTAGAAGCCCTCCCACTGCTGCCCCCTCCAGCACCAAGAACAGAGTGCATCACCTGCCCCAGACTGAGAGTTCCCATCTATACCCTGTGGCTAATAGCCACTGATGGACTTCTGCTCCATATGTTTATCTAATTCCCTCTTGAAACTGTCCATGCTTGCAGCTGCCAAGACCTCCTGTGGCAGTGAATTCCATATGTTAATCACTCTTTGGGTGAAGAAGTATTTCCTTTTATCTGTTCTAACCCGACTGCTCAGCAATTTCATAGAGTGCCCACGAGTTCTTGTATTGTGAGAAAGGGAGAAAAGTACTTCTTTCTCAACCTGCTCAATCCCATTCATAATCTTATAAACCTCGATCATGTCACCTCTCAGCCGTCGTTTCTCCAAGCTAAAGAGCCCCAAGCATTTTAACCTTTCTTCATAGGGAAGGTGTTCCAACCCTTTTATCATTCTAGTTGCCCTTCTCTGCACTTTTTCCAATGCTATAATATCCTTTTTGAGATGTGGTGACCAGAACTGTACACAGTACTCCAAATGAGGTCGCACCAATGATTTATACAGGGGCATGATGATACTGGCTGATTTGTTATCAATTCCCTTCCTAATAATCCCCAGCATAGCGTTGGCCTTCTTTATTGCAGCTACACATTGTGTAGACATTTTCAGCGAGCTATCCACTACCACTCCAAGATCTCTCTCTTGGTCCGTCTCTGCCAGATCAGACCCCATCAACGTGTATTTATATTTAGGATTTTTGGCTCCAATGTGCATCACTTTGCACTTGGCCACATTGAACCCTATTTGCCACGTTGACGCCCACTCACCCATCCTCAACAGATCCCTTTGGAGTGCCTCACAATCCTCCCTGGTTTTTACCACCCTGAACAACTTCGTGTCATCTGCAAATTTAGCCACTTCACTGCTTACTCCCAATTCCAAATCGTTAATAAACAAGTTAAAAAGCATCGGACCGAGTACTGATCCCTGTGGTACCCCACTGCTTACCACCCTCCACTGAGAAAGTTTCCCATTTATACTCACTCTCTGTTTCCTATTTATAAGCCAGTTTTTGATCCACAAGAGGACTTGTCCTTTTATCCCATGACTATTGAGCTTCCTTAGGAGCCTTTGATGAGGAACTGTATCAAAAGCTTTCCGGAAGTCAAGGTAAATAATATCTATTGGGTCCCCCTTGTCCACATGTTTGTTCACTCCCTCAAAAAACACTAACAGGTTAGTGAGACAAGATCTTCCCTTACAGAACCCATGCTGAGTCTGCCTCAATAGTTTTTGTTCATCAATGTGCCTACTAATTCTTTCCTTAATAACAGTTTCCACCAACTTACCCGGTATCGATGTCAGACTGACTGGCCTGTAATTTCCTGGATCTCCCCTGGAGCCCTTTTTAAAGATGGGAGTGACATTAGCTACCTTCCAGTCCTCAGGAATGGAGGCAGATTTTAAAGAAAGATTACATATTTTTGTCAGGAGATCCACAAGTTCACATTTGAGTTCTTTCAGAACTCTCGGATGAATGCCATCCAGGCCTGGTGATTTATTAGTTTTTAAATTGTCCATCAGTCGGAGGACTTCCTCTCTTGTTACCGCAATCTGATTCAGGTCTTTCAAACCCCCTCCCGAAATCGGTGCTTCTGGAGTGGGCAAACACTTCTCCTCTTCCACAGTGAAGACAGAGGCAAAAAATGCATTCAGCTTCTCAGCCATTTCCCTATCATCCTTCACTACTCCTTTTACCCCTTGGTCATCCAAGGGCCCCACTGCCTCCCTGGCTGGCTTCCTACTTCTAATGTGTTTGAAGAAAGTTTTATTGTTGGTCTTTATGTTTTTTGTGATATGCGCCTCATATTCCCTTTTTGCTTGCCTGATCACAGACTTGCATTTTATTTGCCATAGTCTGTGTTCCCTTTTATCAACCTCACTAAGACTAGCTTTCCACCGCTTAAAGGAATCCTTCTTACCTTTTACAGCTTCCATTACTTTATTTGTTAACCATGCAGGCTTTTTTCTATACCTATTTGTACCTTTCCTAACCTGCGGTATATATTTTTTCTGAGCTTCTAGGATTATCTTTTTAAATAGTCTCCAAGCTTCCCCAATGGTTTTGACCTTCTCCACTCTTCCTTTCAATTTCTTCCTCACATGTCCCCTCATACCAGAGAAGTTACCCCTTTTAAAGTTAAAAGTGGTCGCGTCAGTCTTTTTGGGCAACTCCCTATCTGTACAAATGTTAAACTCAATGACATTATGGTCACTGTTCCCAAGTGGTGCAATCACTTTTACATCTCTCACCAGGTCTTGGGTGTTACTTAGGACCAAATCCAAGATCGCCTCTCCCCTGGTAGGATCTGTGACCATCTGTTCCACAGCACAGTCATTGAGAGTGTCTAAGAATGCAATCTCTTTTTCCCGACTAGAACTCATATTGACCCAATCAATGTGTGGGTAGTTAAAGTCGCCTATTACGACACAGTTATTTCGTCTAGCCGCTATCTTTAATTCATTCATCATTTTATAATCCTCCTCTATCTTTTGATCTAGTGGGCGATAACAAACTCCCACTGTTAAGCCTCCTTTTGGACCCACTATTTCAACCCATAGCATTTCCAGAAGTGAATCCAATTCTCTTACCCTCTCAATCTTACTGGATGGTATACCCTCTCTGACATACAGAGCCACCCCACCTCCAACCCTTTCCCCCCTATCCTTCCGATATAATTTATAACCAGGAATCACCGTATCCCACTGATTTTCCTCATCCCACCAAGTTTCTGAAATACCCACAATGTCTATTTCCCCCCCAACACCAAGCATTCCAACTCCCGGTTTTACCTCGGAGACTTCTAGCATTTGTGTATAAACACTTATAGTTTCCCATGTTTGTTAAGCCCACAGCCTTCCTCTTGCTGCCTCGAGACCTTGCCAGGCAGTTCCTATCATTAGCCACAGTCTCAGTGGACAATTGTAATCCATTTCCTTGTACAAAAGTAATAGCTACCCCTTCATCTCTTTGAGATGAGCCATCCCGAACCAGAGACTTTTCATCTCCTGTCGGCTTTCCTCCATTATTCAGTTTAAAAACTGCTCTGCCACCTTTTTGATTTTGAGCGCCAGCAGCTCTGGTTCCTTCTCGGGACAAGTGGAGACCGTCCCTTTTGTACAGCTCCCTCTTGTCCCAAAAAGCATCCCAGTGCCTAACAAACTTGAACCCTTCCCCCCTACACCACCGTCTCATCCACGCATTGAGACTCCTGATCTGTGCCTGTCTCTCCGGCCCTGCGCGTGGAACAGGTAGCACTTCCGAGAAGGCTACCTTGGAGGTCCTGGCCTTGAGTTTCCTGCCCAGCAGCCTAAATTTCTCCTCCAGGACCTCACGACTGCATTTCCCCACATTGTTGGTGCCGACGTGCACCACGACCACTGGCTCCTCCCCAGCACTATCTACCAGCCTATCTAAAACACGCGTAATGTCCGCTACCTTCGCACCAGGCAGGCAAGTCACCATACGGTCAGTACGCAGGTTCGCCACCCAGCTGTCTACCTGCCTAAGGATCGAATCACCAACTACCAAGAGCCCCCCTCCCACCCTTCCCAGGGACGGTTCCTTGGTACGAAAGGATACCCGTTCACCAGCTGAAGAAGAGGTCCCTTCTGAGGGCACATTCCCCTTATCCTCAGCATGGTGCCCCTTTTCCCCTTGACCCTCATGCTCCCTGGCAGCAGCCGGGCTGCCAGATCCAGAGTGGGACATATCTAACAAGTCCCCGAGAGTCTTCCCCGTGCACCTAACTGACTGTCCCTGCTTCTCCAGGTCAGCCACCTTGGCCTCAAGGGAGCAAACTCGCTCCCTGAGAACCAGGAACTCCTTGCACCGAGCACACACCCAAGACTTCTGACCAGTGGGCAGATAGTCATACATGTGACACTCCATGCAAAACACTGGATAGCCCCCAACCCCCTGCTGGCATTCTGGCTTCATAATTGTTTTTAAACAAATACTTTGCTATAACCCCCCTTTTAAAACCCTTTGTATTTATATGGCTCCTATTGTAGGAGTCTACTTACCTTACCAAGGAGCCAAGGTCCTGGCTTTCTGGCTCTTCCTGGGCTTCTTACAGAGCCCCTAGGCAAAGAGCCACAGGCAAAGAGCCTCGCCCTTTTGCTCTCGCCCTTCGGCTCGTGCCAGAGGCTCGTGCCTCTTGCAAACTTCCTGCCTTAAATGGAATTGTCTCCCAGGAGAGGGAGTGGCCAGCAGCTACTCAAAATCGCCCAAGGCACTTAATGACGGTCAAACAAAGCCCCTTTCACACCCCAACTCCAGCAGCCAGGAGTCTGCTATTCAATTTCACCCAAGCACTTAATTACAGGCAAACAATGACCCTTTCACACCCTAACTCCAGCAGTCAGGAGTCCGTTACAACTCACCCACACACTCCCAAATACAGTCCCTGACACAGTACCTTCTCAGCTAAAGCCCCTCAGCTGAAAGTAAATAAATAAAAATACCACTCACCCCTCTGGCAGCTCAAACACCTTGCTCCTTCTCAGAGCTCAGCTGGGTCAGTTTTGAGAACAGGGCGTTCTGGCCAGTTTTGAGAACAGGGCAGCAGGCTGCTCAGGCCCAGCAGCAAGGCCCAAGTTTCCTCAGGATGAGGAAGTCCCATAGGAGGTCAGGGTTGATACAGGACCAACTGCTGGCTCCTCCTCATTGCTGTACCGTTCCCTCCTGCCCCATTTCCTCAGCTGCAGCCCCTAAGCCACCCATCTAGATAAGGTTGCCAACTCTGGGTTGGGATATTCCTGGAGATTTGGGGAGTGGATCCTGAAGAAGACAGGGTTTGAGGAAGGAGGGCCCTCAGAAGGCTGTAATACCAATATAGACCACCCTCCAAACCAGACATTTTCTCCAGAATAACTGATCTCTGTAGTCTGAAGTGGCTCCAGGAGATCCCCAGGTACCACCTGGAGATTGGCAACCCTACATTCAGGTGGTCAGCTATGAATTGGGAGGGTGCTTGTCAACAGCCCTACAGAGTTGTAATTTGACTGGTGCTTGCCCCAGCGTGGGCAGTCTTTGTCTGGCGTGGCTTGCTGGCTGCCCATTGAGCCTGAGACCATGTTAGGGTCGGACACAAAGTAAGCCAGTTTTACTGTTATCCTTGTTTTTTTTAATTATCAGCTGGGTGGCTCTGCATTGTGACAATGGTGGCAGAAAAGGAATCATGTACACTTCACCCACCTTGCTGCCATGTGTGGGACTAGGCTTACCAGCTATCTGCTGTGGGCAGTCAGCCTCCCAGTGGTCCAGCTCTCCCACCTGCCCTTATGTCCAGGCCTAAATAAGGTCACACTATGTGTTGGTGTCACTTCCGGGCTGAAAACCCAGATGCAATGACAGCATGTCTGGGATTCCTCATTTCGGAAGATTCCAGAGTGTAACCTGACATGCTAATATCACATCTAGGATTTCACTTAGAAGAGTTCCTGAATGTGGCCTGCCAACTCTGTATGGGTTCCCCTTCCTCCCCAATTTTAGCATTGGGTTATGAAACAGAAATTTATTGGTTTGACCAGTAAGCCTGTAGGATCTGAAAAGTCTTTAAAATTCAAGTTGCATCCATGAATCTCCATTCTTCTGGGTTCCACCCGTAATCTGAATGGGTGATAACCTGGCCCTATACCTGCCATGCCAGATTCTTCCAGTATCCTGCAGTCCTGGCACCAACCAATGGGGTTGCTAGGTCTCCTCACTGCTTTGGCGGGGGGGGGTTGGGGAGAGTTCCGGGGGTGGGCGGGGATTTTGCATGATGTCATCCAGAAATGATGTCATCAGATTGGGAACACTGCACAGGGATGCCCTCAAAACCAGAGAGTTTGCCCAAATACCAAAGCATCTCCTGAGTGATGGCCCCAACGTGATGATGTCACTTTCAAGTGATGTCATTGCATCGAGGACATTGCATGATGATGGCCCTGTTTAGGGGCGGGGTTTCCCCCACTGGCCAGCTGGTCCATGGGGGGGAGAAGTCCCTGAAACTGGAGGATCTCTTGCCCTGACCGGGCTGGCATAAGAACATAAGAACATAAGAGAAGCCAATGTTGAATCAGGCCAATGGCCCATCTAGTCCAACACTCTGTCACACAGCGGCCAAATATACCAGGTGCCATCAGGAGGTCCAGCAGTGGGGCCAGGGCACCAGAAGCCCTCCCACTGCTGCCCTCCAGCACCAAAAATAGAGGGCATCACCTGCCCCAGACCGAGAGCTCCCATCTATACCCTGTGGCTAATAGCCACTGATGGACTTCTCTCCATATGTTCATCTAATTCCTCTTATGCTTGCAGCTGCCACCACCTCCTGGCAGTGAATTCCATATGTTAATCACTCTTGGGTGAAGAAGTATTTCCTTTTATCTGTTCTAACCCAACTGCTCAGCAATTTCATAGAGTGCCACGGTTCTTGTATTGTGAGAAAGGAGAAAAGCCTACCGACTAGGAGACCAGGGTTTTTGAAAGTAGAAGTTGACATCTTGATGGAAAATACAATTCTGTAATTGTTCATATTCACAGCATTCATTTTCTGACAGTCTCACCTCAACTTGGATTATAGCATGCCCAAAGCAGTGAATGAGAAAGACGCCTCAAGGTCCCCAGATGCCTTCCAGATTCAAGGAATAATTTAGTAAAAGCAATCTAGATAGCTCAAACAAATTAATCAGGCTGTACGGCAGAGGGAAATGGGTTTGTTGGGGGTCTGAATTGGATCTGCAATAAGATTTCTTTCCAACCCAAACAGGACTATTACTTTTCACACTAAATGTGAAGTAAAAGTTGCCCAGTGACTATCTTCCAGAATTTTGAGGGGGGGCATGTTTTGGGGTAGTGCATGGGCGGTTGGCTGTTTAATGCCAGCTCACACCGTGCTACAAAAAAGCCTATCTCCAGGTGAAATATTTCTAATGAGTATATATTTTCTAATTCCATTAATAAAAGAAATATGTATCCAACTGAGAAAAGTAATTGCATGCTGGGAAATTCCTATTTAATACAGAGAGACTTATACAGTGATTTACTCTGTTCTGATTTTTGCTTTCTTTCTTTTTTTTAAAAAAGAATTCCCTTAGCAGAGCAGGGCTTTAGGAAAGAGGTTGTTTCCGTGTATATTATAAAAAGGTATACTTCCATAATGGGAATTATTATTTTTATTCAGTATGCTCAGAATGAAAGGTTCTCTATGCAGCACCAAAGGAACAACCCACTTCACAGGACTGTAATCCTAATGTTGGCTCTCTTTTCAACCTCACTGTATGTTTAAAGCAACACTGAGAATACTGATATAGGATATTTGGAATAAATTATTTATTTTACTCAGTTTCTAGCCCACCCTCCCCCACACAGCAGGCTCAGGGCAGGCTACAACACACTTAAAACATACAAAATTTAAAATATAATACAATCCTTAAAATCTGTCTAACAATGCTAATGCATAATCTTTAAGTGACATTAGCTACACAATTTAAGATGTCAGGAAAGACTCTGTGGCCACAGGTGGAACAAGACAGGTAGGTGAGTGGGTGAGGAGAACAGCTATGGTGAACTAAGCAGGCAACTTAAGCAGCTTGGACAGAGCAGGGGAGGCCGTTGTGGATAGGTTAATGCCGCCTCAACCATAGGCCTGGCAGAACATTTCCATTTTACACTGGATCTCACTAGGGAGAGTGCCTACATTGTCATTTTATAGTCTGATGTATTTTTTTAGTCAACCATGGTGTGACTTGTTAAGGCCTATGGCTAAGACAATAAAACTTACCTATCTCTGTCTCACGAGGGACAGTGTTCCAGGCTGGCACTAGAGCCCAGAAGGCTTTGGCTCTGATTGAGGCTAAGCATACATCTTTTGGGCTGGGGATTACCAGTAGATGTTAGTCAAAGGAGCGCAAGGCCTTTCAGGGGAATGTAGTGGGAGAGATGGTCCTGCAGATCTGTTGTTCCCAGTCTGCATACAGCTTTAAATGTTAGCACCAGAACTTTGAACTTGATCCAGAATTCAACTGGGATCCAGTGAAGCTGGTGTAGTACCGGGTGTATATGTGCTCTCAGTGGTTTCGCTTTAAGGACTCACACCACTGCATTCTGGACCAGCTGCAGTTTCCAGATTGGTCTCAAGGGTAGCCCTGCATAAAGTTAATTACAGTAGTCCAGCCTGGAGGTGACTGTTGCATGGATCACTGAAGCTAAGTCGCGGGGGCAGAGGTTGGGGACCAGTTGCCTAACCTGTTGCCGATAGAAAAATGCAGATCTGGCAACTGCTGTGACTTGGGCCTCCATTGAAAGTGAGGCATCCAAGGTCATGCCCAAGCACTTTACTGTTAGTGCAGGTGTAAATAAATTATATATTTACTTCATTTGATTTCCACCTGTCTCTTCAGAAGGTACCCAAAACAGCTTACAGTCATTCTCATCTCCTCCATTTTATCCTCACAACAACCCTGTGAAGTGCTTGGTGCTTGGGCTGGGGCAACAGTGGGAGGGCTTCTAGTGTCCTGGCCCCACTGCTGGACCACCTGATGGCACCTGGTATTTTTGGCCGCTGTATGACAGAGTGTTGGACTAGATGGGCCATTGGCCTGATCCAACATTGGCTTCTCTTATGTTCTTATGAAGTAGGTCAGGCTGAGCACATGTGACTGGCCCAAGGTCACCCAGCAAGCTTCCATGACAGAGTGCAGATGTGAACCTGGGTTTCCCAGGTCCTAGTCCGACACTAACCACTACATCACACTTCCTTGCCAGGGATAGGCATTGTGTTTATATACCATTTTAAAGTATGAGATATCAGGTGAAGCTGCAGCCAATACATCTCCTGCTATAACCAACTGGATTTCAGTGTTGCCAAATCTTAGAGGAGAGGCTGAACGAATGTGGCAGGCGAGAGATTGGATGAATGTTACTCATTGCAGACAAGAAGCTGGGCGAATGTTAGTTGTTTCATTCCACTCTAATTTTGCTGCATCCTGCGTTCTAGTTCCATATTGTTTCCACAGTCTTTTGCAAACATTTGTGTGCTTGTGCGTGCAAAAGCACAAATTCTGTGTATGTTGCAGTTCCCACATTACTTCCATAACAATAATGCCTCTCCACCTTCAGTATTTCTCCACCCCCCACCCGAAATGGAAATTGGGCAAAATGAATGTGCAGACAGTTCAGTTGCACGACATCCACACCTCAGAGCAGAACCTTCTCATCTGGGGAGAATTCCCTTTGGATAAGAATTTGGGATTCCTAGGAGGCATATGATGAAAGCCACAGGAACTGTGATGTGGTTTAATATATGGAAGAGGGGCTGACCTCAAGGGAGGGCCAGGCAGCTTTAGAATAAGTTACAGAGGCTGCTTTCCCACGCATTGGATAAGGTACTTCAAGTACGCTTTAGCGATCATTTCCACACAGGAAAATGCACTTGGAAACAATTACGACAGTGCATTGAAAGTGCATTATCCAGCGTGTGTGGAAGCAGCATATGCTGTTGACCAGAGCAATTAAGTAACGTGTGGAAGCTTTTCATCAGTGAAGGAGGTTCAGTGTGAAGAAGAGCTTTGCTACCAAAGGAGGTTTACAGTGAACTCCGGATTACGTTGTAAACCACCTATCTGCTTGTTTACCCATGAGCACTTTGAGCCTTGCAGACTCATTGAACTTCAATAATGAGCCAGTCTTATTTTACTCACTGTGAGTAAATGGTAGGATTAGGGGCCTGTTCAAACATAATTTCCCCTCTACCATAAAGCTGTCCCCAAGACAGATTGAAAATAGGCTACTTAACAGGGTCCTGTAACTGTTGTTATATCTTTCTTCCACTTCCCATACTATAAAAAAATATGTTCAGAATAAGTCAAAAAAGGCTTTGGATCATTGGAACTTCTTGGTCCTTTACTCCCTCACCCTGCAGTACGGGGGGTGGGTGGGTAGAATAATAGAATCACACAGAGTTGGAAGGGGCCGTACAGGCCATCTAGTCCAACCCCTCCTCAATGCAGGATCAGCCTAGAGCATCCCTGACCAAGTGTTTGTCCAGCCTCTGCTTCAAGACTGCCAGCGAGAGGGAGCTCACCACCTCCCTAGGCAGCCAATTTCACTGCTGAACTACTCTTACTGTAAAAAAGATTTTCCTAATATCCCGCCAGTACCTTCCCGCCATTAATTTAAACCCTATCCTCTGCTGCCAACAGGAACAGCTCCCTGCCCTCCTCTAAGTGACCGCCCTTCAAATACTTCAAGATAGCCATCATGTCCCCCCTCAACCTCCTCTTCTCCAGACTAAACATTCTCAAGTCCGTCAGCCTTTCCTCATAGGGCTTGGTCTCCTCGGTAGAGGAGGGTCAGAGTAGGAAATGTGTAAGCCCACCTGGAACATACCTAGACTTATAGAAAGGAAACTCTGTTCACCAGGAGAGATGGATATATAATTCTAACATTTTGAATCCACCTTTCCACTGGGGCCATGGCATGACTCAGTGTCTCCTGCACCGGAAACTGGGACCATGGCAGTGAATTAGTTCATACAGGCAGAAAAACAAAAGGAACTTGATTTTGTTCAGGATTTTCTCTCTCAACTGGGACAATCCTGAAGGAAAATAATGTCCATATATGGCCTAAGATGAACATGAGATGCTGAGTGGATGGTTGAATGTCTCCTTTCTTTTCCTTTGTTGAAGTGCGAAGTCATGTTAATACCTGGGGGAGAGGGGAATATTGTCGTACAAGGTCACACTGTCATTATGATACCTGAACTCAATACTGACAAGCTGTTTTTTGGGTTGGCTGCTGTATTGTTCTTCGTTTTCAAGAATGCACTTTGGATGTTGTGATAAGCTGTAGGATCAATATGAACATTTGTCATTAACTTGGACAAAGCAAAGACAGATTTTTTTTTCTTAATGTGCTGTGTCTTTTACATATAAATTTTGAATTTGTTATTTGAGTTGATTAAATCAGACTAGAATCAGAGAATTAACTGTGGTATAAACATATTACTTATATCACCTTCTGGGTTTCTGGCTTCAGATATGGTTTTGGAACAGAAAATGCCTTGAGTAACCCAAGAACATAAGAATATAAGAGAAGCCATGTTGGATCAGGCCAATGGCCCATCCAGTCCAACTCTCAGTGTCACATAGTGGCCAAAACCCAGGTGCCATCAGGAGGTCCACCCTTGGGGCTGGAACTCCAGAAACCTTCCCATTGTTGCCCCCCAGGCACCAAGAATACAGAACATCACTGCCCCAGACTGAGAGTTCCTATCTATACCTTGTGGCTAATAGCCACTGATGGACCTCTGCTCCATATGTCTAACCAGTCTCCTCTTGAAGCTATCGATGCTTGTAGCTGCCACCACTTCCTCTGGTCTGTACCAGAAGAAATAACTTAGTATATACTCACAATAATGGATTTAAGTTATGGGTGGAAAGGTACAAGCTGGATATTAGGATTATTATTAATTTTTTTAACAGTAAGAGTAGTTCAGCGGTGGGATCAGCTGCCCAGGGAGGTGGTGAGCTGTCCCTCACTGGCAGTCTTCAAGTGATGGCTGGATGAACGCTTGTTAGGGATGCATTAGGCTGATCCTGTATTGAGCAGGGGGTTGGACTAGATGATCTGTATGGCTGCTTCCAACTCTGATTCTGTGATAGTAATTCACTACTTTTCTTACTCAGAGGACACATATGAAGCTGCCTCATACTGAATCACACCCTTGGTCCAGAATTGTCTACTCAGACAGACAGCGACTCTGCAGGGTCTCATGCTGAGGCCTTTCACATCACTTAATACTGGATCCTTTTAACTGGAGATGCCAGGGATTGAACCTGGGTCCTTCTGCATCCCAAGTAGATGCTCTACCATTGAGCCGTGGCCTCATCCCAAAGTGGTTTACGATATTAATAAAACCAGTGAAAATACTTTAGAAAAAATTACAATTTAAACAAAACGAGTTGAAAACAACCAACTCTGCCTTGAAGGGCACACGTCGTTGGCTAAGAGCAAAGGTCCAAGAGCCCTTTGGTGTTTGCACTTCAGCTCATGCCAAAGGGCACTTGTTCCCTGCCCAAGGGCACTTGCACCCAGGCCAAGTTTACACCTGGATACAGGAAGAGCTGCTGGCAGTAGTGCTGTTTCTCCCATTCTGCCCTCCCTGATCAGAAGAGTGTTTGTGGCTCTGCTGAATCTTCCGGGGTCTGTTGTCAACTTTCTAGCGATGACTCTGCTGTCCTTCCTGGCTGTTTTTCTAGGCTGGGAGTTGCAGGCTCCACATGAAGCCTGTTAGGAAATTAGATGCTTTCCCCATGGGACTTGTCCTACAGGCTTTGAAAGACTTTTATATTGTTGTCTATAAATAATCCTTATTTCATAGGATTTTTTCTGTGTTCCTGCTTGGCTGGTGTCTTCATTTCTGGTGCCCTTCTTATGTCCTATTTTTAGGACACAAAAAAATCTTCGCAACATGCCAGGGGAGAGTCTACAAGTATTTCAGGATTTTTATTTAAAAAAATTAGTTCCCATCAAAGAAATGGTTGGCAAATTCTGGTTTAGAATGATTCTCCAGCTACGTCTGTTCTCATAGAAGGTTGATCCAGACCCTGTAACATGTGCTTTGGTAACTTCAGGCTGAACTATTGATTCGCCCTCTTACATGGCAGCCTTTGAAAGCTTGCAAGAAATTTTCGGTTCAGAATGCAGGTTGACGATGTGAATGAAACAAACCAAAATGAATGAAATATAAAACTGAACACAGAAAGTAAAAAAAGCACAAAATTTTAATAGAATACAGATAAATTCAGATAATTCAAACCGCATAACATATGGAGCAGAGGTTCATCAGTGGCTAATAGCCACAAGGTATAGATAGGAACTCTCAAGCTGGGGAAAGTGATGCTCTGTATTCCTGGTGCTTGGGGGGGGGTTCGACAGTGGGAGGGCTTCTAGTGGTTCTGGCCCCACTGCTGGACCTCCTGATGGCACCTGGTATTTTTGGCCACTGTGTGACAGAGTGTTGGACTGGATGGGCCCTTGGCCTGATCCAACATTGGCTTCTCTTATGTTCTTTTATTTCACTTTCTGGAATAACTTCTGTACTTCATTCATTTTGGTTTGTTTTTTCTCAACCTTTTGGTAATGTAATTCATTCACCCTGACCTGGGCAGCTAGGCTAGTCCAACCTTGTCAGAACTGGGAAGCTCCACAGGGCCAGCCCTGGTTAGTATTTGGATGGGAGAGCACCGATGAAGTCCAGGATCATCATGCAGAAGCAGACACCAGCAAACCACCTCTGAATGTCTCTTGCCTTGAAAACTCTATGGGGTCGCCATAAGTTGGCTGCGACTTGACAGCACTTTCTACAACCACCACCAGTTTGTATAGGCTTTGGTCTTTCTCCTTTCATCCCCACCCCCCTTGATAAGATGAATGAGCCAGTAAAAAGCTTTTTCATGATGCTGCTGACAGAATTGTACTGGTTACTGAATAGTTTCCAACTACTGTGCTGATTTTAACATTTAAAGTAGTCAAGGACTGAGTGAGCTAATGTAATGCCGTCTCCGATATGGACTTTCCCCTACTGTGAGATCCTCAAAAGATAGCTGAAGTTCCCTTTCTTCTCTCAGAGAAGACTGAGGGACAGCGAGGGACAGGCCTTTTCACGGCAGCAGTCGCTTTGCCCTTGGAATGCCTTTCTCCGGGAATCTTGCCAAGATGATTCTATCTTCACCTTCCAAAGATTAGTTAAAAGCATTTTTATTTCCGTAGGTGTTTGGGAGGTGAAGCAGATGCTGTTTCAATTTGCTCTTTGTGCCATGTTTCCTTTGCTATTTTGTGTTTTGTGGTTTCATTTTATTGCAATCTGATTTAAGTGTTCAGGCTTTATTGCTGCAGATGATTGTTTTAACTACGCTTTTACTGTAAACAATGAACACAAATGGCTTAGGGGAGCAATCCTAAGCAGCTCTATTCAACATCAGTCCACTGGGGCTCAGTCCTAGAAAAGCTGCCGTAGGATGGTAGCCTACAGTTCCGGTCCCTTAAACTCAGTGGGTTTTTGCCTTGATTTCACTGGGATGTTAAATTATATTAATGATTGTTTCAAGAAACAGAGTCATGGTAAGGATCAGCAGAATGGTAACTGCCTGATCCCCACTCCCCAAGTGAACACAAAAATAGCACTTTTTTTAAAAAAAGGAGGATTATCACATTTTTGTTGCACTTTTACCCCGAAGAAATGCAGGCTCTTAGTCTGCTGATGCACACAACAAATGTTGCATGTGATTTCTTCACCTACAGAATCCAGCGTAAGGAAGAGTTTGCATTTGGAGTTGCCTTATTGGTAAAGTAGCCAAACTGCTTAATCAATCATGTAAGATCATCTTTAATTGTTATTTTTGATGGTTTTGAATTAATCCAGCCACTTTGGTTTAGTGGTTAAGAGTGGCAGACTCTAATCTGGAGAACTGGGTTTGATTCCCCTTTTCTCCACATGTAGCCAGCTGGGTGACCTTGGGTCAGTCCCAGTTCTCTCAGAGCTGTTCTCTCAACAGCAGTTCTCCCAGAGCTCTTTCAGCCCCACTTACCTCACAGGGCATCTGTTGTGGGGAGAGGTAGGGAAGGAGATTGTAAGCCGCTCTGAGACTCTGAGTGAAGGGCAGAGTATAAATCCAACTCCTTCATACAGGACTAAGATAATGTTGTAATTATTTACTCCTTTGTGATTGCTGGGTGGGGCACTGCATGGAGAGGAGTAGAATTCTGCACAGTGCCCCTGCTTCACAAGAACCACAAGTGGATTGGAAGGCCCAAAGAGTGCACATGTGTAATTGGGAAGCCCTCATGGGGAGCATGGAGCAAGATTCAAGCCCAATAGCTTTGACTCTCAAAAGTTTATACTCTCAAAATCTTGTCAGTCTCTAAGGTGCTACTGGACTCAAATTGTGCTTTTCTACTGCAGCCCAATATGGCTGCCCACCTGAAACTGCTGGTGGAAAGTGCTGTCATATTGCAGTCAATTTACGCTGACCTTGTAGGGTTTTCAAGGCAAGAGACATTCAGAGGTAGTTTGCAATTTCCTGCCTCTGTACAGTGGCTCTGGACTGCCTTGGTAGTCTCCCATCTGAGTACAAACTGGGGCCAACCCTGCTTAGCTTCTGAGATCAGACTAGCCCAGGCCATTCAGTTCAGGGGCGAATGAATTACGTAACCAAAAGGTTGAGGGGTGGGGGGAGAACAAACCAAAATGAATGAAATACAGAAGTAACTACATAAAGTGAAATATGAATACAATTTTTAAATTGCTTGCCTCTGTATAGTAACCCTGGACTTCCTTGGTAGTCTCCCATCCAAGTACTGACTGGGGCCAACCCTGCTTATCTTCTGAGATATGACAAGATCAGACTAGCCTGGGCTATCCAGGTCATGGCGTGAAACTAAGAATGTTCTAGAATATTCTGAATGCTGTACTGGAGTAATATCAAGTCAGTCCGTATCTGTAGATGGCAATATTTTAAAAATCATTGATACACAAGGACAGGCACAGTCATATGTGCACTGGATGAGTGAGTTAAGCTAAAACTAAGGAAAAGGTTAAAGTAAAAAGTCTATACATAATGGTTATTAGAATCCAGTCATCTTTTTCCACTGATGAGAAAGGAAGGAGGATTCCCCTTTTGGCCACCCCCAAAAAGTATGCTAGGGTCAAAGGCCAAGTGGGATGGGAGCTAGAGTAAGGAGGAGAATAGGAGTGCATGGCTGCCCCCAATAAATACAGAAGTAGGAAGCCAAAGGAAAGTATAATAGAAGGTGAGAAAAAAGAGTATCCAGGAGGGAAAAAAAGAATAATAATTTCTTAAAGTGAGTCAAAGAGGAGGTTTAAAGGTTTAAAGTGGGTCAAAGAGGAGGTTTAAAGGAACAAGTTTCAGATGCAGGAAGAAGCTAAATAGCACAGAAGGGATTCTGAGAAGATGAGAACATGATAAAGAGAGGGGCAGGAAACAAAATGGGGAGAAAACTGTGAAGATGAATAAGAAGAGCAAGGTCAGGGTGAGACTTTCAGGTCAGAAGAAGCCTCACTGTGAAACAAAAGGAGCTGGTGAAATATAGAACAAAGAAAGGAGAATGAAGTGTTCAGAAGAATTCAGGTAAATCACGTTTGAAAAGATTTTGATTCCCCTTCTCCTTTGTATTTTTCACATTGAAAACTAGTCTTCAGAGAAGGGCTTTTGCAAAGTTTGTCACCTTTGGTGATGCTTGGGGAGAACTTTGGCTGAAGGCTACTGTGACAAACTGATCTCCAAAACCTGGATGCTTAGTGCATCAAAAACAGTGAACTGGGAGATTAGGGGTTAATGCCTCACTATGAAGCATAGGTTAATTGACAGGCTGTTGCCTGCGTGCACCCCCGCTTCTCTCTGATTGGTCAGCGCCAGCTGAGGAATGCTTTAAGAACAGCTGAGTGCTGAGGAGAAGGGTCTTTTTTGTCTTGATTCGTCCCTGGTGTGTCAGAAGCCAGACAAGTAGAGTTAGTGTGTCTGTCAGAGAGAAACAGACAAGTTCACGTGAAGGGACACAACTCCTTGCCCTTACTGTATATCATCACACTTGAGGAAAAGTTCAAAAATTAGAACTAAGTGTCAGCCCGAGGCTGAGTTCCGTTTATTCATAGTCTCCTGAACTGGGGTTTAGGTTTGACAGAAGAGACTGGACAGTAAGTTGAAACTGCCAGTCTAGCCAAACAGAAAAGGATTATTGCTCCTAGAAAGAGGAGGATATTTCTTGCCAAGTTATTCAGTGGGTTCAACTCAGAAGGGACCCCTGGTTTGTGTGAAAAGGGAAATAGTCTTAGATTCCTCAAGAGTCAAAAGGAAAGTTGTGATCCTACAAGGGAGGTATTTAAATACAGGAAGGAAGTACTGACTTCCAGGAAACTAATATAGTTTTATGAAACTTTATCAATACACATTGTGGCTGAAAGAAATCTCCAAGACAAACAAACCTCTCACAGTTAAGAACTGAATATCTATGAAAATAAGCTTCAACTATACTCTGTTGCATGTTCAAAATATTATTATAATTTGTATAAACAACAAAATTCACCTCAGTTTCTTGTCCCCTGCCTATTCGTATCTCAAAAGTGCCTGTTCAATAAAATCAACATTCCTGTTAGAACTTTACTTTGTGTCAAGTGTCATACAAAGGGAATTATAAGAGGGCTCCTGCTAAGCTACAATAAATCTCTGGCCTGGGCAAAAGCCAAATAACTTTTCTATCACAGGGTGGGACATGCAGATATGCAGAAAGTTGTAATTCTATACTAAGGGGCTGCTCAGTCAGAGTGGGGAACAGTGTTTTGGCGGGAAAATCTGCCTCACAGTAAAGAAGAAGTGGGGATTTATCACAACTACCTGTACAAGTGAAGTTCAGAATGCATACTTTATAACCTCCCCCTTTTAAAAAGAATGTGGTTAATGCAATATGCAGTGTGAAGGAAGAGCCATTTAAACTGATAATTCCTATGCAGTGTTACTGTTTAATTGGAAAGGTGTTGGAGCGTTTTCTGGTCTGCATGAAAACATGCGGTGTGAAAGATATGCATGTTAGACCATGCTAATTTTTGACATATTCCTGGGGCTTGGTTGGTGTGAAGGTGAGAGATTGTTCACTTTTGAGTATGCATATGTGTTTCAGATTGATATTGTTGCACCAAAGCAGGAAACTCTGGGTCAATTAGCTCTGAGTCTCCCACCCCTCTATAGAGACACCAGGTACTGTTTGAAACCAGTTCATACATCATAGTGAGCAATGCCTTTTTCAAAAGGTGGAAGGCAACATCTTCTGAGAAGTATAATCTGCATAGCTATTTCCAGAAGACGAGCACTGACGATCATTGCTGGGTGCCAGGCCCGCAGGGGCGCCAAATGCCCCCCTGCTCCCCCCGCTGCCGATGCCTCCCCGCCACTGCCGCCAGCGAAGCGCCCCGGCGAGGCTCAGGAGGTGGCGGCAGGGCTTGTGGAGTGCCCAGGAAAGCCAGTGCTCTGCTGCCACCCCAGTCTCCAGGCCCCACCAGGAGGTTGGCATCCCGGTGGGGTGGGCGCCCCAGGATGTCCTGCCTAGGGCGCCCAGACACCTGGGGCCAGCCCTACTGGCGATCTTGTCATCTCAGGACTGACTGAATTTCTCAAGGCACGTTTTCACAGATCTTCTCCAAGATATCTTTCGTCTTTATTTCATAAAGTGAGACAAAGCCTTGACGTAGTGTGCTTTGTGTGACGGAAAACCATCCCTGTACTAAACGCAATCAGTAAGTAAGTAAGTAAGTAAGTAAAATTTGCATTTTTATAAGAAGCTTTGTGGAACACTCAAAAATGTTCTGGCATTTGCAAGCATTCAAGTTGAATGGCTGCAGAACGTGTCGCACATGCACGTACAGCGGAACCTGACCCTTCCACTCCTATGTCGTAAAAAACCTTACCTTTCTGAAGGTGGGGCAATCTGCCACATGAGTGGGCTCTTTAAATATAAGCGTTGACTGGGGGCAATCTGTTCGGTAAGCTATTTACCCCATCTTCTTCAGCATTTGCTGGCCTTGATGGGAACTTTTGGTTTTGTGGTTGAATCTGACGGCTGAGGAAATGGCAGTTTCCCCATCAGCTCTAGCACGATAGTCAGTTCTGTGCATTTGGCAGCAGCAGCTACGGGCCAGCTGACGGAATGATGAAGAATGCCACCTACAGCACAGATACAGATATGCTCAAAATACTGCCTGCTGTAAATTGTGAACAAATCACCAAGTGTTCGACTTGAGAAAATGGGTATTGCAGGCAGGGTGAGGCTGATTTACTCACATGCTGTTGTCATAACATCATTAGTTGTGTTCTTCTGGGCGCTGGTGTTGCTGGACTTTTTGTCGCTCTATCTTAAACTGCAGTGCAACACAGTAGACCTTCCCAGTTGAACATCCATCTACTTGGGGGTATTTACTCCGAATGTTCGAATCTTTCCAAGCAAAAATCACAGCGAGCAGAAAATTTTAATTGTGTTTAATTGGGTTCATTAGGGTTACAGGCTCCGGTATCCAGTGTGGGACCATAGCTCAATTCCAGAGCATTTGTTCTTCTTGCAGAATGTTTTACATTCAATAGCCAGCTTCTCAAGTTAACAGACATGTCAGGAGCTAATGTGAAAGACCTCCTGAGACCCTAAAGAGCTGCTGCCAGTTGTAATACACAGCGCTGACCTTGATAAGCCGGTGGTCTGACTCAGTAGAAGGAAGTTTTATGTGTTCAGTAGCTGAATTTGTTATGGAGCAGCAGAATTCTGGTAGAGCAGTCTCCTCCTGAAATGGCCATGAAATAGATTATTGGGCTGTTATACTAAGGATGTGAATGTTTCCCCAAAACTTATTCCACTTCAGCAACTTTTTATAGGTGCAGTGAGCTTTAACATGCACCAAAGCTGAGTTTATTATGGTTCACAGAACAACTTAACCCCATGAGTGTGGTCACTGAAACAGAGGTCCAATCATGGTGTCTAAGCAGATATTCTAAATGTGCTCAGAGTTTGTTAGGTTTCTAATGATATACAGTTGTGTTTGATGGGGATTGTAGTAGATGGTGCAATCAAGTGTCAACCCACTATGCTGCAGCGATGAAAAAGGCAAAAGGATTATTAGGAAAGGGATTGAAAATAAAACTGCCAATGTTATAATGCCCCTGTTATTAGAGTTGCCGGTCCCCAGGTCCCAGCAGGGGATCCACCAGTTTCAGGGGCTTCTTCCTGCTGCACACCAGCTGGCTGGCAGGGGAAACCCCACCCCTGAACAGCAATGTCCCCAACGTGATGATGTCACCTGGAAGTGATGTTGTTGTGTTGGGGACTTTGCATGGGGGACACTCTGGTTTTTGGGTAAACTCTATGGTTTAAGCCCAGTTTTACCATAGAGCTTCTGAAGAAGAAGAGATTGAATTTATACCCCACCCTTCACTACCTGAAGGAGTCTCAGAGCAGCTTACAAATCCTTTTCCTTCCCCTTCCCGCAACAGACCCCTGTGAGGTTGGTGGTGCTGAGAACTTCCCTTGAGAGAACAGCTCTGAAAGAACTTACAACTGACCCAAGGTCACACCAGCAGTTGCATGTGAAAGAGTGGGGAATCAGACCTGGTTCTCCCAGATTATAATCCATGTTCCTAACCACTACACCAACCTGGCTCTCAGTTTTTGCCCAGAAACCAGAGTCCCGTCCCCCCGCACAACATCCCCACCGACCCTTGGAACATCCCCCAAATCCCCTCACTGCTCTGGCGGTAACTCTACCCTGTATAGATCTATGGTGCAGCCTCATTTGGAATACCATGTACAGTTCTAATCATCACCTCTCAAAAAGGACACCATAGAGCTGGAAAAGTACGGAAGAAGGCAACCAAGATGATTAGGGAGGTTGGAGCACCTTCCCTATGAGAAAAGGCTGAAGAGTCTGGGGCTTCTCAGTTTAGAAAAGAAAAACTAAAAGGGGACATGACAGAGGTTTACAAATTATGCACAGGGTGGAGAGAGTTGACAAAGAGAACTTTTTCTCCGTCTCCCAAAATACTAGAACTCAAGGGCATCTAATGAGGCTGATGGGCAGTAGATTCAGGAATGACAAAAGCAAACACTTCTTTGGGCAACGAGTGATTAAAATGTGGAATTCACCACCACAGGATGTAGTGATTGCCACAGGCAGAGACAGTTTTAAAAAGAGGATTAGACAGATTGATGGAGGATAGGTCTATCTGTGGCTATGGTGACTAAGGAGAAACCTCCACATTCAGAGTCAGTAAACCTCTGAATCCCTTTTGTTGGCCCTGCAGATGAACTGGTTGGCCACTGTGTGAGACAGGATGCTGGACTAAATGGACCACTGGTCTGATCCAGCAGGGCTCTTCTTCTTTTCCTGTGATGGAGAAAAGCATGTTGCGTAACACAAGTGTGTGTATATTATTTGTATGTGTATATTGTAATAAAATGGCCTCTCCTTCCAAAAGAAGGGCTGAGTAAAGCGTTTTATAAAATGGCCTCTCCTTTGTTTACTAAATATTGGTGTGCAGCTAAATGTAGTTTACCTAACTTCCTTTTGTGTGTCAGTCTGCAGTAGAAGAGCACCTTAGATTCGACTCCAGATATCGGAAGAAGGGAGCTTTGACTCTCAAAAAGCGTATACCCCCCAAAATCTCGTTGGTTGCTAAGGCGCTACTGGACTCAAATCTAGCTGTTCTGATTTTGTTTGAAAGTTTTCCTTGTGGAAATGTGACGCATAAGAGCTCTACTGAATGAGAACAAAGATTCACTAAATAACATCGTATGTTGGATCCAGCAAGCTTTTCCACCCAATGTTGGCCAATTCATGGCTGTGGGCAGGCAGTGGACCCAATTGCAGCAGCAGAAAAGCTGGCTGAATCCAACCCCCTGTTTCCAGCAGATGCCTCTAGCATGCCCAGCATGGGGCCACAGTCTTTCCCTGAATCCATGACACTCTGTCAGAGATAATGGATTGGATCCTAATTACCTCAAGTGGACGCCTGCCAGCAGAACTGGAGCTCCCCTGACATTGTCAGAAAAATTACTAAAAGGGGGCCTGGCGCGAACATAGTGCAAGTATTAAAGAGATGCACACAGACGCATACACACTTGCACAGACAGAAGTGCTGCACTTTTTTTGTTTCAATCCTAAGGAACAATTCAAAGGCAGTTTTTCGGGGGGGAGAATCTTGATTCTGTCAAATAGAGGGTTATAAACATGATACAATCAGTGAGATGTTGTTTATATCATTCCCTCATTTCCAGTTGGAGGACATGATGTCGCCTTTGATAAATGTGAATAATTCATGCATCTAGACTCAAGCATAATGGTAAGCTCTGCTAAACCTTAATGACCCATCATCCATATATTGTGGCCTGCTAGAGGCTTACGTTTGCAGTTCCCTGGTAGGCAGCAAACACAGAGCAGTCGTTGAACACCCGATAGATTATCATTCCAAGCTGGAGGATTGTGTTTGAGTTGGCAGGTGACACGGCCAGGCTTGCAATGCCGGTTTAGTATCCTGTTATATTTCCTCAGTGTAACCCTCATGAAATGCTTCTCGTTACAGACGTAAACGAATGTGCTGTCAAGAACGGAGGCTGTCAGGGGCAGTGCTGCAATACAGTTGGCAGCTACTACTGCAAATGTCCAGCGGGCCAAAAACTGGCAGAGGACAAGAAATCCTGTGAAGGTAAACAGCCTGTGTAGAATCTCTGGCGTGAGGAGCCCTTTCTGAAGGAAAGCAAAGTGGTCTGTTTTGTTTTTGGCTGGCAGTTTAGTGCTTATGTGTTCAAACTGCTTACTTTAAAATGCAGATGTGTTCCGATGATAAAGATGCCATTGCAAGGACGCTTCAAAAGGGCTGTTGCAAATGGGGAAAGTTTGAATATCATTTGCATTGCTTTGTCGGTGATCCAGCTTTTTCATTGCTAGCCCGCCAATGATGATTTGTCTTAAATATATCAAGCAGCACCTGGTAATTTTAGGTACTCTGTTGATAAACTAGGCTGGTGATATAGTTATAGTGAGCCTTATAGGTAGGTAGCAGTGTTCCCTCTAAGCTGATTTAGTGTGAGCTAGCTCACAGTTTTCTAGCCTCCGGCTCACACATTGTTGTCTTAGCTCAGGAAGGATGCCTCCAGAGCAAACTAATTTATCCTGTAGCCAAATCACCTGCTCACAACTTTAATGCCAGTAGCTCACAAAGTAGAATTTTTGCTCACAGGGCTCCATAGCTTAGAGGGAGCATTGGTAGATAGCCATATTAGTCTGTAGCCGCAAAATAAAACAGGAGTCCAGTGGCACCTTAAAGACAAATGGAATTTATTCCAGGGTGAGCATTTGTGAGTTGGAGCCTACTTCATCAGATATATCAACCAAACGTTCAACCATTAGGCAAAAGTATTTTGACTCAAGGCAGCAGACCACAGCTGTCTACAGTTTTTAGCAAAAATACTTTACACCTAACTGATGTACACTCTGTGTCATCTGGTGAAGTGAGCTCTGTCTTATGGAAGCTCATACTGGAATAAATGGTGCTTGTTGTCGTTGTTGCTATCAAGTAACAGCTGACTTATGGTGACCCTGTAGGGTTTTTGAGGCAAGTGGCATGCAGAGGTGGTTTGGAATTGCTTGCCATGTTTTGTAGCCCATGACACTCTGTCAGCAGTGGAACATGGAAGAAGAAGAGTTGGATCTATACCCTGTTGCTACAGGACTCCAATTTTATTTTGGTGGCAGAGATTCTCTCTTCAAAATATGCCAGTGAGACAGCTTAGTTGCCACTCTCCTGAACCACTCCAGTCCTGTTTGAACACTGGATATGGAGAGTGGAGGACTGACATGCAATTACATCATGTGTGGCTTCCACGTCCCACTGCTGACAGAGTGGCATGGGATACATACATGGCTGTTTGACTGTTTTTAGCTTGGAGGACCCATAGGTTCTCCCCCCTTTTATTTACACCTTTTGTATTTTTATTATTTATTTATTTTGTTTAAGGCATTTGCTAGCTGCCTTTCTGCCTTGCAGATCTCAAAGCAGCTTACAATATAAATCAAACATAATAACAACACAGTAAAATCAACAATTTAAAAACTCCAGTTAGGACTGCCAATGATAAAAGCTAAATCAACCAAAGTGCAGTGTTAACATAAAACTGTCTTCAGCTGTCTCCTGAAGATTGACAATAAGGCGGCTGAGTGCACCTCCCCAGGGAGGTTGTTCCATAATTGTGGGGCTGCCACAGAAAAGGCTCTCTTGTGTACTCACCACAAGGCCAAAAGTGTCAGGAATCTGTATGAGCCACATCTTTCTCTGTTGTTAATACAGGACACCAGCTGTTTTCAGAGGAACTGGGGAGAAAGTCTGCATGCAGGAACAAGAAGGCAGGAGCAAGCTCAGACTTGCTCTGTGTGCATGCCTTGGAAGGTGTGCATAAGTCCTGCAAGCGTACAAGCAGACACTTCAAGGGTTCTGTCCCTGAAATCAGTTCCCATTCACTTGTACACAGCCAGGCTGGGGTGGAGCTTTCTCCTGACCCCACCAAAGTAATTCACTTTCCCCAGAATGCCATTTGAAAAGCTCTATGGAAATCAGTTATCTTAACGTTATAATCTCCATTGAATTCCACAGTTTGCAGTGCATTCTAAAATGTAATCTTGTGTACCTTGATGATGCTGAGCACCTTACATTTTCTAATTGGAGAAGGAACATCTGTCCTTGTGCAGTTCAACATCCAATACTTTCTGAGAGCCTTGGGGGAGTAATAGGCAAGGAACATTCATGCATTGGTATGGCAATATCACCCTCTTCCCTCCCTCACATGCAGGATTCCCCCCCCCATTTTTTCTTCCTTTCTGGTTGAGCAGTCCCTTTATCTGATTTTTTCTTGTTTGAAAGTTTATGGCTGTCCCATCCTGTCACTTTATTATATTTTGTTGCTGGCTCAGCCCAGGTACTTGAGAGAAGAGACAAAATCAACTCCTTAACTTATACTTCTAAAAATGGTACTCCAGAGGCTTTTGAAAGTTCAAATATAAACAAAACATTTTATTCAACATAGAGGGGAAAAGGTCAGGTGAAATCAGGGGTAAAATGTCTGAGATGAATCAATAATAACTCTGAGGTAACTTAGTAATTTCACAAACTCTCCATATGTTTATAGCTTTTATAGCATTTATAGCTTTTCACAAAGGTCTTAGAATCTTTGAGATTGAGAGGCTTTGATGTCAGTGACTGCTAAACACTCCAGTATAAGTTATTGAGTTTAACTGACTTTTCAGGTTTCAGAAGGCAGGGACACACTACCAAGTACCCAAATTCCTTCTCATGAAGCAAACCAGAGATCACTCCATTTTTCAGAGCTATCTCCCTTTTCATCTGGGCAGGGAATCATTTCTCTAACTAGAAGCTCTGTCCTTTTCTGGCCTAAATGGAGGGTCTTCAGCAATCCTCCCACTCCTCCTTGCCAGCCATCCCAGTCTTCAGTCATTACTCCGTTGTGTGAACCGTACTTTCTCAATGAATCATCTAAACCACGCACTTCAAGCAAATGGCTACTCCAAGAATGAAATCAGAAGAGTAATTCAACCAAAGGTAAAATAGTCTCCCACAGGAAAATTGTTTTTGCCATATATCAAAGGAACCACTTATGAAAAAACACAACCTACAAACAATATTCAGACCCACCAGAAAAATACAACAGATGCTACAATCGGCAAAAGACAGAAGAGACTCCCTCACTTCTGCAGGAGTATACTGCATATCCTGCAGTTGTGGACAGGTTTACATCAGGACCACACAACATAGCATCCAGAGAAAAATAAAAGAACATGAAAGACACTGCAGACTTGACCAACCTGAAAAATCAGCAGTGGCTGAACATTGCCTAACTCAAACAGGACACAGTATCTTATTCCAAGACACTGAAAGACTGGACAACACATCCAATTACCATGTCAGATTATACAAGGAAGCTATTAAAATTCGTAAACATAAACACAATTTTAACAGGAAAGAGAGTTTAAAAATGAATAGGGCATGGCTTCCAGTCCTGGAAAACACAAAATGCTCTACATCTTACAACATCACTACACATAAGATTAGAATTTCAACAGCCCATTCATATGCAAAAGAACCTCCTCAGGAAAGCTCCTCCATTAGCATGTCACAGCCTGGGAAACTCCTACAAGAGAATGACTCAGCCCTACCCCATCTTCCTGAGTAGATATAAATTACCTGCCTACCATTTTTCTTCTCACCTCCATATTTCTGTGTTATACATCTGAGTATGCCAGTCACAGCCGCTGGCGAAACGTCAGATCCTACAATGCTAAGACCCCAGCCACACAGCCCGGAAAATCTACAACAACTAACAGTCCATAACTATTGGCAGTAGCTGTCTTCAGGTATGTCTGTGCATGCCAGGATGTTGGCAGCTGCATGTATGGGGAGTGTGCTGTTTGCAGCCACCCTGTGCAGTCACCGTGTTGACTGAACAGGGATTCATAGTGCATGTGCATGTACAGCTTTGGTACCCATGAACCAAGCCCTGGAAAATCCATTATTCAGCTTGCTTGTACCAAAGCTGTATGCACACTCAAAGTACACACAGTGCCCCTGTGAGGACAACGTTGTAATGGTGCTTATCAGGAGGAGTTTGCTTTAATACATGTGATTGCTGGCCTCCAGATACACAGAGATGTAATGTATGAAAGGGGCAAGTGTAAGTTTTATTTCCAGTTTGCTTCAAACAAGTTGCCTGGAAATGAATGTTGCCTATCCAACTCTAGGATACAATTTCTGTTGCTGGCATTAGGATTGGTCAGACAACGCCGGAACATTTCATCTGGGGTTTTTTTCCTGTGTTGAATTTTTTTTCTAGATGGTAGCAAATCTTTCTCAGTCTAATAGCTAGCAATATCTGAAATGAACCAGAATGCTTATTTTGCCAAAGGCTTCCTTTTTTTTTTATTCAGTCTGCAGTTGACTTGGTAAGAGGAAAAGGATCCTGAGGCACTGCTTCTGCTAACAGGTGCTTTCTGTGTTATATTTGGCAGCTTATTCGTTTTCCCCTGAAGTATCCAAAGATAGATTTGCCTTTTCGTATCATGAGAATTATGAGCTCTGAGTCTAATACGACTGGAAATCAGCATAGCCATCTTCTGTATCAATATAATTTAAAGGTACTAAGTTGGGGGGGGGGGCAGTGGAAACAAAACTGGTGAAAAGTTGAATTTCTTTCACCTTGAATCCAGGAAAAGGCATTGCTAAGAGTGTCATACCCTTGATCAGATTTCTAACTTGTTGATGCTTTATAATGTGACAGCCAGTGTGGTATATTAGTTAAAAGCATCAGATTAGTATCTGGGAGACCCAGGTCTGAATCCTTGCTTGTACCATGGAAACTCACTGGGTGACCTTGGGCCAGTCAATGTGTTCTAGCTCTACCTACCTCCCAGGGTCATTGTGAGGATGAAATGGAGGAGAGGAGAACAATGTAAGCTGCTTTGGGTCCCCCGCTGGGAAGAAAAGTAGAGTAAAATGAATTAAATAAATAAAAATATATCCCGAAAGCAGTCTCTCTCCCCCTCTGACTCCCTTCTAACTTGCAAACAAATTTCCATTAGGAGAGGCATCTGTATTATCCATCTGTTATCCATCCACTCAAATTTTCAGCACTCTTGCCGTTTGCTTGAAAAGGCATGTGGCTTTTCATAGGCCTGACTGCTGTCTCTTGGAACACAGGCGCGACTGCTATGTCAACTTGTCACTGAGGACCCTGAAATTTTGTTCTTGGGGTAGGTCAGTAGTCGCACGCCTAGGATGGTGGGAGACCTGCAGTGGGAGGAGGGGAATTGGTGGAACGATTAGGGCACTCCTGCTTTCTTAATGCAGATGGCTATGGACAAACCTGTTGGGCCTTCCCCCATATTGGCGGCACTGCATCCTGTTGGGGAATAGTTTCCTAACCAAATCTTAACATAATCACAAGTGCTCTTGTACGTGAGTAGAATGTATCATGCTGCCAGTAAAGGAATGAAATAGGGTCATCCCCATGTTACTGGTTTTCAGTCAGCTAAGAGAGAGTGTCCACAACAGGTACCTCTGCTGGGATCACTGAAGGTCATCTCAATACAAAACGAGCTAATATTGATGTAGTTTAAGTGGTTTTAACTGTTATTTTGCATACTTATGTGACTGTGGACTTGGTATGATGGAACCTGCCCTGAACATGCTATGCTGGGGTGGGTGGGACATAAATGAAATAAAAATAAACAAACACCCAGCAGGGATAAGAGGCAAACATTTTCTTAGATGTATAATTTGATTGGGCGGGGTGTGTATACATGTTTGAATGACATCCCATGGAAAAAAGTTCTTGAACACAGAAAACTGAGTCTGACAAGGAAGTGGGTTCAGCTGTCTTTTCTCCCCAGCTACTTTGTCTGACTGCAGAAGGAGGTTTTTGGGGTGGGGAAGGAGCACTGAACACCCCTTTTCCAGCACTCTGAAATGGTTCCATCCAAAAAAAGCGTTATCACTTTATTCTGCTGAAACGGGGCCACAGTGTGTCAGGCGGGGTTCTAACTCCTGTGATGGGTTCCTCTGGAAGAGGGCAGCTGATCCCTGACAAAGATGTACCAGTGGAGCTGTGTTACTGATATTCCTGCTTATGGGTCTTCTCTGTAGTGTTGGGCAGTGCATATGGTGCTTCAGTGTAGTGTTGGATTGCATTTGGGTGGCAGACATCTCCAATCGCTTTGACTTGAACTGCTCCTACTCTCTTGAGTGTCGTTCTGGTGTTTAAACCACTTACTTATCTACCTTCCATCTCACAAGGCTTTGCTCTCTGACTGATAGTTGCTGATAATGTATTGTATGGCTTTCGAAGTGCACTTCTGTACGCAAAATGGAAGAAGTCGTCATTCCATATCACAGCTCTTCCACTTCTGTTGAACAAAAGCTTTCCCTGTACTAGCATTTCACTCATCCCCCCTTCCAATCTTTTGTCTCCTGATGTTTTTTACTGGGTAGGCACAGGGCAGAGTAAAAAGCTTTCTGCAATTTAATTTTTTATCCTCGCCTCCCTCCTCTGTCCCTCGCTGGAAAGCTGCTGAGTTAACTTCCCCGAGAAACCCCCCACTCCTGTTGAATGCAAGCCTTTTAGAAATGCTTCCACATGCCCCTTCCTTTAAAGTCAGGCTTTTTATCCAGTTCCCAGGTGATTTTCTTTGGGTTGCTCTTGAAAGTCACATCTCCAGAAACAATGAAAATTATGCAGTATCCCTGCTAACACTACAAGCTGCTTACCATGATCACTATGGGCTCAGTACTAGATACTAAGAAGAATCCTAGCTGTGCTGCCTATCAATCTTTATAGTCAATCTATAAATCCTCTAGATACCCATTATTTCTTCAAGCAACGAGATTTATCCATCATAATACCACTTAGTGGCCTAAGAAGGATATGTTGGAGGACAGGTTTGATTCCCCAGTCCTCCACATGCAGCTGCTGGTGTAATCCTGGGTCAGTCATAAGTTCTTTCAGAGCTGTTCTCTTAAGGGCAGTTCTCAAGGGAGATATCCAATCTCCTCTTCTTCTTAGTAAGTCAAAATGATAGCCACCACTATCAGCCCAGACTAGTTGCGTGTCATGCAAGAAGCTTTTGGGGTTTCCAGGCAGGGAACTAACCCCTGGATCAGCTGCAAATGCTGTAGACTGCCCAAGCCATGTGCTGTATCACTGAGAAGAAAGACTGCTATCTTGGTTCAGATCTTGGTTGAGATCTGGCAAGACGTTGGTTTACGCCACAATGATTTAGGATAGCCATTTCCCAAAGGCTGCTGCTAAGAATTTATTTTAATTATCCAGTGACATATGGACATTTATGAGGCTGACTAACCATTGTTTATCAGGTTCAGTCTGGTCTACTCTGACTGGTGTCAGCTCATCCGGGCATTTAGTGGAGGTCTTTCAGATCACCTACTACTTGATCCTTCAGCTGGGAATGTCAGGAACTGATCCTGGGACATTTTGCCCTCAAAGCAGGTACTTTACCAGGAAGCCATGGCCCAACCCCACCAGAATTATAATAGTACAGGACAATATTTATAAAAGACTGCTAAAGATGTAGTAATTCATTTTAATGCATATGTACTTAACCCTTTTTATATCGTCTCACACCCTGCTTCCATGTATAATCAGAACACCTGCTGTCAGAATCTAGGCTCAGTCCAGGTCAAATTCCAGTCAGAGTCAAAATTCAGTTGAAAGGTCAGTTTCTGAGAGAGCTGAGTCCAGTTCAGAACATTATACAGGAAGCAAGGTCCAACAGTCCAAGGTCATTCACAAGTGCAGGGATTCCAGAGTCAGAGTCAAGAGCCGGTCCAGGAGTCTCAGGAACAGAACAGAGTTCAGAGCTATGTTCACTTAGTCAAGAGGTTGGTGACTTGTTGCTTCCACAACATGCAGGCTCCCAGCACTGGGTTTTATAGGCACTTCCTAACAAGCCCTTGTTAGCAGCCAGCTGCTTGGGAGTACTGCTGCAACTACTCCAGGCTGTCATCAGAAAGCAGCTGGCGATGGACCAGGAGACGTGCACTCTGCCTCCTTGCTTGCAGCTCCCTTCTAAGCTTCTGTCTCTGGCTCTCAAAGGGTGGAGGTGATCTTGGTGGACTAGTCTTAATCAACTGAGTCTCACCTGCTGCATTGGGGCTGGGTGGTGGCTCTGGAGCAGCTGTTGGTGGTGAGTCTTGGTCAGCCTGCAGCTCATCAGTCTGTTTGCTGACTCAGAGCCATCCATGTGTGGCTCCCCATCTCCTGAGGGGTCCTCTTCCCCTGAGGACCCCTCCTTCCCTGAGGACTTTGTGCTGAGCTCAGGCTGACCCATGGCACCTACCTTAAATATCTCTATGATTTTTTGTTTTGCAGTCAAGCCATAGATGACTTACGGTGACCCCGTAGAGTTTTCAAGGCAAGAGACCTTCAGAGGTGGTTTGCCATTGCCTGTCTCCTTGCCACAACTTTGGTATTTCTTGGTGGTCTTCCATCCAAATACTGATCAGGGCTGACCCTACTTAGCTTCTGAGATCTGACAAGATTGGGCTATCCTGGGCTACCTAGGTCAGGGCATGCCCACGTAACTGGTCCATTTTCCAATTTGATCTGAATGTCACACCAAACTTGAACACAAGGAAGATAAATTTCCACTGCCTCTTATGCCAAAGAGCCACTACTGAGGTTCTGCAACTGGTTTAAAGGAATGTGCCCTGTTCTTCCTTCTTGAGAACTACAGATGTGGAAATGTAGCACTAACATAGCTGCTTCTGCAGAGCTTCTAGTTTCTGCCCATAAAGAAGCTTGGAGATGCAGTGGCCATAGCACTGTATGTTCACTTCCATTCTCCTGCTCCTAAATGGCAACTGGGGTTTAAGCAAAGAAACTGGAAAGGCACAAACACGATGGCTGGAACTGAAACTTATGATAGCATTCTGGCAGCAGGTTTGAACAAGAAGGAACTGAAGCAAGGAACAGAACAACAGTGTGCTAACTGGCTATCTACCCCCAAAGACTTTCTTCTCATTTCAAGTGAGCAGTTCAGCAGCAAACAGCATGGCTGGTCTGCAGTCCTAACTGGTGGTAGAATGCTGTCAAGACCCAGCTGACTTATGGCAACCCTGTAAGGTTTTCAAGGCTAGAGAGGAACTGAGGCAGTTTGCCATCGCCTGCCTCTGCATAGCAACCCTGCACTTTCTTGGTGGTCTCCCCTTAAAATACTGGCCAGGGCTGACCCTGCTTAACTTTCAAGTTTGACACTACTGAGTTAGCCTGGGCCCATCCTGGTCAGGGCTGCAGTTCTAACTAGATACTCGATTTTATTTTGTTGCACATTTCTGCTGAACTCTGATTCAGAGAGTTCTCTTTCCCTACTCTGCCTTAAGGCTAGATAGGTGTGCTGTCTTGGCACACGTAAATTACCCTTGCCGGTGGGTAAGTGTTTTCAGCTGCCTCCCTGTGGCAGTTTTATAATTTAAACTGGCCTTTAATCTTAACATTTGGAGAGGTTTAGGCAGTTGCGTTGACTTTGGGAAGTCTACTCTGACAGTTTGAGAGCCTCCTCCAGAATCTATAGTTTGTTTACAGTGCAAGGTTTTGGATTATCTCACAACACTGGAATGAGCAGTGCTAACATCTGGAAGTAAATTCCAGTTCAGTGAAGTAAATTCCAGTTCAGTGAAGTAACCACACAGCTGAATTAAAATGCTGGCGGGGTGGATTGATTAGCCTCTCAAAGCTAAGTCTGCGGCTGCTTTGTTACGACAGTTTTATCTCCCATATCCCACTGCTAGGCAGACAGCGCAGAATGTGTGTGTGTCAGAGTCTGAAAAATTGGATTCAGGTTTTTGTTTAGCAGGGTGTTTAATAAAAAATGACCCATAAACCCTGACTTGTGGGTTCAGATCTAGGTTCTATAGACTTAACTAGAGCTATGGGTTGCCAATATTTAACTTTTGTATTTGAATAGCTGTGTTTTTTAAATTGCCTGGTCATACAGATAGGCCCAAAAAAATGCTTGGTCATATCAACAATAACTAGCATTTGGTACTCATTGGAGTGAAATACTGCGGAGGTTTACAGTAAGATACAGTCCAAAGAAGGGTATACCAGTTGGTGAAAGATTAATCTATCAGTGGCCAATAGCAGAATGGTTGAGACATGATACTACATCATGCCTAGGTTTTCCATCCCACTATGTATTTGGTGGAATTTAGGAATGAATGGCGAGGGATAAATCACTCTGTATCACTACTCTTGTGGTATAAAGTTAACTAGGTTTTAGGAATCATCAGTTGTAGACAGTTATAGCTGATTTCTGTAATGTTAGGGAAAACCCAACCCATTAAGTATGGCCAGATTGGCCTGGGGAAGTGGGAAGAAAAAGATTAAACTTTGTTTTCTAATTTCATGTGTTATTCAACCTAAGTTTGCTTAACTGCTCTGTGGTCTTTCTCTCCCCCTTCTTTTAATGTTTTGTAAATTGTAGTATGCGCTCTGATTATGCCGTTGTCATCTTTATCCTCAGGTGCACTGAAAGGGAAACTGAAAGTAGCATATAAGGTGAAATTGCCAAAATAAAATGTTAATTTTCTTCCCCCCACCCCCATCTATATATCTAATAGCGAAGGGTCCCTCTGTGTGCGGATACTTATTTCCGCAGAACAAGGGTACCTGGAGGCTAAAGAGGTTTTTCTGCACACTTGGAGTACTCTCCAGGGTTGCAGAAAAATGCAAAAAGTTAAAAAATACACAGGGGGTTAACCCCCCCCCCAAATAAAAAAACTGAGTTGTCTATACTTGCGCAGTCCAAACTCCTGGTTCCTCGCGCCGGCCTTGGAGCAACGGGGCAGGGGACGCCAATGTCACTGGATCCTTCCCAGGCAGCTGGCCTCCCCACCGCCAGCAGGACAGCCCTGGAGCCATAGGGCAGAGGACACCACCGCCAGATCCCTCCCAGGTGAGCGGCCTCCCTACTGCCAGGAAAACGAGGAAGCTGCAGAAAAGGAGGCCGAAGAGTGTGTGTGTGTGGGGGGGGCATACTGAGAAGGGGTGGAGGAAAGAAGACATTGTCTGAGAAGAGCTGGGGTAAGAGAGGGGTGAGACATACAAGAGGTGAGTGGAGAAAGGGGGTGAGAAAGAATTCCTAGAGAAGGGGATAGGAAGGAAAGCTAACATTGAAGGGGTGAGAGGGGGAGGCGAGGGAAGATTAATAGATAAGGGGTGGGTGCAGAAAGACAGGAGGGAACTTTGACAGAGAAGGGGGAGAGGGAAGCAAAGGTGGGAGAAATACTCCCTCCCCGCAAGTTTCTTGCGGGTCTCCTCTTGTAGTGTTCTATTCCTTTATGGCCAAGGAGTTATTTTCTTCTTTGGCAGATGATAGCATGTGTAACCCTCAAAGTTTGTTGTTCGTTTGATTTACTTTGAAGTCTAATTGGTGCCCATGCTGGATTAGGAAAGTTCACTTTTTGTTCCATTAGGGGCTATGAAATAAGTAGAGTTATACTGGATAGCTTACTTTTCCATGTAACTTTCTTATTCATTTCAGTTCTCCCAGATTAGAGTCTGCACTCCAAACCACTACACCAAACAGCAAGTTTAATTTCCGTAACCTTTCAACTTCCATAATCTTTGTGTTTCAAGAAAACATTGAGAAGTCACTTAGATTGTTTTAACATCTCTGTCGAAAAATGAACTTCTTATTTTCAAACTACTTTGGTTGCATCATTTAGGACACGCTTGAAAATCTTGAAAATTTGCAGTGTTTAATTGCAATCTGTCATATTTCTTCGTGCCATAATTATAGGCTGAGTACAGACTGGCAGTTTGCTCCGGTAGCCAGTTGTAGCAAAAAAGCCCTGGAATAAACTATACCGGGTTTTCCCGTTCACACAGCGGGGGCCGCTGCGGGAAGCGTGCTGGAGGCGTGCTATATTCGCCGTTTCCCCATTAATTCGGCTGTGGGTGTATGGGTGTATGTGCGCATGAGCACCCATGCGCTCATGCGCATAAGTGCATTTTGCCGATTGGGGGAGGACCCTGTAGCGCCGGCACCGCATTGGGCAGTGGAGCGGAGCACAGCCAATCACACTGCTGCTGCCTTCTGCCCAACGCGGGTTGTTCCCAGCTTTTCGGCTGCACATTCAGACTCCCCGGAAGTGGAGAAACGCGCAACATACATGGGCTTTCGGATTTGCTACAGGTTTTATCAGGTATCTTTTTAATCCGGTGGTGAAGCGCAACAGCTCGGGTTGGCTATGGGTGGGGGACGCCAGGCAGATGTGCCTGTGTGAACGCCCCATTTACTCCGGGATTGAGTCGTCGCTGGCCCGGGTCCCTACCGGGGCAAATTGCCAGTCTGAACTCAGCCATATTTTGTGAAACCAGATGCCTTTTCTAGTGCCAGTAGAAGACACTGTTGGCATATCAAAGGACAGCAACTTATAAGGCTCCTGACCGTATACCCGTAATATGGAAATTCCAGTTCTAGGCAGTATTTGCCTTATTGTCATTTGTCATCTAGAAAACAATCTTCATATTTGCAGAACGTGATGTCTTGATAGGACAATTTCCCAAGGCATAGCACTCCACAGGTCTTTCTGACCCTGTCAGTTTATGCTACTGGCTCTTTGTCTGTCTGAACTTTCACAAACTTGTGTCTTTTCTCTGACTAAAATCCATCTTATTTCAAGTTGGGTCCCTTTGGCCCCTGGTATAACGAGACAGGAGTAGTGGTTTCAGGGCAACATTCACTTTTTTATCATTTATATAGCACTTTTTAGTAAATTATTATGTTTTGCAGTCCTCGTTATTCCCACTGTATAGGATGTTGGATTTTGTACAGTTATATTGCTCATAGCTCCCAATTACTGTTTTACCTTTTTTGTTGGTCTAGTTCTGCATACATCTGCCACCTGAAATACCTACAAGCCTTATGTTTTTTAAAAAGTAGAAATTGCCACTCCATCCTGTTCAGCTCAATAATTCAAGATGCCAGTTCATCTCCCGGCTTGTCTTCTGGAACCTGTGACACAAGCTTTAATGCATGTGTCTCTTTCACATGGGTAAACTTTAGAAATTAGCTATAGAGTTCATGACCTCTGTGTGAACTCCCTTCAGTAGGTTGTCACTTCCAATACACTTCATCAGGCTTCTTTCCTGTCACATCTCCTGAAGTCAGAGATGAATGATCACCTGTGATCAGTTGTTGATAAAAAGGATCCTTTGTTGTACTAATCTGTATAATAGTCCTGTGCTTGTAACTTGATTAGTAGATGGTTCTCAGGATTTTATTTTTTAAATCATCACACCATATGGCAAATACCCTGACTTTTGAAATGCATAAACTTTGAGAAAAATGTGTTCCATTAGAGTCAGACACTGATCTTCACTGTTTACTTTGAGAATGTAAAGGTCACACCTTGATTTTATGACACCTTTATGTTCCAAATAATGAATAATTAAAGTGAAAAGTTCTGGAGTGGTAATTGCATCACAGTGCATTCCTATGCAGGGTTACTCCAGTTCTCCAAACCCGCTGAAATAACTGGTTTCAGTGGGTTTAGAATGGAGTAACTGAATAAGACCCTGGCTTGGATGGCCCAGGCTAGCCTGATCTCATCAGGTCTTGGAAGCTAAGCAGGGTCAGAGTTCTGGCTAGTATTTGGATGGGAAGGGAGACCAGGGTGGCTATGCAGAGGAGGACAATGGCAAACCACCCCTGTTAGTCTCTTGCCTTGAAACCCATATGGGGTCACCATAAGTTGGCTGCAGCTTGATGGAACTTTACACACACACACACACACACACACACCTGCATAAGATGCACTTCTAATCTTTAAGGTGTCACATTCCTTTTGGCTTGCAGACCATTGGGCAGAAGTATCCAGGCACACACAGACATGAGGGAAGGACTGCCAATAGAGGGCTCAAAGGGAAATGAAAAGCAAGAGGAAGAGAATATGAGATATCTATGCAAAGCCTGAATGCTTACTCATGTGCTTATTTTATGAAAGTGATTTGTTATCTCTCTTTATATATAATTGAGTTTTGGTCCCACAACATTTGATGTGCGCCAACAGTGGTTGGCTGCAAGAGCTGCCAGTCAGAAGACGCTGGCTGGCTTGGCTGGCTCCCTCTGGGCTACTGGCGTGCCATTGGCTGGGAGGGGAGAGACGACGCCTCACTCTCCTTGGAGCGCCTGGACAGGACAGATGCTCCACTGGCCAGGGATCACAGCCTGATGGAGCCACCTGGACGACATGCACCCGGATGAAGGGCGGGACAGATGCTTTGCCGGGGGGGAGGGAAGGCCTCTACCCTCGCCTGCAGCTGCCATGGCCTGCCAGAGAACTCCAGCTGCCCCACCCATCTTTCACCGCTCAGCTGCTGCCATGCGCCAGGAGGCCTACTCAGTCCCTCCCTTGCCCGCCCACCTACCACTGACGGCGAGCCCTATTGTGAGGCCTCCGGGAGGGGCGAGCAGCATCCGGCCTCTCCACCACCACCGCCGTGCTGAACGCTGGTGGGCTGTCTTCACCCCACCTCCCCAGCTTCAATGACTCCTCAAATCCCTATGGGGCTGGCGAGCTTTTGTGGGGAGTAGGCGAGGGGCGGCGGTGGTGCTGAGCCAACCCCCGCCAGCCCGTTTTCGCTGCTCCCCCTCCCCCCACCTTCACAGGCTTTCAGGGGGAGCAGGTGAGGGGCAGTGGCAACGGCGGCGCTGAGCCAACCCCCGCCGGCCCGTTTATGCCGCTCCCTCCACCTTCCCAAGCTTTCGGGGAGAGCAGGCAAGGTGCAGTGGCAGTGCTGAGCCAACCCCCAACAGCCCATTTTTGCCACCCTGCCCCCCCCCAACTTCACAAGCTTTCGAGGGAGCAGGCGAGGGCCGGCGGTGCTGAGTCAACCCCCGCCACCCCGTTTTCGCTGCTCCCCCCACCTTCCCAGGCTTGCGAAGGGTGGCGGCACTGAGCTGCCCACTGCAGGCACATTTTCCCCGCTACCCCCCCTTCCTCACTCCCTTTCTCCCTATCTCCCTTCATTCTTTCCCTCTCTCACTCTCTCCCTTCCTCCCTATCACTTTGACTCCCCCCCCTTTCATCCTCCCTCCTTCCATCTCTGCCTGCCTGTCTGTCTTTCTGACTGTCTGTCTCTGTCTCCCCCTCTCCCCCTTCTTCCTTCCTTCAATCCTTTCTCCTTTCCTCTGTGTCAGTCTCCAAACCTCTCTATCTACCTACCACCCACCCACCCACCCTGTCTTTCTAGGGCCCGTTGTCTTCATCTGCAATGGGCTTTGCTCCCTAGTATATTTATATTGCCCTCACTCTTCCAAACTGGCCTCATCTGCCCTTAGTGGCAGAATCAGTTAGTCAGATCTGTTTGGCTGCATTATGTTAAACCATCCTATTTATGATGCAGTCTCTGATTGTACAGGGTCTCCCATTTAACTGAACTTGGAAGGAGCATCAGCTGGAAAGGAAAATAGCACCAAAAATGGCAACAAAAATAAATACTTTGACATTTTAAGGCTTGTATCCACCTAATAGTAGAATTTCTTTGGCGCTAAACACATGGCCATGCGGGAAGGTGTGTGGCTCAGTGGTAAAGCATCTGCGTTGCATGCAGAGGGACCCAGATTCAGTCTCCAGCATCTCCAGTTAAAAGGAGCAGATAGTAGATGCTATGAAAGATCTTTACCTGGGACTCTGGAGAGCCACTGTCAGTCAGAGTGGACAATACTGACCTTGAGAGATCAGTTCTGACACTATAAGGCTGACTTATGTGTTCATGCCAAGTGGCTGTAGGGAAAGGAATCAGAAAATCTGGCCTGTGAAAAATTGACATTAGTTATTTAGCTTGCATAACTACATAACTGCTTCCATAACTAAATATGAATGGGATTTTTATTTCTTCAGGCAGCAGAGGGGTTTTTTTTACTGGTATTCTTAATTAAAAGAATAGTATTGTGTGCATACAATAATTATATTAGCCATTTTCTGCACTTATCAATAGCTTTTGAATATAAGTTATTAATTAAGACAAAGTTTCCTCCTTTCTAAATGGCAATAATTTGTTTGTTAGAAAAGGGAGAAAGAATTGTTACCATTGACAAATGGATGTAATCAGTTGGGCTGTTATCTCTGCAATTATAGGAATATACTTCGCAGTTGTCAAGAATAAATGGATGCTCTTTTTAAAGTTGGGGAAATGTGCTAGCAGGATTTTGTATAGCTGTCTTCTGGCAAGCGCTGATTCTGAATTAATCCCATTGAAGTTAAATGAACTACTCCAAAGCACATCTGAAAATCTCACCCATTGTGGTTAATATTGTCTCTGAAAAGATAGTTAGCACCTAATGGGCAATTCTGAAGATACAAATTATAGTTTGTTTTCCAGCACATTAGTTTAAAAAAAACACCAATGAGTCATCAGAGTAGTCATTTTAACTGACATTCTTCTTGAACGAGGATCTTCCATTTTATATGGTAGCTTACTATGCCTCTAATGTTAAAAAGTGTTCAAGGGCGTGGAGCAAAAATAAACAGGATTCTTGTGGCACCTTTAAATATTTAAAACATTCTATTCCAAGAAAGGCTTTTTGTAGACTGCGGCCGATTTCCCTGTCCATCAGAGCTTGTGCTGGAATCAAATTTTATCAAATGACCACAAGATTCCTGTCTGTTTTTGCTTCAGCAGATGAACACTGCTCTGCCTTGGGAACGGTTATGAAGAAAACCCTGACAAGAGTGCCTTTAGTTTTTCCTAAACACTTAAAAAGCAGGTACCTTTTCTGTCTTCTGTCATATTCACTGATCTGTTGCTTCCTGGTGCATTCCCACACCTTTACACAGTAACCCTTTTCCAATAACATCTGATTAAAATCCCATAGCCTAGATGGGAGAACAAGCCCCACCCCCCACCTATGCACAATCCCTGGAATGTGAACACAGTATCTACACATGTATGAAGTATACATGCATAGGCTTCATCCCTATAATCAGGAATGCTCGAAAAAGCAGTGCTTTTTGTAACAGGGACGGAGCCTATGTGTGTATACAGTGTTCTCACATTCTGGTGGCCATGCACAGGCAGGAGGAGGCAATGTACTCATTCCCGCTCTCTTCTAGAGGGTGGAAGGGCATTGCTGACACGTGATGGTATAAATCACATTAGAGGATGAGCACAAGTATGAACCTGAGATGGTATGGCTGATGTGGATGGGTCAGCCATGCCCTTCTACCCTCTACATTGGACAAAGAGACCAGTCCCTTCGACAAAGGATTAATGGACATAAGTCTGACGTCAGAAATCACAACGTTAAAAAACCGGGGGGGACGGGACATTTTAACCTTGCAGGACATTCAGCTGCTGACCTAAAAGTAGCAGTTCTCTTACAAAGGAATTTCAAAGGGAGATTAGAAAGAGAGACTGCTGAATTGTAACTGATAACGAAGCTCAAGACAATGCATTCTCCTGGACGGAATCGAGACCTGTGTTTCTGTCTCATTACCAATGCTGATTCCTCCACCCCTACTGCCTCTCTGCATATCACACCTAATCCAGTCACACCTATTATCATTTGCCTGCTATTGTCATTTGGTATCTGAAATCAGTCCACTTTCCAAAATATAGGACAGATGGACTCACATTCTAGCTGTATCTGAAGAAATGGGCAGTGGCTCACGAAAGCCTATACCCTTTAGTCTTTGAGGCGCTACTGGACTCTTCCTCTTTTCTGCTGCTACAGACAGATTAATACCACTGCCCATCTTGATCTCTTTGTTTGCACTGTTCATTTGAAACTCTGTTTCTTGGACCACATCTGTTACCAGACCTTTGAAACTTGCTGTTAATACAGTTTGGTGTAGTGGTTAAGTGCACAGACTAATCTGGGAGACCCGGGTTTGATTCCCTACTCCTCCACTTGCACCTGCTGGATGACCTTGGGCAAGCCATAGTTCTGTCAGAGCTGTTCTCTCAAGGGTAGTTCTCGAGAAAGCTCTCTCAGCTCCACCTACCTCACAAGGTGTCTGTTGTGGGGAGGGGAAGGGAAAGGAGTTTGTAAGCTACTCTGAGTGAAGGGCAGGGTATAAATCCAATCTGTTCTTCTTCATGTGTGTGTGCTCACCGAAGATACATTATATATATTTTTAATAGAGCGTTGTCATGGGACTTCAAGCCCAAATTGCCAAACCAGGGCCAAGTCTCGGGGGGGGGCTGATCAAAGTGAAACAATAAAAAATGCTGAGGTGTGAGTCCTTGCACCTCAAGGTAGGGCTGCCACCAGTCCCCTTCTACAGTCTAGACAGCTAGAGACCAAGGGACAAAGTCTCAGGCCCTCCTAGAACTAAAGTCAAGAAAGACTGCCTTGTAGGGTAGGACACCTTCAAGGTGAGTTTCACAAACAATTACTCTGGTAGCTGTAGCCAATGAGGGCTAAAGTACTGGATTCAGACTGAAGCCTCCTAAATTCAAGAGCTCCACAAAATATAATTAAAGTGATTTATTTAAAATTGTGCAGAAATGATCAAAGCAGAGCAGTGAACAGTGAGGAGAAAAATAACAAAGGCTAAAAGTCTATCTAAACACTTTAGCAAACAGTGGTTCAAGGTTTCAGATATTACCCAGAAGCTGACAAAGGTTAGTCAAATGTGGGAAAGGGGGCCAATGTTAAAAACTTGATAAAGGGAAATATAAAAATACATGTATTTATTAAACACAACTTTAAAAATATAAGGGCCCAGTCACACATTATTTATAAGTATCAAATGCTAAAACTCAAGGGCTTGTAAACCTGACCTGACGCGTTTCGGCCTACATAGGCCTTCCTCAGAGGTCAATAATGAGGAACATATTGGCTATTATAAAAACATATAGTACAATCATACACAGGGCATAAATACAATAAGGATCAGAAGCAAGTTGCTGTAAAAGATAGACAAATGTAGAATTAAACACATGTATTAAAACAAATAAATAAATAAACAAACCATAAATATATTGCCAATAAACAAATATATACCATTGACTTACTTTCAAGATAACCCACCAGGCATAGAGCAAGGTTTCAGATATTACCCAACAGCAGACTGAGGTCTTAAAGATTCTAAGCTTCAAAGTCCAGGACAAAGTTTCTACTCGGTAAGACCCACCGAACAAGTCAGCACCCAGGCTAATCCGAGTACAGGATCAGTCCCAGTAATGCCTGGGGCCTGACACAACTGGCCAACAACACCATGGCATATATCACCATGCACAATGGCTTGCAGCTGTGGCTTTCCCACAGTGGCTTAAAGCAATGATGTATGTAATATGCTCTCCTGATTAGTATGGCCTGTAGCCTGATGGCTTGTAGCAATGAACTAGAATGAAAACCTTTACTTTATGGCCCAGGCCCTGTGTTGGCCTGATTCTGATTAGCCAATCAGGTGTAGGGCAAATGGGGTAACTTGACCACCAGACCTGTTGCTAAGGTGATGATCTGGTCAATCAAAGGGGCTTGCCAATTAACCAGACACTCTGCAGGTGTGCTGAGTTCAAATGAACAAACACCTTTCTCCTACCTATGATCTCAGGTGCTAATGAGATGGAATGCACCCTTCCCTATCTCCTGTCCTTGGAGCTACCAGGCCTTAATGGAATGACCTGCAGCTGGGCTACCTCCTCCCTCCCTCTCTCTCTCTCTCTCTCTCTCTTATCTGTGTCTCTGAAATGTCTAACAGCTTGCTTTGTTTCAGAGGAAAAATCTTTCTTTTGTAAGGCCTCTTTACCAGGCCATTTTACTAGGCCAAAAGCTTGAACCAAAGTTGAAAATTTGGACAAGAAACTGCATAGTAAAACCAGTTTCTTGACAAGCGTTAGATCCAACCAGCTTTCCAACTGGTGAAAAAGGAAGGAGGAGTATCTCCTGACCATCTAAAAGGCAGTTGCTGGAGATAATGGAATCTGAATGGAGTAAATAATGTGGGATGAGGGCTGCAGTAAGGACATGAATTGGATAGGACTGAGTTAAAAAACAACAACCCCTGCCTGAGTCCATCCCATAGTGATGTTTGTGTGGGCTGAATATATCAGAACAAATCTAAAAGCTGTAGTATTTACTAGCTTTTATTAGGTAAAGGTAAAGGTTTCCCTTGCTCGAAAGCCAGTCAAATCTGACTCTAGGGTTGAGGTGCTCATCTCCATTTCAAAGCCGAAGAGCCAGCGCTGTCCGAAGATGTTTCCATGGTCATGTGGCCGGCATGACTAAATGCTGAGGCACACAGAACGCTGTTACCTTCCCACCAAAGTGGTACCTATTTACTTGCAATTTCTTGCTTTCGAACTGCTAGGTTGGCAGGAGCTGGAACCAGAGATGGGAGCTCACTCCGTCGTGCAGCACACTTTTATTAGGATTGGCTTAAATGACATTTATTTGGTTTGCACTATATAATTCTGCTACTGGATAATAAGAGGCCTATCTGACTGCTATGGTCACCTTCCATGGCCCTGCTTCAGCTGCTCCTGCCTTCTGACATTAGGCAGATGGCAACCTGGGAGAGGCCTTCCTGATCATGGTGCCAAAACTCTGGAACTCTCTCCCCAGAGAGATCAACCTGTGCCCTTCTGTTGCCAATTTGGTGTAGTGGTTAAGTGCACGGACTCTAATCTGGGAGAACCAGATTTGATTCCCCACTCCTCCACTTGCAGCTGCTGGATGACCTTGGACAAGCCATAGTTCTGTTAGAGCCATTCTTGAAAGAGCTCTCTCAGCCCCACCTACTTCACAGGGTGTCTGTTGTGGGGTGGGAAAGGAGTTTGTGCCACTCTGAGACTCCGAGCGAAGGTTATAAATCTAATCTCCTCCTTCTTCCACCACCAGGTAAAGACTTGTTTGATTTGGTGTTCCTTCAGACATCCCTCCTTCCTGCCCAGTGCTGTAATTGTTGTATTATACTTTTGCAAGTGTATTTTAGCTTTCTTTAATTGTTTTAATGATGTGTTTTTGTTTGATTTTAATGATTTTAAAGGTTTTTCTAATTGTTATGAGTGCTTTTAACCTATTAGATGCTTTGGTAGCCCTGATGAGGGGAGAAAGGTGGGATAAAAATGTTGTTAATAATAAAAAAAAACTGCTGCTAGATGGACTATACCCAAATTTCCCAGCAGTCAAGCTAATATGCACCAAAGCCACCTGACCCTTATCCTATGGCAAAGAAAACTCTGCCACTGCTACATGTGCATTAATAAATACATTCTTTCTTCAGTTCAGTCTGTAAACCAGGTTTACATAATGGAACGCTGCTGTGTGGCTCAGTGTTAGAGCATCTGTTTTACACACAGAAGGTCCTGGGTTCAATCCCTGGTGTCCTGTTAAAAGGGTCAGATAGTAAAGGCTGTGAAGGACCTCCACCTGCACCCCTGGAAGCCATCTGCTACTCAGCATAGACTGACCGTGACAGGCCAAGGTCCTGACAGCATTCAGCACATTTTCTGCAGCTGTGTTTTGGCTCAGATGACAGTGGATCGAATTAGGCCTCCATTTGCATGAGTCTACCTCTGTTGTGTAGCCTGCCTACTGTGTGGCGTCTGGTGGGAAGGGAAGCTGCTGAAGTGTAGAAAGCCACTAACCAAACTTGGCAAGAGTGCATCTGTCTAGCTGCTGTCAAAATGCAGAGGGTTTTTCCCCTCAAAAGATCAGACGTTTTCCCCCTCTGTGTGCTTTCAGCATAACTATGTTTTCGAAGTGTCATAGCCTGCTGAGAGAAAGATATTGAAGTCCCAGTTCATAAATAAGCATGGCACTTTCCTTTTATATGACTTAAATGCAGGCACTGATTGGTTTGTGTGTGTGTACGCACACTCACACACACCTGGTTTTCTAACAGTAAAATCAGAGTAGGGACCAGAATTAAACTCTTAAGCGCAACACTTCAAAGAAGCACATGCTGAGTCTGGGAGGACACCTTACTGGGAAACGGAGAGGCAGTGTCTTAATTGAGATCTCTTGTAGGAGAGTGAGGAGTTGTTCTGGAAGAATTAAGAGGAGTGAGCAGTGCTCTGTGGTAAAGAATATGTGTGTTCCCCTACGAGTCTGATTCAGTGCTCAACATTACTCTTTTACCCAGCAATTTTGCTGTCGCGCATAGATTAGTATTCCCACAATGGGCTGTATCCAGTGATCCCTTGGTGCCAAGGTCATGGATCTTTGTGTCATGTCCTTTTGGGATGTGGAATGGTATGATATAGCCCAGTGTCAAATCTCAGAAGCTATGCAGGGTGGGGACATGGATGGGAGACCACCGAGGAAGTACCCTGCAGAGGAAGGCAATGGCAAACCACCTCTGATTTTCACTTGCCTTGAAAGCTCCTTGCTGGGGTCTCCATAAGTCAGCTGTGATTTGCTGACACTTTACATCCACCCAAAGCATCTGCAAATGTACAGCGGGCATACATCAGGAAAGGGTCACAGTCCTGGCACAAGTTATCCTTTTGTCCTTGCAGGTTCAAAAGGAAGAGTCTGCGTTCACAATGGTGTTTTCTCACTGTAGACAATACCTGGCAACAAAACATATGGATTCCAGCGATGCAGTCACCTTAATCCATTGCAGCAAAAACAAACAAACAAACAAAACCAGTAGTCTTGTGGCACATTAAAGACTACTAGGTTTTTGTTTTAGAGGTGTGCCTGCTCATTTTGCTCACCAACCACCACTCGCAATATTTGACAGTAATTTGAATACTGAATGAACAGTTTTGCCTCCTGCCCAAACTACTGCAGGAGTTTGGTGTAGTGGTTAAGTGTGCAGACTTTAATCTGGGAGAACCAGGTTTGATTCCCCACTCCTCCACTTGCACCTGCTGGATGACCTTGGGCAAGCCATAGTTCTGGCACAGCTGTTCTTGAACAAAGAGCAGTTTCTGTCAAGATCTCTCTCAGCCCCACCTACCTCACAGGGTGTCTGTTGTGGAGAGGGGAAGGGAAAGGAGTTTGTAAGCCGCTCTGAGACTCCTTTGGGTAGTGAAGGGTGGGGTATAAATCCAATCTCTTCTTTTCTTCTTCTACCTGATGAAGAAACAGCAAGAGTGATCATCCTTTTTTTGTGAACTGTAGCCAAAATTAGATTTATAACAAATATCATACCATGCCTTTCACCCCAAGTGGCTTACGTTGCTCTCCTTTCCTCCATTTGATCTTCAAAACAACCCTGTGAGGTGGTTTAGGATGAGAATGTGTGACTGGCCAAAAGTCACCCAGCAGCCTTCCATGGCAGAGGTAGGATTTGAACCTGGGTCTCCTAGATCTTAGTCAGACACTCTAACTACTATGCCACACTGATCATGATACTGCAGGGAGGTTCTTAAGCCCCCTTTGTTTTGCAAACTAGGAAATATGTTCCATTGTCCTTTTTTGTGCTGCTTTATTTTATTTTACCATATGTTATGTACGATATCAGTACTTCATAACAGCCATCTTATGTCTTGTGCAAAAGTAAGTTGGAATAAATTAAGAAGGGGTCTTTGAAGATGATCGGTGGTCTGTAAAAGAAGTCATACGATGAATCATTGAAAAAACTGGTGACATTTAGCCTGCCCTGACCTGAATGGCCCAGGCTAGCTGGATCTCACCAGATCTCAGAAGCTAAGCAGGGTCTCCCCTGGTTAATATGTGGATGGGAGGCCACCAAGGAAGACCATGGCTGCTGTACAGAGGCAGGCAATGGCAAACCACCTCTGTTGCTCTCTTGCCTTGAAAACCCTACGGAGTTGACATAAGTTGGCTGCGACTTGATGGCTCTTTCCATTGTTTTTAGCCTTGCAATGAGCAGACTGAGGGGAACATGACTGTCAGGTTCCTTGTCACATGGAAGATGACAAAAAACCCCTTGTTCTTTGCTGTTTCAGAGGGCACAGCTAGACCTTATGGGGAAGATTCCAGTCCAACATCACAAAAAACTTCCTGCCAGTAACAGAGGTCCAACAGAGGAACCTACTACAGGAGGGTGATCTCCCTCACTGGAGGTCTTCAGGCAGAGGCTGGACAGCAATCTTAACAGGGAGGCTCTAGTTTTTGGCTTCCTGCTTTGATCAGGGGTAGGGGTGTCTGCTCGGTATAAAACGATAAGGTACTTTTTGGGGTGTTTTTCAGCCAATTCCTGAGTGGGTTACTGATTTAGCTATTCCAAAAATGGAATATTTTCATGATTTTTCTGGGCCAGCAGATAGCTGGTGTTTAAAGAGATTGCCTTCCTTTTAAACAACTTTCAGGTGAACTTGCCACTTTCAGAGTTCACTCGAGGCACAGCTTGCAAAAGGCATTTAAAGAGACCATGTTCCCTTTACATTCCTTTTCCCCCTCCATTGGAAATAATGGAAGATGGGGACACCTTCTTTGGGGACTCATGGAATTGGACCAGGCGCACCTCCCAGGGGAGGTTTTTCCATAATTGTAAGGGTACCCCTGAAAAGGCCCTCTCTTGTGTGCCCACCAGACGAGTGTCTTTGATTGGTGGGACAGTCAGGAGGGCTCCTCCCTGTGATCTTAGACCTCACTCTCCCTGTCTCAAGGGGAGAGTGCAGCCTGGCTGTGGCGAGGGTGGGGGACATCTATTCAGACATTCCACCTGTAGCCACTGCAGGAGGGGAGGATGGGTGGGATAAATCTCCACTTTGGAAATGGTAAGAACATAAGAGAAGCCAATGCTGGATCAGGCCAATGACCCATCCAGTCTAACACTCTGTCAGCATAGCACGCTCAAAGGAACACAGGCTCAGCTCATCAGTGAGGTCCACCAGTGGGGCCAGGACACTAGAAACCCTCCCACTGTTGACCTCCCCCAAGCACCAAGAATACAGAGCATCCCTTGCCCCAGAGTCCCTATCTATACCTTGTGGCTAATAGCCACTGATGGACCTCTGATGGCTGCAGGAAGCTACCTCATCTCTTTAGCCTTGTAAGATTTTTTTTGTCCTTCCCCAGCTGAGCTTTACTTTATCATTACAGTGCAGCTCCATCAAGAAAGTGGGGAGGTTCTGGGCTGTGGGTGGAGGTGACACAGAAACAGGGGAGGTGTGGGAGCTGGGGGCACCAGTAAAGCAGGAAGGGATGTGTGTGGGCACCGTTGCCGCCCCATTTCCTGATGCCACGGTGGGGGTGCATTTTCATGCTCCAGCTTTTCACTTATAAAGACATATAACTGTATGTTGGCTTTTATTTTGCACAATTTTTATTTCCATCCCTGATGTGAAGGAGAGGATTGGTTTTTTTGCATTAATGATCAGCAACACTGTTGTTTTAGCAGGCATGTGAAAAAGAGGTGACGCTTTATCATAGCCATGTGGGAATATCACCAGCCTTGACACTTTGTGAATCACCCGGCTTTTTATTTTAATCTCTTGGTTTCATTTGCAGTTCCCAGTTAACTGCCACATCGTAAAAGTTTTCCCCCCACCCTTTTTAATATCATGCTCTGAAGCTTCAACGTGGTGGACCAGGATTTGAGGCAGTTTACATATCCCAACCAGGCTTAGCTGTCAAACAGCTGACATTTTCATTTGGTTTTCTTATTTTGTGTACCGACCAATGGTTGGTTTTCAATCTTGAAGTTCAGCATTCATCTTTATTTGTTACGGCCAGCAAATCAGTAACATCATACATAACTGATACAAACAATTTGTTAAAATATGAATGTAACAACCGTGGTCTAAAAGATTTAAGAGGTTAAATAATCTTTTCTTTGTGGATACAGTAACAAGCTGCACAAAATTTAGCTGTGAGTTTGGTAATGAAGCTTTAGGGTAGTGGTTTCAAGTTTCTTTCATTAAGAAAACCCTGTTCACATTGATCTGTTTGAAAAGGAGTCCCTGCATGTTGAACATGGAATCCCTGCACATAGCAATGGATTCTGAGGGTAATCTGTCGCCTCTTCTGTGTCTGTGTCTCAACCTAGCCGTACCTAAATACAAAAAGAGCGTATCCTGAAAGTGTCGTCCCCCCCCATTTCTTTCTTGTTGCAAATTGCAGGGAAAGACTTAATAATAATTAACATGCTATCTTTTGGGTAATGTTTGCCATTGCTTACTATATCATGAAGAAATCCCAGGATTTTAGGAATACAGTTCTGAAAGGCCACTCCTCTAAGCTATTTTATATTCCAAAAAAGAAAGCTTGCACTTTGAATAAAACTTTTTTGCTCTCAAAGGTACCACTTGACTCAAACTTTTTTCTGCTGCTTCTGACCAACACGGCTACCCACCTGAATCTATTGTTGTTGTTTTTGTTGTTATTATAAGCTCCATGGTTGTTAGGTTTATGCTCCACAGTGTCTTGATAGACTTTACAATTCAGAGACATTGCATTTATATTTTACAGTATTAAGGAATTGCCTCAGGAACACATGACTGTAGCTGGTTGAGACTGCTCTGCAATATGTTTTAATTGCCCTTCATACTGAAATTTCTTCAAGCAGTTCCTCACTTTGGCCGTCTTTGCCTGTGGGCCCAGAAGTAGTACACTGGGCCTTCAAATAGGGTTGCCTGGCATGACCTGGCAAGTGATGGGAGATGGGGGAGGTGGGAACTTATGAGGGGCATGGTCATCATCCCCAAAGTGATGACACAACTTCCCACACAACCAGGAAGTGACACCGTTGCTCTAGCTAAAAATCTGTGGAAACCATAGAGTTTTGGATGAGTGCTAAAGCACCCCCCAGCATGATGACATCACTTCTGGCTTGTACTGGGTTAGGTCATCATCAGTGCTCCCTCTTTAAATGTGAAATCTTGTCAGCAAAAATTCTACTCTTTGAGCTAGTGGCATTAAAGTTGTGAGTGAGTGATTTGGCTACTGCATAAATTAATTTGCTCTGGAGCCATCCTTCCTGAGCTAAGACAAAAATGTGTAAGCCAGAGACTAAAAAACTGTGAGCTAGCTCACACTAACTCAGCTGAGAGGGAACACTGGTCATCATGCAGGGATGATGATTGTGTCCCCCCTCTTTTCCTGGCCTGTTTTCTATTTCCACCCAGCTGATGGGCAGCAGCTGTGGGGTTGGGTAGCTCTCCCACCATAAGTGGGAATCTGATAAGCCTACCTTCAAGTGTGTAAAGTCTGAGCTACAAGAATATCCAAAAATTTAGGCAATACAGTTCTTACTAATTTCATTGCAGCTTATCTCAGACTTGTATTTGGAAATACAAACTAACTTTACCACTGTCCCTCGAAAAATAGCTTTGAGGGTTGGATCCAACCAAATTTTCCACTGGTGAAAAAAGGGAGGGAAGGGTCCCTTCTGACCTCCCAAAAGGCTATGATGCAGATCATGGGAACTACATGGGCAATAGCCAAGTGAGACTGGGGCAGTGACAAGGAAGGGGATTGGTTGAAATTTCCCCCAAAAGCTGGCTGGCCCCTACCTTGTATCTCCTCAAAAATTAAACTATCTCATTTTTTCCATGGATGAAAAATGTTCTTGAAATAACATTCTTTCTTTGGTTTGATGCCGCAATATGAGGGTTCAAATGGAAGAATTTGACAAGACTTGGTATAATGTAAGTGGAATTGGAAGATACATTTGTTATTTACATCTCAAGCAACATCTGCTAATGCCGAAAAGGTTCCAGATGGTTTTTGTAAACAAAAATATAGCTTTGTGCTACGTGGCTGACATGAATATGAAACACAAAGTCTAGTACTTGGTTTTTAAATGAACTCAAGTTGTTTCTAGCACTTACTTGAAATGAGCATGTTTTACATGTGAAGTATTAACAACAAACCTTGTAAAAGTCTTTAATTTAGGCCAGAAGAACCAAGCATCTCTTTCATTTTCAAAGTGATCTTTCAAGCTCTTTTCATTTTTTTCTTTCATATTTATAAGGCTGATTTTGATTAAATGAACATAACCATTAAAAATCATGAAAAGCAAGTACAAAGCTGATATTATTTTTAAAAAGTAACTAGGAAAGCAGATGTTTTCATTTTAAAGCTCATACAGTGTTTCTCCCTCCCATATAAATTTAATTTCTAATCTTTATTTGTGAACGTCTTCTGTGAGCATGTGGACAATCCAACCTAATGGGTCAGTCCAAGTCAGAGAACATATGTACCCCTGCAGAAATCCCTTACCCCATCCCTTTTCTGAAATCACAGAGTTCATAGGTAACGCCTGCTGGCAGTGGAGAGAGTTCAGTTGGCATTTGACCAGTGGTGCCGTTGCCTACAGTTGAAGCTGAGAGATGGTTGGGCTGGCCTCTGGGGAAGCACACAGCTTGCCATGTATGTTTTTGCTAGCAAGACAGCAGCCTGTGCACAGTCAATGCAAGGTGATAGTTGGGAGCTTGATAGGGTTGCCAGATCTGGGTTGCAAAATACCTGGAGACTTTGGGGGTGAATCCAGAAGAGGGTGGGGTTTGGGGAGGGGCCTCAGCATGGTCCAGTGCCATATAGTCCACCCTTCAAAGCAACCATGTTCTCCAGGGGAGCTGATCTCTGTCAGCTGCAGATCAGTTGTAAAAGCGGGAGATTCCTTGGCCCCATCTGGAGGCTGGCAACGCTAGAGCTTGACTTGATTATTGAGTCAAGGGATATGCAAAGTTCTGCACTCCTCAGCCAGACCTAGCTTTGTGATGACTGAACACATGAAGCTGCCTTATGACCCTTGGTCTATCCAAGTCAGTATTGTCTACTCAGAGTGGCAGAGGCTCTTCAGGATCTCAAGCAGAGGTCTTCCACATCACCTACTGCCAGATCCTTTAACTGGAGATGCCAGAGATTGAACCCAAGACCTTCTGCATGTCAAGCAAATGCTCTACCACTGAGCCATGGCCTGAAGAAAGAGAAATCAGTCGAATATAGAGCTGCATATTATCAAGCCAAGCCCTCCTCTCATATAAGTATGATAAATAAATAATTGCTTCTGAGTGGAGGCCTATCTACTCCTGAGCCTTCTTCAAAGGGTTTCCTCCTCAGCCCTATCCAATCCACACTTCACAGTAGGTATGGCCATGGGGAAAAGTGCCAATTCCCCCATCCACTGGTCCACCCATTTGAAAGGAAGTAAGGCTCTCCAGATTTCTATAATGAGCAATGAGTGGGGGACCTTTGCAAAGTTATGATGAGGACTGGGGTAGAGATTTCCTTTCCTGCTCCTTTTATCACCACAAATTTGGGCAGGTCACCCAGTCAGTGTAAAAATCTGGAGAGGTACATGATTGTACAATGAAGTGCATTCTGTATACTGTTGATACCCTTAGCGCAACAGCTGATACAAATACTGAGTCAAATTTTATCTTTCCCAGTACAAGAAGGGGTAGAACTTCTTGGGACCAGGCACTGATACACTCAAGAGACTAAGGAAGAGTAGGGAGAGTGATGGCTTGAACAACTATTAGGAAGTACTTCTTTACACAGTGAGTGATTAGAATGTGGAACTAACTGCCAGAGGATATAGTGATGGCCACTGGAATAAACAGCTTTGAAAGGGGATTAGATGGATTCATGGAGAATCAGCCTATCAGTGGCTACTAGCCATGGTGACTAAAGGAAACCTCTATATTCAGAGGCAGGCAACTTCTGAATCCCAGTGCTAGGAGGGGAACAAGCCTCTACACCCTGTTGTTGGACCTTGATAGGAACTGATTGGTCACTGTGTGAGACTGGATTCTGGACTAGATGGACTGGTCTGAACCAACAGGCTCTTTTTATGTTCTTATGCTGTTATAGGTAGTTGTTCCACCTAGTAAATCCCACTATTCTGGGCCCTTTGAACCTTTGTTGATTAGGAATGCACCTGAACTTCTCTTCTGACCAAACAAAGATCAAGGCATTGTCAGATTGATTTGGTGACCAGGTGTCTCTTCATTTCAGGTGTAATTTCAGGACCTATTTTGGTGTAAAAAGGAACATAGGAATTTTATGAGGGTGAAGATTGCTAAGAAGGGCTTGCTTCATTGTCAAGAGGATGAGTATCACAGAAGGCTATTGAATTTCAGTGACTCCTGGCCTTGGCTTTTGTGCACTTTCAAGGTGACAGTAAAGAAAATCTCTTCAAGATTTATGGTGAATGAAAGTTCACAAAAGGCAGACAGCTGGGTATTGTTCTTGTGGGATTAAAAGTTATGGTTTTCGGTTGAGTTCAGAGAGTAGATGCTCTAAAGAGATGGAAATACAAGACATTCAGTTGGTACACTGTGTTTTCACCCATCTCTTTTTATGTATGTGTGGCAGATCCACATGCCAACAAGAGAGGCAAAGCTTGGCAATCTAAGATGTAGGCTGTATGTGTTTATGTGCGTAAAAGAAGTTGACAACTGCCCAGATTCCGTCCCCTTAGACGTTCATCCCTATTTGGCCCAAATTCAAAGCTTCAGTCTAATGTAATTCTTTCTCTACATTGTAACATCCCTGCTTTCTAAGCCACAGGTACCTGAAGAATATAGATAAGGTCCACTTTGTGTTGTGTGGAGTTATAGCTGAGGAAAAAGGGAAGTGTCTTTCTCCTGCACCCCCCTGAGCAGCATATTTAGACTGAAACACTATACACACTGACTGGGGAGTAAATCCCATTGAATTCAGTGGATTAAACTCTTGAGTTAACATATTTCAGATGATGCAGAACACAACGGTATCAACAGGCTTCACTGGAGCACGGCACAGCAACCTATTTTCAGTGCTAGGGCTCAGTGCAGGGAAACATGAAAAGAGTTGTCCCTCACCAGTGATTTACCAGAAGAAGCCTACCGTGGCCTAGACATTCTACCTTGGAGTATGTAGAAGACCCATCTGGGTCTGTCAGAGCCTTGCCAGCAACGGGCACTGTGTACCCTCCCACAGGCCTCAGACTGAGAGGGAAGGGGGCTTCCTTCACCCTTGTTCTCCACCTCTCTCTTAACCCTGCTCCTTTCAGGCTGAGGAGCAAGAGGCAATGTGTCCTCCCTGGCCAATTTCCCTCTGCGAGCCAGTTTGGTATAGTGGTTAAGAGCAGCAGACTCTAATCTGGAGAACAGGGTCTGATTCTCCACTCCTCCACATGCAGCCAGCTGGATGACCTTGGGTCAGTTTCAGTTCTCCCAGAGCTGTTCTCTGAAGATCTTGTTCTTGAAAGAGCTCTCTCAGCCCCACCTACCTCACAGGGTGTCAGTTGTGGGGAGAGGAAGGGAAGGAGAGTGTAAACCACTCTGAAACCCTGAGTGAAAGGCAGGGTATAAATCCAACACCACCTCCTCCTTCCTTGCTTTATGAAGGGCCTGGCTTATCCTGTGACTAGCCCTTTTGAAGGCTTTGCCTCCTGGAACTCCCATGGGATTGGATCAATTCCTGTGGGAAGCTGCTGTTGCCCCTCCGCTGTGGCTCATCTCTTTGTTTCCCAGCCCCTCAATCAAGGCTGCTTCCCTTTCGATCATCAGGCAATGGGTTGTGACAAGGCTAGTCCCTGTCAAGCAGTGGAGTAGCAGGCTTGGCCTTATAAAGGGGACACACGTGTTCTCACTTTGGTACATGGATGCTGAGGATGGGCCGGGTCCCCTCAGAGTCGGGGAGCCCTGGGGTTGCTTGGGTCTCTGAAAGAGTGTACAACTTTGTGTCAGAAGTAAGATCTGCAGCTGCAATTGGATAAGATAGGCCCATTCCTGTTGGTACTATTAGATTTATCAGCAAAATTTGATACAGTCAACCATAATATTTTGGTGTGTTGAGTAAAGTCAGTGTTTGGGATAAAAAGGAGGGCCCTCTGTTGATTTCATTTTTTTCTTGTTGTCAGGAATTAGAATTTCCATAAACAAGGTAGAATCAACTAGTGGTTACCCGATGTGTGGGGTGCCACATGAGTCCATTTTACCCCCTTTATATTAAGTCTTTGGTTGACAGCATTCAGAGCTGGTTATCACTAATATGCAGGTGACATTCAGCATTACATTTCATTATTTAAGCCTCCAGAAGCAGTTGCAAAGGTCCAGAGCCAGTAACTTTAGGTTCTAGTCAGGTGGCTGAGGGCTAACAAACTGAATCTTAATTCAGACAAGGCAGAAGGTAATGTTGGTTGGGAAGGCCGAGTTGTTTAGCTGGTATAGATTTACCATCCTTAGATGAGGTTGATCTTCCTTCAGTAGGTCAAGATTAAATACTTGGGTAGGGGCATTTGGACATTGTCAATGGAGAAACAGGTTGGTAGTGTTACCAGGAGTGCCTTTCTTCTGTTAAATCTTCCTTGTAAGGATTTTATGGACCAAGCCATACTGACCTGATAGTGGGGGACACACACACACAAACGACAGTCCTGAAAGAGGGCACCAAAAGGAGAAGGCTGTCTAAAGAGAGTCTTTTAGTATAGACCCACACGCCATCTGGACTCTCTTCAGACAGCCTTCTCCTTTTGGTGCCCTCTTTCAGGACTGTTATTTGTGTGTGTGTGTCCCCCATTATCAGGTCAAGGGGTTCTTTTGTGGTAGGACAACAAGAAAACTGAGTGTTGCTTCTATCAATGGGTTCTTCCACCACTTCTCTTTCCTTGCCTTCTTCCTCTCACCTACGGCTTTCCTCCTCCTTCATGGTCTCTGGCTCTTTTCCCCTCTGTTTCCCTTTTCATGCTGTTGTTGCCCTACAAGGCACATGTAAACCCATCTTGGACTTATAATTTCATAAGCAAGAGAAACCTGGACAGAGTAAATGGTGTGTAATAGGGATTGTATTGCATGGTGACCCAAAGTGATGCCAATTGGAGACATATCCAGCAGAAGGAAGCCTTCCTGAGATAATGTGCCATGGTTCCTGAGGTTACCTGCCCACTTACCTGTTGTAAGATGGACCAGCTCCCTAGCTGCTTGAAGCTCTGAAAACCAGGCAGATGCCATGTCAAGGCAGGGGAACAAAGACTCAAACTCCATGTGGAGTTTCTTCCTGCACATGTAGGCAACACACTCCCCTTCCCCCAGATTGACTCACCTCACAGAAGCTGCAGCCAGAAGACAATAGAGGAACATCCATGATAATGACTCATGAGTCATAATCCCATCAGGTGCCACCTCATTACTTAACTAGAGTTCAATATTGCCCACTCCCTTAGACTCTTCCCCCTTGAACCCAGTACCAATCAGCATGTTTTTGGGACGGACTAGTAGGAGGTGGGCCAAGACATGTGACCAGCTTAGGCCACCCCCAAGAGACATGTGACTAGGACATGTGGCCAGCCTGGCCCAAGCCCCCAAGCCGCCCCTCATAAAAGGGGGCACCCAGCCATGTGGTCTCTCTCTCTTTCTCTCTCTCTGCACCCTACCTATCTGACTGACTCTGGATTAGCCACCCAAGAGTCTTTCCACGTGTCTGGGCTGGTTCAAGACATGACCCCATTTCCCCTATAGTCTCCCTCATTCTTCCTAAGGATTGCTCCATCTCGTCAGACAGGTAAAGTATTGCCCACCAACAATATCCTGCTAATGCGAATGTGCTATCCATCTCTCTCTAATTTTCCTAGCTGTGTACAAGTGTATGTATGTGTGTGTATTGTTTGATTGTGAAGAATCTACAGTAAAATAATCATTTTATATTGGAAACCAGTCTCCTTGCCTCTCTCTGGTACTTCTGGAACAAGCGGGACTCCTGTATAAAAAGGTGTTTGCTCCCTTATTGCCTATTGCTATTTTATAATATCACAAATTCCCCAATATAATTAATAATTTAGAGCAATCAGGCTAACACTGTCTTCTCTCATCTGGCTGCCTTTTATTTCCCTCCTTTTCTCACCCCCCTCCCGCAACCAAGCTCTTCCCCATACTACTTTCTTCTGGGCCATCAGGGGCCTACATTAATCTCTCAGACATGTCCTCTCCCATGCCGAGTCCCTGGGTTGGGCATCCTGGCCAGGACTCCTCCAAGACCTCACAGGTGGCTCAACTATGCTTCAGCTAAGTGGGTGGCGAAATTTGCTTTCCTAATCTGACAGGCCATCTGTTCATCAGGGCAGACCCAAGTGGCTGCTGCAGCCCCCTATTGGCCCTTCAGGCTCTTGGGGTCCCACCTACTTCCCCAGCCTCATCAACCAAGACACCATCTTTGGTAGGGAGCAGAGCACTGGCTTAGATGAGTTTCCCCTTTAGAGTTCTAGTTTTCTAGTTGCTTGACATTGTTTTATCTAGAGGAACAGTCAAATCCGTCACCTGCAGTTTGAGAAATTGATGTGGTGATGGCTTCTAACAAAGATGGCTTTAAAAGGGAATTAGGTTCACAGAAGAGAGGTCCATCGCTGGTTACTAGCCATGGTGACTAAATGATATCTCAACATCCAGAGGCAGGAAATGTCTGGATACCAGTGATGGGAGAAGTATTGGGGTAGATCTTGGCCTCTGTGACCTTTCTCTTGGTCTTCCAGGGCAACTGGTTGGCCACTGCATGGAAGAGGATTGTGGACTTGATGGCCCATTGACATGATCCAGCAAGGCACCTCATATGCCCCCTTTCTGTTCTAAAACCTCATCGTTCTACCACCTCATTCTCCAACATGTATAAGCAACACAGGAGTGAGATGGAAACAGAAAAACTGGGACGGGGGTACCTTAGAAGAACAGGACGAGGTACAGATCAGTTATGAATCAGGCAGAAAGGAAAGACAAGGAATCAGATAGAACAGATGCAAACAAGAACCCAGATAGAACAGATGCAAACAAGAGCTGGGATAGGTGATGTCCTGTGTCTGGATTTAGAAACAGGAGGTTGTGTTGTAGTTGTGTTGTGGTTATAAGGAGGAGGGAGAGAGAGAGATGAGGGCATTGTAGCAATGGAGGCCTTGGGGTCACAGGGAAGTTGAAGAAGGGGAGGCAGCTAAGTTGTACATATTGATTTGAAAAGAACCACAAAATCTTTAGCTGCAGATATTCAGTCTGAGGGTACGTATTGCTCGGCTGGTACTTGGCAAAGGAATCGACATCTGGCTCTGTTATGAAGACGAGTGAGCCTGTAAAACCTCAACCACCTGTCTCTCACCTTTTAGATATCAATGAATGTGCAGGAAGAAATGGAGGTTGCCAGAAGAGTTGTATTAACACCGCGGGGTCCTACCACTGTGAATGTGATGCAGGATATCGACTTCATACCGATGGACGCACCTGCATAAGTGAGTAATGATGGTATCATCTATGCAGCACTTTGTGGAAAGGAAATCACAAGTGCAAAATGAAAAAAGACGAAAAGCCTTTTTAAACATTGCCATCTCTGGGAGAAAGCAAATATATGGACTTTTTCCAAACAAAAATTATATAATCATGTTATCATGCTCTCAGGAAGGTTAGCAGCATGGTTCCAATTTTTTTGTCATATTATACTTCAGCATCATGAATGCCACCACCTCTCCTCTTCCATTCACGTATATTAAGCTTAAGAGAAATGTTGAATTAATGGTGCTCTTATATGAAACGTTTGTGTGTGTGTGCGGTGTGTGTTTGGGAACGTGCCCTTTTAATGTACTTGTTGCACCTGCTCTCTTTGGAAAGTCCATTACAGCTTCCTCTAGGCTTCAGACTGCTAAGACTGCTTGTGATAAAAATTTATGTGAAAAAATATAAACGTTATAGAGCCATAGCAACATCAGAAAGAAAAGAGCTAGCAGTAGAAAGAAAAGGGCATAAAAGCAAACTATGGAAGAAAAAGTAAAGACAGAGCTAGGGAAACAATTCAGCTAACATTCCCTTGTGGACCACAAAGGTATCAACTGCCTTTCTGAGGAAAACGGGCTTGCTGGAACACGGTGGGAAGGAAATTCCATAATTTAAAACTCTAAGCTGTCTAGGACTGAAAAACCCAAGGGACCGATTGTTCTCATATAAGCTGAAGCAGCAGTTACAGTCAACTTCTGAATGTGGATTGTTCTGTAGGGGGCGGAGTTCCTTTTAGATGTGGTGTGGATGGGTGGGCTCTACAATTGCCCTGCCACACCCCGCTTTTCATTTACCTGCCACATATGGTAGTTCCATGGAATGCATTATGACATCTCTGGGTATGAGAAGAGTAGCCATTACACTTGTGCCAGTTCCTCTTCCTCCTCCTCCTCCAGTATTGGTGCACTATCACCAGATGTGTTGCAAAGAGGGGCTGGGATGGGACAGGTAGTAGAGATGACACTCAGTGTGTAATGCAGTGACGTGAGCTGAAGTCATAGTAAACATTCTCAGTGCTAAATGTGGATCTGTGGGTTGCAGCCCATGAAGTGCATCCTATGCAGAAGCCTCCAGTTAACCGTAGCATCAGCTGTCAGTCAGAAGTGATTTCTCCTGTGAAGAGCCCCTTACCATTCCCCTCAGCCCCACTGCTGCCCACTTCCCCACCCTCCATTCTTCTAACAACAGAGATGAAGAAAGCCATTTCTGTAACTTCCCTTCATTGTAATTTTCTGGTCCTTCTTGTTTGTTTGATGGTGAGTGGCCAGGCAGTAGCTGGTGATCTTGCTGTGAGCACCGGAAAGAAATTCCCCATCAGTGCCTGTAGCTGTCACTTCTGACAGCTGCTGCTATAATCACCAGAGGCCTCTGTACATATGGCTCGTTCAAAGTCTGTTGTGTAAACTCGGCCTTATTGAGCAGGAAATAGATGTTATGCAAGTCATTGGGCTGCTGCTGAAAACGTCTCTTTCCCTCTCCTGTGATAGATGATATGGTAAGTTTCTTTACTCCAGTTTCACGTCATGAGGAAGCAGGAAGCACAGCATGAGGGCAACGCATCACAGCATTCCTTCATGTTAAGGGAGAAGATTCATGGGAGAGCTCTCATGGCAGCAGCCCTATGGTAACCCGTCATTCCTCCATTACACATAAGAAGACAGCCTTAATTCTGTAGCCACCTTGGGTAGCCTGGAGGGGTGTCCAAGCAATACAGAATGCATTTTTTCAAACACTTACATCCAACCAGCTTTTCCATTTGTGTGAAAGAGACAAGGGTGTTCTTGCCCAGTGGTCCTCCTCATTGCAGCCCCATCCCATGTAGCTTTTTTGTTCACATAGACTCCACAGTCCCTGGTTGTGTCTTTTTAGGAGTCTACAAGGCACCTTTCCTCTCCCATGGTCCAGCAGAAATGTTGGTAGGATTCAACCCCAAAGTGATAGATACTTTGTTACTTGACTGTAACCTTTTTTCAGAAGTCGTGTTTGGGGGTATCCAACTGTATATATGTGCATTTCCCAGAGCCCCCCAAAATGTCAGTAACCATTTTGTCTGAAGAGGACACCACATGTATTTTCAACTTTGTGTACTGATAGGATTGCCAGGTCTTACCTCGCTTTTAGTGGAGGGCTCCCAGGTCCATCCTGGACATCACCCGGATGTGACATCATCACACCAGGCACATTGACATGTTGATGCTGTAGCATTTTGGCCAAAAAATATGGTAAACATAGAGTTTCAGCATCAACATGCCTGGCATGATGATGTCACTTCTGAGTAATGTCATGTCACCAATCACATGGGTGCGGGAGGGGGCTATTTGGGGTGGCCAGCGGTCTGGAAACTCTATGTGCTGAAGATGCAGATGCATGCAGTATCCTATTTAGACAAAATGGCCACCCTACACAGATTGGAAGGATTTGGGGTACTGTGCACTTCTGGTGTGCATGGTGGGACACCCCCAAATGTACCATCTGAAAAAGGCTCATGTGTCTGTGCAATTTCAGCAGCCTCAGATAGTTTCACTGGCAGTTTTCTGTTTTGTTTCATATCAATTTGAATGGAAGAGCTTTTTCCTTCCTTTCCACCATGAGGTTCAAGTGGATGGCCACGCATTATACAGATTGGCTGAGCTGTCGTCTCTAGTGAGACTGAATGAGATGTGAGGAATTAGGCGAGTACAACAGAGGAGCTTTGCCAGCTTCATTGGCATAAACATGGGCCAATTTTAAACCTTTGTGTGTAAGAAGGCCAATTAACCCCAGATATTGGTCCTCAGAGATGCAAATACAAAGCTGGAGCTTAGCATTATGATAAAAAGATGATTAATACAGCCTGGCATTTAAAAAGCACTCATTTAAAACCCTATATTCTATAAAGATGTGTGTTTTTTCACTCTGGAAAAAAAAGCCTATAGATATTTTAATTGAGATACCAGAGCAATGGGGCACAGAATTCCAATTGCTGTTGCCAAGTTCTGTGGAAAGGATTAACACGCTTCACAAATCTGCATATCGGCACAGAGAGATTGTGGTTGCAACCCCAACTTGATTTCTGCTTAAAATGTGAAAAACAGCTCGGTAAAATATGGATAACATGACATCTGCTGAATCCATTCTTTTACATTTCCTTTGTTTAAAGCAAAGGACTTGATGCACTTGGGGAACAACCGGTGGGTTGTTTTGCTCTTTCTTGGGGCAGCCATTGCATTGCTTGACCGCAGGATCCATTCCGTGTATTGCAGTTGAGCTAGGAGGAGACAGGGTAAGGAAATATGGCCCTCATTAGCTTTCTTGTGGGCGTTATGCATAAGCACCAAAGAGGTGATGTCTAAATAGTAACTGGAGACCTGGGGATGAGGAAAGGAAAGTAGCCTAAGGAAGGAAGGCGAAAAATATTTCACAATTGACAGAATAAAATGAAACAGAAAATAAGGTGTTTTCCCCACTGAAAGCAGTACCAAGATGAATAGAACGACGTGATCTCGTTTTTTTCCCATTCAGATCTAAGGTTAATGAACACACTAGAAATGATAAGGTGTTGGCAGGGCCAAGTGGAGGTGTTTCTGCGCCCTAGGCGGGCACAGATCCCAACCTCCTGGTGGGGCCTGGAGACGCTGCCATGTTGCCCCCGCCTCCTCCCCCGAGGGGGGAGGGGGAGGGTGGGCGGGCGAGCTGTGCCACTGCCTCCTGCGCCCCGGCCGGGCTCTCTGTACTGGGGGCGGTGGCGGGGAGGAAGTGGTGGCGGGGGGCAGGGTGCCGTTTGGCACCCCTGAGGTCTGGCACGCCCTAGGCGAGTGCCTAGTTTGCCTAGTGGGCAAGCCGGTGCTGGGTATTGGACAAGTTGACTAATTTTGTTATGACAGACTTCTGAGGAGCAGCAAAGTTCTCGTGTTTGTTGAGTGATGATGCAAGGACTTTGAATCATACGTTCAGTGGGAGTTTTGTGCCTCCCAGATTTGCATGTGCCTTTTTCTCATCGTGACTGGGGTACACAGGCAAGAAGTAGTGGCTGCCTTCTCCCCCATGTTTTCTTCACTCTAATCTGTTCCTTGGAGCAGCAATTGGCTGTGTCACAAAACTAACACTTTGCAAATGGAACCAACAAGCACGAGGACTTGTAACATGTAAAATTGGCCCAAATGCTTCTTTAAACAAAAGAACAATAAAAAATTGAGGGTTCAAACTACCTAGACTTCCCAGGTTGCCTGCTGTGGCTATCTCCCAGCCCTATCCACTTTATTTATTTATTTTTGTATTTATACCCCGCCCTCCCCGCGAACAGGCTCAGGGTGGCTTTCCCTTGTTCTTACCTGCTGAACGGCAGGAGAAAACAGAACTGACATTACAAACATTGTTTCCGATCATTAGCTCCACAACACTCAAAGAATTTCTCCAATCTCTATGAATTCTGATGTGATGACATCACTCCCAGGAGGTACCAATACAGTGGGATGAACAAGCATGGCCCTGGGCCTGCTCCCATCGCACTGGTGGAGGTGAAGGAGGCTTTTGAAGGATCGCAGCTCCCCCAGCTAAACATCAGCTGTGTACTTTTCAAAAGGACAGGTTCTGCTTGAGGAGGACTTTTTGGTCACCAGCTCTGAGCAGCTTGGATCTGGGGTCAATGGAAGGGGGAGAGGCTGGGTGCTCTAAATCCCCTTGCTTTTTGAGCTGTGTCCATGGGGTAAGTTGAGTCAGATCCTAGAGTATCAGCTCAGGCCCTTACACAGCCCTCTGACACCCTTGTTACACGTGTACCACCTTGTCTATTTGTCTGTCTGTCTCACGCACACACACACAGCAACCATGGAAGCTGTAATCTGCATCACAAAAACAGCATCTTTTCACTGGCACTAGTTTAGAGCCAGCCAGCTCTGCCCCCCTGCCAGGAAAATATCCCACTCCTAATGAATTAGTATTAGAAAACAGAATTGGTGGCTTTCCAGGGATCCTGAAGTTCCCAGATGGCTTGCAGGTATACAGAGTAAACATCCAATATTTAAATATTTTAAATATATAATTGACCATTGGAGCTGAACATGATCAGGCCTAGCTCTGATAAGCTATGAAGCTGTATTATTATTATTTTTTTAAATCATGCATGGTATTTATGTACTTTGTTTCAGTGTTGGAAGCTACCTTGGGTTTAGGGGAAAGGATGGGATATAATGTTTTAAATCAGCCCATCAGTGCTACAACAACAGCATGCTAATGGCGGGTTGCCTCCTCTCCACTGTGCTTTTGAGGATTGTTTTGGTAGTTTCTGGATGAAGTTTATTGATGAAGAAAGCTTGGGGGGGGGACAGGATAACCAGTCCAAGTGAAAAAGTAAGTCCAATGCTTGTCAGTCAGCTGCTGAAGCCAAGATGCTTTTACCAAAGGTTCGTGTTGTACTAAGCGCAGTGCTGGCAGCTGGAGCGTGTGAACTCCTCAAGGGGCCAACTCCAAGCCAAAAGGTCTAATGTGCAGCAGGAGGAGGGTGAGGGAGGAGGGTAGTGAAGTCTCCTTGGGTCAAAAGACATATGTCGAAAAGGTTTGGTATTCATTCTCTGGAAAAAAAGTGCTGTAGGAATAGCTCTGATTTCTCACATTGTTTATTCCAAAGCATTAGTAAACTTCATCCCTAGGTTATCGGAGTACTTCTTCTGGGAGGTAAAACTGGTGCCATCTAGACAGTAGAACTGAATTTTCTCTTCTGGGCTGGCTTTGAGATGATCAATGAACAGATTGATAGCACTGTGTCCTTTTATTAAACCCTCTGGTTGGCTTTTATAATGATGTTTTAATAGGTAGATATGAGATTTTAATGTTTTACGTTGCCTTGGGGAGTCCAGTGTTGGGCCGAAAAGCAGCATGAAAATTTTATAGAGGAATGCAAATGAACCATTTGCCTTTTTTTAACTTTAACATCAGACATAAGAGTAGCAATGCTGGGTCAGACCAATGGTCCATACAGTCCAGCATGTTGTTTCTAGCAGCGGTCAGTAAGATGCTGCAGGAAAGCAGGGCTGGCTAGCAAGAGTCCCCATCTTTTGATTGCTTTCGGACAATTACTTATTATATTTATGAACTTTAATGGTGGGACCGTGGCTTAGAGGTAGAGCATCTGCTTTACATGCAGAAGGTCCCCAGGGCCTCAGAAGGTCCCCAGGGCCTCAGTTAAAAGGATCAGATATTTGGTGAAGTGAAACCCTTATGCCTGAGACCCTGCAGAGCTGCTTTCAGCCAGAGTAGACAATACCGACTTAGTGTAATGTAGCTTTGAGAATGCATTTATGTATGTGTAACTTGGAGTCCTATCATGGCTAATAGCCAGCAAATAGACCTATTCTCCATAAATCTGCCCCTCCCCCTTTTAAATCCTTCTAAGCCAGTGACAATATTTAACTGGGAAGCAAGTTCTGATGGGCTCATCAGCTTATATTCCTCAACCAATTTCTTGGCTCTAGGAATAGTTTTAAATTATTTCAAAGCGATTTAATGGATGTTGTCCATTCTTCTTACCTATTTGTCCCTGCAGATTGATCCAGTAGGAATCACTGGCTCAGCTTCCCTTGATTTGAAGTAGAACTGAAATGTTGGCCCCTGAGGCAGAAAACTTTTGAGAATGTTTTTCCCCACCACCCACTCAATTAAAATCCAATGGGATAATATAGTGTTTCAATGAAGCTAAAATACCTGTTGAAAAGAATACTTACACTTGACTATTTCTAAAGCAATAGCAGAGAAAGTTCACTCCAACTTTTATTAGGCAGTTTTTAAATGGCTCTTCTTGGAGTGAAGGTAGCAGGAAGACATTCCCTTGAAAGAGAAGGTATCTTATTGAACAGATGGCTTCCAGTTTCAGCCATGTTGAAGAAGTTACCATTGTTGTTTGGCCCCAGGAATAACCCCTTTCTCTTCCATCCCCAAACCTACTAGACAGATGGGAGTCACTTGCCCATTTCCTGCCTGCTGGTGACCCTCTCACTATGTGAGTGGAAGGGAAACAGGTTATCACTGGGGCCAAACAACAATGGAATTGGAAACACCCCTCCATGTTAACCTGAAGACCCTTTTGACTTAACTACCTTGTATGTTCTCCTGGTATCAGCTATGAATTCCTGCACTATCAGCAATGGAGGCTGTGACCATGAGTGTATACAGATCAGTGAAGACCATTATATGTGTCAATGCCATGCACACTACCAGTTGAAGAGAGATGGCAAGGGCTGTGAAAGTAAGTCTTATGCCAGGGAGCAGGAAACACAATGGTGCAAGTTGCATAGAACTGACATGTTTTATGTGTCGTAAACAACACTGGAAACAGAGAGATATGAGCTACACTTGGCACTTTCCCCAGGATTTCTGATGAAAGCAAGCCTTGGAGAGCTGTGTGGTTGTCATGAGAAGGATTTGAAAATCACTGCCATAATGATTTGAGGTACTACTTAAGATGCTCCAATTTCCATGTCTTTTGACAGAGATTTTGTACCATGTTGTCTCATTTAGCTCCACAATCTAGAGAGCTAAAAACCCCCACTTTATGAAGTTGACTTTCTCTGTTAATGCATTCTTCTCTGGAAAATGCTGCAGGAGCTCTACTCATAACTTTTGCCCAATGTCAAATGATGGGAATGGCCCCTAACCCTGCTTTATAGGGTTGATCACTGTTTATATTCAATCATTGGGTTAGATTATAGGTACACTTACGGATTTAGTATCATTGGTACACAGGTGATGGTCAACCACACAATTCATTTTTATACAAGATCTGAAGTTGCCAGTTTTGGTTCAGAATGAATGCCTGGCCCAGATGGTGGATTTAGTGTGTTTTAGCTGAGTCCAGATAAGAGTGAAGCTGTAAAGGCTGACAGATCAAGGGATTTGGGAAGATTTGGCCTTCTAACAACATTATTGGGTCTGCCTTCTGTTTGAATAGTTTCCCAAACTTCAAAGTCTGGCCTGGTTTTCTAAGTATGCCTGGATGATCAGGTGGTGTCCACAAACCAGGAATTATTCTGTTTTAGTGGGCGTGTGGTTTTAGGTGGCTTATGGAAAGCAGGGTGAAGTCCGAGGGCATTTACCAGGAACACATACTTTGAGTGCAACTAGCTTGTACTGGTAGCAGAGTGATAACTAGCAAGTAATTGAGCGCACTCCCACTTTATATTTCCTAGGGGTCCATCCAGAATAGCCACACACCTAGGTAAGGCAGAAGGGCATACATGGGTATAATTAAGTACATACCTCCTCTAAAGAAAATTCTGGGTTATATCTAGCCACCTCTACTAACTGCTTTGTAGAGACACAATTGTAATTCTACATGCACTCCTTCAAACTTAATGGGACACATAAACATTTTGGATTTGGTTAGTTTTGTAATTTACTTAAGTGAACAGCTTTGAGAGGCATCGGAATTTTATTTATGTATTTGTTTCAGTTTATTTACCTCCTCTCCCCTACAAAGTGGGACTTAGAGCAGTTCAGAACAGTATGAAGCAGACATAATAAATATAGCTATTGTAAAACAGTATAAAAATGCAAAGTGTAAAAAACAAACAATTCACAACTGATAGCAGTTGATCTAGCATTAAACCCCCCTCCCAATAAACTTCACTGGGAAAGGCCTGATGGAAAAGCTCAACCTTACAGGCCCTGCGGAACCTAGGGAGGTCCCACTGGGCCCAGGTCTCATCTGAGAGGACATTCCTCCTGGACAGATGATGCCAGAGGAATGCTGCCTTTTATCTGTTCTGAACAGGGTCCGAAGCTCATAATCAAAGGAAGTTATCAAATATTTGGTGGCCACTTACATCTCCTTACAGGTAGTCTTCATAACGCAAGTGTGAAAAGTCAGTGGAGAGATGGAGGCTGTATTCTTATCACGGATGTACAGGAACTGGGACAGCTGAGCCCTGAAATCCTGCTCTAGGCCTGATTGCCCAAATCCCATCTCCTCATTTGAAAGCAGGATGGATCTTAAGGGGCATTATTTTGGCATGAAGCTTTGCATTTCAATGCCACTGAGGTATGCCTGAGTCTGACAGAAACTAACATGTGCACAGAGAAACTTTTGTAGTCTTCTTTGCACAGAAATTCCAAACAAAATATGAGATTCTAAGGGCCAAGATGAATTATTTAGGTTGTCTCTTTCCTTAGACATCGTATTATTGTAAATGGAGCATTAAATGCTTGAATTTTAATAGCATTTACTATATCTATCTATATAGATAGATATAGATACCTATATCTATCTACAGATATATAATATCTAACTTGGGACTGTGCTAAAATATTTTCAGAGCCGTTATTCCTTTGATCATTTTGGATGTTTTTGTAACTGTTGGGCTGATTTTATGCATAGCATCAAAGCTATTGCCAGTCTTGCACAATTGGACCAGATGAAGGTTCTGTGTATCTAGCAATACTTCTGTAGTAGTTTGATGACTTTGTTGGTTCTCCTAAGATGAAAATATGACCTTGGCTGCCTAAGGAGTATTAGATCCCATTAAGCCAGTGATGACCTGCATTTCCATTGATCTAGTGGAGGGCTCATTTGCCAAATTTTGCAGCCTAATTCTGCTCAAACTCCCATGGAGAGCTCATCATATGTTCAGCACCATATGGTCTGACTTCTGCACTAGCCTTGCCGTAAGCTATTCATAAAAAGTTAAGGCTCTCAGGCCTGTGTTTCACTTGCTCAGTTAGAAAGGACGGAACAGAGCTCAGAAGGAACGTGGAGGGTAAAAATCAGAAACAGTCCCCACAGATGTAATTATCAAAACATGTAAGAGATGTTAAAGACAACAAGAACTGATAGTATTACGTAGCTAGCGTATTAGAGTCAGAAGGCTGGTCCTTCTCCACTATTGTCTACTCCTGTGGTCCCCTGCATTGAGAGCCAGTTTGGTGTAGTGGTTAAGTGCACTGACTCTAATCTGGGAGAACTGGATTTGATTCCCTACTCCTCCACTTGAAGCTGCTGCATGACCCTGGGCAAGCCATAGTTCTGTCAGAGCCATTCTGAAAGAGCTCTCTCAGCCCCACCTACCTCACAGGGTGTTTGTTGTGGGGAGGAGAAGGGAAAGGAGTTTGTAAGCTGCTCTGAGGCTCCAAGTGAAAGCCAGGATATAAATCCAATCTCTTCTCTTCTCTTCATCCCCAGTGTGGCACTTAGGCTTCCTCTGTGGCTGGCCACACCTCCTGTGGCAGCCATTTTGTGGTTGCAGCCATCACCTTGTGCCAGAATTCCAAGGGTGCCTATAGGCTCAGAAGGGTTGGGGACACCTAACCTACTTTGACTGTGGCTGCCCAAGGTCTCATTCAAAGACTTTCCTAACTCTGTCATACGGCGTCCTTTAATGGAATACACTGAGGTACTGTGCCTACAAATCATATTAGTGAGCTAGTGGTGATTATAAAGGTACTGGGATATATGTTGCCAGTCAATGGGCGTAATCTGATGATCAGATAAGTATACTATCAAGTCGCCGTTCACTCTTGTCTTCGCCAGGTTAGACCTTCCCAGTCCTAGTGGGAGCTGTCATTTATTCTCCTTCACTATCAGTTACAAATATGGCCTTTAACACTTTTTAACTGTAAAAATAAGGGCTGTCTTGTACACTGAGTCCACACCAACAGCCAGTAACTGCCTCAATAGGGGATAAATTCTCCCAGATCACTCCTGCCAGGAGAACTCTGGAGAAGGCCTAGTCTTCTTTTGGCCACTGAACGGCTTGGCTCGATGCTCAAGTTGGGCAGTGAACAGTGACATTGGGACACAGGGCATAGAGGTGGAGACCTTCCCCTGATGTTGCCTCCTAGTGCTGGTATTCAGAGGTTTACTATCGCTGAATGCAGAAGTTTTCTTTTGTCTCCATGGCTAGTAGCCACTATAGACCTATCCTCCATGGATCTGTCTAATCTCCTTTAAAGCTATCTATGCCTGTGGCCACCAGTGTTTCCTCTAAGCTGAGTTGGTGTGAGCTAGCTCACAGTTTTTTAGCCTCCAACTCACACATTTTTGTCTTAGCTCAGGAAGGATGGCTGCAGAACAAACTAATTTATGCAGTAGCCAAGTTGCTCACTCACAACTCTAATGTCAGTAGCTCACAAAGTAGAATTTTTGCTCACAAGACTCCACAGCTTAGAGGGAGCATTGGTGACCACCACTACATCCAGCATAGCTAGTGGATGAACCAGCTCCTGAATCCTGTAGAGCCCAAGACATCGTGATTGTTTAGAAGCCAGTTTGGTGTAGCGGTTAAGTGCGTGAGCTCTTATCTGAAAGAACCGGGTTTGATTCCCCACTCCTCCACTTGCACCTGCTGATGTGACCTTGGGTCAGTCACAAGTTTGTAAGCTGCTCTGAGATGCCTTTGGGCAGTGAAGGGCGGGGTATAAATCCAAACTCTTCTTCTTCTTCTTCTAGATTATTTCTGTGTATGTTTTTATTTATAGTATGACAGAGTTACACACAGGAATAATATAAAATATGTAACCATAGTAAGGGCAAGCAATCCTAGCTCGCTTCCTCGTGGTACACCCTGGATAAAGAGCTAGACCAGGGGTGTCGAACTCATTTGTTATGAGGGCCGGATCTGACATAAATGAGACCTTGTTGGGTCGGGCCAGGTGTGTCATAGAATGTGATGCCAGGTAGCGGAGATACAAACTTGATAAAAGGACACAAACACAAAGGGTTTTTTTAACTTAAAATACAAACATGCTTAAAACATTAGCACTCTTACCATTTTTTTTTTATTTAACAGTGTCTGATAACTGACACCTCTTGCTCTAATTTATTGCATCAAAATGTCTGTGCAGTTGCAATCTTGAGTCTGCTGTTCAGGTGTGTATCTGTAAGCTGCAAACCTACAATAATGCAGCAGCAGCAGAACTGGAAGAAGGTGCAGAAGACAGCCAGTTCCACTGCAAACCTGACAGAAGCCCTCCGGGGGCCTGAATCAGCCCCCGGGCCACAATCGTAGAATCTCCTGGCTACTACACACATGGAAATAATAAGGGCAAGCTAGTTGTCATAGGTGGAACACTTCTAAGCAGCTTACCCACTTCTTCAGGTCTCACCAGCTGAGATATTGCTATATGTGTATAACTTGGGATACAACCCTAGGGGCAGGCTCATTTTCCGGGACTTGTGTTGCAGTCTGTTCCTCAGTGCAGTTGATTTGTTTTCTACTAGTCACCTCTGAGGTGTTTGCTAAAAGCTTATGATAGTGTCTGAAGACTCCTGAAACTAGAGGTTCATCATCAGCCTTGCAAAACATTTGGGGTTAGGGGCGGGCTTGAGTCTTTCTTGGAGGTGCAGTTGCACATATTCTCCTGGACTCTGCAGTGTTCTCTGTTGTAACCTCACAGCCACAGGATCTCTGGCCATTAAGAACAAGTTATGGTTTACCTTAATAGCCCAGACTAGTCCAGTCTTGTCAGAGCTTGGAAGCTAAGTAGAGTTGACTGTGGTTGGTACTTGGGTGGAAGACCACTTAGGAAGACCAGGGCTGCTATGTAAAGGAAAGCTATGGCAACCTCATTGCTTGCCTTGAATACCCTATAGAACTTCATGGGGTTGCCATGAGTAAGCTGCCACTTGATGGAACGTTTACTTCACTGCCACAAGAAGTGGGGGAGGGGAAGGCTACAAGCATAGACAGCTTCAAGGGGGAATTGGATGAACATATGGAGCAGAGGTCCATCAGTGGGTATTAGCCACAAGGTGTAGATGGAATGCTATGTCTGGGGTAGTGATGTCCTTAATTATTGGTGCTCGGGGGGCAACAGTGGGAGGGCTTCTGGAGTTCTAGCCTTGCTGGTGGACCTCCTGATGACACCTGAGTTTTGGCCAGTGTGTGACACAGAGTGTTGGACTGGATGGACCATTGGCTTTATCCAACATAACTTCTCTTATGTTCCTTTGTTCTTACTTATGGTTTGCTGGACATGTTGTCCCTGACCTGGATAGCCCAGGCTAGCCTGATCTTGTCAGATCTAGGAAGCTAAGCAGGGTCAGCTCTGGCTACTATTTGGATGGGAGTCCTCCAAGATATACCAGGATTGTGACATGGAGGCAGGCAATGGCAAACCACCTCTGAATGTCTCTTGCCTTGAAAACCCCACCAGGGGTCGCCATAAGTCAGCTGTGGTTTGACAGCACTTTCCTCCACCACCACCCAGACATGTTTGAGCCATTGCGTAGGCCAAGTTGCAAAAAGAAGCCGTACGAGTAAGTATCATCAATTTTGAACTACTGGCACAGAACACTGTTGGCTGGCAGAGAGGCACACAGAAGGAATCTGTGTTGGATCTCTGCTGTCTATTAGAAAAAGCTATTTGGCACTGCTTGAAACAAAGAATATCATTAGGGTAGGTATTTTTTTTAAAAAAATCCTCCTAATTCTTTCCTTTTTTTGTCACTTGGAAAATAACTTCATGAGCGCTAAACCGTTGTACACAGTGGCTGGTTTTGTCATACTTTAAGGTAGGTTGAAGTGTGTCTGACAGATGGACTGCTTAAATCGCTGGTGGCAAACCACTGGAATGACTTTCTTAAGAGAGAAATTATTACAATGTTGCCGAAGGTGTTGCAAGTAGTGTCAGCTGAATGTGGGCCATTCATAGTGTCTGTGTGTGTTGCAGTTTGTAATTAATCTCATGTAAAATATTCATGCAAGAACCTTTTGACTCATACTGAAGAAGTTTCCTGGTGTTTGCTTGCAGGGATTGACCCCTGTGCAACCAGAAATGGTGGCTGCTTACATATCTGCCGAAATGAAAGTGGAGTTGCAAAGTGTGAATGCTATTCTGGATATCACCTTTCTGCAGATGGGAAGTCTTGTGCAGGTAAAGAATTATTTGTCAAAAATAAAAATAAAAATGGAAATCTAAAATGCCTTCTCCTTCTATAATCAGTTTAGCTGTTGTGTGTAGTAGAGCATGGCTTCTTGTTAGGTATGAAAGTAACTTAAATTTCTTTCCAGCACTTTCTGTCTCCAGGGCTCAAAGCAGGAGACGGGAAGCACTGCTTCAGTGATTTTTGTAACTGCACACGTTCACCCCAGCTTCTTTTAAGAAGCCGGTTGGGAGAGAACATTCAAAATGAGGTGGTCCTTTAGAGTTTGGTCACTCCCTACAAGCTGTCCTCTTTCTCTGGAAGAGATGGGGAAGATTAAGTGTCTGTCACCACTGTACTTCTGGTCATGATAGGGCTTATACCCATGAACATTTTAAAAACACAAAGAATCTGGGCACATTCCTGTGGTACTTTTTTTCCATGATTCGTCCCAGAAAGTTGTGGAGCCTCCAATCCACAGTCTTCCTTCCATTCTGCTCAACTGTGGTTCAATCACTCACTTCGGTACATCCCACTTCCGAGTTATAATGGGGAAAAGTGTACTGTTCAGTCAGGTGTCTGTATACATGCATTTCTTGGTGACTACCATACACAAATGATTTCCAAAGGATGTTCCTTGGGATTTTCTCATGGGATCCTCAATGAGAAGATCTATAACTGCATATACAGTTTATACATGCACAATTGTTTTCCAAACATACAACTTACCACCCACAGTCTCTCTCCATCTGCAAGTTGCCACTCCAGGAAAAGGTTGGGTATGTTCTAGGACAACGTTTTTCATTGAAACAGGATAATAATAAGGCCCAAATAAGCTGGACCACAGCTTTGTGTGCATGCACACAACAGCAGATGTGTTGGATCCAACACAGCCATTTTCTTTAGTCCAAATCAAACAAAACAAGGGAAATTCACTGTATATGAAATAAACAGAACGAAGAAACACCATGTATAAAGATATATAAAGATTTTAAAATCCAAAATATTCTTTTATGTATCAATGTATTCTTAGCAATATTAGAATAACTAGGAATAAGGCCCATTGTGGAAATAAATACAACGAGCTCTAGAAAGAGGCTCTGGGAGAGTGCCAAAGCCTTAGGCACTAAGCGTCAATCTGCTGTGGCAACTTCAGCAGGATATAATGACACAGAGTCCACCATTTTCTCCAGAGGAACTGATCTCTGCTACCTGAACAGGAGTTGTAATTTTGAGTGGTCTCCAGCCCTCACCTGGAGATTGGCAACAATTGTTACCCAGGAGGAAATGGCTGGTTTGGAAGGTGGAGTCTATGGCACTGTACCTGTCTGAGGTCCCACCCCTCCTCAAACCTCACCCTCTCCAGGCTCCACCCCTCAAATCTGCATGAATCTCCCAACTTGGAGTTGGCAACCCTATCTCCTTCCCAGCCAAGGATCCACCTGTCGTCATCTACCCCTCTGATTTCAGCTTTCTATCTCCTTCCCCCTGGAGATCAGCTGTAATTCTGAGTGATTTCCACTGCTCTCCTGAGATTGGCAACAATGGTTCCCTAGAAAGGAATGGCTGGTTGGGAGGGTGGAGTCTATGGCATTGTACCTGTCTGAGGTCCCACCCCTCCTCAAACCTCACCCTCTCCAGGTTCCATCCCTCAAAACTCCAGGAATTATGCCTAGGGCAGCCAACCTCCAGGTGGAGCCTGAATATCACCAGGTATCACAACTCCAGACAACAGATCTCTCCCCCCCCCGAGAAAATAACTGCTTTGGAAGGCGGGCTGTATGGCATTATGTTCAGCTGAGGCCTCTCCCCTCCCCAAACCCTGGTTTCCATAGACTCTACCAGAAAAATCTCCAGGAATCTCCCTACCTGGAGCTGGCAACCTTAGTCAGGACTGGCCCCAATGAGTTTCTCATAAAGGCCCGCAAAGGGTTTCCTTCCTTTGTTTGAACCTAGCTTGGTTGCCTACCATGGTAAAACGGGCTCCAGTTTGCCTCCCACCCTCGTCCTGTGGGCATATCTCACTCCTTAAGTTTGCTGCCACCACTCATGGAATCATCACTGCCTTTTTAGAGGGACAGTGAGACCCCTCTGGCCGAATCGCCCTATTTGGAGATGGAATCCCAAATCTTTGGGGGATCCCTGGAAAGTTGGCAACCCAAGGGTCTGGCCTTTCCTTGCTTCCCTGGGCTACCCCTCCCTTTGGTATTGTGCAGAGCAGGGGAGACTATGTGGTCAGAGCACAACACAGATTATTAGCCCAAATTAAAGAATTTATTTAACTATTTACACAGTTATGGGGCACACACACACTGTAGGAGTAAGCATACATTATGAACCAACTGGGCATAAATCAACAGGGGTTAAACACAATCCTCTTTCCCTACACACACACTCTACCTCTGGAGGTTGTGGGCAGGGAAACTTCCATTCATTCCCCAGTCTAGCCAACTGTGGAGTGGCTGAATATCTGCTGCCTCCCAGGGATGAAGACTGCCTTGGGACAGTCCCTGTTTCCTCACACCTTTTGGCCTTGGGGCAGCTGGGAACTGTAGGCCAGCAGATGAGGAGGCCCCATTCAACCCAGTGAGTGATAGCCTGCAGGTCCCTCTCTGGAACTACAGCTCAATTAAACCTTATGGGGGGATATTTTAAACAAAGAACCACAGCCATCTCACAAACACAGGTAATTGCCATTTCATGACACCTACCAACAGCCACTGAGGGAACAGTTAGTCCACACGGGAGGCAAGCAGGAGAAGCGTCTTTGTCAAAAGAGAAAGCTGTTTGCCAGTAATTCTGACAGGACACAGTGGCTGAAGGGGGAGTGGGCAGGGAAGAGAAGCAGACCCAGCACGCGGCCAATGGCACGTGAGTACTCTTAAGTGGCGGCTGACAGGCCAATGGCTGAGGGAGTGCATGGAATGTTGCTACTCCAAAACAGAATTACTATATAGAGAGATAAGTCTTATAGAATAACAAACTTTACAGATTAGCACAACAGCAAAATTATGCACAAGTAATTCCAATAAAGGCCATGAGCCAATCCAGAGCTGACAGTCTCAGGAAACTCAATAAATGATGATGTACACAAGTCTCTAAGTACTCAATAATGTTGATGCAGCACAGTGTCTAAGGACTCAAAATATAAAGATGAAGTGACATATATACCATGAAGTATACCATGAAGTATACATGTTCCAGTCTTCTTCATGGTTGCATGTCACAGTCTTCCTATTGCAACCAACTGGAACTTATTTGAATAAATGAATTTACTAGTGGCAATGTCAATCATTCAATGATGGCAAAGTTTCTTGAGATTGCCAGCACTGGATTGGCTCATGGTCTTTACTGGAATTACTTGTGTGTAATTTTGCTGTTGTGCTTATCTGTAAAGTTTGTATTCTATGAAATTTATTATTCTGATATTGCTAACAATATATTGATACACAAAAGAATATTTTGGATTTAAAAATATTTATTGTTTTATTAATACAAAAATGTAGATATTGATTTATACACGGTTTTTCTTAGTTTCATTTAGTCCAGCATCCTGTTTCCCATAGTGGCCAGCCAGACACCCCCAGAAGGCCTTTAAGCTGGACATGGAAGCCAAAGCATCCCTCTGTGGTTTCCCCTCAGTTCTGGTTTTCAGAGATTACCGTTCCTGAACATAGGAGAACATAGGAGAAGAAGGCATTGCTGCCATTAGCCACGGATGGACCTGTCCTCCATGAGCTTGTCTAATCTTCCTTTTAAAGTCCCACCCTAGAATAGGGACCCTCAACCTTATTGAGCAAATGGGCACTTTTGGAATTTTGAGAAAGGATATTGGGCACCACCAAAAAATGGCAGCCATGGAAGGCAGGAACAGGTTAAAAAATGCGATCTTGGGTGGCAGTTATAATAAGATGCTGAGAGATTCCGATTCAAGCGTCATCTGATGGTGGGATTAGCTATTTCTGAATGGGCACTTTCTGCAGATGCAAATGTGGGGTTTTACGGGGTCTTCTGAATCACCTCCTGCTCCGGTGAGGCAGAGGATAGCCTGGACTGTCTCCTTAATTTGGGGGTGGGGAGCAAGTGGGTGCCAGGAAACACACTGTTGGGCACCGTGACATCCAAGAACTATACACTGGGTATCACTGCCCTAGAATCAGTGTTCCCTCTCAGCTGAGTTAGTATGAGCCAGCCCACAATTTTTTAAGCCTCTGGCTCACACATTTTTGCCTTAGCTCAGGAAGGAGGGCTCCAGAGCAAACTCATTTATGCGGTAGCCAAACTGCTCACTCGCAACTTTAATGCCAGTAGCTCACAAAGTAGAATCTTTGCTCACAAGACTCCACAGCTTAGAGGGAGCGTTGCCTAGAATGTGCCCAAGAATCTTATGCAGGTGCACATCCGTTCACTGGCAGACTTGTCAGTTTGGGAGAAATTCCCTGAAGGGTCCACAGCCAAGCTGATGCTTCCCTCCATCTCTTTTGCTTCCTAGATGTTGATGAATGTGCCGAGGGGATAGCCAAGTGTACCCATCGCTGTGCGAACACTCTGGGATCATTTGCCTGCGTTTGCAATCCTGGCTTTGAGCTTGGGGCGAATGGGAGGCAATGTTACCGTAAGTGTCCTTTTTGCAGCTATGCCTTTGGGGGCCGTGTTGGTCTGGGAAACAGTATGCCTTTAGTTGTGTATTGCTTCCTTTAAGAGCCAGTGCGGTTAGCACTCTACAGATATCGCACACCGAAATGTAAATTAAATTCTCAGCTTTGTAGCCGTGCTCATGCCACGGGTTTCCGTGGTCATGAACATGAATTCGAAAAACCTGAACTGTGCCCCCGCATTCAAGAAGCAGACCGTGCTTCTGATTTACCTTTGAGAGATGGTGAATTATAATGTGTCTGAGAGTTCCTGGAGCTACCCAAAGAACACGTTCAGACTACTGATTTTGATGCTGAACATTTCTTTCTGACTCTCTTTGCCTCCACGGTCCTCATTTTACATCCTGGATGCAGTCGGAAATTTGAAAAACTCACCTGGAACTCATATATGCTAGTCATCATCTCTCATCACCGACTTAAGGCTATAGTATGATCTTACACAGTCTATCTGTCATCCAACTCAGCCCAGAACTCTGTAACAGTGAGAATAATAAGACAATTGGAAATCCGAGGCCATTTAATGCATTGACTACCTCCATCAAATTTGTGCTTTTGGATTCTTCTGTTCTTCTGAGCGACGCTTGTGCAAGAGGGGATTGTCAGCATAGAAATGCTTCATAGTCCATACTGAAGCTGCTTGAAGGGTGGTAGGCAGCAAGGGAAAGTATACAATTATTTTAGCACAATAAGAGGTGTGGTAGAACTTGCTGAAATAGTTCCACAGGCAAAACATATCCTGTGTTAGGATATTTCCAGGAGGCCCATTCATATATTACTATTGTACCTTTGTTATGTTGGAATATTTAGCAGAATATGAAAGCAGCCACACAAGTGAATTAGTTTAAGAAGAAAGACTTCACTATATAAAAGAGAAAAGGGGTTGCATTCGGATGTAAAACAAACATCCTGTCTAACTAGTTCTAAGCTCCATGTTGACTGTTTGGATGCTAAACCTAGTGTGTGAGAGAGAACAAAAGGAGATCAAGTTTCCCAAAAGTTCCCCCGCTTCCTACGTAGGTATGTGCCAAACTGCCAGCAGCACCCCCCAAAAAATTGATCAGCCAATAGATAGTCTACAGCTTACTTCATTAGGAATATTGTCACCTTTTCTCTGGTGGGAACTAACTACCTATGGAAGACCTAATTGGCCCTAAGCTAAATAGCTAACATTAGCGTGCATACATAAACATATTAACTCTTTCATGACTGAAGAATGAATTTGCAAATGCCAACAGTTTATGAGGGAAGGGTCTGACTTTGCTACTTGGCTGCTGAAGAGCGGCTGAGGGTGGAAGGCGGTTGTTGCCATTACTGTTGGAGGTCACTTGGCAGCAGGTAGAGAAAACTGGGAAGGTTAGGAAAAGTAAGATGCGGAGAAGATATACAGCACGAGGCATGAACAGTAGCCTTAATCCATTATTGCACACTATCAATCCATGTGTAGTATATACCCTGGGCATCTCTGTTCTATCTCCTGCCTTAGCTCCCCACAACACAGTCTTGTTAGTGCTGCTTGTTTGTTCATTCGACACCAGTGTAACTTCTTCCACAATCCCAGAAGTGATGTCTTCATGTCAGCATGATGCTCTAGGACCCCCTCCCCCAACTCTATGGTAAAACTATAGCATTTTGAGGGAATCCTAGAGCGTCACATCTATGTGACTGTGTCACTCCCATGGTCGGACCACCTCATGTTTACATGTCCCCGGGCCCGTCTCGTCAATTCTGAGAAGCTAAGCAGGGTTGGTCCTGGCTAGTATTTGGATGGGAGACCTCCAAGGTATACCAGGGCTGTGACATGGAAGCAGGCCATAGCAAACCGCCTGTGACTTGACAGCACTTTCCACCACCAGACCCATCCACTTCCCACCAGTTGCCAGCATTTGACTGGCAAACTTGTCCATCACTGCAGTATAGGAATGGAAAAAGCCACACATGGTGAACTTCTTCCTGAGCAAAGCTATGGCAGTCTTCTTACAGTCTAGAAGGGACAAGCTCTTTCTCTCCTTTGCTTATTGACTGTTATTTGTTCCTTTTTCTGAAAGGCATCGAAATGGAAATCATCAGTAGCTGTGAAGGCAACAATGGTGGTTGTTCTCATCACTGTGAGCATTCAACCAATGGGCCACTGTGTTCTTGTAACCAAGGATACATTTTGGATTCAGATGGGAAGACATGCACAGGTGATGTACAATCAATTATATCCCATTTCAAAGGAAACTGTGGCCTGAGGCTTAGCACTTTATATATCACTGTTTATTTAGGGTCACAACTATTTAATATTAGTGTTGAATGTATTAAATATTTTTTAAAAACTGTTTACACATTAAATACCATTTTCTCCTACACCAACTCCTGTTACAGAACTTACAGGCTGTAAAATGTGTATTCATCTAGGCAGTGGAGAAGAGAAGATGAAGTAGCCCCCCCCCCCACATTTTACCTTCATAACAACCTGTAGTCCATCTTAGAGTGAGAGACAGTGATTGGAGCTTGCCTGACATTTTTGCTAATGGAAAAGGCAGTGATGTTCTCCAATACTCTCCTCCCTCATACTGCACCTAGGGGAACCCCTGTCCCCCCAGAGTGTCATTTCAGGGGGCTTTTGACAGACGCAGAGTCCTTTGCTAATGAAAATCCTTCCATCAGTAGTAGCATTTTTGTCAGGATCCAAACCACTCTCTAGCCCAAGATCTCCCAGTAAACTTTGTGACTGAGGATTTGAATCCAGATTTTCTTGGGCCAAGTCTAGTGCTGAAGTAATTGTTTGTCAGAAGAGATTCAGTCCATGACGGTCGTCACACTTAAATGGATATTCCCCAAGGCTGACTGTCTAGCTCAGGGTTCCGCGACATGTCACTCATGGACACAAATGGTGCCTGCCAGTATTTCCCCTAGTGTCTGCAGAGATTTTCAGAAAGTGGGTGGAGCTATTGGAAAGCAGGGCTTGTTATTGCCTGCCCTTATTCACACGAAAGGGGTTTCCATGGCTGCAATAGCAGCTGCAGCCAGTGGAGGATTGGGAGGACTGGTAAGTACCTAGGCTTGTGGTTCCATTCCCCCTTTAGGTTTTGCTTCCTTTTTTACTCACTGTGTTCTTTCTCCCTGCCCACCCTAGGCTTTCCTTTGTTTCTTTTCATTCCCCTTCTGCATTGCTTCTGCAAAGCAGAGCTCCAGAGGTATTGTGTTGTGCTCCACCTTATGAAGCAGCCACTTTGGGTTTGGCACCACCTCCTGCAGAAGCTGTTTTGGGATGGCACTCACCGCCCCCTTTCAAAATTCCAAAGGAAGCTGCAAGCTCAAAGGGTAGGGACCCCTGATGTAGCTTATTACACAAGGGTGGGTTGCAGAGACAGTGACACATTCAACCTTTTTGCACAAATTCACTCCACTTAATTCCTAGCAAACAGTGATTGCAAATGCCAACGTATGTTGGTTTAAATGATTTCAACTTTGTCTTTCCAAGGTGACTAACGAACATTATAAAAAACACAATAAATATCTTACTATTTAGTAAAAACAGCAGTGGCCAGAAAGATAAAACCAGTAACAAGAGTGATTAAAATATCACAATAAAACCTAGCAAACCTTCAGTAAAGCAATAAACCTGCTCAAACAAACTGACTTATGGACCAGATAAGTAGCTATCAGTCCCTTCCTGGATCAGGACCTCTTCAGAGCATCAGGAAACATAAGAACATAAGAAGAGTCCTGCTGGATGAGCCCAATGGGCCATCTAGTCCAGCATTCTCTTTTATTTACCCAGCAGGACCAACAAACAGGTCAAAGAAACCAAGGCTTTCTCCTGGCGCTTCCTCACAGCACTGATATTCATACTTTTACAGCCTTCAGCTATTGAGGTCACCATGGCTAGTATCTATCCATGGCCATGGATCTATTTAATCCTCCTTTGAAACCATCTGTTTTCATGGGCATCATATTGCCCTTTGGTAGTGAATTCCACAACTTAGTTACACATTGAGTAAAGAATCATTTCCTTTTCTGTCCTGAATCTAACTGCCCGACAATTTCATTGAGTGCCACCTAAGTCCTAGTATTATGAGAGAAGAAGCTCATTTTATCCAGTTTCCCCACCCTGTGCATAATTTTATGAACTTATGACATGGGTTAAATGAAAGTCTGGAGCTGTTATCACTTGTTTGAGATAAAAGCTTGCCAGATCTCCACTGTTTCTGTTCAACTTTGGGTGCTGTGGCATTTTACAGGTCAGCTATAACACATCCATATGCTTATATGTTTTATAATTCTGTCTAAATGTGCAAGCTTCTTCTGTACTGGAACTGCCAAAGAATTCCCTGAGCCTAATATTATATGCTTTGATTTTTAGCTTTTGAAGTGCTGCATTGATTATTTTCTTTGTATGCTCTTTTTTCTGTATTTTGGAAGTGTGCTTTTTAATTAATGCTTTTAAGTTTTTTTATATATCCATGTATTTATTTCAGAACCCCCCAATGAAATGTATGTGGAATGCATAGGGGTCTCAGAGCTGAGTTAAGATTAATTTTCCCACCACTCTTTCTTGGGTTTTTTTAATCCTTCTTTGGAACCTTCTATGCTCATGGGCGTAAATTTTGAATTCCAAAATTTAGTTTCTCGTTGAGTGAAGAGGCCTTTTGTCTGCCCTGAATCTATTGTCCAACACCTTCACTGGGTGTTCCTGCGTTCTAGTATTATGGGAGAGAGAGGAGAAACTCTGTCTCTCTCTGTCTCTCTCTCTCTCTGGCCAATTTCTCTACCCTGTGCATAATTTTATAAACTTCTGTCAAGCCCCCCACCCAGTTACCTTTCTTCTAAACTGAAAAGTTCAACACTCTTAAGCTTTTCCAGTTTAGCAACTCTGCACATAGAATCCAGCATAACTAACCAACAGCTAATGGAAATAAAAATGTCTGCCAGGATGTAACTAGTTGGCTATATTAACTGAGGTTACTTAAGTAGGATGAGATGGCAGCAGATACAGACTCTTCAGCAGAGGAAGTTAAAATCTATTATGGGAAGGGGAAGCAAGGCACGGTAGGCTTTAATAGAACCGGGGAAGCTTTGATATGATCTGAAATATTACCCGGGAGCCTTTTTGTGACATTTTCAGAGGAAGCAACGTTGCCAGTTCCAATAACCTGCATTAATCAATTTCACACCGGCCTCTAACCTCCACTGATTGATTACACACTTCCTCCCCTCTTCCTTCTCTCTCCTTGTTGACTGCATTCCCCTAATAATGTTAGTGCCCTTTCCAAGGTTAATTGCCACGCTGACCTTTTGCTTTTCTTGTTGCTTCCTTCAATGGCATTCTGCAAATTCAGCGCTGGGCTACTACCTCTCAGATAGCAAATCTTTTGGATCAATCTGAGGTTCTTTTCTGCCTTGTTTCATCATAATGGGTCAGCAGTTTTAGGACATCTGCCGTTCCAGCTACAGCAAAGTCATGGTGTGTCACAAAGTCAATGAGGCTGTCAACAATTACTGTAGCTTTCCTTTTTTTAAAACAGCAGTAATTGCTTTGAAAAATGTACATTCTGATATGTTGTTTTTTTTACTGAAATCATGTCATAAATGCATTCAGACATTACATTTAAATGACATTAAGCTGAGATGTCCCTTAATCCAGTTCAGTGCCAAGCCTGCACACAAGCCTTATTAACCTTTCCTTCTTCTCCCATCCCCATTACACAGATAATGCCAGTTACTCCTAATACGTGCATGCAAATGCACGGATTAATCTGAGAATTCCCCCACCCCACCTGGGATTCTAAATCAGAGATTAATCCCAGTTTACAATGCTGTAGGGAAATACCTGCATTGGGAAATACCTGGAGATTTTGGAGGCGGAGCCTGAGGAGGGTGGGGTTTGAGAAGGGGAGCGACTTCTGTGCGGTATAATACCATAGAGTCCATCTTCCAAACTGGCCATTTTCTCCAGGTGAACTGAGTTCTGTTGCCTGGAGATCAGTTGTAATAGCAGGAGATCTCCAGCCACTACCTGGAGATTGGCAGACCTACAATGCTGGTTTGTGGGGAGGGGACGACCTCTGATAAACTTGTACACCCACATTCTCATGGCACCAAGTAACTGGAGCTAATTTCTACCGGGAGTTGTCTGTGTGAAAAGAAAGGGAGAGAAGGGAAGCATGCATGAGTGCAGAGCAGACAAGCTGAGCGTATGCTCATACTAGCTTGACATCAGTTAAAAATGACATTTGAATGCAACCATCATTTTCATTCTGTTTTAACTAATTATGACCACAGGAGAGGTTAAAAAAAATAAACAATTCATATGCAGTCATAACAAATAGATTCTACTGAGTAATGCCTCATTCGCACATTACTGTATACAGATTGTATCCAGAGTCCCTCCTCACCCTGATTCTTGTAGCAGATACATTTGAGTTGTGGGTTCTCTTCAATTCCTGCACGTGTGGTCCCCCATTTGGATCAGGACCATGGCACACATGGAGATAGGGCTTCAGCCCCCCCACCCTCTGACCCTGTTTTCTCGATCTGCAACAGTTCTGGGGGCTCAGGTGCGGCAGCCGTGTTGGTCTGAAGCTGTAGAACAAAGTTTGGGTTCAGTGGCACTTTGAAGACCAACAAAGTTTTATTAAAGGTACGAACTTTCGTGGGCACGTGTGTGTATATCTGTGGAAGTGTGCGTGCACACGAAAGTTCGTACCTTGAATAAAACTTCGTTAGTCTTAAAGGGGGCACTAAACTCAGACTTAGTCCTAGGGGTTGCAATATTTGGCCAATTGGGCAATCTCATGTGCATACTTAACAGTTTCCCAAATAGTTCCTGTTTCAGGTCAGGAAAGTAGTATGTAGAGAGGGCTGAAGCCCCACTTCTCTGTGCGTGCTGCAGTTGTGATCCAAACTGGACACGGTGCATGCACAAACACACAACTCAAATCTGACTGTAACACAGGAAAGGGACGCTGTACCCAATTTGTGTGTTTTGTAATGTGTGGTCTCTCAGCCTTGAACCCCTTCCTGAATGTCCTGTTCACACCTCAGTTTTTTGAAGAGTGAGCCTAAGCAAATGTCTTCTTAAGTCATTTTATTCAATGAGCCATACTCCCAGGAAAGTGTTCTTAGGACTGCTCCCTTGGCCACCACATTGGCTCCCATTACTTCTCAATGGGAGAGGTATACTAAAGGCAGGGGTCTTTTCATAGAAAAACAGCTGCAGGAGCTTATTAGCATATGGTATGCTAATGAGCTATTAGGCTATTAGCATATGCCACACCCCCTGCCATCACCGGAAGTGATGTCAGAAGGGGAAGCAAAAGGGGGGGAGGCATCTTCAAAAGCCTCCCCTTCCCTTCTCCAGCTGGCTTGGGTGGGGGAGCTAAGAGAGAAGGGGTTTAAAATTTAAACTCCTTCTCACTAGAGTTGTGCCACTGACGGAGGAAAGAGGGAAGGAAAGAGAGAGAGTAGAGAGAAGGAAAGAAGGCAGGAAAGAGGGAAAGAAAGTAACTTTTTTTCCCACCATAGAGAACAATGGAGGGAATGGGGGCAACCTGTTTGGGGGCCCATAGAATTGGACCCCCTGGTCCAATGTTCTTGAAACTTGGTGGGTATCTTGGGGAGAGACTCCATCAGCTACCCTGTGAGTTTGGAGCCTCTCCCTCAAACCCCGCTCCCCTCCAGCCCCCAGAATATACCCTATGTTTTCACCCTTGACTTTAATGGCCCATAGGATATAATGGAGCTGAAATTGACATTCGGCTGCCTGAAAGACTCCGGGATGCCGGCTGGGGGCGGAGCTTGGCTCCTGAGCTGCCGGAGCTGTGCTCCGGTGTGCTCCCCCCTAAAAAGACCCCTCACTAAAGGTAACATGTGCAGTGGAGTCACAGACAATTCGTGGCTGTTGGCAGAGTTCAGGAAACCACACTTTGGAGTTTGTTTCTCTATGAATTTACCGCAACAGGATTTTGCAAAAAGACTATAACTGACTACAGGCTACTAATACAACAGAGAGGCCTTCAGAGCACAAGCACTTACTATTATATAGTAGAGAGAGAAACAACAAGAGGTAGGCTGAACTAGAAGATAAAAACATTCAATAAACCTTAAACCGTGGGTGTCGAACATGTGGCCCGTGGGCTGGAAGCAGCTCGCCCAGGGCTTTGATCTGGCCCATGGCTCTCTTCTTCCCCCGCCCCCCATCTTCAACATTCTGAGCTGCTGCTGGGAGCAGAGCAGAGGGCAGGGCTGCCAAGCTTCCCAGTTCCCAGCCACGTGGCTTGGCGGAAGCTGTTTATTTAAGTCTGCTGTGCAAAGGGGAGGGAGCTCAGTGGTTAACCTGTGCTTCTGGGTGCTTGTATTAACTTGGATTGAGGCTGCAGCAAGTGAGTCTGCTAGAGCTGTTTCATATCTTTAAGTCTGCGGTGCAAAGGGGAGGGAGCTTGTTGCTGTCCTTCCAGGTGCTTTTCTGTTGTGTTAACTGAGCTTCAGGCTGCAGCAAGTGAACCTGCTAGAGCCGTTTATTCCTTTAAGTCTGCTGTGTGAAGGGGAGGGAATTTGGTTGCAAACATTGTTGTGCATCTTGATGGAGGTTTTTCTCTTGTGTTTATTGAGACTTGACACTGGAGCCACCAAGGTTTGCTAGGGTTTTGGGTTATCAGTAATTCCTGTCTCTCCATTCTTCTTGGAGGTAATGTTTATTTAGCTAGCATTAGGTTTTTGCCTGGGCTATCCAGGTCATGGCTCGATTGAAGAGCCTCTGCTTGGCATGCAGGGTTCTATCCCTGGCACCTCCAGTTAAAAGAAGCAGGTTGTGGCTTATTATGAGAAAGACTTCAGCCTGAGACCCAGCCATTTCATGTTTTTCCTTTGGTCCTAGCCTCAGAGTACTGGCCATGAGAGCAGGCTGGGGAAAGTAAAGTAGCATTCTCTGCACAAGCTGAGACACTACCGCTGCCAAGCTTCAGGGTGGGTGGTTAGGCTGGGGAAGGTTCAGTGATTCCCCCCCCGTGCAAGTTTTGTAGGCCCCCACTTCTATAATGGTGTTTTTACTCACACTAAATAACGCACTTTCAATACACTTTGCGTCTGGGTTTTACTGTGTGACATGGCAAAATCCACTTGCAAATGGTAGCTGAAGAGGACTGAAATGGCATTTTAGCATGTGTGAAAGCTCCCTTATTTGCCAACTCAAGGGGAGCTATAAGGTCAGTTGTAATTCCAGTTCCCCAGGCCCCACCCAGAGGTTGGCAACCCAATTTACAGCCTGGCTCAACAAAGTCCCATTTATGTCATATCCAACAAATGAGTTTGACACCCCTGCCCTAAACACTAGAGAATGCTCCACAGCTCCCCCTAGGGTACAAGCGGACTTAACTACTCATTCAGCAACATTCACAATAATCAGACTCGTAGCAGGCAGTTGCTTCTCCAACAACTGGAACTCCATTAAGTTCCACCACTTGGGGTTTTCAAGGCAAGAGATGAGCAGAGGTGTTTTGCCATTGCCTTCCAGTGCATAGCAGCCCCAGGTTTTCTTTGTGGTCTCCCACTCAAATACCAACCCTGCTTAGCTTCCAAGGTCTGATGAGATCGGGCTATCAGAATCTTCCTGTAAATAAACTTTTTCAGGACCTGTGCATTGCTCACCTGCATGTTACATTCTTTGTTTTGTTTCCTCACTGAACCTTTTCACAGGATTTTTTTCTTGGTTCCTGCAGACTTGGATGAATGTGAGACGGGGGATGCCTGCTGTTCACAGTTCTGCGTCAACTACATCGGAGGCTACGAATGCAGCTGCAAGGCAGGATTCCGGCTTAACCCTGATGGCTGCGGGTGCGATGGTAAGCACTTAAAGTTTGTTAGGCACTGTCAGAATGCTCCCCAAAGGCCTATTGCAGACTTGTAGAATAGGAGATGGTTCGGGCGATTTACCTGTGCCTGCGGATTCTGCTTGTCAGCTCTGCTCCCACCAGCACCGGTGATGTCCCTTTCAATACATGAAAAGCTAGGGTGCAGAGTATGTCTGAGGGCACATAAATCAAGTGGAATCCTAAACTTGAGTCCATGGATGTCGAAGGGTACAACTTTGCATAAGACTGCACTGGGTCAGTGCTTGGATGGGACACCCACTGGGCAGCCCTGCGTGTGCCACTTTCAGTTCCCTGATGGAAGAAAGATGAGATATAAATGTACTAAGGAAATAAATGTACAAAACTCCCTCTGGTGTTATGTTCTGCCATATAGCTGGGATATTAAACAGAATGTAATGATCCGTTGAATTGTTTTAGTGACAGTTGCAAGAAGCTGAGGAAAACCCCAAACTACAGGTGTTTAATCTTCCCAGGAGGGTGTTTGGACAGTGGGGGGACTAAATGCACATTATGTTTTCCTTGCATCCTCCCTGGGGCCTCACAGTCAGGCTGCATTGTGAGTTCTGCACCAGCAACTTAATTCCCATGCGTGCATGGCCCTTGTTTGGATCAGAGCAGCACGTAGGGAAAGGGACCTTCCCACCCCATGCCATTTTACTGACCCGAAATGGACCTGATAGGGCACTGTTTCCCCTATTGGGGGCTCCGCTTGTACTGATGGTGGAGGAAAGTGCTGTCAATTCACAGCCGATTTATGGTGATCCTGGAAAGTTTTCAAGGCCAAAGACGGTCAGAAGTGGTATGCCATTGCCATAGCAACCCTGGACTTCCTTGGTGGCCTTCCATCCAAGTAGTAACCTGGGCAAACCCTGCTTAGCTTCCGTGATCTGACCAGATTGGGCCAGCCTGGACTATCCAGGTCAGAGCCTGTATTGATGAGGTACTCCTAGGTTTCCCCAGTGGGGCAGTTGTGCCCTTAGACAATGGCACAGAGGGAAGGCTTGAGCCTCCTTTCCCTAATTGCTCTGCTGTCCTGATCCAAATCAGGTCTGTGCATGCCTGGGGATCATGTTGCCATCATGGAAGTTACAGCCCAAATCATGTGGTCAGGCAGACCAGGGGAGGGCACAAGGAATAATGTGTTGTCAAGCCTCAGAAGTAGCACGGAGCAGTCAAAGGATATTTGATACCATTCATGCTGCTTTCTGTTCTGCTGTGTTTTCGTTTATTGTCTGATCATGGGTTGTTGATCAGGTTGTTGATTCGGTTGTAATCAGGTTGAAAGCTGATTAAAGATTTGCAGGAAGGCAGAGTATGCGCGTCTTAAATCATGCCCAGCTCTGCTTTCACTTCCTCCTCGTCCCCAGCTACTTTCTTGCCTGACTTTGCTTTGTTCATGTTGTAGATGTGGACGAATGCCTCACTGACACCCATGGTTGTGACCAGCTCTGCATCAATTCCTTGGGTTCCTATGAATGCGTGTGTGAGGAAGGGTACCGGCTGGGCGTCGACAGACACTCTTGCAGCTGTAAGTAATTCTGTTGAGTCAGGAGAACAGTCTTCCTGAATGCAAATTTGAGTCACTGTCCAGGAATTTAGAATTTATAACTGGGATTAATAAATGGAAACTGAAGCATGTTAAGGGCATATGTTCTTTAAAAATAAGGTCCCTTTTGAAGGATCTTGTTTTCAGTCAAATGGTTCAGGGCTGGTCCCAGTTTTTGGAGGGACGTGGGAAGAAGATACCCAGGGTCACCCTTCCTATGCCATCTGCTGTACCACCTGTTTGCAACTGTTTGCACCTCCCCTTCCCGCTCACCCCCATGTGACCTCTGCCTCCATCTACCTGTGTGGCCATACCCATTCACTTGCAAGCCCTCCCACAGTCTTCACTCCCAACCTCACACACTGCCTCCATGACTTTGCCCTGATGACATATGTGGCCAAGAGCGCATGTGGTGGAGTGGCACACTGGGGGAGCAGGGAGGTGTGGGGGTGGTCACAACAGCTGTAGGCTCCACCAGAAGACAGCTATGGGCTCTGCCAGCAGCTCCACCTTGGGGCATGCTGAGGGCAACCCTCTGCTAAATATTGCGGAAATCCTCGATGTATTGTGGAGCTGAATTCCCAGACCGACCTCCTTTCATGTTGAAGCGTGAGAAACCAAAATTTTCACTTTTGATTTCTACCAGGCTTGTTTGTAGGGTAAAATGTGTTGTAGGCTGTGATGATGTATTCATTTCAAAGTATGTTTTTGTGTAAATACTGGCTTTTAATTCATTTGTGTGTCCCCTTTAGAACAAAATGTATCCTTATTGCATGTTGCAGGCCTTTGGTTCAAACGCCACGTCTTAAATTATTTGTGCTCTCTTTGGCTGTGGCCCAGTGGTGTGTGTGTCACCCAGAAATCAATGAGATTTAAGGCTGATAGATAGCAGCTTGCTTGGTAGGCACTTTTTAAACAAAAGCTCCGATTACCCTGTGCAAGTGACAAACGGCCTATCTAAATGCTTTGTTTTGCAGGGCACCATAATTAGCCTTCTTAAGATAGGTTAGGCAATGATGTGTGAAATCTCACATTGTTTGTTGACAAGCAATTTGAAGGGGGTATTCAGTGCATGCACAACATAACCCAGGCAATGAACAAAACACCGGCATACTCAGAGGGTCCTTCCAGCAGACTTTGTCCATGCACCTGGTGCAGCTGATCTTCGCAATTGTTAACTCCGTGTTTTCCAGACTTTCCCCCCTAAATGAAAATTAGAGACACGTGTCACTTGTACACCCATAATGGTTTGTTTGCATGTGAAAGAAAAGAATTACCTGCCTTCTAAGACGTCCACCCCCTTTGTTTCTCTGTGTTGTTTATTTACTTCGTGTATACCCCAATTTTCTCCCCAGTGAGGGCCCAGAGTGGCTTCTGTCATTCTCCCCTTCTCCATTTTACCCTCACAACAGCCCTGAGAGGCAGGTTAGAGTGTGACTAGCCCAGGGTCACCCAGCAAGCTTCCATGGCAGAGTGGAGATTTGAACACGAGTCTCTCAGAGCTGAGTCCGACACTCCAGCCACCACACCATGCTGTCGTCTCACTTGCACAGGCTGATAATTCTGCTCCATCTCGGTCTCAATACAGTTGTGTAGAGATGTGGCAGAATTACCTGCCTCCACCTCTCACCAGAGGAGGCTGATTGAAGAGAGGCAATGTCAGAGGGGTGATGCAAGAAAGCACGTTGAGTTCACAGGGTGCCTTTTAATTAATATGTACGTCTTGGTACACTCTTGGTTCTTTTGCAAAAAGCTAGTGCCCTAGCCTGTGGTTTGGCACTTGATGCTTAACTCATTCATTCCCAGAATAAATTCCTGGGATTATCCATTTTCAGAACTAGATTTCTATAAAGTCCCATTGTAGAACCTATCCAAAGAGATTAATCCAACTGGTACATTTTTATTCATGCACTTCCCGCAGTGAGGCCAGCCCGCCCCCACACATGCACATTCATTTTATTGTCGCACGAACCCTGTAGGTAAATTAGGCTGAAAGAGCACGACTAGGCCAAGGTCACACAGTGCATTTCATGGCAGGGCCAGTGTGTGAATCTGAATCTTCCGCAGTTCCCATCTGACATTCAACCCGCCACTCCACACGGATTCTCTAAAGATAAATGGCTTTGCTGATTTATGTTTTTAATTCCTATTATAATGGTGGTGGTGGAAAGTACCCTCAAGACACAGCCAACTTATGGGAAACCTGTAGGGTTTTCGAGGGAAGGGATGAAGTGGTTTGCCATTGCCCGCCTCTGTGTAGCAACCCTGCGCTTCCTCGGTGGTCTCCCATCCAAATGCCAAACAGGGCCAACCGGGCTCAGCTTCTGAGATCGGACAAGATCAGGCCAGCCTGAACCATCCGAGTCAGTGTATTAATAAGTGCAGTTTATTTATTGATGTAGACTGTTCTGTATGCAAAACTAACATGTGTCTTCTTAGTTGAAAAAGAGTTGCATCTCTACACTTATTGCTAGATGGTGAGGAGTTAGAAGAGGAAGAGCTGGAAGAGGTCAAAATTCCCTACCTTCGCTTCAGGAAACTGCCTCAGCTCCTTCATTTCAGTACATCACTCGATTCCTTCTATGAGGATCAGGAAGAAGATGTCCGTGGAGAACTTGCTCTTGGGCATACAACTGGTGAGATAGCTTTTTGAAGAGCATTTTGGATTTTCAAAGCAAGCACAGTAGTGGTGTATTTCCATGCCATGGTGGACCAGCTCCGATTAGAACTGCAGAGGGGGTAGCCCTAGGGTCTGGTCACAATGCTGTTTTGATCGAGATTCGCTCCTGTTTCCTTGTGCATGTCAGTTTCACTTTCACACACGCCAATCCGCCTCCCGCCCCGAAGCAGGCTCACTCGTGCAATGATGCTGGGTTTTCCTGACCCCTGGAAAATCAAGTGTTTTCCTGGCACTTCCACTTTGAATGCGCGATTTTGCCCATCTGGACAGCCCATCTTTTGCAATGATTGTGATTAGGGCCGTCTGAACGCTCTTCGTGCTTTTTTTTTTTTTTTTTAAAGCTTCCGGTTTGAGCGCTTGAGCAAACATGCACTTAATAAACCCATTTAACGTTTAATAATGGATTTATTAAGCGCATGTTTAGTCAAGCGCTCAAACCAGAAGCTTTAAAAAAAACCGCACAAAAGACGGCCCTGGAGGCGGGAACGAGAGGCGGGGGCTCCAGCAGCCTGGATGGGGCCAGCAAGGAGGATTGCGGACATGGCGGAACCTGTTTTCGTGGGGCAATGGTGGTGGCAGTGGCGGCGGCACCCCCCCCCCACAAAGTATCAGCAGAAGCAGCAGCTGCCCGAGCCTCCCCCGTGGCCAGCAGGATCGCCTGGAGGGACGGCACAGCAGCAGGCGAGTGGGTGCTGTAAGAGAGGGGCTGGCTGCATGTAGTCAGCCCAATGCGAAGAAAAATGTTCCTGATTTAAACAAAGCGGGAACAAAGCGCAATTACCTTTGCAGTGTGACCAGAGCCCCCTAGTGTTAGTCTCCAGGAACCAAAACAACAGGCTAATGAATTTATTGTGGCAGAAGCCACAATAGGGTTGTAGCGGTGGTTCATTAGTAGAGCATCTGCTTGGCATGCCAAAGGTCCCCAGTTCAATCCCCGGCATCCTCATTCAAAAGGATCAGATCGTAAGTGATATGAAAGGCCTCTGCATGAGATCATGGAGTGATGCTGCCAGTCAGAGTAGACAGTACTCTGGCAGCTTCTTGTGTTCATGTGTATATGAAGATGTAAGGAGGCTCTGGTTCATGAAAACTTATGCCATAATCAAATAGTCTTGAAGATGACTATTTGGTGGTAGCGTATATCTGTAGAGTGAAGGCTCAACTCAGATAGGAAGGAGACCTTTGGGAAGAGACTGAACTCAACAGAAACCTGGAGCTAACAAGGGAACAGATGATACCATCACTTTAAAAAGAGCATGCTTTTCTAATCCTGGCATGACAAATTAGAACAGGTTCGAATGGTCGAAACAAATCCTACAAGTAAAGTTTGAAAGGGCTGGGTATCTTAGCCTGGAAAGAAGAAAGCTAGGTGGGTGCATGATTGTGGGCTTCAGAGACCTGTCACATAGAAGAGGGCAAAGACTTCTTGTCTGCTGCTCCAGAGGGCAAGACCAATGAACTTCAGTTACAGAAGTGAATTTTGATTGAATGTTAGGAGAAATTGCGAGAGCAGTTCAACAACAGAACCGCCGATGTTGGGTGTGGACTCTTCCTCTCCGGAAGCCTTCTGGCCAAAACTGAATTGTCATCTGTTGGAAGTGGTCTAGCTTTTATATTTCCTGTGTTGAGTGGGAGGTTGGGCTATAGATGTCCCATAAGGACCCTCTGTCCAACTCCAGAACTGTATGATTAAAACAGAAGTCACAGTCCAGTGAGCTAATGTGGTACAAACCATAGTGTGTTTATACTGTGTAACATCACTCTAAAAGTAATGCTGATCTACAGAATCTTTGGCTACATCCTGTAATGGTCATCTCACAGAGGCAGGTCCAAACTACTAGTGACCCCAGCACTGCAGGCGTCAGCGGCTTCACACTATTTTCCATTTGCAACTGGGATTGTATCCACTTATCTTGCCCCAACCAAGCTTGTCTCTGCCTTCAAAGCTCCCCATCCTGGGCTTTACTTGGCTGCTGGTTTAGGACTGCTGAATGCAGTTGTCTGTAATAAGAAAGAAACACAAATACTGTGTAAATATTGTGTGAATGGTGGGCGCTGAATCAAGTTCAGCTGTGTGCTTTTTTCCCTTCCAGTTTGCCTGGATAGCACATTTGGCAGTGACTGCAGCTTAAACTGTTCTGATTGTATGAATGGAGGAAAATGCAACAGCGAAAACAGCAGCTGTGACTGCCCACCTGGCTGGACTGGCATTATCTGTAATGAAAGTGAGTATTGTACGCTTGGAGACATTCCCAAGGCTTTGCAGTGTTCTTGTATAACTGTACTTCAGATGTTAATGAGGGTGACCTCTAGCCCTTGGAGTCTTTTGGTAGAAAAGTAGCACAATCCTGTACTTTTCCAATCATTGTGCATATGTTTAATGGCCAGCAAAGAGCTGTGCATGCAGTTCTTAGTGCTCTTGGGAGTGGACTTTGTAAAAAAAAAAAAATGGAACCTCTCCAGTGGGGAGGGGCCATGGCTCAGTAGTAGAGCAACTTCTTGGCATGCAGAAGGTCCTCTGGCATCTCCAGTAGGTGATGTGAAAGACCTCTATGAGAGCTTCTTCCAGTCTGAGTAGACAATACTGACCATTGGTCTGAACTCAGTAGAAGGCAGCTTTATGTGTGAGAAAAATCATGAAAAGTAAGCCAGCACATGTATGTGTGGGGGTACTACTACAGATGCCAGTTATCCCTGAACTACTAGTTAAGGTGGAATGGTATGATATAGCCTGGTATTGTCATATCTGGGAAGCTAAGCAGGGTTGGTATTGCATGGGAAACCACAAAGGAAGAATCTGCAGAGGAAGGTGATGGCAAAGGGTCATGGCTCAGTGGTAGAGCATCTGCTTGGCATGCAGAATGACCCAGGTTCAACCTCTGGCATCTCCAGTCAAAAAGATTAGGTAGAAGATGATGTGAAAGACGTCTCTGCCTGAGAACCTGGAGAGCCGCTGCCAGTCTGAGAAGACAATACTGATTTTTGATGCACCTGTGGTCAGATTCAGTATAAGGCAGCTGCATGTGTGTTCATAGTCCCTTGCTCACTTTTCCCTTGGTTAATTTGCCCATCAGCATGTAGTAACATTTGTCACTGTTTCAACATGCTCCAGCAAGTGCAGTCCTAAACACAGTAACCTCCTTCCAAATTCAATGGAATCAGCGGGCTTAGAAGAGTGTGACTGTGCTTAAGGTTACATCTACCCATATTGTACTGTTGTTGTGCTACTTCAGTCATTCTCAGCTGGGTTCTCCAGTGTGGTGCAGTGTTGCAAAGGATTGCTAGAGTTTAACAATGGCACTGTCTCCCATGATGGGTTCGTGCAGTCTAACATAGAGCACTTTCGCACATGCTAAATAATGCCGTTTCAATCCACTTCAGTGACTGTTTGCAAGTGGATTTTGTCATTTCACAGAGCAAAATACAGTTGCAAAGTGCATTGAAAGTGGATTGAAAGTGCATTATTTAGTGTGTGTGTGACAGTGCAGATAGGCTTGCACAACACGACCCACCACGCTAAGCGTAGTTCACCAGTGATGGATTAGGGCATCAGAACTGGTGTTAGAACCTTCAGCTATCCAATAATGGCCCCAACTTCATGTTCTGAGAGTAGTTGCTGCCTTCCCTCTCTCTTTTGTCTGTACCAAGGAACATAAGAAGAACATAAGAGAAGCTAATGTTGGATCAGGCCAGTGGCCCATCCAGTCCAACACTCTGTCACACAGTGGCCAAAAATACCAGGTGCCATCGGGAGGTCCACCAGTGGGGCCAAGACACTAGAAGCCCTCCCTTGGTTCTCCCCTGCAGGCTTGTCATTTCTTGGCCACCATGGCATGAGAGCAGCCTGGGCTGGCATCAGCTGCTGTTCCTCACCATTCAACTGGGTTCCTTTCGAGTGAGCAAGCAGTGGTGGTCATAGGGACCTGATGTTCTGAGGCAGAAGGCAAGCAAAGAAGAGAATGTACTTGCTGCTACCAGCCACCCAGCCAGGAAGTACATGGGGATGGATCCTGTGGATCTGTCCCACTTCTTGTGTCTCAGGAAGGTGCCTTCTGCCGGGTGAAAGGACCACTGTTAGTGGAACGTATTTACGGCATCCAACCTGTCCTCTTTATATCACATAGCTATATCAGCATGATGCGTTGCAATCAACTACAGTGCTCAGTAGCAAGCAGATTAATGTCGTTGTCTGCGGAATCTGCTCCAGCATGGCGTCACATGCGGACTGTTGTGTTAAACCGTTCCCTAATAGCTCCATCTCACTCCAGCACAATAGCAGAAACATAATTTCTCCTCATCCCTAATGCAGGGGGAAAGTAGCTTTGCCCATTCATCTTCTGTGTTTTCATTACAGCCTGCTCCATGGGGACCTACGGGAAAGATTGTAGCAGCCTCTGCAAGTGTCGGAATGGAGGTTCCTGTGACCCTGCGACTGGGGAATGTCGTTGCCCACCAGGAATTAATGGAAAGTTTTGTGAAGATGGTCAGAATTTTATTGTTTATCTTGGCATTTACAGCTGGCTTCCTTACGATTGCCTGCGGTGTTGGCCATTGTCTTTTTTAATAGGCATTGATGTGTAATATAAAGGCTCTCTTAGTATAAAATAGACACAATGGCCCATTCTGGGGCTTGAAACAATGGGGTAATTTCTGGAAAAGAGAGGATCTGGATGCCGGAGTTTAGGTAGCTGATTTCTTCTGATTATTTTGTATAATGACTCCAATGACTCCGAAGCAGAGGTCCGCCGTCTATGGCTCAAGCGTCAAATGTGGCTCAGTACAGAACCAAATGTGGCTCTTAAAAAGAAAGAAAATGAAATCTTTAAGGTATACTGGAGGGACAGGTGGGATGCTAGAATAACCAGTCTGGGAAGGGAATGGCAGGCAAAGTTTTTTATATAGGACTAAAGAATTTCTTGGAGATGCTTTACAGAAAGGGAAACGATAGAGGGGAACAGTTGCCAGGTATGAACCATGCATAGATCTGTGACCGTGCACTACAACAATTCCTCAAAGTGCTCCTGTGAATATTTATTATGAGATCTTGTGTGTCACTTCCTAATAAAGGATGCACAGCAACCAGTGTTTGGGCAGCAGAACCTTTATGGATTATTCATCAAAATGTCAATATCAGTACCAATATCAGTAATATTAAGTTTTATGACTTGTTGAACTCTTGCTGTGAATTTTGATGTAGTTTGGCTGTTTAATTATAAAAGGTTGGTGACTTCTGCTCTGAAGTGGGGCCTGGTTGGAAACAGAGCCAAAATTTCCCTGTTTCTGTGCCACGGTTGAGAGCCCAACCCAAAACAAAAACCAAGGGAGCTAAACCTGCAACCGACATGCCATACAACAAACCAAAGAAAGTTGCAAGATCATGTATAATCCTAGCAAAACAATTATTTTAATAAATATGCTGGATTTAGATATAGATATGTAAGTTTTAAAATGTACAAAAATAAACATATCATACAGACTGAAGTAAAATCTATCTAGGATAAAAAAAAATCATCTAGACCACACACATCCTGGCAATACACATACCTTCCTGCCACAAATGAGCATTCTGCTAAGATTTTTAAAATAATAGAAAACAGTGCCTTTGTTCATATCAACCCTCTATTTTCTTATGTTGTCTTATTCCCCCCTCCATATCGATCAGGTTGCCCCAAAGGACTTTATGGGAAGCACTGCAACAAAAAATGCCATTGTGCTCACAGTGGATATTGTCACAGACTGTATGGAGCTTGTTTGTGTGACCCTGGGTTGTACGGTCGCTTCTGCCATCTAAGTAAGTCCAATCATGTTGGCCAATATAAGGAAAGAATTTAATGCCTGAAAAATATAGCTTATGAGAAATTATGGCATTATTTCTAAGCTTGCAAATAATCCTTCCTTCCTTCCTTCCTTCCTTCCTTCCTTCCTTCCTTCCTTCCTTCCTTCCTTCCTTCCTTCCTTCCTTCCTTCCTTCCTTCCTTCCTTCCTTCCTTCCTTCCTTCCTTCCACTGCCCCTTGATCACTTTCTTTGGGTTACACTGGATTTGTAGACCAGCATTGATTGATTTGCCTAGAGACTCTCAGTAATGGCACTGAGTCATATCCACCTAGTAATAATGTTAACAGTTCCCCCTTTTTTCTGACTGCAGCTTGTCCCAAATGGGTCTTTGGAGCAGGATGCTCAGAAGAATGCCGATGCTTAAAAGAGAACACTTTAGATTGCAATCCCAAGAATGGTTCTTGCATCTGTAAACCAGGTTATGAAGGAAGCAAATGTCAAAAAGGTACAGTAACTTCCTGTTTGGTCATGCCCCTTTCTCCAAGCAAGTTCTTATTCATCGTGCAATAATTGATTTCACTGCTGCTCTTCTTGTACTGTAATGTTGGGCATGATCTTAAGGTTCTGATCCACTGAGTGTGCCTGGGTTTGTGTGTATGCATGACCCTTAAAAAAAATAGCTCCTACTTTGGAATGCATTGGGGCTATACTTTTCTCCCTTTTTCACAATACAAGAACGCATGGAAACTCAATGAAATGTATGAGCAGTCCGGTTAGAACAGATAAAAGGAAGTACTTCTTCACCCAAAGAGTAAATAACACATGGAATTCACTGCTGCAAGCTACAAGCTTAGACAGCTCCAAGAGGGGACTGGATCAACATATGGAGCAGAGGTCCATCAGTGGTTATTAGCCACAATGTATAGATGGAACACTATGACTGGGGCAGTGGTGTTCTGTACTCTTGGTGCTTGGGAGGCAACAGTGGGAGGGCTTCTGGAGTTCTTGGCCCACTGGTGGACTTCCTGAAGGAACCTGGGTTTTGGCCACAAATCCTAATTTGAAGGGGAGCTAACCCCAGGTAGCACACAAACCTCCACCTGTACATGCCTCCACCTGTACCTGTAGGTAATGGCAGAAGTTTCTAATTGGCATTTTCTGTGCATGGAGGGAGGGAAGGGGTATGCATGAGCTCGGCAATGAGCCAGGTGTGTGCACATTTGGGTTTAATGTTAGCTTGTGGTGTCATCTGAATGTAGCCTCAGTTTCCAAATTATAAGAAACAAAAATACCAACAAAAGGCAGTGCTGCCCTTTGAAACAGGACATCTGGGCATCTGGCACCCTTGTGGAAGCTCCTTGGCCTTTTTGAGTTTGGACTAAACTCAAAATGAATTCCTAAATATTTACAGTTGAGCCCCTCACTCCGAGGTGTAAACCTCAGTGCCATTACAGGACCTAGAAGTGGAGGTGGTGGTGGTGGTCAGTGCTGGCTCTGGAGTGGAACATCATTGACCATGGGGCGGGGGGGAGAACAAAGTTGGGCTAGACCTCTGAAATTTCAAAACCTGGTCTTGGGTAGGACCAGGAAAACTTAAGCAGAATTCCCAGATCGCTTTCCAAAAATTAACATAAAATCCGTGCTTTGCCAATTGCGTTTGTTTTTTTGAGGCTAGGATTAGTTTCAGCTCAGGCTTCCTTGTTTGTTTTATAGTTCATGCGCACCCTTTCAATAATTGTTCATGCTTCTGTGGAACAAGTCAAAAGGGTTTATTTTGAAAGCTGTGGATTTAGTTTATTTTGCAGCATCTACGGCAGGTTCCTTCTATTGTCCTTTGCCTTATTTTTAACAATGTGTAGCTCTATCAGGTTGAGTGTGAATCACGGGCAGGGCCAAAGAGCACCATGGGATCTGAAGACTGGGCAGTTTGTTGTCCAGTAAGTAAAATGTGATCCTGTTTGTACACACATATTGTTAGAGCCAGTTTGGTGTAGTGGTTAAGAGTAGCAGACTCTAATCTGGAGAACCAGGTTTGATTCCCCACTCCTCCACATGAAGTCAGCTGGGTGATCTTGGGTCAGCTCTCTCACACAGCCCCACCTACCTCAGAGGGTGTCTGTTGCGGGGAGAGGAAGGGAAGATGATTGTAAGCCACCTTGAGACTCCTTCAGGTAGTGAAGGTTATACAACCAACTCTCCTTCTCTTCCTCTTTCAGATTAACATGAGTTCCACATAGTAACCCTAAAAGAGGTAAAATCCTGTGCATGTGAAAGTTCAGAGAACCTGTCAGTCTTCTAAGGCTGCATTACTTACAACTATTTTACTTGTAAGTAAGCCCTGTTGAATTGGGTAGGACTTCTGAGTAAAGTTATCGGGTCAGGTTCAGTTTAGCACATGAAGCTAGCCTGAGCTGGGTCAGACCAAAGAGTCTCTCTCAAGTTTGGTCTTGTCTACTCTGACTGGCCAAAGCCTTCCAGGGTCTCCGGCAGAGATCTTTCATCGGGTGTTTTTTTTTTTTTTTTGGTAACTCTATTTTTAGTATTTTTTAAAAAAATTACAATACATACAATTCAACACAACCAAGTAACACCAAACAATTAACAATTAACAAAAACAAATATAAAACATCAAAAACCATAAACTTGATACATTTTCTACATGTTTTAGTTAATGTTTATATCCCCCTGTAGGTATAGGTACAGTAACTGGAGCTAATACGATACAAATTCTTGATACTTAGCAGGAAGAGCATTAAAGTCATTTGCTTCTGTTTCAATATATTGAAAGAAGGAAAACCATTTTTCCATAAAATTAAGCTTTTTTAATGAGCTGTCAGCAATTAGAAGTTGTGTAGCAATTTTGTCATAAACAACTATGTCCCAAATTTTTTTGCAACCATTGCCTTACTGGCATTGGGTCTTTTTAACTGTAGGTGTGGATGACTGACCCTTCAACATGCAAAGCCCATACTCTGTCACTGAATCATAGAATCATGGAGTTGGAAGGGAACTCCAGGGTCATCTAGTCCAACCCCCTGCACAATGCAGGAAATGCACAAATATCTCCCCCCAATACCCCCCAGTGACCTCTGCTCCACACCCAGAAGATAGCAAAAAACCTCCAGGATCCCTGGCCAAACTGGTCTGTAGAACAATTACTTCCTGACCCCAAAGTGGCAATCAGCATTCCCCTGGGCATGTAAGAAAGGGCCACAAGAACTAAGCACTGATGCAGCTCTTCCTGCCCTGCCTCTCATGATCTGCCTGAATTCACGGAATCAGCATTGCTATCAGATGGCCATCTAGCCACTACACCTTGTACTTCCTCCCTCTCAAGCTGCCTCCTCGCAGTAGGTAGTCGTGATACAGTGCAAATGTCTGGAAACTCACATAAAGAGAGAGGGGGAGACTCTGGGGCAGGGGGCAGAAGTGGGTAAGGAAATTTCCCCTTCTGACTGATGCTGCTCTACTGTATATTATGCACATCCCTCAGTCTTTTCAGAGTGTGCCTGCACACAAAAGCCTCTACCCAGAATAAAACTTTGTGGGTCTTAAGAAGAAGATGACGATGAAGAAGAAGATTGGATTTATACCCCAGCCTTCACTCAGAGTCTCAGGGTGTGTTCAGACGGATCTTTTGATCTGCCATAGGAACGACTCCCTTGCGGATCAAAAATGCACGACCAGACAGAAACATCTGGGAAATATTCCGGTCCCATAGGCATCCTGTTCTGCTGCGCCTCCAATCCTGATTTAAAAAGTAGCAGTTTCAATGTAGGGTTTTCGCTTACCCGCGCAACAACTGCAGACTTTCTTCCATCTGGTCACTCCATTAGCGCGCGATGCTCCCGTCGGCTAGGTCTGACGTCAGACCGAGCCGACGGGGGCGTGATTTTTAAAAAATTGAAACCTCATGTGCGCTTTAACGAGGAAACGCATTCAGCGATAAGCGCTACGAGGAATGTAATATTCATGCTTATTTCTTTTAGGGACAAGATGTTACCGCGATGGGAGATGGAGGGGGGGAAGGACTGTTCTAACTTGCAAAATAGTCCCTCCATTGATCATGATGGCAATGGCAAGAGGGAGGACCGGGACTTTGCTGAAAACCCGCCGCGATCGCCTCAGTTCTCCAAGGAGGCGCAGCCTTGCCTATGCGAATGTACAAAACTTTTTTTAAAAAAATCCTCGGTGGATGCCGTGTAGACAAATCACGGTGGGAACAACGCGCGGTGAGACTATTTCATGGGGGGGCGTCTGGTCGTGCTAGGCTGGATTAAAAAAATCGGGATAAAATTTTAGGAGGGCTCATGGCGCGATTGACTGGCCGTCTGAACGCAGCCTCAGAGCGGCTTACAAACTCCTTTCCTTTCCCCTCCCCACAACAGACACCCTGTGAGGTAGGTGGGGCTGACAGAGCTCTGACAGAAACTGCTCTTGAGAGAACAGCTCTGACAGAACTATGGCTTGCCTAAGGTCATCCAGCAGCTGGGAGTGGGGAATCAAACCCAGTTTTCCCAGATTAAAGTCTGTGCTCTAACCACTACACCAAATGTGGGGGTGGGGAATAATATACTTTTATTTTTCTTAAGCCCTGACCTGGATGGCTCAGACTAGACCGAGCTCATCAGATCTCAGAACCTAAGTTGTGTCGGCTCTGGTTAGGACTTAGGAGGGGTGTCCACCAAGGAAGTCCAAGGTTGCAATGCAGAGGCAGGCAATGGCAACCCACCCCTGAACATCTCTTGCCTTGAAAATCCTATGGGGTTGCCATAACATATTTATTATTTATTAAAACTTTTATATCCCACGTTTCTTTGTAGTTTAAGATGAGTAACAATAATGGCTAAAAACATTTTCAGTTTAAAAACCAAAACTAAAACAGCAACCCCCAAAGCCAGCTGTGACTTGGCTTTCCACCACCACTGCTTTCAATCATGTCGGCTTTTTTCTATTGACTTGTTTTTCTTGTCTCATTTTTCTTGTTTTAGTTGTGAGTTGCCTCAAGCAGAGCGAGACGGCATACAGATGGTCTAAAAAATGTACAAAATTAATAAATAATATTTGGATTTTAAAAAATTTTTGTAATCCTCCATCAGTTGAGTATAAATGAATTGTATAGTAAATTCCCGGAAATAACACACACAGATAAATGCACAGGTGTGAAACCATTAAAACACCAGAAAGCAGGGAAATGCTTCTCTGTGCTACCCTTACTCATAGTGACCTGTGTGGCACCATCAGAATTACCAGGGGTCATTGGTAAGGTGTGGGTTAGCTGTGAAGGGCCATGGATTGCAGTAGTCGTGGGATACATGATTCTTCTTCCCCATTCCCTTCCATCCCAGCAGCTCATAAGGAGTGGCTCATGACCAGAGATGTTCTCTCCCTTTGTTTGAGTTAATACATCTAAGTGACAAGCGCTGTGCGTCTCTCTCTTTTCCAGCGTGTCCTCCTGGTTACCATGGAAAAAACTGCTTGCTGCAATGCAGCTGCAATAGTGATGCTCCGTGTGACCCCATCATGGGTGAATGCATATGTCCCCCGGGCTGGATCGGCCATGACTGCAAGCAGTGTAAGTCCAAGCCCCCACCCCGTCGCATTATCGGTACCAGTTCCTTCTGTCGCATCCGACATAATCAAAAACCTAAAGAGCCAGCTCGGATGCTCCTTAGGCAATTAAACGTTCCCAGAATATATATACATTTCCCAACCTGCTAATCTTATTGCTTCTGAAATTGTGTATTTATGGCTTTATGCAGCCCGGACGGCGATAATCCTTAATTATCTTAAGTCTACAGTATGAAGGGTGATGGCTGGTGAAGCAGAGATACTCGATAGGCAAACTTTATTCCTTCCCTGTACAGTAGTTCTTCTGAGCCGCGTGGCTGTGCCTTTAGCGCTCAGATTGACAACCATTACAGTCCACCCAGCTCCACCATCAATAATTTTCAAGGCAGCTTAGTTCAAAGCTAATTCCTGATATCTGAGGGAAGGCTTGTCTCCACAAGTGAGTGCCTTAGGTTCGGATGACAGTTTCCTAAAGTCTGCATATGAATGTCCAATGAGACTCTGTTCTGTGCATGTGCAAATGATTGACATCAGAACCGACAGAGAGAGAAGATCATGAGCTGGCCCCTGATCTCACATCCACCTGAGTTGCCCAGCAGTGCCTGTGTCACAGAGATACCCCCTCATTAAGATACGCTTGTTCTAGTGTCCTTTCATGACCTCTCTGCTTATCTGTCCTATTTGTTATCTCTCACCCTACTTCCAAGGAGCTCTGGGCGGCATTCTTAGGGTTCTCCCATTTTCAACCTGGAGAACAGCTGGGTTGGGTTAAGGGGTAATGAGAGCCATCCCAGTGAGCCTACACGATGCACTGGTTAAGAGTAGCATCCTCTAATCTGGAGAACCTGGTTTGATTCCCCGCTCCTCCGCATGAAGCCTGCTTGGGTGACCTTGGGTCAGTCACGGTCCTCTCAGAATTCTCTCAGCCCCACCTACCTCACAAGGTGCCTGTTGTGGGGGTAGGAAGGGAAGGTGATTGTAAGCTGCTTTGAGACTCCTTCGGGTAGAGAAAAGTGGGGTATAAAAACCTACTCTTCTTCTTCTTCTTCTTCAATTTTAATGGACTTAGAAGAGTGTAACTCTGCTTAGGGTTACACTGCAGTCTTCTTACTGTTCCAGCAGAGACTGAGGTGATGAACATAGGAGTCTAGGTGACTGTTCTCTCTCGTGTGCTCCCTCCCCCATAGTTATGTTGGTGGTGGCATGCATCACTACAACAAGGACAGGAAGGAGGAAGAGCTACCTTTCCTTGGTATCCTCCTTCTCTTCCCCCCTAGTGCCCTGAATGCTAGGCACCTTGGAGAGGAAAAACACTATATTTCCCAGGACCACTGATGCCTTGAACACTGACGTAATGAAGTTCAGGACTCTGAAGGTACCAAGAAGGAAATGGAGTTCTCCTTCCTATTCTCCAGCCTCAGCCTCCACCACCACCAATTTGACCCTGGAGAAAGGGGGGACCTCCCTATCTACATGTTGTTACAGCAGCAGCAGTAGCTGCTACAAAATAGTTGAGTGGAAATGAGAGGGAGGAGCTCTTCTGCAGCTCAGATGAAAGCCAAAGACCGCCAGCATAAAAACCAGTAACATGCTTTTCCAGTACACTGTAAAGGGGAGGCTACAAGAGAAGACTGGCAGCCCTTTCTGGTATAAATGACATGGCTTGTATCCAACCACTCCGCTCAGCCAAGTAGGAAGCCTTCCTCCAGCCCATCCTTCAACAGAAAGGGCTCTTATGTCTGGGGCAGAGGCACTTCTGTTGGTGAGAGGCTGCTTAGACTGGAGAAAGGCTTCAGACTTGGCTGAGCAGAGTGCAACTGAGAGGCCAGTAATTTTCTCCACTGTGTTGTGTACCATAGTATAAAAGCACATGGAGAAAATTAATGCCCCACTCGCAGCTGATGGCCCTGTTCTGAACTTCACAAGAGCTGCATGGCCAGCAATATTTGCTGAGCCTGTTGACTGACTCCAGCCAAGGCGCACGCAACCCCCTCTTCTCCATGGCACACAGCAACAACGAAATGATTCGGGGCCAAATATTCACCTAATGCAACTCTCAGCTGCTCCTAGCTAAAAGGTAGTTGACCCTCAGTGATTTCCAGTACACCAAAACCTACCTACCACTGTTTCTTTTTTTCCTCCTTACAGTCTGTGCTGTAAAATGACAGCAAAATAAAAGTCACTCCATTAGACGCTTCCTGCATAAAATGCATCAAACTTTATCTTCTTCTGCAGCTTGTGAGTCTGGCTACTGGGGACAGCTTTGCAGAAACCCATGTGGCTGCAAGAACAGTGCTAATAGCTGTGATGCTGTTACTGGGATTTGCATCTGTGAAGCAGGATACACTGGCAATCATTGTGAGCAAAGTCAGTCCATAATAATATCAATGTCTGAAGAAGGGGCATTCTTAGAACCGAAGAGGAGGAAATTGTTTTTCGTATTCTGTACACCTAGAAAAAGGCCCAGCCGGTACAGTTGTCATAACATGGAGAAGTCCAGTTTGGGAGATTTCAGATTTCACCCCCAGGACAAACTTTGTTTTCAGATTTGGAGTAACTAGTTTGGCCGTAGTTTTTGTGTTAGGGTAATGGAAATGCCTTATTTCCTCTTCTATTCTCCCTGGATTTAATGCAGTTCCTCAGGGCTTGCAAGGCAGAGATTTTGAGGACAGCGATGGGCTCTATCATGGCTGGTACCCCTCCCCCACACACACCTTTATTCCATCTTTTCTTTCAGCCTCCTCCTTACCCTGCCTGTGAGCCAGCAACTCAGTCTAGAAAAAGCTAAAAATTTGATTCACAGACGCCATCTGGGAACTGTTTTTTAAGACTGTATTGAATGATTTATTATTGAGACTTAATGATATTTATATTGTATTTTCTTTACTGTTGTACATCGCCCAGAGCCCCGTGAACTCAGGGCTTGGGTGATCCATGAATTTAACTTATAAATAAATAAAACAAATAAATATATGCACACATACCATCATAACCATCAGTTTACGAGGCATCTTACAGAGTTACCGTTCTTAAAACAGAGTTGTTTCTGCCCCCAAGAGAAGATAAGGATTGCAAACAGACAATGTGGTCGATAGGCAAAGGAGAGGAGGGAGGGATGGCAGGAACACCCCCCAAAAGGAGGATGGTGTGGCCCCAGGTGACGGCTGGAGGCAGGGCCAGTGGGGCGGGGGACACTCCTCTTGTAAAGTGCGGTCAAGTTGCAGCCAGCTTATGGTGACCCTGTAGGGTTTCCAAGGCAAGGCACAAACGAAATTGGTTTGCCATTGCTGGCCCATGCTTCCTCGTGACCCTGGACTTCCTTGGTGGTGGTCTCCCATCCAAATACTTCCCAGCGCTGACCCTGCTTAGCTTCTGTGGTATCATGAGAATGGGCTATCAATTCGGGGAGGGGGGGCATGGACCTTGATTTGTTTTCATGGAGTGCCTGGTTGGATCAAGGTGAACAAAATCTTTGTTGGGAGGCCCTTTGGTGGTTCTCAGCAGCCCTGGACAGGAGGACTCAAAGTGGAGCCATCTCGCGGAAGCTAAGCAGGTCCGGGTCTGAGCACTGCTTGAGTGGGAGCCCTCTGTGAAGCCCTGTGTTTGCTGCCTTGAGCTTCACGGTGAAAGCAAAGCGCCGCTCCCCCTAGACTTGGAAGGGTGTGACTCTGCTTATTGACGGCACTGTAATGGAAATCAGTAAATGTGTACAGATGCACTGCATACATATTTAAAGCTCAGCTGGTATTGCAGTGCCTAAGGGCATCGGCTGAAGGCTGCAGGGAAATCATTTTAAAGAAGGGACTGGGGTGTCCGCATGCCCGTTGCTGTAGAGGATCCTTGCTGCCTGCCTTTAGAAGTAGCTTAGCCTTCCTTTGTTTCCATAAAAAACATTCTTCTAGGCCGGATGGAACTTGCTGCTGCAGCTGTCGTTTTTTCCTAAGTGAAGGCGGAGTCCTTACGGAAGCTCAGTCCGGCATCCCATGTCGCATTCTGTTCTCTCTCCACACTCCCGCAGACCCGTGGTGACACCCACGCAGTCCCCGCTATACCCAGTGGTTACGTTGTTTCTGCAGGCATTTCCTTCAGAGCCGCTCTTTTGCTTTTTGCACAAATAAGCAGCTTTCCCAGCAACTGGAGAGCATCCAGAATTGATCCACAAGCCTGTGCCCAGTTGGATCTGAAGTGCAGCTGCCGTTCTGTCTCTGCAGATTGCCCCAGGGGAACGTTTGGCCCCAGCTGTAAGTCCAGCTGTCAATGCCAGAACGGAGCTGCCTGCGACCCCGTGAGCGGAGCCTGCGATTGTGCAGCCGGCTGGACGGGGAGCTTTTGTGAGAAAGGTATTTCTCTCCCATTCCGCTTCCTTTTCTGGGTTTCCTTAAAAACAAGAATCAGTGTCTTTCTCAGCAGATGTTTTCCACAGATTTAAAACTTGTCGTACTGATTATATTGATCAGCCTGGGAAAATCCATCAGCTCAGTGATAAAACTTGGCCTCTGTGGACAAAATGGGTCTAATCTCTTAATCCTGGTTAAGTAAGTACGAGGCGCACATGCTCCCTCCATGTTCTTCTCAGAACCAGGATAAGTGGGTACTTTAGACGCATTTAAGATCAGCACTTACTGCAGTTAAATTCTGCATCCCAAGGTACGGGAGTTCCACGGCTTAAGCATATGAAATCCTTGTCAAGGTAATTTGATGCAGAAAAGGGGTCCCTTGAAGGTAGAAGGTTTGGAAAACCTCTGCTTTAAAACCAGTGTAAGGTTGGTCACCATCGCTTTTGCTAAAAGAAGGCAGTGGGTGGTGTGGATTGAGTTTCCTGCCTGCCAATCTGTTGCCAAATCACTTCACTGTCTGGTCCTGGATATACAAGAAAAGTAAACGAACAATATTCTTCTTTGGCAAAGCTGGTGGTGATGCAAATTTAAGCAAGTGCTGTGCAGACAACAGCCTATGGTCAGTGACATCGGAATAGAAACTCCTGCCTTTTGAGCAAAATCTCTTGTGCTGTTTCTCATCCAAATTGACATGTTAACTTTGGAATTATAACATTCTAGTGTGGTTTGCTGTGCTTAAGGTAAGGTTCAAATTCTATCTCTTGTTTGCATATGCTGCCCTCTAGTGGAAACTGGAGCAGTTTGCTGCAGAGACAACAAATGCAGGAAGCTGTGTTTGTCCATGAAATAAAACCCAAACAGGAAAAATGTCATGATACTTTTCATCTGGTCTGAATAAAGATCCAAACCTTTTTCAGTTTCAGAGCATCTTTCCTCAGGGCCAATGGTAAACAAAGAAGGAAGGGGAAGTTCTCAGGCTGCATCAAGGCACGTCAGGACAAAAAAGCACAGGGCGTTCACCTATGAAATATACACTTATTCAAAAGCATGTGCAATATACCTATGGGGATCTCTCTAACTCAGTGTGAGAAAAATGCAGCTAGTAGGCCAAACAGTGTCAATGGTTTCTGCTAGTCTTTAAAATGCAAAGAGTGGGCATTCAGTCTTCTTGTTTTGAACTCCCTCGAATCGTGCAAGTTGGTTTTTTTTTTAATTGTGGTCTAGAGCACTCTGCTATAATGTGATCAGCAATGCCCATTGATTTTGCTCTATGCAGGAGGCTAGGGAAGGACGGCAAGAAGAGCAGAGAAGCAGATCGAGGTTCCATCCAGATTTAGGGGTCCTTTTCCTCAGCAGGTTAGACCTAGTTCACACTAACACATTTGGAAATACTCTTCTTGGACTGACCATTGCTTAAGATTGCAGGTAAAAGAAAACCATATATGCATTTCATTTTTTTTTAATGTGGCCTTTTCACCAAAAGGGCCCCAAGGCAACATGCCACAATAATAATATCATGCAAGAAACGGGTAAGCTGTCGAAACAATGAAAGGACAAAGTGGCACGACAGTAAGCAGTGGCATGATGATGTTTCTGTGAAGGAAGTGATCCCAATCAACAAGGTATCAGATAGCCAATGCTGAGGCACCATAATGTTCTCTTTTCATGCCTCTTCCCGTGCCCTGAGAAGGTCAGCTTTTTCAAGGGGTTCAAAAATATTCGTACTTCTCAGGCCTCCTTTTCAACTGGAGGTGCATGCTCAACAAAAGTTTGGCAGGATTAGAAAAATAAGCTGGCAAATGGTTCTCCATAGTCAAGAGTCTCCTTCCGCATAGAAAACTAGGTGCCAAAGAGGAAGTCTTCATCTTTAATCGTGTGCTATATCAAATTCTCATCATGGCCAAATTCATAGTTACTTAAATTGAGAGACTGGAGCCACGGACAGACAAGACGGATCTTTCCACAAACATTTTTAAAAAATCAAGTTTGCAGGAAAAAAACCTGACATTTAAAAAAAAACATGGAGGGGGAATAGAAGAAGAAGAAGAGATTGGATTTATACCCCACCCTTCACTGCCCAGAGGCGTCTCAGAGCGGCTTACAAACTCCTTTCCCTTCCCCTCCCCACAACAGACACCCTGTGAGGCAAGTGGGGCTGAGAGAGCTCTGACAGAAACTGTCCTTGAGAGAACAGCTGTGCCAGAGCTTGTGGCTGACCCAAGGTCACATCAGCAGGTGCAAGTGGAGGAGTGGGGAATCAAACCCAGTTCTCCCAGATAAGAGTCTGCGCACTTAACCACTACACCAAACCGGCTCTCAAAAAAACATGGAGGGGGAATACTAGAAGTAGCACCTGTACCTTTAAGAAACAAATGCCCTCAATGGCCATCACTAGGCAGACGCAGGGGCTGTGGTCACACACACTAAATAATCCACTTTCTGTGCACTTTCCCACTGGATTTGCCAGTCCACACAGTAAAAATCCAGTTTGAAAGTTCACTGAAAGTGGATTATTGAGTGTGTTTGACCACACCCATTGGTATTGCCAGCTGTCCAGCCTTGGGTTTCTGTCAGGAAAAGTCAGAGAGAGGAGTCAGGGCCATTTCCAGGGATGTTTTGGCTTGTGATGGAGGACTCTGATCAGGTCCAGGTCCGGCAATGGCAACCAGGCAACTTGCTTCTACAGACTTGCATGACTCACCCAGGCCCAGTGCCTTGGTACTGTTCAACAGATCCACCCCACTAAGGGCAAGTTTGTTGAAGTGGTTAGAGTTTCAGAGCAGGATCTGGTAGACCCAGATTTGAATCCCCATTCTGCAATGGAAAGTCCCTGGGGGACTTTAAACCCCGTCACTGGAACTTGCACAACTAGGCTGGCAACCAGTGTTCCCTCTAAGCTGAGTTAGTGTGAGCTAGCTCACAGTTTTTTAGCCTCCGGCTCACGCATTTTTGTTTCTGCTCAGGGAGGAGGGCTCCAGAGCAAACTAAGTTATGCAGGAGCTGAATCGCTCGCTCACAACTTTAATGTCACAAAGTAGAATTTTTGCTCACAAGACTCCACAGCTTAGAGGGAGCACTGCTGGCAACCCCCACCCCCCCCAAATCAGCTGGACTTAACTGGGTTTTTCCAAGAGAGGCTGCTGGGGCAGAGGGAAAGCTGAATACAGGGGTGCAGCCTAAGGTAAGTTGACTGGAGGGTGGGAAGGAGAGAATAAGGTTAAGAAAAGGGGAGAGGCTATGGGAGTTTTCAGGGAAGGGAAGGTGGAAATAGTGAGGGAGCAGAAAATGAAATGCCTCCCACAAGTCCTTGGGGGTCCCCTGCTTGTTTTTTCCTATATGGAGGGATCTTTTTAAAAAATGAGGATACATTTAGCTACGCAGTTCCCATGTGACATGAAAACAGATTATGCCATTTTGGTCTCACAGCAACATTTGGGCTGAGAGGTGGCAACTCAGCCAAGATCACCCAATGATTTACATGGCTGAACAGGGATTTGAACTCTTCCAGGTCCAAATCTGACTAGCAGCTAAGTAAGTAGCAGTGCCGTTCTAAGCAAAATAACACCTTTCTGAGTGTATTGAAGTAAATGCCTCAGAAGGCTATTAACTCTGCTTAGGACCACACTGTAAGGGCCAGGTAAGTCCATTGACCGTCCGACAGCAAACCGTTTCTCCCCTTATTCTAGGGCCTATTTGCACAGTACCATTTATTTTGAAATCGTAAGAGCTATTTGTACCCTGTTTTCCATGCTTACACCATCAAGTTGCAGCTGAGCTTCGCAACGGGGGGGTGGGGGGAAGCATTTCAGTCCTAGTATAATCAAGAGTACATATGACTCCCCACGAGCTGAATGGTCAGATTCCATTTTGCAGGAGTCACCAAGAGGCACACCTTATTTTGCGCATGTTTCCCCGCACCCCCACATGATGCAGGCCCAGAGGCTGCTCCGATTAAACATCCCGCAAATCACTTCTTCCAGTAAGCATTCCAATGAAATGCTTTTGTGTGCACCAAATAACATTCACATTGTGTTACCATGCCAGTGCAGTATGCATGGCCTCAGTGTGCTAACACTCATTGCTCTGAGTGATGCTGTGGGAAATCACCTTTCTTATGTGGGCTGAGAATTCTGTACAGGCCCTCAATACACTCCCCCCCCCGGTAATATAATCTCAAGCGGCTTTGCCTTAAGGGATAGTAACTCAGGCACAAATGAAGTGCCATCATTCCGCGGCCCAGTTAAAGCTTCCATTCCGGGAGAGTGCAAGGAAGTCATCTTATTAAAAAGGGAAATGTTCCGCCTGTATTCATTTAAATCCTGGATAGTGCCAGCAATAATTTTTCCCCCAGCCTAGATACAGCCCATAATCACTGGTTGCCCTTAGGCTTAAAACTAAGGTGCTTATTGCAAACAAGGCAGGCCAGGATAAATCTGTCTCTCCCTCAGCATGAACAAATGGACAGCTAGAATACTTACACACACACACACAAATCTTGGTTGTGTCAAAAGACTCTTGATGTCTCAGTAGAAGTATGTTCTCCATAATTTTCCTGGACTACATAGCAAATGCAGATCCAATTTAGTTAGAATCCATCTCTCCTCTCCTTTTCCCCATTTCAAACCTTAACCTAAGAACAGCACTGCTGAGTCAGACCAGTGGCCCATGTAGTCCAGCATCCTGTTTCATGCAGCAGCTATCACTTGCCCTGGAGGGCCAAACGTACAGGATATAGCAGCTGAGACCCTGCTCTGATGATATATCCCAGCACTGGTATTCAGAAGTTTACTGTCCATGGACATGGGGGTTTCCTTTGATCACCATGGCTAGTAGCCATTGATGAACCTCTCCCCTATGGATGTCTAATCTCCTTTTAGAGCCATTGTGAGATCTACTGGCAGTAAATTCCTCCATTTAATTAGCTGTTGAATAAAGAAGTACCTTCTTTGGTCCATCCTGAATCTATTACCCATCAACTTCATAGGGTGCCCCAAATTACAGTATTTTCAGAAAGTTCTCTCTAGCGACCTTCTCCACCCCATGATAATTCTATACACTGTTATCATGTGCCTCCTGGTGGTAAGATTTCTTCTAACAGGAGGGAATTCACACTGATTTCCCCTTCTTCCACTACAGACCTCCAGCACATCCTCCAGACACTGCATGTTGGAGCGTTCTGGGCTTCAGCAGGCTGGAGGAGACAAGAAATCCCCATTCTGCCCTCAGTGGAAGTTACTACTGGATCCAACCCTATGTCATAAGCAAAGGGTTAGATCACAGCACATCAATTCCCACAATTGCTGTCAACCAATAAGCCAAAACGTGAGCCATCTTATCTGCAAGTTCTGTCTGTCACAAAACTGCCCAATTGTTAACCCACCAAGTCAATGCTAATCTGGAGTGTTGTATTTGACCTCATGGGTCACAGGCTCTGTTGGCGTGTTATCAGCTAGTAACATCAGCTGTTGACTGTAGGTTTTGAGCTGTTCTATCAACAGCCTATCTCTCTGGCCAATATCAAGTAAGGGTGTATTTACACATTCCCAGGCTGAAGAAGCCCAGTTTTCCAGTACAAGCCCTGCTTTCCTTCAGCACAAGGACAGACACTTGGATCGACTCTATAACTAAAGCTTAAAATAATTCATTCTCCTGTCATTTCCTAAAGGCTCCATTTGGGGGCAGGGGATGTTCTTTGCCAGATGGTTGTATACACAAATCAGAATCACATTCACTTCATTTTACAACCCCAGCTTGTCCAGATGGCTTTTTCGGGCTCGAGTGTCACCAGGTGTGCGACTGTGAGAATGCGGCTGTCTGCGATCACATCTCTGGAATGTGCCATTGCCTCCCTGGCTGGATGGGGCCCAAGTGTGACCAACGTATGTATACTGGAGCAGAGATGCTTCTGTTTAAAAAGCATCTCTGAATGTGCTAGCCATGATCCAACAATGTGGGAATGCCAAATGGATCTATATAGTGGGATATGTGATGCTATTTCTTTTCCACCCATTTTCTAGTAGTTCCCCGAGAGGTTTTTTTTTTCGGGGGGGAGGGAGGGGATTGCATGCACACACACGGATGCAAATTTAATGCAAATAAAGTTTTTGGTTAGGTGCTCATACAATTCTTTCTTGGATCAAAGTAGAAGACTCTGTTTGCAAAGAGAAGATAATAAGGGATGATTTATATAGCCTATGATGATTCCAATTATCACATGATGGTCTGGCTATTTGAAATTACTCCCACATGTGAACTGTAGCTGTTGCCTTCTATATTTGTTAATTAGCATCCCCTGTTTGTTTGAATCCACTCTTTTAAAAATGTAATTACCATAATACAATATAAATATAATTTATAATAATCATACAGTATGCAACATATCTAAGTGTAATACATTTCTTTTCCTTATTTATACATTCATCAGATTTAATTTTGTTCCAGTAGCGTAGTTCAGTTCAGTTTATTTCAATACAACATCAGCTTGGAAAGTATTAATTCTTGGAAAAGGCAATGTCTGGTGTTCAATGAAGAAAAGAAGAAGACCCTGCAGGGGGCAGCAAGAAGATAGATACAATAGTGAGGTCAGCACCTTCTCTCCTTTTAAGGGTCATTCCTTGTCTGTCAGTTTGGTGTAGTGGTTAAGTGTGCGGACTCTAATCTGAGAGAACCAGGTTTGATTCCCCACTCCTCCACTTGCACCTGCTGGACAACCTTGGGCAAGCCATAGTTCTGGCACAGCTGTTCTTGAAAAAGAGCAGTTTCTGTCAGAGCTCTCTCAGCCCCACCTACCTCATAGGGTGTCTGTTGTGGGGAGGGGAAGAGAAAGGAGTTGGTAAGCTGCTCTGAGACTCCTTTGGGTAGTGAAGGGTGGGGTATAAATCCAATCTCCTTCTTCTCTAGATTGCTCTCTCAGGGCAATTTCCTCCTTCTTCTTGGAAGTGCCACACTCAGTCTTACTCTCTCTCTCAGCTAGAGATGTAGTTAGGATTCACAGTGTTTCCTCTAAGCTGAGTTAATGTGAGCTAGCTCACAGTTTTTCAGCCTCCAGCTCACACATTTTTGTCTCTCAGGAAGGATGGTTCCAGAGCAAACTAATTTATGCAGTAACCAAATCACTCACTCACTCACAACTTTAATGCCTGTAGCTCACAAAGAAGAATTTTTGCTCACAAGACTCCACGGCTTAGAGGGAGCACTGGTTAGGAACCTATCTCTGTCTTTCCTCTTTTCTATCAAGTATGTTACCTCCTAAATAAACCTTTATCTACTCTTTAATCCAGTTGTACATAGTTGCTGTCTTAGTTACTCTGCCAGCAGGGGTTATGGTGGCCCAGATTAAATACATCTTTGATTAAAGGTAGAAAGATTGCCAGAGGCTCTTGGCACGAACAGGTGAGAACAAAGAAGCAAAGATGGCAACCTCCTGTGGTGTATACAGTATGGTCACTCGATAGATAGGCTCACAGAGAACAATTATCTAGTTTGGAGAAAACAGATGAAGAGTCACCTTCTTGAAACAGGATTATGGGACATTATCCAGGATGCCTGACCAGGAGATGATGACCCAGCAAAGCAGAGAACCTGGGACTGAAACAATGAAAAGGCAAGAGGTGCCATAATCAAGGGTTTACCTGACAGAAGTGCATTAAGAGTAATTCAGATACTAGCAGACAAAGCTGTGTGGTATGAGCTGGCAAGGCTGCATGTAAATTCCTCATTAAAGAGCCAACTTTTCAGTATTAAGATGAAAGGGGGGTAATTTATGTCATCATCTGAACAAGAAGCTTGGATTGGCTGAGCAGTTGAGGTGTTCAAGAAAGAAAATTGTTATCAAGATCTGATTGTGTTACTATTAATAAGCCTGCCAGAATCATATGAAAATATAGTGTCTCAGATTGAATCTAAGAGTAATCTGTCCCTCACAGAAGTTATAATTCAGCTGGAGGAAGCATACAAAAACAATTTGAAAAGTCTAACAAAGAATTTAAACCAAATGCTGATCAGGTGGCTTTGAATGTAAATAACAAAGGTGAGATTTTTTGTCACCTCTATGGGAAATGAGGCCACATTAAAACAGATTGTTCTGCTGCAAAGCAGAGGAAAGCCTTTCCCGAATCAAAGGGGGGAAACAATCGAAAAGTAAATAATCCTCAAACATCTTCTCAATCAGAAGTAGAAAAACCTAGAATTTCTGGACCACGTGAATATGAAATGAGCTAAGCCAGCAAGCACTCCTATGGAAATGAACTACCTAAACCAACAAGGAAGTAGTGAACTTCTGCCTGACAACAAGCAATACAGAGAAACAATTGAAAGACTGCTGTACATAAGCATATTGACGTGTCCTGATATTACAGGAACTGTGGGCATGTTATGCAGAAAGATGGAATCACCAAGCAAAAGGGACTGGAATGCAGTCAAAAGACTTGCAAAGTATCTGCATGGCACTGCACATCTGAAACTAAAGTTACCAACACGTGACAATCCCAGACTAGTGGGATACATGGATGCAGACTGGGCAGGAGATACTACAGACAGAAAGGCAAACAGTGGTCATTTATTCTTCTGTGATGGCAGAACAGTCAGATGGAGCATCAGGAAGCAAGAAACCGTAGCTGTGTCCTCAGCTGAAGCTGAGTGTGTATCCATAGCAGAAGCGTGCAGACAATTGAAATGGATACTGCAACTAATGCAAGACTTTGGGATAGAGGAATCCAAGCCAGTACAACTCCTTGAAGACAACCAAGGGTGCATAAAACTTGCACAGATGGAGAAGTTTAACTCAAGAACTAAACACATGGATGTGAAGCATCACCTAGTAAGAAAAATGCAAGAAGAAGAGTTTGTTGAGTTGGAATATTGTTCTACAGATGAAATGATTGCAGATGTACTCACCAAGCCACTTTCTCAAGAAAAGCTTGAAAGTCTACATAAGAAGATGAATCTTGTGGACTTTGTACACTAGAACTTGAGAAAGGGGTGTTGGAAAAGGCAATGTGTGATATACAAAGAAGAGAAGACGACCCTGCAGGGGACAGCAAGAAGACAATTAGACAGGATAGTGAGGTCAGCACCTTCTGTCCTTTTAAGTGTCATTCTTTGTCTGTCTCCAGATTGCTACACTCATGGCAGTTTCCCCCTTCTTCTTGGAAGTGCCACATTCAGTCTTACCCTCTCTCTCAGCTACAGATGTTGTTAGGAACCCATGTCTGTCTCTCCTCTTTTCTATCAAGTATTCAGTGAGCACAAACTAATATGTCCACTCAGTGTTATACTTTTCCGATGTGGTCCTACTGATAATGTCTTTCTTGACTTCTGCCAGGTGAAAAGAGTTGGTAAAAGAGAGTCCATCATCATCTTCTTCCTTAAGTTTTCCATTGGTGGTTGGGTATCAAAGGGCCATGAGTCCCCTGTGACTTTTCATCCTATCTCAAAGCTGCCTCTGTAGATGTGGAACCCTTGGGAAGAGCAGTCATGAAGTCATAGCTTATGTATATTTGGATCTGCCTTGTATCAAGTCAGACCATTGGTCCATCTAGTTCTGTACTGTCTATTCAGACTCCAGGAGTTCAGGCACAAAGAAGTCTTCTGCAACATCTGCTACCCGAGACACCAGGAGATGCCAGGGATTCAACCCAGGTCCTTCTGCATGCAAGGCAGATGCTCCTCCGCTGAGCGTCAACTCCTCCCCTATCCCCTTTCCTCCTTTACCTGCCTGCTATGTGTGCCTAAGCCTCTTTGGATCATGGTCTTTTTGACTATTAAGAAAAAATATTTGAGAACATTTTTATCTTTATAATATCATTTATTTGAGCAATTTAGTGTAGAAACCCATGCCCAATTATAATTTACAAGAGAACAAAATACTAAGAAATGTATTTTGGGACACTTCAAAAACTTTCTTTAAAAAAAATCACTGTATTACTTATGCATACAGATGTCCCTAATTTTAAGTCAGTGAAAATGTAAATGGCTTGATTTGGTCTATCTTGGAGCCTGCCAACACATTTTAAAGGTGTATTATACTGCACTCCATCCAAACTGGTTGCCAATAAAAACTCAAGTTCTGCTGTCAAACGAAATTATACAATGGAAAGACATTTGCATATGTTGTATGCAGTTTGGGTGCTTAGCTAAGGTGCAGGTTTGAAAGTTTAGTTTTGTAAGGGATTTGGCTGGCAGAAGGTGGAATAATTGGAGTGGGGAAAGGACTGTGCCGATCAGTTGAAAGGGTGTCTGATAATAGTACCCTTGAAGGGAAAGGAGACAGAAAGCCGTGAGATTCATGAGGCTCAGTAGCTGCCATGGTTTTAAGGGCCCCAATCCTAACCAAATCAGTGGGCAGTATCCTACCACTTCATGTATGGAAGGTGTAGTTCTGGATTCTTCTCCATCGCTGACATTCTTTCTGACCCCCGGAGAATCATTTCCAGGGTCATGGGACCTACACAGAGGACTAGCCATGCAGATTGGAGGGAGCTGGAGTGGAGGACAAGGACTTGAAATTGTTCCTCCTTCCTGTTCCACATCTGTAGCCCCATTGAGGGGAGCGAGCAGTTCCATACTCTTGTCCTTCCTTACTCCTCCCCACTGTTGCTTTGTCCAGCTGTTCCTTTGTCCAGCTGTTGCAGGACGTGGAATGATCTTCCCAGGGAGGGAAGTTGTAGCAATGGAGGAGAGCATGTGTGCCCTTCTGCCCACCAGTGATAGGGATACTTCTGAGTGTTGCTGTCTTGATTCTTACTTAGCACAGGGCCCAGCCAGTCAGAGGTAACAAATGCTGCTTCCAACATCACCGGGGTCTGTTTGAAAGTAAGGACTGTCTTCCAGACTAAGGGTGTGCACAAAAAAATCAGTATTTTTCGGGTTCCAGATATATCGAACCCCAAAAATATTGGTATTTCTCAATATTTCCAAGTCCCAGTATCAGTATGATATTGAGATTCAGGAAATATATGGGATTGCCATTTTTTTTGGCTCCATTATACCCAATGGGGACCATTAGTCAATGGTCCCCATAGGCTATGATGGAGAATTGATCAGGGGGGGCCTCTGGAAGGGCTTTCTTTTGAAGGAGAGGCACCAAATTTGCAGCATAGCTTCTAGTAACTCTCATCGCTTGCCCCCCACTTCAAGTTTCAAAAAGATTGGACCAAGGAGTCTAATTCTTTGGGTCCCACAAGAAGTTGCCTACATCTTCCATTGTTTCCAGTGGAGAAAAAAAAGGGGGAGGTCTCTTGCTGTCACACGCAGACCTGACTACAAAGCTTCTCCTGCCATGCAATTTAAACCGTAAGGCAGGAGAAGCTGGCACCAGGACCCACATGCAGACCTGGCTTGAGGAGCCCACCAGCTGAAGCAGTGTGGAGCTCTCAGCTCCCCAGCCGATACTCTCCTTGGTATAGCTAACTTGAATATAAGCTGAAAAAATCGGCTTTAATTCAGGTTCAGCTATATCAGTAGCCGAATCAGATACTTCGACTGAATTAATACCTGAAAAATACCGATAAGGTAATTTTCAGGTATTTAATCGGTTTGGTTTATGCCGAACACACACCCCTATCCCAGACTCTCCTGTGATGGCTCAGGTAATGTTCTCTTAGTTCATGATCCTTATGCAGCAGCCTCATCTGTGCACACAAACTCTTCCCGAAATACCCTTCCAGGCCAAGTTTCTACAAAATCCCAAAAAGCTAAGCTCGCTTTGCATAATGCACAGCACAGAAGCTCAGCTGCCGCTCCCGCTCCATTAGCATGATCGAAACTGGGTTTTTTTCCCAAGTACCCCCACCCTAACAGATAACAGCCAGCACATCTGATTGAATCTTACTGTTTAAAAAGTCTAAAGTTCAGATTTGCAGGCTGCTGAATTTTTTCTCCGATACCATATTACATGGTCCTGGCATAAAAAAGTTTGAGAAAATTTGCTCTCCCCAGTTTATTAATAGAGCAGCTTAGTATGACTTTTCACCTTGGCTAGCTGCCTCCTAGGTTTGGTGAAATATGGCCTTATTGTGTTCCCTCGTGTGTTGTCTAAGACTTCAGAGAATTTCTGACTTGGTGTAACAGCTTTTCTTTTGGTTACAGGCCATTTGCTCTGACTTTCAAAACATGTGCAAAGTGGGTGACTGATCTGTTGACTGGTCCTAGCAAACCTTTACATCTTTTCTTTCTGCATATTAAGTTTAATTAAGAAATGCAGTTCATCATCTTAAGCCCTGCTGGTCTCTTTCATCTTCCCACTATAATCTTCTCTCCAAAGTTTCTATTTGTCCTTGTGCATTGGGACTGTTGAAAACCAGATCCGATTTATTTCTTGTAGTGGTTAAGATGCCAAAGCTGTCTAGAGTGTTTTTGCCTGCAAGTGGAAGGGGGAAGGTCGAACAACAATGCAGAAAGGTAGTTGTCCCCCCCACCTTTCTTTCCCTCTTAGCGAAACAATGAATCATCACTTTGATTTTAAGAGTGGCCAGTAATGCCTTGTAATACACAGGTGACGATGCTGAATGCTTCCAAAGGTTGCTCTTAAACAGGAGGGTGATGGCTCGCTTCCAAGTCCCCTGGCAACATGCGACACTCGAATTTATAGTCAGGCTTGGTGTCTCAAAATGATGGAGAGACCTTCTCCTGAGAGAGAGGTTTGGAGGGGAAGTGTGAGACTGTCATGGAAGTGAGACAGAAATTGATTTGCTCAAAGACTTGATGCTACTAAAAAACAGTGGCTCAGGGAGAACATGTGGCGTGAATGCTTTCAAAATTATGGATAAAAGGGCGGTGCCCACTACCTGTCTACAGAGAACTCGTCAACCAGCACAAATAAAATGAATTAGCCTTCTTTTGTTTCTTGTGTGCACAGAGGGGCACCGGCCTGCAGGGCAAATCTGAAGTCCTGATGCAAACCGCTTTAACATTTATAAGCTTTGCCCATAACTAAGGTTGACTTGGTGGTGTAGTATTTAAATTTGGTGTAGTGGTTAAGAGTGCAGACTCTAATCTGGGAGAACTGGGTTTGATTCCCCATGCCTCCAACATGCGGTTGCTGGTGTGACCTTGGGTCAGTCATAGGGTCTTTCAGGGCTGTTCTTCCAAGGGCAGCTGTCAAGAGAGCTCTCTCAGCCTCACCTACCTTACAGGGGTGTTTGTGAAGGGAAGGGGATTGTAAGCCACTCTGAGACTCCTTCAGGTAGTGAAGGGCGGGGTATAAATCCAATCCTCCTCCTCCTCCTTGTGTGGAATATCCAGTCTCTGGTGGTGGGTCGTTTTCCTTTAACAGCTGGTTCAACTTGCCTGAGTGATAGATGCTGCAAACAGCTGCAGCTGGAACGGTTTGTTCTAAATGTCTTGCGTTGGCTGCCAAATGCAGGCACCTCCCGTTGCCTCATCTTCATTTCCCTGGAACACCTAAGGATGTTGAGCACATGATGTGAGAGGAATTGCAGCAGTGGTTAATCCAACGTGCAGAGGAGTCATTTCATATGTTTGGGACTGTGGGAAATGGTAGGTTGTATTGCTGTGTTTGGCGATAGCCACGCAATCCTCGCAATATCTGTTTATGGTCTTATTTCTTTTCCTGGATTGGTGGTGGAAAGTCACAGCTGACTTCTGGTGATCCCATAGAGGGCTGCTATTGCCTGCCGTTGTGTCACAGCCCTGGACTTTCTTGGTGGTCTCTCATCCAAATACTAGCCAGGGCTCAACCCCCTTAGCTTCCAAGGCCTGATGAGATTAGGTTAGGCTAGGCTATCCAGATCAGCGCTTTCTGGGATTACAAGTGGTTAACTTCTAAAAGTGAAAATGCTGGGCTTGTGTTTGCCTTGAACTTATACCCGCTGACTTGGAAGTCCTGTCTCATAACTAACCCAAGGTATGTGGAAACAAATTGTGGTTATTCAGACGTGAGGAAAGTATATTTATGTGGGCATTTTTTTTATTCTGCTTCCTCCCCAAGGGGGAGAAGTTCAGAAGAATAATTCGTCATCACTTTAAATATTTCAGAACCGAGGATTGATGCTAAAAATAAGTTAGAGACCTGAGGCCTGAAAAGCCCTGGCTCATACGTAGCCTTACTGACCAATAGAGCAACAACACAAAATAATGTTAGCAGGTTCTTTCCTGCATCTTTGTGGCAGAAGTTGCTGTTCTCATCTTGCCCTCTAGAGGGTGTGCAAAGGTGTTTGTTGAACTATTTTTTTATAAGTATTTTATTAATTTTGCATTGCTACAGGGCATGGGGAAAGGTTACTAGGTCCCTACTACTAAAACCTATGGGCAATGGGGAAGGAAGACTAATACACCAAACTCTTCCAGGATGGGGAAAGGAAACTAAACCCTAACTCTAAACCAACTACTGGATGTAGATAAGAGAAGACTAACACAGTGACACAATCTGGTTACATATATGTCATTGTCACCTAATACTACAATGTTATTATTGCTTATAAAAATTTAACAAAGAATAATAAAAAGTTGCATAGACTAACTGATTAGCAAAAACTGCATTATCAATGATTATCTTAGTCTTAGGTTCTTTTCTTGTGATTCTTTTTTCCTCGGGGTTTGGGAGCGGCTGCTCCTTTCTCCGACTCCGATGTATCTGAAGAACTAAAGAGCAGGGGTCTGGGGGGGGGCTGCAGGGGAGCGCAGCTCCGGCAGCTCAGGAGCCAAGCCCCGCCCCCAGCCGACGTCCCCGGAGTCTTTCAGGCAGCCGAATGTCAATTTCAGCTCCATTATATCCTATGGGCCATTGAAGTCAATGGTGAAAACATAGGGAATATTCTGGGGGCTGGAGGGGAGGGGTTTGAGGGAGAGGCTCCAAAGTTACTTTTTTCCACCATAGAGAACAATAGAGGGAATGGGGGCAACCTGTTTGGGGGCCCATAGAATTGGACCCCCTAATCCAATGTTCTTGAAACTTGGTGGGTATCTTGGGGAGAGGCTCCATCGTCTACCCTGTGAGTTTGGAGCCTCTCCCTCAAACCCCTCCTCTCCAGCCCCCAGAATATACCCTATGTTTTCACCATTGACTTCAATGGCCCATAGGATATAATGGGGCCAAATTGCTGCCAAATTTCTTTCATTCCCTTCTTTCCTTCTCTCCTTTTCCTCTTTCCCTCCTTCTTCTTTTCTCTCTTTCTTTCCCACCTTCTTCTCTTCTCTTTTTTCCTCCTTTTCCTGTTTCCCTCCTTCTTCCATCTCTTTCTTTCCCTCTTTCCTTCCTTCTTTCCTTCTCTCTTTCCTTCCCTCTTTCCTCCTTCTGTGGCCCAACTCTAGTGAGAAGGAGTTTAAACATTAAACCCCTTCTCTCTTAGCTCCCCCACCCAGGCCACCTGGGGAAGGGAAGGGGAGGCTTTTCAAGATGCCTTCCCCCCTTTTGCTTCCCCTTCTGACATCACTTCCGGTGATGGCAGGGGGCGTGGCATATGCTAATAGCCTAATAGCTCATTAGCATACCATATGCTAATGAGCTCCTGCAGCTGTTTTTCTACGAAAAGACCCCTGCTAAAGAGTATTGGACTACTGCTTGCTGAATCCTGTGAGTAGGATTCTTCTTCTTCCTCTTCTTCCTCCTCATCCTTTTTAGGTTTCTTATCTTTATTGTGTTGCTTTGAATTACAGTGTTGATCCACAAGCTTTTTGGCCTTAGGAACAGTGTCAATATTTGTACTTTCTATCTTCATATTTAAAGCTTAATCCTTCGGGTAATAACCACCTGTAAGGGACTCCTTTCTTCTGTAGAGAGATAGTAAGTTCCCTGTAGAGTTTCCTCCTCTTTCTAACTTAGAAGGGGATATCCTTCAAGATTTTAATCTCTTCATTCTGGATTTTTAAGGGTTTCCCCTGAGTGGATTTCAGCACCCGATCTCTGGTAGACCTTCTTGTGAATTTCAAACATATTTCTCCCGGGACTTTATTTTTTTTAAATAAAGTTTGGATAAGTCCTGTAAGCCTAGTCCATCTCCTTCAGTAAATCTTCCTGTTTGTAATCCATTAGTGGAGCCAAAATCTCTGCTAAGAGAGTCTTCGTTCTTTTCTTCTGGGATCCCTTGGAAACGTAGAATGTACATGGATCTTTCCAGCTGGAGCTGTATTAGTTGAGCTTTATTGGAGGATCTCTCTTTCTCTGCTTCATCTGCTCTTTTATTAATACTCTCAGTCTGTTTTTCCATTTTTTTTAACTGTCAGTTGCTGAAGTCCCTCGGTCCATGATGGACAGGGTGGGAGGTGGGCATATGATGGATGACTGTGAGGAGGTGGGTCATTTGGCGCCTTAGTGGCGGGACAGACGGGAGGTTCGCGAATCAGTGGAGTTGTTGATTTACAGCTCTCGGGTGTGAGAATGGAGTCATGTAGGCTTTTATTCATTCCTATCTCTTGCAGTCCTGGACGTTCTGACCTTGGCAAGTCGGCCACTAAGATCGCCAAAAGCCCACCTCCCAATCCACAGTCAAAGTCCATCATAGCCCACCTCCCACCCTTCCTATCATGGCAGCTTGTGCTACTTAACATGTAGCTCAGTTCGAAAGTTTTTTAATTCGCTTAAACCGCCTTGGTTTAGATGGGGGTACATCTTGAACTTCTCCCCCCTGCCTTACACTTAGCGCTTCAAGTTCCTTTGAGACACTTTAAATCACCTGAGCATTGCTTAACTCACGCTGTCAGAACAACAGTAAGAGAGGCCTGCAGGCCAAAAGTGAGTAAAAACAGTAATGTCCGCCCGTACCCACGGGTCTCTCTGCTCCGGCCCAAAGTCAACTGCCATTCAACCAGGTAAAACAAGCGCCATTTGCAGACCTGTCAGACTGCTATAGAGTCTTGCAGGATAGGTCTTGCGAGACTTCATGTCAAGTGAGGTTCCTGCCCCACCAGGCCAGCGGCCAGGTGCAGGTGGAGCCCTGGCTGCTGGTCAAGCCTATGTTGTTCCCTTCAGGCGCTGGGACGACCAGCAAATGCTGGTCACATGAAAACACAAGGATGCACAGCACGTTGATGAGAGACGGTCCTAGGCATGTCAGTCACAGTTCACATACAGCTTACATTGTTAATCCAACACCTCGACAATGGCTCCAGAAGTGACCAACTGAATGCATGCCTTCCACACGTCACCAGTTTGCAGGCTGCGGCTGACATGCGAGCTGCAAATGTCTGGGTTAGATTCAAGTAAGCAAACTCTCCAGCACTATGGGAACCTAACAGATTTGTTCCTGATGGTTACGTTTCTTATCGAGCTCATACACTGCCACAAATTTTGTTAGTCTTTAAGGTGCTACTGGGCTCTTGTTCTTTTCTACTGCTATAGACAGACTATCACGGCTACCCATCTTGTTTGTGACAAATTATCTGGTGTTAATTTTTATACAAACTTACATCATGCCTGTTGCCTGTTCACCTCATAAGTTCTAAACCTGATTCGTACCTGATCTCAAAGTGAAATAAAACAGATGGTTAGTTTTTATTTACCATCGGCCTCTCGTGTGCCATTATAAAACAAGGACAAAAGGAATATTTTAGTCTCTTCCCTCAGTTCTCTAGGCTGGGTCAGCATTTATTAATATATATTCAAACAATTGGAAGGGACAGCCAAAGAAAAAACAAAAGAAAAAGCATCTGCTTAGCTAAAAACACTGTAAATGGAAGTCCTATGAGGGAGGGTGAAATTGTTATAACTGCATTACAAGAAAAACCCAAGATAGGATTAAGGTACCTTGTAGCATCACCTTTTTGACCCATCCCTCCACTGGCTGGAGTCTGAAGCAGGCCTTATGGCATCAATATGGTAGTGGGGTACTGATTGTTCCTAGCTACTGCTGGCATACAGGAAAAGGAATGTGCTGCCACCAGCAGCATCTGAGCCAAGCCTTTGCAGCTTGGGGTACCAAAGTACCTTGAAACTTGGAGATTGTTGTGATTTAAGATTGAATCTTTGCTCTCATAATATCATTCATAGTTTTATAGACTTCCATCATGTGGACCCAAAGCTAAGCCAGAGCTAAGTTGCAAAGTGCATGCTGTACAAACACAGGAGATAACTGATTTCCAAACTACGTGCCAGTGGCACAAGAAAGACTGAGTTATATCTTGGGGGGAAATTAGGCCACCATGTTGGATGCTTCCACCAATCTATGTACCCCAGAGGGCGAAAGCTGCATTTGTAGTTTATTAGCTCCCATTCGATTTGCCAGTATATGAGCAACAACATGAAGAAGACATTGACCTCTAAAGCCCTAAACAGCCTTAGACCTGGGTTCACACAGGAGAACCTGTGTCCATATTATTTTCCCCACATCCTGAGATCTTTCAGAGTAGGTCTCTTATGTGCTAACTTAACAGGAGGTGAAACTAGTAGGTATGTAGGAGAGGCTGTTCTCTGTGTTCGTCCCCTAGCACTAGAACTCTTTCCCTTTGGAGTATCCAATGGACTTCTTCTTAATGGCCATAACAGTTAAAAACTGCTAAGACAGCTCTTTTCTGGAGGGCTTTTTTCTTGAGACGGATTAAATGCTCTGTCTCCCCAAATCTATTTTTTACAAGCTATATTCCTTAGATTTTTATCAACACTTCTTTTAATTTTGGCTTTTCAAAAATTGTTTAGGGTTTTTAGATATAGGTTTGGATGGATTTGTGCAGCTACGGTTTGCTTTGTCTAGTTCATGTTGTTGTTTTTATTTTGCCCTGATCTGGATGGCCCAGGCTAGCCCAATCGTGTCAGATCTTGGAAGCTGCTAAGCAGGGTTGACCCTGGTTACTATATGGATGGGAGACCACCAAGGAATTCCAGGACTGCTATGCAGAGGAAGGCAATGGTAAACCACCTCTGTGAGCTTCTTGCCTTGAAAATCCTATGGGCTTTTTTGATCTCTTTATTTTATTGGGTTTTTTTTAGTATTGTATCCTAGGATGCGATATAAATTTAGTAATAAATAAAGAAGCATACGCTGGTTTCCCTGATGCTTCAGCTGACATCCATGGTTGAATCCCAGGAGCATCACACTTGCCTTGAAGTATGGTCCCATCTCTGAGCCTTGTTTGACTAAACACAGTACTAGCTGAAGCACATCATAGTTAGAAAATTGTCCTTCTCTTTTTGTGGAAGCAGACTGAAAAATACATAGTGCATGTTTGTGTAACTAAAGAGACCCCTGCCATTTTAATTAAGGGGAAAAAACTGTACACCAAATATCCAAAGTGTAGAAAACACTGAAGTAGACAGTATGATATGGCTCTTTGCGTGAGACAGACCCCTTGTTCTCGATAAAGCCGATCCCTGTATCCTGTCAAATGTGATCTGGTCACAGTTCTTTCCCTTTAGGTGAGTGATGGTGTCAAAACAAACCTAAAGTGTTGTCACTTTCTCCATTTCCCTTCAAACAAAGATGCCAAGTTACAGAGGAAATTTGATGATGGGGATCAGAATTTCACATGCAGATCAGTCTTAATAGCACTAAGCCTGGGGACATTCTTTTTGGACATTGTTGTTTTGAGCCCAGATCTTGGTGCAACCTTTTCTGAACCTGTTTTAGGTTTACCAAATTTTGCATGGGATAGAGAAAGAACTACTTTTCTCCCTTTCTTGCAATACAAGAACTAGTGGGCACTCAATGAAATTAATGAGCAGTAGGCTTAGAACAGATAAAAGAAATTACTTCTTCACCCAAAGAGCAATTAACACATGGAATTCACTGCCACAGGAAGTGGTGGCGGCTACAAGCATAGACAGCTTCAAGAGGGGATTGGGTAAACATGTGGAGCAGAGGTCCATGAGGGGTTATTAGCCACAGGGTATAGATGGAACACTATGTCTGGGGCAGAGATGCTCTGTATTCTTGGTGCTTGGAGGGCTTCTGGAGTTCTGGCCCCAATAGTGGACCTCCTGATGGCACTTGGGTTTTGGCTACTGTGTGACATAGAGTGTTGGACTGGATAGGCCATTGGCCTGACTGAATGTGGCTTCTCTTATGTTCTTAACCTTTTGTAGTTGTGCTGAATTTACATAACTGTTTTAGTATGAATGTATGAATACAGAGAAGACTTGTCTCCATCACCCTTGGAGAGGAGCCCAATAAAATCTCAGCTTGTTGAGTGTAATTCTTCTAGTTATGGGGGGGACCTCCTGATTTTCTTACCAAGCATCAAATAAACAGGCGTGTCAGGCAGGCCTTTTGGTTTATGCAGAGACATTCTGGAAAAAAGGGAAAGACAGTGCCGGGTCTATTGTGAATGATTCCATTCTTTGTTTTTTAAAAAAATTAGTGGGCGTTGTGATACATATTTGTGGGTCCAAGTTATTCTGTCAGTCACAATCAGCGCACAAATATGTGTGTATGACTTGAAAGGATGGCCCCGTCCGAAGTAAATTTCCTTCTTTGTTTTCCTTGAATTGAGTTCTAATGAATGTGATGTGTCCTTTGAAGTCTTGTGATTTGAGCTTTGTGATTCATTCTCTCCCTTCTCTCTTCACAGCCTGTCAGCATAACCGTTACGGACAAGGCTGCCATCAGGTTTGCAACTGTCAGAACGGAGCAGTCTGTGATCACACAACTGGCGTGTGTCTTTGCCCAAAGGGCTGGAGAGGACCACTCTGTCAAGAAGGTAGGTTGTGAATGATTGAACATAAGGTGTGTATTCCCTGACAGCAGGTTAGCTAGTAAAATTGTGTCTAGGCTACAGGTAAAAAGTCACAGGATAGTTTGGTCTTCTTGAAAAACAACAACAACAACAACCTCCCTTTGCATAGAAAACCAGCCACTGGGGAGGTGAAATGGGTTCTAACCTAGTCTCTTCCCTGATAAGCTAGTTCCCTACGTGTGTTTTTTTATTTTTCTTACTAGCCCCTACCTGCAGTCAGAAGTGGTACAGGTTAACTACCTCACTGCCTGCTTTTAGGAACCAGGGCTTGGATCCTATGACATCATTCCCATCATGCTTCTCTTTGGCCACCGTGGAGGATTTCCTCTGCTGTGGTCTTTGGTTCTTCTGCCACTTTCAACACTGATCTTGTATACACAGAACTTCTAGTGGCAGAGGAAGTGAACACCACAGAAGAGGAAAGCCTCCGGAGCAGCCGGAGAGAAGTACAAGAGAAATAGTGCGATCAGGGCTATTTTTGTAGAGAAAGCCCAGCAGGAACTCATTAGCATATTAGGCCACACCCCTGACCGTGCAGCTAATTAGAATATTAGGCCACACCTCCATGTTATCAGAAGTGTGGTCATCCAGCCACACCCACCTTTTGCTTCTTATTCTGTTTACCTTGTTTGTTGTCAAAACCCAGGGCTTTTTTGGGAGCAGGAACTCCTTTGCATGTTAGGCCATACACCCCTAATGTAGCCAATCCTAATAAGTTTCTGCTGTTAGGTGTGGCCTATTATGCTAATGAGTTCCTGCAGGGCGTGGCCAATTCAGGAGCCAGCCGGAACTCCGTTCCTGTGCGTTCCTGCCCCAAAATAGCCCTTAGTGTGATAGTATCCAAGGCTGTTGTTCACAAGAAGACAGCAACACTGATAAATCCAGATGGTTTTTAAGGGGTTTTCATGGCAGTTGGTTGATTGTTGACTTCCCAAGCTTGTTCAGGATAACACAGAATAATTGCAACATGCATAAACATCAGTGGTTTAAAACTGAAAAGCATCTCAGATCCTTAGTTAGGACAGCTACCAATGTAAAAATGAAATACACCTTAATGATACAACTATTTGATTTATGAGACTTGGCATGTGTTAGAGAAAATATTATCAGACAAGGCCATCGCAAACTTCACAGCAAACATGCTCAGCAGGTCCAGCAGTTGCAATCAGTGTGACAAGTTCAAACCAGAAGCAACTGTGTCGAACAGCTACCAAACAACTTTGCAACTGTGTGATACTTTTGGTAGTGGAGTTTTATTTCCTTGTCTTGGGGCACTACTCCGTTTGCTCAGTAGGCAAAAAGTGAGTCTCTCCCAGGGTTTCAGGATGGTTGTGCCAAGTCATTAAATGATGTGGAGGGTGGACTCCACCTCCCACAAGGCAGTGCAAAAATGCTCACGTATGAAATAACCTTTATTATGCAGACAAATACAAGACTGCATTTGTAAATCGTGTTTGTTTATAATCACTGGTTGGCTGGCTGATTGATTTGCTCACCATTTATTTATGCAATAGGCTGTTGAGGGACAGGTGTGACAACACACCTGTGGTCGGTTAGAACTCTGGGCTGTGCATGCATGAAACATGGCCAAGTGTACTTTACTGTGCTGTACTTCTTGGACATGTGAAAAGTAACCCAATGAACAGGCTCAAACTGCTTCCAAACAGCCTAGTGTGCCAACTGGTTTCCTGCACATAGCTGGCTAACAGAGCGTGATGTAAACTGGCAGATGTTCAAGCAACACTAAACAAAGTACTCTGAAACAGTCCTTCTGTGGTAACCACCACATTTTAGTATTTGCAGCTGTATTAATGGGATTATAAATCTCTGTTATGTTTTGAGGGGACTCCAGCTTCTCCAGGTTGTTTAAAGTATCCAAGAGCAAAAATAACCCACAACTTTTTAATGCTCCCTGAGTCCCAAAGAAGTAAAATGGAGGCCCAGTTCGCATACCAGTTGGTTTTGATTTTTCCATCGTTGTACTGCTTGCATGGTGAACTGCTTGCATGACCCCCCTTCTGATTAGAACTGGTGTGTGACACATGGGGGAGAATTTTGTTATTCAGCCCCCCCTTCCTGAATTAATATGAAGCTTCACTTTGTGTGTGTGTGCATGCACATCCAAATAAAAAAATTAAATGTACAGAAGTAACAGAGTGATCTCCAGTTGGTGTGTTTTTCCATTTCAAAAGACAACTTGAGGACTGTGGCAAAGACACACAGTTTGGCAGTATGCATTCAGCACCTCAGAAGAAACTGAGTCTCTTTTTCAAAAGTCAAAAATATGACTTAATATCTCCAATGGGAAGGAAGTAAAAAGTTGGCAGCAAATGAAGCAACAGCCCATTTATTCCCAAGTACAATCCACAACAAGAATGGGCCACACCATTTTTTCCATTGCATTGATTGGGGGGGATGGAAGGCTGGCCCTTTTTTTCATTAGATGATGGGTCAGTTCATCTGATGTGGGAATATGTTCCATGGGATTAGGATCCCATGCTTCAGTGGTTACCACCCTCTGGCAGCAATTGCTGAGGAAGGGTGCACATGATTTTGGGAAGCATTTGGGGCTGCTGGGTGTGGGGGAAGCCAAGAAGATCACTGCAGTGCATCCAACCCATGGGTTAAGGACATAAGAACATAAGAACATAAGAGAAGCCAATGTTGAATCAGGCCAACGGCCCATCTAGTCCAACACTCTGTCACACAGCGGCCAAAATATACCAGGTGCCATCAGGAGGTCCAGCAGTGGGGCCAGGACACTAGAAGCCCTCCCACTGCTGCCCCCTCCAGCACCAAGAATAGAGTACAGCACAGTTAAAACCATCCTGCCCTATTTCTGGCCCTGAATAAAATGTTTTACATCGTTTACTGATAACTCTTAGGTATGGAATATGGGGTGTATCCAAGAGAAGAGAATTCTGGACTTCAGGGAAAGAGAGACCATGAAGAGGTTTATTTTGTCTAAGCCCTTTTTGGATGTTACTGTCATCCCTATGAAGATATCAGAGAACAATCCCTGTAATACCTTTTATTAGGAGCAAGCAAATGGCACATAATGTCCTAAGAGCCTACCGACTGCATGTGTTCAGAGTGTTATCCTCCACGTGATCCGCCCAATATGTGCAGTCAACATGTTATATGAATGGGGCAATGCACATATTTACCATGTATGTGTGTACCTTGTGTGTACAGTCTCAGTTTGCATGAGAGTGAACTCTGAAAAATCTGGTTAGTTTATGCATTTCAGAGCTGTGTCTCCATTCACACAACATCACAACCATGAAAAGCCTTTTTGTTTCAATGTAGAATGTGAAGCTGAGAAATACGGAGAGGAGTGCCAGCAGAACTGTAGCTGTAGCAATGGTGGAATTTGCGACCATCGTTCAGGGAAATGCTCTTGTCATCCAGGGTGGATTGGAGACCATTGTGATATTGGTAAGAAATATGCTTTTAGTGTTATAAAAACATAAGAAGAGCCCTGCTGGATCAGACTGATGGTCCATCTAGTCCAGCATCCCGTCTCACACAGTGGCCAACCAGTTCCTCTAGATGGTCTACAACAGAGCTTAGGGGCCGAGGCCTTCCCTTAATGTTGTCTCCTGGCTCTGAGATCCATTGATAGACTTATCCTCCACGAATCTATCTAATTCCCTTTTACAGCTGTCTATTCCTGTGGTCATCACTACATCCTCTGGCAGTGAATTCCACATTTTAATAACTCTTTGTGTAAAGTAGTATTTCCTTTTGTCTGTCCTGAACCTACTGCCCATCAGTTTCATTGGATGCCCTCGAGTTATAGTGCCTTTAACTTTCTAAAATATGTCATGGTTAATATTGTATTTGTGCTGCTTCTTGCAATGGAACAATATTTCTGCAATCACAGAACTGTATTTTTTAAAGATTGTGGACAGTCCTACAGCTCTGCCGTACCCTAGCCATAGGACAACCTCAGCAAACTTTAAAAAAATTATCGAATGCTGTAATTTCAATGTGAATGACTATAATGAAAAAAATAAGTATAGTAAAATTGGTAGCAAATAGGGATGTTAACATCCTTTGTGATGTTGAAAAATTAGACCTCTTAGTAAAAGATTGCATTGCTAAAATTACCATTGCATGAAACTTTGCACGATTCTAAAAAGAATGAATATTAGGCGTTAATTGAAAAAGATTGCATCATCTGTGTCAATAAAGTTCTGTTTATATGGCAAAACAAAACAAACAGAACAAATGAATATTAGTTCTCTGCTTACTACAAAAGCATTGTACTACCAGTATACCATCGGAGCAAATTTGCCCCTGAATATATTCTATGGAGAGTAAGGACCATTGAACACAGCAGCACTTGCTTCCAGTGCACTACCTGATGTCAGCATTAATATTGCTTATGCTGGAGTGTTTCTATTGATTTTAATGGGACACAGAGGTAGACTGGGCAGTTGAAAGGACCCCACCCCCTCGCCAAAAGGAGGGCCAGTCATGCAAGGCTGCATTTGCCTGCCTGCCTGCCTGCCCTGGCCCATCCTTGCCTGACCTGGCCTCTCAGTGATCACTGACCACCCTCAGTCAGCCCAGCTATGGATCATCAACAATGGGGCAGGCCAGAAACCACAGACCACGCAGGGGTGAGCAAGGCCATGCACTGTGCCACCTGCCTTTGCCTGGCAGTGTTTTCACATGCCTGATCTCCTCCAGAGCTAAGCAGGGAGGCTTAGAAGAGACCTATCTCAGGCTACCAGCCCACTGGAATTTCCCCCAGTGGCTCTAACGTCCAATCTGCTGCTGATGGAACTCAGTAAAATTTTGCCAAAGTGGTTTTAGGGCTTCTATCTTAACACATTATATTAATTACTGCATCACATTCTTTGTTCTCTAACACGTTGCTGTCCTTTCAGGTCTGGTGATTCCTTTCTTCCTTTTCCCCCCTTTCAAGGTATGTCTTCTTTCTGTCTCTTTAAATCTGTCATAGAAGCATAGAGTTGGAAGGGACCTCCAGGGTCATCTAGTCCAGACCCCTACACAGTGCAGGAAATTCACAAATACCTCCCCCCCACACCCCTAGTAACCCCCTGCTCCATGCCCAGAAGATGGCAAAAAACCCCAACAACCCCTCCAGGATCTGCAGCCAAAACTGGCGTGGAGAAAAATTGCTTCCTGACCCCAAAGTGGCGATCAGCATTTCCTTGGGCATATAAGAAAGGCATTTCCCTCTCATGATCAGCCTCAGTTCACAGAATCAGCATTGCTAACTCATCTGATTCATTGGTCCCCAGCCTTTTTGAGTATGAGGACCCCTATTAACATTTAAAAAAAATTGTGCAGACCCCTACATTACATTTCACATTGTGCCTCAGCATCCGGACTTCCTTCTTGGCGACATCCCCTCCTAACTTCTGACTGGGTTATCAGGACTCAGGGAAGGAAGCTTTGACTCTCAGATGCTTATTCCGCCCCCCACCCCCCACCCTGTCTTGCTGGTCTTTAAAGGTGCTGCTGGACTTGAATCCAGCTGTTCTGCTGCAGACTGACACCCCTGTCCTCTGGAACCACGTGATATTTACTATACTATTAATATCAATTGACTGAGAAAATACATAGTGGCAAAACGCTTCTATGAGTTCAGTAATGCTTTTAGATGAATTGGTATTTTATTAATCACAACAGCATCTACATATATTTGGAAGTTAGTAATACAGATATGTGCAAGACATTATTTACTTGGACGACAGAATGCATGCTTGCTTATTTATTATTTAAAGCATTTTTATGCCACCTTTCCATTCAGTTAGGGTTCCCAGGGTGGCTGTTGCTGTTTTGCAGCTTTTAGAGACTGGAAGTCTGGTTAAAGGGTAGATTATACAGACCAATGAGTTGATGGAGGGGTGAGGAGGAGGAGGGTTGGATTTAAACCCCGCCCCTCACTTGGAGTCTCAGAGTGGTTTACAAACTCCTTTCCCTTCCCCTCCCCACAACAGACACCCTGTGAGGTCGGTGGGGCTGAGAGAGTGCTTTCCAGAATTGTCCTTGAGAGAACAGTTCTGACAGCTTGCCCAAGGTTATCCAGCAACTGTGAGTGGAGGAGTGGGGAATCAAACCCAGTTCTCTCAGATAAGAAAGCTTCATATGTATTTATATTTTGAAATTAATGATGTAGCTGCCTCAAATGACCCCTTTACTAACATAGTTAGCGGTTGGTCTGTACTCATTGAAATTCACTTGGTTTCCCAATGAGCTTTCAGTCCTTAACAGAAAAATTGGTGAAGGCTTATTTGTTATGATTTTAACCTTGCTTTTCAGTGGTAAGTTGGCTCCCAAAAGAGCTCACAAGTATCAGAATCTATTTGAGTTAGATTCTGATACTTCTGAGCTCTTTTGGGAAGCAACTTACCACTGAAAAGCAAGGTTAAAATCATAACAAATAAGCCTTCACCAATTTTTCTGTTAAGGACTGAAAGCTCATTGGGAAACCAAGTGAATTTCTATGATTAAAGTGCAACACAGAATGTTCCTTGTGGAGAGAATTCTCAATTGTGCTGGATCCAGGCATGATCTATGGATGCCTGGCTGCTTCCTGCCACCACCACCCCTCCCCATGACCTTAGTGATGCCACTTGGGATGGAGGAAGGGGGAACTCATCCCTAGAATATCCTGTCAGATCTGTGGTCACATATGCTGAGCTGCAGGTCCGTTCCACAACTGGTAATGTAGTGATTTCTAATTTAGGTGGCAAAATGAGAAGTCCATTGGCAACTTTAATAAGTAGCTCAGTTGATCCCAGCATAAGCTTTCTTGAGTCAGAGCTCACTTCAGATGCATGATCTGTCTGGGGGTGACCCTTGGAGTGGTTGAAAGGGAGACAACACGTCTCGGTGAAGCTTATGGCCCCAGCTGGCCAACGAAGCCCGGCCAGCAGGTGGACCAACAGAGTTGGGGGGCATGACCACCATGTAGGTGAGCCCAAGGGGAAGGCACTGGTGGGGGGGAAGGTGGAAACCTACCTTAGATGGATGGATTTGTGGACCCCTTGCGATAACTCTGCAGCCTCCTTCGGGTTTGGAACCACTGAGCTAACCAGTTTTCCTTTATGCTGTGTCTCGAACACAGTAGGTAATTGTTACTTGACTTCACGTTCCATCCCGGTCATAGACCTTGAGTAGCTCACAAATAGACTTAAATGCTTTGCATAGCCTGATATTTAGAATATACAGCTACATCACTCTTTAAAAAGCCTGTTGTTTCCAGTTCAAATCCAGTTATTGCGCAAAAAACATGTTACATACGCACATAGTCACATGAAGCTGCCTTGTGGCAGGCAGCTCAGTTTTGCCTGCTCTGACTGGCAGCTTCTTGGTAAGTCTTGTTATTTCCTTTCCAGCTTTACTGTACCAAAGGGCATATCTGGCTGATGTTACTAAGCATATTTGTAGTTTTGCTAAAGATTATTTTGGGGTGTTCTTTATTTTCCAGCTTGTTTGCCTGGCTTCTATGGTAGGAACTGCACTGAGCGTTGCAAATGCCCTTCTGGCACCCCTTGTAACCATGTGACTGGAGAGTGTGTCTGCCCTCTGGGTTTTGTGGGCAGTGGCTGTGAAAGAAGTAAGTCCTTTTATGTGGGTTGTTGTTGTTTTTTTTCATGGAGGAATAAAACTAGTTCTGTGGTGTCCAAAGACTATCCTATGGGTAAAGAAACCTATCCAAGCAAAACAAGTGAGTCATGAGGTTGTTCTGCAGTTGTAGTCCAGGGAATGCTGAGAAATCAGTTGGATAAGAAGTTGTGATGCAGGGTAGACAATTTCCTCAGAGGAATGTCATCCATATGTCTTCATGTTCTCTCTTTTTACCCCAGTTGCTTCTAAACTCAGTGCCCTCACTAATTTCTTTATCCCAAAAGGAAAGTAATAAACAAACTGGGAACCTTCCACCCACAAAACAAAACAGAACTTCTTCAGAACATGCCTGACTGGTGCCTACGCTCTGGAAGCCGTATAGTGAACTCTGTGGAGTGTTATATGCAAAAACCATTTGGCCAAAGGAAGCAGCAAGTCTACTGTGCCACAGATAGACCACACAAGCTTCTGTGAGCTTCTGTGAAAAGCAACTTCATTTTCTTCCGTTGGCTTGAAGTCATTAGATTGTTTAAACCAAAGAACTGGCTATCGAAGCAGAAGATTCTGTTTGTCAAGGGCATCACTCAAGAAAAGGAGGAGGATGAGCCAGCCTGGGTGTTTGGTAGGGGAAGGGCTGTGGCTTAGTGACAGGGCATCTGCTTGGCATGCAGAATGTCCCAGGTTCAGTCCCCAGCATCTCCAGTTAAAAGGATCAGGTAGTAGGTGATATGAAAGACCTCTGTCTAAGACCCTGGGAAGCCACTGCTGGTCAGAATAGATCGAACTGACCTTGGTAGGTTAATGATCTGACTCTGTATAAGACAGCTTCATATGTGGTCTCTGGCTGGTTTCTGTGGAAGTGTGGCAGACTAGTCCCATGTCCTTATTTTTTGCACCGCATGGGCATCAGTTAAGTTGAGGGTGAACTGGGTGGATACTTACATTGAATCTGCTGGCAACCTGAAACAAAGCCTCAAAAGAAATAAATTCTATTCCCTGTTCCCAGCTCTAAATCGAACTGTTACCTTTTGGATACCTTTTCACTGTTTATCTGTCCTACACAACTGGATAAGAAGACAAGAGCATAAATTATGGACTTGGAAACTGATGCTGGGCAAGAAATTGGGTTGGATCCAATCAGCATTTCAGCTGGAGGAAAAGGAAAGCAGTATACCCTTCAACCACTAATCAAGGCTACATATGTTGGATTGTGGGACCTGCATGGCCAACACCTATGTGGAACTGGGGCTGTAGTAAGGAGGAGAACTGGGGGAGATTAAGTGGAAAGAGGAGCAAAAAAGTTAACTGTGGGCATTGGGAAATCAGGTCAACCTGTCGAGAAAAGTGTATGTTTCGAACAGTGAGCTCCATGATTGTAGGATAGTGAACAGCAAATGGGTTTTCTCTTTTTTCCCCCTTTTGTTTTCATCTGGGTTTTCTTTTTCTTGGGGGCACCAATGGGTATCCAACTGCAAACTCTGGGACTCCATGCAGCCCAAGTCCCCAAACGTCTGGACAACAATGATCCCCCTGAATCTGATAGCAAGATGAACAACATAGGCCGACAAACTGTGCAAAATTTCCAGTGAATACCTGCAACTGACCGACACCTTCCTAATCTTATGCCTTATCTCAGTGATTACCATGGAGCCTGCTGATATGTTTCCTGGCACCCACTGGCTTCTTCCCCAAAGAACGCATCCCCCAAAATAAAGCTTCCAACATGGCTTTCCTTCCTCCACCTCATTGGAGCAGGACATATTTTCGAAAACTCCCTGGGTCTGCATTTGGAAATAGCTGCCCCCATTGTAAGAAGGCACTTGACAAGGAACTTCCAAACATTTTTGTGTTTGGTCCCATTTCTTGTTGCAGCATTTCCCCAATGTTCCATTAGTGTCCACAACAATGGGGAACCTGCTTTATCTGTTCATTGTATGTCGTTTTGTTTCTCAGAATCCAAGAGTTACACTTAGTGCTCTGAAAACCTATAGTGTGTGCTCATGTGAAACATTTTTTTCAGCTGCACATCAGTGATACTAATTCTGTGGCTCAGGAGCCACCTGTGTCTCTTCTGAGCACCATTCCCCATTGTGGCACCTGCCCCATGTTCCTGGAGGATGGGCATGGCCATTTTCCAGTGGGGCTTGTGGTTGTCCGGTGCTTCCCCCTTTGAAACAGCCACTGCTGAAGGGATTAGAGGACAGGTGACTCCCACGCCCATGCTAGGGATAGAAGTAAAAGACCTGGAAAATCATGTAAATACAGTGACAATTGTATATTTAATAGTCATATCTTATATTATTGTACGTTTGTGTTTGGTGGGGTGGCAGACAGTAGCCGTGCGTCTCTTTTGATTGATCCTAATTGCAAATGTGACTCTCTGTAAACCTTAGAGTGAGCACCATTGTGCTAAATAATTACTTGTGTGTATGACTTGGCCAGTGCATCAGAACTGCCACATTGTTGTTTGATGGAACTGATTCACATGTTAGACGAGGGTTGCCATGTGTCACCAGCCTTCTCAAGTGTTCAAGGGTCCAGGCGATTTGTTGTTGCTTTTAAGTGAATTAATATTTTCATACCTCTGCTCCGCAACATGTTCGTGTTGCAGCTTCTGACAATGGTGGTGGAAAGTGCTGTCAAGTCACAGCCAACCTAATGTGATTCTGTAGGGTTTTCAAGGCAAGAGACGAACAGAGGTAGTTTGCCATGGCCTGCCTCTGTGGTAGCAACACTGGACTTGCCTGGTAGTCTCCCTGGTCTAGCACATGGTATCGAGTGGCTGTCTAAGATAGCTTCAACATATGAACATGCGTGAAGCTGCCTTGTACTGAATCAGACCCTTGGTCCATCAAAGTCAGTATTTTGTCAAAGGCTTTCATGGCCAGAATTCATTTGTTGTTGTAGATTTTCTGGGCTGTATGGCCGTAGTCTTGGCACTGTAGGACCTGACGTTTCGCCAGCAGCTGTGACTGGCATCTTCAGAGGTATAACACAGAAAGATGGAGTATTCTCTGTGTCAAAGTGAGAAGAAAAATGGTAGGCAGGTAATTTATATCTACTCAGGAAGGTGGGGTAGGAAAATGACTCAGCCCTACCCCACCTTCCTGAGTAGATATAAATTACCTGCCTATCATTTTTCTTCTCACCTTGAGAACTAACCACCACTTGAGTACTAACCACCCAAGTACTAACCAGGGCCAACCCTGCTTAGCTTCTGTGATCTGATTAGGTTGGGCTAGCTTGGGCCGTCCAGGTCATGGCAGCTTCCAACAACACTTAAAACATAACTTATAATATAGATCACCAGTTTTTAAACAAACTGCAATAAAATACTTAACACATCACTGACGTCCTTAAACTGCACCGGCCATTGTAAGCATGATCCAGCTCTTAAGAAACCCTGCTACAATGCGTTCCTTGAAATAAAACATTGACTGTATATTTGTGGTGGGAAGTCCCATGCATACCATGAGTCATGAGCTGGGGGGGGAAGGGGTCAAGACATGGGAGAGATCCAAGAACAAAAGTGTTTAAGCCCCTGAAGCCATCTAGAAGGTTTCAGGCATCTGCCGAGGAGACAGCCTCCATGCATATGTAAAAGGGGGGGGGACGACTCTACTGAGTTTATTGTTTTAGTCGATTTTCCTTGACATCAACCTATGACTTTCTCTAAGTGACAAGAAAATTGCAACTGGCCCTTGACAGCCAGGCACAAATTGACTTGAGCAAAACAAAATCAAACAGCAAAGTAATCCCCAAGCAAACGTAATAAACCCAAAGTCCCAGTGGGCAGCATTCTTCTGCAGGCAGTGGTCTTATTGAATAAAGGCTACCCCGCTCTTTGTTTGAGCAGTATGTTTACCAAGACAAATGTAATTCATCGGTTTACATTTCCTCTTCCCTCAGCTTGTCTGCCAGGCACATACGGGGAGAACTGTAACCAAGTATGTCAGTGTTCTGGCAAGAATGAAGAGTGCCACCACGTCACAGGCCAGTGCGGCTGCTTGCCAGGGTACTACGGAATCCGCTGCGACCTCAGTAAGTGTCGTTTCTGCTTCATCGCTCTCTCTGCTCAGTATTTGGTCGGTGGGTTACGATTCCAGAATTCTGGCGCCTATGGTTTTAACAGAAGCTTCAGTTTTCACGGGTCTCGACGATGGTGGAACTTTTCCACAGTGACGCAAAGCAGTTCTTTTTTTGGTTTGTTTCTTTTTTTGTTTAGATGCATACTTAGTGTCTGGGCTTATTTGGGTCATATATTTATATTTAAGTATATGTACTTGTAGTTTATTTGGTGTACAAGTGACCAGTGTGTTGGACATATTGGATTTGTTGATTTTTGCCATCGTATTTGTAACCATGAGACACTGAAAAGAATATTTGACCTGGGCTTCAAAGCCATCCTGGCTCACCAATGACCTTAGCATTTTACTACTACGCAATGTCCCTATAGGCCAACTGTAGTCATCTGGCAGCCATCTGTTGGCTCTCCCACCACTTAGGGTGGCCCGTCTGGCATAGAACCCGAGCCTGAGCCTTTTCGATCCTGACTCTTGCTCTGCAGAAAGGGCTCGCTAAAGAGGCGAGAGGGGCCTTCTCCTTGGAGGCTTTCGGGAGACGCTGCGAGACCTTGCATGTTTGCCAGGGCTTTGGGGGGGGATTGAATGGCAGACACCTTTTAAGGGGAAGGAATTTAGCGTTTGCTATTTTATCTTTGGTTTTAGTTGAAAAAGTTTTTAGCTATTATTGTAAGCGACTTTGAACTATGAGGAAAGGCAAGGTATACATGTTTTAATAAATAAATCTGTTTCCATCTGTGAAGAGGGAATAGTTAGTCTGATTCAGGCCTTGCTTTTAACCAGCGTTTGGAATCTCATTGATTTCATTTAATCGGCTCTGTGTGATAACCTTTGACTTGCATGGATAGGGATGTGCGGTCTCATGGAGGAAGGTGGCAACGAACTAAGTCATGTAGCTTGTGAATTCTCATTTTCCCCTTGAATGCAGTGAGCAAGTGCAGAAGTTACAGTCTTGTGCTAGAACTGGGAGGAGCAAATCCACACTCTGCTATAGTTCATTGAAAGCCACGTGGATCCATTCTACTATGAAGCTCATTGGGAGGTCTCAGGCCAAGGAGTTGTCAGGATAAAATGGCTCCAGGCATTAAACTGTGTAGCCATTCTGAGCTCCTTGGAGGAAGGAAGGGCAGGATGAAAATGTTATAAATAGGGAGCTGTCACCTCATAGAAAAAATTATTAAAAAAAAAAAAGAAATATGCAAAATACAGTAAAGAAGATTCCACTATAATAGTAAATATCAAGCCTTGCCAAATTACCATGTAGAATTACAGTGATAATGATTGTGAGGAAGTGCCCCAGTTTGACAAGGGAAATACATGGAAGCCACTTGGGCACGAGGATTCCCTTCCAGAATTGAAAACTGCAGCGTGAATCCTGATGCTCACCAAACACAACATCCTTTGCACCGCCAGGACAAAAGTGGGTACATTTCACATTCCACACTGAGGTTGAAATGGTACACATCCTACTCCTGTCTTGAGCTGCATTTGTGGTGTTGCAGACAATTTCACCTGGATCAAAGCCAAGGGTTAAACCATGCACTAGATATTTGGAAATACTTTTTAAAAATTTATCTAGGCAGCCAGGAAAGGTAGACATTTACAAATTGGGATTCTCAGGGTTAATGGCAAAAGGTTTAAAGGATTTAAAAGAGCTGGAACTTGCCAAGCCCTGGCTTACTATTTATGTGTATAGTTGTGCTTTGTGTATCCTTGATCACTTTAAGATGCTCTAAGCCACACTAAGCCTGTGTGACAAGATGGGATATAAATTTAAATATAAGAACAGATTTAAAGCCGGTAGAATTTATTGCGAAGCACATTTTGCCAGGGGAAAGACTCATTCCCAATTATCCATTAACAGTTTTTATTAGTACTAAAAGCATTAATTGATGGATCAGAGCAATTAATCAGTCCATTTACCACAAAATTTAAAAGGTGCATTTTTAAAGGAAAGAAAACATTATAATTGATTATATTCCCCGTAAAAGAGCGTTTCGGTACAGATGGCCGTGCGGAAAGCAAGCTGGGTGCATTATCTAGGCACTATCCTTGCAAGCTGCTTCTTTCTGAGTTAATCACAATGAAATCCTAAGCATAATTACATCTGTCTAAGATGACTGACTCTTGTTAGGGCTGAACCACGCAGGTCAAGGAAGCTTTAAAAGGTAAAGAGGCTTCTTTAAAAAAGTGAAAGGTCTGCCCACAATGAACTGAACAGGACCACAGGCTCTGGTAAAAGAAATGTAAGTCAATAATCAGGCATGTGACAAGAGATTGCTAAAAGCATCAAGACAAACGATGGGTTGCTAAAAGCATCAAGACAAACAATGAACATTTTTAAAAATCTGTCTGGAGCAGGAAGCCAGCCAGAGAAGCAGTTGGGCCTTTGGGTGACAAAGAAATAAAGGGGCTGCTAAAGGGAGATGGGGAGATGGCAGAGAAGCTCAATGACTTTTTTGCTTCTGTGTTCACTGTGGAAAGTGTGGGGGAAGTACTCATGCCACAGCCCCTATTTTCAGGAAGGAAGTCTGAAAACCTAAGCCAAATTGAGGTGACCAGAGATTAAATTCTAGACCTACTGGGGAAATTAAAAACTAATAAGTCTCCAGGACCTGATGGGCATACACCTGAGAGTTCTTAAAGAACTCATATAAGAACATAAGAGAAGCCAATGTTGTATCAGGCCAATGGCTCATCAAGTCCAACACTCTGTCACACAGTGGCCAAAAATACCAGATGCCATCAGGAGGTCCAGCAGTGGGGCCAGGACACTAGAAGCCCTCCCACTGCTCCCCCCCCCAGCACGAAGAATAGAGTGCATCACCTGCCCCAGACTGAGATTTCCTATCTATACTTTGTGGCTAATAGCCACTGGTGGACTTCTGCTCCATATGTTTATCTAATTTCCTCTTGAAACTGTCCATGCTTGTAGCTGCCACCACCTCCTGTGGCAGTGAATTCCGTATGTTATGTGAGGTCATTAACCTATATATGTAACCTATCACTAAATTCAGCCACTGTACCAGACGACTGGAGAGCAGCAAATGTGACATAGACAGTCAGCTCAATGTCTGTCCCAGGCAAATTAGTAGAAACTGTAATCAAAGAATTGTTACATACATAGAAGGACAAAGCCTGCTGAGGGAAAATCAGCATGGCTTCTGCAAAGGGAAGTCCTGCTTCACCAACCTTTAGGAGCCCTTTGAGAAAGTGAACAAGCATGTAGACAACAGTGACCCAGTAGGCCTGGACTTTCAAAAGGCTTTTGACAAGGTACGTCACCAAAGATTCCTGAATAAGACTCATGGGATAAGAGGATGGGTTCTCTTGTGGATTAAAAACTGGTTAAATGACAGTAAGCAAAGAGTGAGAATCAATGGACAGTTCTCACCATGGACAGGGAAGTACTATTTAATTTATTCATCAGTGATCTTAAATTAGGGATTAATAGTATAGTGGCCAAGTTTACAGATGGCACCAAATTATTTAGGATGGTGAAAACCAAAGCTTACTGTGAAGAGCTCCAAGAGGACCTCCACAAACTGGGTGAGTGGGTGACAATCTGTCAAATGAAGATCAGTGCTGGTGAGTGTAAGGTGATGCACATTGGGACAAAAAATCCCGACTTCCAGTATAAGCTAATGGGGTCTGAACTTGCTGAGAGTGAGGGGGGGGTGGATCTTGGGGTCATAGTGGATAGCTCAATGAAAGTGTCAACCCAATGTGCTGCAGCAGTGGAAAAGGCAAACTCTGTGATAGGGATTATTAAAAAAGGGATTGAGAATAAAACAGTCAATATTGTGATGCCCTTGTATAGATCTATGGTGTGGCCTCTTTTAGAATATACTGTGTCCAGTTCTGGTCACCATATCTCCAAAAGGAAATTGCAGAGCTGGAAAAACTATAGAGGAGGGCAACCAAGATGATTAGGGGTTTGGAGCATCTTCCCTCTGAGGAAAGGCTGAAGAGTCTGGGACCTTTCAGTTTAGAAAAGGGACAACTAAGGGGGGACATGATAGAGGTTTGCAAAATTATGCATGGGGTTGAGAGAGTTGGGGAAAACCCTTTTTCTCCTCCCTCTCCCAAAATACTCAGACTTGAGGACATCCAGTGAAGCTGATGAGCAGTAGATTCAGGACGGACAAAAGGAAATACTACTTTACACAGAGTGATTGAAATGTGGAATTCATTGGCAAAGGATATATTGATAGCTGCAGAAATAAATAGCTTTAAAGGGGGATAAGGTAGATTCATGGAGGACAAGTCTATCAATGGCTACTAGCCATGTTGGCTGAGGGGAACCTTCAAATCCAGAGGTACTAATCCTCTGAATCCCATAGCCGGAGGCACCATCAGGGGGATGGCCTCGGCCTCTGTGCCCTGTTGTTGGACCTCCAGAGGAACTGGTTGGCCACTGTGTGAGACGGGATGCTGGACTAGATGGACCATTGGTCTGATCCAGCAGGGCTTTTCTCATGTTCTTAACCAACAGTATCGTCTATTGGTTTCAATGTGAATAGAATTGCCACTACATTTGAGAGCAATCAAGAGAATTTTGATAAGCTTTTTAGGAGCTAAAGGAGTCATGTTCACCTCTAAGGGCTCCTTTCCTTGCCTCTGCCTTGTACCTCCACACACGCACCCCTAGTACAGTGAACACAATTCAAGGATCCCCACCCATTCCCATTTTGATTTTGAGCAAGGGTGGATCATAGCAAATGGATGAAGCTACATTTGGTTTCTCACATTATTTATTTCTGAGATTTTTGTTCTGTCCTTCCTCTAGGGAGCGCAGAGTAGCAAACTTTGGCCCCACCCTCCCTTCCCCTGACACCTGCTTTACATAGTAAAGCTCTTCCGCCAGGCTTTTGAGTAGGAGCCGCCACTATTTTTACCATCATTATCTTTACCATCACTACTAACTGGCCCTGTGAGGAGCGAACGGCAGCGCTGCGTGGAGCTGACACCACTGAACTGGGAGTACCGTCTTTAAGATGCCGTCTTTTTATTGAAGATTGAAACATCTAGAGCACTTATTATTGTAAATGATTGTTTTTATGTTGTTTTAACCTGTTTTATGTATTGGCATGTGCCTTATTTGTGAGCCGCCCTGAGCCCGCTTGCGGGGAGGGCGGGCTATAAATCGAAATGATAAATAAATAAATAAAATAGTATGTTTGAATGGTATGGAGGTCTGTGTGGTACAGGGAGTAACTACTAGCATTCAAAATAGTAAGGAATATATTGAAAGTTAAAAAATCCACCCAGATACTCTCTGCACAGCAGCGGACTGAGTAAGTACAAAAGAAAGGTGCAAACACACCATTCCCTTGTCCCTCTCTCTATATGTATGCCCTTGCTGGATCTTGTTCTAAGGCAGGCTCTTTAACTTATAAATTACTGAGTTCTAAAAGCTACCCATACATTTGGAGTCTTTGTCCAAGCGTCTCCTCCTTTGTCTGCTCTGTGTGGCAATTACGGCCATCACGATAGAGCTCAAGTTTGAGTGCTCCTTCCTCCAGATGGAATTAACCAAAATGGAGCCCTCCCTCCATGCCAAGGGATTTTATTTCTTCTGTTTTCCCATCCCCTTGTGGGTTAAACACTCTAGCCCTTGCAACCCCAAGTCTCTGTGACAGCTCCTCAGTGTCAGATTCCAGCTCAGATGAGAGCTGTCTGTTTCACTGTCCTGGCCAGCATTTCCAGAGCTTTGATGGTTGGTACCTGGGTGATGCTTGGGAGCAATTTACTCCACCCACCCCCCGCACCGCCCGTGTTCTACTGTGAGAGAGAAACCCAAGCCCAGAAGTAAAAGCTGGCCTGGCCGGGAGGGCAGGGTAAAAATCTAATAAATAAATAAATAAAATATTTCTACACAGTCTGCCAGGGAGCATCTTTGTGTTGTCTCTTAACAGCTGTTTAAGATAGGCCCTGTTCAGAAGACACCCCCCACACACACTGGTATTGTACCCTGGAAAAGATTAGGGGCAACCTTCCGAGTGGCATGCACTGTCATGTTTTCCTACCTCTGACCCCCTCACTTTGGAATAGGTGACTGACTGGAGTGAGAAGACACATTTCAAAATTTCCCTGAATCTGTAAAATAAAGCCAACATTTTAAACTAGCTTGACTGTGCAGGCTCAGACAGATTTGGAAGGTGGGATCTCACTGTTCAGTCATTTATTTCTCCCCATAGCAAAAGGGATTTATTGAACTTGAAGGATGGGGACGGAGCGCCTGGGAGGAAATCTTGAGAGGAAACTATTGCCTGAAGGAGGCAGTGGTGTATGTTACGTTGCACCAGACACATCATTTGTGTCACTTGTTTTAAATACTTGAATGCTAGCATTTAAATAAAAACCTTGAGAACGGGCTGTTAAAAAATCCTAATTGTCAGACTGACCTAAATTTTACTCTTCGTGTTGTACCAGTTTTATAGTTCCCTGCATGCTCCTTATTTTCAGTCCTTTTAAACTGACCCCTTTTAAACGGACTAAAATAGTTCCCCAAAATCTCATAATTTTAAGCTGTGCACAAGTGGTAGTTACAAAAGAAAACAAATAGATGAAAGAGATGCAGTACTTGACACTAAACCTAAAGTGATCCAGAGAGGCCATCTTAAATTGCACAGGACAATCTGGTTAATTTAAGATTAATTGTGTACTCTTAATTTGAGTACCACCACAGGGCTGAGCCTTCCTTAATATTTGCTGTTTTTTAAAAAAACCTACAGTCTTAATATGACTTCTGTAAAATTGTTTGTGGACTGGAGCAGTGCAGAGATTGATAAGAAAATGCAGTGATGTAGCTTGAAAAAGAGGCAAATGATCAGTGGCTATTAGCCACCGGGTATAGATGGGAACTCTCAGTCTGGGGCAGGTGATGCACTCTATTCTTGGTGCTGGGGGGGGGCAGCAGTGGGAGGGCTTCTAGTGTCCTGGCCCCACTGCTGGACCTCCTGATAGCATGTGGTATTTTTGGCCGCTGTGTGACAGAGTGTTGGACTAGATGGGCCATTGGCCTGATTCAACATTGGCTTCTCTTATGTTCTTATCATCTTTATTTGCAGCTTTTAATTTTGTATTTGCTATACGCAATTCATATCCTCTCAAAGGAATAATAGTGAAACGCCTCCCGTTCATTTCTAAACTGGAGTTTGGCAGATTCGGTTGTTTTGCTTTCTGCTTGGGTCAGTGTACAGCAGACTCCCAAGAGGGGTTGTTTTTAGCTATAATATCAGGCTGCATGAATGACACAGAATTTGGGCCCAGTGTTAATGTCGTTGAGGCAGTTCAGGTATGCATGTACTTCATATGATTCCTCAAATGGGTTTGCAACCAATTATCATGTGAACTGTCTCCACTGAAAAACACTGTGCTGAAGTGAAGCAAAATCCAGGTTTTCTCTGTGACAGGGGAGGAGTTGTGGCTCAGTGGCTGAACACTGCTTGGCATGCAGAAAGTCCCAAGTTCAGTCCCTGGGATCCCTAGTTAAAAGCATCAGGTAAGTAGGTGACTTGAAAGACTTCTGTGTGTAACCCTGGAGAGCTGCTGCCAGTCTGAGTAGACAATACTGACTTTGATGGACTGTTACCCAAATCACTGTGTACCCAAATCAGGCTAGTTACATGCAGAGGTGTGCCCTGCCCACACAGACCAAACATGTATATTTTGGGGTACTTAAACACTTGGGACCGTATTGCCTCAGTATACGGAGATGCAGATTCAGATCACCTCTTGGAGAAATGGGGGTGGTGGGGTGGAAATCTAACAGGAAAACACAGAATAAAGTAGTAATAAATGAAAAACACAGGACAGAAATGCAGTATGGTGGAACAACAGTAACAACACAAACTCTGTCCCTGGAATGACTGCCTACCTACAGAAAATAAATTCATAAGAGAGAATAAGACATGCAAGCCTGACCCAGGGGAGAGGTTTGTGTGTCTGCACAGTAAAGAAGCAGCATTGGGAGTTGAAACTGACCAGGAGAAGGCAGAAGGTTTGGTGCCAGGTTCTGGATCTGGAGAAAACTAGGGACCAACTATGAGGCTGGGGTAACCGGGTCTTTCCAAACTGCCTGCAAAAAGCTGGGTGGAGAGGTGACTTTTTGTACCCTTTTGCCTGGGATGTGGAGGGGAAGGTTGTTCTTGGCATTTGTCTCTATTGTGGGTGGGAGTTTTCCCCTTTTGCATTTAGAACGTCAGAAATGTCAGATATGTCTGCGTTGGTGGGCCAGGTATTGGCCATGATTGGGGAAGGTAAAGAATCTTCCTGTGTGGTCATTTACATAGGAAGAAGATGGCTAGGGTTGATCTGTTGCTTATTGTTTTGGAAATCTGGGTCACTAGTTCAGATCAAATTAGCTGGGAGGAAGCTATGGGGTTCTTGGGGAAATGCCTTTAATCAATCACATCCCTTTCAGAGTGGAGGGCTTATGCATATGACTGTTAAGAGGAGTGGCCCTTCATTCTTTTCCTCCTTGCCATGACTGAGCGCTTTTTGATTCCAGTTTAATTCAGGCTCCTTTTATCTTTCCTGGGCCCACACTCAGGTATACATGTGTACAGAAGGGAATAAAGACAAAGGTGGTCCTCTTGGCTGAGGTTCTCGTGGGCAGCGGGACCAGTGGTCTGATTCAGGATAAGGCAGCTTCATGTATTCATGTGTGTTCAACTGATTTGCCATGGCTCAACTCACACTTTACAATGCTGTGCTCATCAACTGGTAGACATGTCAATAAGAATTACAAATGTCACTGAAAATCAAGAGGGGTAGTATAGAATCCATATCTGTCTAGCTGCTAACAGTCAGACGTTAGCTGAAGCAAGTGCCATATCTTTCAAGAATTCTTCTTTGGTTCAGAGCATAATTCCAGTTAGAGAAGAACTGGAATGCTGGAGCATTAGCTGCCCAAACCAGGGATTTAAGTGAGTGGGATACAGTATTGCGATAATAAATGTACTATGTAGTTTTGTAAGCAGCATTTAACGATTATACATTCATTAATACCCTGCATACCAGATCACTAGGTAGGCTTTCTGTAAACCAGCGTACTGAGGGTCAAAGGTGAAAGGTCAAATGGGCACAACTTTGTCCCCAACTTTAGGCAATATGAACAAATACATTGGAGTCCTCTGCCCTGCGGGAGCCTAGGGTAGTTTCAGCCTTTTTTGTTCCCCTTCTCTGCACCCCTGGAAATAGTCTCGTTGGCCAAGCGGAATCAAGCCAGGGAAGTCTGCCTATCCCTAGTGTGACGTGACTCATTAGCTATGGCCTAGAGCGGTGTTTAAAGCCAGAACTGCCATCAGGCTTCTATGGGAGACAGAAACAGTCTTATTGATCTATCTAAAAAATTTATACACCACCTCTCCAAAGATCCACTCAGGGGTAGTTTAGACCTGCCCGAGGTAGTATGACTTCTGTACATAATTTCTAAATGTGAGGGGGAGGAAATTATGCAAATTCCCATTTTCAACACTTGCTGGCTGTCATTGCTGGGGGAGTGGAACAAAATTAATATGTCCTTTCCCCCCTTGAAAACCCCTGTGTACACTCACAAAGTTACTGAAACACTGTGTTTGAGTCCTGTAGGCACCATAAGCCAAGCACTGGCTTCTGTGCAGAGTTCATACCGTCATGTTTGCGCCTCCCACAGAAGTACAACTGAAATAAACGGAGGATGCTTAGTAACAGAACACTGCTGATAGACAGTTTCTGTCATTACCAACCTCAACTTGGGAAGTTCCTGGAGCATTCAGGGTGGTGTCTAGGGACGGAGTTTGGGGAGGGAGTTTGTGGGATGTAATGCCATAGAGTCCTCCTCCTGAAGTTGCCATTTCCTCTGGGAACTGACTTCTGTAGGCTAAAGATCAGTTGTAATTCCAGGAAAACAGCCTTGAAGCTGGTGGCCCTAATAGCACCCTCCCCATCCGGCACACAGTTATGAGTCATTTGCATTCTGTTTCAGCGTGATCATTAACAGGCAGATCAATCTAAATTAGAGGTTGGTAGTTATGAGGTAGGAAGAGTACATACATCAGAGATAGGACCGCATCCATCCTACATAGCACTTTTTATTAGATGCTTCATTATGCTGGGATGAAAATTTTGCCCAGAGTTTTACTCAAGAAATTACTTTTCAAAGGGGTAGTGTGAGGAGAACAGAGAGTGACCTTGCTCCGTGACCTTGGTCAGTCACACAATCTCAGCCTAACCTACCTCACAGGGTAGTTGTTGTGGATAAAATGGAGGAGAATGAGGCAGTAAGCCACTCAGGGAGAAAAGTGAGATAGAAATATCTACATTAATGAACATATTTGGCTGGCCTTCCAGGTGACTGGCGTACCCAACACCACACCTGGCATCAGTAGCAGCCCCAGCAATCCTTGTCTGGCACACCTGGCTCCTTCCTTGGTGGGTGGAAGAAACAAGAGACAGCAGAAAGATCTCTCCCCTCCTCCCCAAACATTTGCCTTTCTTCCATATGCCTCCTTAAATTCCTGCCTCTGATTGTCGTGACTGTTTACGTCTTCCGTTTCCTGGCGTGATGATGATTTTGAGCAGTCAAATGGGGGCAGGGGATAGGGTTGAGTATCCCTTCCCACTGCATTACTGTGCTCAGACTGGCAGCCTCCTGTGGCTGCTGTGATTTTTTTTTTCAAAGTCAAGAAACTTTTTGTGCTCCTCCTATGCAAGTTCTCATTTGTCGCTCTGCAGAATAGGAAAGGCATATAGCTTAGCTCCGTCTGTCACAGATAGTTGATGTTTGACTGCGGGAACCCAGAGATTTGGAAGATAGCCCCCCCACTCCTCCCCAATATCCAAAGCATTTATGAAAATACTTCCTTGGGCTAAATGCAAAATGGCCTCATATATTATCTTCCCAGCAGGAATTTCCAATATACTGTTTAAAAACAGGTTTGATATACAAAGCCTCGCCCAAAGAACTCCAGTTGGCCTGAGTCCAGTCAGCAAGTGGTTGGATATGGTTGGAGCCTTGCCTGGCAACCATTGCTATACTTTATAGTACTATGAGGACGGGGGAAAAAAGAGTGAAGTATAAGAAATTATCCATAAAAGGTGTAGCTGGCTGGTAAGCAGAAGTTTTCCGCCGCCAAGAGCAACTGGGCTTTCATGTTCTCAAATTTTGGAGTGAAGAATTGAAATAGTCTCTTGGCAGAGACCAAAGGAAGCAGATAGCCTAGCAATAAGAATCGCTTTATTTGCTCATAAATCAGCACAAGGCCACATATGCCCGGTGCACAATAGTGTTTTGACTTTAAAAAATACAGCTAAATTTGGTGTTAAACTTCATGATGTGACTATACCATATACCAGTGTAGATGTTGGAAAAGGGTATTTTAATTTGCAATGCACACGTTTTAAAGGGTAGAATTACAGATTACAACAAATATGGAGCTGCTGCTGGAAATGACAGCACTCTGTTAATTCCTTCCACTCAGCAATGACCTGCAGAAAGAACAAGAAAATATTCATTGTAAAGTTTTCAGGATACCAGGATACCAAAAAGGAAGAAGGAGAATTTGGCACAGGGCCCCTTATTTGGGTGGCAGCACTAAGTACAGATTGGTATAAGATCCTCTCTGAGATGGAGGCTCTTGTACCAAGCAAAGAACTCTCTGTCTCTCTCTCTCTCTCTCTCTGTCTGTCTCTGTGTGTGTGTGTGTGACGTGCCATCAAGTTGCTCCCGACTTATGGCAACTCTCTGATTTAATGGCCTCCATAACATTCTATCATTAACAGCCTTGCTCAGGTCATACAAACCGTGGGCTGTGGCTTCCTTGACTGACTCAATCCATCACACGTTGAGTCTTCCTCTTCTCCTGCTGCCTCGAGCTTTTCCTAGTATTATTGCCTTGTCCAGTGACTCTTGTCTTCTCATGATGTGACCAAAGTTCGATAGCCTCAGTTTAGTCATTTTAGCTTCTAGGGAGAGATCAGGCTTGATTTGATCTTAGAATCCACTTATTTGTCTGTTTGTCAGTCTATGGTATCCTTAAAACTTTCCTCCAATATCACATTTCAAAAGAATGAACATTTTTCCTGTCAGTTTTCTTCGTTGTCCAACTTTCTCACCCATGCGTAGTAATGGGGAATATTAGAGTAGGAGTTATCTTGATCTTGGTCACCAGCAACACATCCTTATGCTTAAGGAGCGTTTCGATCTCCTTCACAGCTGTCCTTCCCACTCTCGATCTTAGAAAGACCTTCAAGGCAGCTTAATTCAAGAAGACTTTTGACATATTGAGAGGACTACGAGTAGTGCACACTCGCAACATGTGCAGCTGGATACTCCCAAATGTAACAACTAGAAAGAGTTACAGTTGGATAATGTTTTTGATTTGCTGTGGTTTTAATTGGTTGAGTGGTTGTGGAAAGGGCCGTCAAGTTGCACCTGACCTAGAGTGACTCTGTAGGGTTTTTAAGGCAAGAGATGTTCAGAGTTGTCTAGGCAGCACTTTCCACCACCAAATTTGCCAAGTGCCAACCATGAACAGACCTATGCCACTGCACTGAACAACCACACGGGGGACACCTGTATATATTTCATATTTTGAGACTCTGTGTGTGCTGCCCCTTCCTAATGTAAGACTTGCAACAACCAGTGTTTAGGCTGAAGAAACTTTGTTGATTATTGATCAACATGTCAGTTATCCATAAGATGTATAGTTAGGACAATCAGCTTTCTTACACTGAATTTTGACATAGGTTATCTCTTTAATTGTAAAAAGTTGGAAACCTCTGATATCCACTTCCCTGAGCTCCTTGAAGGAAGCTTGGGATAGTTTGGTGTAGTGGTTGGTGTAGTGGTTAGGAGTGCAGACTCTAATCTGGGAGAACCAGGTTTGATTCCCCACTCCTCCACATGCAGCCACTGGGTGACCTTGGGCAAGCCACAGTTCTCTCAGAGTGGTTCTCTCCAGAGCAGTCCTTGGGAGAGCTCTCTCAGCCCCACTTATCTCACAGGATGTCTGTTGTGGGGAGAGGAAGGGAAGGAGACTGTAAGCCACTCTGAGATTCCCGAGTAAAGGGCAGGGTATAAATCCAATCTCTTCTCCTCCTCCTCCTCCTCCTCTTCCTCCTCTTTTTCTTCTTCTTGTGATAGGTCACTGGACAACATCCTGAGAGAACTGTGCACTGTCAAGTTGACCCATGGAGACTCCAAGAAGTTCCACCTCACGGGGTTTTCAAGGCAAGAGATGAGTGGAGGAGTTTGCCATTGCCTTCCTCTGCATAGCTTCCCTGCACTTCCTCAGTGGTTTCCCACCCAAGTCAGATCATTAATTGTTTTAATGTAAAGCTTTTTAATAGTGATCTTTTTATGGTGATAGGTGAGCTATTTGGGGAGAGAAAGACAGGTTAGAAATATTGCAGTAAACAAAATGAGTATGACATTTCTTCCTGGAGTGTACAGGGAGCAAAAAAAAAAAAGAGCCCCAAAGGCATGGCTCCTCTCACTCTGCCTGGGTTGTATACTAGAGAAAGCCACAGATTTCCCTCATTCTTCTCCCAGTCCCTCCATCAATTTGATCAGGTGTGCTTGTGAGTAACTTAATACATATAATCATTGCCCGTCCTCCAGGGTGTTCTGTAATGCTTATGGGCGTTTCTGTCGCTCTTCCATCCAAATGGTGCTCAGAGCCAGAGCTGCTTAGCTTTGGCACTACAGCTGCATGATGGGGCTTTCAGAGCATTTTCTGGACTCCAGAAAGAAGCCACCGATGGGAACGGAAAGCAAATATTTGAAGGCAGGGTGTGTATGTGTTGAGGGAATAGTAGCTTCTCCTCAGCTTCCTTCTGTCACTGCTATTATCCTTTGGGTTCGCCAAGCAAGACTGCCTGGAGAAGCGGCAGATCTTTGGGGCATCCTGCCAGCAGTCTACTCAGTGGCCACTAAAAAGGGGAAGGTCCTCCTCTCAAAGGAGGCGCTATGTTATATCACCCCTATTCGCCTCTGCTCTGAGTTGCAGGCAATGGGGCATTTCCAATGTCCATTTTTTTGTTTGTTTGCTTTTGTTCTTGCAATGTAATTAAAAATGTTGGTCAGGAGAGCCCTGCTTCACGCTACTGCTGTGAGAGGATTTAGGAGCTGTTGGTCATGGCAAGACTAATCCAGGCCAGAAGGAAGAAATCAGGAAATGACTTAGCGGGTTGGCTGCCGTTCCTGCAGTTCCCAGAAAAAACATAACACAGATACACAGGAAACTGTTAAATTAGAAAATGTCTTTATTAGATAACTGGCAGTGGGACCCTGAAAACCTCATTTTGTGGATGCTTGCCTTACTAAAGCGGCAGAAGAGCACGCGAGCCAGCCTCGCTGCCTACAAGCAGCCTGTTTTTTTGGGGGGGAAAGCTGGAACAAATAACGAGATTTAGGTTGGTGATGATAGCATTAAACGTTGTCACTGGGGTGTGATCTTTATGTCTTGCTCCCGCTTGAACTGAAATAAGTAAGCAAAAGGGGGCTAGTTGACTGATATAGAGACAGGATTACATGAATGACCACAGCCATTTCCTGTCACGGAACAAAGTAGTGTCAGCTCAAAGTGGGAAACAATTCCACAAGATTTGCCAGAAAAGAGGGGAGTGTTGGGGGGAGGGGTGAAAGACAAGATGGAGGGGGGAGAGAGAGAGAGATTCAGGTGTCTGAAACAGCAAGTGATGGAAACAAAAGCCAAACAGTGACTGGAAAGGAAGTGGGGTGGGCGAAAGAGACGTTCATCGAAAGAAGAGCCAAATGAGGTCATTACATTAAGGGTGTGTTCTTGGCAAATCTGCTGGCTAGATATTAAAAAGGCTGCTGGAGTGATTCACTCTTCCTTGCCAGGAACTGAGATTCCAAGTATATACACTCAAAGTGTAGAATTTAGACTCCACATTCGTGGCTTAGTATTGATCTTCTACCCAAACAGACAGGGATACAGATCCAATTTGATGGGTGGTTGGGGGCGCTGGTTGTATTTTTGTACAAGAAAAGGAGTTTCTGATATGTTACAGTTGCTCAAGAATACTTTTTCAAAAAGCGTTTCAGAAAATGCACCGTGCTCCAGCCGACTTGGCTCGGGAGTATCATGAAGGCCAGACAGACAGATTGTTGTTTTTCAGGCTCCACAGATGATTTTGCATTCTGGAGAGGGAAAACATGCCAAAGACAGCTGTGCTTGAAGTACAGAATATTCAGAAATATGTTATGGGGGGGGTGATAATAAGGGCCAAAATGGCACATGACATTTGAATTCCTTGACTAGAATGCCAGATGTATAGTTTACCCTTAAAAAACCGCCATACAGGGCCCTATTATGGATTGGGGCTGACACAATGGGGAAGGTTCGTTCCACATGTGCGTGCACACACACACACACTTTTAAAGATCGAAATCCCCCCCCCCGGCTGCTGTTACCCTGGTAAACAAAGCATGGGCACTTAACTCCCCCCCGCATCCACCACAGATTAAAGCAGCCCAGAAGAAGGAAGCGGGGCATTTTTCTTCAAGGAAACTGTACAAAGGGAAGAAAAATCAAGCTCCTGTCTTGTCCAGCCCCAACTAATATCGAGCCCCCTCTAGCTGCTTTTTTAATGCCAAATTATACATCTAAATTCCACTTGTAGGCTTCCGGGATCGTGCGTGCTTTGGCTCTGAAGGTACATTATAGCGGCCACTGACTTGAAGTGAGGGATCTGCGCAAAGCCAATGGATCAAGTAATGTCTGAAGGGTTGAGATTAAGGGGCCTGGTGTCGCCAGGCCAAAAAGCTGGTGCTGCTCTTGGGGGCTAAGTGTTCCTCATTAGATCTTACGATTTAACTGATATTTTTTCAAAAACGCGGCTCATAAGACGCAAAAGGGAGGACCCTTTGGATTAGCAGACTCAAATCCCTCATTTTCCTCTACCGTTATCTACTACCTATAGCCCCATGTGGTAAAAAGTTACAGGTTCTGCCAGACTTGATTTATTGTTTTATGTGTGGAGTCTTGGTGTCAGGGTCCTTAGTTAGTCAGCCAAACACCAGGCCTTGTTCATTGAAGCAAGAATAGTGTTTATTTAAGCTGCAAGACTAGGTCACTAAAACAGAAGCATTGTTAAGAATACTTTGGTTACATGAAGCACAGAGATATACCCTGGAGAGGGGGAAGGGCCCCCACCCTTCTACCAATGGATGAACCTCGCGCGCGCGGGAAGCCCAGAAGCTGTAAATAATAGTTCCCCCTCCATCCCACCTTTCCCAGCCTAGCTGTTGTCTTTAGAAAGCGATAGGAGACAGTCAGCCTGGCATTCAAGGCCATTTGGCCTGGGATCTTAAGATACGACCCGGTTGCCCAGGCAGCATCGGCAGCTCCCCACATTCCATCCCACCAGTCCCAAAGCATCAATCAACACCATACAGTCCCATCCTCCCTCCCTTCTCCATACAGTCCCATCCTCCCTCCCTTCTCCATCCCTTATGGCAGGCAATACCTGACACTTGGTGGTGGACAGTGCCATCAAGTCACAGCCAATGGTGGCGACCCTGTAGGGTTTTTCAAGACGTGGTTTGTCCTCACCTGCCTCTGCGCAACAACCTGGACTTCTTTGGTGGTCTCCCATCCAAGTACTAACCAGGGCCAACCCTGCTGAGCTTCTAAGATCTGATGACATCGGATTAGCCTGAGCTATCCAGGTCACAGCAGTGGGATAGACCTGCATTTTAATTAATTGTTATTCCTCCTGATATTTAAATAGGATGTCCAGAAGGTACCTACGGTCCATACTGCAGGAAATCATGCAAATGCCTGAATGGAGGGCGTTGTGATCCTGCAACAGGAGCTTGCAGTTGTCCTCCTGGCTTCATTGGAGCTGACTGTGGTCAAAGTAAGTTAGTTCCCTTTGGTATCCTGGCTACAAATACTGACCCTCAGCCCTAGACAGATTTTATTTATAAGTACATTCCACCAGTTCTGGCAAATGGTCATGTACAGGCTTTAACACGCAAGCTGCTGTTTTGATTCTGTTGCTTTTCTCCTGTACCCATAAATAGGGGGCTACGTCTAGCAAAGCTTATCTGCCACTAAACATTTGGCCCATGTTACAATAGGCAGTCAGAGGTCATGAAGGGAGCCAGTGTGTTGCAGTGGCCTGGAGTGTTGGGCTGGACATACAAAACTCTGGTTTGGATCCTTTCTTGTCACCAAATAGCTGTGAGGAAATCTCTTTTTAAGTATTCAAAATACTCCGCCATTTGGCGTAGTTCAACAAAAGACTGTCAAAAATACTGGGTTTGACTCAGAATTTGATAAATAACTGCAAGGAGTTAAATTCTGACGCCTAAGGGAGGCTTCTTGCTTGAAATCAGGGCTCATTTTCTCTCTGTCTGGGCTTCCCACCACATAGACAGGAGCCCTTGTAAACAGGGAATACCGCATCTATTTTTAGCCACACACATTCATTTAAAATGCCGGCATAAAATATGGTATGGTAGGCAGATGTGAACCACTAAAGTAGCTTTCAGATATGTGCTTATTTGCATAGTAAGGATCGTTATGCAGAGAAGAAATGTAGCTAAATCTGTATATGAGGCATCTAGAGTGCAAAACTATATTACAGAATTGCAGTGGCTTTAATATCTGTTCCTCGGAAGCCCTGGGAATTGTCCGTCTTCTTAGGGAGAGATGGAAGGCTATGCATCATTGACAGACTATTTTAGCACTTTGCTGCAACTCTCAGGATTCTTTGGGGGAAGTCGTGACAATTACAGTGTCATAAAGTCAATGGACATTTGTAGTGCAGACGTGATCTCAGTTTTTGTGCTTTATGGATATTCGGTTATTAAGGGGAAAAAATGGCCATCAGGTCAGACTTATGGCAGCCCTATAGGGTTTTCAAGGCACAGGTGGCAGTGGGTTTCCTTGATGGTCTCCCATCCAAATACTAACCAGGGCTGACTCTGCTTAGCTTCTGAGATCTGGCTAGACTGGGCGATCCAGGTCAGGGCAAGAAAGACATCCTCAGCACTACATAGCTTTCATAACCAAGCTGAATTTCTGTCCAGCAATAAAATCTAACAAGAACTGTCATTAACAAAAGTTCACTTAGATTCAAATTTCAATGGTCATCTGGTAAACAGTGTCATGCTTTCCTGTAGCTTGTCCAGAGCATCACTATGGGCAGGATTGCACCTTGTTCTGTTCCTGTGTTAAGGGACACTGTGACCCAGTGACTGGCAAGTGCTACTGTCCTCCTGGCCGAATTGGATCAAGTTGCATTCAAGGTAAGAAACCATCAGCTTTTGACGTGTGACAGCAAAATAACATATGAAATGGGCGTAGATGGTTTGTGCCTGCTTTCAGCCTTGTGCCAGAATTTCTACAGGGCTCTGCATGCAAAGTTTTACAGATAGCATGGACTGCCTATAAGACAAATAAGTGAGTTCCTGGGAAAATCAAGCCTAGGTTGTCCCTGGAAGCTAAAATGACTAAACTGAGGCTATCATACTTTGGTCACATCATAAGAAGACACGACTAACTGGAAAAGGCAATAATGCTAGGAAAAGTGGAAGGCAGTAGGAGAAGAAGAAGACTCAGCAAGAGATGATTGACTCCATAAAAGAAGCCACGGCCCTCGGTTTGCAAGACCTGACCTGAGCAAGGCTGTCAGTGTTTTGGAGGTCATTAATTCACAGGGTCGCCATATTTCAGAAGCGACTTGGTAGCACATAACACAGGCTGCATATAAAAATTTGATTATGGTAATGAACACTTGCTCTTTCATTGCTACCATTACCTAATCTGTCTTTCCGACATTGTCCCGTTATCTCTTTCTCCCACCATTTGTTGCAACATATGCACACCTAGCCAACCCATTGTGGCACCTCTGTGCAGAAAGAATCCTTATTAAAATAATTGTATCCAATGTAACTTCTTGTTATGATCTTTATGAGGTCATAGAAAGATTCTTATCCTATTTTATAAGCATCTTTATAGAAGAACTTTTGCTGCCTAATTTCTAAATGAATTGGGTTTTGTCCTGTGAGTTATGAGCAGAGTAGAATACATAGTACAGGCCTTTCCCACCACCTTTTTCATTCTGCTGTACCCCAGAGAACCTCCTAAAGTTCTGTTCCTGGAGGTCAGAGGAACCTCGTGGAAAGAAAGTTGGGGTCTGAAGTGGGAGGGGGAATCAGCAAAAATGGGGTGGATTTTAACAGTATTTTAATAGTTTTGTTAATTTCTTCACTCCTTTTTCTGCCAAGGAAGGCCATTTAGATTCAAAATATACTGGGGCATGTGTCTGTCATCCCATCAATAACCCTGACTTCACCGATTCATTTTGCCATCTCTGTACATTTCTGTAGCACAATCTCCTTCTTGTACCTGAAGAAAGGAGTTGTCCGGGCAACGAATTTTGATTGTGTTTCTGGATCAAAATATTATTTATTTATTTTATACCCCACCCTCCGTAAAAAGCAGGCTCAGGGCGGAGTATAAATTTACTGTTTTACTGAAGCCACTATTAGTTATACAACACAGAAAACTTCAGTTTGAGAGTTGTTGGGGTCAGGGGTTGTTCCCCATGTCTGTTGCATCCATTTTATTGTTATGCTATTTTTTCTTCTTTAAAAAAAAGCTATGTTAATTTACTGTAGTGTGTCCCCAGGGAAGATATGGCCCTTACTGTCAGCTAAAATGTCTGTGTCAGAATGGTGGTGGCTGTGATCCTGTGAACGGAACATGTACCTGTGGACTTGGCTGGACAGGAAAATATTGTGAGAAAGGTACCATTCTATTTTATCTCATTTCACTGGGCAGGTACAGATGTCCATTTCACCATCTACTGTAGAAATTACTACCACCACTTCAGTGGTACAGAGGACCAAGGGCCAAACTAGGCAATCAAAACTGCCCCCCATCCAAGCCATACTGTTAACCCTGGAAGGGAAAAAGAAGCCCCCCCCATCATTGAATCGTACCGTTGAAAGGTGCCACCAGGATCATCTAGTCCAAGCCCATGCACAATGCAGGAAGTTCACAAATACCCCACACCCACACCCAGTGACCTCTGCTCCACACCCAGAAGATGGCAAAAGCTGCTTGTCTTTTTTTCCTCTTACAGCAGTAATAGCAACCTGGATGGGAGGATCTTTATCATTCAGCAGAACCATGCCGGGGGTGGGTGGGGCAGGCTGCAGTTCTATTTCAAATGGGGACCCTGTGTAGCTGCTCTTTTCTCTGTGTATGGAGGACCTGTTCACAGATCTTGCCAGCAATCATGTCTGCTTTTGTTATGGGCCCTGGCCAGGTGCTCCATAGGTTCGCAGAAGTTCCCAAAGAACAAACATGTGAGATCCGGGTTTAGTTACAAGGAGATCTTCAATTACCCATCAGAGTTATCAAAGCAGATGCAAGCTAAGCTTCAATCATCTGGCCCCAAGAGCCAGTGTTGTGAGCGAAAAATCCTACCTTGTGAGTGAAAAAGGCTAGTAGCATTAAAGTTGTGAGCAAGTCTACATTTGACTATCGCATAAATTAGTTTTTTAGATTACTTCCATAACCTTGTAAAAATCTTGGAATGAATTCTTTTAAACTATATTAAAACTATATTTTAAGAATAATTTAAATATTATAAGAGAAAACAGAATCAAGTCAAATTTCTTACATTACAGAAAATGTTGTCCTCTATGGGGGTAGACCAGTCCTCCAGAGAATAAGTCTGCCTGGCCCTTTCCTGCCCTTTTGAGAGCCAGTTTGGTGTAGTAGTGAAGAGTGCAGACTCTAATCTGGGAGAACCAGGTTTGATTCCCTACTCCTCCACATGTAGCTGCTGGTGTGCCCTTGGGTCTGTCACAAGTTCTCTCAGAGCTGTTCTCTCAAGAACAGTCCTCAAAAGAGCTCTCTCAGCCCCACCTACCTCACAGGGTGTCTGTTGTGGGGAGGGGAAGGGAAAGGAGACTGTAAGCTGTTCTGAGACTCCAAGTGAAGTGCATGCCTTGGGAGGACTGTTTTTTGAGGTAGAGGCACCAAATTTGCAGCATAGTGTTGGTGCCCCTCTTCAACCTCCCCTCCAAATTTCAAAAAGATTGGACCAGGGGGCCCAATTCTATGGGCCCCAGAAGTAGGTGCCCTCGTCCTGTATTGTTTCCAATGGAGGGGGAAAATGCCTTTTCAGTTTACTTGTAAACTGAAGCTAAACTCCCTGTGCTGCCAGCTAAATTTTTGTGTGCCAGCACCCCCTAGCACAGTTTAGAGGGAACTCTGCTTGAGACATGCATACATGCATGGCAAAGCTTAGCCAAGCCTCAAGACCAAAAGCATAACTAAAACTACACATTTTATACCCTAAATGCTGGCTGCGAGTCAAAGAATGATTAATTAGGTTATCCCAAACACTGGGATGAACCAGGCCATCTTACACCTGGCTTCCAGTGAGGGGAAAAACAACACAGGCTTTGAAGATAAGTACTGCTAACAAGTATAAGAGATGGAAAGTTCCCTTGAGAGCAACTAATACTATTCTCTCCCAGGAGTCAGGGCAACCACCAGCGTCAACTTTGGGGGGGGGAGCTGGGGAGCTGGCACCATCCCCGAACTTTCTGAGCCCCCCAGGAGCAACCTGCACCAGACAGAGCCTTGCCACCACCCCCTTGCACCCCCCTCCCCATTTTGAAAGTGGAGGGTTTTTGCCCTCTGCTTTCTGTCAGATGGGTTGGGACTGGGAGGGAAGTCAGGGCTGGGACTTGCTTCCTGGAATCCAAGTCCCACCCCCAGGAGACCTCAGTTCAGCCTGAAGGAGCTGGAGCCTGGAGGCTGCTGCACATGGGGTAGTTTGCTCCCCAGGCCCCAGCCTATGCTGCTATGGAGACTCAGAGCCCTGGGATGGGGGGAGGTGTGCCTCTTTGCTCTCTAATGCTTCTGCTGGACAGCTGGCCTGGCCCTAGGCTGGCCATGCATGCTCCAAAGTGTGTTCCCTTTATGGTGAGTCCTGTAGCGCACAGTTGTTTGGCTAAGCACAAGGTGATGAAAATCTCTCTGGCTGCCTCCTTCCTGGGCTGCTGTGGTTGCAGCTTGCTTTTGCTCAGCTCACTCAATTATGGGCGGGAGATCTACAAAGCCGGGCCCCAACCCACCCACCCCCAAAATTGGAAAGTCTACGCCCTTGAAGGCAACTAAGCACCAGTATGGAGCACAGATGGAATCACCTGGGCCAATACAGGTTTGACCCCAGGTTACCTTGACGTGAGAGAGCTCACTCTGAGGTAGTTTGATCACCAGTGTGAGAGGAGGAGATTGGATTTATACCCCACCATTCACTTGGAGTCTCAGAGCAGCTTACAATCTTCCCTTCCTCTCCCCATAACAGATATCCTGTGAGGTAGGTAGGGCTGAGAGAGCTGTTTGAGAGCTGCTCTTGAGAGAACAGCTCTGAGAGAACTGTGGCTTGCCCAAGGTCACCCAGCAGCTGCATGTGGAGGAGAATCAAACCCAGTTCTCCCAGATTAGAGTCTGCATCCCTAACCACTACACCAAACTGGCTCCTGCGGTACTGCAGAGAATGTTGCAGAGGAGATGGAAACTCATTATTCATTAAATACTTTATGATGAACTAGTTGTGGTTACTTACCTAACAATTTGAAATCCTCCAGGGAGTTGAAGAAAATTCTTCTTAAGACCTCAGCTGGGAAAAATCACATTTTGAATGTGAAGAAGGATGTCTTTCCTAGTGAGTTGCAAAGTAGATACAGGAAATAAATACATTTATGAGATCTTCCTTTTGTCTTTTGATTTTAGGAGGAAGAGGTGGAGTGTCTTGGTCAGTTTTTGTGGTTTAGCCAAGTAAGCGGGTATTCATCTGTTCTCCCTCTCTTTCTCTCCTTTTCAGAATGTACTCCTGGAAAATATGGTTCTGGTTGTCAGCTAGATTGCTCTTGCCAGAATAATGGAACCTGTGACAGGTTTACAGGCTGTTGTCATTGCCCAGAAGGTTATTATGGACATTCCTGTGAACATAGTAAGTAGTCAGTCAAGAGCAAGGACTGATTTTTGCGGCATGGATGCTGCATTCATGCCTGCTGATGTTATAGGCCGTGAGCCAAGGCAAACATTACACATAATGGATAGTGCACATAATGAAGCAGAGATACCACTGAAAATACTGTCTCCCCCCCCCACACACACACACACTAAGTTCTCTGCTGTAGTGCATCGGTTCAGAAATAACATAAAACCATAATTTATTTTTACTGTTCATTCGAGAAACGAGAATTCGGCTCTCAGGTGCTTGCCTCCGCAAACCCTGATTTCATCACCTTCATTCTTCTGTAGCTGAGGAGCATACAAAGGGTGCAGAACAAGCCAGGATTAAACCAGGAGGGCCTTGTTTGTGCATTGCATGAAACCATCTTTAAGGGTAAACCAACATCATGGTTTCAAAGCCCAGTTTGATGGACTCCAGCCTAGTAGCGGAGGGGCTGTGGCACAGTGGTGGAGCATCCACTTGACATGCAGAAAGTCCCAGGTTCAGTCCCCAGCATCTCTAGTGGAAGAGTCTAATAGTCAATGATGTGAAAGACCCAAGACCCTGGACAGTGACTGCCAGTCTGAGTAGTCAGTACTGACTGTGATCTACCAATTGTCTGATTCAGTATAGGGCAGCTTTGTGCGTGTTCAGTAGTTTGGGATGGCAGGTAGGAAGTAAGGAAGATCCAGCTGACTTCCACCTGAAAGCATCACCTTCCTCTTCCTGCAGGTACTTACAGCCTGGGTGGGGCTAGAGGTGTAAGCCAAAGGAGAAGAGCCAATGGGCTGTGGCCTAGGGTACACCTGTGTATGTTTCATATTGTGAGACTTTATGTGTGCTGCCCCTTCCTAATGTATGACTCGCAACAACCAGTGTTTGGGATGCAGAAACATTGTGATGTATTGATCAACATATCAGTTATCAGTAATGTTAGGATGTATCATTTTTGTTAGGACAATGGGCCTTCTTACACTGAATTTCGACGCAGATTGTAAAAGGTTGCAGATGCTTTATATACACTGTCCTGAGCTCCTTGGAGGAAGGTTGGGATATCAGTCTGTTAAATCACCAGGCAGTATCCTATGAGAACTGCGGCACTTATGAAATAATGGAATTATTTTGTTTCTCAGCCTGCCCTTCTGGATTTTACGGTCTCAAATGCCTGTATCCATGCCACTGCAAAAATGGAGCTACCTGTCTTCCAGCCACTGGGCAGTGCCTTTGTCTTCCAGGCTTCCAAGGTGTACAGTGTGAAAAGGGTATGCATATTGATGTCTTATTTTAAAATTGCCTGAGAGCTAAAGCCAGGGACCATCCCTGGCTGAAGCATTGGCAGGGGCAGGGGCAGGGGCTGAGATTTTGATTATTTTCCGTAAATTGGATCCAGCCAGCTTTTTCATTTAATCTCACCTGATTCCTGTCCTTATTACTGCCCCTATTCCACTTAGCTTTTCTCCATGCAGATCCTGTTACCTCCATAACAGCCCTTTTTGATGATTAAAAGGAGACATACACACACACCCCTTAAATTTTTTACCAGCTGAAAATAATGTTTTGCATACAGTGCATTGTCACTGAAACACTGTGTGACTATGTAACATTCCTTAACATATTTTTTTTTAAAAATTATATTCCACTGTCTATTTAAAAAGAACACTTAAGATAGAAAACATCCAGATATGATACAAACATGAAGTAATTAACCGTTAATTAACAAACCGCAGCAGATTTCAAGTTCTTTTACTAGCAGGCATCTGGGGGTGGGCATGAGCAGGTGGAAAGCTGAGCCCTGAATGGCAAGTTCTCGCCGGGACCCTCTCCCCAGGACGCCATAGGTCCTCTCTACAGACGATGACATTAAAAAATATTTTAAGTAAAACCCATTCATTTTATTACGCTATCTTTCTTAGTCCCTATTATATAGCACTCTGGAACATTATAATACAGAGCAGCTAGATTTGAGTCCAGCAGCACCTTAGAAAGCAGCAAGATTTGAGCTTTCGAGAGTCAGATCTCCCTTCGTCAGATATAAGATTATAATATAGAGGATATATTATATATAAATGCATTCCTGCAACATCTAACTTATGTGATGTAACTTTGCTCCTCTTCTTGTACTTTTGCAGCCGTGGCATGGGAATTGCTTTTGCAATTTGTAATAACTATTATAAAATTCTAAATAAAGCATTAAAACAATTTAAATGCCCTTTTTTCAGGTTGCTCCATTGGATGGTTTGGGGATAAATGTCAACACCAGTGTGACTGTGAAGGATTAGCTCAGTGTGAGCCAGTGACTGGGAAGTGCCTTTGCCCGCCTGGCAGGACTGGGGACCGATGTGAAATAGGTAAGAAAACAGGGCGTTGATCATACTGAGGTTTTTTTCTGTGTTTTCACACTTGCTTGATATATACATGTAGTGTAGCAACAGGAGATACCATCATCGAGTGGTCCTCTGCATAAAAGAAAAATTCCCTTCCAGCAGAGATATGTTAACCATCTCCTAATGCTTTTTCAAAGTATTAGAAAGCCACAGGAATCTGTGAGTTTTAGAGGAGAAGCAACAAGGGGACAGGATTAGAAGCGCCATGAACTTCATGGAGAACGTGTTCGACAGGTGAACATATAATTTTTGACAGCTGCGGTCCAACTTGAGCAGCTGCCGAACACTTTTGTCGCTACGCAGTAGCTGTGATGATGGAGTTTCATTTATTTCTTCCTTGTGACTGCTTTTAGGTCCACAAAATAGGTGAAATCGATTCTCCCCCAGGGTCATGGATGGTAGGATCAGGTACTTAAATTATGTGTGCATGGGAGTGGGAGTAATAAGTCCTGTAAGACTGTGTTAAAATGTGCATGTATGAAATAACATCAGCGACACAGGCTTAGACAAACACAAATTACAAAACTTTTTTAAAACATACAGCTGGCTTACTGAATGGTTTGCTTGCTGCTAAACAATTGTCTGCCAAGCAGTGCACAGTAATGACAGGTCTGTGAGAAGGAAAGCAGCACTGCTGTTAGTCTGAATGTGTGTGCCTGAAATGTTACTGGTTGCAGTGAATTGTATGAATACACAGAAAGTAACTCACTAAATAGGCTTGAGCTGCTCACAAACAGCCAGACTGCTTAATGAAAAACTGACTCTCACAAACGTCCACACTGCTCAGTGAAAATAGCCAAACTGTTCAGCGAAAGAATTTACTTCCTGCTCATAACCAGCAAGCAAAATATGAGCCAAACTAGTGAGCACTGAAGCATTCCTAAAAGGGATGCTTAACATTCTCGGACAAGAAAGAAGAGAAACAGGTACGCCCATTCCCCTGAAGAGCACATTTGATATTGAGCAGAATGATGTGTGAATGGGAAAAGGGTGAAGCTCAGCTCAGATTATCAGCTCAGACTCAAAGTGGCTGCTTTCATTTTATAATTAAAAGTCAGAAAAATGTTATGTGTATCTGCTGAGTCATGACTTTGGGCTGGAAAAAAAGTATTGAGAAGGCTTCCAGTTCAGCCCACTCCTCCTTGCTGTGGTAGGTTTTGTGTGTTTGGTTTTTTTTACTGGCAGGAAGTTTTCTTCCCCATATGGGAACATTCCAAAAACACAATTTTCCACTAGTATAATCCAATCTACCCACCTCAGCTCTCTGCCATCTTTTGCTTGCCTCATTCTGCCGCAAATGGAGAGAAGCAGGGGTCATTTCGTAGAAAAAGAGGTGCAGGAGCTCATTAGCATAACTCATTAGCATATTTTGTTTGCATATGCCACACCCCCTGACATCACCGGAAATGTGTCAGAAGGCAACACCCACCACTCAGGCTCCACCCCTAGGGACTGTCTTTCCACTCTGAGGGTTGTCATTCCAGTCCCAGAGTAGCCTATCTGGGACCAGGAGGAATGCTACACATGCTGCTTTGCGCTCCTCCTGGGAGCTGGGTTGGGGCTTGCCACCACCTGTGCTTCTAACTGCCAGAGCTCAGCTCCTGAGTGCTCCTGTTCCAAATGACCCCTGGAGAGAAGGATGGAACAATTGCGGCTCAGTCTAAAATGCATACAGGAGATTTGACACAAGACAGCAGAGGCACTGGGCTTTGAGTCAATGCCCGAAGATGAGGCTTTTTTCCCTTGAGAGATATGTGCTGTAGAAGCTCTCTTCCCTCTCCTTTAAGTCACAGCTATTCTTTAGTTCAGCCTAACCCTATATAGACATGGATACTCCACCAGTCTCTCCTGGATTGTCTGTCTGCAAAGAGGGTGAGTTTATTGGGGGGGTAGTACACAGCTGCATACAACGTCTTCATTCAGAGTCCTTTGTAGATGGGGGGAACAGAAGTCTGGTGTTACCTTTAAAGACTATAATTTATTCCAGTATAAGCTTTCGTGAGTTACAGCTGTAGCAGTTATCTGCACTTACAAGCAACAGATGGGTGGGTGTGGGAGGATTTTACAAAGAGAAACCATTTTGAAACAATAACTAGTCACAGGGAATTCGATCCATATGCAATGAGTGAGGTCCACTGTTAACAGTAGAAGGTGGGCAGAGTAGGATATACATAAAGTCTAATCAAGGAAGGTGCAGTGGGAAACAGTAAGCAGAACAATTTAACTTCTGTAAAGGGTGGGGGTCATGCTGAGCTCTTATCATTTGAGTAAGGAAACCCAGATCTTTTAAGCTTGGGGGAAAGATATTTGATGAACCCTAGTTTAGCACATTTGCATTGGATTCTTCCGTTGAAGCGTGTTTTGTTTGTTTGTTTACCCTTGAGATCAGCAGTGGTAGATGATCAAGTATAGAGATCTGCTCTAGAATACACTTTTTACATAATCTGGGAGTGAATTCTTAGGTACTTGCTTCTAGTGGTTTGTTAGAAAACTTATGGGAATGTAATAATGGTAATGAAAGTGTATGTCAGATAACAAAGCTGATGGAAGTACAAGCTTCCCAGCCAGTCTGTTGGAGTCAAAGTAGGGAGTCACTTAGCTGTCTGTACCAAGTTTACATAGTCACCTTTTATACATGGGTGTGTACATAGGTGTACCATCACAGTCAGTTTTCTGTGGCTCTTTTGAGTAATCAGAGATATGATCCATGGAGTTCACGTTCATTATTTATTCTCAAGAAGATTTTTTTTCCAGACGATGCATTAGTCCAAAGGTTATGTACCGCTAATGTTGCCTTCTTTCAGTACATGGAGCCTTCCTTCAGTAGAACATGCACCTTCCACTGCAGGAAGATTCCACCATTAGCAAAATGGAACCTTTGAATCCAATCCTTAATTATAGCTGTGAAAGAGAATAAGTTATTGAAAGATGCAGCAGAACCCTCATCTTTACTGACCTTAGAGAAGTTATATAAAACGGCTTATTTGTGGTTTACATTGGTATGCAAACCTAGAATTGCCTCCACTTATCATTCACTTCGTGCAAATGAAAAAAAAACGAAAACAAAACAACCCAGTGTTGAAATGTGGTCTTGAGTCTAAAAGAATGGAAGGAACTAGTTGCTTACAATCTTGGGATCCAAGACTCCAAAGGGAAACAGAAAGGATTGCTTTCAAATGTGGCCAGTGCGAGTGAAGTGCCCCAGAATGCTGGAAGCGCAGAAGTCGGTACAACCCAAAGAGCTGGAGAAAAGGAAATGACTTTCTTCCTCGCTGCACCGTCGTGTGGTCAGGATTTCAATTTAGCTCAATCTTTCAGCCTTTTGTGGTTTGAGTAGGGACCACACAGCCCAAATGAGCAAGGCAGCATGAATCCAGAGGGATTTTTTTTACCCCAGCTCTATATTTTTGTTTAGCCAACTAGGGAACACAAGGGGGGGAAATCACAGCCCAAAAAATAAGAGTGAAGTTTTCTACTCACTGCAAAGTGGGGTGGGGAGTACGGCTCGCTTTTATTTTCTTCTAAACAGGCAGTGCAACCCCCCCCCTCCCCACAAGCTGGGGGAAAAAGCTGTTATGGGACCGATTTTATTTGCATTTTTATTTTCAATTAGGCCCAGTTCATCTGTGATATAACCAGGAGCAGCTGTGCTTCGGCATAAGCTATAAAGATAAAAGGCCTGATTTTAATTTGAACTCTGGTAAAGCACCCATTAAACAACCATAATGTTAATTTAAAAAAAAAAAAGCCCAGAAAATATATAGCAGGCCTTTATTGGGTTGCTTCCCCCCCCCAAATTAACATTGCAGACTTTCAAACAGATGTCTTAAATACACATTGTTATGAACATGAAAATGTGGTTATTACTTAAATTAAAATCAGGCCCAGAGGTGTTTGCAAGAGCCTGTCTCATAACATTTCCTTAATTGAAAGAGCTGAAGGGTCTGAATCTCACTTAAAAAAAAATTCTCCCACACATGGGGGTTGTGATTCTAAAGTGTCTGGGGAATCATTGTTCATTATATGATAGCTGGATGGGGAAAAGAAAAGATCTTTTGTATCCATTTGCCGCTTAGGTGGGGTAAGGGGTAGGATGAGGCAGAGCAACTCAGCCTTGGCATCTACAAAAAAATTCAATCCGTAATGGAAAGTGATGAGAATCCAGTGTGATGTAATAGGCAGAACTGGGTTCAGGTTCTCACATTGCCCTGGAGATTATTTGCAGTGCAGTCCTAAGCAGAGTTAGAATGTTCAAAGCTACGGGATTTCAATAGACTTGGAAGGGTGTAACTTTGCTTTGGGTCATACTATCGGTGACCTTCAGCTGGTCACCATGAGCCAAACCTACCCCACAGGATTGCTTTTAGGATAAAAGAAACAAGGGACCTACAAGGATCTGCAGGGTTTCTCTTCTTCACTGTTATTTATTCCCCCTTCACAGAAAACCCTCATAATCACTCCCCCTTTTCCCGTTTCCTCCTCCACTTTCCACCCATCAGCAAATCTAACCTTCATCTGCCCCCGTCTTCAGCTTTCCCTACTTTCTTCCCCCGGCAACTGAGAAAACTCTGGCCCAGTTGTGCAGTGCTGGTTGCCAAGCCCAGGCCCATACCCACAAGGACTTCTGAGGGGCACCTCACTTTCCCCTATATACTCTTCCTCATAGTATTTCCTCCTTCTCTCTTATTGGCAGCCTCTGTATGCACTCTCTTCCCTGTTTGCTTCTCTCTTTCCCACCCATCAACCAACCTACCTTTTAACTGTCCCCCTCTTAAGCTAAATGTATTGTTTATTTACTCTGTTTTTATCCCCTCTATTTATATCCCCTCTTTCTCCACAACAGGATCCCAGACCAGCTTACACCATTCTCGTCTCCTCCATTGTAACCTCACAACAACCCTGTGAAGTAGCTTTGGGGTGAGAGTGTGTGACTGGCCCAAGGTCACCCAGCAAGGTTCCATGGCAAAGTGGGGATTTGAACCTGGGTTAATAGTGGTTTACCGATTTTAAGCTGTTGACTTAATTGAAATGGAAGGTTCCAGAAGTATCTGACTAGCAATCTCTTTATTTCTCTTTTTTCTTCCTACCTCTCTCCATAGTGCTTTAAAACACTTATTTGAAAAACTGCAAAGTAATAAATGAAATAAAATGAAAAATCTGTGAAGTTAAGATATGGCAAACTTTTGGGGGTTGTTGTTGTTTTTTTGCCTTGCAGAATGCAGGTCAAACAGATATGGCCCCAACTGCTCTCAGCAATGCCAGTGTGCCAATAAATCCCAGTGCGATGCTCGCAGTGGGAGATGCACTTGTCTCCGCAAGTGGATGGGACCAACTTGTGAAGAAGGTAACACACTATCCAGCAGAAATGTTCATCTGTTCACTTCTGGGAAAGAGGATCACAAAAAGTCTGAGGACCCTGGAGATATCCTGCTTTGAGGAACAATTCATTCTTGTTGTACTGGAGATGTACATCACATTGACAGTGATCACTGTCAATGTTTGTATAAACTGTGGAGGTGGAGCAAAAGCATGGATCATTCCCACGTGAATATCATTCTCCCATCCTATCAGGCAGCAAACATGAGGAAGCAACAATGTTATTGGCTTCTCTTCCCTACATGCTTTTTTGGGGCATTATAGTGTTGCTACAGTTAAGGGTTAATTAGCTTTTATAGCTACTTAGATCAATATTATGCAATTTTCACTGGTAGACTATCTACCTGAGGGAAGAATGTCCTCCTCATACTACTATTTCTGTAGCAGTTCTAGTAACTACTGAGGCGAATGGCAAATGAACACAATGTGGCCGTCGCTTGAACATTTAAACAATTCCCTCTTTCACCTTCTCCAGTCTGTCTGCTACTGCTCCTCTCACTTTGCAGTGCCATTAAACAATGGCATAGCTAATGCTACATAATACTGTCAGAAAGTCACATTCGTTTCTTATTCTGGCATAAAATGGCTCCCAGCAACACAGAGGGAAGCAGTTGCTACTGACACCAGGACCACTCAGATGGGTAAACACTTTACTCCATAACTCTCCATGCAGCCTAGGCACCCACCCCCCAGTTTGCAACATGCAAAGAGGGTGACAAAGCTGTGGAGTCATTCCAGCTATATCATAAGACAGACCATGCAGTGTAAACAGAAGATCCGCACAGGTCATCCAGAAATCTAACACTGCAGTACCACCGTGAACAATCAAGAATAGTGATTTTAGCCACAGCTCATCTGTTAACGCTGGTATCTGGCTGGCATTGTTAGTAAAAGGGTACTGAAGTCTGCCTGATTGTTCAGGGCTTTTAGTTCAGTGCTACACCCATTTTGGGAATCTGTATTGTATTCAGCTAGATTCTAGTCCAGTAGCACCTTAGAAACCAACAAGATTTGGGGGGTATAGGCTTCAGAGAGTCAAAGATCCCCCTGACAAAGGATGCTTTGACTCTCAAAAGCTCATACCCTGAAAATCGTATTGGTCTCTAAGGCTCTAGTGGAGTCAGATCTAGCTGTTCTCCTGCAGTTCAACATGGCTACCCTCTTGTACTGTATTCAGTAGCAAAAGTGCAAATTGTGTAATCTTTGCAAATGGGATTTGCATTACATCTCTCCCAATGTATTTCTCGGTAATTCTCTAGGTGGCCCTCCAAAGCTTCCGTTTCGGTGAAGAACAAACTCAGGGATGAGGGAATGCATTTTCAAGATCGCAACAACAGGAACACTTGGACTAATGAATGAACTGTTTTATATGCACAGACGGTATTTAACTTTGGGAATGAGAGCTGCTATTCATTTCAGCTTGAACCGTACTGAGAAATTCACACTTCTTCTCGCAAGGCTACAGTATCCGCTAAGTAGCTGGATCCCACTTGAAACTTTTAAATCCTGTTCTGTTTGTTTATTCTTGATCTCCGGCTTCCTTCTGAGTAATCCATTCTTGGTATCCTTTCCAAGTGTCAGTGCTGTATTATTATAGCCAGAAAATATAGCAGTTTCCTCATCTTTGTCAGCAGCTGGTTTGCAGAGGGGTCTAAAGACCAAAAGAAACTGTACCAAGAGGGATCTGATTTGTTTTCATTTTCCAGTCAGTTGCCCTTGTATCTTTGTGTTGATCCCAAACTATTGAAATTGTGCTTTAGAAAGTTACATATTTTCAGAATGAAAAATAGCGATTGAGTCCATGGAATACTTGGCAGAGGTGAAATATAGATGCCCTAATCCAGCAGAGATCTGCTTTCAGCAGCAGGCTTTTGTGTCTATATCCAGACACTATTGAATTGACTGGCTGAAAAGTCTTGAAACAGATGAGGAGACTGTTCAGAGCCCTGAGCTGTCGTGTGAAAATTATGGCCTATGATTAGAGTTGGATCAGGGTCTTGTTAGTTAAAAATGAAAAAGGTGTAAATTATACATTTTTAAGAGAGAATTTGTGAAGGAATAAGACATGGTCGACAAAGGCAGCAAAATGAGGCGGTAGAATTCTGAGGAGATAGAACAGCTTGTACCTCATTGGCCTGTGGAGGGGCGGGTCATACTTTCAGTGCTCCTCCTTGAGAGAAAGGACTCCAAACCAATAAAAATTAACACATCAGGGGCCTAACCCTTTTCAGGCTGTGCTAGTTTTTCCACTTATTTTCAATTATAAATTGTGGCAAAGCTTGAAAAATATCCCTCCCCTGCATTCTGAAGGGGTGCTGTCCATTTTACCTCCTCAGCAGTTGGCTTGGTTGGGACCACCTCTGCCTGTGTTGCCCAAGCCATCTTCTACTCTGGATTTACTGCAGTATCTCAAAGCGCCCAACCATACTTATTTCACACAGGAATGTCTGCTCTGGCCAAACCCTTGGTCTGTTGAACCTATTCTAGGTCTTTCCGAATACCCACAACATGAAATCCTTTGTCTGGAGATGCTAGGGAATGAATCTGTGCTCTTCAGCATGCAAAGTACATGCTATAGCCTGGAGCCACAATCCAGCAATAGATCTCTCTCAATTTGTTCTTGCAGAATCTAAGGGCTTGTTGATTATGATCAGCTGTAGATCCTCCAGTTAATCTCAGCTAAAGAAAAAGCTGCTTAAAATTAATTAGTACTACATATCAAGTAACTTCCACCTTCTTAATTAACCTCCACATTCAGAGGCAGTAAACCTCTGAATCCCAGTGCCAGGAGGCAGCATCAGGGGAAGGCCTCAGCCTCTGTGCCCTGTTTGTTGCCCGTCCAGGGGAACTGGTTGGCCACTGTGTGAGACAGGGTGGGCCATTGGTCTGATCAAGCAGGGCTCTTCTTATGTTCATCACTACTTCTTTTGTCAAAGACTTTAGGGATCCAGATGTGAAAATCAGGGCTTTTCTGGTGTGTGTTCTCTCAGCAGTATGCTTCATTTAGTAATTCAAGAGGTCTTACCCACAAGGCGGTGTTCTGTTTACAAACCACTGTGTCTTGCTATAATGAGTACAGTAAATGGGATGCCCAGCCTGAAGCCTGATTCTCACAGTACTTACTAAGATGTTATATTCATTCATAAGGTAATTTCACCATCTTCATCTCAGAATGGGGGTGGGGGGGTATTGCTTTGAACAAATTCATGTTGAGCTAGGACCACAATAGAGTAAACCACTGAAACCAGATCATTCTTTTGATGTGGTAAAGTACCAGATTGCACCACATGAGGGCACATTGTGAAAACATAGTTACCACATACAGTTGACATGTTACTGCATATGGCTGAGGTGTCGAAATCAACTTGTGGGTAGGTATAGCGGATGAAGTTGTGTATCTAAAGGGGATGCAGCTGTCCTCCCACAACATATCCCTTTCTAGTTTTATAGTTTCCAACTGAAATTTAACAAATGTGTAGCCCTTCCCACCTTTATGACTTAGTGGGATTCACAGCTTCTCTAGGCATTTTTTCCTATTTTGTCCACCACTGTGGCACAGTCAGTGTTCCATCCTGTTCATTTGCCCCAGTCCAAAGAACATCAGTCATGCTTTCCCCCTTGAAATAAATTCAGTTGTGCAATTGTTTATCTTTGGACTGGGGTCAATGCCATTCCCCCCCCACTTTTGTGACAAGAAAAAGGATTCCCTAAAGGGAATAAAGTTGAACTTATGTGACATCATCTTTCTTTTGTTTCACTCAGTTAATTTTTAGCGGGGCCTTTAAACAGCTTAAATGCAGGTTTCTTTCAATAGATTACTGGGCTAATTTAGGGTTTGATAACAGGTAGTGATCTCACAAAAACAGTGTTGACCTGATTATCACTGATCCCTCCAGGACAGAACTAGAAGTGACACACATTCTGGGATTGCTACCAAAAGCCCTGCATCCATTTCCTCTCCTCACAGCTACATGTAATAAAGGACAGATATGATATAATGATCATGTTTCTTCATCCTTGCTCTGCATTATTAGCTGTTGCTACTCCTCAGGGAATGGGGAAATGTATGACACGAGGACATCCCCTTGCTTTCCCTTGCTAAATGTTTCCCTTGCTTTCCCTGGCTAAATGTTTCAGGAAGAGAAGGAACAACTGGACGTCAGCTGCTGTTGGTCATGACAGCCTCATAATTACCATTGGGCCTAGGTTTGCCTTAACAGAAACTGTGGGTTGGATCTCATAGATCTGTTCTGCTAATGGTGGCACTTTCCTCCATCACAAGGTGCTTTCCGCTGAAGGAAGTCTTCTGCGCCATCAGAGGGTTCCTAGTCGTGGAGGAAAGTGCTGTCATTGGTGGTACAAATCTGCAGAATCAAACCCTTCGTGTCACTTTTATTTGACTCTTATGTTAAGAAATAGCAGAATGCTTTACATTTTTGAACAGGATTTTAAGTACGCAAAAAAACTGATTTCATATGCAAAATAAAAATGGTTTACTCTGTGATGGAGGAATGCGGGACAACATTGCAGTGGATCTTATTTTAATTTTTTCCCCTTACATTTGTTCCCCTGTCATAAAATTTCTATAGATCACTTCCAGAACCAAAAGGAAAAAAAAATGAATTTCCATTGTAAGACAGTTGTGGCCAGTCTTTCATATATTTTCCTTTTGAATTTTTAGGTTGTAAATATGTACTGTAAAGAGGGTTAAATAATTTTGAATTTATAGACTGAGACCTAAAGGAGGGAAGAATATTGTGCCAATATTGGTTTCTACAGACCAGAGATGGAATAAACAAAAATCTGTTTATGGAATGGTACATTTTCACAATAGTCTAGAAATACCTTTATTTCATCTGTTTCTTTGGGGGGTTTCATCCATATTGGTTAAGATAAAACACCAAAGAAGGGGAGGGGTTTTTTTTGTTCTTATAATATTGTTTAATAAGTTACATGGAAACCTAGAGGAATCTATCCAGGTAGCTGTTATGCATATTTTGTTTGCATGGGATATATATATAATGTATATTTTATATTTCATAAACGTGCCATAAATGTTAACAGACTTGTTTATACTCTGTTTTATAGGACTGCAGCATGAGTTCTCATCTAACATAGTCTTAGCTTAGTGCCAGCAATGAAAACAGTAAAATACATTTCACATATGCCTGGATAAAATCATTTTGCTTACTGATTAGTTTTGAAAGCCTCTTGAAATCAAATGAATTACTCTTGAAATCAAATGAATTACTGCAGTGTCTCATGTAAAACACAGATCAGACTAGAGCACTGGAGTATTATGTTTCAGAACTGCAAAATACAAGGGAACAAACTCATATTTGTTGGACAGCCGAGAAGAAATTTCCACAGGTTTTGGATTTTGCATTCAATAGTAGTCTTTTGGAGGGAAAGAAACCTGAAAACTTTCCCATTTTTCTTGAAATCTCTAACCTCTCATTAACGAGCTTTGTCATCATTTGTCCAATCAGTATGTTTTTATTACTTACTGCAAACTATCTTTTTTATTATGCTCTCAGCGCAAAATCTTTTGAGACAAGGGAAAGGTAAAACCTTGGAACTAGGAGTTTGCTTCAGTACTTGACACATTTCTTGTCAACCTCTTACGTTCCTTGCAGGAGTGCACAGTTATTTGTTTCAATATTGCTTGCCACAACAACTTTGCGTTCCATAATTCTCTGCCTTTTTCTTGTGGGATTGCACTGGCATATTGCAAGATGGCATATCGCATTTTATTGGTAGAACGGAACGGGGTAAGAAATATCATCGAACACATTCACAGAAAATGGTGGGAGTCGTTGACAAATGCATGCCAGCAGTGTTCCCTCTAAGCTGAGTTAGTGTGCGCTAGCTCACAGTTTTTTAGCCTCCGGCTCACACATTTTTGCCTTAGCTCAGGAAGGATGGCTCCAGAGCAAACTAATTTATGCAGCAGCCAAATCGCTCACTGACGACTCTAATGCCAGTAGCTCACAAAGGAGAATTTTTGCCCACAAGGCTTCACCGTTTAGAGGGAGCATTGCATGCCAGTGCTCTCCACCCATCCCCAAATGAAATGGCACTTTCATCCCATCCTTCAGAGATAAGATGTTGCTTCTGTCTAGCAGAACTGCCACATCTACAGTGCTGTCCTAAGCAGAGTTATGCCCCTTTGTCCATTGATTTCTGTGCACTTAGAAGAGTGTTATACTGCTCAGGATTGCACTGTTGGTGGTGGAAAGTGCTGTCAAGTTGCAGCCGAATTGTGGTGACCACGTAGGGTTTTCAAAGCGAGAGACAAACAGAGGTGGTTTGGCATTGCCTGCCCCTGCATAGCAACCCTCAACTTCCTTGGTGTTCTCCCATCCAAATACTGACCAAGGCCAATCCTGCTTAATTTCCGAAATCTGTCGTGATTGGGCTAGCCCGGACCATCCAGGTCAGGACCATCGCATTGTTAGAGGACTCTGTTTCTAGGACAATAAGTGGCCGTCAATAAGTGGCCATTGGTGTATCCATGTATGGTTCATTGTCTGTTCCTTTCATTGCTTCAAATGTGGGGTTGCCTTTATGAAATCTGGAGTTATTTCAGATCTTGGCTCTAGAGACATCATGAAAAATTGGACTTATTCATGACGAGCATAAACGTGGCTGAGACTTACCTGAAGAGGACCAGATTGCAGATCGGGTTTAGGAGGGGTCTGGAGACTCCTCTCCTGCCCTTTGCCGAATGACCGGCAAAGGCAGGAGGCAAAGGCCATTGTGCTGGCTGGTCCATGTCATCCGGGGGCCAGCCTGGATAAGCGTGGGAAGCTTTGGTGGGCTCTGTGTAAGAGTCACGTAGAGCCTGCCCAGTTCTATTTAAACCTCGGTGCCAGGTGGCTCCAGAGCACAGTTTTTCATGGATCCCTACCCACCCTCCCTCTCTTTCAAGGTTTTTAGAGTATGTATACTTTTTTCTGTCCCAGCTGGGCAGTTTTGTGCATCTGGGTGGATCCCTTTGGGGGAAGAAGAGGAGGAGTTGGTTTTACACCTGGCCATTCACTACCTGAAGGAGTCTCAGAGTGGCTTACAATCACCTTTCCTTCCTCTCCCCACAACAGAGGTAGGTGGGGCTGAGAAAGTTCTGAGAAAACAGTGACTGCCCCAAGGTCACCCAGCCAGCTTCGTGTGGAGGAGTGGGGAATCAAATCCAGTTCTCCAAATTAGAATCTGCCACTCTCAACCACTGCACCTAGCTGGCTCTTGGGCCTGCATCTCCACTTTTTGGGAACTCCCTGAAGGGATCTCGGGGGTTGAGCCAAAACGCAGTATGCTTAGCTCGGAGGCTGTGCCCAGGCTCACCCCAGGTGGCAAATGGTATCACTCAGCAGCAGCCGCCACCCTTGTGATACCACTAATATTTGTCACTGCTGGTTTTTCCCCAGCAGGCGGGCTGTGGGATGTTTTATTGTACAGCAGGCAGGTTGCTTGATTTTCCCGGATCCGCCCCCCTGCTTCACCGATGCTCCTTGGTCTGTAAGCAATAAATGCTGTGGCCTGTTTTATTCCAAAATGTGGTGGTGGTATGTTTTGTGTCTCTCAGCAAGACCTCTTTCTTACTACGCCCTGGGCCTGCAAACCTAATTTGTCATCAAGCTCGTGCATTATCTACGTACCATTTGCTGTGCCATCTGAATGCCCTGACAAATTGGAATTAGTTTCTTTCCCAATAACCAGGATTCAAATCATGTGGAAAGAAACAGCTGCCAATTTCATAAGGTGTCAGCATGTGATAATCAAAATTGGACTTAGGGTTTCTGTAAGGAAGAAGTTTTTAGCTGCACTTCACATGAAGGAAGGAGGAAAATATAATGCAAGCCCAAACAGTCTCATGCTCTTCCATTAATTAATCCCTAAATGCAGCCTCACAATGGTGATGGGGAAAGTATGTATGTATGTATTTATTTACATCAATTATATCCTACCTTTCTCCTTAATGGGGACCCAAAGTGGCTTAAGTTGTTCTCCTCTCCCCCTATTTTATCCTTACAACGACCTTGGGAGGTGGGTCTGGGTGAGAGTGCACGGTCACTCAGCAAGCTTCCATGAAGACAGATCAAGATGGGCAGCCATGTTAGCCTGTCTGTAGCAGCAGAAAAGAGCAAGAGTCCGGGAGCACCTTAAAGACTAATATGTGGCAGGGTAGGAGCTTTCACAAGTCACTGTTCACTACTTCTTCAGATACAGCTAGAACGGGAGTCCATCTGTCCTATTTATTGGAAAGTGGGGAGATTACAGATGCCAAATGACATTAGCAGGCAAATGACAACAGCAGGCATGATTGGATTTAGGTGAGATATGCTGAGGGGTAATAGGCATGGGGAGATCAGCATTGGTCGTGGGACAGGAAACTTAGGTCTTGATTCAGTCCAGGTGGATGCATTGTCTTGAGCTTCATTATCAGTTGCAATTCAGCAGTCTCTTCCATGACACAGTGAAGATTCAAACCTGGGTCCTCTAGATCCTAGTCTGGCACTAGCCAGTACAGCTCCACTGGCTCTCTCATTTTGATCAGTGTAACCACAATGCAGCCTGTGACCCTCATCAGCACCACCATAGTTCTGTCTACAGTGGACAGAAAGCTTCCCTGCTCTGGTAGATTTGCCTCTGTTGGTGAGAACCCGTATTAAATGAAGTCCGTCACTAAGGGGTCATAGGTGTGTCTGGGAAGAGACTGGTCCTTTCTGCGCACTCCTTTTAATCCATGTTCACTGCAGTGTCCTCCAAGCAGTTCTGCACTTAAATCAAATTCAACCTTTTTATTCCAAACCCCCCCCCCGATGTTACCTTGGTGCTGGAGGGGGCAGCCGTGGGAGGGCTTCTAGTGTCCTGGCCCCACTGCTGGACCTCCTGATGGCACCTGGTATATTTTGGCCGCTGTGTGACAGAGTGTTGGACTAGATGGGCCATTGGCCTGATTCAACATTGGCTTCTCTTATGTTCTCTTATGTTCTTAGTGGTCAGCCTGCATTCAGCCCGCTGTTGTCCCAGGTTTTGGGGATGCTGTTTTGCTGTTTACTTAAATTGTCTTGATTCAAATGCTGAGAAAATCTGGAGTGGCAGGCAAATGCAGAAAGGACCACTGTTGCAATCAGGGGCAGAGCTTTGCACCTCTCCGCCAATCCCTTAAAGGGAAGCTGCCTTCTGGAAGAAAGGAAGTGCCTGGGGAGAGACTGTTGCCATCCGGCAGAGCTTTTGCCACTTGCGCCGCTCCCCTTCCCACCTTTGTGAATAATTTTGTTGCTTACTGGTAGATTTGTAGTATTTGATAGATTGTTATTGCTTTCTCATATTCATAAGCTGCTTTGAGTCCACATTCAGTGGGCTGGGTAAAAGTATCCAGGTAAGAGCTGGGTAAAAGTATCCAGGTAAGTAAATAAAATGCCCTTCCCTTGGTGCCTCCTGAACACGCGTGCAGCCACATTGCTACCCATGGCTGGCTAAGCCTAGTCCTTGCAGCATTTTAGCTTTGATGTGCCTGGGCAAGGACGACATCAGAAGGGGAAGAAGGAAGGACTGGTTGCGGTAGCGGAGCAGGGCAGCCACTGCCACCTTTTGAAATGCTGTCAGGTGGCTGAAGAGTCTTAGACAAGGGAAGCAGAAAAGGTTGCATCCAAGCCCCTCCTCTGTGGGCCGAGGCCCTTGAATGTGTCCACATCTCCCCTTTCTTATCTCCTTGTTATGTCAAACATATTTAGTCCAGCAGCTGATACCCAGAGAAGTTACATGGAAGTCAGAATCCAGCTCATTAGTATTTACCTGTAGCTCAACAGAACGGAGCTGCGTGTTTTAGGTTGTACTTTGGTAATTATAACGTGAACCTCTTAGGGGAACGTGAACCTCATAGGAGAACAATCAGAATTTAAATATTCCTTGCTCCTCCCTGCCAGAAATTATTATTCTGTTTTTATCCTTTTTTTTAATGCTGGGGAACCAGAGCTATTAAACTTTGCCCAGCTCTTCTGCCAAGCATATTATTTTGATTGGCTGCAGGTTTTCTGTTTGCCTAAGTAATAACCAACACAGTGTTAGAAGTTGCCAGCAGGACAAACATGGAAATTATACCTTCTTATTCCTTCCATAAGAGCCAAAGAGACATTTTAGAAGCATCAGTGGTTATAATGTTGTTAGTCTATCCCAAAGGAAAAATAAGATAGACAAATTCTGCCAGGGTGCTGTCCCAGATGCTCAAGAAGGCACACAAGACCCTGTATTGCAGCTGGCCCTGCCATATTTGAATACCTTCTGTTGTCACACACACACACACACACACTTGAGAAGAGGTCCATAGCTTGGTTCAGACATCATGCAAAATGATAAGTTTAATTAAGTTATGGATGACCAAACACAGGCCACACTGCTAGCACTGGATAATGGGCTTATGTCAAACCAGGATTTGAAACTATAACTTAGATCCAGCACAAAATTTCTGCTTGAGCTAGTGCTCTTGGGCAAGTGGAAAGGTAAGGGAAAAGACCATGGTAGCCACATGCACCTGGTGAGACTGATAGTTGCCCTTTTGCTTCCACAAGATCTTGTGCAACCAGTTTCTGGGCAATGTAACAGATAAGGAGGAAAGTGCTAGGTGTCGCACAAGATCTTGCACAACCGGCACTGTGCTAAGTCTGTTTACGGTTCCACTTGTGCATCACTGGATCCAAGCCACTGGTTTGAGGTTGATTAGTTTATTAACCACAACTGGTTTTCATTGTGATTTCGCATGGACATGGACTGCCTGGCTTGTTCCCTATTGCTGGGAGACGGGGGAAAGAGCAAAGGCGGTGGCCCCTGATCACCAGGAAGGTGGGGCGTATCGATGTTTTAAATAAAATCTGAAACCTGAAGTTGTCAAGACAAAGCAGGATTTGAGAGATCGTCTATGAGCCAGTCCCTAGTTTCACAACTACCCATTTGTTAAGGTAAGTCCTAGTTTCATATTATATATGAACCAAGCCTAAGTATAAGTTAAGTCTCTGGCCCCAGTCATTGAGGAGATGAGGAGAGAAGAAGAGGAGGAGATTGGATTTATACCCCGTCCTTCACTTGGAGTCTCAGAGTAGCTTACAAACTCCTTTCCCTCCCCTCCCCACAACAGACGCCCTGTGAGGTAGGTGGGGCTGAGAGAACTCTGACAGAAACTGCTCTTTTTCAAGAACAGCTGTGCCAAGAACTATGGCTTTCCCAAGGTCATCCAGCAGCTGCAAGTGGAGGAGTGGGGAATCAAACCCAGTTCTCCCAGATTAGAGTCCGCACACTTAACCACTACACCAAACTGGCCTTTCTGCATCTTCCAGTCATGTACATGTACATTAAATGGGTATACATCCAATGTGAAGAACAAAATTTCCGCCAAAGCATCTGCCACCATTTCAGCAGAAGCCACAGATTAGCCATCCTCAAAAGAACGGTATTGGATAGACTTCTGGAGCATGAAAGTGTTGGAGCAGAAATTAATGCAGAAATGTGCTTTTCTTAACTGAGGCCTAAACAGGCATTATCAGTTCTTTGCACACTGTAACAGGTAATGTGCTTGTACCTTCGACTTCCCCGTGTATAACCCTTGTTAATGAATGTCTCACTGCAATTAGCATATGATGTAGTAGGTAGTAACCTAGCGACATTCATGCTTTTTGAATTTTTTTAAAATCCAATTTGTCTAAGATTTTATACCCCCCCCCTTTACCCTAAGGAGTGTCAAAAGTGGCTTTCCCTTCTCCCCACAACAGGCCTTGTGAGGCAGGTGGGGCTGAGAGTTCTGCAAGCATCCAAGGCAGGCCTGTAGCCACAGCGGGGCATCTCGGGGCATGGCCCCCTGACTCACTGCCAAGGCCCCCAACTTCCCATCCAGCCCAGGTGCTCCCTTGGGTGTGGGTGCAGGGGTGTGTGCAGGGTGCCCCCTGACTTATTTAAGGGCCCCCTGAATTAAAAAAATCCTGGCTACGGGCCTGACCCAAGGTCTCCCAGCAGCCTTCATGCAGAGGAGTGTGGAATCAAACTTGCTTCTCCAGATTAGAGTCTGCCGCTCTTAACCACAACACCACGCTGGCTCTCTAACAGGTGCAGATGAGTTTACTCAAAAGATCCTGATTTGCCCTATATGCCTTGAGCAACCTGTTAAGTTCATTTTGTTAGGGCTTATGTTGTTTTCCGTTGTTTGCTTTTGCTAATCAGTAACTCGAGAATATTGACTCTACATGAGTGTCTAACAGTCAAGGCCGAAACCAAGGTGTCAGTGTAGTGGTAATCCTGTGTCTCAGACTGTTCATGAGCAGTCACATACAAAAAACTTGATGTCAAGGAGAGTGATAGCTTAACCCTTTTGTTAAAGGATATTTTTTGTAGTAAACAGCTCAGACTGAGGTTTTAGTCTTTCACTGAGAACTTGTTAAAAGTGTTTGCCAAAAATGTTCTGTCTTTCCTAGTGTGTGATGCTAAAATTGATGCTAATTTTCAATACAATTTCATGGATCTTCTACGTACTTCTTTACTATCAAGTGTCATTTGAAGCTGAAGGAAAAACAGAAAAGAAACATATTCTTAGTTCCCTAGTCTGATCCTAATGCCTGTTCTGAGATGGCACACATAGACACAGAGACATGCTCTCCACTCAAGCAGAACAGGGAATCTCAAGTTTCATTCATTTCAGTGGGAGAGATTTTAGCAAACTCTTATTTATGTCAATAAGTTTAACTTTGGTTGGATCACATGCCCTAAATGGTCTGGGACCAGTGTATCTACAGGACCACATCTCCTGAGTCCTGGTATTTTCCCCAAAGAGCAATACACTAAGGGGAAAAGAACTTACTGGTGATCCCTGGCCCAAAAAGTATCCAGCCGCCCTCAACCAGGGCCAGGGCTTCGGCCCTGGTACTGGCCTGGCGGAACTCTCTGCTGAATGACATCTGTGCCCTGCAGGACCTCATGCAGTTCCGCAGGGCTTGCAAGACCGAGGTGTTCCGCCAGGCCTATGGCTGAGGACAGCAACGGTTTTCCATCTAGCCTGATTCCTTCCTTCCTTCCTCCTCCCTCCACGGGGAAAGGGATACTAGATTGTGTGCCTCATGCGCCATCTGTAAACTGTTAAACCGTTAAGCTTATTTTAATTCTTTAAATTTAATCTGACTGTGAATGTTGCTACTGGAAATATTTTTCCTGCCCTGAGCCCTGTATATGGCAGATAATGATGATGATGATGATGATTTAAAAATAAATAATTCTTCAATTAAGCATTGTGAGTGGATAGATTTGCCTTCAAATATGTTTTAGGCAAGCAGGTTCGGCAAACCTAATTTTCGAGGCTTGGGGAATTCACGCTTGACCTGCAATCCCAAGGCACAGTTTCACAGGAACGATGAATGAGAAACCACTTAGTTTATTTGCTTATTCTATTTAATTCCTTTCTATCCCACCTTTCTACCCAGTGGAGGACTCAAAGCCATTTACATCATCCTCCCCTTTTTAACCTTCACAACAACCCTGTAAGGGAGGCTAGGATGAGAGCCAGTGACAGGCCCAAAGTCACCCAGCCAACTTCCACAGCAGAGTGGGGATCTGAGGCTGGATCTCCTGGGTTTAAGTCCAACACCCTAACTACTGGCTCTATATGAACATTATATGAAGCAATCCTGAATGCTACAAGGAAAGTACCATACTGGTTAACAGAATTACGATTTGCCAAAGGTCCAGGGCATGCATTATTTGAGCAAGGGAGCTGCTTCCACAGCTCAGTTGACAGTTGTTTGCTACAAAATATTTGGATATCTGCAAAATGGGCATAATATTAATGATTTACTGTTGCAGGATTGTTGTAAAAAGTTATTTGGATCATAGATGTCAAAAGCTGTATACAATACTGAGTACTGTTATTCTCTCAGATTGCTAGGGTGTAGTTTTACCATGCTGGACTATGACGGGGAAGACAAGGGTTCAAATTCTCCCTCAGCCGCAAAGCTTTCCAAGTGATTTTGGGTGTATCTCTACTTGCCTTGAGTTTCTTGGAGCAAATATGAGATAAAATGCGATAGATTTGAGAGGGCTCTGCTAATTCAATGTTTGATGACATCCAGCATGGTGTACAACTCTGGCTGATTCTGCATTGGCTTTTCCCTCTGTTGTTTTATGAAACCCACCTTGGAACAGAGATTCCCCTCTGCATTGCATGCTGCTTTCACTTCCTTTGATTATCGGGTTTTATGATAACTTCCACACTCCATGCCACTTTCGAGTCCTTTGATCATCGGATTTAATGGTAGCTTCTGCATAGATTTATGGCCATTTTATGGCTGTTCGGGGGTGACTTTGCAGTCAGTACTGGCCTGGGTTGTCTTGAGGTATCTGAATGTGGTTTTGAGCTGCACTTTTCCCTCCCAGTTGAGAAAATGTGGAGTGATTGCTAGATGCAGAATCGCCCTGAGTTGTCAAACTAGGATCTGGGAGACTCTGGCTGGAATTCCCATTATTTGTCCAGGGTGGGACTTAGAGAAGTTTCTGATTGAGTTCTCCTGATGAAGCTCATCACAAAAAGTGTTGGGAACCAAAAGATCCAATAAGCTACTCTGTCTTGCACCTCGTTCCCCCTTTTCCCCCTCCTGCTTACCAGTGTAGCCTTATTTTCTTCCTGATTGAATGTCCATTCTGCCATGGAATCTCATTTGGGTTAATTTGGACTAGTGACTGTATACCTCACGAATTTGATGGTCTGAGGATAAAATACAGGAGGAAAGGATGCTGTCGTCAGCTGCTTTGGGAAGAAAAGAAGGGTATAAATAAACTTGTTTAAGGCGTGCCTCGACAAAGTTCTTGAGGCAGCTCACTACAGTTCCACAAAAATATAAAAGAACCAGTGCAACCAACAATAGTAAAAGTTGAGTAGTGTGCAGATTCAAGCAACCCTTCACTAGCAGCTGAGAGATTTAAAGCTTTTCATAGTGAGTGACATACCCTGTCCAGAATGAAGCCAGTGTTTATAATTCTCAGAAAGCTGCCGCTTTTGGCAGAGTTCTGATTTTTTCCCCCAGTCCATGTCCAGTCATGATGAGAAGACATCTCATCCTCCTCCCGCAACACGATGCCAAAGTCAACCGCTGCTATCAACCTCTCATTTTCCTGAGCACTAAAATACTTCTACATCCACACGCTCTCTAAATGAAAAACCATACCAGAAAATGGGAAGCAATTTAGAAAGTATTATCTTTAAAGCTCTGCAGGCTTTTTAGATACCGATTCATTTTTCCTCTCAGTCAATTTTGGTAATAAAAGTGGACGACCCAGCTTGATTGCGTGATGTTTTATGTATGAGAAAAGGTTTTGCCAGCAGCCATAGTTTCAGCTGAACTACAGTGGAATGGAGCAGTCTCTGTGAAGATCTATCATTGTGGAATCCAGAGAGGCTGATAACGAATTTGGAGGAGGAGGAGGAGGAGGAGAAGTTTTATACCCTGCTTTACTTTCCTATATTATGTTTGCATTGTAAGTAAAGGTAAAGGTTCCCTTGCTCGAAAGCCAGTCGAATCCGACTCTCGGGTTGCGGTGCTCATCTCCGTTTCAAAGCCGAAGAGCCAGCGCTGTCTGAAGACGTTTCCGTGGTCATGTGGCCGGCATGACTAAACACCAAGGTGCACGGAACGCTGTTACCTTCCCACCGAAATGGTACCTATTTATCTACTTGCAATTTCTTGCTTTTGAACTGCTGGGTTGGTAGGAGCTGGAACTAGAGACAGGAGCTCACCCCGTCATGCGGCACCCGGGTCTCGAACTGCTGAACTACTGACCTTCCACAGCCTGCAGTCCAGCATCTTAACCACTTGAGTCACCGCAGCTCCTTCTGTTTGCATTGTATGCTGGTCTTAAAGACCGTAATAATAAAACTGCTTTGCCTTAAGGATTCTCAAAGTATCTTGCAATCACCTTCCCTTCCTCTCCTCACAACAGTCACCTTGTGAGGCAGGTGCGACTGAGAGAGTTCTGAGAGGACTGCCTGTGACTGGCCCAAGAGTCACCCAGCTGGCTTCATGTGGAGGAGGAGTGGAGACTCAGACCCGGTTCTCCAGAGTAGGAGTCCGCCACTCTTAACAATTACACCACTCTGTGGGCCGAACCACAGTTCCACAATTATTGTAAAGGTGAAGGTAAAGGTTCCTTTGCTCGAAAGCCAGTCGAATCTGACTCTAGGGTTGCGGTGCTCGTCTCCGTTTCAAAGCCGAAGAGCCAGCACTGTCCGAAGACATTTCCTTGGTCATGTGGCCGGCATGACTAAACACCAAGGCGCATAGAACGCTGTTACCTTCCCACTGAAGTGGTACCTATTTATCTACTCGCAAACCTTTATATACTTATATACTTTGCCCATGTAAGGGGGGGAAAATACTGGTAGCAGTACATTTTTTCTCAGTCAGAATAAACATCTTGTGAGAGAACGTGGTGCAGCTGAGGTCTATCAGGGACGACTTTCATCTTCCTCTTTCTGCTGGGATTTGACCTGGGCAAAGGTAGGGGTGCAAGAAGGAGGGCAACAACTCAAGAGTTAGCCTGAAGCTGGCAGTCTGGGGCCTGTGAAAATTAGCTTGCCGGACCACGATTTGGGTGGGTTTTCTTCATGATTTGGAACCTTGTAAGTCATTTGGTGTCCCTCTGAAGAGGAATGTGGCCTAAACCATGTTAAATAAGGAGAAATAGTTAAATAGTCTCCCCCACACACCCAATCACTCTCTTTAAGATCAGTCTTCATAGCTTGATTCCATTTTAAAAAGAGCTGAAGCAAAATAATCATGGAATTCTGGTCTAAGATGCTTGGAAGGTCACCTCGGACTGAGGTATACTTTTCAATGAGTCTCCATAATACACTGACAGCAGCTTGTAGAAGGAGAGCGAGAGGCAAATTTTGCCATGACCAGAGCTGAAGCCATCAAGGGCCAGCCACTTTGCAGCTGGAAGGAGGAGGAATAACCTGGCAAGAACCTCACTGATCACATGACTTTGGGTACCCAGCTAGAACTCAGAGATGGAATGAGCCCTTTATGAACAAAGTCCCCTCATCAGCAGGTGCTCTTTGGAGACTGCAGCAAGATCTGCCTTGTTTTTTTGACAAAAGAAGCAGTCCTGTAGGTATTAAAACTTGTATGCTGTTTCTGAGCAACAATAACATCTGGAAATTGCGACAAAATGGGGGGTTTGATGCCTTCTCAGTAGGCATAAAAGCAGCTGTTGATAACTGAGTTTCTTGTTGATCTCATGATCAAGGATGTAAGATCCCTCACAGGTGACACTGAAGATCCCTTTTTTGGGGGAAACAATGCCATTATCAGCCTTGAAGTCAACCAAGAGGATTCCCACCAGAACCACCTGTTAACAATCCAGACCTTTTAAACAATTTGTGACTGTTTTTCATGCATGTCATTACCTTCCTGCCTGCGCCAGCCCACTACAAAAGGATGGAAATTCTGATAGACCTAAAGCACATGCAAGACTGAAAATCATGAAGTACTTAGGACTCAGACTGGGTCCCTTGGATACTATTTGTAAAAGAAATTGGGACCATACTGAGCACACACAAGATGACTTCCAAGACTTGTCCCCCTGGGCAAATGCATTGTACTTAATCAGCCGTGCTCGTGGCAGGAGGCCCAGCAATCCTGCAAACAGTTTAATACTCCAGATGAAACCATCATCTCATGGGAGCATCTGGGAGCCATTCATGTGCTTGCACAGTGCATGTTCATATGTAGCCACGGGCAAAACAATCCCCATATCTACAACATCAGGCTGCACTCTGGGGCCTGTTAGACCTAGGTAGAACTTACTTGGTAAGAACCCTGCTTTATAACTACAGTGTTTTGCAGTACTTTGTCTTCCGTTATGCCCAACAGCTGATCTCACACCAGCACGACTACTGCTGAACTCTGCTCTTAAATCACAGATGTACCCAAAAGTGCTTGGTAGGTAAACTGAAGTTGTTTGGGGTGCAATGGTCAGTGGGTATCCTCCTAGTTCACAGCAGGCCATTATGCACTGGATGCACATCTTTTCTGCCAACATCCAGTGTACACATTTCATGCAAAGGCACAAAAGTCGAGCTGAAACCAAATTGCTCCCCAAAATCCCCCTTTGCAAAGCTGAATATTCTTTCAATGTTTGTGATGTGGGTTTGACACCCAATGACTTCTGATTTCAGGATCTGGTTTTGTACAATTAAATGTTTTCCATAATTTGTTACTGAGAACGAATTTGCAGTGATGTATCAGAATGGTTTCCAAATGTTCTGCCTTCAGGAAAGACTTTCTGCATTGATCTTTACAAAGGAATATCCACATGTCTGCTAGAGAACCTCAGCATGTTGCAGACAGTTCTCTTCGGTTAAAATAGGGCAATTTTGGACCTCATCATTCTGCATTGAAAGCCAGCATGATGTAGTTATTAAGACCGGTGGCTTCTACTCTGGAGAAGCAGGTTTGATTCTGCACTCCTCCTCCACATGAAGCCAGCTGGGTGACCTTGGGCCAGTCACAGATATCTCCGAACTCTCTCCGCCCCACCTACCTCACAAGGTGCCTATTCTGGAAAGAGAAAGGGAAGGAGATTGTAAGCCACTCTGAGATGCCTTAGGGTAGAAAAAAGCAGAGTATAAACACCAACCTTCTCCTCCTCCTCCACTGTGGAGAGAAATGTGCATTAAAACAAGCTGCATACTCTAAAGGAGACTCAGTAGGGGCAGGCAACTGTTTTTTTCCCTGCAGAAGATAGACAAGTTTTCCCAGGTTTCCTCCAGGGGAGAGTTGGACAACCACTGGTGTATCATACTTATGAATATGTTCTGTTTACCCATTTGCCTTCTCTGAGTTTCTCCATTCCCCATCCTACTGTCTGCCAGCCCTTCCCTGCTGCATCTTGGTTAGGGACTCCTTCCCTAATTTCTGTTCCCATTTATCCTCTTACATCCTTCTGTCCCAATCTGAACCACCCCTCAGCTATCTCCTTTCTCTGGGTTCGTCTGCTCTGGATTAGCCATGTGAGAGGAACATAATTTGAAGTTAATGTAACTTGAATTGGCTTTTTAGCTTAAAGTAATAAAACTACACATTAATATCATGCAAGGGAATTACTCATATTTGGTTCCCATGATATAATTGCTTATTCTTTTTCCCATACTGTTTTTTTCCATACTGATGCCTCATTTTCTAGTCCATAAAAGATACTTGGTGGTTAAATGCGTGTCTCCCTGCTGTCTTTACTGTATCTGTGGTATAGTGTGCCAAACGGGGAGTCAAGTATACAACAGACTGAAAGACAGGACCATAGATACGATGGGCTTTTGGGGGCTCTGCCCCCTTTCTTAAAGGCACACCAGAATTTCTCCTGTAAATGCTTTTTTCAATGATTTAAAAACATTTTTTAAAGCTGTGCACTCCTTTAAGCAGAGTGGGGTGCGTGCTGTAGTTGACTAATTCCTGCACTGAGCAAGGGAGTTGGAGTAGATGACCTCTAGGATTCCTCCTAACTCTGTGTCAAGAAATTGGTCTCCTTTAAGAGAGTTTTTCTGCCTAAATGTTAGCTTTCTTGACTATAGAAGTCATCCCACCTGCCGGCTTGTTATCAGAAGTGTTGCTTGGGCTGGCAGAAGTGATTAACTTGCAGCAGCTGAGCACTGTCATCTAAAGTGGTTGACAGCTTGCAGTTTATAGATCTATCCTGGTAACAGCTTCCTATTGGCTAAATGGTTAAGAACACCTATGTAGAATAGACAGCTTGAGAAGACTGAGAGTTAAGAGACTGCCTCAAAGCTCTCTTCAGCTTCCGCTCTGCTGCTATGCTTCCAGAGACTCTGCTCATCAGGAATGCCAGTTGAGATGCCAGAGCTACACACCTGATAGGAAAAGTAGTGAGTGGAATAGCCAGATTGGGGGTGGGTGGGTTGGTTTGCATTCCTTGCTGAATTGTATACATTCTTTCCTCTATCAATGTGTTGTTTGTCCTTTGTTTTTGTGAATAAAGTTTGATGTGTTTTTATATGAATTTGAGTGAGTTTACTGGCCAAACCCAGGTAAGTATTTCCAGGGCCATGCCTACCATCTACCAGAAAATTTATTCTCCCTCCCCCCCCACTTCTCAGCCTGCTAGTGTCACACTCTGGGACTAAAATTTGCAGAAGCCTCTCTGCTTTGATTTTAAAAGGCTTGATTCCACAGTCGTGGAGTCATAATCCTCAGAATTCTGGCTTTTCTTTCTTCACTGAGAACTTCAGCCCCAACAGACAAAAAAAAATTGCCCCACAATCCACAAAATCCTGGCTATGGGCCTGTTGAAAGATCTCTTTTTTGCCCCTGGGTTGTTGCCCTTCCTCCACTGTAGCTGTGGGTGTAGATCACAGATTCCCCACTGAATGGCTGGCTGGTATTTGAGAGAGCCCAGAAGGTCCATGTACAGAGTAGTTAGTGCAAAGCAAACTGGAATGCTGCTGCTGTCATCTGATCCTCCCCTCCAGCTCTGAATGAGTATCCTGGTGATACCAACTTCTTAGCTGAAACGGAGAGGCTGTTTTTGGTTCATGCTCCCAGATCCCATCAAAAGATATCTGGCCAAGGGAATAAAGACTAGACCATTTCAAGCTGCCTTGTAGCTCATTTAGGAGCTGAGGATGAAAGATACCTGGGGCATAACTGGGTTCATCTGCCTGTTGCTGACTGATTGTCTTTCAGTTCTCAGTGTAGACATCAATTTGTGCAGATGGTTGGTTATGTATCTTGCCAGGTTGATGACTTCCTGTCTAAAGTTTGCACTTCATAAAAACAAGTTATGCATGGGAGACAGTTCCCAGCTGCCCCGCCTCACTCCTGAGGTTTTCCTCCATGCTTTAAAAAATCAAGCTCACATTAGACGTGAAGCCAAAGCACAATGCCTTCACATTGGGCACGATTTCCCTCCCAGCATCCAGCCAAATAGGAACATAAGCAAATGCTCTATCCTCACCACAAGCTACAGAGACGTTGCTTGCTCTCCAAGATTCTTGTGGTCTGTTTAGACTTGCAGGCAACATTTCTCATTGTTGATTAGCAATGATGATATTGGGCTTGCTATGTGCGTGTTGTTTTCTTAATGCTGTCTGTCGGCGGGTTGAAACATTTCGAGACAACTTTTCAACAAGCACTCCACAGTTCAAGCTTGGCATTGCTAATAGCCACTCAAGTGTTCTTGGCTGTATGAGAGACAAGTCCAACAGGTAGTGAAGGTAAGGCTTTGCCATGCACTTTGGGTTCACCTCTTGGCAGGATGGGGACCTAGGGTAATCAGTGAAGGTATCTAAAATGTGCTCATGGCTTGATTCTCTCCTGCCTCTTGTCCTCCTTTGGCTTTCAAGTCTGCCTTCTCCTTTTCCCTACAAAGGTTCCATGAATTTTGACAGATCATGAGAGGGAAGGCGGGAAAGGATGAGCAAGGGCTTGCGTCTTGTGTCCATTTCTTATTTGCCCAGGGTAATGCCCATCACCACTTTGGGGTCAGGAAGGAATTTTCCACCAGACCAGATTGGCCCAGGGATCCTGGAGGGGTTTGGTTTGGTTTGGTTTTGCCTTCCTTTGGGCATAGATTAGGGGTCACTAGGGGAAGAGGGGGAGTAGCTGTGAATCTCCTGCATTATGTAGGGGGTTGAACTAGATGACCCTTGGGGGTCCCTTCCCACTTTGTGTTCCCATGTTTCTAAACCACAAGCATCAGTAGAATTGCTGCATTGCTAGCCTATCTTTTCCATGTTATCTCCTAGTTGTGTGGCACTTCTGGGGTCAGCAAGCAACTGAAACTGTGTTCGTCCTGTACTACTTCAGACTCAAGTTCATTGGTCCTCATCCATCCCATCATCTTCTCCAGGTGCTTTTTCAGGGCTTCCACAGATCCACCTGACTCAGCTGTTAAGGAGAAATGAAGCTGAGTGTCATCCACATATTGGTTGCACTTCACTCTGAGTCCCCCGATGATCTCTCCCAGCATACAGTCATTAAACAGCATGAGGAAAGGATGGATCCTTGACAGACCCCCATAGCACAAGTGCCACAGGGCTGAGTAGAAGTCCCACAGCACTGGACCGGTCAAATAAGAGCAGAACCGCCATAGCCCAGTGCTCCCTACTCCCAACTCTGCCAGGCCTCTTCAGAAGGATAGTGTGGTTGACTATATTGAAAGCCACCCAAAAGTACCAGATAATCGAGAGAAACACATTTCCTCTGTCACACTCCTGGCAAAGATCATTGGTCAGAGCGACCAAGGCAGTTTTGGCCCCAACTCAGGCCTGAATCCAGACTGAAATACATCTAGATAATCCATCCTCTCCATTACTGTCTGAAGCTGCACTGCCAGAACCTGCTTTCTGTATTGTGATAGACGCTCAAAGCCTGTCAGGTGCCATTTTAGAGCACATCTTCAGAAAGAAAACCAGGCTTCAAGAATTGTCTGAAGTTGACTCAGAACTGCACACCTGTTTTACAGCATATGAACAGTCTCCATCGCCAGCCCCATATCAAGGACCAAGTAAGCTAAATATGAACTCAACAAGATCCTCTTGTGAAAGACACTGTTGTATTTAAACTTGCCTAAAGCAATCATTCTGGGAGCCAGGAGGGGAGGCTGGAGCCCTCTGAGTTTTCTTACAGACACAACCACAAAACAGTAATATCATCCCTAGTATTACTGGAATGGCAACATTACCTGTAAGGAAACACAAGACGTTGCATGATTTACTCCATTTATTCCATATTAGACAGATTATTGCATGAACCTTACACACATATCAAAGGGGACTGAAGCAGGTGGAAGTCACCCAATAATGAATGTTATTCTATCCCTCATAAAGATGTTTATGGGGTTCTTAGTCTGTATCCTACAAAGATTCTTTCTTTGTAAACGTATGGATACTAACAGTTTGTCCTCTGCAGTGCCAGGAAGGCTGTGGATCACACTGTTTTCAGAACTTCTTTCTGTATTTACCTGCTATATTAACTGCAAGGTCAGTCTGGAGGAACACTGGGACATTTCCACGTTTTGACCTGTATTCACCTGGAAACCTAACACTATAGGACAGTCCCAATGTGAAGCTCCACAAGTGGTGTGGAGGACTGGGAGATAAGCCTGAAACCCTCATACTAGCACACCTGCTAGCCAATGGAGACACCTTCAAATCTTTTGGCTAGAGCTTCAGCTCCCACCTGCATCTTCTAGTACTGAGTATTCTGCCTGAGGCTGGAGGGCATTGTCCCAGCCCAAGAAGCCTGCCCCCAACTTAAGTGGCTCTTCCATTCCATTTTTCTCTTCCATTCCATTTATTACTACTCACAGACCAATTGGGCATAAACAAATAAAGAAAAGATACAAAATACATAATTATAAATACAGTATTTATGTTATATGTACATCAGCTAACAACTTAGCTACAATCTCCAGCTCTGAAGCTGGAGTCCATTTTCTGATGTCAACTGTAATCCACTTGTCTCGGGCAACACTGTATTAACTACAGTCAATAAAAATGCCAAATGGTATTGAATTTCCCAGATTTGCAAAGCCACTCAGAAAATGGAATCCATGCAAACCTACTCAATAATTCCCTCTTGCTTTAGGGAATAGGATTTGATATTTAGGCACCATTAGGAGTTGACAGTAAACAGGTGGAGTCTTTGGGATTGGGGACCTAAATAATATGGGGAGCAGACCCTCAGAGCTCTACAAAGGACTCCATGGATCATAACATAGCACAGTAGATTTAATCAATTTCCATTTGCTTAAAAGGCTCCAAAGAAAACTCCAGCTTCTGTAGCTTATCAACTAATTTTGCCCATGTCCTTTGAAACCCATCATTAGCAAGCTGATACAAATAACACCCTCCTGAAGAAGAGAAGACTTTAATCTGAAAATGAATGCTGCTCTCCAAGCCTTAGGCTCTAAGTATGGTTCAACAAATTCCAAACAGATTGCAGAACCAGAAGTGCGCATTGACCAATTTGACATTGAACATATAAAGGAAACTAAAGGGGGATCGATATGTTAACTTTGGCTATGGCCAGGGTATGCCATATGATAAGAATGGAACAACCTTAGCCTGAAAAGCCCAAATGGCAGCTGGTGCGTAACCACCTCTCAAGGTCCAGAAAAACTGTAAGAATGTTGAAGAATGTACTGAAGATCATTTCTTAGCAGCATTAATATGACTTGTGCAAGACAAGTTATACGGGGGGAAACCCCCTAAATAACAAAATTTGTTCACTTGTTCAGTTGAATGACCAGTCATAAATCAAAGTAAATGACATGGTGGAGGACCTTTAGAAAAATCTAAAACTTGGGGGTTTTGATAATTTACATCTAAAAACTCCTGGGAACAGTAAAGTGCAAAAGAATTCAATAAATAGCTTAAACCAAAGCAAAACTGAGACATCAGCAAGGCATCCTTGGCATAAAACAAATTTGAAACAGGTGTTTGAGGGGGATGGAAGAATTCACTAGAGAGGTGGCTATTATCATTTATATACAAGTTAAAAAGGAAGAGAGTCAGAAGGAAACCTCATCAGATACCTCCTTTGGAGGACAGCTACAAACTTTGCTCAGTGGGGCAGCATGCTATTATCTTCAAGTCAAATTCGGTCCCGAAATTCTAGCAGCCTTGGAACAACTCCTCTCCTTTCCCTGATGCCATCCCTTTTTAGAAAACCTTTCTAAAGCCCCCAAAATCCTATGTTTATTCCTCCCCCCGTCTCAGAACTTGTGCTTCATGAGGCATGCCTTCAATGCAACATGCAAAGTGGCCTGCAGCTTTCTTTATGCTCCAGGGGGATCTGTTGAGGCTGGGTGAGGGGTCGTCAACCTGGCAAATGAGGTTCAACATGGGCAAGTGCAAAGTAATGCACACGGGACCCAAAAATCCTAATTATAATATACGGTGATGGGGTCTGAACTGGCAGTAACTGACCAGGAGAGACCTCTTGGAGTTCTGGTAGACAACTTACTGAAGATCAGTGTGCGACTGCAATATAAAAGTCAAATGCTATGGTGGGTTTTTTTTAGGAAGGGGACTGAAAACAAATCAGCCAGTATCATAATGCTCCTGTATAAATCAATGGTGTGGCCTCATTTGGAATACTGTGTAAGTTCTGGTCATCACATCTCAAAGAAGATATTATAGCATTGGAAAAGGTGCAGAAAAGGGCAACTAAAATGATTAAGAGGGTGGAACACATTCCCTATGAAGGAAAGTTAAAGAGGTTAGGGCTTTTTTGGTTGGGAAAACAGTGATTGTGGAGTGACATAATAGGTAAAGGTTCCCTTGCTCGAAAGCCAGTTGAATCCAACTCTAGGATTGTGGTACTCATCTCCATTTCCAAGCTGAAGAACCAGTGCTGTCCAAAGAAGTTTCTGTGGTCATGTGGCTGGCATGACTAAATGCCAAGGCACACAGAATGCTGTTACCTTCCCACCGAAGCGGTACCTATTTATCTACTTGCAATTTCTTGCTTTCGAACTGCTAGGTTGGTAGGAGCTGAGGCCAGAGACGGGAACTCACTCCTAGAGAAGGTAAAGAAAGAAATACTTTTCTCTCTTTCTCACAACACAAGAATTCCTGGGCACTCAATGAAATCAATGAGCAGTAGGCTTAGGTAAAAGGAAGTATTTCTTCACCCAAAGAGTAATTAACACGTGAAATTCTCTGCTGCAGGCTAAAAGCATGGACAGCTTCAAGAGGAAATTGGATCAACGTATGGAGCAGAGGTCCATCAGTGGCTATTAGCCACAAGGTATAGATGGAACACTATGTCTGGGGCAGTGATGCTTTTGGTGCTGGGGGGGAGCAATAGTAGGAGGGCTTCTGGACTTCTGGCCCCACTGGTGGACCTCTTGATGGCACCTGGGCTTTGGCCACTTTGTGCCACAGAGTATTGGACTGGATGGGACACTGACCTGATCCAACATGACAAGAGATCCTCCTCTGTGCCTAGTGGAGGCTGGGCAGATTTTACAGATTTTAGGAGAGGGGCAGTGACTCAATGACAGAGCATCTGCTTTGCATGCAGAAGGTCACAAGTTCAGTCCCTGGCATCTCCAGTTGCACAGGATAAAGTAGTAGGTGACTTCTAACTGAGACCCTGGAAAGCCTTTGCCAGTCTAAGTAGACAACACTGACCTTGATGGACTGATGATCCGATTCAGTAAAAGACACCTTCATGTGTACTGGAACTGGAAATTGCAGACCATGCAATGCTGGGAGATGTAAACTGCTGAAAAGCTGTAGGGAGCAACCCTTTGCAGGTCTACTCAGAATCCTACTCATGTCTGTTCAATAGGGTTTATTCTCAGGAAAGTAGTCTTGGGGATTGCATGGTAAGTCATGCCCCATGACTGCACCATTTTGGAGGGAGGTGGGGGCCCAGCAGCTTTGCTTTGGTAACCGCTCTGCGTTTTCCAGTTCTCTCCTTTTTCCTGAGCTTTCAGACTCTGTTTATAAGAACTTATCTCCAGAACAAAGCACTGGATCTTAAGGGCAGACATGACTGAACACTGGAACTTCCTTTGACTGAGTCAGACCCTTGGGTCGATTAGGATCAGTATTGTCTGCTCTGACTGACAGCAACTCTCCAGGGTCTCAGGCGGAGAACTTCCCGATATGTGACCCTTTCAACTGGAGTTCCTGGGGTCTGATCTTTTCAACTGGAGATCCTGGGATTGAATCCGGGACCTTCTACATCTGGCATTCATGCTCATGCTGTGTCTTCAGTTTAAGGAACACTGCTGTCCTTTTCCCTCTCCATCTGTTAAAGCATGGACAGAGGATACCTCTGTGAGGCAGGTCAGGCTGAGAGGTGGAGGAAGAGGAGGAGGAGGAGGAGGAGACTGGATTTCTACCCCACCCTTCACTTGGAGTCTCAGAGCAGCTTACAAACTCCTTCCCCTTCCCACAACAGACACCCTGTGAGGTAGGTGGGGCTGAGACAGTTCTTTTCAGAACTGTCCTTGAGAACTATGGCTTGCCCAAGGTCATCCAGCCAGGTGCAATTGGAGGAGTGGGGAATCAAACCCTGTTCTCCCAGATTAGAGTCTGCACACTTAACCACAACATACTGAATTTAACATTTTAAAAATTGTTTCCTTTAACAGGAGAGGAGAGAGATTTGAGCATAGCTAGTCTGTATTTCTTAATTTGTTTGAGAACTGGGGCATCCTGGGCAATAATTTCAGCACATCACTGGATGAACAATTTGTACTCATGCAGACTCTCTGCATGGTATTCCCCGTAGTAATGTATGGCTGCGAGAGTTGGACTATAAGGAAGGCCGAGCGCCGAAGTATAGATTCTTTTGAACTGTGGTGCTGGAGAAGACTCTTGAGAGTCCCTTGGACTGCAAGGAGATCAAATCAGTCAATCCTAAAAGAAATCAACCCTGATTGTTCCCTGGAAGGCCAGATCCTGAAGCTGAAGCTCAAATACTTTGGCCACCAAATGAGAAGGGAGCGTTCACTGGAGAAGACCCTGATGCTGGGAAAGATTGAAGGTCAAAGAAGAAGGGGACAGCAAAGGATGAGATGGTTAGACAGTGTCATCGATGCAACAAACATGAAATTGAGCAAACTTCAGCAGACAGCGGAAGACAGGAGGGCCTGGCGTGATCTGGTCCATGGGGTCGCGAAGAGTCGGACTCGACTGTGCGACTCTCTGTTTCCGCTTCCTTCCCTGCTGTCTTCCTTCTGTCTTTTTCTGTAGCCACTTTATGCTACCACATTTACAAGGGGAGGGTGGTTTCTCTCTCTGCTCATGTTCATTGGTAAAAATTAAGGGGGGGGGACTTGAAATGAAAATCAAAAAGAAAAGAACAGTGGAAACTTCAATACCTCAATATGGAACTCATTCCACAGGGAAGCTCAGCAGGTTGGCTCTGTTTTTACTTACAGGAAGTTGATAAACATCCCAGCAGGCATTGGAGGGGTAATGTTCATTTTAATCTGTTTGATTTAATTTAGTATTTTTTGCTATAAAAATGGTTTTATGGTATATTGTGAACCACCCTGAGGGTTCTGTGGAACCACATGTTGGAATAAACGTTTCAGAAACACATAGCCTCAAGCACAAAAACTGTGGGCACCTAGCTCAGGGCCAAACTACCTGAGAAGAGGCAAATGTGGTCATTCTGACACCAGTGTTTGCTTCACAATGTGTGAAGGGTGTGTGTGAAGGGGGTGGTTTGTTGGGCAGAGCTGGTGAGTTAGAGGCAGTATTTAACCCTTCTGTCCACTATCTTGCCCCTAAAAATGTCTCCCAGGATGCTTTTGACCCATTCCCCCCATTTTCAGAAATAAGGCCAACTGTCTGAGAGAGATTCAGTGGGTATGAGGGTTAAAATCCCCCCACTGCTTTCCAGCTGGCCCTTACCAATGCCCTTATGTCTACACATCTTACCTCAGCAATGTGTAATGTGATGAAGCAATGTGTATTTCCATCTTCAGCTGTACATAAGAACATAAGAAGAGCCCTGCTGGATCAGACCAATGGTCCTTCTAGTCCAGCAATCGTGTCTCACACAGTGGACAACCAGTTCTTCTGGAGGGCCAACAACAGGGCATAGAGACTGATGTCTTCCCCTGATGTTGCCTCCTGGCTTTGGGATTCAGAGGCTTAGTGCTGGAGAGAGCTTCTGCTTCTGCTTTTGAAGGAAGTGCGCAGAATTAGCTTAGAAGCTCATTTTTCTAGCAGGTTTCTAGTGCTATCCTACTAATATTCTTCTAACTGGTACTGGGGTGGATCCAACTGGCTTTTCTGTTGATGTTTGTTATGACCACCAAAAAAGGTTAACTGCTTTGCTTGATATAGGGGCCTTGCTCTGGATAGGCTTGGCATAGACACACATTGTTTTCTCATTTGAGAAAAAAAAAGCTTCAGATTTTAGGCGATATTAGCAAATGAAGAAAGGGCTGCTTGTGACCACCCAAAAAGGTCAACTGCTTTGCTTGATATAATCCCAAACCAGTCGGAAGCCATAATGGAGGTATGTAGGAGCCTTGCTCTGGATGGGCTTGACATAGACACACACATTAGTCACTTTCACACAAGCTGAATAATGCACTTGTAATGCACTTTAGCAGTTGCTTGCAAGTGGATTTTTCTGTTTCCCACAGTAAATTCCAGTTGCAAAGTGGATCAAAAGTGGATTGAAAGTGCATTATTCTGTATGTGTGAAAGCAGCTATTGTTTTCTCACTGGAAAAATGCTTCATATACTAGGTCATATTAGCAGTGGTGTCAGAGTGGGGAAAATATTTTGTCCTCTGGAGAGGGGGAAAGTTATTTAAAACAGAAAAGAAAGTGGTGATCAAATCATAGGGCTGAAGCCTTACTCCATTTTTAAAAAAATATTCCTTTAGAGGCTTATTTGCATTTAGTTGCATATTTAGTTGCATAGTTCATCTTTCATCCTATTAAAATAATTTTTAAAGTTTTAGAACAATTGCAGAAATTGCTCCAGGAGGAAAGGAGGACAACAATTCAGGAAGCACAAAGACAGTGGAGCTAACCTGTCAACACTTTAACAATCCGTTACAAGGTTCTAATAGGAAAACGGGTTATGGAAACTGCAGCTGAAGACAAACGTTTCCAGTCACAGAGTCTCTATTCATTAAGTGCTTGAGTCGTTCCAGGAACAGCAGAACACAATGCTATAGTTTCATGCCAAGCAGCAGAAAGGCAATATGGATGTTCTCTTGAACCTCACTTTTACCTAGGGCTGCCAACCTCCAGGTGGCACCTGGAGATCTCCCACTATTACAGTTGAAATCCAGATGACCTAGATCACTCCCCCTGGAGACAAATGGCTGCTTTGGAGGGTGGACTCTGTGGCATTGTACCCTGCTGAGGCCCCTCCCCTCTCTGAACCCCAACCTCCCCAGGCTCCACCCCCCAAATCTCCAGGTATTTTCCAACTCAAAGCTGGCAGCTCTTACATTTACTTGGTTTTGAGCAGTTGTGTTGGTCTCTCTTACTGAAGGTTGGTGGCTTATCTTTGATCCAACTGCTGCTGCTTCTAGGAGGAGACTGGATTTCTACCCTGCCCTCACTATCACTACCCAAAGGAGTCTCACACCTTTCACTACCTGAAGGAGTCTCAGAGTGGCTTACACTTCATCTGACCCAAGGAGAAGGGAAAGGAGTTTGTAAGCCACTCTGAGACCCCAAGTCTCCAATCTCTCCTCCTCCTCCTCCTCCTCTCTCAGCCCCACCAACCTCACAGGGTGTCTGTTGTGGGGAGAGGAAGGGAAGTTGATTGTAAGCCACTCTGAGGCTCAGAGTGAAGGGCAGGGTATAAATCCAATCTCTTCTTCCTCTTCTTCTTCCCCTTCCTTTTCCAACAGCTGAACTCCCAAACTCAGCACAGTCTATATTCCATATCCAATTAGCCTTGCCCGAATAGGCATGAGCATGAAAACAACAACAACTAGATAATGACTTTTTGTAGTACTAATGTAACCCTTCTCCATCCCAGTAGGGTTTTCATCCGTTGAAAAAGAAGTGGACTGCCTCAAAAGCAGTGGGATGGAATCCCATCTCATTCAATTTAGCTTAGTCCTGTAGGCTTACCACCTCCAGGTGGGGCCTGGAGTTCTTCCAGAATTACAACCCATCTCCAGACTGCAGGTCTCAGTTCTCCTGAAGGAAATGGCAGCTTCAGAGCATGGGCTCTAGTCTATGACATCACATCACCTGCTGAGCTCCTCCCTTACCCAAACTCCAAGCCCAAAATCTCCAGGAATTTCCTATCATGGAGTTGGCAACCCTAACACACACACACATGTAAGGATACAATTCAGGTAAGACTTTATCTTGGCTTAATTCTGTATGTTTTACTGGGTCCTAGATACCACAGTAGAAACTAATAAGTCTAGATATCATAATGTCAAATCAAATGATGTCCTTTAAACTTCATTGGCTCTTACATTGGCAATACAATTAATATCATCTTGGCAGGTGCACTACAATTGCTAAAAGAAGAAGAAGAGATTAGATTTATACCCTGCCCCTCACTACCTGAAGGAGTCTCAGAGTGGCTTACAATCTCCTTCCCCTTCCCCTCCCCACAATAGATACCCTGTGAGGTAGGTGGGGCTGAGAGAGCTCTTTTGAGGACTGTTCTTGAGAGAACAGCTCTGAGAGAACTTGTGGCTGACCCAAGGTCACACCCGCAGCTGCATGTGGAGGAGTGGGGAATCAAACTTGGCTCTCCCAGGTTAGCGTCCACGTTCTTAACCACTACACCAAACTGGCATCCTGTCTGATGCATCTGGGACATTTATTTATCAAGGTTATGGATATCTCTTTTGTGATGCTTTGTTTTTGTGTCACTCAAACAGTTATCTATCTCTGAGCCATAGGCAGAAGTCACCTTCTGTGAAATTAAATTCTTCTAATATCAGAAGAGGATTTTTTTTTTTAAGTGAGGGGAAACTGAGGTGAGGTTGAGAACTGCCTCCTTTGGCTATCACACCCTCGACACCGGCTTGGAGACATGGAAAGCATATGTGAGCTTTTAGCTAGTAAAACAAAATGCCAAAATCTTGCTGCTGAACATTACACCCAACATGTAATTGCACATCGGCTCATTTACTGGGCTATAATCAAAACTTTCTTTTGTTTAAAAAAAGGCCTTGATACTGTGTCTAGGTGTAAGTATTGGACCAGGCTATTTTACTAACTTATTTTATGTGGAAAGAATGTATTGGTGCTGTGTTTTTCTAGTGATAATATAAAAAGAAAACAGCATGCGCGGAGAGACAGACAGTACTAATTGATAGCCTTCCCGACAAACACCAGCAAAGGGCTCCAGGCCCATTAGTCTATGTGCTGAAATGTATACAGCTGCCTATCCTTTAGGTTCATGGCTCTGCATTATATTAAAAATAACAATATGAACATATGGCTAAATATAACCACACATTTTATTCCTAGCTACTAGCAAGCTGGCCAAAGAGAAATGCCTTCCAAACACTTTCTGCTCTGCTCTTGAAAAAAAAACCCTTCTTATTCCAAGGGAAGAAATTCCACAGCCAGAGAGTAGCCACCCAAAATGTCCTAGGTGCCCACGCTATTTGCATCCTCACTGGGGGAAATGCAACCAGGAGTCAGCTCTTGGATGAAGATGAGGACATAAGAAGAGTCCACCTAATACAGCATCCTGTTCCACACAGTGGCCAACCACAAACCGGGAATAAAGGCCATGGCTTTCTCCAAATGTTGCCTCCGAGCACTGATATTCAAAGGTTTAATGCCCCTCAATGTGGAGTTTTCCTTTAGTCACCATGGTTGGTAACCCACTGATGGACCCGATCCTCTGTGAATCTGTCTAACATCCCTTTAAAGCTACCTATTTTAGTGGTTATTGCTGCTTTCACCATTTAATTACTCATTGAGTAAAGAAGCACAGAAGTCATTGTGGAACAGAAGATGTGAGCCGTTTGTGCCCAAGACTTCAACTCTGATCCCATGAGGCAACGCATAAGCAAAGCAGTTTAGCCCAGAATCCCTGTGCAGGCACGCACGGCTATTTTTCTAGTGAGTTGAAACCCTTTTCCCTCCCCCACCCCTCCAGATGTGTGAGGCAGGTTACAACAATAAAACAATAAATCAACAAGCTAAAAGGATAAAAACAGCAGCAGAGAGAGAGAGAGAAATGCCAAGGAAAAAAATTATAATAGCATCAGACAGACCCAGAAAAAGTCTATTAAAAGACCCACAGGATAAAGTCAGAACAATCTGATAAAGCCATTAATAAAAAAAAGAGAAAGGGCATCTAAAAGGCCCAGGAAATTGAAAAGGAAATTCCTTCCTGACCCCAAAGTGGCAATCGACATATGAGAAAGGGCCACAAGAGCTGAGCACTGGCTGATCCCTTCCTATCCCCCCTCTCACGATCTGCCTAAATTATGGTTGCCAGGTCTGGGTTGGAAAATACCTGGAGACTTTGGGGGTGGATCCAGGAGAGGACAGGGTTTGGGGAGGGGAGGGGGCCTCAGCATGGTACAATGCCATAGAGGCCACCCTTCAAAGCAGCCATTTTCTCCAGGGGAGCCAATCTCTGTTAGCTGGAGATCAGTTGTAAAAGCAGGAGATCCCCAGGCCCCAGCTGGAGGCTGGCAACCCTAATGGGGTATAATGCCATAGAGTCCACCCTCCAAAGCAGCCATTTTCTCCAGGCAAACTTATCTCTGTTGCCTGGAGCTCTGTTGTAATATTAGGAGATCTCCAGCCACCACCTGGAGGCTGGCAACCCTACCCTAAATTTGTACTGAGTCATAGAATCAGCATTGCTGTCAGATGACCATGTATGTATACAGCTGTAATTTTAATAGGTTCCCCTCAGTTTTTTCGCTATGTAGAGATGGCACTCAGCGGCCTTCAATGGAGGTCCCATCAGAAACAACAACAAAGCAAAATCAATATGCGTAAGGAATCTGTGGATTAAGTGTCATCGAGCTGCAGCTGACTTATGGTGACCCTAGCGAGGGGCCTCCAAGTGAGAAGCAGAGGAGGCTTGCCAGTGTGTTCCTCGGCACAGTCTGAGTAAGGAATATGTGTGGATAATTTATGCTGCACAGGACTTGTTTTAGCTTCCCATGTGACCTTCTTCAGCAAATAAGGAACCAGGAAATAGTGACCAAGCAGTGCATGGAGAGGGGCTGTGGCTCAGGGGTAGAGCATCGACTTGGCATGCGGAAGGCCCCAGGTTCAATACCCAGCAGCTGCAGTTAAAGGGATCAGGCAGCAGGTGATGTGAAGGATCTCTGCTTGAGGCCCTCAAGAGCCACTGCTGGTCTGAGCTGAGAATACGAACCTTGATGGACCAATGGTTTGATTCCGTCTGAGGCCACTTCATGCAGGATGCAAGGTGGCTCGCACAGGGCATTCGGTTTGTTCACTTGGCAGAAAGCTGCAAAGAGGAACTAATATATGAACTGGTCCATAGAGTTGCCAGGTCCCCCCTGGCCACCAGCAGGGGATTGGGGGGGTGTAGGTTTGCCATATCACGGTGGGGAAAGTCCTGGAGATTTGGGGGTGTAGCCTGGGGAGGACAGGGACCTTTGTGGGGTTCGGTGATATTGAGTCCAGCCTCCAAAGCATTCGGTAGTCTGATGATGAACAATAATTCCAGTGGATTCCCCAGGTCTCGTCTGGAGTCTGGCATGCCTACGTCTGGTCACAGCTGCTGGTACCTGTCATGAACAGAAATGACATATTGAGTTGATGTGTCCATTCATGTCACTGTGAGGGAACAGCCTAACCAGGGACAAAGTCAGAAAACGCTTTCTTCACGCAGCTCTGTTGCCAGCCCCTAAAGACAATTCACGTACAGGAAGTGGCCATCATCTCTGACAACCTCGTGCACCTCCCTGTCAGCCCAGCAGCTCCACGATCTTGCCATACATCTGCCGTACTGTTCCAAAACCGAAGTCAATTCCTGGGGGAGAAGACTTCGTTTGATCCACTCCAGAATCGACGTAGGCCCCGTGGAGGTAACTGAGAAGCTTGAGTACCACAGTCTCCAAACATCTCCACAGGGTGAAGACAGATCATAAACCATAAGCGGAGAGTACTGTGAAATGAAGAGTTTTACCTGTTTCTGAAGCAAACGTCCAATTTGATAGGAATGACTTAATCTTTTTTTTTTTTTAAGAGACAAGCATGCCATCGCTAATCACTGGAAAACTTTGGAGACTGGCATTTTCAGGCACTTGGCAAGTGGAGCAGCCAGTTTTTATTTAGTCCACTTGAAGTGTGAGAGGGGCTGTGAGTCCCCAACTGTTTCACATCAGAGAAAGAAAACAATTCTAGCTCAGCCAAGACCACATTGGGGACTGCCAGCCTCTTTATGTGCCAAACTTAAAAGCAACAAGTCCAAACACTTTGATCCTCACATTTTTTGGCTCTCCTCCAGATTTAAGGGAAGGGGGAAAGAAAAAAAAAACAACCCAAAACCCAGCCAAGCAAGCCCACCCCCCTCCTTATGTTAGGACAACATACATTATAACTAGAAATCAATCAATAGTGCTGCGACCTTCAAACGCAGTAAACGTTTGGAGTTAGTTTCTGGGCATGTAATCTAAATTGGGAATTGAAGAGTTGGAAAGGATCCTAACGCAACAGAAAAGCAATGCACGGAGCTTCTATTTTTACATAAATCTGAAGTCTCGAGGAAGCAGCAAATAAGGGTTTAAAGATTTTTTTAAAAAAACACTGGCATATGGATAGTGTTCTGGGGGAACAGGCTGAGATATCAGGGGTGCAAATAGAACAGACTCGCCTCTCTCACCATAAACTACAATCTTACATTATATTCTGGCTGGGGTGATAAAACTTTGCAACAAATAGCATGTGGGTCAGAGACAGGGCTACCTGCCTCCAGGTGAGGGCTGGAGATCTCCTGGAATCGCAGCTGATCAGCAGACTGCAGAGGAAATGGTAGCTTTGACGGGTGGACTCTTATTGCATCACCTCCCTGCTGAGCTTCCCCCTTTCCACCTTTCTCATGCTGTTCCCTGAAATTTCCAGGAATTTCCCAAGCTGGAGTTGGGAGCCCTGGTGAGATAGGCAAATAATGAGAGTCAAGAGAGGGGAAATAAGAACTGGAGATGTTGTGAGGCTGTGAGTAGCTGAAGGAGGGAGGGGAGGGAAGTGCCAGTGAAAGTATCACAGTACCGAGGGAGGTGGACAGGGAGATGCCGGGAAGGAAAAGGAAGGTGTTGGTCAGAGATGACTCCCTGCTGAGGGGCACAGAATGTCATGTGTCCAGGCCAGACCCACTGGTCCGAGAGAAGTGTTGCTTGCTGGGGTGAAAATTAAAGATATTAGAGACAGGATCCCCAAACTCATCAAACCTACAGAGCATTACCCATTCATGATGCTCCATGTGGGAACCAACGACACAGCTGTGAACACCATCAAGAGCATTAAGGCTGAGTATGGAGCTCTCGGGAGGAAGCTGAAGGGAATGGGGACACAGGTGGCATTCTCTTTGATCCTTCCTGCCATAGGAAGGGGAATATGACGGGAGCAGATGATAATGGACATGAACCATTGGCTGCATTCGTGGTGCCAGCAGGAGTGATTCAGATTCTGGGACCACGGGCTAGGTTTTCTGGACAACAACCTACTAGCACATGATGGACTTCACCTGTCAAGGTCAAGGAAGAATGTGTTTGGCAGAAACTTGGGGAGATTCCTCAAGAGGGCTTTAAACTGACATCACAGGGGGAAGGAGACAACCAGCACAGGGATTTAAATGAAGGAGAGCAAACAACAGAGGCCCACCTGGGAGGGCTGGGTCTATTGGAGCCAAAGCCGAGGGGCTTCCAGATTCGAGTCCACACACTTAACCACTACACCAAACTGGCGCTTAACAAGGGTAAGTGCCGAGTCCTACATCTGGGTAACAAAAATGAGGAACACGCATACTGGATGGGTGATGCACTTCTGGGTAACAGTGTGTGTAAACAAGATCTTGGGGTATGGGTGGGGACCAGCCAATGTGATGCAGTGACAAAAAAGGCTAATGCAATTTTGGGGTGTATTAACAGAAGCACAGCATCCAAATCACAAGATGTCATAGTCCCATTGTACACTGCATTGGCCAGGCTGTACCTGGAGTATTAGAGGAGGGCAGGGAGCTGTTCCTGTTGGTAGCAGAGGATAGGACTCGCCATAATGGGTTTAAATTAAGGGTGCGAAGGTACCAGCTGGATATTAGGATGAACTTTTTTTTACAGTAAGAGTTGTGCAGCAGTGGAATCAGCTGCCTCGGGAGGTGGTGGGCTCCCCCTCACTGGCAGCCTTTAAGCAGCGGCTGGACAAACACTTGTCAGGGATGCTCTAGGCTGATCCTGCAATGAGCAGGGGGTTGGACTAAATGGCCCGGATGGCCCCTTCCAACCCTGTGATTCTGTGAGGAACAAGGGTTAAGGACAGCATCTTGGGGAAAGTGGGTCCTTGAGTAGGAAGGAGGAGGAAAGAATGGGGTTGGGTGAGAGTAAGATGGCCCACAGGGAGAGAAGACATTCTGCCATTTCCCATTGACTGTGGAGGGATGTGGCATGAATTCCTATTGAGCCAAGCCATGAGCTGCAGGCTTCCAGGCAGAACTAGGACAGAACTAGAGAGGGCAGGTTCTGAGTTTCTTTTCCTGCTCTGAGGTGGAAAGAGGGCCAGTTTTACAGGTCAAATACTGAATCCTTGGGACCGTGCCATGGCATACACATGCCAGTCAATTTTACAGCTCTGGGCAAGAAACGGATACAATTTTGTTTTATTAGCTGAATCCGTTCCTGCAGATATATTAGCCACCTGTTCCAGCATAACCTTTAGCTCCCACAGGATGGGGCAATTCAGGTCAGAATGAGTCATAAACTATCTACTTCTGAGCACCAGCTGTTGGGCCCAAACAGCAAGAAATGGCCATCCTATTCATGCTTCGGTTACTTGTTTCCTGAAGAACCTCGTTGGCTCTCCTGTTGTGACCAGAACACTATGTGGACCTCAGTGTGGCACATCATGCCGGATTCTTAAATTCTGTTCAAAGGGCATCATATCTCCCTGTCCCATTATGGCTCTCTCGTGTGTGAGTGATCGGGAGGTGCCCCCCAGAAATTCTCATGGAGGATTGCTCTACTGTGGTCCTGAATTATTTGTTTTTATTTATTTTATTTAAAGCATTTATCAGCCCTCTTTCTTCCATAAAGAGAATCCATTAAATTCTTTAAAAACCCAAAACGAGAAGGTGAAGCTATGTGTGGACTGATGCACTATATTCCGCCCCCCATTAAGCGACAGCTGACTTGTGGCAGCCCCCTGTGATTTCAGGGCAAGAGGAAATCAGGGGAAGTTTGCCTTCATGTCACGACCCTGGTATTCCTTGGTGGTCTCTCTTCCAAATACTGACCAGACCCAACCCTGCTCAGTTTCCAAGATCTGATGAGATCAGGTTAGCCCAGGAAATGCTAAAATGATCTACTGATTCTCCTGAAATAGAGCAATACTGGTATATCCTGAGTTGATGTGATGCCCCTTCTCCACTCACATGGTGTGCCTACCACTGTTTGGTGTAGTGGTTAAGCGCATGGACTCTAATCTGGGAGAACTGAGTTTGATTCCCCACTCCTCCACTTGCAGCTGCTAGATGACCTTGGGCAAGCCGTAGTTCTGTCAGAGGTGTTCTTGAAAAGAGAAGTTTCTGGCAGAGCTCTCTCAGCCCCACCTACCACACAGGATGTCTGTTGTTGTCGGGAGGGGAAGGGAGAGAAGTTTCTAAGCCGCTCTGAAACTCCGAGTGAAGGGCAGGGTATAAATTCAATCTCCTTCTCCTCCTCCTCCTCCTACAACCCCTCTCCTCTCTCTCTCTCAGGTTATGGGTTACAAGTAGGTTAAGACATCACACTGGCCATCCTTCTAATCTCTTTTCAAATATATAGAGCGCTGTGGCCATTCCCCCACCTCACAGGTTCTCTCTCTGGGGTTGCCAACCACCAGGTGGTGGCTGGAGATCTCCTGGGATTACAACTGATCTCTAGGCTACAGAGATCAGGTCACCTGGAGAAAATGGCTGCTCTGGAGGGTGAACTCTATGGCATTATACCCCACTGAAGTCCCTCCCCTCCTCAAATCCCGCCCTCCTCAGGTTCCACCCCCAGAATCTCCAGGTATTTCCCAATCTGAGGCTGGCAAGCCTGTCTCTCTCACTCACAGAGACATCAGCAGGCAGGGTGGCCCAGCCCCCTTTAGTAACAGGCTCTCACTCACATGCAGTTATTGGGGCTGGCGGCTCAAACAATGATCCATTCATACACTGCCATCGTTTAGTCATATCCTATAATACATATATAGACTGAGGTATTAACTTGTGTGTGTGTGTGTGTTTCTTTCCCTTAGGCATGCAGTCCATAGGGTTAAACAAATAAAAAGTTGACTTTTATTTATTGTATTAACATAACACTGAAGAAAATAAGATAGAAGTTACAAAGTTTTGCTTCCATCGAACTTTTGAATTATGTTCCCATTCTGGCAACTGGGATCCTTTGGTGCTTACAAAACGACTATTTTCAGTCTGCTCTAAGCAGCTCTTCTCCATATTTTCACTCAGTCAGACGTACCCTTTTCTCTTTCATCTCCCCAGCTGCCAACCTAACTGCTGTTTTCCAAATGTCAAGTCCCCAAAATTCAATCAGCTCTCATTGGTTGCTCTTAGGGAGAGGTGGGACCTAACCTGTCCATCACAGCTGGTTTATAGAGGAGCCCCACAAGAGCATCTATGCAGTAACCCAAACTCAGAGCAAATAGCAATGGCCTAGTTGAAGAAAGGACTGAGCTGGATTGTATAAGGGATACTGATTATGATAAAGTTTGCATCCAGTGGCACTTTTACAACCAACAAAGTTTTATTCCGGGCATAAGCTTTCATGTGCTTGCACACTTCTTCAGATAGACAATTAGACTGGGCTGGGCATTCTAGCCCTGTGTCCATTACAGTGAACACACATCCTGCCTATATGTGTAGACATCTGTTTGTAAGAAAGAGCCAACATGCATACCCTTTACAAATGAAACCGGAGAACAGTACCTGGATAAATATGTGATTTCAGTCACACATTCAGTTGTACATGCATTGAATGTAATGTGGGAATTAATGCACAATCAAAACAAAAATCAAGTATATGGACTGTACGTGGGTTCACTGTAACTTGCTGAACAGGATGACACAAAGGGAAAAAGAGACAGAGCTTCATATCTCTTAAAATGTTTACTTTCCATGTGTATATACCCCCAGAAATCACCCAGCTGCATTGTATGAGGTGGTGGACAGGAAGCAAATGGCACATTTGATGCGAGTGGAGAAAATGGCCATCAGGCATCTTTGCTATCATTCAGATTCTCCTAAGTGTCCAGTACATTAAAAAAAATCTCACCTTGCTGCCAAGGAGCTCAGGGAAGTGTACGTGGTCCCCCCTTCCCTAACTGATCTTCACAAACCCCGCCAAGAGGTAGGCTAGGTGGAGAGAGAAAGTGACTGGCACAAATTCAACCAGTGAGTTGCATGGCAGATGGGCAATTTGAACTCTGACCCCCCCAGACCCTAGTTACTAAATACCAGTCCAAAGTATTCCTGAAGTTTGGACATCTTAGACATTGAAGAGGCGCTACCAATCAGTGTGGACAGCACTGAGATTGAAGAGCAAATGAACTGACTCCATATAAGTCAGGTTTGTGTGTTGGTGGCTGGAGTGGCCAAATTCTTTCTCATCCTTATTCTAATTCCAGACTTTTTTTTTTCTGTGTGGATACCTATTCCCTCCAACAGGGGCCTCACTCTCCCCAACAGCTTTTCCTACATAGTCAGTAGACTTCCTGGGTTTGTAGAAAAATCCGAAAAGTGAGAAAATCCCTGCAGGGACGGTTGAATTCCCCCAAAACCTTTTGAAATGGCCTCTGCAGGGACCCAACTCCAGGCCCCAGCGGTGAGAGATTAGAACGTTGGGGGGGGGGAGAGGAGGCTTCTGACTGGCTCTTTCAGTCAAAGGGGGTGGGGGAGAAGGGCCCTTTCTTTCCAGGCCTCTTTCGGCCTTGGAGGGAGGGGGAGGGAGGGAGCCTTGGGGCCAGGCTGGGGGATTCCTAGAGGTTTTGGGGTGGAGTGCAAGGAGGGCAGGATTTGGGGAAGGGAGAGGCCTCAGCTGGGTATCATGCCACAGAATCCACCCTCCAAAGAAGCCATTTTATCCAGGGAGACAGATCTCTGTTGTTCACAGATCTCTGGAGTTCACCCTCCAGCAGGCCCCACTTGGAGGTTGCCAACCCTAGGCCTGGCAGCAGTCTAGGGTTGCCAGGTCCCCCCACGGGCACTGGCAGGGGATGGGGGTAGTGGGGTTGCCAGCTCCAGGTCTGGAAACTTCTGGAGATTTGGGGATGGAGCCTGGGGAGGACAGGGACCTCAGTGGGATACAATGCCCTAGAGTCCACCCTCCAAAGCATCCATTTTCTCCAGGGGAAATTATCTCAGTAGTCTGGAGCTGAGCAGTAATTCCAGGGGATCCCCAGATCCCACCTGGAGGCTGGCATCCCTAGGCAGCACCCTCTGGGTGACTTGATACCACCTAATTTGCATGACTCAACTTGGCCTGGCTGCTTGCTGCTGTTCAGCAGCCACCCTATGAAAGCCAGCAGTGGTGCAGCAGTTAGAGCCTCAGAGTAGGGTCTGCAAGACCCAGGTTCAGATCCCCATATTGCGGTGGAAGCTGACTGTGTGATTTTGGACCAGTCACATACTTTCAGCCTAACCAACCTCACAGGGTTGTTGTGCAGATAAAAAGGAGGTGAGAATAATGTAAACTGCTTTGGTCCCCACTGTGGAGAAAGACTATAATTTTCGTTGGTAGATGCTGTGGGGGAGGGGGTGGAGACGAAAAGCTGAAGACAGATAAAGGCAGATAAAGGTTAAGTTGGCTGTTGGGTGGGAAGGAAATAGGGTTGCCAACTCTGGATTGGGAAATTCCTGGACATTTAAGGGGTGGATCCTGGGGATGGTGGCGTTTGAGGAGGGGAGGAACTTCAGACCAGTATAATGCCATAGACTCCACCCTCCAAACCGGCCATTTCCTCCATGAGAACTACCATTGCCAGCCTCTGGGTGAGGGCTGGAGATCACCCAGCATTACAACTGTTGTCCGGGTGACAGAGATCAGTTCCCCTGGATAAAATGGCTGCTTTGGAGGGTTGAGTCTATGGCTCCACTCCCAGAAGGGAGAAAGAGTGTGAGATAGGTAAGGGTAGAGGGGAGGAAGCAAAGGTGTGAGGAATGGGATGACCATCCCGCAAGTTTCTTGCGGGTCTCCACTTGTGTGAATCTATAAGTGGTGCTGGAGTCAGAACCAGGATTTGAAATTTCAGCCAGTGCTTCTTGTTCTACTTCCTTCGTTCTTATCCTTTCACTGTTTCCTTGACTGTTTCCTTGACATGCTTGATCTTCAGGTACTGGAATTTCTGTGTTGTTGTTTTTTCCGCAGGAGATAATATGGTTTAATTGCTTTGTCATGAAATACCAGTCTAGACAGAGTATCCCTAGATGTTGGATGTCTTTAGACTGCTTTGAATGTTGAATGATTGTGCATAGCTGTTGGCTATTCACACACACAAAGAAATGTGCTCACACCCAAATTTTCTTGAAAGACTATGATGAAGTTACAATACGGTTGCCAACTTTGGGTTGGGAAATTCTTGGAGATTTGACAGTGGAGCCTGGGGAGGGTGGGGTTTGGGGAAGGGAGGGACCTCAGCAGGGTATGATGTCATAGAGGCCACCCTCCAAAGCATCTGTTTGCTACAGGACCTGAGTGACATATAAAGAAGAGTTGGCAGGCAGTGCCTGGCAACTGGCTGGGGGGGGCATCTCAAGAGAAAATTTTAAAAATCAGCCTCATATATTTATCAGTTCAAATAGGAAATGATAAAGGGTGGCTCTAGAAATCACCAGAAACTCTATGGTAAAACCATAGACTTTTTTGAGATCGCTAGAGCCACCCAGAAGAAATCTATGGTTTCCCATAGTTTTCCTAGAGCTACCCTTTGGCACTTCCTGTATAAACTTCTGGTAAGTATAATGGGCTGCTTTTCTATTTTTCTCCTGCTTGGAGCTGCAGTGGACAACAGGATGTTTCCCTCCCACTTTGCCCCAACGAAGTTTCAAGGTGTCTATCAACCCCTAGAATTCTAGGGAACTTAGTGAGCTGCAGTGGTAAGTTAGGAAGTTAGGAAGTCCTGTTGTGCTAGCGTCACTCCACTTGTGGAAGTTAGGACCCAACATACAGTATGTGTGTGTAAAGTGCCATGAAGTTGCAGCCAATTTATGGTGACCTGAGCAAGGGGCTTTCAGTACAAGTGACATGGTCTATCATTGCCTTCCTCAGCAGAGTCTTCCTTGGTGGTCTCTATCCAAGTACCAACTTAGCTTCTGAGATCTGCCAAGATTGGGCTACAACATGCCACCTTCCCTCCAACGTGTAGTATATTCTATGGCAAAAAAAAAATAAAAATTGATTGAGAGTCTGTACTGTGGTAATGCAGACTAGATGCTATCCATAAGAGGACCTGCCTGCCTTCTTGTAGAGCTGATGCTACTTGAAGCATTTTCAGCCCTTCTTCCTCTCTTTGTATGCATACACCTCAATAAAAAAGAAAGGCACTTGTACTGAGTTTCTGAATCGACTGAAAGCTATGCATCTACAACTGTGTTTCATCCTTCTTATATTTTTACAATGGACATGTGATTTCTGTGCTTTTCTGCCAATAGGGAAGGGAACACATGGAATTAAGAGCCCTGATTTAGTTAGTGGTGCAGTTCTCATGCAGAACTCTCTGTGATTTATGGGCAAAAAGTGGCATGATCCCAGGGCATGTCTACAAGAAGGTGCTCTGGCTCTTTCTTCCCTGGAAACCAATGGCCTTTATCCCAAGTGTAAAGCTTTTCCTGAGACTGGAGATAATGTGCTAAGGACATCTGTCTGGAGACACTGGCAAAGGGAGATGTGGTCGCTGTCAAAAGAACAGGATCAGCTTCAAAAACAAATCTGTTAGTGATTCGTTCCTCCTTCAGCTGTGTGCCTTTCCCGGCTTCTTGGAGAAGCTGTTGTTTATATTAAGGATGCTTCTAATGTTTACAGAAAGGAAAGTATTTTGTAAATGATGCTGAAGAACTGTTAGTATCTCCAAACTTTTGACAGGAAGGCTCTTTGAGAGAACATTTGGTATGTATTGTTTGTTTTAACTTATTTGGTTGATATTTTCTTTTTTTATAAGCACGATGGCGGTTTTGATCAGCTTTTGCTGGTGGGATTCCACTAATACATCATCTTCATTCTCTTTTTAAAGATAAGCAGACAGTGTGGTCGATGAGCATCAATCGGGACTGGTGTTTGTATATTTCTAGCCTTTTATCCTTGTGTCTAATTGAGGGTGACATGCAATCATAAGGTTTTATTTCAGAGTGCCGTCTCTCTTCCCTCTCTCTTATTAAGTGGTGGAGCTGATTTTGGCTGCTGTCCACGGACCACTTATGCAAGAGCACTTGGGCAGGCCAATTGAGTCCTATTGATTTAAGTATAAGCAAACCAGGGCATAAATAGTCTATCGACTGTGTATCATCAGCAGCTGGGTGGAACGAAAATATTCTAGGGCATTTCCTTACTGGAGTTTTGGTGAGATTCTGATATATGGATGTAACAAGGTGGGATCTGATCCAGTGAGATCCATTAAACTGCGGGGCAAACCAAGGGAATCAGATGGCTGGTCCAGGTGGCTCCACTCACATCACAGAGAGCTACATGAAATCCCACTAATAGAATGCATCCTTTTAAAGCCCCAAATCAATGGAATAAAGCTCTTCTTGAAGTTATCCCAAGACAGTGGGTGGGATGAGGAAAATCAGTGGGATACGGTGATTCCTGGTTATAAATTATATTGGAAGGATGGGGGGGAAGGGTTGGAGGTGGGGTGGCTCTGTATGTCAGAGAGGGTATACAGTCCAGTAAGAATGAGAGGGTAAGTGAATTGGATTTGCTTCTGGAAATGCTATGCATTGAAATAGTGGGCCCAAAAGGAAGCTTAACACTGAGAGTTTGTTATCACCCACCAGATCAAAAGATAGAGGAGGATTATAAAATGATGAATTAATTAAAGATAGCGGCTAGACAAAATAACTGTGTCGTAATAGGTGATTTTGACTACCCACACATTGATTGGCTCAATATGTGTTTAAGTTGGGAAAAAGAGATTGAGTTTCTAGATACTCTTAATGACTGTGCTATGGAACAGATGGTCACAGAACCTACCAGGGGAGAGGCAATCCTGGATTTGGTCCTAAGTAACAGCCAAGACCTGGTGAGAGATGTAAAAGTGATTGCACCACTTGAGAACAGTGACCATAATGTTATTGAGATTAACATTTGTATAAATAGGGAGCTGCCCAAAAAGACTGACACAACCACTTTTAACTTTAAAAGGGGTAAGTTCTCTGATACGAGGGGTCATGTGAGGAATAAACTTAAAAGAAAAGTAGAAAGGGTCAAAACCACTGGGGAAGCTTGGAGACTATTTAAAAATACAATCCTAGAAGCTCAGAAAAAATATATACCGTGTGTTAGGAAAGGCACAAATAAGTATAGAAAAAAGCCTGCATGGTTAACAAACAAAGTAATGGAAGCTTTAAAAGGTAAGAAGGATTCCTTTAAGCAGTGGAAAGATAGTCTCAGTGAGGTTGATAAAGGGAACACAGGCTGTGGCAAATAAAATGCAAGTCTGTGATCAGGCAGGCAAAAAAGGGAATATGAGGAGCATATCGCGAAAAACATAAAGACCAACAATAAATCTTTCTTCAAATACATTAGAAGCAGGAAACCAGCCAGGGAGGCAGTGGGGCCCTTGGATGACTGAGGGGTAAAAGGAGTACTGAAGGATGATAGGAAAATGTCTGAGAAGCTGAATGCATTTTTTGCCTCTATCTGTGGACAGATGAGAAGAGCTTGCCCACTCCAGAACCGCTGATTTCTGGAGGGGTGTTGAGTCAAATTGAGGTGATGACGAGGAGGTCCTATGACTGATAGACAACTTAAAAACTGATAAATCACCAGGCCTGGATGGCATACATCCGTGTAATGTATCCACTGGAGAACATGGGCCCTAGACAGCCATGTGCTTGGACTGGTTCTAACTGGTCCACCATGTGGCCAGGCGAAGGGCCTGAGCTTCGCCCCGAAGGACAATGGACTAGTGGATCCTGACTCCCTCCAATGGAGGAGCAGGAGTTAATCCAATCAATGTAAATAGCGAATCACCGGGTGTGTGTGTGTTTGGGGTGTGGGTCACTTGGGAATAAAAGCCGGCCTGCGAGCCGGCTCAGTTGTCTTGTTCTTCATCTAATAAAGTATGTGAGAGCTGAAATCACTAGTAAGTCTCAGTACTTTTCACTGGCGACGAGGATGGGATGCCAACTCCCTCCATGAACAACGACCACGAGACGAGCACCGCTGACCGCCCCAACGCCGAAAGCACCGAACGCCGCCGTCGAGCTTCCTGTCCGCCTCTTCGGTTCCTGGGCACCGCACCGCTCCCTAGCACCGCTGACCCCGAGAGCAGCCTCGCTTCCAACGCCGCCAACTCTACGCCTGAACCGCGACCTCCACGGGTGAGCACCATGGCCGCTAGCAACGAGAGCTTCCCCGCCTTCGACATCTCTCGTCCCGCACACTGGGAGACCTGGATCGAGACGCTGGAGCGTCACTTCGAGATCCATGGCATCACAGATGCGGGTACGAAGAAGGCCTATCTCTTGCGCTACTGCGGCATCGAGGCACACCTCCTCCTGAAGGACCTGGTGAACCCCCTCCTGCCGAAAAGACGCGGCCGCCACCTACGACATGCTGGTCAAGGCGTTTACTGACCACTTGGCACCAAAGCCCACCAAGTTTGCGGAACGAATGGAGTTCTTCGCGAGAACGCAGGGCCCCGACGAAACATCTCCGGAATTCCTGGCCGGACTACGCCGCGCAGCCACAAGGTGTGCCTTCCCCAACCTCGCAGATACCCTCCTAAACCAGTTCTTGGTGGGGCTGAAGGAGGCGGCTGCGCCGCAGGCTCGTCAGCCGGGATGACCTCACTCTGGAGGCCGCCATCCAAGAAGCGGCCGCCTACGAGAAGTCCCACGCAGATCGCCGGCCTAAGACGGTCCATCGCCTCCAGGACTCCGGCCCCTCGGATGACTCGAACGATGAGGAGGTCCTACAGGTGAACCGCCGATCACAGCCACGCACCCAACGCAACAGGGGATTCCCCGCACCACCAAACCAGCCCAACGCATCTGCCTGTGCCAGCTGTGGCGACGCTCACGAGCGCCGGACCTGCCGTTTCCGGGACGCCGTCTGCAGGACCTGCAACAAGGCCGGACACCTCGCCCGAGTCTGCCGCTCCAAGGGCAAGCGCCTGGGATCCACTGCCCAGCGGGACGCCACAAGCCTGCACACCGTGACGACACAGCGCCGGCAGACGGTATGTAACTTGCCCCCTGAAAGCCCGGACAAGGTGCATGTGACTGTCCAAATAGAGGGGTCCCCCTGCCAAATGGAAACAGACTCAGGGTCCTCGTTCTCTATAATTTCCGCGGAGACCCTTAAAACACTATGCCCCAAGGGGGACCCCGACTGCACAAGCCACGGGGGTTGAAACTGACGGACTTTAACAAAAACCCAGTGGCAGTCCGTGGCTGGGGCAAGTTTCAAGTCCGATTTAAAAGGGTTCTCGGGCTTGCTGGACCTGCTGGTTGTGGAGGGGCGCCTCTCAAGCCTCCTAGGACTGTCGTGGTTTGGCCCTTTGGGACTCCAAATAGCAGGAGTAAACCACCTCGGGACTGCTGACTGGGAGGCAGTTTGCCAGGAGTTCCCCAAAGTATTCGATGGGACCCTGGGGAGGTACAATGGGACCCCGATTTCGCTAGATCTGGACCCTAACGTACGACCCATCCGCATAAAGGCACGGCCCCCTCCCCTAGCCATGCGGGAAAAAATAGAGGCTGAGCTCGACCGCCTGGTCACCCAAGGCGTGCTGGAACCGGTCACGTCAGCGCGCTGGGAAACCCCCATTGTAACGCCAATTAAACCGAATGGGGCTATACGCATTTGTGCAGATTACAAATGCACCATAAATAAGGCTCTGCAGGACCACGCCTATCCGGTCCCGGTAGTGAGCCATGTCCTGGCCTCCCTGACGGGGGCCAAAGTTTTCGGCAAATTGGACCTGGCGCAGGCTTACCAGCAGCTGCCAGTGGACACGGCTGCGGCAGAAGCGCAAACCATCACCACCCACAAGGGGCGTTCCGGGTCAATAGACTGCAGTTTGGGGTTTCAGTGGCGCCAGGGATTTTTCAATCTTTCATGGATTCCCTTCTGAAAGGAATTCCAGGGGTCCAGCCCTTTTTAGATGATGTCATCATCGCGGCACCGGACTCCACCGCCTTCACCGAACGGCTGCGTCAGGTCCTGCAGAGGTTCAACGAGGCTGGCCTCAAGGTGAAGAAGGAGAAATGCCTCCTGGGTGTGCCCCGCATCGAATTCCTGGGGTTCGCAGTCGATGCACAAGGCATCCACCCCACAGACGAGAAAATTAGAGCGATCACACAAGCCCCGGTCCCCACGTCCAAGCCGGAACTCCAGGCCTTCCTGGGGCTCTTGAATTTTTACCACGCATTTCTGCCCCAAAAGGCAACGGTGGCTGAACCCCTCCACCGGCTGCTGGACAAGGAGGCGCCGTGGGCCTGGAAGCCGGAGCATGCGGCAGCTTTCCAGGCGGTAAGAGACTTGTTGGTCTCCAACGGGGTGCTGCACCACTTCTGCGAGGCTTTACCTGTGGTTCTGGCGTGTGATGCGTCGCCCTACGGGGTGGGGGCGGTGTTGGGGCATCGGTTGCCGGATGGCCGGGAGTGTTCCGGTCGCCTACTATTCTCGGACCCTGTCTTCTGCGGAGCGTAATTACGCGCAGATAGACAAGGAGGCACTAGCGATAGTGGCGGGGGTTAAAAAATTCCACCATTATCTCTATGGCCGCCCGTTCGAGATCCTTACAGACCACAAGCCTCTCCTGGGCCTCCTTGCGCCCGATCGACAGACGCCGCAGATGGTCTCGCCCAGGGTTCTCCGCTGGTCCATATTCCTGGCGGAGTACTCTTACACCCTCACCCACCGCCCGGGAAAGGCCATGGGTCACGCGTACGCGCTCAGCCGCCTCCCACTGCCCGCAACGGACCCAGACCCGGCCCCCGCCCACGTCATCGCACTCCTAGAATCGCTGCCCGATCGCCCAGTACATGTCAAGGAGGTGGCCCGCCTCACGGGCCGCGACAGGGTTCTCTGTCGGGTTTTGAACTGGGTGGGGAGGGGATGGCCGACAGCTAGACAAGACCCGGAGTTTGCGCCTTTTGTCACAAGGCGCGATGAGCTGTCGACCTATAAGGGGTGCCTAATGTGGGGAGGCAGGGTGGTCATTCCGAAACCACTACAGGAACGGGTACTGAGGGACCTTCATGAGCACCACCCTGGGGTAGTCAGGATGAAGGCTCTGGCGCGGGGGTATGTCTGGTGGCCAGGGTTAGACCGGGATATTGAGGACATTGTAAAAAGGTGTCAACCCTGCCAGGCCTCCCGACCCGCACCCCCGACGGCCCCAGACAGGGCCTGGGAATCCTCTCACCGCCCCTGGTCACGCCTGCACCTCGACTTTGCGGGCCCGTTCCAGGGGCAGCTGTTTTTTATACTTGTAGACGCCTACAGTAAATGGCTAGAAGTAGAGCCGGTACCATCCACCTCCTCCCGGGCGGCCATCCGAGTGATGTGGCGGATTTTCAGCTCGCACGGACTCCCTGACACCCTGGTCACCGACAACGGGACGGCCTTCACGTCCGGGGAGTTCCAGGAGTTCACCCGCCAGCACGGGATTCGCCACATCAGGTCGGCCCCGTTCCACCCCGCCACCACTGGCCAAGCCGAACGCATGGTGCGGACGGCCAAAGAGGCGCTCCGTCGGACCGAAGGAACGGACTGGGACTTCAGGCTGGCGCACTTCCTGTTCGGCCAGAGAACGACGCCCCATGTGACAACCGGCCGGAGCCCGGCGGAACTATTGATGGGCCGACGCCTCACCACCAGGCTGGACCGGTTACATCCCGATCGAGCGCCCGAGCGGGAGCCCTGCACGGAAACGCCAGCGGCAGCGCGAGGGTTCTTCCCAGAGGACCCGGTGTACGCACGGAACTACGCGAGAGGGCCCCCGTGGATTCCCACCCGAGTAGTCCGGGTCCGTGGCCCCCGGTCCTACGAAGTCTCGGTGGAAGACGGCCAGATCCTGCATCGCCACATCGATCAGCTACGTCGCCGGGTGCTACACCTGGAGCCGGATGAGGGGAGGAGTGGGACGAGCCAGCTCAACCAGACGCGGGGGCGGACGCACCAGAAGAAATCCCGGGGGACTTCAACTCCGGACTGACAGCCACCGCAAATGACACACCGGCCGAGATGGTGAGCCCAGCCCCGCCAACACCAGAGCGGCCACCAGTCCCCACAGCCGCCCGGGAGGCTGTCAGTTCCCCCATGCCAGAGCCCCGTCGCTCCACGCGGAGAGCGGCGGCCCCCAGCTATTTGAAAGACTATGTGTGCGGGTGTTTATCGGACCAAGGGGGGAGGGGTGTAATGTATCCACTGGAGAACATGGGCCCTAGACAGCCATGTGCTTGGACTGGTTCTAACCGGTCCACCATGTGGCCAGGCGAAGGGCCTGAGCTTCGCCCCGAAGGACAATGGACTAGTGGATCCTGACTCCCCTCCAATGGAGGAGCAGGAGTTAATCCAATCAATGTAAATAGCGAATCACCGGGTGTGTGTGTGTTTGGGGTGTGGGTCACTTGGGAATAAAAGCCGGCCTGCGAGCCAGCTCAGTTGTCTTGTTCTTCATCTAATAAAGTATGTGAGAGCTGAAATCACTAGTAAGTCTGAGTCAAATTGAGGTGATGAGAGAGGAGGTCCTATGACTGATAGACAACTTAAAAACTGATAAATCACCAGGCATGGATGGCATACATCCGAGAGTTCTGAAGGAACTCAAATGTGAACTTGTGGATCTCCTGACAAAAATATGTAATCTTTCATTAAAATCTGTCTCCATTTCTGAGGACTTGAAGGTAGCTAATGTCACTCCCATCTTTAAAAAGGGCTCCAGGGGAGATCCGGGAAATTACAGGGTGCAGGGTGGTAAGCTGTGGGGTACCACAGGGTTCAGTACTCGGTCTGATGCTTTTTGATTTGTTTATTAATGATTTGGAGTTGGGAGTAAGCAGTGAAGTGGCTAAATTTGCAGATGACACGAAGTTGTTCAGGGTGGTGAGAACCAGGGAGGATTGTAAGGCGCTCCAAAGGGTCAAGTCAAGGATGGGTGAGTGGGCATCAATGTGGCAAAAGGGGTTCAATGTGGCCAAGTGCAAAGTGATGCACATTGGAACCAAAAATCCTAAATATAAATATACATTGATGGGGTCCGAACTGGCAGAGACTGACCAAGAGAGAGATCTTAGAGTCATAGTAGATAACTCAATGAAAATGTCTAGACAGTTTGCAACTGCAATAAAAAAGGCCAACACTATGCTGGGGATTAATAGGAAGGGAATGGAAAACAAGTCAGCCAGTATCATCATGCCCCTGTATAAATCAATGGTGTGACCTCATGTGGAATACTGTGTATGGTTCTGGTCACCACACCTCAAAAAGGATATTATAGCATTGGGAAAAGTGCAGAAAAGGGCAGCTAGAATGATAAAAGGGTTGGAACACTTTCCCTATGAAGAAAGGTTAAAACGCTTGGGGCTCTTTAGCTTGGAGAAATGATGGCTGAGGGGTGACATGATTGAGGCTTATAAGATTATGCATGGGATAGAGCAGGTTGAGAAAGAAGTATTTTTTTCCCTTTCTCACAATACAAGAACTCATGGGCACTCCATGAAATTGCTGAGCAGTCGGGTTAGAATGGATAAAAGGAAGTACTTCTTCACCCAAAGAGTGATTAACACATGGAATTTACTGCCACAGGAGGTGGTGGCAGCTACAAGCATGGACAGCTTCAAGAGGGAATTAGATAAACATATGGAGCAGAGGTCCATCAGTGGCTATTAGCCTCAAGATATAGATAGGAACTCTCAGGCTGGGGCAAGCGATGCTCTGTATTCTTGGTGCTTGGGGGGGAGGCAACAATGCTGGACTGGTATTTTTGGCAACTGTGTGACAGAGTGTTGGACTAGATGGGCCATTGGCCTGATCCAACATTGGCTTCTTATGTTCTTAACTTCAACCTTGCATTTCAGTTTAACTGGGTTGTGGGCAAAATGTCAGCAACCATAAGACATTCCCTGTGGTAATTATAATTTTGGCGCATCTTCATCTAGGGATACTACCTCTTTGCCTGCCAAACTGACCAGCCATTCAGTCTGAAGTTGGAGCAAAACATCTAAGGTGTCAGAAGGGTTTCTTGCAACTAACTATAATCATGGATATCTAGGACAGCTGCAGTGTAATCCTAAAGGCACTCTTCTGGGAGTAAGCACTGTTGAATAAAGTGGGACTTACTTCTGTGTAGATCTGCTGTCAGACTCTGGGATAAATCAGTTCCCAACAACATTCACTCTGGGGTATGATACGTTTATTGAGACATTGATAGGATCCAGACCTAACACTGGCCATGTTAGAACTGAGGGCAAAGGTGCGAATGCAACAGATGTACAAGGTTCAAGCAGAGGCCCTAATGGCCCAGGACCAATCAACCCTTAGTATTCCCCCTGCCAAAAGCAGTGGCTAGCAACCCTCTTTTACTATGCCGACTCCCAGTGTGAAAGATGAAGCCAAGCTTTGAAAGCTGAGATCCAAGGACGTCTGGGTTCTCAGAGGTGATAAGGATGCATGCTACATCAAAGCAACCTGGCAAAATCAAAAGCATTTCAGCTTCACACTCTCCCATACTTCCCCCTGGGTTGCTATGACAAATGAGCCATAAAATGCATAGCGAGTTTGACACCTGCTTAGGATTGTTCCCCTGTTCTATTGTATTGATAAAAAACACAGCTGGATATCAGGGCTGGGTCTAACAATCCACAAGGGCTGCCTTATCCAGGATGGGAAACTCCTGAAGACTTGACTGGGGAGGAGGACAGTCCATCCTCCAAAGCAACGATTTTTTCCCTGGGGAATTTATCTCTGTAGTCTGGAGATGGGAATTAATTCTGGGGGGAATCCCCAGGAGTTGCCAGCTCTGGCTTTGGAAATTCCTGGAGATTTGGGGATGGAGTCTGGGGAAGGCAGAATTTGGAGACAGGAGGGAGCTCAATGGGGATATGATTGCACAGAGTCTGTCCGCCAAGGCTGCCATTTCCTTCAGGAGAACTGATCTCTCTTGCCTGGAGATCAGTTGTAATTCTAAGAGATCTCCAGCCACCACCTGGAGGCTGGCAAGCAACCCTACAAGTGCATCACAGGCTGTGGAATGGAACTTTCCCCTTGTTTTACCATAGGGTTGCCAGGTCTCCTCGTCACTCTGATGGGGGATTTGTGGGGTGTTCTTCGGGATGCCCCCAAGCCCCACCCCCAAGAGCGATCAGCCATCCAGCCACTCCTCTCCCTCCCCTCCTGCCAGATTTAAAGGGCTTCAGCTGATCGGCAGGGACCATGTAGTCTGCCAATCAGCTGGAGGGCCCTTTAAATCTAGCAGGAGGGAAGGAGAGGGGTGGTTGCGGGCTGTGCGTTTGGCCCACAAAAAAGACCCTTTAATGTGGCAGGGTCTGAGCTTTTGTGAGTCACTGCTGAAGGAGTGACATGTTTTGTTAAGCTTTAAGGTCCTACTGGACTCTTGCTCTTTTCTATTGTTGCTAAAAGGAAATCCCCCATGGCTTCACCTCAAAACGCAAAATGTGTTTTAGCTTTTACTGAAACCCGAACAGAAAACCCTTCCACCAAAGTTGCTGAGAGAAGGAGGAGCCATTACATTTAAACATCCTAAATAGTGGATGTTTACAATTTTGTCAGCAAATGCTAGGGTTGCCATCTTCTTGACTAGGAAGAACTTCTTTTGGTTTGGAGATGGAGGTCAAGTGAGCCCAGCACAACTAAATCTGCAGAGAGCATTTACAAGATAAACCACTTTAGCCTACAAAAGGACAAGCTGGTGAGCAACCATCAAAAGAGATCCCTGCCTCAACATTCCTTTGGAATCCTTTCAGAATACCAACAAACAGTAGACAATTATGTCTAAAAGAAGTTGGGCAAAAATATCTCACCAAATGTTCTTGGATAAACTAGCCAGTCATGGGACAAGAGGACGAGTCCTCTAATGGATCAGAAACTGGTTAAAGAACAAGGTGCAGAATGTAGGAATCAATGTCATTGCAGCTACCAGGAAAAGTTCTGGGAGGCTAATGGCCTCAGTGGGCTGTCTTTCCCAAGCCCTGACCTGGACCCAGCCAGGCATGGGAGTTAAAAAGCCAGGCTGGTGGAGCACAAGCTACCACCTGGCCCAGGTAAGTTGTGACAGTCACTTCATCTGCTTGGCCAACTAGCCCAGTGGCAATGCCTCGGCCAAGCTGGATGCCACATGCAACTTGTCAATTCAGGCCTCTCTCCATGGCGGGGGGGTTAGGGCATGGTTCTTTCCAGGGCTGTTTTGGCCTCCCAGTCTACCCTGGGCAGTTCTTACAGTAGAGAAAGAAAGCAGTGGCGCCCCCGAGGGCCTGTCCTGGGTCTGGTGCTCTGGGTGGCCAAAAACGATCTAGACTCAGAGTAAGCAGTGACATGGACAAATGTATTCCATGTGACTTCAGATTATTTAGGGTGGTAAAAACAGCTGATATTATAATGCCCCAGTATAGATGGTGAAAACGGCCTTGTTTGGAATGCTGTGTACAGTTCTGGTCACCGTATCTCTAAAAGGACATTGTAGAGCTGGGGAAAGTACCAAAGAGGGCAACCAAGATGATTAGAGGGTTGGAACACCTTCCCTATGAGGAAAGGCTGAAGCGTCTGGGACTTTTCAGTATAGAAAAGAGATGACTAAGGGGTGTGTGCATGGGGTGGAGAGTATTGATGAACAGAACTGTTTGTGCCTCTCCCAAATTCTAGAACTCAAGGGCATCCAATGAAGCTGACAGGTAGTAGATTCAGGACATACAAAAGGAAATACTTTACAAAGAGAATGATTAAAATGTGGAACTCGCTGCCGGAGGATGTAGTGATGGCCACAGGAATAAACAGCTTTAAAAGAGGATTCGATAGATTCATGGAAGAAGAGGTATGTCCGTGGCTACTAGCCATGGTGAGGGGAACCTCTATATTCAGAGGCACTAAACGTCTGAATCCAGAGCCAGGAGGCAACGTCAGGGGAAGAACTCAGCCTCTATGCTCTGTTGTTGGCCCTCCACAGGAATGGGTTGGCCCTCCACAGGAATGGGTGTGTGGGACAGGATGCTGGAATGGTCTGATCCAGCAGGACTCAACTTTTATTTTTATGAGGGTCAATTTAATGAGGTGTAAAGGAAATGGTCATGAATGAAAATGGAACCACCAATGAATAACGAGGAGAGAGGTTTTGGACTCATGGTGGGTAGTGCAATAGGAAGTTCAACATGATGCATGGCAAGGATGTAAAAGACAAATTCCTCCCCAGGGATTATTAAGAAAGGAATTACCCTGTGTCATAATCTCCTTTGAACAAGGAGCCATATTTGGAATACTGTAGGTTACCTCATCTCAAAAGATCTGGAAAATATGCACAAAAAGGGCAGCTGATATGAAGGAAGGGTTGAGATATTGTGCCCCCTGCCATGCCCAGGCCTTAAGGGCCTGTTCAGATAAAAGACAAACACTCAGCCTAGTTGTTACAAATGGACAGCCATCTACCCACAATTCCCTCTCCTGCTCACTTCCGTCTGTTTTGTTTGACAAGCCAGCCGATGGATCCAAGAGCAGCCCAAGATGGGGTTTGCTTTGTTTGTTGCTTATTGGGTCATTTATGTAGTGCATTTTTATAAGGCACTTTGAAGAGAAAAAGAGGGTACAAATCTTGGCCCCCAACAAAGAAAAAAGACACCAGGTCTTACAGATAGGTGCATTTGTTGCACTATTGATTAGCTTTCGAAGCAGTGTTGTAAGTTTGGATTGAGAATCTTTTTTTAAAAAAAATCAAGCATCAATAGAACAGCCATTTCTTAATGGGTTTTTACTGTGCACAAATTTAAGTTGACAAAAGGAAAAAGAAGCCTTAGTGGACTGACTACGGGAACTTCTGGACTTTAATCAGCCTTAAGCCCTGCCAGGATTCCGAGTAATTTCCGAACGATGAATCAACCTGCAGACAACGAATCACCCAGTGCCGGGGAATGCCAATGAAAACAAACCATCACATATAACTTGTGTCGAACAAGGATGGAGGGGCCTTTGATTCACTCCGCTGAAGCAGCGACAGCGATGATAGGATAGATGGAGAAGGCGCACGAGAGTCTCCACCACATCTGGGAGTGGTGTGTGGCAAGACTGGAGCCCGACAAAGGTGGGTGTGGGGGGAAACGAGACAAAGCAGGATTCTCGACAGAAGGAGACTCCAGATTTCTGGAAGAAAACAACCTTTAACTCGTATCCCCTTTGGGCATTAGTCACAATCCCTGAAGGAGGAAAAAAAATGGAACACAGATGTCCAAAAACGAGACTGTGCTTTAAATAACTATGACATAACTTGACTCAGTTTCAGGGTATGGACGTCATTCCTCACTGATAAAATCCTGCACTCATTGGGGATTCTTGTTACCCCAGTGAAGTGTCTTTATTTATTATCAGACATTAGCGGAGTGCTCTTCAGATTGGTTTTGTTCTTGTAATCACAGAGAAGGAGAAGAAGAGACTGGATTTATACCCCGCCCTTCACTACCCAAAGGAGTCTCAGAGTGGCTTACTAAATCCTTTCCCTTCCCCTCCCCACAACAGACACCCTGTGAGGTAGGTGGGGCTGAGAGAGCTCTGACAGAAACCGCCCTTTTTCAAGGACAGCTCCTATCAGAACTATGGCTTGCCCAAGATCATCCAGCAGCTGCATGTGGAGGAGTGGGGAATCAAATCCGGTTCTCCCAGATTAGAGTCCACATGCTTAACCACTACACCAAACTGGCAGTCAGCTGAGGCTGTTGGGTGTCGGAGTTGCATTTGTCAAGATACCCTCCACGTTCCAAAGTCTTTTTAAAGAAGGGAAACAATCCAGAGGACGGTTCAGAGGGCAGCCATGTTGGTCCTCAGTAGAACAGCTGGATTCAAGTCCCAGTAGCACTTTAGAGATCAAAAAAGATTTGGGGAGTTATGAGAGCTTTGACTCTTGAAAGCTCATTCTCCAAAAAACCTTACTGGTCTCTAAAGTGCTACTGGGCTTGAATTTACCAGTCCAGAGAAAGGACAAGTATGGCGGGTCAGCCGTAGCTGGTGATAGTTTTTTATTTATTTAATTTTTGTTTTTCACTGTTACTTTGAGCACTTTGGGGCTGAAATGGAGGCTGAAATAAGTAAATGTCTATCTTTTTTTTTAATTAACGTCTACTTAACGTCTATCTTAATTAAAGTGACTGATTATCAGCAGTAGTAACCTCACTCATTCTGAGACTTAACTGGGACAAGTCATCATATCATTTAGGGTCACAGTTCTTTTTAGGATAGCATAGTGCTCACGTGGTGATCTTTTGATGCCTGGGCCGTTTGCCTCACCTACTTTTTTCATGGATTTATGTTTTCCCTCACTTATGAGTTAGGAATATCTGTAGTTCCTCAAAGTGACCACAAGAGAGCAATAGGAAACAGACGCTGAGGGGAAGAAGCTGAAATCCCATTTGAGTATTGATGGGGGAATCCTCTAAGGAGAAAAAAAAAAAGTAAAAACACTTGACAAGCAGGCAAGAAAGGACATCCTGCTTCAAACAGGGATGACTTGCCTTAAATCAAATTCCAGCTAGGAAAAACAGTCCATCGCTGATAAAATCCTGCAGCCACTTGGGATTCTGGTTTTCCCATTACATAAGTATCTTTTATTTCTGTTTGTTTTTCGTAATTATTTTCCGATGGAAGAGAGATGGAGAGAGTGATTAATTACACAAATAATGGCTGGCTCTGTTTGTTAATAGGCATAAAATACTGCCCTATTGAGCAAAAAGATGGGGAACGTTGTTCAAGACCTTCGACTTCATGTCAAAGGCTGTTTAGTGAGAGTTAGAGGAGGAAATGACTGGGGATGCCACAATACCAGTTCTGCTCCTGAGGGAAAAGGCACACCATGAGAACGGGCCAGTCATGAAAATTCCATGCCTCCTTAAATTTCTATACAGTCCTCCCTGATGGTGCCTCAGGATCCCTTACTGTCCGAGGCAGCAGTGCAGCTAGGGGCGCTCCCAGCCCCTCTCTCTTGCTATCTTACTCCCGCCCATGTACCAGAGGGGGAGAGTCTTCTGTACCTCTCTGGTGCCTCAGACCTCTTTAAAAATAGTGCAGCAAGCGCACGTGCCCATCTAGGACTTCCTAAACTAGGTTACTTCCTTTTCCGGAGTTCAGCCACCATTTTGGATGCCATGGCAACCACACATGGTGGGGGGGTTGGGGAATGCTCAAAAGAAGAAGGATTCTCATGAGAGTTTGGGAACTAGAATAAGAGATATGCTGTGGTAATTTTAAAGAGATGTGGGAGATACAAGGAGGAATTGAGGCAACGGTTGGATGAACATTTGCAGGCAGTGAGCGTATGTTGGTGGCAGGTGAAGATGGCAACCTCAGTAAAAAATTACTTCAGGTGATTGCCATGATACAGCTGATTTCATACTGTCCATGCACTCTTTCCCATGCCATGGAAATGGCTGTATGCTACCACTGCCTCTCACTTCTGGATAACTTCCAGTTGACTTTTACTGTGCTTTTAGGCCTGCTTTATTTATTTATCTCTCCTTATAAATAATTATCTTTTGGTTTCGCATGATTCCATGCACTCCCATTGGCTGTAAAATGCCCTCCCTCAGCCATTGGCCCATCAGCCGCCACTCAAGAGTACTCGCGTGCCATTGGCCGGGTGCTGGGTCTGCTCCTCTTCCCCACCCACTCCTCCCTCTCTCTCCTGAGGAAGACAGTTCTCTTGACTCCTGTGAGGGACTGTCTCCTCAATGGCTGTTGGTAGGCACCCAAGCTTGGTTCTGTGAGTAAAAAAACAAAGGACTTTCAGCATAACCCCCTCCCCCACACATAACCCCCTCCCCAACAGCCACTTTCCTGTCAGAATAAATGGAAAAAGGCTCTTTCTCCTGCTTAGCTTCAGCATGGCTGGCTGGCTAACGAGGTGGGCCAGCGACCATCAGACCATTTTCTTCAACTCCCCGCTGTGCGGCTGACTTTCCCCTAGGGCTGCCAATCTCCAAGTGGGACCTGGAGATCTCCCACTGCTACAATTGACCTCCAGATGACAGAGATCAGTTCCCCAGGAGAAAATGGTTGCTTTGGAGGGTAGGCTCTATGGCATTATACCCTGCTGAGTCCTTCCACACACACCCCAAATGCTGCCCTCCACAGGATCCACCCCCCCCCAAATCTCCAGGTATTTCCCTAATCAGAGTTGGCACCTGTACTTTCTCCTCTGTCAGTAAAAGGCCCTTTCCACACCTATGTTGGCCTTTGGGAGAAAACTCATTGAGCCCAGTCCTGATCGGGTTGCCAACTCCAGGTGGGCAATTCCTGGAGATTTGAGGGATGGAGCCCGGAGAGGGTGAGGTTTCAGGAGGGGTGGCACCTCAGACAGGTACGATGCCATAGACTCCACCCTCCAATCCAGCCATTCCCTGATGGGGAACCTTTGTCGCCAATCTCCAGGTGGTGGCTGGAGATCACTCAAAATTACAACTGCTCTGTAGAAGGGATGGGGGAGGAGATGGAAAACTAAAGGTAGGTTGATGGTTGGCTGGGAGGGAGATAGGGTTGTCAATTCCAGGTTGGGAAATTCCTGGAGTTTTGAGGGGTCGAACCTGGAGAAGGTGAGTGTTGAGGAGGGGTGGGACCTCAGACAGGTACAATGCCATAGACTCCACCCTCCAAACCAGCCACCCCCTCCTGGGGAATCACTGTTACCAATCTTGAGGGTGGGCTGGAGATCACTCAAAATTACTACTGCTCTTCAGGTAGCAAAGATCAGTTCCTCTGGAGAAAATGGTGGACTCTGTCATTATACCCTGCTGAGATTGCCACAGCAAATTGTCACTGAGTGCCCAAAGCTGGGGCACTCTCCCAGAGCCTCTTTCTAGAGCCCGTTGTATTTATTTCCACAATGGGCCTTATTCCTAGTTTGATATAAAACATTTCTATGGTGCCTTTCCATCCAAATAAAGTCCCCAAGGTGGCTAACTTCAAAACATTAAAACATTTCAGTGTTAAAACATTTAAAATTATATGTATCATTTATATATATATTTCAATCAAAACATACACACTCGGTACCAAAACCTAAAAAGAGGGCCAAAACAGTTACTGCAGGTGTATCAAACAAAATAAAAATGTTCACCCACTGGTAGAAGACAACAATAGAGGGAGCAGTTGGACTGGGCATGATATAATTAAAAGAGACAACAATGTTGTAAGAAGCTCAGAAGGATAAGAACAGAAACTTAAGAGTGAAATGGAAGGAATGTTCCTGGCATGAGCACCTTGGTACATAGAGGGCACTCAAAAAGGACATCTTTCCCAGGATTTAAGTTGCTCTTGACAATGAATAAATGTTTAGTAGGATGGACAACAACACATACATGTATCCCAGCAACAACCCAGTGGATTGTATAAGAGCTTTGAACATGGCTGTCAAATTTCAATAGTCCCCAACCTGGGTGCCAATGGAAGCTTTGAATTTCTCTTGCACGCATTGGCTCATGTCACATATTGACTAATGATAAAGCTTTTTTGGTATTTGTGTCTGTTTTTGCTAAGCCAACAGAAAGATCGGAGCAAGTCATTGGTTAGAGATCTTTTGTACGAAAGTAATTTCTTTGCAAGTTTAGTAGTTCAGCTACACCCGTTCCCCTTCAGAAACAGTCTCAGACCAGCCTAATAATTACAGAAACCAGCTCCTAAAGGACAAGTCACATACCAAAAATATGCATTCAAAGGCAGGCGTTTGCTTTTGTGGTCCACAGCTTTCATATTTTACCAATCATGTAAAAACAAAAGTCTGGCCAGATGTGGGGAGGAGGGTGGAAAAGTACACATTCATGACAAGCAACCTTCTCAAAGAAAGATGCCCCCGGGGCACTTCGCAGAAAAAACACCCTGTTGAGTTTCAGACAAATCTCTTGGTCAGACCCATCCAGTTTCTTCTTATATTCTTATTGAGATTGGCTCAGTCGCTTGCATTACTCAAGCGTAGCAATAGCAAAGAGAACAGGTCCCTTGTATGCCCTGGAATGCAAGGCAGGTAGCAGCAAAAAAGCCCAGTCACATAGTCAAGGTCTACCAATGAACAACATGGGAGGGGCACTGCCTTCGTTTATTTATTTGAAATGTTCATAACTCTGCTTTCTCAGCTCAAAGGCTGTTGTGGTAGAATTTTTTTTCCAGCGATAGGGTCAACCAACAACAAACAGCAGCATTCGAAGAGCAGCCATAACCCTGCAGAGATTAATCCGGAGGGCCCAAACCAATGAATTCCATGGCAAAATCAGCAAACAGCCATTAAAGTGCTCAGTCACATCAACAACAAAACAAGAGGCTCAACAAAGTCAAGATATTTATACCCCACTTTTCTCCTCAATGATGATCCAAAGAAGCTTACAACAGCACTCTCCCCTTCTCTGTTTTATTGCTCAACAGTAGCCCCAGTAGCCAACAGAGGGCCTGGCGTAATCTGGTCCATGGGGTTACGAAGAGTCGAACTCGATTGTGTGACTGAACAACAACAAACCCCATGAGGTAAGTTAGGCTGAGAAAGAGTGACTGGCTCAAGGTCACCCAGGGAGCTTTTGTGGCAGAGTGGGGAGTCAAACCTGGGTCTCCCAGGTCCTAGTCTGACACTCTAACTACTACACCATGTTCACCTGAAAGCTTAAGTCAATCAGAATCCTTCCACCTGGTACCTAAAGCTCAAATGTCTTGATGACAGGCAGATGGTGGAAGGGAGAGATGTCCAAAGTCAAGGTGCTACCACAGACCAGGCCCTGTCTTTGCTTGCCATCTACCTGACCTCTGATGGTGAGGGAACATAGAATCATAGAGTTGGAAAGGACCTCCAGGGTAATCTAGTCCAACTCCTTGCACAATGCAAGAAATTCACAAATGCCTCCCCCTCCACACCCACAGTGACTGCTGTTTCATGCCCAGAAGATGACAAAAAACCTCCAGGATTGCTTCCTGACCCCAAAGTGGCAATCAGCATTTCCCTGGGCATGTACAAAAGGGCCACAAGAACTAAGCACTGAGGCAACCCTTCCTGCTCTCCTCCTAGGGTTGCCAGACCCCCTGGTATGGCAGGGGTCCCCTGCTTTTTGGGGTTCTACCTGCTGCTGGCCAGCTGGCTGGTGGGGGAAGCCCCACCCTCAAACCCCCAAACCCCCAGCCACCCCTCTCCCTGCCTCTCTTGAGGTCGCTCGGAGATCGTGCACATGGGTCCCTCCGGCTGCCTGCACTTAAAGGGAACCCTTTAAGTGCAGGCAGCTGGGATGAAAGAGCCCTGCGCGCAGCATGCCCGATCTCCATTTGGAGATCATGCGCTCGGGTCCCTCTGGCTTCCTGCACTTAAAAGGGGCAGGGCTTGGAGCTGGGATGTCCCCAACATGACGTCATCACATTGGGGATGCCCCACCCCCCCTGGGAATACCCCTCAAAGTCCCCTGCTGGGGGCAAAGATCGACTTGGCAACCCTATCTCCTTCTCATGATCTGCCTAAGTTCACAGAATCCGCATTGCTGTCACATGGCCATCTAGCTTCTATCTGAAAACCTCCAAAGAAGGAGAGTCCACCACTTCCCGAGGAAGCCTGTTCCACTGAGGAACCACTCTAACTGTCAGGAGCAACATACACAGAGCAATGCTTCTTAGTTCATGTGGTAGCAGACAGCCCTTTAGATAATCCTGGCCCCAAAGAGTTTGGGCCTTTAAAAGTAAGAAACAGCACTTTCTTTAAAATGTTCAGTTCAAATGTTTAAAATTTGAATTGTTTCTGGAAGCCATTTGTTAGCTACTACATAGTTTTCAAAATAGGTATGGAATGCACACGATAGCTCACAGAAGCTAATGGTCAAATGGATGCATTTTGAAACAGCTGATGTTTGCATACAGCCCTCTAGTGTGCTAACAACCTGCATAGATGTTTCCAGATCCTCCTTTTCATTCCTTGCTTGGGAGCAACTCAAGGCATCTCAATTGGCAATGGTTCGAAAGAAAATGCTACCCAATTTGGACCTTAGTCTAACCAACCAGGTACTGCTTATCTACTTATAATCAAGCTCTGGGGTGCTTGTTACTTGAGTACACCTGTGCTGGTGATATGCAGAAGGGGGTTGGACTTCACCCAAAGAGTGATTAACACTTGGAATTCACTGCCACAGGAGGTGGTGGTGACTAGAAGCATGGACAGCTTCAAGAGGGAATTAGATAAGCATATGGAGCAGAGGTCCATCGGTGGCTATTAGACACAAGGTACAGATAGAGATTCAGGGGCAAGTGAGGCTCTGTATTCTTGGTGCTTGGGGGGGGCAACAGTGGGAGGGCTTCTAGTGTTCTGGCCCCGCTGCTGGACCTCCTGATGGCACCTGGTATTTTTGGCTGCTGTGTGACAGAGTGTTGGACTGGATGGGCCATTGGCCTGATCCAACATTGGCTTCTCTTATGTCCTTATGTTCTTATGACTCTCATCCAAAAGCAAGACTTAAACAAATGGATCTTAATTATCAGTGCCCAAATGCCAATGAATGGCTATATCAGTGCCTGCACCCTTCCGAGCCTCAGTTTCAGTGTAGCATCATCCAGTAAATGCAAAATGTCTTGATATATGTGGAAACATGATAATGGGTCATTCTTGCTGCTCGAAGATACTGAGTACAAGCTATACTGAGTCTTAGTTTTATTTTGTTGTTTTTCTTAAAACATCCTATGACCTCTACAGGTATATTTGCAGAACTTCGTATATCTTGTTGCGTAACCTGTTGCACGATCACTAGTCATGAGGAGAGGCAAGGTGCTATGTAAGCCCCACCCTGTAAATCTGCATAAATCACTGTTCTGTTTCCACAAGCATCGAAAGCGCATGTTGGTGCTTATCTTCAAAAGGTTAAACTCTAGGATCTTTGCTTAAAAAAAAAAGGCTGGGATTCTCAAGATGGAAAAGCCTGTGCGTGATATCAATTATTTGTTGCTGTGGCAATAGCCGAGAGGGAAGGCAACATGGTATAACCCGATCTCATCAGATCCCAGAAGCTAAGCACGGTCAGTACTTGGAAGGGAGACCACCAAGGAAGACTCTGCAGAGGGAGGCAACAGCAAACCTCCTCTGCTTCAGACTTGCCTTGAAAGTCCCTTGCTGGGGCCACCATAAGTCGAATGCATCTTGACAACACTTTTCACACAGATGACAGTAGTCTGCGGCTCAGGCTTTGGGACCCTCAGAGCCCCTTCTGCTGGGTCGCATGCCCATGTAGAAAAGCCATTTCTTCTACCTTTTTGAAGGGTCTACTGCGTGGACAACAAGGGTCCCATGATTCCTACTTCACTTTGTGTGCCTGCCCAGAAGAGCAGCCAGCCAGCAAGATAAGGTCACTCAGCGATGGAGAGGATTCCTTCAAGGCTCCGCCCCTTGGATATTCCTCACTATGACGTACTTCCTGGCCCTGGTTTAGGGTTTCCTGTCCCTTGCTCTGTTTGGTCTGTCACTTACAATATTGGTCTTGATACAGGGAGCTCATAATCCTCACACACCCCCTTTGAGTTACATGACAGACACCACATTATATCCTCTCATAGACTTGCAGCTCAGTGCGTTCCATGCTTGGCGGGTCTGGGTCTGGAAAGGTTGAAGACCACTCACTGTATGGTCTGATTGCAGAACTGCAAGGTCTGCACAGCGCTGATTTTTACATCCAGTCAACGGGCAGAGTTCCAGACTGTGGATGGAACCAAAGAGATCATGTGCAAGCAAACTATGGGGCGATCAGTTTTCATATCACTTTCCCCCCCTCACATATGGAGCCTCCAGAGTCACAGCCAGAAGTTCTCATACCTCCTAGAATTTTGTCACTGGCCATCAGATAACACAGCATATGCAATGCATATGCAAGTAGTCGGTTTCCTCTGACTGGAAGCGGAACCCCAAGGATAGTGGTGGAGGGAGGTGATAGCCATTGGATCAGAAACCGTGTCCCCTATTCCCACTGACTGCAACGAGACGTAGTTATTGAAACCCCCTCTGCAGCTTCATTTTATTTTTTTTGTCTTAGAAATCGGTTTCTAAGGTCTGTCGATTCCCAGCCTTTCCGATGCAATAAAAGTCATTTTAGAAACAACAAACAAATTAAACACCCCAACGCCCCCCTGCGCTTTTGTTTGAGGCGCTTGGCTGCTGAGACACGCTGGCTCCAGGAATTCGAGCAGTTTCCTATTATTTGACTTCGAGATGAAACACGAGGGCCCCAGCGTTTGCTTGGCCCAAATCACGAGGTGATTGTGAGGGCTGAAAGTGAAATGAACGCAGCCTCGATAACCAGGAGGTCCGGTGTTTCTAATCACACCGTGCAGCGGGGAGGGGGGGGGCGGCCTGGCTTTGTTTTCTTTTTGCAAAGACATAAAAGGACTGAGTTTTCTAACCCAAAATATGTTTTGTCTCAGAGCGTTGGGCAGCCTTTGCTGTCTCTGCAGATGGGCAGCTTAACTGTTCCCACAGAGCAGACACAATGCTAAACCATTTGGAGATACTCAGACCCAACTGATGCAGTGGTAACAGTGATCCATCTGCTGTATTGTTCACCTATGTGACTTCCCCCCCTGCCCTTACATAAAAGAAAAGGGATTCCAGGAAGAGACACCTGTGGGGTTTCCTGCTGGACAGACCCATTGAAATGCTGGATGATCACTCACGTTCGAAGGATGAATAGTACGAGGGGATGTCCAGCTGCCATTCCACATCCCAGAGAGCGTTATCACAGCATAAACAGTTGGCCTTCCTGTAGCCCGAATCCAGAGTCCTCGATTATTTATGCAGAGTTGCCACTAGCTAATCTTTACTATAGACTGTGAACAGGCATACCATGAGCCAGCTGTGGGAAACATCTGATTAGGGTTTGAGACCTCTCTGCCTCAAATCTGAGTTCTGCCCAGACAGGCCAGACAGGCAGATTTAGGAAGCCATATCATGTATTTTTATGTATTTTAATAATACATCATTATACTATTTTAAATGATGGGAAGACAGCCCATAGATCCTTAACTGTTTCCATTTAAAAAATCATGACAGACTCTTATTTCACAATGCAGTTTCCTAATAATACAGATAACACAAGGTCAACGGATTACCCTTGGTTATTTTGTCGTTGCTGGCTAAAGATGGACATGCTAAGCAAGGCAATTACTGTCTGCAGTCTCTTGTACAGGCCATCATTCAAAAAACCCCAAACCCCATATGTAGTCTGACACAAGAGGTTCACCGCTGTTGCCTGGTCTTTGTCCATCTGCTCCTATAAAGGCATAAGGTTGTGTGAATGTAGGCCAGCCAAGCCCCTGAGTGGAGTGGGGGATTTTCCATGCCAAACTTCCCATTGTCTGTCACTGCTCCAAGCAGAGGCAGGGCTGAGGATGAAAAAACTCATGGGCATTGTGAGGGTGATGATGTCACTTCTGGGGGAAACCCGGAAGCAGTGGCAGGAGCTCTAGGAATCAGTGGAAACTCTAGAGTTTCTGGCAATTCCTAGGGCTACTGCTGTCACTTCCCAAAGGGGCATCATCATACTCATTTTTGTAAATGTTGTGCAGCTGATCTGAGCTCTTTTTTTAGGAATAGTTTTATGCTCCAGGACTTGTTTTAATGGCTTGTTGTTTTTGTATTATTTGTAAGCTGCCTCAGGCCCTGACCTGGATAGCCCAGGCTAGCCTGATCCTGTCAGATCTCAGAAACTAAGCAGGGTCAGCTCTGACTAGTATTTGGATGGGAGACCTCCAATGAATACCAGGGTCATGATGCGGACACAGGTAATGGTAAACCACCTCTGAACATCTCTGGCCTTGAAAACTCTACAGAGTCTCCATAAGTCAGCTATGATTTCACGGCACTTTCTACCACCACCAAGTTGCCTCAAACAAGGCTCTGATGAAATGGCAGGCAATGCTCCTGAATAAGCAAATTAAGATGGGTACCCATAACTTATCTAGGGAACAATGACAATACATATTTTTATGGTGATCCCAGAACAGAAAGCCTCAGCCTCCAAAATGGATTTTTGTATATGAGTGTGTGTTAAAGAATGGCATAAATCAAGTCTATGTCCATTGCTCTTTAAAAGCAATATATTGTATTATGAATTACCACAACCTTGAGAATAACATATTTTCCTGTTTTGAAATGTGAGTTTTGATGTTGTTAATTGTATTGTCCTTGCTATAATGTTGAGTCTGCAGTGGACTTAGAAGGGGTAGCTCTGCTTCTCTGCTTTGAACCACACTCTTGTTTTTTTTCAGCAGGTAAAACTAAAAGGTAAACTTTTTTTTTCTAGTGGTCATCCAGGCCTGTAGTGGACGTAAGAAGGCCAGTAGAGAACAACACAGGTTGTCAGTCTCTGTGTGCAAGACCGAAATGGAAAAACCCAGTACTGTACTTGGAGCTGAAAGTTGCACTGGTATTCATCTAGGACTTGGATGTTGGCCAGATGCCCATGGATCTGGATGGAACCTTTAATTTTAAATGCAAAGTTGATGTTTCAAAATCTCTATGTTCTTCTATGTTTTAATCTTCCTACTTGCCCCCAGAACAAAGTCGGAGTCCAGTGGCACCTTTAAGACCAACAAGTTTAATTCTGGGTATAAGCCTTTGTGTACATGCACACTTCTGTTTAGGAAGGCAAAGCGCACAGTTCCCTGCCTGGGCCAGAAAGAGGCAGCTTGTATGGGCTGTTCAATAGGAAACTAGCCTGGACCTCTAATAAAGAGAATGAAAATTGAGGAAAAGGTACAATTGGAGGCCCCTTGATACCCTGGATCAGGGTTACAAAACTGGAAATATACGTAATTCTTAAAATCCCCTTGCATCAGTCTCAGGGGACTTCATTGTAGTTTGGCTCTTACTTTTTTAATTCACATCACACTTTGAGCAAGACCAGTTATTTTGCCTGTACCTTTTTATTATACAAGCCAAAGGGCATGGGGGGAAGGAAAAATCTGTATTTTTTAATGTGCAGCGAATATGTAAATGTATTCAGCTGGCAGAGCTCAAATGTTACGATCTACACCAGATGCCAAAAAAATAAGGTGCTTTGAAGGACTTTGAAAGAGTCAAGTGATTGGGGAGGGGGCTGATTCCAAGGCGAACGGCTTTTCTACTTTGGAGTTTCTGCATAATAGAGGCTCTATTTCTTTAAACACACTTCAGTTTATTGGAGACTACTTAACGACGGCAGTGTCCCAATGCCCAAGAGAGAACAAAGTTGATCGCCTGACAGTTGTGTCAGATTTCTCCCTCCCTAAATTATTAGTACATTCCATGAGTTTGATCGTCTTTAAGTGTTTTCAGAAGTTGAAACGCTCCTCTTCTGATGTTCCTCCATACTCGGGATGCTGTGTTTATGTCAGTTGTAAACAGATCTTTGGCAAAGCTATAAAATTAATGCCTCGGCACAGCCAAACAAAAATAATCATTGTGAATAGTATTTGTAGTGAAACCCAGATAGGATTGCAAGCTTTAGGCATAAGCTGTATTTGGGAGGGGGCAGCTGACAATCAGGCCGCGCAAAACACCTTCTGGATCTGCTTTAAAAAGTCCGTATTAGCCTCTGCAATAATAAACACGGAGATCATGAGCCTGTAATGAAAAAGGAGCATTTCACTTCATATCAAATCACGACACATTTGTTTTACTCTCCATCATTGATTCTGTAACATGACTCAACCTTTAATTCATAGCTAATGATTTTTCGACATCTTTTGCTTACAATAGTGTTTTTTAAAAAAATCAGTCTCTTACAACCCACCAAAAAGAGTTTCAATGTATTCTTTAATCTCCGTAGGGCACTTGTGTGCATTTTTGGAAAGAGATACATGATAACGGAAACTGAAGCATAATTAAAGCTAGCCCGTTCTCCAGTAGTAAATGTTATTTTTAAAGTTGGAGTCTAAGTATTTGAAGAAATGGGATCTAAAAAATGGGGACCTGGTGTACAGAAACCAGGATGGCTATACTTACTGACAGTCTTTTACACTGATATTTTAACTGCTCACAAAATATGCGCTTACCCATTTGGATTCTCTGGGGCGGTTTAAATACAAATGGCTTTGTACCTTTACAGTTGCTGCCCTGCAAGATTCCCTGAAGGAATCGCAAGTGAGGAAATCATACAGATTAACCAACCTGCCAGAACCATAAACCACCTGGACAGCCCAGGTGAAAGACCACCAAGGAAGTCCCAGGTTGCTATGCAGAGGGAGGCAACAGCAAAACACCTTAGTTTGTCTCTTGCCTTGAAAACCCAGGGGGGGTCGCCATAAATTGGCTTTGATTTCACACATGGGGGGAAAAAAATTGTTAGAAAAGGCATATCATTTATGTCCGTCAGCAGTGGTGGGGGCGGGGAAAGAGGAACAGAAAAACAGATACTGCAACAGAAGCAGAGTTTCATCATAAAAACTAGCAAAAACAATGGATATAGAGAAAGTGACACGATGTTAATGTCTAGGCTGCCAAGTGAGTGAGCTACTGCTTTTTGAAGCTTATTGGGCTCACCTCCTCTCACCAAAATCAATCAATGCCCACCAACATTTGGGGGGAGTAACATTACATGAATGGAACATTTAAAGAATGAGATGCTCAGGCCCTCCTGTACCACAGAGGCAAAATAGGTTGTGATATAGGATATGAGTAAATCTGCCCTCCAACACAACTCAACTGTGCAACTGAACAGCAACAGCAACGCAACAGTTGGCATTCAGTTAAACCTTAGCAGAGAAAGGGCTCTCCTTAGAGCCTAGTAACCAAGATAACATTCCCATCGATGTTTTGTATTTAAATACACAGTGTTCATTTATTTACAAAATTCATATCCCACCTTTCTGCCTTCACAAGTGCTACGAAGGTGCTTAACAGATTCTATCGTACACAATAAAATCACATTTCTAAACCATTTACCTCCCCCCCACACACACAAATGCACACAACATTAAAACAATTAAAAACAGAGCTAAAATACAAAGACATAAAAACATGGGGCTACCCACTATATCCATGTCATGAGTAAACTTGTTATTGTTGCAGCAGATAGAGTTGCTGCCAGGATTAAACAAGGCAGTAGTCCTCAGGGTATCCTGGAAAGGAGGAAGAATAAAGATGGCAGATTGAGATAATAGGGTCTGTTGCTGAGTTAAGATGTACAATTGGATGACTCAGTAAAATATACTCCACTTCTAGTGGACATTCTAGTGGAGTGTGGACATTCTGGAATGATGTTCAACTTCCAGGGCCAAATTAACCCTTGCTGAAGCCCTAAAGTATGTCCAGTGTTAAGAGCACCATAGTAATTTTTTGTCATCAAGTTACAGTGGATTTATGGCAACCCCACAGAGTTTTCAGAAGTGGTTTGCCATTACCAGCCTCTGGCTGCGATCACACACAGTAAATAATCCATTTTCAATGTACTTTCCAACTGGATTTTGTGAACTGGCAAAATCCAATTCAAAAGCGCACTGAAAGTGGATTATTTAGTGTGTGTGATCACTGCCTCTGTATAGCAACTCTGGTATTCCTTGGTGGTCTCCCATCCAAATACTGACCAGAGGTGACCTTGCTTAGCTTCCAGAATATGATCAGATCAGGCTGGCCTGGGCTATGCAGACATCATCCCCCTATAATAGTTTAGTCCCCTTTTTGTGTTTACAGTCCCATTATAACCTGAGGCTGTATACTGTAGTTTCTTTAACTTGTGCTGATTAATTGAGCCCTTTCCATTTCTGAGCTCCCACACTTTCCTGGAGATCCTTTCGATATGCTGCTTCCCTCACGTCCTAACCTAGAAGGGCACTGGCTGCTAACCAAGTTTAGCGAGAAAAGGACAAAAAGCAGGAGGTTCATGTTATAACAAAAACACTTATATAATGGTCAGGAGATGCTTCTTAATTGTAAAATAAGCAAGCAGTGAGAGACCCAAACAACCCAGCTGCCCCAGGGTGTCACAGACTGGAGTAGCCACCACACGGTTGTTCATTGTGTATAATAGGCCCTTGGAATGATCTTCCCCGTCTTAAAACCACATACCCATGAATTCCCCTTCTGTAATTTACATGTTTTTACAATGCGCCAAAACACAGCTGCTACCATCACTTCTAAATTTGCTGTTCGGCTGGCCTGCAGGCTACTAAATTTTCAAGGGTCCTGCCTGAACAACATATCTGTAGGAAACCTTAAGAGCAATTAAAAGGATTTCAATGCGACTTGTGAAAATATGTTGATTCCCGTAACTATTGTCAACCGTGTGTTAATTTTTTCCCCCATCCCAAGATCTCATTTCCCGTAACATGTACCAGCAGTCCACTGGCACAGATTTTTGAAGGGTCTACCAATTGTTGACTAACAATATACCATTTTTTTAAAATCAACACTGAGAAACAAATTGTTTGTGCTGAGATATATTTAGAGTGCATTCTTATTGTTCAGGGTCTCAAGGAACATTTTGGAACAATAATCAGAAGCGTGTCATTGGGATATTGTTAGCAGAACCCTTTTCTATTGAATTTTCAAGATGTTGTAAAATGAGATTATGTGAGTAGCACCTCTGGACACTTTTTCCCATCATTGTGTTGGTATCAATCGCCTACTTCCACTGTTTCTCCTGGTATTAAATAGAAATGTTGTTTCCCACTGCTCTGATTGGGTCATTTATAATGCATGACATAGCTGATAACCCTTAGGAGACTAGGCATTGTAGGGCTCTCCGAGAAATCTAGACAACAGAAAGGGGGGGGCATTTGGCCTGAGAGGCACCGCTTGAGAGGATTTATTGAAATAAATCTTTCTGTTCAAAAGTCATGGAGCATGCTGAAATGATCTTATTTATGAATCTCAGGTTGGGTTCTGGGCCGGAAGCTGGGGGGGGGGTGTATATCTACATTTTTTTCTTGTGAGGAAATTGGGTTGATTATACTTTCTCAGCCAACAAGGTTTGCTTGTCTTGTTTCCTCTAGTCCTGTCCTTTTGGCAGAGCCGGTTCCAAGCCGGATCTCTTTCGGTGAAGACCAGAGATATTTTCTTCTGATAGGCTGGAGGTGAAATGTGAAAGGCCCAGAGTTTAACAGCGGTGTTCGGAGGCCAGGTCTTGTTCTGATATATACCATGCACGCAATGTGTGATCTGAAACAAGAGAGTTTGGGGGATGAGAAAGCCCCACAGCGGCTGTGCCTTTGGCTGCCACTAAGAGGCAGAATGGGTTTTCTGGTTCCCAACTCAGTTGGTACAACATTGCGGGGGTGGGGTGGGGGGATGTGTAGGCTCTAAATAGCATTAAATAGACGTTCACTCGTGTTGCTGCTGTCCAGTCATCTGGGCTTCTCTAGCCTGAGGGGCAGCCGTGTTAATGTTTGCACCAAAAATAAATAGAAGGCATTAAGGTGCCACAAGATTCCTAGTTATTTTTGCTGGCTTTATTCCATAGGGCAGAGGTCCCCGGCATGATGCCCATGGCTGCCATGGTGCTCCTGACGCCTTATCTGGTAGTGTAGAACAGGGGTGTCAAACATGTGGCCCGCAGGCCAGATCAGGCCCTCAGAGGGCCCCAATCCAGCCCGCAAGACCCTGGCTGTTTCCTACCTCCATTGGCAGTTCTGCTGCTGCCATGTTACAGCTTGCTTTACCAGTCTCTCTCAATCGCACAGGAGAGATTGATAGGCAAAGCTCTCATGTGCGATTGAGAGAGTCTGCTAAAGAACTGCCCGAGGCTCCTTCCCTTCCTCCTCCCGGGGAGGGTGGGAACAGCCAGAACTCACTTCCTGGCCAAGCTGCAGGAGACAAAGGGCAGCCTTTCTTTTCTTCCAATTGGGGGGGGAGGCTGCTTGCATGCCTGGAAGTGATGGTGGCTTCTGGCAACTCCTAGTGGGGTTTGGACATTTTTCAGAGAGAAGGCTTGATATTACCTACAAAACAAAAAAAAAGGACCACAGCAATGCTCCCTCTAAGCTGTGGAGTCTTGTGAGCAAAAATTCTACTTGGTGAGCTACTGGCATTAAAGTTGTGAGCGGGCAATTTGGCTATTGCATCAATGAGTTTGCTCTGGAGCCATCCTTCCTGAGCTAAGGCAAAAATGCATGAGCCGGAGGCTATAAAACTGTGAGCTAGCTCACACTAACTCAGCTTAGAGGGAACACTGGACCACAGTGGAACAAATCCAAAACAAAGAAAACACTGTGTACAAAAATCCAAAAAAGGCAAGTAAATGATTTTAATGGGCTATAAGGAATATATATAATATATATATTTTATTTTTTAATATAATAAGCCAATGTAGTCGAAATATATACAAAATGTGAAAAATAAACTCACAAATTCTGATGCGCCATAAAGTTCATACACAAACAAGAGACAAAGAATGAAATAAACAAGTGCAGGGATACTCTTTTCTATGTGTCCTGCTACTGCAAAGGAATGATCCAAAAGTATTCTTCTGCCAGAGCTTGCTATGTATAAGAGAAGCAATCCACAATCCTGTCACTACAGGAGAAGCGATCCGATGGCTCTCCAGATGTACAAGCCGTTTCCAGCTTTCTTCCTCAAGAATTGCTTTAACAATTCCTTGGATAAATCATTTTATGGAACCAATCTCCATCCTTATAACAAACATGTACACTTTCCCCATGGGATTAAGGATTAAGGGCCTCTGCATCCCAAACCCTGGTATTCCTTGGAGGTCTCCCTTCCAAGTACTTGCCATGGTCTACCCTGCTTAGCTTCCCAGATCTGATGAGACTGCGCTTGCCTGGGCTACCCAGGTCAGGGCTTGCCCAACATAGCTTCTGACTGCCCATTGAAGATATAATTCACTGTGCAAATTAAAATACTGTTACTTTGGTGGCAATGTTTGCTTTGAGTTGCCCATTTTCTTCACTGCACTTGGAGCTCCTCTAGGTGTGAGTGCGGCTCCACCCCCTGCAGCGGCCACTTTGTGATGGAGCCCATGACCCTGTGTCAGAATCCCAGAGGTGCCCACAGTCTGCCAGGTGGCCTCTTTTCTCAAAAAGTAAACTAACCTCCCCCCTCAATGTTTCTGTCATGTTTTGAGTCAATCTGGCCTCAGAGAAAATAAAACTATATAGGTGCCACATTTGGAAAGCAAGACTCTCCAAAGTTAATGTAAACCCTTTCCCTGTCTGTGCTTCCAGTTATAGATTGTGATTTAGCTGGTGGCCCAGGATCAAATGCTACCTCAGTCCCAAATTTACTAGGGAACCTCAAGCAAGCAGTTCTCCTTTAAGCCTCAGCCAGCACTCCCCATTTTCCCTGGTCCCACATATGTGCAATATCCTGTGCAGGCTGTACGTCTGTGCTCATATAGATGCCTGCGGTAGACTGAACACATGCTTATATATGCATATAGGTATGCAGGCGAGGAGGCACCATGAATACATCTGGGGAGGAGGTAGAGGATGAATCTTGATGTCCTCCTGGTCTAGTGTTGGTCTCTACTTGTTTATTGTGTTGAAAAAGCCAGAGGTTGGCTGATGGGTGCATAGAAGTGCTAGCCACAGAACAGTATCAACTCAGCATCACAATGTCCTAAAAAACAAACCTCCCCCCAAACTCATCGTGTCTTTTCTCAACCAGTCCTAAATGGAGAGTTGCATAAACAGTTCACCCCCAATGCTGCAGGTATCTGCTAAAGGGTATATGGTAAATCTTAGGGCGCCCAATGGGTGATCCGGCCCTGGTTGGCCTTCTGGAACAAGAGCGAAGCAAGTGTCCCTCCAGGGTTCATGTCTGGCTCGTTAAAGTGACCTTGTTAAGGACGGGGTCACTCACAAGCTACCCCTTTCCTCACACATGTGCAGTCGGTTGAATTGTTTAAACAGCCTGTATGGACACTTTCCCTACAGGAACACCCAAGTGCAACTTTCTCCCTATCAGGATACTTCGACCGCCACTCCTTCTTCAATGCAGACACTGAGTGCCTGTGGAACTGTGGCCAAAAGAGGCCTAGCTTTTTGAGCTGTCTAAACGTTTGAAAAACAAGATTCTTATGGATGTAGGGTGGGGAGAGAAACGACAATGCCCTTTCCGTGTCTCAAGAATTTATGTGCATGAATTTATCTGTATATGGAGAGCTCAGCAGCCATTAACAAGCACTGAGTGACACTGCCAGGACACTGCCTCAAAATGTGTTATGCGGGGGGGGGGGAGCTTGCTGTTTTGCCCTGACCTGGATAGCCTAGGATAGCCTAATCACATCAGATCTCAGCAGCTAAGCAGGGTTGGCCCTGGTTAGTATTTGAATGGGAAACCACCAGAGAAGTCCAGGGTTGCTGCACAAACCACCTCTGTTTCTCTCTTGCACTGAAAACCCTGCAGGGTTGACCTAAGTCAGCTGTGACTGGTGGCACTTCACATACCGTTTGCCATTAATATGCCTCTCAGTGGCACGAGGAGAAGTAGGGCTGCCAGTTACCCGCTTTGTGGTGGATGTTCTCCCGCCAATGCTCCCACATCCCCTGCACTTGTTCAATAGAGGGAGGGGGGAAGGGGGGAGGAGTCAACATTGATCGATGTCATGACATCACTTCTGTATTTACCCAGAAGTGACATCGCCGTGCCAGTTTATGCTGCCTGTCCTCATGCCCTACTCCTGCCAAGCTCCCAGGGGTTGAAGGCAGAGGCCTGGCAGCCCTAGACAGAAGCACTGGCAAATGTGGTGGTTGGGGGGATGGAGGAGTCAACTGCAGCTGAGCAGTAGTTACATATGTGCAACAGTCTTCTTCATAAGCATGTTCCAACTGTTTGGACACATGTGGACAGTACTTAGAACATTCAGCTCCGGCCAACTGCTATTTGGAGCAGGCCATGAGTGGAACTGGTGAGAGGCTGAGCCATCTTGCTTCAGAATGCTACTGCCGTGCCTACTTGTGACGGTCTAACAGGTTTCCTCCCTGCCCCTCTCCAGTTCCTTGGTAGATCCTCTACGCATCCAAACTCCTTTAAGGAGCCAAGTGAAAGAAATCCGTCCCTTGTCATTCCCTGCTCCGACCCTCAGATCAGAACATGTGCCAAAAGATCTCAGGAGATGGAAGCGTGCCATGCTCCTTCCCCTAGAACAAAGACAGGCACTTGGTCTCTTGCATGCAAACCTTTACAAGGGGTACAGTTCTGCTAAATGGCCGCATTATGCTGCTACATACCTCCCAACAATTAGCGTACCTTTCTGTGGATTCAAATTGGGTCTGACATAACGCCTGTTTGAAGAGGTACCCCAGGAATTAAAGAGCTACTTCCATCAGTTGACTTGGCCGGCCATAGGAAACTTGACACGATGTTGAGAATTTTCTGCACTTAACCATGAAACGAATCTGCCACAGGTATCAAGTGGGCTTTTGTTTTTTGGGAGGGTTTTTTTCTGGTGCAGTAATCAGATTACAAATTGAACATTTCCATATGTGCACGCTGGCAGGTCTATCGCCTGCTATCTAATCTTTGGCGGCCCTCAAGCACTGGTGGTGTTTTGTTTTTTGAAAAACATGTATAATGGAGATATGAATACAGTTTCCACGTTGTGTGAACATATGTTAATGGATGGAGGGGCTGCAGCTCCACAGACGCAGCTGTTAAGAATTTTTTCGGCAATCTTAGGAAATCAGCTTCTTAATTACTGATAATTTAGCGAAATGACTGTTCTGGGCCATTCCGTAAATGCAGCTTCATTTAGGAGCATGGACGCGGGGCGGAGTGTTGAGTAGTAATGCCGATAACTCCATTTCCTAGAAGTGATAAACATTAAAAGTAACAAGGGACTTGTTGCCATACTGATCACACAGAAAGTGACAAAACCGGGTTCGCAGTGAATTAAACCACAAAAGAACAACACTCACTGCAATGAGTAAAACCTTAATGTATTCTGGAAAAAGTTATATGTGTATCCAATGCATACATTACATTAACAATTCTAATTTTCCAGATTTTTACCATATATTTGAGGATCTTGCAACTAGATAACTTATTTTCTAACTGAAATCCTCAACAGTAGTAAACTGAACACCATATATACGGGGTATCTTTACGATCCAGTATTCTAATACACTGTGGTTGCTCTCTATTAAACTGTACACAATCGTCTTGAGAATGAATTCTCATTAACAATACATTCTGAGAAGTAATATTTCAACGTGCCTTGGCTGTATAGCGATCACAATCCATTCATAAAGTGTTATGTATTGTAATAAATGTATGAGTTTGAAGTTTGTGAAGGTATCCTAAAGCGAACAATCTGATTGGCTGCTCTGTGAAGCAAGCCAATCAGGACAGCTGGAGTTGTTCCAGAGAGAATGAAATCTATTGGTTGTTATTTCTCATTTCTCATTGGTTATTAACTTGTTTAAGGGTGTGGTTACCATAGCCCGGATAGTTTAAAAAGGGAGCCTGTTGCTCCACTGTTCCTTGTGTTGGTTTACTGTTGAATGGAATAAAGCTGAATCACTAGTTAAGACCCGACATACGTCTCATACTTAACACAAAGAATCCGGCGACCCTCCCTGGGGGGCTCCCTAGGGAGCCAATTCCACTGCTGAACTACTTTTACCTGTGGAGGGACTTCTGTTTTTCCTAGACTCTATCATAGTGCTATGTTGGTTCCAGCTTTGGGGAGGCCCTGTATAGAGAGTGCCCAGGGGCTCTTTATGCCCACTCCCAGGCCCACGTGCCCTCCCTCTCCTTGTGCGCTGTTCCCCTGTGTTCCCAAAAGCTCCTCCACTTGCAGTCACAGTTGCCTGCACTGCCTGCATGCTTTCCCCATCATGTTGCTGGGTAGAACTAGGGGTGCCACTGCTAAGTAACACTGGCATGCCCTTCCCTGGCAACACGGGGCAGCATATGAAACCGGGAGTGTGTCTAACAAAGCACTCACAAGCGAGCATGAGTGCGGCTGTCAGAGGAGACGAGTTGGTGAGGAGCTGGCGGCAATGGGTCCTTCCATTGCAGCCAACCCTGCCATAGAGTCCAGCCTCCAAAGCAGCTATTTTCTCCAAGGGAAACTGATCTCTGTGGTCTGGAGATCAGGTATAGTTCTGGGAGAACTCCAGGCCCCACTTGGAGGTCAGCAGTCCGATGTCCCGGCACTGGTTTTTCCAGGACAATCGAATACAGTAGCCATTGCTCACGCACACACGTTCCGTCCTTACCATTTTAATTAAGGATCCTTTTGTTTTATTTTTGTGTACTACCTTGGGAGCTGTTATACCTGATAAGTGGTCTACAAATATAGCAGATAAAGAACATTTAAGCACAGAGGACAGAGCATTGAGAAGCCAAGGCTGGATACACTGAAGCACTTAAAAAAAATTAAAATTCCATGTATCAGCAGAGGAAGGAGAACAGGGGCCAGCCCTAGGAACCCCAGAGCCAGTTTGGTGCAGTGGTTAGGAGCAGTGGACTCTAATCTGGAGAACCAGGTTGGATTCCATACTCTTCCACATGAAACCAGCTGGGTAACCTTGGATCAGTTACACATTCTTTCAGAGCTGTTCTCTCAAGAGCGGTTCGCGAAAGAGCTCTCTCAGCCCCACCTACCTCACAGGGTGCCTGTTGTGGGGAGAGGAAGGGAAGGAGATTGTCAGCTACTTCTTCACCCAAAGAGTGATTAACACATGGAATTCACTGCCACAGGAGGTGGTGGCAGATACAAGCATGGACAGTTTCAAGAGGGAATTAGATAAACATATGGAGCAGAAGTCCATCAGTGGCTATTAGCCACAGGGTATAGATGGGAACTCTCAGTCTGGGGCAGGTGATGCACTCTATTCTTGGTGCTGGAGGGGGCAGCAGTGGGAGGGCTTCTAGTGTCCTGGCCCCACTGCTGGACCTCCTGATGGCACCTGGTATATTTTGGCTGCTGTGTGACAGAGTTTTGGACTATATGGGCCATTGGCCTGATTCAACATTGGCTCCCCTTATGTTCTTATGTTCTTAAGTTGCTCTGAGACTCCTTTGGGTAGTGAAGGGTGGGGTATAAATCCAATATCGTCTTATTATTATTCATCCCATTGAGTGGAACCTCTTCCCTACCTGGTTGCTCCAGGTAGTTTTGGAGGTACTTGGACCGAAAGGGAAGTGACAGTGCTGACATGCCCACTAACTGCCGGTGCGGGGGAGCTCCCTAGAAAACCTGCACTGCCTACATGCTTCTTCCATGATGCTGCTGGGTACAACTAGGAGTGCCACTGCTATGTACCACTAGATTCCAGATCATCTGGAATTTTCTTTATGGTTCTGGCAAGTGGGGGGGGAGATAAAATTCTGCAGAGCAACTCTAGCCCTACTTGCTATCTGACATCGGTCTTCCTTTGTTTTCTTGGGTGAAAAGTGCCGTCAAGTCACAGTTGACTTATGGCAACCCCCTACAGTTTTCAAGGCCAGGTATGGACAGAGCTGGTTTGCCGATGCCCACTTCCGTGTAGCAACCCGGGACTTCCTTGGTGGTCTCACATCCAAGTACTAAACAGGGTTGATCCAGCTTAGCTTCTGAGATCTGGTGAGATCAGGCTAGTGAGTTATAAATACTTGGCAACTTTATCTGAGGCATCTCTGTGTGTGTTAAGTTCCATCAAGTTGCTTCTGGTTTATGGTGAGCCTATGAATTAATATCCTCTGAACTCATATATATTTGATCCTGGAAGACCCATGGCAATATGATGGGTTTTAAGCTGTCTGACTAGTGGTCTGTAGGGAGAGGGGAATGCTCACCCTTTCTGGAAGGCTTAGATTTTGTTTGCTGTGGAGGAGGTGCTGCTGTGTCACTTTAATTATTCTCTGTGAATAAAAGTACCCAAAAAAAGTACCACCACCACATGGCAATGCTCCCTCTAGGCTGTGAAGTCTCGTGAGCAAAAATCTTACTTTGAGAGCTACTGGCGTTAAAGTTGTGAGCGAGCAGGTTGGCTCCAGCATAAATTAGTTTGCTCCGGAGCCTCCCCTTCCTGAGCGAAGACAAAAATGTGTGAGCCGGAGGCTAAAAAACGGTGAGCTGGCTCACGCTAAGTCAGCTTAGAGGGAACACTGCACATGAGGTGCCGCAACTGGCATGTAGGGTCACCCCCCCTCCATATTAAAGTAGGTTACTGTGAAAGGCTCCAGGACCTTGGCAGCCTTTCTGCATCTGAACAGCAGTCATTGACAAGCCAGTTTGCAGGGCGAGACATACTTGGGCGAAGTGGCCAAACACGAACTCCCATTTCCTCAGCACATCAGATCCCCACAGCTGTCTCAAGAATTCCCTTAAAAAAAAAAGCTTTCCTGCTGCTTGACAACCACGGCCCTTTTAAAACATCAACTGCACTTGGTAAAGGAAGCCATTGATTACATGCCCTGTCTTGCTAAGCCATCTGGCATAGTCTTCCGTTGATGTATTGAATGGTAATAGGCGAGTCTTTATTTTGGCTTTTTTTAATATATCACTCCGCTTACTCGCTGCCTCATGGAAAAAATCTTTTACAGCATGCATTAAAAGTCCTTTGAAAGCACACTTTGTCTTTGTAACCGACAGGTAGGGGCGAGGGTGTGCTAAGCATCCCTTTGTTTTCCGGGGATGTGCCCTTCGATCCTAGCTGGTCGACTCCATTAAGACGGCGTCCTTATTTATTTTTGGTGCAGGGAAAAGCTTTATTCAAATGCAACTGCAACTAAATCAGATGCTCTCCGGAGTTTGTTTCTGCAGTTATTTATGCTGAGATAACAGCCCCTCACCACTCGTCGGACTCTGGTACATGATCGTTAATCAAAAGGAAAACACTAGACAGAGAAAACGATGGAGCAAAGAAAATAAAATGGGAATGCATTAGATTTGCCTCTGTTTCCTGGGCCGGGGGAGGGAGATGTGGTAGGTGATGGTGCAAATAAATGGACGTTATCTTGTGTATCCAGATGATGGAAAAGGTTGGCATCAGCATACAAAGGAAGTAAGCCATGACTTGTGAATGACCCAAGATGGTGAACGTGTCTAGCCTGGAATTGTGTCCAACTGAACAGCTCTGCCCTGACCTGATTGGCCCAGGCTAGCCCAATCTTGTCAGATCTCAGAAGCTATGCAGGGTCAGCCCTGGTTAGTGTTTGGATGGGAGACCACCAATGTCATCCAGGGTTGCTATGCAGAGGCAGGCAACGGCAAACGACCTCTGTTAGTATCTTGCCTTGAAAACTCTATGGGGCCACCATAAGTCAGCTGTGAATTGATGTCCCTTCCCACCACCAAACACCTCTAGTGGAACCAGGGTGACGACTCAGGATAGGAGCCCCAGATCAGCAAATTCTTAGGCAGCCACTGATCCCATTGTTCATGCACTTGAACTAAGAAGTCACAGTGCCTCTGGATATTCCGGGATCTCTTGCATGCAAGACCAGAGCAAAGAACAGAAGAGTTGTGTACAGAACATCATGGATCTCTTACCTGCAGCCACTCAAAAGATGCAGGAGAACTTTCAGTGCAGGATTCTTTGCAGAGCGAGGGGATACAGCCAGAGAGGAAAATAGGAAACAGCATCCCACCCATGCACACATGGAAGCAGTTTCTGCTTGGAGAATCCTGGCCTAGATGTCCAATGAAATTGTTTGGCATCTGGAGAAAGAAAAAGGAAATTCTTAACAAGACATATAATTCACTAGACTGTTCAGCAGAAGCACTCATTTTTCTCAATGGGGAAAAATGTATGTATTCCTGAAAGAGTAGCTAGTTCTTGAATGTAGGCACTGAGAGTGCTGGATGATGAATGAAATGTGTTAACCAATCATGTACAAATACTGGGGCTTCTCACTGGCCCCAGTTCTGATTTTCGGAGAGGGGGGTTAATAACATACTTCTGAATGCTCATAGGGCCTCAACCAGAAGGCTGTATACCTTTAACTGGTTATGTTTTGCTGCTTGGGTGGTCACTAAAGGAGTGGAACTGAGGGAGTGCCCATTCCCCTTGGCATTTGATTACTCACTGACACTGAAGGAGGCTGGACTGGTGGTTTTGTCAGTCAAGGTGCACCTGGCCACCATTTCTGCCTTCCTTGATAGGGTCCAAGGGAAAATGTTATTTTCTCATCCAGTGTCTAAAACCTTCAAGAAGGAGGAGGAGGAGGAGGAGGAGGAGGAGGAGGAGGAGGAGGAGGAGGAGGAGGAGGAGATTGGATTTATACCCCACCCTTCACTTGCAATCTCAGAGTGGCTTACAGTCTCCTTTCCCTTCCTCTCCCCTCCCCACAACAGACACCCAGTGAGGTGGATGGGACTGAAAGGGCTCTTTTGAGGACTGTTCTTGAGAGAACAGCTCTGAGAGAACTGTGACTGATCCAAGGTCACACCAGCAGCTGCATGTGGAGGAGGAGTGAAGAATCAAACCCGGTTCTCCCAGATTAGAATCCACAGACTTAACCACTACACCAAACTGGCTCTCAAAGGGTTTGCTTAACCTATTTCCCCCACTTTCTCCCATAGTACCACAAGGATCTCTTTCTGTGGTGCTTTCCCAGTTTTTGCTGCCCCCCCTTGAGCCCCTGGGAACCTGTAGTTTGGCTTGTTCCTCCTATATGATTGCCTTATAGCAGTAACTTCGGCGAGGAGAGTGGCAGAGTTGGTTGCCTTGAGGGCTGATTATCCCTTCCTGAAATGTCAGCCAAGCTATGTTTTACTCAGGCCTAGCATTCAGTTTCCCCCCGAAGTGGTTTCAACCTTTCACTTAGCCCAGGGTATAGTGCTCCCCATATTCTTCCCACCTCCAACATCAGATTCAGAAAAAGCATGACACACACTGGATGTGAAAAGGGCTTTGTTGTTTTATTTGGGTTGGACCCACCCCTTTAGGAAGTCCCACAGGCTTTTTGATTGTTTCTTGGGCATCCTGACGGGTAGGGCTGCTTCACCACAGACGGTTTCCAGATGGGCTGTGTTGACCATTTGATGGGTGTACCATCAGGCAGGTCTTCAACGCGCATTCGACCTGGGCTTCTGGAAAGGGACACCTTTGGGGGATGTCTGTCGAGCAGCAACATAGTAATCAGCTGACACTGTTGTCCAGCATTACTCTGTGGATGTGAATGCCAGAAAGGATGCAGCAGTTGGCAGAGCTGTACTATACTCTCTGTTCCAGTAACTCACACCACCTCCAAGGTAAGGGAATGCACAAAAGACCAAAGATGAAAACAGGGTTGCACTTACCTGTAACTGCTGCTCATTGAGTTGTCTTCTGTGTAGGCACACATTCCCTCCCTTCTTCCCCACTGAGAGTTCCTTCTCGGGGTGGCCTAAGGAGACTGAGGGATGGGGGGAGTCCACCCTGTGGACATGTGACCATTTGAGTGGGAAGAAGCTCATGAGGGCCTCCGCAGGGGAGGGGCTTCCCCCAAGTGCCTTATAAGGATAGAAAGAATTGTAGAGAGCCTCTGGTGGTTGGCCTGTGCATGCGCAGTTCCCAATGTCTCCCTGCACAGAAGATGACTTGATGAACAACAGTTACAGGTAAGTGCAACTCCCTTTTTTTTCTTAAAAAAATAGAGACAACTATTGATAACTGTTACCCCAACATGATTTCCCAGGCTAGTCTGAGTTCATGAGATTTCAGAATTGAAGCAGGGTCAGCCCTGTTTAGTACTTGGATGGGAGACCACTAAGGAAGTCCAGGGTTGCTATGCACAAGCAGGCAATGCCAAACCACCTCTGTTTGTCTTTTGTCTTAAATACGAGGTCACCGTAAGTCAGCTGTGGCTTCATGGCACTTTCCATTACCACTGATAGCTATTAGCCATGATAGATAAACAGACCCTCCAGATTTACCGAACTGTATTTTTGATGACCAGATATGGAGGCATACCACAAAAAGGGATGGTTCCCACCATCATAGTCTGCTTGTAAATTTCTTCAGGGCCTCTGGCTTCTTAGTCTGCTTCAGCAAAGCAATTAGTGTATGTAGAATCATAGAGTTGGAAGAGATCTCCAGGGTCATCTAGTCCAACCCCCTGCACAATGCAGAAAATTCACAAATACCGCCCCCTCCACATACACCCAGTAACCACTGTTCCATGCCCAGAAGATGACAAAAACCTCTCCAGCCAAACTGGCCTGGAGAAAAATTGCTTCCTGACCCGAGTGGTGATCAGCATTTCCCTGGGCATGTAAGAAAGGGCCAACTCGATGAGCAACTTCCTGCCCTCCCTTTCATTAATTGCCTAAGTTCACAGAATCAATATTGCTGACAGATGGCCAGCTAGCCTACCTCCAAAGAAAGAGAGCCCACCACCTCCTGAGGAAGGCTGTTCCACTGAGGAACCGCTGTCAGGAAGTTCTTCCTAATGTTTAGCTGAAAACTCTTCTGATTTAATTTCAATTCGTTGGTTCTGGTCCGACCTCCTGGGGCAACAGAAAACAACTCCGTACCAAACTCTTGAAGATGGTTATCATATCACCTCTCAGACATCTCCTCTGCAGGCTAAACATACGCAGCTCCTTCAACCTTTCCTCATCGGACTCGGTCTCCAGACCCCTCACCATCTTTGTTGCCCCCGTCTGGACACATTCCAACTTGTCTATATCCTTATTAAAATCTTTGGAGGTGGATAACTAAAGGGGCAGCTGGTACAGCAAGATTTGTGGCCCAACAGTGGGGAGGCATGGTGATCTTTCTAGCGACCACTGTCCTCAGCCATATGCCTTAAGTATTCTCAAGATTCATATTGGTTTGGAATTAGATCAGAAAAGAGCAGCCTAGTAGAGATTGTGTGCCATGTCTTTTTGCCAGAATGTTGAAGCTGTATTATGAAAATGCTCATCAAGTCACAAAATATTGGAACAAATTTCATCTTATGTCTATCTCTATTGCTGTGTGGCACTCAATATGTTCCTGGTCTCAGACCAGAGTGAGACTGGGCAAAAAGAGAGTCTCTGTGGTAGGTTATAATTCTTATTGTGTGTGTGTGTGTGTAAAGTGCTGTCAAGTCACAGCTCATGGTGACCCCGTAGAGTTTTCAAGGCAAGAGATGTCCAGGGTGGTTTGCCGTTGCTTTCCTCTGCAAAGCAGCCCTGGAATTCCTGGGTGGTCTCCCACCCAAAATACTAACAAGGGCTGACGCTGCTTAGCTTCAGGGTGTGACTCTTACCAGCCAGGAACATTACACAGAAATGCTGTTGAATGTAGTCTTATTTGTCTCATCCATTCTACATTGTTAAAAAATGCGCAGCGACAATGATCCTTTTGTTTTTGTAATCCTTTATTTTTTTTTAATTTGATCCTCCCATAGTAATGTACTGAAATGAATAACAGTTACATTGTACAAAGCATTTAAAGAAAGTACCTCGACTTGCTGGTTATTTCAAAATGAGATAATAAACAAAAGGAAAATTAAAATCTGGTCCCTCACCAAAAGGGCAAAATACCCGCCCCCTCCCTCCCCTGCCCCCCCAATAACTGAATACAGTTCATTATTTATTTCTTGGGGGAGGGCTCTCTCTTTTTTTTTTTTTTTCAAACGTAAGTTTGGAACACTTCATTTTACAAATAGGATTAACATGAACGTAACATCACACAAGCTCGCAGACGACCGGCATAAAATATTGGGTACAGTTTTCTTTTTCTCTTTTTAATCAGAAGAATCATGCTTTCATGAAGAAAAAATCAGAATGCTTTATACATTTGAATCATTTTGCTGTATTACAAAAAAAGACTCTAAATCATCTCTATTCATCATTTAGTTTCATTAAAAAGGAAAAAAAAATAGTAAAAGAGGAATGTAAGAAATCTTTCCAAACACTGTTTGCACACCTGTATATGCAGATCCATTTGCCTCCCCTTCTTTTTCCTTTTGAAGTCCATGGGTGCCCAGAAAAATGACGGGGTGGGGGACTGGAACAGTGCTACGGATTTCAGAAGAACAGTGCTACATTTAGCAAGAGTGCTTTCTTTTTTTCCTTAATCCACAAAACAATTGTTTGCCAACAAATAAATACATGGTACACGCAACACCAAAAACAGAAAGAAAGAAAAATCGAGATCAACCAATGAACAAAACCAACAAAACAAGCTAACAAAAAAAAAAAATTAGAACAGTGACATGATTGTCTAAAATTAAAATGTCATGACATTGATCAGGGAAACACTGAACTATAGTGGTATGTGGCCATGGTCTCTTTCGCTAGTCATATATTGAAAGACTCATCTCCTGGAACAGATGAATTTTTCCCAGCTTCTTTTTACAATATACACAGACTTCTTACATTATTGTCTCATGTTGTTTTCTCATTTTTTAGGCTTCTTTGTTTTGTTTTTTACAATGCAGGTCAGAAGGCGAAAGATAAGGAGAGGGCAAGCAATTCCTTGTCATTAGATTCAAGGCTAATGGCTGGTGTACATTTGAGAGAACTGCTTTGTCTTTCTTTGATGGTTTTAAGTGCATAAAGCATACATGAGGAGGATTTGTACAGAAAAGCAACTGTTCCTTATCCTGCCGTCAATTACTCTATACACTAACCCCGCCCCCCAAAAAACAATAAGGAAAGGAACACAATTCCATTTGATTTTAATGAAGTGCTTGTGTGTGTGATTGCGTATGAATACAAGTCTTAACCCTTTAGTCCCTCCCCAAGCAAGTGGAGTGGAAGACACGTATTTCCCCATCAAGGTCTATTTGATCCACGTATTTTGAAAGTCGCATTGATCCTCAAAATGTCAGCAGCTGCCTTCGCTGTGCAAAACAAAATATTGAGAATAAATAGTTTTTTTTTCTTCTTTCTTTCAATCATTCAGTTTAAGGTCACCTGACTTTAAATGTGACCCATCAGATTTCTAAGGCATTCTGCTCCGCAGTCTTTTAAATAGTCTTCTAGGAAAGAGCCACGTTCCTAGTTTGGACTTGGTCCCAATCCAGTTACATTGATGGTGTCATACATGACTAATGGACTGGATAGCGCTGGATTCTGCGGCGGCTCTTGCCATACTGTGCCACATGTTGGAGGAATTGTGGGATGCAGAGTGGAGGGTATCCTTGTCGGAGAGCGAAAGCATCATAGCGTATGCCTACAGCCATAGGAGAGAAATGGTGGTCAAGATCAGAGGTTTAACCATGCTATCTGGATCCACAATTCTGTCCAGGAAGAACCTATTCAGTCCATGGTATTCACAGACTTGGCTCCACTTGGAAGCTACAGTGAATTCCATTTTATTTTACATATCACAAAACACTCTCTCGCTACACTTATGGGACCTCATGACAGAAAACATGAATGGGATATGTTCTAGGACAGTCTTTCTCAAAGGTCGAATCTGCATTTGCATTTTTAAATCAGTTTCGTGCTGCATTTACATTTTTAAATCAGTCTCGTGCTGCTGTGACACTGTCTTTCTCTATGCTTGATGGCCTCACAGCAGCACGAAACTGATTTAAAAAATGTGAATGCAGATTCGACCAAAATGTTTGAACTCCACCACTTTCTTGATAACTTTACTCCCCCCAACCCCATGTAGGGCTCCAATTAGTAGCATCAAAACTTTCTAAAACTTTTCTTTCCCTCTACAGTCCTATCCTCCCCCCCAAAGCTGCTCTGGTGAAATTTCTTCCTAGATCAGTTCTGTTGTGCAGAAGGGGGCAGAGGAAAGACAAGGGACCGGACAAGACAGGAAAATTTGGTCTACTTTGTTGTTGTCTTTGGTGGAGAGGTATTCAACCGAAGAAAAGTGGGACTCTTAAGCCATGGATGGCTAAACTGACCGACCCTCAGGCAGGTCTCGTGTGCCCCACAGTTTGAGAAACACTACACTAGGATGATGAATACAAAATTTATATAGCTGAGCAACAAACTCATTTCAAAACCACAGTACATGACATTTCCTGGCTGGAGATTTTAACAGTAGGGAAGTAAATAAAAGATTGTATGTCAGATCAAATGAAGGGAAGGAGGCGCGGTACAGCCCAATCTTGTCAGATATGGGAAGCTATGCAGGGTCACTACTTGGATGAGAGACCACCAAGGAAGAATCTGCAGAGGAAGGCAACGGCAAAACACCTCTGCTTTTCACTTGCCTTGAAAGCCCCTTACTGGGGTTGCCGTTAAGTCAGCTGTGACTTAATGGCCCTTATGTATGTAGGTACATCAGAACATACCCTGTGGCAACTTTAGCAAATTAGGGGGGGCGGAGTAATCGGCAACATTTTTTTTTCTTCCTGTGAAGGAAGAATTCCTACTATTTAACTTAGACATCACTTCAAAAATGATATTAACTGTAGTGTGCAATAACAATTCTTTTTCTTTTTAATTCTTTTAAATAAATACTTCATAACTTTTTATGCTGGCAGTGGTTCTCTATACCACATAGATCTCCACAGTCTTGTACATGCTATTTAAAAGGAGAGCTGGGGGAAGGCAGTCAGTTGGCAAGTGGCTATTCCTCTTGGGTGCCTAAGGCAGTAAACAGTCCTTGCAGTGACCAGGTGCTGGACAGTGGGAGACAAAGAGGCAAGGCCTCAGAGTTGGAAGGGAAGCTGGGAGTCCTGACCCTCCCAGTGGGCAATTCCCTACAAAAGTCAGGTGGTGGCAGTGGTTACCCAAGAGAAAGAAAAAGCCTCTCCAGGTGTTGGGGAAAACCTTGGAGGGCAGGGTGGAACAGGGCCTGCAGGCTGGAGCAGGCCCATTCCACCACACCAAGTTACCTGAATCTTAATTATGATTGGAAACCAGATCTTGAACATGTTTAGCATTTGATGCAGATAGTCTGAGGCTAGTGTAATGCCTAACCAATGTAAACTGGGTCTGGGGAAATACAAAGTAACTGGTAAGAAGGAGAAAATAAGCCCATGGTCTGGTCCTGGTAATTAGGAGATACCCACAGTTATCCCCATTGGCTCACAGATAGCTGGAAGCTACACTTTTTCATTAACCAAGGGCCATGAAAATTAGGATGCTTAAACTGTGTCAGTTTAAATAACCCCAAAAGACTAAAATGGGTTTTTGATTTTCACTATCAGCAAGGTACAAACTGCAAATCATTGGCTGCTGTCCCCTGCATCTTCTGAAATGTTAACCCCTACCTGGGATTTGGACTTGCGATACAATGGTTGCTTTAAGTCTTCTGGAAGATGGGTGGTGCCGAATGATGCCAGCTCAGCTTCACTAAACTGGCTTTCTTCCATTTTCCTAACTTTGAGGCTATCAGTGAAGTGCCTTATATGGTCCAAAGCAGAAAGTCCAGTTTTATTGAATTCTTCTTCCTTATACCTACAGAAAGACACAAAATTGGCAAATTGGTTTGAAAAGAAGATCATCACGGATCACTATTATAAATTCATTATTGTCTGATCCTTTCCTATGTTAGTAAACCCCATCCCCCAATACTAGGCATAATCCCAAGTATAGAAGGCATGCATCTTATTTAAACTAATGGGCCTTAGATATCATGGGCTTATTTTCCCTTGATCACAATCCTCAAGAAAAGCCCCCAGTTTCTCAGTTCTTTCTCCATTCCAAACCTTCTTACAGGGCTACAAACAATCATTAACAAAACATATGTAAATCATCCTGGAAGTAGATATCCAGGACCTGGAAGCGGTGACTTGTTTGCTCCTGCCCTGTTTTAACGTTTTAGAAGAGAAGAAGAAGAGATTGGATTTATACCCCACCCTTCACTACCCGAAGGAGTCTCAGAGAGGCTTACAATCTCCTTTCCCTTCCCCTCCCCACAACAGACACCTTGTGAGGTAGGTGGGGCTGAGAGAGCTCTCCTGAGAACTGCCCTTGAGAGAACAGCTCTGATAAATCCCCCTGTGTTTCCCACTGACAACCTTGATCTTTGTTGATTTCATTGCCCTGACCTGGATAGCCCTGGCAAGCCCAATCTCATCAGATCTTGGAAACTAGGCAGGGTTAAACATGAAGCTGAGCAAACTGTCATGACAGGAGGGCCTGGCATGATGGGATCACAAAGAGTTGGCCTCGACTGTACAACTGAAGGACGACGACAACAGTACTTGCATGGGAGACCACCAAGGAAATTCAGGGTTGCTATGCAGAGACAGGCAATGGCAAATCACCTCTGTTCATATCTTGCTTTGAGAACTCTATGGGGTCACCATAAGTCTGTTGTGCCTTGATGGCAAATCCTCCCCCAAAACCTTGATTATTGTTGATTTGGTAGCCCATACTACACAGATGCCAGGGATATGTCTAGAAGTTACAAATAAATCTGCACCCAGCTGTGTGCTCCACATAAGCAGTATCCTAAGTCACAGCTTAAGTCACTGCTTATCCCTAAGTCAGCTAAGTCACTGCTTATCCCTTCCACCTTTGTCTTTTTATCACCATGACATCTTATGGTGCCTTCAATGAGCAATAGCCAGCCTCACTCCATCAGCTCTTAATGTGCTCAATGAGCAATCTACAAGAAGCACTTCCCAAATGTCTCCTTGAAATAGGAGGGGGCTGAGGAGCACTGATCATGATTGCCAGATGTCTGGACATGCTTTGGCCTTGGGTTGAAGGAATAGGCATGACGGTACACTGAAGCTGTGGTCACACACACTAAATAATCCACTTTCACTCCACTTCCAGTGCACTTTCCATCAGGATTTTACTGTGGCCTTTTCTGCACTCTTCTTTTAATCCATGTTCACCACGATGTCCTCCAAGCAATTCTGCACTAAAATCGAATTCAACCTTCTTTCAAGTCCAGGTCCCATCCCCCCCCCTTCTGCATTAAAATTGAGTTAAACCTTCTTTTTACTCTGGGTTTCTTCCCATTCTGCATTACATTACCCCCCCTTCAGTGATCAGCCCAGTTTCAGCCCGCTGTTGCCCCGGGTTATTTTGATGATGTTTTGCCGTGGGCTTAAATTGCCTTGACCTGAACACTGAGAAGACCTGGAGTGGCAGGCAAATGGGTAAAGGACTTCTGTGAACTGGCAAAATCCAGTTGCAAATTACATTGAAACTGGATTGAAAGTGGATTATTTAGTGTGTGTGACTGCAGCCTTAGGATACTTAACAATGGAAAAGAACAGAGCTTGAAATTCTAGTGCAGAGTCTTGCTCCTTTGACACACAATGTTATCTGAATGCCCTGCATTGCTAGGATATTTTCCCATAGTGTTGACAGCCATTGGCAAAAGAACCGACCTGCCGGGAGAAGATTTGCAGTTCATTTCCAAAGCATTTGCTTCTTCGTAGTCTCCCTCGGTGGCCTCTTCACATATGCTGCTTGCCGCAGGTTCCTTAACTGGCTTCCCTGTTATTTCGCTTTCTTCATCTTCTTCATCCATCATTACTTCGTCCTCCGCTTCTTCGTCCTCCAACAAATCCGAGTTCTGGCTCACCACCAAAGTCTTTTCATCTTTAAAGTGACTTCCATTCATTCTTTAAAAAGTATATATCAATCAGCACATAATCAGATTGCAGGCAGTTGCAGAAACAGAGGGAGCCCTTTCACAGGCTCTGTTCTCTACACTTTGTTTTGCATTGGCTGTCCCGTGGGTCATAATTCTGCCATAATTAAAATCAATATTACTCCATCCAGGTTCATTAAGTTGCCAGTATTTCTTTGAAATTCAATTCACAGCCTGATAGACTTGTGAAGATAGCTTTTCCTCAATATTATGCCTAAGTTTTAGATTACTACATGGCATTATCCCTGGGAATAGAATTCCCAGCATATTCACTCCTGGCCTAAGGGAAAAATTAGTCACATTGTCAGCTGCCTCCCCCGTCCCTGTTTCCCACAGAGAGATACTCATAATGGCTATCAGCAGAATACAATCTATTTTACAGAAGGGACCATCAATAGAGGGCAAACCAACTTATCTGTTGTGAGGATAAAATGGGATAGCTCCTGAGCTCATGGAGAAGGACTGGGTAGAAAGGTCATGAGCAAAATAAAACACATAATGTGCTAATTCATTTACAAGAATGGGTGGAGCAGTGGCGTAGTGGTAGAGTATCTGCTTTGAACATCGAAAGTCCCAGGTTCAATTCCCAGCAACTCCAGTTGAAAGAATCAGCATGTGATGTGATGTGAAAGACCTCTACTTGAGTCCCTGGACAGCCACTGCCAGCCAGAGTAAACACTGACCTTGACAGAACAGTGGCCCAACTTAGTATAAGGCAGACCATGAGAGGGAGGGCAGGAAGGGTTGCATCAGTGCTTAGTCCTTATAGTCCTTTCTTACATGCCCAGGGAAATGCTGATTGCCACTTTGGGGTCAGGAAGCAATTTTTCTCCAGGCCAGTTTGGCTGGAGATCCTGGAGATTTGTTGCCATCTTCTGGGCATGGAGCAGGGGTCACTGGGGGTGTGGGGAGGGAGTATTTGTGAATTTCCTGTATTGTGCAGGGGGAGGGACTAGATGACCCTGGAGGTACCTTTCAACTCTATGATTCTATGTGTTCATGTGACTTTCAACCAGATTTTGGCTGCACAGGATTCAGTTTTGTAGTGTGCAAAGTGTTGGGGGCACTGAAGTTCAAATATTTTGGCTAAAGTGAAATCAGTGGCCTTAAATACACTTAACTGCAGGGTGGAGTGTAGCCTTTGATGTAGAGAAACAATGATGAAAAACACTGGTATCGTTTAAAACTATATACCAGGATTTTATCCCAGTTTGTTTGTATGTGTCATAGCTGGAGACGAGATTAGCTTGCCTTACTAGAACATCTGAACTGAAATTCAAATCCTAGTTCAAGTTCACCAGGAGCAGTCAAGGTTACCCAACCAAAAAGCCAAATAAGCCCTTTCTTTAAAAACAAGAGAATTCAATTTCTCGTTTGATAGTTTTTAGATTTTCCAATACATTATTTATTGCCTAAATAAAATGAAACCACACCAGAAATCATCTCATCATTGTCTAAATTATGCAGCACTACCCACAAACACAATTATCTTATGGGTAATCGGTCAACATATCTGTATTCTGTCATCTGTATTACAGAAGAAAAAGAAAGAAACAGAAATGAACCAATCATCATTAAGAACTACAGAATCCATTAATCATAAGGAAGTAACTTTGGAAAGAGCATCAAGAAAATACAAATTTTCAATGGTTTTGAAAAAGTGATCATCAATTGGTTGGTATCTTTGGCTTCTCTCATCATAGTGCCCTGATGGTACATTGTGGACAGGCATAAGGCATTATGAACCGTACACCAGGGTTTGCCAGACTGAAAACTATGCAAGATGAAAACTGTTTGAAGTGAAAAGGGTTTGGATTGTAACCAGAGTAATGAAACCCATATGATTAAGAAAACAGATTTGCTAATTACAGTTTTCATATGTGGTAATTTGCCAAGTATGAAATATCCATCAAAAGTAGTCTAAAGTGCCGGTTTTTGAAAGGAGACACTAGATGACCCATCAGCCTTTACTTCAGCGTCCTATCTGGGGACATGTTGAGACCAGATGGAGAAAAGAATGACCCATAACAATCAAGCAAGAAAAAAAAAGTTTGAATATGTATGTAATGTCTAATCAACTGCCTTCATGAATATGTTTGCTGGGTGTATGCCTACACCATAAAAATTAGGAAGAAAACTTGTAAAAGTAAAAGTTACAAGCTGTGTGAAGTTTCTGCCCTTGAAAGCAGGAAGTGAATCAATGAAAGAGAGGAGGAACTTTCAACTTAGTGCTCCACAACATGTAGGATTACAGTGGTACGGAAGGCTTGCCCTCATTCTCTGTGCAGTGTTTGCAAATCCAGAACAAAACAAAAAAGCCACACAGAGGCACTCTAACTATATAATGAATTAAGCCTGATGAGACATTAGTAGTGGATCTGTAGCAGCAGTCTGAATAGAGTGGAGTGTTGAACAGTTACATATAACTTAATTAAGAGTGCAGCACTACCCCTTGGCAATGTTCCCAGGAATCTTTAGATTTCTTGAATCATGAGCCAAGCCAACTCATCAATTGGCAGGCTGGAGACATCTTCTCAAGAAAAGAGAGCTTAAGCACAGTTGCTCTATTTATTCATTTATAAACAAATGCACAAGAAGGTTTTAGGAATAAAATTAAATTGTCTTTGGGAATGAAACATTAAGATGGATGGGCAAACCTGAATTCCAAGTAGGTAATGGACCTAGTTCAGAGAAAGTTTGGAGTAATTAAGCAACCACTGAAATCAACAGAAGTTTCATGATTGCATTATGATGCCATCAACTTTAACCCTTTTCTCTGGAATGCATCCAATATCTTTTTCAAAATGAGTTGGGAAAATAACATTTGAATGGTAACAAAGCTAGAACAAATCAAATCAAGCAGCACTAAGTAGATCCAGCTTACCTTTCTTCTGAACTGTTATGGTTACTATTCCCAATGAAATTCCGAATTTCTGTAAAATATGAGTCCTCTTTGTCATCTAGGATGGCCCCTGTGCTTTCAAGTTCGGAGTGTGGTGAAGACGTAGCAGTACCTTCAAAGAAAGAAAGTCACTTGCATGAGGCATTCATGTTCATAGACTTTATTCAGTGAAATTATGATGGTTACGTTTATGCAGATACAAGATCACAGAACTGGCTGCTGTAGTGTTTTGAAAGGTTAAGCATCCTTTTCTTGGTCCAGTCATGAGATATACAAAAAGCTGGATGGATTTGTTGAGGAAATAGCCTACTCTGCCCTAACTGATGGACCTTTCTTCTTAGTGAGATCCTCTTTACTCATTCTGACTGACAAAACTGATATATGTAAATACCACAACGGTTCTCAGATATCAGTGGGACTCACTTATGAGGGTGAGCTCCTGACAAACTTATCTGGAGATTGTGTGTCTAAAGTTCTCAGCTTGGTATCCAATCAGATGACTACTTCCATCTCTTTACCAGTCCCAGAAAGTATGATCCACTGGACTGGCAAAGTCAAATAGGTCTTGATGTGGTGCTAATGATTTCACTTCTTACTGGAGTCATATGGCCTACTGTATGTCTTCTTGACCACTTTCTTGCCTTATAACTTCTGGAAGAAAGAAGATATCCAGCTGGGCTGATGAGGTGATTAATGTTTCTTTAAGAGAAGGGTTGGATCCAGCCAAAAGACTCTAGCCACTCGGTGGCCCCATATCATAGTTTTAACTATCCGCCAGCGACCAAAGCTGTCTTTGCTAAGGACGAGAATTTTGATTTCTGATATGAATTTAAGATTACAGTCCATTTAAAAGTCTTTGGATGGAGTTTATACCACAGTGTTCTTTTACCACAGGAAGAACCCTGTAATTGCTCTGGGATGGAAAGCATGGGGTTCAGCGCCAAGAGGACACCACACCCTCCAAACAGTCCCTGCAGTGATCTCATAAACTGTCTCACCGCACCATCAGAGTCCATCAGCAAACTGATAAACAGATCTTCACCTGCCTTCGGAAGGCATTCACAAGACCCGCTCCACAGCACTGCCAATGAAAAAGAGGCACTGAATGTTTTACTCACAAAGAAAACAAGGTTGCAGACATACCAGACATGTTGCCATTCTCGTGCTTTTTGAGGTGTCTGTCTAAGTTGGTTTGTTGGCCAAAGCACCTGTCACACAAGTGACATTTGAAGGGCTTCTCCTTGTTGTGGATGTTACGAACATGTCTCTGCAGGTTAGATGATATGCTAAAAGACCTGTCACAGTATTTGCATCTGAAAATAAACATCAGAGATGAAACTAGTGTCTGAAATATAATATCGAATTTAAATTTTCCCTAACATCATCACAAAAAAGGGGGATGGTGTCAATCAAACGGAAATGCCTAAACATAATGCAATTCCATTCTTAAAAACATGTTCAGTTTTATGGGCTGAACCAACCACACATGAGATCCGATTCATATTGTTTGTGCTGATAAAGTTTTCCTTGACATATTGATGCAGACACCCAAAGTATGCAGTGACATCCTGAACAACATTGCACCCTTCTAAGACTGTTGACTTTCAGTGGACTTAGAAGGCTGTAACACTGCTAAGGATGGCTCTCCTACCCTCCCAGTATGGTAGTTTCTGCTAATGATATTGATTGATTAATATTGTAATAAACCATTCTGCTAGTAATTATGATCATATGCCACTGATATTGATTAGAGATACAGCAAATGCAACTTGAAGATCTTCCCGAAGTAAACAATTCAAAACTCTGCTGAAATGTCTATAGTATCTTTTGTGTGTTTTTTTTAGATCAGATCCTCCTGTAATATAAGGCTCTTCCTCCCTCTCTTCAGGTAGAGCACTGAAAACAAATTGCAAATGTACTGATCTCTCAGAATGAGTTGTACATAGTTTGCTCTGTTGAGCTATGCTTCCTGTTAGGGGTGTGCACTTCAAATGTCTTCATTTTCATTCTATTTCAATATTTCAGAAAGGGCATGATTACCATTTCCCCAAAGCTTTGGGAATATTAGTATCGCTTCTGAAATCTGATTTGAGTAAGTTTCTCAGGTTTGGTAAACCTGGCCTCTGTCCAGACATCTGGTCTACTGTCCTTCGGAATCCACAGGTTCAGACCTGGTCTACCACATCTACCAGGTTTACCCCTAATGATGCCAATGAGCAGTAGACCTGGCATCTGAGTCCAGAGGCCAAGTTTGCATTCACTGTTTTCCATGAGCAGTAGCACAGTGGGATGCCACTTCTATTACCCATTGAGAACAATGCAGAAATAACCCCAAATGTTCCCCAAATTTTAGGAATACCTTGCTTGATTTTGGGATATTTCCCATTCAAGACAAATCAAGGAATTCGGGGCACTGTTTTGTATCGGAAATACTTGAATGCATGCTACTTCCTGCTCCCCATGTCAGAAATCAAACTTCAGCATCCTCCTTAGTGAATATGTCTTAATGGGTACATCTGTCCATTAGGGAAGATACAAATTACTGATCTTGGATGGGATGGAGGAGTCTGGGGCATAACAAAAAGAACCCAGTTGCACATGCTGTCCCAACCACCACACCTTACCCCTTGGCATATGCAGAATGCATCTCAATTATATACACAGGAAGGAACAGATGAAACAGAACATACCACAGGGCAATCTACTCCCATCTATTAAAAAGTATTGCACCAAAGCTTGTAAAGGATGGAAAGCAGTGTTTCCAATATGGTACAATTAAGCACTTTGAGAAGAAAGAAAACTTGAAACAAACTACTTCTAAGGCTGAAATTGCTTCTAAGGCTGCAATAAGGTAGAAAGGCCACTTTCCCTTCCCTGTTCAAAATTACACTGTGTGATTAAATCTTTTCTTGAGGAATTAGTTTGCTCGATTGCTAATCCTGGAGGAAATTCAGTTATCTTCCGAAACCCAGAAATAAACATTTGAAATCTTTAATACCATGCCAACATGAGTGGTTTAGTCTATCACTCTAGTACCAGAGGCATCAATTTTCATACTCTGCAGTGATTTGGAGTCCCCGAAGCCTTTACTGTATTGCCCTTTAAGCCATTACTAAGACACACTATAACTATTCCAAATTCTCTGGCTGGCAGCTGGCCAACCGTCTTCATCACATTCGTTCCCCCCCCACCCCCAGTCGTCTATTTCTCCCGAACTTCAAAACATGCCTGTAACATTGTGTGCTAAGTCAATTATTCAGGGAAGAAATTATGCATTACATTGCTAATTGTTTCTGGCTGTTATGCGGTGGAGGATCATAACATGTTTCAAGATACCTCTTAAAGCATGAATTAAATTACATGCAAGACCATTTCCCAAATAAATTCAGTACTGGGGGGGGAGAGATCTGTCCCAAACAATGAGCTTGTTCTCCTTTCTTTGCAAGCCGTAAAATGCACCAATTTGTGTTTGTTTTGTTAGAAAACGAGCCGAGTGCCTTTCAACTGATTTCATTAAGTGAGAGTTTCATTATGTCCAATTAAAATTCTCTTTTTATTTCAGCATGTGAATTGTTCTCTTGGGTGATATTCTTAAAGGCTTCCCCTGCTGGGTCCCATGGAGATCTGTGAAACTCACCTGCGGCAGTGGTTAAAGGAACTGAGGGATGTGCATACCCATGGGCAGGACAGCATACGTTTGTGGCAATGCCACAAGCTTCCCAAAATGAATGTAACGAGGGGAAGACAAAAACAGGGGATAGCCCTTCTGTTATGTGAAAATGCTGTTAATCCGGTTTTGATAATTTTGCACAGAATTTGTAGTTTTCCAGGATCCCCTTTTGTAAATGAGGTCAAAATGTTACCATTGCAGTAGATAGATTTTTTTTTTACCCTGCCTGTACTAAAATGTGGTTAGAGACACTGGGTCCCAGATAAAACAGCTTCCATTTGGCCATCCCTGAGACAGATGGTTTCTCACGTTGCAAGAAAGCGGTGGGATCTTGAAAAATCCTGATATTACTACATGCTGGATGGATACAGAGACAGTCTTATACAGTGCTCAAGGCTCCTCATTCCATCAGCCCTGCAATGCAGCAGATGGAAATGTGCATCCCCATTCACACTTGTGTGTTGAAAACAGCAGCCACATAGACACTTTGCATGAGAATGCACACTGCAGTGTGAAGGTATGATGCACTCCAATCCAACAAAGAATATGCAAGCGTACATGCATGCCTTCGCATGTGTCCCATGCTGAATTGGATACTTGTTTGAAAGATGCCACTTTTTTTGTCATGCTGCTATGTAGCTGCTGTTCCCTGTTGAACTGGCACTGCAATCTAAGGGCTGAGCTGTATACAAATCAGGGATAAAAAAGAATCCACTGACAAGTACGGATTGAATTATGTTATATTCCATTGGTAATTCTTGCCAGTGCCAGGAACATACCTTGTTTTTTAATGCTATCTTAGAAGGTCTGCAACTCCTTACTAAGATGACAAGCATTCACTAATCCATGCAGCTCTGGAAGAGCTATTTTTAATTCACAACATATACAGGACTGCGTACACTCGGCTTTGGATGATGGTAAGAACCATTCCTCATGGAGGTTTCTGGGTATCCTGGGACTGTGCAAAAGGCCATCTGGACCTGGCCTCTCCATGCATGTATCACAAAGCTATGGCCAGTTGTGCTGTAAACCAGTATGTTGTCAAACCACCTTCCATCTTCTTTTGCAGCCCATACAGTATCACCAAAAGCTCATTGGCAGTCAAAGCCTACTATGGCAACCACTGCATGAAGGACTGACAGAGTCCTGAAAGAGATGCCTTGGGTTCAACAACCACCCCATGCTTTGCAACCCCACACATGCATTTGTCTGGTACCTGTAAGGCTGTTCTCCAGTGTGTGTCCTCAGGTGACGGGTTAGATTTGCAGATCTTGGGAAAATCTTGCCACAGTATCTGTTATCAGAGAGTGGTTTATACGGATAGCTTTTAATGTTTTGCTGGTAACACTACTCAGAAAAATCCTAGGCACAGCCCTAACTGCAAGCCAGTCTTTAACGGGATTTCAATTTATTTGGGGTGTAAATATTTCTGAAAACAGATTCAGTTATTACATGGAGTCAAAACTGAGGTGGCAATGTCTGGGCTTTCTAGTGTACCCACAAGCAACGAATGAGAGCAGGCCTTCATTATAATGTCCATCCAGACATTCTACTGTTATTAGCTTTGTCACTTCCCCGGCTAAAAGCTAGTGGGCTGAGGGGAAACCTTCTTCTATCAAAGGCTTGGAACCCTGGCTTGGTGTAAACAGGTTTTAAATTGTTCAGCGTATTCAATGTGTCAGCAAGCGTGGCATCGTTCCATCCGCTGAAGATCAGACCAGACACGATTTGAGAGACCTAATCCATCAAGGTATGCTTCTATAATGGCTTGCCTTGATACTAGGTGACACGTTTTCAGAAAAATCAGATAAACTAATATGCCAGTTATCAAACACATACACTCGCATGCTGAAAATGAGACAGAAGCATAAATAGCGGCTCTAGAAAAGAAAAAGGAAAAAAAATGAAATAGTGACAGCAGATTATTCCACCGTATCAGGGACATTTCCCAGAAAACATACACCCAAAATGGAAATCCTAAGAAGCATTTCTATAGGATGGCAGCTACCATGTTTGGGATCAGATAAGGCCATTATGAGATGATTCTGCCTTATATATTCACATGGGTGAAGATGGCTCAGGGCAGCTAACATTTATTGCAATGGGGGGAACTTAGGACCAAAAAAATCTTCCTCACACTCTAAATGCTACCTGTTTCCCATATGGGAGCTGATAAGGTAAGTCACCCTTTAATCTCTTCACCATCCTAAAGAATACATTGTGCACATGAATACATGAAACTGACTTATACTGAGACAGACCATTGGTCTATCAAGGTCTGTGTTGTCTGTTCTCTGTTCTCTTCAGAGTCTCAGGCAGAGGTCTTTCACATTGCATTACTACCTGGTCCTTTTAACCGGAGATGCTGGGGACTGAAACTGGGACCTTCTGCATGAAAAACAGAGGCTCTGCTACTGAGCTATGCCCCCTCTCCAATTGTGAATTGAGCCTGAGTTCTGGAATATGAAAGACCTTGAGCTTCATGTATACAGAACCACACAATGTCAGCGCTGAAGTTGTTGTTGAACATGTGAATGGGTTACTAGCACTGACCAAGCACTGCCTCATTCATTTGTGGGGCTCCCACAGTGCTTTTATTTGGAATAAAGGATACTCATGGTTTCCATTAATGGCTATTCAAAATGGTTCTGAACCATCAAAGATGGATCTGCCCTCGCTGTTAAATAATTTCCCACCTAGTTGCCTGAAGCAGTCAGGCATTCCCAACCAGAGACAATGCCCAATATTTCCAGTATTGGATTGGCAATATCTGATTGCATGAACAGCATTCTTGGATATCTCTAATGCAGTGCTGATATTTCACTTCCAATAAATACTGGGAATCGTGCCCAGGAAGAAACAGCAACAGCTAGGTTTGAAGGTGCACACCAATGCTGGTCCAAAGCACTTTGGCCCTTTAAGCACCACTTAAAATTTAAAGGACCACTATGTCAATGGCCAGTAGAGCTGACCCTTAGAGGCCAGGTCTAACACCCCTTAAAAATAATGGCCTTTTAAAGTTTGGAGGGCATTTAAAGAGGGTGATTTGCATTGGAAGAAGAAGAAGAGAGAAGAAGAGATTGGATTTATACCCCGCCCTTCACTTGGAGTCCCAGAGTGGCTTACAAACTCCTTTCCCTTCCCCTCCCCACAAGAGACACCCTGTGAGGTAGGTGGGGCTGAGAGAACTCTAACACAAACTGCTCTTTCAGGAACAGCTGTGCCAGAGCTTGTGACTGACCCAAGGTCACATCAGCAGGTGCAAGTAGAGGAGTGAGGAATCAAACCTGGTTCTCCCAGATTAGAGTCCGCACACTTAACCACTACACCAAACTGGCCCCCAGTGGAGGCAGGAGGAGCAGCGAGGAGAGAGGGAAGGAGAAAGAAAGAAGAATTCCCTGCAGTCAAGAGACCAGAGCTCCTGATGCTTCCAGGGGGCAACTGGGCTATGGCATACCAGCCCCCTTCAACACACTTTACACTTTAAAAGGCCATTATTTTCAATGGGTGATAGTGGTCCTTTAAAGAGCTTTGAAAGTGTTGATCCAGCGTGGATCAGCTGGGACACACTCCCTCGTCCCTAACCAGGCCTGCTGTCTTGGCAGAGGATGGGAGGAAGTGCAAGATCAAAAAATGTTTTAATTTCGCTTGGTGATTTTGGAAAGGGTACACTTATCATTTTCACTCGATTTTGGGGAGTGTTAGTACTGTTCCAATACCCCAACATAATTTTCTGATACAAGAATATTTATGATGTTTAATGAAAATGATAATCATACCCTTCCTGACTTTCCAATACAGAATTAAACAATTTTTGAAGTGCACACCCCTAGGAGCAACTAACAATAACCTCTTGGCATCTGGGCAGAAAAGCTATGCAAAGCTGAGGGTTTTTTTCTTTTTTCTGACTAACAGGTAAGTATGGTCAGGCAACCTAGTTAAAAAGGTTTATCTGTAAATCTGATTCTGAGAACTCCAAGATAAAGCATGGTATGAATCCTTTATTCCTTTAGTCGCCCCTATGGAGGAAACATAAACAGCTTCATATGCAATCTGTTTACATTTCCATGATGCCGTTTAAAACTAGTGGTGAAAAGTATAGGAAATGCATGATAAAATCCTAAGCTTAAATGGCGTGACACCAAATGTTGCCATACAGCAGAATGGAGCACAGCCAGAAAGACCTAGGAACATTTCCCAGGATGCACTCTAGCAAAAAAAAACCATCACAGTGCAACAACTGTGACATCAGCAGAGGCCAGGACTATACCACTGAGGCTGAAGAAGTGTTTGCTGATCCCTCTGCAAGAACAGTTGTGAGGGGTGAATTTACAAGTGTCTTTGGTGGACATAGATTGATTGACTATAGATTATTTCTTCTGTAGAGTAACAGGTACAACTTCCCCCTTACAGTTAACTGTAGAGATCTGAACCAGTCATAGTAATTTAACAGGTGTCCGAATACAATGGGACAGAATGGAGCCTTGCTGTACAGTAATAAACCTCTTCTATTAGTTTTCATCATTCCGGATGCTACCTCTGCTACCATAATAATCAAGAGAGTAAAATTGACAAGACCAGATCACAAACTGCTTCTCATCCAGTCAATTTTATTTCTAATTGGGATGGGAGGGAAATCTTTTGAATGGTGGGACCCAGGTTGCCAGCTCCGATCTGGGAAATTTATTTATTTATTATTTATTAATTTAACTTTTACCCCGCCCTCCCTGCCAAGGCAGGCTTCCTGGAGATTTGGGAGCAGCGCTTGTGGGGGAAGGATTTGGGAAGAAAATTCACCTTGAATCTATGGTATACCACAGATTCTGCCCTCTGAGGCTATTTTCTCTAGGGGAACAGATCTCTGTCATCTGGAGATCAGTTTTAATTCTGGGAAAATGCCAGGTCCCACCTGGAGGCTGGCAACCCTAGGTGAAGCACTGATGCAAGAGTAGACGTGCACTCTTTTCCCCCTTCCTAAAAGGCTTCATGAATGCTCATGTGAACAAGCTCCCATTCTTCCACCTAATAAAAATGCAGTAAAAATCACTTTAAAAGCAAGGATGAAACTGTTCAGAAAAGGACAGGCAGAAAGTGTAATACTTGTCAGGGCCACTCTCCAGAAATTGACTTTTTAAATTCTGACCAAATTTCAAATTCAAATTTGTACCATGATGACGTGTGAAATTAATTACACTTTGAGGTCAACAAGAAAGGCTCCCTTTGAGCCTTACAAATGGTCTTCCACTTAGGACCTGAAAGACCACAGATGTCTTATGTGCTTGATCCAACTTCCCAAACAAAACTTTCATTGATTTCTTTGGGAGAAGTCGATTTGAGCCAAATATTTGCAGTGACGACTCAGATGTTTTAACACCTCTCCTAATCATCTGCAGATCTTGTGAAATTTTCCTTTTGGCATTATCAAAGGAAAGACCAAGAGGAAAACAGTCTTGCAGTACATGATCAGGGGGAAAAAATTATGAGGGAAAAGATCATGCTTTAATATAAAGGTGATGAGGAAATTTTGGAACAAGCCTGCGTATGTAATGTTTCGGCCTCATTTATCAAACTCAAGGTAATGTAGGACAAATTTCTCCTGTAATTACAAACAAACACACAATCAAACACTATGCCCATGTCTGGCTGAATAAAGAACCTTTTAAAATGCCAGTGACCCACCATAATCCCTATTAATCATCCAATCTGAAGTAATTTCTAAAGTAAACAACAGTGGCTTGCGAAAGAAAAGAGCTGTTAGGAGAGCCCTTCAGGGGTTATTTGCCCGGGGAATTTACCTGCAGGTATAGCGTTCTTTGCCCTTCCGCAGAAGATTCTCCGGCAAGGTGCTTGGAGGGGCTCGGAAGTTGAACATGGAAGGGACAGACTGTATGAGGTCACTGGCTTCTGGTTTCAGGGCACTAAAACTCTCTAGCTTTTCGGCCATGTTTTCTATGGCTGACATCTGCAAGAAGGAGAAAATACCATCCTGTGAGGATATTCTTGTCATCCACAGAGAATGCCAGATCCAAGCGACACCCATTTGAAAAAATGTATCACATCTATTTGCCATGACTTTTTTTTTTTTTTTTAGACTCAACAGAGCAACCAGTAACAGAACTGTTAGAGCCATTTTAATGACACAAGTAGTATTTTAGGGTTCTTGTTCACACTGTTGGCTTATTTGGATACAGAGATAATTGAATGTGTATCTGCAAACATAAACTGTATTCAAACCTATTGAACAATTATGATATCTCCAAAGATCCCTAGGGGCTGAGTTTTTTTAGTTTCTTGCCCTCCTTTCAGAAAATTAATTCCCAAGAGTCCTTGGTGGTAAGGGCAGGACATGTTAATCAATTTACATTTGTAGTCCATTAGCCAATCTTCTAGCAACCATTTTGCTCCCTGAAAACCATCAGTATGCTTCCATTTTGGGCTAATTCAAAGCTTGCTAATGATCTTCCTTCCTTCCTTTCTTTCTCTGTGACAATAGGATAGCACATACATACACAGAGCTTCCACCTCTATCAAGATGACCATGGAACACATGAACACATGAAGCTGCCTTACACTGAATGAGGCCATTGGTCCATCAAAGTCAGTGTCGTCTATTCAGACTGGCAGTGGCTCTCCAGGGTCTCAGGTGAAGGTCTTTCACATCACCTGCTCCCTGATCCTTTTAAATGGAGATGCCAGGGACTGAACCTAGGACCTTTTGCACAACAAACGTATGCTCTACCACTGAGCCACAGCCTCTCCCATATGAAGCCAACTCATGGGAACTCTCTGTGTGCTATGGCTACACTTGGAGTTCTACTATGCACATATAAAGAGGTTCATACATCTGCCTGGTTACACTGTTACAGTCCCGTTATAACAAGACTGCATTTTATAAGCCAACATTTGTTTTGCCAGTCTTCTTGACTAGTGCACACATTCATGTTTGCCATGTGATGGCTATGGAATTATATAGTGTCATGCATGTAGGAATAGGCCATCATAAGCCCATCAGCAAAGTTAGAACTTTCTCATTATCCCAGACACAATGTATCAATGGTGGCACTCATTAAGGACCAACCACTTTTAACTTTAAAAGGGGTAACTTCTCTGGTATGAGGGGACATGTGAGGAAGAAATTGACAGGAAGAGTGGAGAAGGTCAAAACCATTGGGGAAGCTTGGAGACTATTTAAAAATACAATCCTAGAAGCTCAGAAAAAATATATACCGCAGGTTAGGAAAGGCACAAATAGGTATAGAAAAAAGCCTGCATGGTTAACTAATAAAGTAATGGAAGCTGTAAAAGGTAAGAAGTATTCCTTTAAGCGGTGGAAACTAGTCTCAGTGACGTTGATAAAAGGGAACACAGACTATGGCAAATAAAATGCAAGTCTGTGATCAGGCAAGCAAAAAGGGAATATGAGGAGCATATTGCAAAAAACATAAAGGCCAACAATAAAACTTTCTTCAAATATATTAGAAGTAGGAAGCCAGCTAGGGAGGCAGTGGGGCCCTTGGATGACCAAGGGGTAAAAGGAGTAGTGAAGGATGATAGGGAAATGGCCGAGAAGCTGAATGCATTTTTTGCCTCTGTCTTCACTGTGGAAGAGGAGAAATGCTTGCCCACTCCAGAAGCACCGATTTCAGGAGGGGGTTTGAAAGACCTGAATCAGATTGTGGTGACGAGAGACGAAGTCCTCTGACTGATGGACAATTTAAAAACTAATAAATCACCAGGCCCGGATGGCATTCATCCGAGAGTTCTGAAGGAACTCAAATGTGAACTTGTGGATCTCCTGGCAAAAATATGTAATCTTTCTTTAAAATCTGCCTCCATTCCTGAGGACTGGTAGGTAGGTAATGTCACTCCCATCTTTAAAAACGGCTGCAGGGGAGATCCAGGAAATTACAGGCCAGTCAGTCTGACATAAATACCAGGTAAGTTGGTGGAAACTGTTATTAAGGAAAGAATTAGTAGGCACATTGATGAACAAAAACTATTGAGGCAGACTCAGCATGGGTTCTGTAAGGGAAGATCTTGTCTCACTAACCTGTTAGTGTTTTTTGAGGGAGTGAACAAACATGTGAACAAGGGGGACCCAATAGGTATTATTTACCTTGACTTCCAGAAAGCTTTTGATACAGTTCCTCATCAAAGGCTCCTAAGTAAGCTCAATAGTCATGGGATAAAAGGACAAGTCCTCTTGTGGATCAAAAACTGGCTTATAAATAGGGAACAGAGAGTGAGTATAAATGCGAAACTTTCTCAGTGGAGGGTGGTAAGCAGTGGGGTACCACAGGGATCGGTACTTGGTCCGGTGGTTTTTAACTTGTTTATTAATGATTTGGAATTGGGATTAAGCAGTGAAGTGGCTAAATTTGCAGATGACACGAAGTTGTTCAGGGTGGTGAAAACCAGGGAGGATTGTGAGGCACTCCAAAGGGATCTGTCGAGGATGGGTGAGTGGGCGTCAACATGGCAAATGGGGTTCAATGTGGCCAAGTGCAAAGTGATGCACATTGGAGCCAAAAATCCTAAATATAAATACACGTTGATGGGGTCTGAACTGGCAGAGACTGACCAAGAGAGAGATCTTGGAGTCGTAGTGGATAACTCAATGAAAACGTCTAGACAGTGTGTAACTGAATTAAAGAAGACCAACGCTATGCTGGGGATTATTAGGAAGGGAATTGAAAACAAATCAGCCAGTATCATAATGCCCCTGTATAAATCATTGGTGTGACCTCATTTGGAATACTGTGTACAGTTCTGGTCACCACATCTCAAAAAGGATATTATAGCATTGGAAAAAGGTCAGAGAAAGGCAACTAGAATGATAAAAGTGTTGGAACAACTTCCCTATGAAGAAAGGTTAAAACGCTTGGGGCTCTTTAGCTTGGAGAAACGACAGCTGAGGGGTGACATGATCGAGGTTGATAAGATTATGAAAGGGATTGAGCAGGTTGAGAAAGAAGTACTTTTCTCCCTTTCTCACAATACAAGAACTTGTGGGCACTCCATGAAATTGCTGAGCAGTTGGGTTAGAACAGATAAAAGGAAGTACTTCTTCACCCAAAGAGTGATTAACATATGGAATACCACAGGAGGTGGCGGCAGCTACAAGCATGGACAGTTTCAAGAGGGAATTAGATAAACATATGGAGCAGAAGTCCATCAGTGGCTATTAGCCACAGGGTATAGATGGGAACTCTCAGTCTGGGGCAGGTGATGCGCTCTATTCTTGGTGGTGGGGAAGGGCAGCAGTGGGAGGGCTTCTAAGTGTCCTGGCCCCACTGCTGGACCTCCTGATGGCACCTGGTATTTTTGGCCGCTGTGTGACAGAGTGTTGGACTAGATGGGCCATTGGCTTGATTCAGCATTGGCTTCTCTTATGTTTTTATGTTCTTAAGGACAAGACTCTCCATTAGAACAAGACTCTGCATTTTATCAGCCAACGTTCGTTTTGCCAGGCTTCAGGACGCATTCACCCATTCATGTTTGTCACATAGCATCTGTGGAATTATATAGTGATGTGAATGTACAAATAGGTCACCATGAGTCTAACATCAAGGCTAGAACTTTCTCATGACCACAGATACAATGTATCAGTGGTGGCAGTCATCAGGGACAGAGTAATGAAGTACAGAAAGATCAAGGGATGAGCACGCACGTGTGAACCAGCCCTCATAATACTATGTGGGTCTTCTCCAAGCCTGCAGCAGCCAGCTCCCCAAGGGAATTTTCTACCAAAAGCACTAGGTTTGTGTCTGGTACACCACATCTGGTGAACAAAGGCTGAGTCCAGTGGCACCTTTAGGACCAATGGAGTTTAATTCTAGGTATAAGCTTTCGTGTGCATGCACACTTCTTCAAATACATTGAGACAGACAAAGTGTGTGCATGTGCACAAAAGCTCATACCCAGCTTTTAAAATTATTTAGCAGTGACGTGGAAAAAAAATATAAGGAAAAAGACTGGCTTAGCTTTACTATTTCATATTAAAATGCAGGATAAATAAAATAATTTTGTTTGCGCCTGATTTTTTTGGTGAAAAAATATATCAGCTTGTTTCCTTGAAATGACTATTCACATCCTGCTTAGCGCCAGGTATTTTTCCTCCCCATTCGCCCGTCGCCTGCCCTCTCGCTTCATGGTCAGACTCCTAATGTTCACTACAAATTGCAACGTACAGGGTACCACTGCCAATTTGCCAAATGCCTTTCATTAAACACTGTGCAAAGGGGAAAAAAAGGGCCCACACATCTCAGAGGGAAGTCAAGATACATTTACTTGTCAGGAGACAAATGGGAAAGCAGAGGGAAGCAGTAAGAGCTGGAAGCTCTGGGGTTTGATTCATAATCACTCAGCTGCTAAAACATTCTCCACAGATGCAAGCGGACAGGGCATTTGTCAATATGAAGGGTTTTGACGGGTACTGATCGCGGGGCCGAGATATGTAATGATGATGCTGGTTGGGATGGGAGGTAATTCCGTCCTAGTAGAGCAATGTCATTATCGGCCTACAGAGTTCAGCATTACCTAACATTTATTTTGCAGCTCTCCTTATTTTCCCTTCCCCTCCTCCCCAGAATCAATCAGCGGTTGTATTTCCCATTGCCTTTAATGCCTCCTAATTGTTCTGGGAGAGAAATCATTTTACGCTTATTTTATTGTTTGCAAAGATAGCAACCTAGCAGCCCAAAGGGCATAAAGCTGGGGGGGGCAACCCCCATCCTTCAGTCTTCAGGATGTTTGGTTTCACATGGGATGTCTTGATGCCTTTTTACGACTAGGGAAGAAAGATTCCCCGGAGGATGAAAACTGCTTATTTATATCTATCTAAATATCCAAGATTGTTTCATTATGGAGTGGTTTTTTAAAAACCATTCTCATAGACCCCCAGCAGTAACAAATTAACTGCTTTTCCCTTTTCTGCCCCAAAAAGTGCAACCAACCAACTACCAGTGTCACATACGGAGTTTCTTTGGGCTTGGTTCTGGTCTGTCCTAAGGCACATCTACACTAGTTATTTACCATACAAATGAAGGATGGTTTGATTATTTGTGCCTCTAGCTTACCCTGTCTGCATGGTTTGGCTTGCCTGGTCTGTCCTGACAGTGCTATTATTCTCATGGGATTCACCAAACCCATTCTTACCCCATCACTTCAGAGGCCATCCCTGGTCCTGTGAGTGTACCAGGTATAGCCAGTCTTGGCTGTCAGGTTTCTTATCTATTTATTGTTTCAGATGGGTCACTGTGTTGGTCTGCAGTAGAAGACTGCCTTTGGGAGTTCTGACTCTTGAAAACTTATAACCTGGGAATCTTGTTGGTGCTGCTAGACTCAAATCATTTATGTATTTATTTATGTATTTAAATATCTACATCCTGCATTTTCTGCTGTTGACATGGCACCTACAGCTGTTCACAAGAAAAGCAAAAACAGACATGGGTCACAATGAAACCATGACAAGCTCTATATTGAAACAGTAATAAAACAACCACCTGATAATTCCATAGTGTTTTTTTCCAAACAGCCATGTCTAACAAACAAGTCAGTCTGCAGGGAATGTTTCCTGAAGAAGCCAAGTGATAAAATATCAATAATGAGGGAGCCCAATGCACCTACCAGGGAGAACATTCCTTAGCTGCGAATGCCTCCAAAACTAGTGTTCGGCTCCTACCCTTGCAATCCTTAGCTCTCACAGAAGAGGACAAGAATCAAGGCTTTCTCCTTGGGAGGAGATAATATAACAATAATTAAGTGTCATCAAGTCACAACCTACTTCTGATGACCCCTCAGGGCATTTTCAAGACAAAACATGAGCCAAGGTGATTGCTGTCCTCTACATATAGAAAAGAGCAAGAGTTCAGCAGCACCTTAAAGAATAACAAACTTTGTGGCAAGGTACCCATCTTGCTCTTCCTCTGCATAGTGGTCTTCCTTGGTGGTCTCCCATCCCATGGCCAACCCCGCTTAGCTTCCAAGCTCTGACAAGCTCAGGCTAATCAGGGCTATTCAGTCTGCTATAGGGAGGACCTCAGGAGACAGCATAAGGTTATAGGCAGCACTCCTCAGATACACACAGGACTAAGCCATTCAAAGACCCTTATGTCAAGTATGCATAAAGTCATGGATGGAAAGTTCCAGGGCATCGGCAAGACACCGCAGATAGAGGAGGCAATGGAATTTCAAGGGGTGACTTAGGGGCTATTTGTGGAGCTGCGGTGAGCCCAGTAGGTCCACAGGATGCCTGTTGATTAACTGGGATTATATGGTAACTAAATTAACACCCCAGTTATGAAGGGCAGGTCCACATGGACCTACTTTGTTAGAGACCAACTAGTTGAGAAGAGAAGTTTATCAGCCACAAGAAGTAGCTGGGTACACCCATAGCCAGCAGTGACTTGCAGGATAGGTCGCAGGGAATATTCCAGCTCCCACCACTGAGTACTGCTGGAGAAAGAGAGGGCATGGCACCCTTACCAGTGGGTGCCAGGAGTCAGTGACAGATCTCACAGAGCAATGGATGCCACTCCATGCAGAACCCAGTCTGAGCGTAAGATGATGACATCACTTGTGGATGCCAGCTTCTGCTAGTCTGCATGCCCACCAATAAGGGCATCAATCCACTGGCCTCCTTTACTGGAATTCAGTGAGGTGGGATATTTCATGAGACACTCCCTATGGGTCCCTGCTGCCCATATCTCTCCTTACTTAGGGTTGCCAATTCCCAGTTGAGATACCAAAAACAACATCTGTGACTAAAATAACGAAGAGTCAATAAAGATAAGTTGTAAAAATGTTTACTGTAGTAATTCTGTAGAAAATTTTCTTCTATAATCGCTCACATGCAACAAATACTGCGCATTTATCAACTCTTGAAGGAAACATTCCATGTTGACTCTCTAATAACAGACCTTGGGTTCTATTATTAGAGAGTCAACATGGAATGTTTCCTACAAGAGTTGATAAGTAGTAATTGATAAGAATTGGGATTGCTACATGCTCAGATAAAGCAGATATTGTGAAACAAATTGTTTTCAGTGCGCAATATTTGTTGTGTGTAAGCAATTATAGAAGAAAATTTTCTACAGAATTACTACAGTAAACATTTTTGCAACTTATCTTTATTGACTCTTTGTTATTTTAGTCACGGATGTTGTTTTTGGTATTCCACTTCCATAATCCCCAGTTGGGGGCAGGGGATACTCTGTCTGGAGCCCCTTCCTCCATTTCAGGGCTATCAGAAAGTGTGCGGGGGGGAAATAGCTGCTGTGTGTTCCATTATACCCTGTGCAGACTGGTTCCCTATAGAGTATAATGGAGAATCAATCCATGGGTATCTGGGGCTCTGGGGGGCTGTTTTTTTGAGGTAGAGGCACCAGATTCTCAGCACAGTTGCTGGTATCTCTCCTCCAAAAAACCCTCTTAAAAAGAATGGACCAGTGCCCCCACCTTCCATTATTTCCAATGGAGGAAAAGCATATAGCAAGAACGCGGTCCCTTTTTATTTAGCTATTTACTAATAATTTCGGGTTTTGTGAAATGACACCCTAATAAAACAAGGGGTCCTTTTACCATTCTGCTGAACTGTTTGTTCTTTGACAAATCTGCATTATGTTTTTACAAACTGGTTTTAAAGAGAAGTGTTACAAAATCATTGTGTATGATTTTTGTATGACTTACTCTTTGTAGTTTTTATTGTTAAGTAGCAGAGGAAATGCTACTTAAAGACAGCAATGATTTACAGGTGGAATTAACCCTTCCATGGGATTCAGAGCTACTGGTCAGCTTTGCATTAAGTTCCCACTCTCCCTCTGTAGAATCTCTGTAGAATAGCTTACTAATCATTCTAATCTCATGTCTCTAAACCCCCGTCTTGCTCCCCATAGTTGGCTGAAACTGGCAGGGTAGGGAAATGCACACCACCAAGGACACACGTAAAGCTGTAGTAGACATTTCAGAGGGGGAAGGAGCTTGCCTGAGGCTGCCATTTTTGGTGGCAGTCTTGGGTCTTTTGTAACATTCCATTCTCCTCTAAGTGGCTCAATGAAAATAACTTACTTTTCCCTTCACTTTTCAGTCAGACAGCCCTGAAGTGAAAAAAAATGAGGGGAAGGAGGGATTATTTAGCCCCCTTCCTTCCTCCTCCATACAGCCCTTTTCGCACATTTGTATTGTCTTCCTGGGCTGCTGAGAAGCACTGAAGCAGCATGAAAGCTATCAGAGCAGCCTTCCTTTAATCTTCTTAATGCCAGGCTAGGGTGGCTTTTTGCCTCAGCTGAGGCAAAAGGTCATTGTTTCCCCATCTGAACAGATGTTCCCAGACAAAGAAAACTGAAGACAAGTTGTCCAGGCAGAACTGAGGTCTAGAGGACATATCAACAGTTAAAGAGGAAGGAAACTCCACAGAAATGTCATACCTATAACAATGACAGCTAACAAAAAAATGCAGATGATTTAGAATGTAAACAGCTCCGTACCTAGTTTCTAAAAACAGAAATGGAAGGGAGGGGACAGGTCTGCTGAGAAGTCTCTCCCTTGATCTGTCAAGTAAGCACTTAAAGAGAATCCAGTGCTTTGTATCAATTATCTCAACAATTTCATCCAACAACTGTACAAGGAAGACCAGTATTATTATCCCCATGGGACTGAGAGAGAGTAGTTTGTGCTGTCCCCTGGGGTAATTGTTGAGGTGATATCTGAATTGGTTCACATCTTGCACTTTTGCCTGCCACATTACTCTAAAAGAAGTCCTTCTGCTCATCCTAGATAACAACATAAGTTGAGCCTGCTAGTTAAGACCAGTGGTCCACCTTAGTCAAGCATCCTGTTTCACACTGTGCCCAACCAGTTGTCTTGGAGGAGCAAGTAAACAGGACATAAAGGATGAGACCCACCCCTGATGCTGTGTCTGAGCTTTGCACTAGTATTCAGAGGCCTGCTGCCTCTGTATATGGTGGATTCACCATGGATAGCAGCCATTGATGGACTTCTCCTCCATGAATCTGTCCAACCCCCTTTACAAGCCATTTCTGCCTGTGATGACTCACTGGCAAAAGGAAAGCACCCTGTAACCCCACCCCCATCTCTTGTCTCCCGAATTCCAGAGCTGGGCCCTGCTATTGATAACAACAGGTCAAACGTCTTTGCTCCAAGGAAGAGCAGTGCTAATTAAGGCCATCTGAGTCAGCACCTATATAAAAATGCCATCTTGCACAGAATCAGACCAACAGCCCATCCAGCCCTGTATTAACTGACCTGATCAGTGTTTACTCTCCACAGACACTAGCACAAGTTTTGCTTTCCTGTCCAACTTCTCCAAACCCTTATTAGTTGCATTAAGGATTCAGACCTTGTATATTCAATGAAATCCTATGCAAAGTTATTCTGTTGACTCCAGTTGGTTTAGATTGAATTGGCAGACCAAATGCTCTATTACTGAGCAAAACAGTAATAGTTTTTGATAGTGTTTGGCCTGGGTCCAGGGAGAGAGTATGACAGCAGTGTAGAAATCTAGGAAGTGTGTGTAAATATAAATGGAGAAGAATAATTCCTCTCTTTCTCTCTCAAAACACTAGATTTATGAACAAGGAAAACAAAAGGAAATACTTCTGTATGTAACATTTAAGAAAAAGCAGCTTAAAAATAATTATAACATTTGTATAATACATTAATGGCATTCACCACCATGTGGAGTTGCAATGATACCAAAGCTTAATGGGTTAGTGAAATTCAGAGAGGACAGTCAGCCAGCTAAGAGTAGAACATCAATGTTCACTTATGATGATAAGGAACTGAGGAATGCAACACATGCTTACTTTTAAAAAATAGATAGAGATCATCTTTCCCCATCCAGTAGCCCAAAAATACAGCATAAAACAGCTTATGATTCTTTCTGCTGTGCTCAGCTTGGGAGCTTCCCAAGAAGCAGCTAGCTAGCCATTTTAGGGAACAAGACTATTTGGAACAGCTGGACCTTGAGCCTGATTTAGGATGACAGATTTTATAATGCTCACTGATGGCTGAATCCTTGTGTGCTGGAAGGTAGCTGTTTAAATGATGCAGCATGGGGCATGAGGCTCAACAGCTGATGAGGCAGTATGCTGTAATGAGGCCTGTTCCTTACAGCCATTTTGGAAATTGTGGACCCAGCTAGTCTGTTAGGATTGCCCTCCCCTTGATGGGGGCAGGGGTTCCCTTGATTTTGGGGGGCCCAATCCACCACTAGCAAGCTGGCCAGTGGGGGGAGCCCCACTGTGCCTGGCATAATCACCTGGAGGTGATGTCATCACACCAGGCACATTACACGGGGACCAGGCACATTACACTGGTTCCCAAAGGGGGCAATATGCCTCCTCGGGGGCGCTGGAAATATCCAGTTGGGCTGGAATGATCCAGGTGCAGATCCACAAATTGCATCTTTTTGTCCACTTCTTGAAAGTAGATGTCCAAGGGGGCGCTAAGCAATTTTTTTTTTCTGAAAAGAGGACAGTAGGCCAAATAAGTTTGGGAACCTCTGCATGACCACAGAGTTTTTGGCCAAATGATACAGCATCCTCTGCATGATGCGCCCAGCAAGATGACATCACTCCCAGGTGACAACATTGCAGCACATGTCAAAAGATCCCAAGCAGCAGGATAAAGCCCCCTGACAGCAGTAGGTAGGCCTCTGGCAACCCTACAGTCTGTAGAGATTAAACTTGCCAGCCTCCATATGGGGCCTGACAATCTCCTAGAATTACAAGCGATCTCCAGAATACAGGGATAATTCCCCTAAAGAAGGTGGACTCTATGGCATTATGTCCTCCCCCTCCCCAGGCTCCATCCCCTAAATCTCTAGGAATTTCCCAAGCCATAGTTGGCAAACCTAGTAGAGATGCAGCAGCTGTGGATATGAGGGAAGGTGGACTAAAGGGGAAAAGTGGTAGGAATAAGTAAAGGTAAAGGTTCCCTTGCTCGAAAGCCAGTCGAATCCGACTCTAGGGTTGCGGTGCTCATCTCTGTTTCAAAGCCGAAGAGCCAGTGCTGTCCAAAGACGTTTCCGTGGTCATGTGGCCGGCATGACTAAACACCAAGGCGCACGGAACGCTGTTACCTTCCCACCGAAGTGGTACCTATTTATCTACTTGCAGTTTCTTGCTTTCGAACTGCTAGGTTGGCAAGAGCTGGAACTAGAGACAGGAGCTCACTCCGTCATGTGGCACACTCGGGTCTCGAACTGCTGAACTACTGACCTTCCACAGCCTGCAGTTCAGTGTCTTAACCACTTGAGCTACCACAGCTCAGAATAGGAATAGGGGTGACTATATACCTCCCCACTCCCACAAAAGCAAAAGGAACAGATGTCTGGAGCTGCAAAACTTCCCTCACTAATGGATCCTCATTCCCCAAACCCAATAATATTTTACCTCACATTGGGGGGAAGAAATTCGGAAAAGCAAAATAGACATTCCTGGAGTGGAGAGGGGGAGGGCAAAATAGTTTATCATCTTGTTTTGTTGCCAAATAGCTAAGCAATGTCTGCTCACAATCTGTATTCAGTGATTTTTAAATATATCCAATGTTCTATGGAGCAGCAATTTTGATTTACATACATAAAGAGTTGATTCTGCCTGCATCCAGATGTTTAGAAAAGGAAGCGGCTTGTATCCCCAACCTCCCTTTTGGTCCCTAAGAGGCTATAAACTGCTGGGTGATGCAAAGCTGTATGTATTCCCAGTTCCCGCAGCTCAGACCCAAAAATGCAGACATTACCATAAATGGGAAAAAGAATCAGGATTTATAAACAACTCAGATGGATCTGATACCATCAACTAGGCCTCGGACATTCAAGTTAAAATTTATTAGCTAGAAACACAGAAAGAGTAGCAGAAATAGGGGGAAATAAATTTAAAAATAATGTTGATGGTTTGAGATAGTTTATACGACCCTAACATTTTATAAATTAAGTTGGTTCGTGCTGGTATCACAAAATGGCTGCCTTTAACAAGCCATAACTCATGGGAAAGAAGATGTTTGTTTTAACAGTGTCTTTTAAAAGAAATATAAAAATCTGAAGTTTGGAAACTTTTATTTCTTTGTCATGTTATTATAAAACTAGCCATGTTACTCTGAAGGAAACACGGAGGCCCCACCAATGAAGAGACAGCAGAACTGTATGGGTGAGTAAGTGTGTGTTTGTTTATTTGGACAGGAGAAAAGGGAGTGGAAGAGATAGTGTTTGGTTGGGCCAATAACGATTTCCCTACTTGTGGTTGCTGTTTTGTTTCTCAGAGCAAACTATGCTTGGCAAACAGAGAGCTGTGAATGGGAAAAGGCAGGGGTGAAAGTTGTGGGTACAGGCTGGTGTGGAGTATTGGTAAGAAACTGGCCAAAGTGGTACTTCCTGTTTTCTACTTTGAGGAACCAGAGAAAGACAGTAACAGTAAGACATTTAAGCTGTCACAATCAGAACAGCTGGCTGTGTTGACAGCTGCTGATCTGCAAAAAGATCTTATGATTATTCTAAATGCTAACAAATTTATTGTGGCATAAACATTTTATGAGATACATCTGGACCAGTGTGTTCTTCCTCATGAATATGTCACAGTGAATGCTACAGTGAATATGTTAGCCTTTCAGATATCATAAGGTTCTTGAATTCCCCCCAAAATATGCAAAGTCCATAAAAATAAGTGACTTGAGAAACAGCTGGGCTAATTCTGACCTCAGGTGCTTATGTCTGGGAAGTGAAAGATGTCATTTAAGAACATAAATCTGAGTTTGCTACAACCTTAACATAAGGGCTGAAATTGTATTTTTGTACACACAAGGACTATCTAGTACGTTTTCATTCCACATTTCCTCCAAGGAGCTCAGTGCAGTATACTTGGTTCACCTTTGTTCTCACAATAACTCTGCAAGGCAGGGTAGACTTGGCCCAAGGTCACCCAGTGAGCTTCATGGAAGACTGGGGATTGGAACCCAGGTCTCTCAGATACTACTGTAACATTTTAGCCACCATACCATCTCACTTGATTTTCAGTGCTGTTCAATGGTCCTGTAACAACTATCCCAGTATTCCCACTTCTTATAATGGTAATTGCATTCTTCAAAACATTAAATGCAGCCCAGTGGCCTATGGATGTAATGTCTGTGACCTCAGGTGTGACTGTGGCCAGGCACTTGGGCTGTCTTAAAGCTCAATTACAGATGTCCCTGTTTGTTCCTACGGTTAGCGAGTGATAATATCAGTCAGTGGTTTGGACATGGTGCAGAGTAAGATCAATACTGTTAATCTGAAAACTCAGATTAAGATGCCCTTTTGTCGATTTATCTGGGGAGGATAGTTTCAACATGGTGCCTTTGAATCACGACCTGATATTTGACTAGCTGGCATAAGAAATGCTCAGCGAACAAATCAGAAGGGGATTTTATTGTTGTTATGGCGGTGGGCGGTGATCTATAAATACAGGAATGCTTCATATGTGCAATGAAGCTCCTGTGAACACCAGCACAACAATTCCATGTCTCTACAAATCTTAGTAAGATTTGGTGAATGTGTTGTATTTGCAGATAAAGTTACAGTTTAGAGAGGTAACATAATCAGCGGGAACAAGGTTGTCATATTTCAATACAGCAAATTACTGTTCATGTCACGTTTGCAATTTCTTTCATAGACTTTAGATTGAAAATATAAGTAACAAACTTACCCAGGATCTTTGATCAGGCAATTGGAACTGGGAGCAAAATTGAAACAAAAACAACACATTATTCCCGCATTTGGATCCTTTATTGCAATTAATGTATAAATCATGATAGAACACGTTGGCCTTTAAGGTGCCACTACTCTCTGTTGTTTCACTACAGGAACTAACATGGTTACCCTTCTGGAAGTGGATTGTGTCTGAGGAGAAATCAGGCCAATGCACATGAGAGAATTAAACATGGTTAAAGTCAGTGCCAATATTTCGCTTGAGTGCCATTCAAGGCTGCAGAGGGGAGTGTATGGTGGGAAACAGGAGAATACATTCTCAACACTGGCTTCCAAGTCATAACCATGGCTGAGAGTAACCAGTACTACATGTGCACTGGCCTGTGGTATCTAAAAAGGCAACTATGGCTGTTAGAATTTTTACATTTCAAAACTGGCTTTCTGAAACAAAAATCAAGGGCTTCTGTACTTATTAATCTATTTTTTAAGAACTATTCTGGCATCCTCTCAGCTGCACACTTCTGAGGCAGATTAGAACAACAGTCAGCAATAAACAATAAAGTGTTATATTAATTTAAGGATTGTAACCACCTGGTGCTGAAAGCAAGTTAAAGTAGGCCACAGGTGACGTGCTCTGAGGAGGAAGTTCTACAAATGTGATGCCACCACTGAGACAGTCCTGTCCCTGATAGGTACCACCTAACCTCTGAAGGGGGCAGCACACAGCTGGGGAAGTAGAATGCACTTTAAGGGCACTTTTCGCTTAAACACTGGTCCTTTCCACATTTGCCTGCCACTCTGGATTTTCTCAGTGCTCGAGTTGAGTCCATGGCAATTTAAGTCCATGGCAAAACAGCATCCAAATAACTTGGGAGGTGATGTAATGCAGAATTGCGGGGAGGGGGGGAGAGAACCCGGAATAAAAAGAAGGTTGAACTCGATTTTAGTGCAGAATGGGGAGGAAACCTGGATTAAAAAGAAGGTTGAATTCAATCTTAGTGCAGAATTGCTTGGAGGACACCGCAGTGAGAATGGATTAAAAGGAGAGTGCAGAAAGGGCCCTTGTCTACATGCTCTGGCCCAAATATCGAGGTTTGCTGTCAGGCCTGGAGAAAACTGACAGAGGCTTAACACATGAGAATTTTTTTCATGGTGTGGAAGTAAAAAACATCACATGGTAAACAAAATCCTATTAAAGTACTGTTTAAAGGACAAAACATTGTTTTCCTCCAGGCAGCTGGCAACTATACTAACATATTTGTAAAAAAAATCTGTTTGAAATTATCAATATCGTTAGAAAGTTTCTCACTGCATGATCTGGATTTGTACTAATAACAGTACTACATATAAACTGGGCCAAATTCTGCTTTTTGGAACCAGAGCGACAGTTTCCTTGGTGTGTTCTGCTCCTTACAGAGCAGGCAACGGAGCATCCCTTGCCATGTGAAGATCAACAGATCTGAAAGGTTGGGAAGGACCTTATTTTAGCTCAGTAGGATAGAAAACAAAAACTTTTTTTTTTTGCTATTGTGGGCGCTGCACTCTGTTCAGAGTCATCCCTTTGGAGCAAAGGCAGCATTTCTACCTTTTTGTTTTAGTGGTTATTAAAAAGAAATGTTAAGATGCTGTTGCCTCTCAAATCCCTGACAGGTCATTCGTAGTGGGTTGAGTTTGCTTTGGTGGATCACTGAATTCAGAGACCTGGTTTACAGGGTATGAGCTGGTGAAAAAGTCTGGCAGGATCAGGCTTAAGACTGAATCACCTCCAGAGAATCAGAGTCCAGGCAGGCTTGCCATTTGCCTGCTGGGGGAAGGAGATCTCCCACTGCCTGCCAGTACTCCAGCAGCCAGCGGGGGGGGGATGTAAAATGACTGCTGGGCAACGGGACTTCATCACTTCTGAGTTTTCTTTGTAAGTGATGTGATGCCATGGCCCAAGGGTGCCCCCCGTGTCCCTGCCCCCTCCCAACTCCCGCCAGTTGGTGGCCTTTCGCTGCCTTAGTTCCAGGACAGAGGCAGGGTGGGAACAGTACGTATACCATGAAAAAGTCAAAAGAGGCAGCTGAACAAGTATAGCTGGGAACAAGCCCTGGGCTCAGGGCCACTTTACATGTTATAGCAGCCACATGAAGTACCAGAGACAGCTGTTAACATGGGTTAAGTCACTAGTGTGGTGAGGCTCATTACACAGCTGGGGTGACATTCTTTAAGCCGCACAAGCCTTTCTTTCAGACATTTCTGCTGATGTGGCTATAGCTGCCATAGCCATACAGCAAGAAGCTTCACAGGAATGGCTTACAATGGCATAGCAACCACCACGGGGAGTGGGATCTGCAAGCCATGACCAGGTGATGGTTTTTAATGCCACGCCGTGAAAGGTTTCAACAGTCCTTAATTGAGATCTATTTAAATGGGGTTTTCTGTGGTGATTGTAATGAGTAAAGATGCTCTATGGGAAAGACTCACAGAAGACATAAGAAAATAAGATGCAGGTGCCCAAGAGTAGACATGTTGTTCATATACTCGGTCAACCAAAATTCCTCTTTGCACTGGGGAGGGGCATGTGTAAGGCAATGTTTGTTACAGGTACACTATGCATACATTCAAGCTTGAGGTGATATTCCCACTTCATGCCCGCCCCCGAAAGGGGGGGAATCTGGGGGAAAACCCCTACATAAGGGAAAGCCTTGCTCATGTCCATACTCAACTCATAAATTTATACCTATGGGATACCACACAAAGAGGATACTCAATTTGATAAGTGTGCAGATTGACCACGTGAGACACAATCACATTTAATAATGTGCTCAATTTATAAGGTTTAGGAAAACAAAGCTATCTGATGAAACCTCTACTAACAACTTTTTATGAGATTGATTCAGTGTTCCTCCCCCCCACACACACACACCTTTTGCTTTATGTGGTTGTGATCACTGTGATTGGTGACAGGAGTGTCCAGGTGGTCAATGCAGAAATTTCTCAACTGATAAAAAACCTGTCTGTCTCTCTTCCTCTCCTAACTTCTCTTTCCTTCCTGCCATTGGACAAATTGAGGACTACATCTCCCAAGGTGCCCCATCATTCTTTAAACACTGGAGAAAGAAGGAGAGGGAAAGAAAGCAGGGGGGAATCTTCTTTTTGCACCTGCCCATTTATCAGATGAGAAGATGGTAGCCTCAATCAAGCACTGCCAGACATAGCAACTACCAGAAGGTGAATGGGGAGATATTCGTCCCAAATCCTGAGCTTGAGTAGAATCCAGGGTGTAATCCTTTGTGTTCACACTGAAGGTGTACATTACAACATGGCAACCTGGACAGTCTCTAATAATCTTCTCTCTGCCAATTCCTGTGCTTCGAAACAATATTTTCACTCCTACAGCCCACAGAAGATGTGGTTGAGGAGGAGAAAGTGGAGACAATGGATATTGAGTATTTATGATTTATTACACACTTATCAGCACTTGATTTTTCAAGTGCAGGAAAATACAGCTTCATTTGGCGTCTCTAGTTGCACTGCTGCGAGGCAGAACTGTTAACCGGCCTGCTGTTGGCTATTTTTGCATCTCCTTTTGCAACAGATCCTGGGAGGCTTCAAGAAGGGCTGAGGCTCAGTAATAAAGCACCTGTTTCGCACAATAAAGGCCACCTTGTTCAGTCTCCAGCATCCCCGTACAAAGGACCTCAGCTAGCAGGCTGCTCAGAAAGGCCCTGGAGACCTGCTGCCAGTCAGAGCAGATAATATTAGACCAGAATATATAAGACTGATTTCTGACCTGGTATCAGGCAGCTCCATACTGCAGCTGGAGCAAACAATTGCTTCCATTACATTACTCCCGAGTTCCAACTAATACTACAAGGCAATGGTTTACCAGCGGGACAATGTGATTTATGGGGAGAAATATGAGAAGCAAAGGGTGTTCCCATTATCCATGTTCCTGCTAGGCTTCCTTGAAACTTTGGTTATTGAATACTCCTAATTCTTTCAGCTCAATGCCTGTCATCAACACTTAGGTCATGACACAGTAATCCTATGAAAACAGCTCTCTCACTTATCCAGCCACTTGGGGAGACATTTACTGTAGAACATCTCAGGCATATGGGGGGGGAAATTGTTTAAAACTAGCACTTTCCCCTGAAATGGTAGTCCTCCTCCCCATTTTTTAATCCGCATGCAACAGCCATTCTAAACAAGTGGCTCTTCATGCATAAAAGACCTGATCCCTTCAGAAATTAATATCAGGATTTGCTCTCAGCATATGAAGGTGTACAGAAGGGAAAGATGGAATGAGTTTTCCCCCACAGGTTTTACCCATTTCAATAAGAACATAGGAACATAAGAAGAGCCCTGCTGGGTCACACCAGTGGTCCATCTAGCCCAGCATCCAACAGCAGGGGAGAGAGGCTGAGGCTTTCCCCGATGCTGCCTCCTGGCATTGGGATTCAGAGGTTTAATGCCTCTGAACGGGAGAAGGAGGAGGAGATTGGATTTATACCCCACCCTTCACACGGAGTCTCAGAGTGGCTTACAGTCTCCTTTCCCTCCCCCTCCCCACAACAGACACCTTGTGAGGTAGGTGAGGCTGAGAGAGCTCTTTCAATGACTGCTCTTGAGAGAACAGCTCTGAGAGAACTTCTGATGGATCCAAGGTCACACCAGCAGCTGCATGTGGAGGAGTGGGAAATCAAACCCGGTTCTCCAAGATTAGAGTCCGTGCTTCTTCACACAAAGTAAGCACTGTTTTATGGGAAAAATTTTATTTCTGCATTACCCCATGTTGGTTCTCCCCCATCCCCAAGTCTTATTCCTTACTTTACTTTTCTGCTACTTATTTTTTTACACTTACATCCCTAACGTCCCTCAAGTGGCTCACACCAGTCCTTTAATCTTACAAAAACTCTGTTAGGCCTAGACCCAGCCTTTGAGCTTCATAGGTGAATGGGGACTTGAGATAGTGTTGCCAGCTCCAGTTTGGGAAATACCTGGAGATTTTGGGGGTGGAGCCTGAAGAAGGCAGCACTGGTTGACAGGAAGTACTTCAGTGGGGTATAATGCCATGGAGTCCACCTTCCAAAGTGGCCATTTTCTCCTGGTGAACTGATCTCTGTCAGCCAGAGATCAGTGGTAATCCCAAGAGATCTCCAGCCACTACCTGGAGGATGACAACCTTGATTTGAGAACATGACAGCTATGCATCTAAGAGTCAACCCAGGTATCATCTTGGAGCCAAGGAGGAATCTTCTTCGCTTGGAAGAAACCTCTCTCCATTAAAGGACACCTCCTCACTTCATGAAAGGGAAACCTTCAGTATCACCCATTATGTTCACCTCAGAGATAGTCACGAAAACATTATCCCTATGTTAACAGATTTTCTCCCCCTGCTGTACTATCAGTTAGGGCCATCATATTGTGGGCCTTCATACTTTTGCCCCTGAACAGAGATGTGGTAACTGCTATGCAATCTGAGTCCTTGTCAGTTGCAATATGTACTTTTTAGCAGCACCCTCATGACAAAAAATATATTATGTCTGGCTCTAGGAGCCTAGCCCATTGGCTTTCATCTGATGGGTCTGGACCTGCAAGTGGATCATAACTGACCTAAGATGGGTTAAGATGGGTTAAACCAGCATCCATACATATGTATGGGGGGCGGGAATTAAATATGCAAAGATAGATCTTGGGACTGAAAGTTGAAAAAAACATTGCATCACACTGGCTATGAACAGAGACTTAAGATGCCTGCAGATGAACCTGGGCCTTCAGACACTCAGGCTGGAAAATTCCAATGTGCTGTACCTCTTCCCATTTTGTCCTGAAACAAGCAAAAAGCCTAGGCCAGACTTTCAGTATAAACCCTTAGATCTGAGTATGACGAAGGGAGCTTTGGTTCTCAAAGGCTTCTACTCTGGCCCTGACCTGGGTAGTCCAGGCAAGCCCGATCTTGTCAGATCTCAGAAGCTAAGCAGGGCTGACCCTGGCAAGTATTTGGATGGGATACCTCCAGAGAATACCAGAGTCAGGAGACCAGAGGCAGGCTATCAAGCCACTTCTCTGAATGTCCTCCATGCACCAGTAGGAGTTGCCAGAGGTTGCCATGACTTCCAGGCACGGGCCCACATCCGCGCGCACACACACAAGTGCAAAAATACCAAAATAAAGCTTATACTGCAGACCAATGGGGCTACCTTCTGGAAGTATAAACTTTGCATTCCCTGTCTACTTAAGATTCATTTCTACCTTAGCTGGATTCTCTGCCTAAAATGATTTTTGTCATCACTATGGGCTACCACTAGCACAGCAAAGATTACAGCTCTTGGCAACCTGTCATATTTTTGTACAGTTTTGGCTATGCAGATGCAATGAAGACTTTGTTGAAAAAAGCATAAATAATAAAAATCAAACAACTGAGCAGTATATAGAGTATTGTGAACCATAACCACAGCAAGGTACTAATGAAATCTATGTTTGCCCACAGTTGGAGAAATTAGAGTTTCAAGATCCCAGCCACAACATTGATATAACCAACAGAAGTCACCATGACCTAACCAGTCAAACTGGCAACACTTATGCAAGCTACACAAGTCTATATCTGTTGCATCCAAGAGTCACAGATTAAGATGGAAGTGGTTATAAAAGGTAAAGATGCCATTAACTTCTGAGGCACAGAAAAGTATACTACTGATAAGGCTATTAGGCTGCATATGAAAAGAGTCACACCGCTGAAGTGAACTGCGGTGAACTGCTTAATATTCTACCGTGTATTCACAGGTGGCATGGACACAGACCCCATGTGGGCACTAGCATAAAATCGTGTGGATGGGCCTTGAAATGTCCTTTAAAAACTTAATAAAACAAGATTACAATTCAGAAAGATACTTTGGCTGCATCCAGAGATTTAAACATGACTAGTGTGACTGTGGACTTGGAACATGCCATTATCACTGAGTTCCAGAAGTAACCTGCCTTGTGGCAGTGGTGGCAAGGGAGAGTGCTATTTGAGAGAGAAAGCCCCAATGCACACATGGAGATCATAGTACATTCCTCTGGACTGTGGCTGAACATTGTCTTGGGAAACATCATGAAGTTTAAAACAATGGTACGTGTTTTCTTCACTTCCACAATCACGAAAAACTGTTATGTTTTAGGAAATCCGATAATGACTAAGATTCCAGGCATTCCTGTGCACCTGCTTTTACAGATCAACATGTTTGTTTACAGTCTCAACATCTTGAACACAAAAAATACTTACGTGGGGATGAAACAAGAATCCCGCAGTCGGCCTCAAGTACTTTTCCTTTAAAGCTTCAAGTGGATCGGTTAATTTTCGTTTCTCTACTCTGTGAATGTTAAAATGAGAATTTTCTTGTGATGACTCGGTCTCGCTCGTGGGTACCTATTTAGTGACTTGGATTCTAATCTAAGCAGACAACAGATAGAGTTTCTAAGTCACTGCAATCAACGAGATGCAATTCTCAGTTGTAGGCATCCTGTACTGTTTTGTGCTAATGTAGCTGTGAACATCCTTTAAAAGATTATACCATTTATATTACAAACTTGGATCCTGCTGATAATTTCTGAAGATACTTCCATTAATGGCATGGAACTTCCCTGACTCTTTGTTCTTTCTGTAACCGCTGAGCTTCCCAAAATACTGTTCTTAGAGGATAGAGAACCTCTCCACAACAGCATGAAGAAGAAATGGGATGTCTGCAGTGGGGGGGAGACTGGTGAAAGCCATCCCATTAACTGAAAATATCATCTGGATCCAATCCATTCCCATTTTAAGTATCGATTATTACACATGAGAGAAACTGGTGAATAACTATACCCATCACAATTGTCAGGAACATAGCTATATTATCAAAAATAGAGTGCTGAGCTATACATTTGACTATGTAAGAAAACCAGTCCCTGAAATCAAAGGAAGGATTTGGCTGAAATGGTCTCCATGGAAGCTTTTTTATTAGCATTCTCCATTATTCACTTTTGAAGTAAAATAAGTTTTCTAAGTGAACCCTTAGTATTTTAAGTGTGTGTGTTTTTTTTTAAAGTACCGGTGTTCATTATTTCAAATCCAAAGAAAATTTACTTCTGGATTCATGTTATTTTTTTTTTCCAAAATCTTAGGACAGTTGGTGATAAGGCTCTTTGGAGTTACATCATATCCATATTTGACTGTTTAGCCAAAAGACCTTTTTTTGGGCTATACTGATTATTAAGCAGCAAATTCCATAATAGTGAGAGGTTTATATACCAGATTACCCAATGAAATTATGTAGTGAAAGAAAAATGCATTGTCACTTGAATGTTATTTCTAATTCAGATCTGAATCCCTGAATGGATTCTGATCCACTGATCTGAAATTACAAATTCACATCTTTCAAAAGCTTTGCCAGCTTCAGATAACAGAGACATCTCTTTATACGTTAAAATTGGGGATGCTTTTCACTATTATCCTCAAAAAGCATGAGTTACTGTTTTGGAGGAAGTAGCAATGCTACTTGCAAAAATGCAACAGGCAGATTCCAGGCAGTAATTTTGCTGTGTATCTGTATCGGGAACCACTGACTTCTCCAATCCCACTCAGTGCAGAGACCCTCCAGAACTGCCCATGTTCAGCAGAGGTTCACTGAGAGTAGATTAGGCCACAGCAATCCATCATGAAGAGATGCACTCAGCAACCTCTTTTGTGGAACAGCTGCAGATGTAGGATTGTCAGGCACTGCGTGACAACCAGCAGAAGGGGTGTGGTCAAAGCCATGGGGGGGGGGGTGCTGCAGCATTGCATGTGGCACTATGTTACTTCTGGTTAAAAAAAAAAAAAGGCAACACAGGCTAACTCTAGGAATTGCCAGAAACTATGGTAAGACTATAGAGTTTCTGGTAATTCTTGGAGCTACCCATTGTCACTTCTGGGAAGAACACAACATTGCAGGATTTTTTTAAAAAAAACATCTTCTACCACCACTCAGAGCAATGGTAGGCAACAGGACCTGGGGGCAGGGGATTCCCTGCCCTTGACAGCAGCTTGGCAGCCCTATGCATTTGATTTATGGGAGCCTTTAATTACTTAATTTATTTCTTGTGGCATGCTAGCAGTTTCTCCTCTCATGGCACACTTGTATGAGCTGTCATGTACTTTGGGAACTGCTAGCTTACAATGCATCAGTGTTGTAGAGTTTCATTTCACTTTGTTTTATTTGTCTTTCCCTGTCTTTCACTTGTTCCACTGGTCCTGTGGTATGTTTTGTGCCTTTTCAACATATACACATATGTAAATAAGTCAGGCAGTGACTGACATACGCAGAATGTTAGGGCACCTCCTCATGAGTAAATACAAATGCAGAAGTGCACCATTCCTACTCGATACAATAGGTTGGCATATTTTTCATGGCTATATCCACTTCTGGGTATATATCCCTAACATTCCAAATCAGAGGCAGAAACTCTAAAATTGTCCTGCTGTGTCAATTGGACTGTAACTAGCTCTTTCTTTCATGCCATCAGATACATCCAGGGAGAACAGGTGACGCAGATAAATCCTAATGGACAGTTTGGTAGAGAAAATATTCCAAATGAAGGTAGCAATCAAGGTCTGCTAGTTAAGCAGTTTCCACAATAAATAATTTTTAAAAATACAGGGGAACATCCACCTGGAAAACACTCACACTGTAAAAAGTATTTCACATTTCTCTTTGGATTTATTAATCCATTACATTTGGTGCATTCAGACAACCAAAAAAATCTCGGAAGTCTGCACGCTCCCTTCCTCCCACACTCTGCACCAAGACTGAAGGTATCCTAACCAGACTGAATCACAACTTATTGCACCATCTGAATGGTTCACTTGGGCAAACTGTGGTTTATTCTACAACTGATTTGCTTAAGGTTTAGAATCCTGGTTTGTATGAAATAAATACTCCATATTTTGACAAAGTATTCAGTGAGGACCTCACAGCAGTTATTTCTAAACCAGGGAACCCTCAACTGAGGACTTCCTGGTTCTTTCTTGTTATGAAGAACCTATAGTTGTTCATGACTTCTGAATCTGGCTAGTATCTGTTGGATCTGTTGAAGTATTGCACTAACTAATGTGGTGTAGTGCTTAGACCCGTTCTATGGAAATTCAGATTCTAATCCCCACTCTTTGATCTTTGGCCAGTCATTACCCTGTGCACAAACATGTAGTTAAGAAAACTTAAAGGCCTTTTTCTTAAGAAGGGGAAAGCAATGTCTGCTGATCTCCTCCCTTACACTGTATCCCACTGAAGCCCCTTGAAATTTTGTTCTTGTGGGAAGGGGTGGTTGGATAACCATCAGGAACAAAATAGTTCGGGGGGGGGGGAATCTACAGCGGTATGGGAGAATCCGCAAAAACTGCTGCCTCTCTTTTTAAGAAAATTTAAGCACTTTTAAATCTTCTAAATATGGTTGGATACAAGCTATTGTCTCTCAGCCTGACATACTTCACAGAGTAGTTGTAAAGACAAAACAGGGAGGAGTAAGCATGTATGGCTCTCTGAACTTCTTGGAGGAAGGGTGATGTACAAATCTAATCAATAAAATAGGTTTTTCCATGCAAGTACCTCTGGCACCAGATTAATACTCTGCACAGCAGAATGGTACAAGCCATTCCAGTTACCAAAAACAATTCAGCAAATTAGTCTATTGTAAATAAAGGCAGAATTTTACCCTTGAGTTCCACATTGTGTTGCTATGGTACAACGTGTTTTGAGTTCTTGGGTGAAACACCTTTGATTGCAGTGGAGATCGACGTTCCTAGTTTGCAAACAAAAGCCGAATTTGACTGCCAATTTTTAAATACATTCTCTTTTTTTCCTCTGAAGGGAAAACTGCTTCAAAGATATATAGTTAATTTGTATTAGAATAAATGTTTTATAAATTTCCAGTACCTGAGCTGCATTAATTCAAATTTCAAGTATTGTGCAATTTTATTACAATAAATGATTGAAAATCATAGGCCACCTTTTATGGTCCAGTTGGGTTGGCTGTACATCTGAAAGTACTAATTTGACTTTCACAGTTCTTTATTCCTGTATTACCTGTAAATGGGATCCATAAAGAAAGGAGTAGGCCTTGCATGCTGTAAAGATATGTCCGATGACTTCCTCGATTCAAGGTCATCTCCCTTCTTTCCTCCAAAGATGTGGTTTTTCCGAGGCTCAGTCTGTTTTGTACCACTGGCTCGGCTCCTGCTGCCCATACTCAAATCTAGAGGCTGGTCCTGGCTGGTAACTGGTAGAGTTGCTGGTTTTGAGGTTACAGGAGTAAGTGGTTTCTCCTCCTTACGTTTAGTGGTGAGGTCAAAGGGAGACTCGGAGTTTCCCTTTATGATCTTCTTTACTTCTCCAGGCGATTGGGGTTCCATTTTCAAAGGTAACGGTCTCAAGTCTCTATCAGGAAATGGGTACATTGACTGAGAGAATGCTGGAAAAAATGGGAGGGGAAACATGGAAGGGTAAGGTAAGGCTCCAACTTTTTTGTCTTGTAGACCCACAAGTCCTGTAGAACCAAAGTATTTTTCAGCAATAGAGGCTATGGCCTTTATAGAATCATTCACAGCCCCTGACACCGCAGTTTGCTCCTCTAAAGATGGTGAGAAGATGGAATGATTGCTGTATTCTTTCTTATTATTTACGGAAGCCAAATTCTGAAGACTGTTTACTTTGTCTTTGAACATTTTACCATTTTCTTTACATTTCTCTTTATCACTTTCAATGTCACTTTCCAGATCAGAGCCAGAGGTGGTCTCCAGGTCACTCCCACTGGGGGTACTGACATCATCAAGGTCACTACTCTCTGATTGGTCACTGATCTTTTCATGTGGCCTCTCTTCGGAGGACCTCTCTGGTTGAAGCTCCACTGGCTTATTTTCACCTAGGTTAGGTGGGTGCTTATTTAGTGCCTTCAAAATATCCTGGGTAGCTGGCAGTGACTGAGGATGTGTCATGAGGGGACTTTGACTTTTGATTGTTTGGTCTGTGCTTGGAAGTCCTTTAACAGGAGAACTAGCAGGTATCAAAGGTGGCCTGTGGTACAAGCCTGCAGGAAACAGGCCAGGGAAGCTAAAAGAAAATCCAGGAGCTGTTGGAAAGGTAAGACCAGCAGGATGCCTATTGGTACCAAAATAGTCAGCAAGGCCCGGATTTGCATGATTCATATTAACCATGGAAGATTTATCCATAGCTGGGGTTCCAGGAAGTGATATGCCTTGGCCAAAAAATCCTCCTGCCGCAAAATGGTTCTTGCCCTCACAAAATCTCCTGTGTTTATTTAAGGAAGACGTAGTGCTGAACATTTGTCCACAGTCTTTGCACTTGATTTGGGTTCTGCAATCAGCATGCATACGCTTATGACGGCAAAGGTTTGAAAACTGAGTATAGGATTTATGGCAGACCTCACCTGTGTGTAAACGACAACAACAACAACAACAAATCTCAGGATTTATGCTTATTTTTCTCTTCCCCCTTTCCCCGCCACCTTTGATCCCACCCTTCTGCTTCAAACAGAGTTATCTGAAATCTCTTAACACTTTACATGAAAATAGCTCCATCCTAAACAGGTTTAGTAAAAAAATAAGCGCCACTGGGATTTACTTCCTAGAACCACTGGTTAAAAGACTGAAGCCTGTTGAAAAGGCCAAATATGATTAATCTGAGTGCAGAGAGCATGTAAAAAGCCACTCCCAGAATCCAGTTCAGCAATGAGACAACAGAATGAGAAAATCCCCACATTTATTACCTATAAAAGTCAACAATGCCACAGAAATGTTTTAATGTTCACAATATTTTACAGCCTCCTGTGCTTATATGCATTGGCCAGCAAAACCCACAATACATGTGTGCATTCACATGAGATGCTAGTTATGACGTCCTTTTTTGATTAAAGAACCCCCAGTCTGCTAATCACAACTCTCTTTTTTAAGCAGTATGGTGCTCATAATGGAGATAATCACTGCTGTTGACTTGGAAAGGACACAAAAAGCTCAGGTTCCCATGTGAATCTTTCACACATCTTCAGGATTCTTACATCATTGAGCTTATGCCACAGTGATGTGCAGAAACCCTGATTAAAACAAGCTGTAATTACAGAATAAAACAGAAAAAATGCAAGAAACACTTCTGTGTTCATTGGTAACACGACTACATGGTTTACTTCATTCATTGCTCTTTTCTACGAATGTCTGGATAGAAAACATCTCAGCTGGAGGATCCCTGTACTGTTGTCAAAGTAGAACCATGACACAGTACTGAACCACTCTGAGAAATAAGGCAGGGCTGTTCTCTACACTGACACAGTCATACAATGCACTGAAAACACCATTGAGTGTCAACCTTTGGCAGGTTCCCGCTTAGCTTTGATAACATGAGAGTTTCCTCAAAATCAGTGTTAAGCAATATTGCCCAGTTACATTAAAAAGCCAGCTTCCTTTGGTTTCAGCAGCTTGCCTTTTGCTTGGTTTGCGTTATATCATAGGTTCTTGCCCTTCACACATCAAAGCTGCATAACAATGCACATTGTGAATTCTGAGACCTTCTTAACAATTATTTTTGTGGTTTCAGACAGACTGACATAATTTACAATGGATCTATTTTAAGCCCGCAAAGGAAACTGAATTGAATGTATCCCATCCTGCACTCTTGGTTCCCATGAACTATAATCACGTCCTCTGACTTCCACTCACACTGCTGCCGATGCTAACCTTCCTGCTCTTATAAAGCTTACCCTTGAGAAACCTGCCTGCTTGTTGTCATGTCTTAAATGTTTACTCCTTTAGCTGTCTGTTCCCATCACAACAACAAAGACATCCATTGTTTGAGAAGGCCCCGATTCTACCTGGCATGGTTCATGTGGGCTGCTTCCCTGGTATCTCTCAGATAACAGAAGAGCAGCATTTGCAATACTGGATAAAAGCCAAAAAGCTGTACAATGCAGGAAGAACACTATCACCCTATATTAGCTGATGTTTCTGTATAGTATCTTTCATTCACAAGGAATGTTCTGGCTAAAGAAATTCTTATTAAATCCCTTGCCCACATGAGAATACAACTGGGCTTGGATTCATCTTCTAAGCGTGGTGAGTTTTCCTTTTATTTGGGGCCATGTTCTAGTCAGAAGAAACATCTCTGGAATCTTGTCGAAATTAAATTGTTGGATTAGTAAATTAAATTTGGAACATTTCTTTCTTTCCATGCCTAATGTGCTGCATACGTTATGCAAATGGCCTTCTTCTATCAACAGTGTTCTGAACTTTCAGAAGCACACTCGTGATTGATTTTTATGGCATTAACTCAGGCACCCAAAGCAAAGCAAAGTTCTTGACTGGTTTGCGGAATGATCTGCAGGCATGTGCTGCAGTTACATTGCTAAAACTAAAACCGGATTAGGCTGGGCTGGGATGCATTGTCTACAAAATTTAAAGAGAAATGCCCATGTTGTTGTGCAAGTAGGTGGAACACATGTGGCTTGTAGCTTGGCAAGGTTGGAGAAATGGATGGTGGAGTATGAATGGTTGTGCAGGGTTAAGTAAACTCCATTTCTAGACTGGCTCAGGCATGCCATGAGACAGCAAATAGTGAAGGAGAAGGCCCTGGGATGGGTAGGAGGTATTACAAAAATCTGGCTGTTCTAATGAAGAGGATCCAAGGCTGGGAAGATCTTTCTCTGCCTAAGACATTGGAATGACTCTGCCAATCTGAGTAGGCAATGCTGGGCTAAATGGGCTGCTGGTCTGATTGATTGTAAGACAGCTTGCTATATATTCATAACCCCACCCCAGCCCTATCAGTCCCTTTGATTCTGTATTATTGCAAATGCCATGTAAGCTTTTGCTTTAAGCCGAGCATATGGAGGGGCTGACCTATTAAAGCAACAGGTATTTAATGTGCCATCCCCCCGCCCCTGTCTATATTCTACATTCTTACCTTTATTTCAAGTTTCCAAACCAGAGCTCTTATTTCCTGGCCTCTAACTTTGGTTAACTATTTTGACCCAGAGCGCCTTCACATTGGTCCCTGACCTGTTTCATCGCCAACCTGCCCAGAATGTTTTAAACCTTCAGATGTTCAGTAAGAAGAAATTAGCTCAGAGCGAAAAAGTTTGCATATTTTCTGCTTATTAAACAAATCACTGTTAAGTGGTATTTTTAATACATTCCCCCATCTCTTCTGTTCCAGCATGTGGTTTCTATTTGGGCAAGCTGGAGGTTTTATGAAGGCAGGCAGTGTGTAATTACCTTTGTGTTGGTGAGATGGTGTTGGTGAGTTTTCTCCCAAGCTAGGGCAGCATACTGTAACGAGAGACAGTTGCCATAAACAGACCGGGAAGGTACATCGTGGTGTGTGGCCTTTTTGCTGGGAACCAGATATCTCTGCTCGAGGTGACCCTCTACCCCCAGCCACAATCGCTCACAAAATCCTACCCTGACATGTGATCCTTAAATTCTTTTGTTCTGTAATTACATGGCAATTATTGGTAATTGTCCTAAGATTTTTTTTTCTGTCCATCACCCCTTGAGTTTCAAAAATCACAATTGCACTCTGGGTTTTGCCTCCACACATTAATTTTTTAAAAATTAAAAAGAGAAGCATTTTTCCATGTGATTTAATTTTTAAAAGAGTGAAAGAGCATCTGAACTTTCTTTTTAAAAGATGAAACTAGGGCTGCAGCATATGAACAGTCCCTACATGGCTGGGAAGCTATTGTTCACTAATTATTTTATTTTCACAAATATTAAAAAAGACCTCCCTGTGCTTCTGCGCAGAGAAACACAAATCATTAAAAGGATGCTTGTAACTGGGTCCAGTTAATTATGTTCTTCACTAGCTTTAAATAAGCCTAAGCACAAATAAATTTTAAAAAGCAACCATTCCAAGGGCAGGCCCATGGGCCTCAGAGGGATTCTTTTAAGCCATTAAAAATCATGTTGATATATTATTGAGACTGGAGGCTTACACAGATTCATTCGACTGCTCCCTTGATGAATGTATAGTGTATGTTCCTGTATACTGAAGAAGTTAATTCGAAAGCTACAGGAAGCTGATCATCAGTTCTCAAGAGCCTGAACCACAAGTCCCCATGGACTGATATGAAACTGCAGGCTGGCCCCTCTCTCCATTAAATGGGCTTCCTGTTTGACCCCACACCTCCATGCTGTGTGTCTGGGTTCCACAGCCTAGTTGTGTAACATAGCTGGCTTAAAATCCTTTTAGCCAAGATTGCTTTGGAAGCTGTTTCTGTATTCAGTATAAAGACCTGCATAATAAGGAAAACCACAACATGCTGTTTAGCTTGGTATTGGAACAGGAGGGGTGAAACATGGAATTGGGAAGGATTAAAAGTGACCTGAACTCCTTTGGAGTGACATAAATGCATTACAGAAGCAGCAGGGAGGGGACTTTTCACAACAGAGGGAAGATTTCCCTCTCAGATGCTACAAAAAACAGATATGTTGGCCAACTACATACCCATTTTCATATTGTTTTGTGCAATGTCTGAAGCTACCTTCCACTTGCGTTCCAAATATTCATTTTTACAAATATTTCAACTTGCATTCCAAATATTCATTTTTATAAAAAAAAACTTATTTGGACAGAAACGAACCAGATTAATCAAGACGTTCATTAATTAAAGGTTAAAGGTTTGGATATTTAATGATTACTAATAATAACTGACTAAGGAATGGGAAAAAACAAGAGAGGAGATCTGCAGATATTTATTTCATTTTTAGAGTGCTGTAGATCAACAGAGCTGGACTTTTTAGATGCTTCTGGTTGACTAGAAACCTGTAGTCAAAGGGCTGTCTGAATGGTTCAAATCAGTAGAGGAAATTTAGTTCAGTCTCCACTCCCACTAATTGCCTTTCGGGCCCTCATTATTCTGCCTACCCATCTTTTAGCCACCTTACATCTTAGCTCTCAGTCCTTTAACCTCTCTATGTCCCACAATTTGATTTGATCTATTTAATTTGTATCCTGCCCTCCCAGCCAAGGCTGGCTCAGGGAAGTTTACAGAACAGGGTAAAAATTCCACAATACATATAAAAACACAGCAACAGTTAATATATATACAGCGTTAAACCCAAAACATAATAATAAAGTGCTAGCATAGTTCTTCACTTTTAACGTCAGCTCCATTGGTCTGCTTCAGTTATTTCAGGGGGTTTGGCTCAGGCAATGATTGAAGGGACCAGCAGATCAGGGCTCTTCCACCATAGGGTGTCAATTGTTGTTGGTGATGGTAGTGGTGATTGTGGTGGTAGTGGTGGTGGCCCCAAAGGCCTGGCGGAAGAGCTTTCTCTCTCATCCCTGACTTGCCCTTGTGTGACATTCTACTCCTAAACTGACAATGTTCATCTACCTCACTGAAGCTGGATTGCAAACTGTTTAATTCCTGGAATGACTGAACATTCCATGCCATGTCATCTCTGCCAATCAGTGTTAACAGCTATCTTTACATCAAGTTCATTGGAGTGTAAAGTAACTGCTTTATGAGAATTTCTCTCAACGTAGGACATCAAATATATTTACAGCATTGAAAGAAACATATGAACAAACAAACAATAAGCACATGGTCCTTTAGATTAGGGGTCTCTGACATTTTTGAGCCTGTGAGCACCTTGGGAATTTTGACAAAGGCTGGTGGGCACAACCGCAAAATGGCTACTATGGGAGGTGGAGCCAACCATAAAACACACAGAGAGAGACACACACACACACACACACACACAGAGGATGCTCAAATGCAGGGGACAAGAGTACAAATAAAATAAACACTATAGTGTCAGCTTGTGCGGAAAAAATGTTATTGTAATCTGCACAGCCAATCAGATCCCCAATACTAATTAGAAGCCCTGCTGGGCAGTAGCCCCACCTGACTATGTCCACTTTCTAAAAACACTTGGTGGAGGCCAGAAAAGGTTTCTGTTGGTGCCATGGCACCCATGGACACCACACTGGGAACCCCTGCTTCAGATGCTGCAAAGTATTTTCTGAAATAAGATACATCTTAAAAATCAAACTAAGGATCAGCTGAAAGAATAAAAATTGAGAATTAGGAATTCCTCCATGAGAATTATTGGCCACCCCACTCACACGGAAAAGTTTAGAATGACCAGAAGGAATAGAAGACCTTAAGACAAGGGTAAAATTGAGAATTTGTCACATCATAATATTGCAGGGGTAAGGACAAATTGCACTTTCCCACATTGTGTGAACTTCAGACAGCTAAAATCCCACACACACACACACATACACACACGTGGAAGACACACACACCAGATGTTGGCTCCTTCTTTTGACTTCTTCCTTCAGTTATTTAAAAGTTCAACAACAAAGCTCATTCTGTTGTTGGTATGATACATCCCCACAGTGGGAATCTCACAATGGGAAGCATAGGTGCTCCTGTTAAGCGATGAGGCAACAACTGCCATTTTGTGACCAGCAAAGAAATTTAATGAGAGGGACAAAATAAACACAATAATCACAACAGAAAGCTCATTTGTATCATGAGGAAGGTGTAGATTTGACTAGTCCTCTCCTCTGTAACTTATTTTACCTAATACTTTAACCAGCCTGAAGACAAGATTCAGATCATGAGGGCAGCAGAATCTCTGCAACTCCCCTCAACTTTTCATAACTATGTTTCCATTGAGTAAAATATTGAGTTGTTTTTACTTCCACACAAAGGTCGCTCTAAGGCTGCTACTGTTAGCTTCTCGGTTTAAGATGCTGATGGATGTTTTATAATTATTATGTTATATACACACAATTAAAATGTTGTATGTGATATTTTAGATATAACAGTATGGAATTTTCAGCTACAGTGGAGATAAGCTTTGACAGGAAGTGTAGGATATAAATGCTGTATATTATTCATTTCTAGACATCTAATTAGGACGGAAGATGATACATGATAAGGACTTTTATGACCTTCATTCTGAAGGAGGACAGCTAATGAAACACTCTATTATGATTAGGTCAAGAAGGAGTTTAGGTTGTGTTTATGTATAAAGAGTCCGTCTTCCTTTGGAAGATTTCTGAGCCCTGTTTTGAAATTAGCAATGATCTGGAAAGAATCCAGGTTTTTCAGTGGTTTGCTAAAGGGAAGCTCATTTTTGGTGGAATCTTCTTACATTTTATTAGTCACATCCACCAGTAGCTCTTCTTTTCTTCCTGGGGCTACATTAAGAAAAAATAAATAAACTTACAAAAGGTTCAAAGCATAATTAGACTTGGGCTGGGGGAAACTTGCCAGAGCACACAATATAAAATGAGGTTATGAAAGTATTTCCAGAACTGCCCATGGAGCCTCAGATACCCGGAGGCTCCTGACATGAAACATGCAGGGAGAAATACCAGAGAGCTCTCCTCTAAAAGCTGGTCTGCACTGGAACCAAAAACAACATTCTTGTGGTGAAGTCTCAACTCCGTGCCACAATGTTTAAAGTTCTTACTGTGCAGAAGGCAGTTAACGCGTGATGAAAACCGCTATGGTGTAGAAGAAGAAGAGATTAGATTTATACCCCACCCTTCACTACGAATGGATCTCAGAGTGGCTTACAATCCCTTTCCCTTCCCCTCCCCACAACAGACACCCTGTGAGGTAGGTGGTACTGAGAGGGCTCTTTTGAGAACTGCCCTTGAGAGAGCAGCTCTGAGAGAACTGGGACTGACCTAAAGTCACACCAGCAGCTACATGTGGAGGAGTGGGGAATCAAACCCGGTTCTCCCAGATTAGAGTCTGTGCTCTTAACCACTACACAAAACTGGCTAGGGAGTAGGGCAAGGAGCTGGGACACCTTACTTTTAATTTCCATACTTCTGTGAAGCTCACTAGGTGACCTTGGGCCGGGCACACTTTCTCAGTCTGATGTATCTCACAGGGTTATTGCGAGGATAAAATGGGCAAGAGAGAACCATGTTTGCGACCCTGAGCTCTGTGGTCACAACTCTTTGGTCAGATAAAGTGAGGCAAAAAACTGAAATGTGTGACAAGAGCACACAATGTACTTATATCTTGATATACTTAGGCACACATTTATGCAGTGGCTCAGGTCATATGAGAGCCAGCATGGTGTCGTGGTTAAAATGTTGGACTAGGATCTGGGAAATCCAGGTTTGAATCCCCACTTGGGCCACGGAAGCTTGCTGGGTGACCGGGGGCCAGTCACACACATTTAGCCTAACCTACCTCACAGGGTTGTCATGAGGATAAAATGGAGGAGAGGAGAAGGATGTAAGCTGCTTTGGGTCCCCATTGGAGAGAAAGGCAGGTTATAAATAAAGTTAAAAAAAATAAAGCACAATGCCATGGTTTGCTGATTTGTGATCAAGCCTCCAGCTCACACACTGTCTCCTCCCTTGTGTGCTCAGATTCCCTGATTTCTGCAACAAACCACAGTTTGACATCACACGTGAATCAGCAAACTACAGTTTGCCTCAAAATAGAAAGGGGAGGGAGGGAACTGCAGTGAGTGAGTGAGATGAGGAGGAAATGTATGATCCTGAGGCCTCGTTGTGGTGGGAAGTGCTGTCAAGCTGACTTATGGTGACCGCATAGGTTGTCAAGGCAAGAGATGAGCAGAGGTGGTTTTGCTATTGGTTGCCTCTGCGTAGCAACCCCGGACCTCCTTGGTGGTCTCCCATCCAAGTACTAACCAGGGCTGATCTTGCTTAGTTTGGAGAGATCTAAGGAGATCAGGCTAGCCCAAGCTATCTAGGTCAGGGCGAGGCTCATTTACAAAGCGCCAGACTCTGGTTACATCTGAGCAGGCCCATGAAACTGCAAGTTTCCAGTCATTCAAGCCAAACAGGACATGACCACCGCTCCGCTGATATTTAACACAGGAACAGCCACTTTATTCACAACTGTGGGCTATTTTAAAGGCACCCGCTTGCAAAGAACAAAGGGTACCAGGAGCAGACTGGCTATTAAACTTGGAGGAAAGTTTCCTGTGGCCCGCTGCCTTAAAGGGCCACTGGAGGCCAGCAGCATGTAGAGCCAAGCCCTATTGCTCTGTCAGTGCTGCAGGGGCTGTTCAGCTAAAACCTGGCCGGTGGTGTCTGCAACAGTGAGTTGACAGTCACCGTTGGCACTGCCTACCTGGTCTGAACTGAGTGGTTCCAGCATCCATGGCCTGTAGCATAGCAAGGGTTATTCAGCCTGGCTTGTTGCTGGGCCATTTTAACTTCCCACTCTTCCCCCTGAAAAGCACCAGGGAGATCCCAAATAAATTCTATCAGGCCAAGGGCCCCACCATATTAGAACGATAAAGCTAAATCATCTCCACGTTTCTATAGGAACACTAAAGCGGATATCTGCTCGGGAGGGGGGGATGGGACAGGGGGACAGAGTATGAAGACAATGTGTTAAAACTAGAAATTATACTGTTCATGATTTGGTAGGTTAGAGCCCAAAAGTACACCTAGGCGAGACCTCCAATGCTTCTTGAGCAAAGCCACTTACAACAGAGGATGATATGAGTAAGTAAATGGCCTGCCAGGGTGGTAGATGGTTTCTGATCTTGCACCAACACAATGGCTGGCTCTTCTGACCACCGTTTCCATCCAGCCACAGCTGTTTAGACCCTTTGATTTCAATGGAAGAGTTAATCTTTCAGCGTGAGCATGCTTATCTGAGTGTGCTTCTTGCTTGAAAATAGAAAGTACACAGAAGCTTAGTGGTTAAGCAGGAGACTTACATATAAAAGGCTTGACACTGCTGTGGATATGTTTGTGCTGTTTGAGGCCTGAAGAAGTGGCAAATGTTTTGCCACACTCTGGACAAGCGTGTGCACGAGCCCCGACGTGCTGCGAACGTATATGCCTCTGGAGGTTGCTGGGGTCCGTGAAAACCTGCTAGGAAATGAGTACTGATTAAACAAGAAACTTTGATGCAAACAAGGTGGGGGGGAGAATGGAAATTTCATAGGACTGTACAGGTACTAAGATGAGCAAATCTGGGGGAAAGGACAAGAGTGGAACTTTGATTTTAAGTGGAAGCAACATCAGGTCCATTTAAATGACAAGGGTATCAACCAAAGAAGCCCAGAAACTTAATTCATAGAAGTAAGGATCTGGGAATGTCTTGCAACAAATTCCCAAGACCATCACAGAACCACAACTCAGGGGTCTCTGGAAGATGCCATGACATCAACCAACTCTCAAACTGGTGTACATTTGTAGAGTAGAAGATTATAGTCTGCTACACAATACAGAAAAGAAAATGTAGAATTTACAGCTACTATATTAAGAGCTGCCCCAAGAATAACAATCTTCTAACAAGGATGTTTACGTCTTAATTTATTTAAGACTTTTTTCAACTGCTTTTCTAACTGAAAGGACTTAAGTGCTTGGTATGGCAAGAGTCATATTTAGACAATATCATTACTTCTATTGTGTATGCTTCACTATCACCCTAGTCAAGCTGACCACAGTGGCTCACTGTCTTTCTTACTGCTTTCTGACATCTGTAGTCATGCCTCATTCTAGCAATGATAAAGCATAGCCCTGCACAGTTAATACTCAGGAGTCCCTACCTACACTGTTTACTCACAGCTCATCCTTGTCCTGTTATAGATTGTGTGTGTGCATGTGTGTGCAAGCATGTGCACAGGCATTCCCATCTCTGGACTGCTGCAGCTCCCTTGGGCATGAAACAAAATGGAAGCCATCTTGGGTCATGACAACATGATCCCTAGGGATTTTCTCCACCTCGTCCCTAATTTCAAGAGTTTCGTTAACCTTTATGGAATCACTCTCAGCGAGAAAAAATTATATGCATTAGCTAAAGCTGTGTCAAATATCAAAATGCTACCAAAATAAATAGTTTCTCCCAAGACGTACTGATATAATCTCCTACAAATGGATCATTCTAATCCCCCCCCATGCTTCAGTTATGGCACTGAAACCATCTCAAAGCCCTACAAGAGTATTTTTCAACATTCGTATTGTGGCGTTTCCTGTGGCATATGGACAGCTCTCTTATGTCAGGTTAGAACTAATCGTTCGTCTGGCCGCCAATGTTTCTTCAACCCAGCTCCCACAGATCTCAGGCAGAGATTCTGTTGCATCAGGAAGTTCTCATACACACAAAGTACATCATCTACCATTCTCCCAAACTCTGAGAACCAAGTATCTCTATCAGAATCCCCCATGATGTACCTGTTGCTGGACTGTACCACCTCAGGCTGCAGGTAGGGAGGCCCTAACTCTTGAATGCTCTTCTACATTTAAAAAAAAATCTCCCTGCACATTCCAAATATGTATGTCATGGAGAAGGTTCTATCATTTTCTTGGGTATCTAGTGTTATATGTTCAGAGTTATTTTTTTGTGTAAAAGGGCATGTGAATACCCAAGTCCTCTACCTTTATATTCAGTCCCCTACCAGCTCTGACCTAGATAGACCAGGCTAGTCTGATCTTGTGAGGTCTTGGAAGCTATACACAGTCGGGCCTGGCTAGTATTTGGATGGGAGACCACCAAGAAACACCAAGGTTGTGATGCTGGGGCGGGCAACAGCAAACCACCTCTGAACAACTCTTGCCTTGAAAACCCTATGGGGTTGCCATATGTCAGCTGTGACTTGAGGGCAAAAACAACAACGAACTTTTGGTATGAAGTGGTACAGCCCAGCAACTAACCCATCATGAGGGTGCTGATCATGCCCTCTGGTGTTAAAGTCTGTGCTAAATTTAGGCTGCAGTCACACACACTAAATAATCCACGTTCAGTGCACTTTCTAACTGGATTTTTGCTGTGTGAACAGGGAAAATCCAGTTAGAAAGTGGATTGAAAGTGGATTATTTAGTGTGTGTGACCGCAGCCTTAATTCCAGAACTCATGAAACATGCTGCATGTAACCAAAAAGAAATCCCAGGCACCCTACAAATTCACTGTACCTTGGCACAGTTTTCACATTCATAGTGCTTCCCACTGTCATGTGACATCTGGTGGCGTATCAAGTTAGACTTCCAGTTAAAGGCTTTGGGACACTGGTCGCACTTGTACTCCCTTTCTTCGGTGTGGGATAGCATGTGCTTTTCTAAGCTGTAAAGATACATTAAAGGTTTCAGGAATGTCAGAGATTTTTCCTGCTATTCTCAAGAAATAACGAGATGAAGAAAACAGAGTCACAGTCATTGTAAAATAAATAGAATATATAATTGTACACGTCCTAGGAATATCTGTGAAAATACATATCTCCTATTGGTTTTTTGCACAGATTATAATATAGGAGATGCACTAGAACGTTCACAAGAGTCACAAGAAAGGCTGGAAATTCCAAGGACCCAACAAGAAATTATTTAAAAAAGAACACTTTTACCACAATGTATTTCTTCCTTAAATCAGAGAGGAGGTAGATTATAATCAAACCAATATTCTTTATGCAAACATTCCTTTACTTATCTGTATCATCTCTAAAGGCTGGATAGTTAAGGGAAAGTGTTTTAATTTACATTTTCCCAGTATTCTCAAAGGAAAACCATGTTCAAAGCAAAGTCCACCTTAGACATTTAATGACTAGGATTTTTTTTTAGCAGGGGTAACTCTTGTATCCTTGTTTATCTGCTGCTGCTAGCTCTTCAATACCTGCAGCTCTTTAGTTTGTTTTATTACTATTGGGTTGGATCCAAAGGCTTCCTGCTCTCAAAAGTGGCTGTAAAAAGCAGCTCTCAGGATGGGGGGGGGGAGAGAAAGAGAGAGAGAGAGAGAGAGACTTTACGTATGTGGTGCTGCTGCTGCACTCTCAGTGAACACAGCCAATACATCTAGAACAAGATGCTTTCACTTGGTATCTTCTCCACCTCCAGCATGTGCCAATTGAATGGGATATGGTTGTTCCTAGCGATGTTACACACACGAAGCTGCCTTACACTGAATCAGACTTTTGGTCCGTCAGGGTCAGTATTGTCTAAGACTGGCAGTAGCTTTCCTGAGTCTTAAACTGAGGTCTTTCACGTCACCTACTGCCTGGTCCTTTTAACTGGAGATGCCGGGGACTGAACCAGGGACCTTCTGCATACTAAGCAGATGCTCTACCACTAAGTCACAGCACCTCCTCAATGGATTTTCTATCTATTGACTGGTTTTCATTCTATAAACACGAGAGAGTGAGATTTATTTCTTTTGAATCTCTTCAAAGACTCTGATCTGTCACTAATAAATTCAGCAATGAGTCATGTTTCTCATCTTAGTTAATACGATTGTTGTTTCCTTTCATAATATTTCACATCAAATTTACTGTTGCTTTCACTATTATTCCCCCTTAAAGTAGTTCTTGGGGGTGGGGGCGGTTCCTATTAATTACACATGCTCACAAGCATATATATGCCAGCAATCTCAGCATCCATCTCAGCTTTTTAAAGTATGTATATATTTCTATATATTTCTGTATTCTTCTGCCTTCAACTGTTCTTGTCATGTATTAGCTTTTAAATAATTTAAATGTTTTTCAGCCGGCTGCCTCAGGGGTAATTCACCACCACCCCCTTCTCACTCACTCCAGCAAAGCAATTTATGATTTTTCTTCGTGTGATTTCCCCCCCTGGACTTTATTTCAAGCCTTTAATGCCCTTTTAAGATCTTCTCAAAAGATGAGTTTTCGGGTCAAGGAAAGCACCACCGTTGTCCATCCATTGGATAAAGTCCAGACATCTTCCCTCAAGGGTTGTGTTTCTCTTGCAGGGATATTTCTTGGGCCCCAAGTTCAGTTTCTGAGTCTGCACCTAATCAGTGGAGGGGCCACGGTTCAATGGCAGAGGATCTGCTTTGCACGCAGAGGGTCCCAGCCAGGTTCAGCCCTCAGCATCTCCAGTTAAAGGGTCAGGGAATTCTCTGACTCTGATGTGATCCTTCTTTGAGTCTGGAGATATGCTGCCACTTCCATAGACCAAGTTCAGTTTCAAAATCTGCACCTACTCTCAAAGCTGTTATCCTCACATTTATATACATGTTAAGTGTTTTAGATAAGGATCGTGGCTAAACCCAAAAACCATCACTGACATTGCCCATCGCTCTCACCCCTAGACTATTTATGGACTCTCTTGCAGTTGTGATATAGCCCCGTGGGCAGTTGACCTATTGAAACGCTATGATACTTAGACAGGTGATCAGCTGACCTACAAGAGCTTCACATTACCAGCCATATGGTCAGCTGATCTCTCAGAACTGATGGGGACAGGGCTGGATGAAGTATATTAAAAAGGATAACTTCTATGAAAACATATTTTGGCTTCAGCTGATGTTCTTAAACTATCATTTGGCAAACAGGGAGATACCCATGTAGTACCCAGGCTCTCATTTGGAGGTCCTTTGTTACACTGTTATCAAGTAAGGAGTTAAGGTTTTGCTACCAGGTAATATAAGCCCTTTTCAGACATTCTAAAACTATATACAATTGATGCATGTACTATCATGCCTTTGTACTCAAGCCTATATTTGTTTGTGTGTGAACAAGAAGTAAACATATGGGTTGTATAGATGAGATCTGATATGTTCTGCATATAATTTGTCAGATTTGCCCACAAAGGAACTTTCCATGCATGGCGGCAGGCACGATGGGGCTGACACTTACAATCCTCATTGCCCCCCTCCCTTGAAGATTCATGATTTTATGAGTGCTACATTTTAATGCAAGAGAAGCATCTTAATGTCCTAATTCCCAGCATTGTGTCCCAGTTCCCACGATTCTAACAAGGAAGGGCGGGGCTTGACTTTTCACAGGATTGTTTTCAAGATACGTCCAAGAAATTGCTTCCCTTTTCTTTCCAGCCTATGTGTATACATACGGGAATACTTGGCCTTGTACTAAATGGTTTTGTTAAGAAGGAGAAGCCTCACGAGACAAATCCTTTCATGTACGGCCACAGGGTGTAGGGAGGGGGATGTGAGACAAGTTCATCATTCTGTGAAGAGTACTGTAATTTCATGTTAGGGACCATATCATGACCTGCACAGTTTCTTCCAGAAGAACACAAATTGAACAGGACTGTATCTATTTTAACTTTTTTTAAAAAATCATATAACATATAATTCTGTACCAAATTAATCCAAATTTTCCACTCAGAAAAGTGAAATTTGGCAACATATATTTTTTAAATTGTGTGTGTGTGTCTGTACCTGGTGTATGTGTACACCTGGAAGTCATGTCAACTTCTGGTGACTGACCCCTACTGGGGGTCCGGAGGATATTCAGAGAGGTGGCTGAATAAAGCCTGCCTCTGTCCTCCTGACTCACTATTCCAAGGAAGTCTCCCATCCAAGTACTAACCACAGCCAACCCTGCTTAGTTTCTTAGATCTGATGAGATCAGGCTTGCCTGGGCTATCCAGGTCAGGACAGACAAAACTTATTTGGTTTGTCATATGTCGTCTTGCTAGCCAATGGAAATTCTACACTACTTGCTAGCAGAGAGGGGCCAAGGCTCAGGGGTAGAACCCATGTTTTGAATGCAGAACCTCTCAGGTGCAGTCCCTGGCACTGCCAATTAAAGAGCCTCAGGTAGCAGGTGCTGGGAAAGAACTTTCTCTACCTGAAGATTGACCAGTAGCACCTTGAAGACCAACAAAGTTTTCCAGCATATAAGATTTCCAGAGTCAAAGCTGAAAAAAGGGGCTTTGACTCTTGAAAGCTTCTGCCCTTGAAAATCTTGTTGGTCTTTACGGTGCCACTGGACTTGGATCTTGCCTTTCTCTACCTGAGACCCTGGGGAACTGCCATGAATCACAATGGACAATACTGAGATAGATAAACCAATGTATAAAAGAGCTTCTCATGTTCACTCCATGGCTGTTGATATTACTCTGTCTTATTTTTTAAAAAAAATCTGACAATCTCTGCATAGTAGTTTTCATTTTAAAATGCCCAGTTCTTACCTTTGTACATCCGAGAACACCTGATCACACTCCTTGCACTCTTGGATATCTTGCATATCATGGAGATCATTCTCCTTGTCAAGCTTTGGCTGAAATTCCTCTTCCACCATAGAAAATGCCGAGTGAGGTGTGCTGCATGGGAATTTCTGATGGTCCACCAGTTGTGCCTTGGACTCAAACAGCTGGTCACAGTCTTCACACCGATACTGACGCTCCTCTGCAAGGCAAATTGGTCATGTTAGGGACCATATCATGACCATATTCTCCAAAGGTTTCCATGAATGCAAGAAGCACTGTTTCTCCCAAGGATTTATTACTAGGGAAATATTAAAATGTGGTAAGTGCCATAAGAAATTGCTGACCATGAATGTCTGGAGCCATCGTTTCATGTGAATAGTCTTCAGTCTTCATGAACAGAAGGAGTTCTTCCCCAGGTTCAATGTCTCTGACTACTCTGTAATATATCTGAAAAACAGAACTGCAATGAGTGGCGATAAGCACACAGTAACCAATGAGATTCTTCTATAGCAATATTTATTTAGATGTCTCTCCAAAGACTTCTTGTTTCAAGCACAGACATGAGGTCAAATTAGCCATAACTGTATTAAAGGGTACAGGAGTCTTATCCTTTAGGAGCTGGCCTTAGGTCACTGCTTGTCCAGTTTTATTGATGGTAACTGCTCGCCATTCGGATCTGATGCCATCCGAAGGACCATCCAGTTGTGACATGGGAAGAAAATGCCTAAAATAAATAGCTAATAAATCAACAGAAGTTCCACGTAGCTGTGCTGGTTCCCAAGAAAAATCCAAAAACAAAAGTCGCGTCATCCTTTTTATCAAGACCGATCAGAAACTATACAAGCTTTCTCCAGAACACAAACAGCACAGCGCATACATGGCCTACTAAGGTCCCCCAGATTCAGTATCTGGAATGTCCAGTTTAAAAAAGGATCTCAGGCAGTAGGGCTGGGAAAGTCTTCTACCCAAGACCCTGGATCACTGTAGTAAAGAGTACAGAGCAAGACGAACCAGTGGTCTGGCTCGATGGAAGCTGATTCATACGTTCCCTGCATAGAGATATGCTGGATATTTCCTGGACTGACCCCAAAGCTGTTTTTCTGTGAGTTCTTATGCAATGAAAAATATATATTTCCTAGAATAAATATGTTGAAAAATACGCTGTGTGACAAGGAGAAGATTGTTAATGCCCTCTGTCAATTCACAAATCTTTCTTTAATACGGACTGTACAGGCAATTGACTGCAAAAACCAATTTCTTTGCAGGTCTGCCAATGGGGAGACAGATGTATTCAAATGCAACTCCCCCCCCCAAAAAAAATTTACAACCTAAGGACATCATAATATACATGGTTTGACTTTTCTCTCAGTTTACAGAAGCAGAAATGAATGGTGATTCCATGGAGGCAATCGGTGTGAAGCCAAGTACAGAGGGAGAATCCAGTCAAGGCTTGGATCCTATGACTGTGATCTGTGCATGCTGGACAGCCTCTGCTGTGGAATGCGCTTCTTCCGCTGCTAGCACTTCCACTCATAAGAACATAAGAGAAGCCAATGTTGGATCAGGCTAAGGGCCCATCCAGTCCAACACTCCGTCACACAGTGGCCAAAAATACCAGGTGCCATCAGGAGATCCAGCAGTGGGGCCAGGACACTAGAAGCCCTCCCACTGTTGCCCCCCCCCCAAGCACCAAAAATACAGAGCATCACTTGCCCCAGACGGAGAGCTCCTATCTATACCTTGAGGCTAACAGCCACTGATGGACCTCTGCTCCATATGTTTATCTAATTCCCTCTTCAAGTCGTCCATGCTTGTAGCCACCACCACCTCCTGCGGCAGTGAATTCCAAGTGTTAATCACTCTTTGGGTAAAGAAGTACTTCCTTTTATCCGTTCTAATCTGACTGCTCAGCAATTTCATTGAATGCCCATGAGTTCTTATATTGTGAGAAAGGGAGAAAAGTACTTCTTTCACTACCTGCTCTATCCATGCAAGGGTTCACTGAAAAATACCAAAGTTGTACAAAGGGAAGACCTAGCAGCAGAGGAAGTGTACTTCACAGCAGAGGCTGCCTAGTGCAAAGAGAATGGAGTCACAGGATCGAAACCCTATATTATAACATTGGGAAATATTGGATTAATCACGAAGAACAATGTATACAAGTAGAATATCTGGATATCAATCAGAAGTGCCTGAATAATATGGACCATGGGGAGGTACACCACCATCTTGAGACCTCATTCCAGCATGAATAGAAGAGAGGGGCCATAGCCCCAGGACAGAGCAAATACTTTAATCACAGAAGATCCCAAGTTCAGGCCCTAGTCCTTCTACATAAAGGCTATCAGGTAGCAAAGTCTTTGAAAAACCTTCTCTGCCCAAGCTCCAGAGACCCACTTCCAATTAAGAGTAGATGGTACTGAGTATGGTTGCCAGCCTCCAGGTGGAGTTTGGAGATCTCCTGGAATTAAGCCTAATCTCCAGACTTCAGAGATGAGTTCCCTCAGAGGAAATGGCAGCGTTAGAAGGTGGACTCTATGGCACTAAACCCTGCTGAGAACCCTCCCCCTGCCCCAAACCCTGCCTTACCCAGGCTCTACCCCTAAATCTGCAGGAATTTCCCAACCTGGAGTCGGCAACCCTAATACTGAGCTAGATGTCTCAATAGTCTGACTCAGATTAAAGCAATTTTGTCTGTTTATGTTTTTTTTTTTCATTTGCATGTTGAACATAATTTAAATACATAAGCCACTTGATCTCAAAGATTCAAGTGGAAAACAAAGGGGGAGGAAGTGTTACAAATGGCCAAATCCAAGAGCATCAGATCCAAGCTCTGAGATCCGGGTTTAACTATAACTTCCCAAAGTAGTCCCAATTAAACTACCTCAATCACCAAAAAGCTGGTAAATTGCCAAGGAATGGCTTATTTTTCATTTATTTTGATAAAATAACAGGTTAGCTGACATTTTTAGAAAAGAATTTTCTTCATGAGACAGACCAGCCCAATATATATCTTCCTTGGGAATTTGTGTTTAGCAGAGTTCCTGCACTTTTTTTTTAGAACAGGGGCCTGCAACTGTTTACAATTATGCAGCCAAACAATGTCAGAATTCAGAGGATAAGAAAACCCATTTGCATAACTGAAACTGCGCAACTTAACCGATAATGGATTGAGAATCCATGAAGTTTCCACAGCCCAAACACTGGCTGCTACACGTCCCTTATGAGGAATAATCACAGGAGCTCTCTGTGTAATTGCTCTAGTGTGCTGTCATAAACCTGTGCATGGTTCACATTTGGCACCTGTTCACCTCTATGATTTCCCTTTCTGTGAAGCATCTTTAAGAAGCTCTTTAGTCCCATAAACATCTATGCCTGCCACTCCCTTCGCATGCTGGTTATTCTGTTTGATGAAGGGACCTTTGACTCTCAAAAACTTCTGACCCCCAAATCCTGCCAGTCTCTAAATTGCTACTGGACTCAAATGTAGCTGATTATTCTAGTGTCCCACCTACCTCTCCAATATGTCTTAATTTTTTAATCTGCAGTATATCTTAATTTTATCTCCAATATATCTTAATTTAATGAATTTGATTTTCTTTTTTCAAAGAGCCATATTTGATTCCATACTGGGCCAAATTTTGGTTCTGGAGCCGTAGGTAGCAGACCCATGTTTTAGACCATGCTTAAGAAAACAATTGTTTGTAATGCAGTTTCAAAGTGAACCAGTAAGAGAAAGAAAGCTCTTTTTGATTAAGGCCATTTGTAAAGGCCTCAACTGTGCGTGATGGTTTTGAATACGTTACCGATATTATTTCTCTTAAATTCTTATTAGAGCCTAGCCATCTGGCTAGGATTTATTCCAGGTTCCTGAGGGGCAGCTCTAGAAAAAGTAGTTTGGGGTTGGAAAGGCTTAGTGAAGGCTATTATTAGGGAAGCAAAGATTTTGTTGCATACGTTTCATGCTGTTCACCATTATGTGTAAAAACAAGTGCCCAGGCCAACTGGGGTGTGTTGGCTCTCCACAAACTGGGATTCTAAACCTTGGCTTATTCTCAGTCTAGAATCCCCATTTGACAGTTCATGTTGAAGTTCAGTTCATGCTGGTACCTGTTTTTTTTTTCTTTTCTTTTCAATTTTACAGCGAATTGGAGACATTCTCAGCGGCTCAGCTATAGAATTCCTTTTCTCTCTCTCTTTTTAAGTAACTTTGTGACAGTTACTACGACCAGGAGCATGCAATAACTGGGAGCAAAAGAGTGCAATAAGAAGCAACAGCTTTATAATGTAACCTCCCCAGAGGGATTTCTCCGAGAGGAGACACTCACGTCTCTGTCACTCCTGCTTAAGGGCAAACATCCCCAGAGCCCAAAACTCTTGATGGAATATTGGTGCATTTCTACAGTCACTCCAGTAGGTGGCTCTAAAACCTAATTGTTTATTTTCTCGGAAGAGGCCCTGACCACAACTATGCACTGAAGGGAAAGAAACCCTACAAATACCCTAATGAAGAGTATTACATTTCTTCACATTTGTTTGCTTCTTTCTTTTCTTTTCTTTTTTTCATTTTTGGAAACTCTGTGGTTTGTTTATTTTTAGAACTGGCCTCTCAATCACCTGAAGATGGCGTGTCCCACATACTGTGATGTGGGCTAAATTTGTGTGTGACACACCGTTTCCAAAGGACAGGCCGAGGGCCTCCTTGTGGCTGCTTCTCCACAGACAGAAGTTTGAAGGGAATGAAAGCATTAATCATGAAATACACGGGCCACTGACTACCGTTAGCTGTGGGCTTTCCCAGGAAAAAGAGGGAATAAGAGTTTCTGAAGGTTCCCTTCTCCAATACTGCCAACTCCCTTTCCCTCCTTGAGGTCACCAAAGCTAGGTCTCTCTTAGCCAAATCATCTTTTTGGTTTATAATATATATATATATACTCCCCACCCATACCCTGTTTACACACACACACACACAAACACACGATAAATGCTTCCAAGTAGCATGTTTCGTTCTGGAAATCTATTTCCCTCAAGAACACAATGGCATTCTCTCCACAATCTGAATTACTTCTTTTGTTGGCAGCTCTCAAAAGTTTAAGTTATTAGCTTCCTTCCCAACAGCATGCTGACATTTGAATGGTGACATATTAGAACTTCACAGCAAGGTCTCGCAAAGAGAAATGCTGCCTTAACACGTACACCGAAAGCTTAAAAAAAAAAAAATGTTGGCTGTTTTTAAAGGAAAGAAAATACTGTGGTATTGCAGACTTTGTTCAGTCTGGTTCTGTTTGACTTAACCTGAACAAATCAAAAATAAAGGAGAAAATGTAAGACCGATACAACAATGGTGCTGAGGCCAGCCACACTCATCTCGCATTTTCTAGGGTACTTTGATTCATCACGAACTTTGTCTAGAGTAACTCAGCATCTGAGGCGGAACCTGAGCCTGACAAGATAATGCCATGTCTAGATACCATGCAGTGCAGTCCAAATCAGAGCTACATCCTTTGAAGTCAATGGACTTAGAAGGGTATATTACGTGGCTTAGGATGACGCTGATAATAAACTTTATCAAGAGCCAATAGAATTAGAGTCTGAGTGGTCAGAGAGAGAAAACACTAACTTCAAAATTCACAACACATTTGAAAATGGATTTGGCTCCTGACTGTATCTATTGAAACCAATGGGGTTAGGATGAGGGCCCAGAAACAAATCTACACTGAATTCTGATGAAAGGTCCATCTGTAGTGGCCAACTAGATGTCTCCAAGAAACCCTTAAGCAGGGCTTGAAGGCAACAGCCATATATAACAACATGAAAATTCTGCTGGGTCAGGCCCAAAGCCCATCCCATACAACATCCTTTTTTGAACAGTGGCCACCAAGGTGCCCTGAGAAAATCACAAGGAGGGCAGAAACGCAATTGTCTTCTCTTTCCTCTGTTGACTTCCAGCAATCAAGTGTGCCATGGCATATCACTGCTGAACATGGATAGGCCAGTCTTCTATGTATCAAATTCTTTTTTAAAAGTCATCTAAGCTCGACGGTGCGACTGTACAACAACAACAACAACAAAGCTAGTGGCCATCACCATGTCTTGTGGTGGTGAATTCCATAAGTTAAATGATATGTGTTGAGTGGGGAAAGGACTTTCTCTGGTCCTTCCTGAATGAACCTTCAGTCAGGATGAGAGATGGAGAAAACAGTTCTCCCCATCCACTTTCTACCACACTATGTATAACCATATTAACCTCTAGTAAGTCCCATCCCACTCACCCCCCCCCGCCTCCTTAATCATCCGCTTTGGTGGTTCTTTTCCTGGAACACCCATGAGGCATTTCCTTCTTCTTTGTAGCAAATATGCATAGCAAGTGAGTTTCATAATATATTTCAGAGAAAGAGAATATATGGTGACTACAGTAGCACTGTTGGGTCACGTTGCCAACTCCAGGCTGGGAAAGTCCTGGAGATTTGGGGGAAGAACCTGGGGAGGATTGGCCTTAGGAAGGCGAGGGAGCTTTCACTCTCTGCCATTCCTTCCAGGAGAACTGATCTCTGTAGTCTGGAGATCAGTTGTAATTCAAGAAGAACTCCAGTGCCCACTGTTGGGTTTGCACACAGGATTTCTGAAAAAGGGACTGAGCATGAATTGCAAACAGGAGAACACAGAGGTAACTGGACGCAAGCTTGCTCTCAGCTTTAACTTGTTATTTATTGGGCCTTATGAAAACAGGACTGAAACCGAGCCAGCCCATCCAGAGGAACTGCCACCCTTCTGCATGCTTCTCTCATGCAGCTCTGCTAATGCACCTCAAGCCCACTGCACAGAAAATAATTTTCTCATGAGCAGATACTGCCAATTGTGACAAATGATGCTGTGAGCGGGTGATGTGGACTTTGATTCACTAGGGGCCAGGTTGGGACAACCAAATTCATTTGATCCGAGGCTGAAACAGATTTAAGTAAGGGCGGCTTTTAAGTCTCGCAAATAAATCTGATGTCAACATTGCATGCACTGAATATTTGCTTTAAGCAACACTTGCTTTTCCATTTATTAAGATAAATGTATTTAAATCTGACTTTTCTCCAGAAGTCTAATAGCCTCGGTGCATTTGAAAGGGAATAGTAAGTTATGGGCTGATCAGCACAAGACATGACTGAACTGCTGACTTACAGAGTGTGGGAAGAAGGAGGGCAAGATGTCCAGGTTGTACGCAATAGCCCCGAGATGCTTCTTTTTAGTTTTTCCTTTGGATTTTACTGAAGTCCCAAATGGCTGAGCAAACAACCAAAACATGGGAGTTTCTCTTTACTGAAAAGAGTTATATTTGTACAATATAAAAAGTCAGCCTGTGCTGATTGATCTATGATGGAGGATCATTTGTATAGGCAAGTATCCACTTGATGCCCATATAGGCAGTAAAAAAAGGAATCACCCAGTTCATTGACAACCAATGGCGGTGATGACCTTGAAAGTACCAAATGCCTTATGGAACAGGGTATGAAAGAGGTTAACTGTGGTTGGTGGTCTTCAGCTGGAGCAGCATAGTGGCTAAGAATTGTGAGCTGGGAGAACCCCCGTTCAAATTTGGTTTCTGACACACACTCAGTAGGTGGCCTTTGGCAATACATGCTCTTCAAGCTTCAGTCCCCCACTTTCAGTATGGAGGATCACGGTAATGGCCTGCCTGCAGGACTGTTCTAAGTGGCAGTGAAAACTGGAAGTACTACATAAATGTTTAGCATTATTATTCAACTGTTTGCCCACACTGGAAGAGGTGAGACTGGTGGATACAAAACGCAGGACATTTTCAGCTATTTCAATCCAACCTATGAAGCCCTCCAACCCAAGATGATTGCCTGGCTCCTTCACAGTTCACAAAAACACTGGCTGTTTTTACTGAATATTGTTTTAATTTCCTTTTATTATATTCTGATGCTTGCTGCTGTTGGTTGTTAATTATTTAATTTTTAAATGAGATATTTGTAAATTCAGATGTATAAACCAGCTGGGGGGGAGGCTACAGACTTCCCATGGAGACATGGGTACCACAAAAAATTGTAAATTATTTGTAAATTTGGTCCTTGGTAGTGGAGCAGCTGCAGTGTCCTCGAACTGTGGTATGCATAACTGAGCTGCATAAAGACACTTGTGTTGATTTACTGCCTGGGGTAGGAATGGACACTTGCAGTCCTCCCAGTACAGCAGCCTTTTGAGCCCATTGAAGAAGGTAGGCTAGCAGTGCAGTCTTAAGCTGAGCTACACCCTTCTAAGCCCACTGACTCCAATGCAGTAGCAACGGTTGCCATTTAGAACATAAGAGAAGCCAATGCTGGATCTGGCCAGTGGCCCATCCAGTCCAACACTCTGTCACACAGTGGCCAAAAATACCAGGTGCCATCAGGAGGTCCAGCAGTGGGGCGAAGAAGAAGAGAATACACGTTGATGGGGTCTGAACTGGCAGAGACTGACCAAGAGAGAGATCTTGGAGTCGTAGTAGATAACTCAATGAAAATGTCTAGACGGTGTGTAACTGCAATAAAGAAGGCCAACACTATGCTGGGGATTATTAGGAAGGGAATTGAAAACAAATCAGCCAGTATCATAATGCCCCTGTATAAATCATTGGTTCGACCTCATTTGGAATACTGTGTACAGTTCTGGTCACCACATCTCAAAAAGGATATTATAGCATTGGAAAAAGTGCAGAGAAGGGCAACTAGAATGATAAAAGGGTTTGAACACCTTCCCTATGAAGAAAGGTTAAAACGCTTGGGGCTCTTTAGCTTGGAGAAACGACGGATGAGGGGTGACATGATTGAGGTTTATAAGATTATGAACGGGATTGAGCAGGTTGAGAAAGAAGTACTTTTCTCCCTTTCTCACAATACAAGAACTCGTGGGCACTCCATGAAATTGCTGAGCAGTTGGGTTAGAACAGATAAAAGGAAGTACTTCTTCACCCAAAGAGTGATTAACGTATGGAATTCACTGCCACAGGAGGTGGTGGTAGCTACAAGCATGGACAGTTTCAAGAGGGAATTAGATAAACATATGGAGCAGAAGTCCATCAGTGGCTATTAGCCACAGGGTATAGATGGGAACTCTCAGTCTGGGGCAGGTGATGCATTCTATTCTTGGTGCTGGAGGGGGTAGCAGTGGGAGGACTTCTAGTGTCCTGGCCCCACTGCTGGACCTCCTGATGGCACCTGGTATATTTTTGGCCGCTGTGTGACAGAGTGTTGGACTAGATGTGCCACTGGCCTGATTCAACATTGCCTTCACTTATGTTCTTATGTTCTAGAAGGAGAAGGATGAGAAGAGAAGAGAAGAGAAGAGAAGAGAAGAGAAGAGAAGAGAAGAGAAGAGAAGAGAAGAGAAGAGAAGAGAAGAGAAGAGAAGAGAAGAGAAGAGAAGAGAAGAGATTGGATTTATATATTGCCCTTCACTTGGAGTCTCAGAGAGGCTTACAAATGTCTTTCCCTTCTCCTCCCCACAACAGACACATTGTGAAGTAGGTGGGGTTGGGAGAGCTCTCCCAAGAACTGCTCTTTCAAGAACAGCTCTGACAGAACTATGGCTTGCCCAAGGTTATCCAGGAGCTGCAAGTGGAGGAGTGGGGAATCAAACCCAGTTCTCCCAGATTAGAGTCCGCACACTTAACCACTACACCCAACTGGCTCTCTGCAATCACAGACATTGTTCTATCTGGCTGTGGCTGAGAAAAAGCAGCAGGCTTCCTGAAGTACAGTGTACCAGCTGGATATGCACATAGACTTGGAGATTTTCAAACAATATGTGAATTAGATCTGATGATCCTTTCCACAGGTGGAGTTATTTTCCTCCAGCAGAATGAGTCTTCTCCTGATGCAAGATGTTCTTCTGAGTTCTTCCAAGTGTCTTGCATCAGGGAAAGGCTCCTTCCGCTGGGGGAAAGTGCCTTTGTTAGTGGAACAGATCTGCAGGATCTGACCACTTGTTTCTAATATTCTTCATCCCTAATATATATGGAGGGCAATCTGTACCCTTGAAGTCCAGATGAGAAAATGCATGCTAAGCTGGAAGGGTGCAGCTATTTCACATATTTTAAGAGCATGCAACGGTCATCATTTGCATCACATTCATTCATTCATTCATCCCTGCAGCTTTCACAACTGGAGAATTTACCAATTAGAAAGGAAAAAATTTGACTCCCCCCCACTTTAAACGATCACAAGGGGGGGATCAGTACAATGTTGTAAGGAAATAAAATGTTGCCAATTAATCACAAGACTTCCAAAACATGTCATTAATAACTGCTCAGCTGTGTCAGAGGTCAACTGAGTCTGGTGTTGTGTGATTCCAAAAGTGGATAGCCAGGGAAGCTCAAAACCAGGAAGCTCAAGAGGGAAACTTCTCTCGGACAGGGAAGTTCTTTTTAGCCACCCTGGACTGAGAGCCTTACTATTTCAGAGGTAAACTTCTCTTGCACAGGGAAGTTCTTTTTAGCTACCCTGGACTGAGAGCCTTACTATTTCTGGACATGCAAGCAAAATAAAAGTCCATTTAATAATGTGCCCCAAAATGCCTATGCCAAATGGCAATTTAACAGGATTTAAATTAGAATAGGATGAAATTACATAAAATATTATACTGCTGGTAGTTTTAATTTGGTTGAAACAGGCATTCCTAATGTTACATATTTCTTCGTTTTTATTTGAAAGCATACAGAATTACTCTCCGGTGAAAGGCAGGGAAATTTCTTTTTCACCTAGTATAACTGGAAAGGTCTTTCTTAAAAAAAAAATGCTATGGAAGACCAGAAACAAATAGAGGCAAAACGAGTACTCCAAGAAAATAAGAGTCAATTAATTACTTCCAACATGTCCCCATCTTATAATGGGCTCTCCATGTCCTCAGATTCATACCTAAGAGTATTTATTCCACACTGCTTTGTCTTCAAAATGGTATTTCTTAATATGGGAATAATATGATTTGCTACTTAACTGTTGCCCCAAACCATCAGTTGTATAGTGGCCCCTCATAAGGGTGACTATTACATTTATAAGATGACCTCTGAAACTTCAGAGAGGTCTACAGTGTGGTGGAACAGACCTTTTCCATGTCAGAAAGATGAGCTGGCTACTTTTGGATATTATAGGAGAACAAATATTATCTGGTGAGGATAACTAGATGGGAATTTCTAGAAAGAAAGGAGTTAAGGCTAAGACAAACCTGAGACAGATACTCTCTTCCTGAGAGTTCATGTCCCTAATCTCAGATACAGCTACATGTATTTACTGAAGAGTAAAGGAAGACCTCTGTCACAGTAAAATATAAAGGTGCCGTGTACAAAGTAAATCCATTGATCTGTCTTGCTCTGTATGACTATTTTAAGCTTATAATGTCTCAGAGCCAAATCAGACAAATAGGAGACCCTTGATTTTTTTTAAAAAAATGTATAATTACTAGCCACACAGGTGCTCCATTCTGATAGGGAAATGCTGTTCTTACCCCCATTTCTGAGATATCAGCAAGTATCAGACTCCCAAGCCTATTTTTACAATCTTAAAGACTAGAAACTTGATTTTTCTTTCCCTTTTTTTTAAACAAAGGATCTCACTCTCTGATTTTGCAAGGTACAGTTCCAGAAGATGCACAACGATGACCATACCAGTAGCCAGATTTTTAATCTCACCTACCCTGTGAGGAACTCAGAGCCATACTGGTTTTACCTCCTCCATTTTATCCTCACAGCAACAATCCCATAAGGTAGGTTAGGCTGAGAGACTTTGACTGGCTCAATGAATTTCCTGGATGAAGGACAGATATGAATCTATCCTTGTGCCACACGCTAGCATCTAATTTTTTATTAGCAAGCTAGGGTTGCCAACTATGGGTTGGGAAATTCCTGAAGATTTGGGGGTGGAGCCTGGAGAGGGCAGGGCTTGGGAAGGGGAAGGACTTCAGTGGAGTATAAAGTCATAGAGTCCACCTCCAAAGCAGCCATTTCCTTCCAGGGCAACTGATCTCTGTAGTTTGGGGATCATTTGTTATTCTAAGAGAACTCCAGGCCCCACCTGGAGGTTGGCAATCCTAAGCATATATCTTTGCTTGGTTATTTATTTAGCAAATGTATAGTTTGTCTTTCAATATATTATTCATAAGCTAGGGAGGCAGAACATAATACACACAACAAAAGCAACAATGCCTAGACTCAAACTATACCATTGCCAATGGAATCAACTAAAACTAAGAAACTCAGTAAGAACAAGTTGCATAGAAAAATAAGTCTTCAGTGCTCATTTTATTAACTTAAGATCCCAAATCTGGCAAAACTTGGGGATTCCAGAGCGTGGGAGCCACTACGGGGGGGGGAAACCAAAAACCTCTTCCATTGACAGCTGTCCCTCCACCCCTTATTTATTGACTGTTTTAAATTGTGGTTTTAATGTATTTTTATGGTTACTATTTTGTTTACATTGTAAGCTGCCTTGAGTGCCCTAATGCAGAAAGTTGGTTAATAAATGTTTAAAATAAATGAATAATGGGTTGGTGGGGTGACCAGAAGGTTGTCAGCAGTTGATCTTATAGCAGACAGAGGCCCTTATGGGAGGAGGCTCACCCTCTGGTACCCTGGTCCTGGACCCAGGCCTTACAGACCTAATGAAGCTATTCTGGTGTAAGCATACTCTCTTTTCTTCTGGGCCAGGTTTTGCAGTTTATTTCCCCTGGTCAGGTGCTGGGTGTTTCTTTTTATACGTAGCAGGCTACATTTGGCAAGAGTGACAGATGTGTGAATTATGAAAGACCTTCCACCTATTCAGGAAGTTATAAGAAACGAAATAATAGATGAAAATGCAGAATCTGAAATGCAAGAAACGGAAAGAAAGGAGGGTCCTTGCATTGTTACCTATTCAGGCTGCAGAAGTCTGCTCGGTTTTAAGTTGGCTGCAGATTTTTGACTTTGCTTACAGCATTTCATTTGAATTCTCTTACTGCCTGTTATGTCATTCCATTGGCCTCTATATAGTTCAGGAAAGGTTGAATAGAGAATAGCTAGTTCTGAGATAAGTGACAATTGATTTACATGTCTTGACAAAGTCTCAACATTTGATACCAACACATTTGTCATGCTCAGTGCTGGAGAGGATTTGTTCCTCCTTGCATCTGCACCAAACTTTGTTATTCTCGGCTGTGCTGCACTTTTAAAAACAAACACTGAACAACAACATGACCGGATGGTAGAGCAAATACATTTCAGGGCAGGGCAAAGGCGTCCCAGACCCTATTTTCAGTCCCAGGGTAGGTCTTGAAATGCAAACCTGTGCAGTGATAATGAGGACGAGAATGCTTTTGAGCAGATGTAGAGTGGAGAGGGGGTGTGGCTTGGTGGTAGAGCATCTTCTTGGCCTGCAGAAGATGCCAAGTTCAATCGCCAGTATCTCCATTTAAAAGGAGGTGATGTGGAAGCTTGGAGAGCTGCTTACAGTTGAGCAGACAATACTGACTTGATACACCAATGATGTAATTCAGTCTAAGATGTGTGTTCATGAGAGCTTTGCCTTACCACTGAACAGACATGAAGCTATCCTTCTACTCCTGGTCTAGAAGAGGAAGAGGAGGAGGAGGAGGAGGAGATTGGATTTATACCCTACCCTTCACTACCCAAAGGAGTCTCAAAGCAGCTTACAATCTCCTTTCCCTTCCTCTCCCCTCCCCACAATAGACATCCTATGAGGTAGGTGGGGCTGAGAGAGCTTTTTCAAGGACTGCTCTTGAGAGAACAGCTCTGAGAGAGCTGCCACTGACCCAAGGTCATGCCAGCAGCTGCATGTGGAGGAGTGGGAAATCAAACCAGGTTCTCCAAGATTACAGTCTGTGCTCCTAACCACTACACTAAACTGTCTCTCACTTACCATGGTTAATGTTGTCTATTCTAGCAGCAGCTCTTCAGGGTCTATGGTAGAGGTCTTTCATTTGATCCTTTTATGTTGAGATGCCAAGGTCTAAACCAGAAAGCTTTCTATGTGGAAAGCAGATGCTCTACCAACTGAGCCATGGCTCCTGAGCAAACACAACCGGCCCTCACACTTCCAGGATTAGATTCAGAGCATGTGACTTCATGGAAGGCTCGAGACCAGAAACATCTTTAAATACTGGAACCAGACTTCAATGAGGCTGAGCTCTAGAGCCTGATTTGAGGCCAGACATCAGCCCTGGAACACATGATACAGTGATAAAGAGTTCCCCAGGGACTGTGATACTGCCAAACACGCCCAACTCAGATTTTTCAGCAAATAGTCTCTCCAGGATGGTGGCAAACATCTACTTCATGGAGAAAAAAGCACAAGACATGTGTTCAGAAAAGTGATCGCTGTTACCATTACATAAAGTAAGGGGAAGGCAGCTGTAAAATTCTTTGCTGCCTTGAGAAAGTGACCCTTTTATCTCCATCACTGACGGAATCCTCCCGTCCCGCCCCCCCACTTTTTATGAAATGTGTGAAACCATTAGTGTGTCGACTACACATTCACCATGTATAGTGCCATAAATATATAGGACCAGAGGCTTTTGTTTGAATTGATAACACCCATATTTCCCCTCTTTCAGCTACTCTCACTTCCAGTGCAAGATTTGCTCTTTTGATCAGCCGGAGTGCAGTACAGAACAGCATAATAGTGTAAGGCTTGTATCCCAAAGTGTAAAGCCTGAATGGTCTTAAACTGAACGGATCTTATCCAGTTTCTAGTGCAGATGTCTTAACACCCTGATCCCTTTTACCAGCTTTGATCACAGCGGAACAAAGTTTGAGTCCAGTGGCGCCTTTAAGACCATACAAAAGTTTATACCCTGGATAAAACTTTGTTGGTCTTAAAGGCGCCAGTGGACTCAAACTTTGTTCTGCTGCTTCAGACCAACATGGCTACCCACCTGAATCTAATTTGATCATAGATTTAAAAAAAAACAACAACCAGGCAATCTAACATATTTTGCTAAGGGTTCTGGTCATACCAAGCTGCCTTGTCCTTATGCAAAGAATAGCTCTGTGTGCTGCTTATGCATTCACAGGCAGCCCTCTCTCTATCTGCCTCTCCAGTTTATAATCCAGAATGCAAAAATCTGTCTCACAGTTTCTTACTTGCTTTAACTAGGACACATCTCATGGACTTGATGTTCCTGACATCCATATACACCTGGTTGAACCTGAGAAAAGTATACAGGTAGGATCATAAGTGAACTGCAGCTTTCCCCAAGTAACATCGTCTCATGCTCACTGAATTTAATGTGACCAACACTGCAAACTTAGACACAAACAAATCCCACTGAATTTATGTGGGACACCCTGCGCATGCACACACAATGGGTATACCATTGCAGCCATAAATGAATTTTTCAATGTTTAAGCATTCTGAGACAAGGAAATCAGGGAACAACTACATCTAAGTTAAAAACTTTTTGAGCTGGCAATGCTTGACAGGCTGCTAAGAGTATTTGCATGCACACAGTAATTTTTAAAACATATCCTGTGTTTGTAAAATAAATGTAAAAACTTACACAGGCCATTCAAATTATTTTTCAAAAAAATCCTGCCTTCTGCTTTTTATTCTGTGCTAACAAATTGTACACAGGTGCACGGATAGCACAAAAGAAGCTGGAAGGCTGTTTTTGTGGTCTTTTTTAAATCATAAGATAATTCTCACCAGAAGATTCTCACTCAGTCATCAGTGGATCGTAAAACACAGGAGGGGAGAACTATGTTGTGAGCTGCTTTGGGTTCCCACGAAGGAGAGAAGTGGGTTATAAATAAATAAGAAGATTAAAATAAAATAAAAACCAACACTGACCTTAATGCACTCGACGGCATAGGCAGAGGAGAGGAGAGTAACTGGATGAATATTCTACCTCTGTGCTCATTCAAATGCCAACATTAAACTAAGCTGAGAAGGTGCTCGGTGTCCCTTAAGGGAGGCCCAATTCACACTTTACAACCTTGGACAGGAAGAAGCCGGCCTCCGCGCAGTGGGAAATTAGACTGTCTTTTGGAACAAGCTGTCCTCCAGATCTATCATTAGGTGACTGGGGAGTGAATACTGAAGAAAATGGGACTGTGCTTGACTGCTCCCAGTATTAGTGAAGGAAAAAAAAAACAGTTCACATCTATTCTAGCAGCCTTGCACAGCCAAAACGGTATTGTAGTGAAAGGACGGCAACAGTAGTCCAACTTTGCCAGATTATCTCCCATGCTGTTCCTTTGCTACACTATTTATGATTATTATTCTGTATGTTTTTTATTCGGCCAAAGAGTTCAGGGCAGTGTACATTTGTCTCCCCTCTTCCACATTTATCCTCACAGGAACAACTCTAAGAAGCAGGTTAGGGTGAGAGAGAGTGACCAGCCCAAGGTCACCCAGCGAGCTTCCATGGCAGAGTTGGGATTTGGACCCAGGGCTCCCAGACCCTAGTCCAACATTCTAACCACTACTGCAAGCAAACACCTCAGAATGCAGCAATGGAACAAAGGAAGGGCAAGAGAGGGAACCATTAATGCCCCCCTCGCCCGGACTGAACCAAAGGGGAGTTCCCACCCTCTTCCTGCCTCTGACTTAGATCTTCCTTTGACTGGATAAAGGACAGAGGAAGAAGTCAAAGAGATCAAGGGGTCCTTCAGACTGCAAGCTGTCACTGTCACCAGGTTGTGTTGGGAGGGCAAGTAGCAGGCAACTCCAACAGAATGGTGTTAACCACTCTAGCTGATTAGGTAAACTTCGAGGGCTGAGCCAAAGCTTTAATTTCCCAAGTGAGAGATGGAGGATTAAAAGCGGAAGTATTTATCGAGAAGTAGCTCACTCTAGGTACACACACAAAATCAAAATAAATGGAACAGTATATTCGCTAACTAAACACGCCCTAAGCTATATGGAACAGATCACAAACAACAAGTGTCAATAGAACCCAGAGGTCTGTCTGCACAGGCTTGCCCAAAGGACCAAATTAGAAGAGGTCTTCTGTGAGTGGGATCTTCCCCAGGTTTCTACTAGAAAGCAGTCCCTGGAATCGCTAACTTGGTCAGGGAAATGTGGTTGGGGAAGAAGGCATTTAAGCTCCCCTCCCCACAATTAAATCATTGACTGTCCCTCAAGCTGGTATTAACTCCATGGTGGGGCAGGTGAAGACAAGGATCTAACTTTTTTTCCCCCTCCCAGAATTCATAGCAGCTCTGTTAGGTGTATGTGATTCCGTTCAGGGCACCAGGCAGAAGGAAAGAGTCACACATTCATCCTCTAGTGCAAGCCCTGACAAATTTACTTCGGCTCAAGAAGCCAGCCCCAAAATTTAGGAGCCAGATTAATTGTCAGGATTTTGTACTTTAACAATTGTGTCAGCCTGATCTCATCCTATCTTGGAAGCTAAGCAGGGTCAACCCTGGTTAGTGTTTGGATGGGAGACCCCCAAGGAATATCAGGGTTAATATCAGGCAAGCAATGGTCAAACCATCTCTGAACATCTCTTGCTTTAAATACCCTACGGGGTCACCATAAGTTGGGTGTGACTTGATGGCACTCTTTCCACCACCACCATTGTCTAAGTATTGCTACTACAAAACATAATTGTAAACTCTTCATAATTTCTTGTAATTTTATTAAAACTATGACAAAAGTGTTGTAATATATAAACAAACATGGAGTAACCTGCTTGTCATCATCACAGCAAAAAGCTAACCTCTTACCCTAACCTAACTTCATCATTACTTTAAGAACAAAGTTTGAGTCCAGTGGCACCTTTAAGACCAACAAAGTTTAATTCTGGGTATAAGCTTTTGTGTTTATGTACACTTCTTCAGATGCATTGAAATAGACTTCCTCAAGTCTTACATATAGATAGAGGGATGGGGGGGGGTTTAGTTGCCAGCAGGGCTTTTTATGTAGAAAAAGCCCAGCAGGAACTTATTAGCATAACAGGCCACACCCAACAGCAGAAACTCATTTGCATGTTAGGCCACACCCCATGTTAGGAGAAGCCTGGTCATCCAGCCATACCCACTTTTTGCTTCTTATTCTGTTTACCTTGTTTGTTGTCAAAACCCAGGGCTTTTTTTGTAGCAGGAACTCCTCTGCAAGTTAGGTCACACACCCCTAACATAGCCAATCCTTTTAAGTTTCTGCTGTTGGGTGCGGCCTATTATGCTAAAGAGTTCCTGCTGGGTGTGGCCAACTCAGAGCCAGATGGAACCCCTGGTTGCCAGGAAGGGCAACCCCCACCCCACCCTCTCTCTACCTAGATATAAGGCTTGAGGAAGCCTGTTTCAACAAGAAGTATGCATAAGGGATGGGCACAAACTGGCTCACAAGCCAAAATTCAGCAGGAACTTGGACCAGTTCAAAGCCCCTGGACTCATGTTTGGGGAAGGCGCTTGCCCTGAACATTTATTGGGCTTTTGTCTGGTTCGGCTGTGAGCCATTTTACAGGTGGGTTTTGCTTCCACATGCTTGGAAGTGGTCCGCCTTTCAGCTGTTAGGTGTAAATGGCTTGCCAGCAAGGGGGGAGTGAAACCTTCCTGGGTGTTCCCCACCCCTTTCTCCCAGCTGGGAACTGAACTCACTGGTTCCGGGACTTTTGACTTGGTTTGGTTCAGGGTTTGGTTTGGGGCCACACTGAACCAGATTTGGGGGGTTCATGCCTATCCTTAGTGTGCATGCACATGCACACAAAAGCTTATACCCAGAATTAAACTTTGTTGGTCTTAAAGGTGCCACTGGACTCACCCTTTTCTCTATTGCTTCAGACCAACATGGCTACTCATCTGAATTACTTTAAGAAGTTCCATTTAATTGAATATTGGAGTCAGTACAAAAACCAGTTGGTTAATAAACAAATTAATCTATGGCCACTGAATGGTGTGAAGTTAACAAATAAGGAAGCAGTGGCAAGAATTCCACGCACATACTTTGTTATGCATCAAAAAGTATTCTGATGTGAAATGATAAATAAGGCTTGTACTTCTGAGGATCACCAAAAAACACTACAATGAAATAACTGCTGAAAATACAAAGCGCTACAATGACATTTCTAGGTACCATAACGACCTGGCACCTGCAGGGGTAAACCAGACAAGTCTGTTGCCTCATAAGAAGGAGGGCAAATTATAAAGAACAGTGGGGATATATGGGAGTGGGGGGTTCTGACCCTTAACTTTTGCTGCACACCCCCATACATACATTTCCCCACACGACACTTTTCTGTCAGTCAAGTTCACTTCCATTATCAGCATCAGAGGATGAATTCAGAACAATTTGTAATAAACAGACCGAACAACACTTGTTTGTAGGATATGTCCAGAAGGAGACATATTCTACTGTGAACAACAGGTGCAAGTCTATGGTGGTGGTGGAAGCAGCATCAAGTTGCAGCCAGCTTATTGTGACCCCATAGGGTTTTCAAGGCAAGACATGAACAGAGGGGGGGGTTGCCATTGCCTGACTCTGCACAACAACCCTGGAGTTCCTTGGTGGTCTCCCATCCAAGGGCTAACCAGGACCAACCCTTCTTAGCTTCCAAGATCTGATGTGATTGGGTACCGCTTCTTTGTCAGGTCCCCAGTTAGAGGATTCTAATTCCAGATTTTGTTCTCTCCACAAATACTAATTTCCTCCACAATGTCTTTCATGGACGTTGTGTTGGATCCTGGCAGCCTTTTTACTCACTCTCATCAAATTCTTCTCCTTGCTACAGACCACATCCCACATGGCTTTTGTCCATGCAGGTCCCATGATCCCTACCATAATATTATTGGGGTGATCAGAGGGAGCTGTTCCTCTGTCTTTGGCCAGCACAAAAATTAGTGGGATTCAGTCCATCACCTGCTAATGAACTTCTGAGAGGCATCTGATCAGCTGGCTACAGAAAGCTGGACTGGAAGGATCTTGTTCTGATCCAAGAAGTCAACTCTCCTGTTCTTAACAAGCGGAACAAAACACCAGGCAATGAACAGCAACATACATCTGCCCTGGAGACTGAAGCCCATACCGTTTCTTCCAGCTACTTCCATGGTATGTTTCAGCTCTGTGAGCCTAATCAGTTTAGGCTGCGTCTGCACTACGCCTTATGCCAGAGGAATCATAGCAAGAGACACAGAACCCTTCTGCTTTTTACAAAGACATAGTGTGGCATGGAACTGATCAGCACTAACAATGCCCCAACGGCACCTACCACCACCTTTACACAACGCCCAGCCCCGAGCATGCTTCGTACACACGGCACAGCTCAAACATCAATATTTATTTCAATTTCTAATCCAAGGCTTGGCTGCAGGCTTTTTATAGCAGCACTTTAAAAAACTCAACACAATAAAACTGGTAAGATCGCATACTCTGTTAAAAATATGAAATACTATATATGAAAACAGATGACAATTGCTCCGATATAACTTCACCCCCCGCAAAAAAAAAATAATAATAAAAAATTAGTATTGAAAATTTCTGGGGGGAAAATCTTCCGGAGAAGTAGCCAGGTTTGTCTGCTGCAGCAAAAATAAACAGGCTTTTTTGTGTGGCACTTTAACAGCAATTTTGTTCCAGCGTAATTTTTTTTGTGGTCTAGAGCCCACTTCTTTATTTGTCCTGTATAAAGTTCGGCCTGGTGAAGAGCCCCTGCATTCTGTCTGAAGAAGGGAGTTCTGCTCCACAGAAGCTTATGGTGGAATAAAGCATCTTAGTCTTTAAAGTTCCACCACTCTCCTCTGTATTTGTGCGTGTGTGTGTGTGTGTGCATGTGTGTGTGTGTGAAAGGAACTTTTCCAAAGATCTGCCAAGTGGTGGAGCAGCCACCAGAACACCTCTTTGCTCTGCCCCTCCTTTTTTCAGACTGCATACAAGTGTTACAACCGAGGGAATGCTTTGGGTTGATTGAAGAGGTGGGCTTTAATGTATCCAAGGTCCAGGTGTTTAAAACTGATTGCCAGATTAATTTACTGGAACAATGCTAATTTAATCATGGCCATACAGTAACTTGGGGGGAAGGGGAAGAGCAAGATTTTCTTTTTTTCTGCTGCTGCTCTTTGATTTAATGCCTTGTTATATGCATTCTTGCCCTGCATTTGTCTATAATAATTGTGGCACACACACACATAAACACACACACCAAGCTGAGTTATACCCTTCTGGAACCACGGAAGTCAACAGGTTTACAAGGGTATAACTCTGGTTAGGATGGCGCTCTTCAAAGGGCATCCATGGTATGATCCCGTTCTGACCTCACAGCGGTCCTTTGAAGTAGGTTAGGCAAAGGAACAACGGCTGGACTGAGCTCTTGGAGTGAGCTTCGTGGGCAAGAGAGGGGATTTGATCCTCAGTCCAAGAAAAACATGCTCTCCATTACCCAACACTGGCTCTATTTGTTAATGCCTTGGGCAATGCGTTTGGGAAGGCAATATAGACATTTTAAAAATAAGTAAAACAGCTCATTCTGATCACATCTACTGAGGTTTTTTGTTTGTTTTTTTTAAAAAAAACTACCCTACCATTTTTTTTCCTTTTGTTGAGAGTTTTAAAGTTTATGAAACGCCTAAACATGTACAGGCTCAGTGACACAATTTTTCTAGACATTCACAGAGGGAGGTCTCCAATCATACTTCTCTACCTCTTGATCTGTCCTTAATCCTCTCCTTAAGTCCCCTGGTCCCCCTTTCAAGCTAGTCCACGTGCCTCAGCAGCAGCCCCAATAGCCTAGACTACCCGGACCTCACCAAAGACTGGAAGCTATGCAAGGTTGGCCGTGGTTAGTACTTGAGCAGGAGGCCACCGAGGAAGAATGGGGTTGCTATGCAGAGGCAGCTAATGGCAAACCACCTCTGCTCATCTCTTGAAAAACCCATGAGGTGGAACTTCACGGCATTGCCACATATTGTTTGCACCTTGACGGCACTTAATTTTTATTACACACCTCAGTCTTAAGGTAGTGGAACCACCATCCTTGAGGGGGTGACTGTTTCAGTCACCGTGACCACAGGGACAATATGAGAAGACTGGCAAACACCTCATGCCACTGAACTCCATTTGTGAGCCAACAGTGGTGAAGAACAGTGGTCCACCTGGCAGAACGGTGGAATCAGTCAAAGTCTCCAAAGCAGACATTCAACTGTGAGATATTCTTGAAAGTCTTTTTAAAGTGATCAATCAATATAGTGTCTTACGTGGAATCAAGGTGAATTTCTCCCTTTTGTCTTACTGTCATTTTTAAAAGGGAGGGGAACTAACGAGAGAGAGAGAGAGAGACAGACAGAGAGGGAGACAGAGAGGGAGACAGAGAGAGAGTTGGCAAAAACCACTAAGTGAATTACAGCTTAGCATTTTCACCATAGGCATCGTTAATCCTCTCCATTATTTCTTAAATGCTTGCAAAGATTATTTGATAATCTCCCATCAACAAATTTCTTTTCACTTAGAGGGAACGGCATGCTTGTCTGATTGTGCCTCTTAAAGGCTCACTGGCTACGTCTCTCAGTGAGCGCTGGCAGGATTTCCAGCAACTACAGATTTCAGCTGAACTCCTTTCCCTCCTTCAGGCCATCTCAGGACAGGACCCAGGATGGGCAGTGTAAAACCCACAGACAGAAGCCAGCCCGTATCTGGAAAACACTTCTCACGTGGCTTCCGGGAGTGCCTCCATATTTAGGTAGCACATTATTCACTGTCCTGGGGACATGGGGATAGGTGCATGGTGGGCCAGGTGCAGCTGTGAGTCTTCATGTTGCCCACTCCTCTTTCAAATGATTTTTGACTTGCTCAGTGACACAGATGTCTGTAAAGTATTTTCTTTGGGGTAGCAAAGTGCAGTCTCTAAATGCTTCAAGGGAAGGGGCAAACTTGTTAAGGAACCCACCTTATGACTAGACTTGGAAGTAGGGCCAGGTTATATTCTCCAGAGTACTGCTCGGGAGGAGAAGAGTGTTGAAAGACATCCTCTACTTACTCCTGAGTAAGCTTACTGAAAGAAGTGGCCCTGTCTAGAGGTCAGCCCTCAGCCTAATTCACGAACAAGTTAAACCGGTCAATTCAGATTCAGCCAGTTTGCTTTCCAATCCCAAACCAGAGTTGGACAGTTTTAAGTCCATTGAAATCAACAGGCTTAAAGGCGCTTGACTGTGTTTTGGATTTGAGCCATTATGTACCAGTAAACGCCACTAAAGTCAACAGTACTGACATCCAAGTAAATATGTTTAGGATTCGGGTTTAAGTCTTCTTAAATCCAAGCACTTTTTTACTTCTTAGATTTGCGGATGAGGTTGAATAAGATTAGAATTTGACAGACTTTAAGGGCAATAAATATAAACTTACTGATCACCTCTTCCCAAGTTCAACTTCAATGCATCTTCAAAAAGTTTAAAAAAATATTCCTTAAATTGACTCTGTATGTGTGTGAGAGAGAGCAACAACATTTTAAAACTAGGGAAATGCTTATGGGCATTTTGGACTTGCTCATTCTATGAATTCTGTAGAGAGTGGAGAGAGGGGAAATTTCTAACTGCAAAGGTCTTTAAAAGATTTGAAGAAGTTTAGTTTACAATATACATTTCAGTTTTTAAAAAAAATTACATTACACAAACCAAAACTATCCTCATATTAAGATGATTTCCAGCAGAATATAAATGCTTCAGATGATATTTTGTAATACGAGCAAGAGAAAATTGTTACAATATTCTAGTTCTGACAAGAATGATATTTTAATAATTCTCTATCATATGAAGAAAGGGGTTATATAAATACATATATCATTAATACCTAAAATGTACAATACTCTGTTTAGGTTTGTTTTATTTTTAAGTCGATGGTCTACTTTATATGCCCATGGAGAACAGCACCATCTTTTTAAACTAGTTTGCTACCGTTGTTGTTATACTGTCCTCCCTTACGTGGGAATAAGACTCAATGAACTGAGTGGGACTTGCTTCTGTGTAAATATGCAGAGGATCGAGCTGCTCGACATTCTTTGCTGCAATTAGTTTTACTCATTTCAGCGAGCTTCAGTCTTGAGTTCCTCTACGCCTGCACTTCTGGATTTTAACCATCCACGTCATAAGTACCCTATAATGTGTGCTGGATCAAAACAGGTACACTTGTTTTACAGCTAATGAAAAAATAGCTGATGTACTGCAAAGCAGCCTAAGAGGCCTGCTTCTACGAGGTGTGCTTCCAGACCTGCTTCCCCTGAGAATTCCAAACCCTTTAACATAAAACAATATACACTTCGCCACCATCTGGAAAGTGTGTCTTTTTTTACAATTAGATTGCTACGAAGGTATACCTTCTTCCTAAGCCTGGCTTGTCAATACTCCAGTTTTCCAAACTTTAAAATTCAGAATATACCAATAAAATACCTGCTGCCGTTAATGAAGAATACACATTCTATCCACCAAGAAGAGCTATGTGAAGTATATGCCCTTGCAGCAGAAGCAAAGTTATTACAAACCAACTAGCACATGTATTGGTGGCGGGGGTGGGAGGTATATCAAATGCACTGGAGAGTACACAAAGGCAGACACAGACCTCTCCCAGCTCAGAATCAGAAACTTTTAACAAGTTTTCTAAAGCTGCTATCAAGTCCAAACGGATTTTATAGTGCAAACTGCATTCCATTGAAACTTGGGTGACAAGATCCTTTAGAGGTGCTAAGGCATGCCGGCAACTCTGGTGCAGGCTGGGAGGGTGGAACCAAGCAAGACACTGATATTTGGAATTCATTATTTGCTAACATCTTGAATTACACACTTTTAAGACTTATTAAACATGACAGGAGATAACAGGACAATGCTGAGAAATTCTAGATCAACTTTAGGCGGGGAGAGAAGCTATCCCCAACCGGTCTTAAAAAGTCCTTCTCCACTTCCAATCAAATGAAACCTGAGCAGCTCTCGGTATACATGTTTTGACTGCATCCCCTTATTCCTGAGCTGTACATCTTAGTAAGGCTTATTTATATAGTAATAAGAAGGAACTTGGGCCTTTTGTCGAGTTGATCCAAAGTGATGAAATCTGACCTTAGACAAGAAATCGAGGAGGAGAGGTGACAGTGGAAGGGAAGGGTTTTGCCAATAAAGAAGGCTTAAGAATAGACAACAACAAAAGTTGTTTTCTTTCTCTGGCCGTTCAGTGATAAAGGCTTTGCTGAACATCTTGGCTAGCTCACAGAGGATGGAGACACAAGGCTCATGCCTGCCTTTCATTCCCAGCACTCTAAAGGTGAGTTCACACCTTTAGTTCATCAGGCAGGCAGCAGCTCCCTTTCTGAGTTTGTGAATTTTACAGGTAAGCGGAGGTAATTAGAGGTTAACACAGTTACTGCTGATCAAGTATCTCTGTCCTCGGTCCCAGCAGTTAATAATATCTCAGTCAATGTGGGCGTTCAATTACGTGATGTGCAGGACTCGTTTGTCCTTAATCCTTACAGAGAAACAGAGTGAAACAACAGAGCTGGCAAATGCTTCCAATCAGTTGTGTTTGCCTATGTGTTTAGCACAACCCTCTCATAACTAAGCTTCACTGGACCCTCCTGAAATACAAATTAATCTCTTTCTAGGAGTCTGCAATGTTCGGGTGCATTCCCTCGGTCTGAATGCTGACTTGCAATGCAATCCTAAACACAGATACCACCTTTCAAAACCCATTGACTTCAGTGGCTTTAGAAGGGTGGTAACTGTTTAGGATTGTATTATTAGGGCAGTGGACAGAAATACCTATGACCCAGACAAAATCACACCCATATGTATCACTCCAGGAAAGAACACACCCTTTTCAGCTCAACTTGACGATCATTACTCTGTGTATACACACTCGCATTTGAGTAGAGTACATAATGTCAATTCCAGTTTGGTCTCTCTTAGTTTACTATCACCTCTCCCAACTTTAGACAAGAATACTGGAGGAAGAGCTAATCGCAGGGAAAATAATTCAGTTTCATGGCATGACATGACATTAACCACCATGTACCCATGATGACCCTAAGCATGTTTTACTTGGAAGTAAAACTTCCAGTCAAGATGTGTGCTGTGGTAGTTTCCAATCCATGCTATGTATGTAAAATATGTATGTGTGTGTGTGTGTGTGTGTGTTGACAGTTTTCAGAGAAACTATCTGTCTGTTTTTGCTGCTCCCACGTCCCGGCATACCTTGGGTCATGTTCTACATAAAGCCCAACTAATTTTTTGGTTTACAGAATTGAAGAACAATCAGTTGTATAAATGTGGAGCTGCAAACAGCACAGGGTAGTACAAAAATACATAAATCTCCAGTGACTTTTTTTTTTTAAAGGATGTTGGCAGGAGTGAAGGTGCCATTACCAAACGTAAAAAATGTAAACATTAAAAAGGTAACAATTTCCCTGATGGTCGTTCCAAACAGCATGCATACATTTTGAGCGAACGGTGCCTTTTCCAAATGTATTTCTCTTTCCATCTGACACACACATACCATTATTTTTAGAACAATGTCAAGAGGCAGCCTCTCAGCTATTTTCTCCCTTAAATCCACTTGGATCTATTTACTAAAATTTACTCCACCCCCCACCCCCAGCCAAGCTTTACTATATGTAAAAATAAATTGAGCACAACGCTGTCATTTCCTTTCTGCAAGCAGCTGCACAGATCTCAGGATGGATCATTTTTCTTTACCAACCAGACTGCAACTTTAGGAATGTATATTTCATTTGCTAATGGCCTTTATTACTTCTTTACTTGAACCATGTGCTTGACAAAGGGGGGGGAACGACCAATAGGGCCCGATACTTCTGTTTGCTGGATATGTTAAACGTGGAGCTGTAAAAAGGTCAGTGCTGGAAAGATACCTGGTCACTATTTTTTCTTAATGTCGCTTGTTGCATTTAGCAACTGCCAGCTATCTCATTTGAGACAAACACAGAGAAATGCCGCCAACCTCTGAGAGTATGAAACTGAATATATAGATGAAAATAATTAGACGGAAAATGGTCATTTCTAATTGAAGCTCCCCCTGTCATGTCAGTGCAATTAAAATAGCTAAAGATAATCTTTAAAACCCAGTTGATTTAATTATAGGGTGGAAGGGGGGGCAGGATAGTTATAATGATTAGCAGCTATGCTCTTATTAATATGAAACAATTAATGCACAAAAAGGAAAATTCATTCATCACTGCTCTGGCAGCTTTTATGTGCTATGGTTTGGTTGCTTGTATCTGGCAACTCTCAGATCTTTAACTGAGCTCCCTTAACTTTAAAAGTTCCCATCACTGCATTTGTACGATGTTTACAAATCAAGCTCATATTCACAAATTGGTGCAGATAGAGAAGTAAGGCAGCGTGAGGTCATTTCCAAAGTGAAAAACCCCTCTGCAATTTCTCTAGTTCCATCCCAAAAGTGGTCTGAAAAGCAAACAAGTGTAATAAGTATCCTGTTCCTTTACAAATGGAACTTTCTAATGCTGCTGTAAATTATCAGGGGGGAAAGGGTAATAATTTTCAGTAAGGAAATGTTAATAAATGGAACAATTGGAAAAACCGGCTTGAATATCCATAGGAAACTGACACATGGAATATATTGAAGATGGCATTTTTCACCATTCCTCATTGACATTTTTAAACAAATAGCGTTTCAGTGAAGTTTTAAACTGAGAATTAGACATCCGATTTAAAACAGGCTTGAAAATATGAGAGGATGCATTGCAGAGAGGTATGAAGGATATTTAGAATATATCTCATTCTGGATATAAAAGGTATAAAAAGGATAACCAAATGAGAAAAAATAGGGGAAACCCACCTCGTGCTGTGTTTTTAAAAATACTAACAACAGTCCCCTCTGTTCTACTTTTTACTTCTGTGATTTATATAGCAAACAGACCACACTGGTTGGCTGCTATTTTGATATTCTCCCAAGGACATCATAAAGCTCTTAAAAGTAAGCCCGGAAAATGTCCGCTACATACCTGATTGCTTATTTGACATGCAACAAGGTTTGGCTGTGTATAGCATCCAGCAAATCTGATATACTTCAGCCAGTTTCCTACATCTGGCTGACTGGCATCAATGCAGAATTTCACATTGTAATACTCATCCAAGATCTAGAAAGAAAAGAATACAAAACAATAAATTGTTGGGGGGTGGTCGGGGAGGTGGCTTGTGGTGCCACGTTTACGAAAAGATAAATCATAGCTTTTCAAATAATCAAATGGCTCAAGCTTGTTTTGTGGCAAAATAGGTTTCTCCAATGAGATCACAAAAAAAAACCCTGATTAGATCAAACAAGCCTGCTAATTAAAGTAACCATGAATCTGTTTTTAGTGGACCCTCCCCAAAGTATGTTTCACCATATTAAAAAATGCTGTGGAATGAACTATTTGAACGTTTCAATAAAGCAAGCATGTGGTTTCTTTGCAATGCGAAATAATAATAAATTGTGATTTTAGCTGTTTTCATAAAATGTGAAGTTTTTATCAGGGAATAGATGCATTCTGTATGTACGGTCTTTTAGCACGTTGTGCGTGAATGTGCGCACTCTGTTTAATGAGGCTCTTCCCTTTCAAAATTCTACCCACTAAATAAAGTTTAGGTTTCAAGGCATTAATCTTCCCCCTTAATGTTCTGTTTATCCCATTCGCACGCAACACTCGAATCATGCCTCTTTAATCAGAGCAAATTGCAGCATTTGGATAATAATAATGGGCCCCCTTTTATGCCACACCAAAGAAAATAAATGAAATAAAACACAAGCACTTGTTCAAAACACGGCACTGCTTGGCACGTGTCCCTAAACCGTTTTGGTTATGTGGATAAGGAACAAACTTGCTTGGGTTGTGTCAAAAAGAACATGCTATATGAATGCTATGGGAAATGTCTAGTTGTGGTACATGTGAGTCATTATCACAATCTTTCTGAGTCCAGGGATAACCTGATATTACAGTTAAGCAGGTCAAAAATATACATTTTAATAATCTGCCAAAGGGCAGTATTTTGCATAGAAAGCACGTTAACTGGTTGGTAATGGAAACTTTCATAAAACTGTTGAGTCTGTGTGTAAAAAGGAAGGTGGGAAAGAGAAGAGAAACATTTTGCAAGGAAAGAATTTGAGTGTATTTCCAGATAACTTTTGGCCTCCATGTTGAACACCTGAAAATGTGGGTACTGTTTACCATTTTAGTTAATGAAAACCTAGAGAAAGTTGCCTATGGAAAACTAAACAATCTGTTCTATTAGCTCGAATCTGGAATTAAATTAACCCAGTGGGGGGGGAAACTGCTTTATTCTAGATCCACCTGAAGGTTCAAGTCAAAAAGCGTATTTCAGTAGCCCTAGCACAGGTTTAGGACAGAGTTCAGGTAAATCACCCAGCAGCATTATTAGATCATTAACTCCCCAGAAAGGTCTTTCAAAAGGGCACAGAAGAAAACAAAAGGTAAGAGGTACTACAAAAAAAAAAACACACCTCTTTTTTGTTTTGTTAACCAGCAGGCACTTTCAAGATCAAACGAAAAATGCTGTCGGATTTTGTTTTATTCACTGAATGAATGGGGAAAAGGGGGGGAGGAACTGCCAAAGGAGACATCACTCCAAAGTCCATTTCATTAGATGACCAGGAGTTTGGAGCCTCCACATATGCAAACCGTGTGAACGTTCCCGGGGAGTGACTTCCCCATTCATCAGGAGAAAAGTTGACTTGTGAGTTTGTGCAGCTCCTAAGCGACTCCCCCAACTCACAGGGTGAAACTATCCTTGACCCAGCTAACCTCATCAACCCGGCTGGGTCACCAGAAAGAAAAACAAACACGCATTAAACCAGATATAATATTTAAAAAGGCATTCAAGATCGGAGGCACAGCAAAGAAAGGCCAGCCAGAGCCGATCGGGTCTGGTTTGGGCCCTTCCTTGAATTTAAAAGAGGCGAAAAGGCAGGGTGGGTCAGGACTTGAAGCCTTTGCCCTCCCTCTCCTGCATACCCTTTGACCCCCTTCCCTCGCCAAGAATCTCCTAAGAGATCTCCATTCAAGGTCCAGAAGGTATATTAATCAATCCTGGAAAATTGGGGGGTGGGGTGGAGAAGAGACACGTGGAGAACAGGGGGGGGGAAGAAGTCTGAGGCTTCAAGCCTTTATATAATTCGTGCTCTTGTTCACTTCCTTTCGGACTCCAAGTGTCACCAGTGAATTAATCCAGCAACTGAAGTGTAAAGTTCAAGGCCAGGGGTTTGTTTTCGTCGGGTCCCCCCCACCCCAAAATGCTTTTCCTTTCAGCCGCTGGGCTCTGAGCAGGTTTCGATGCGATTTCGGCGGAGCGGGGAGGGGTCGGTTAGGAAAGTGTTTTTTTCCAGGACCTTTCGCTTTTCCTCCTCTCCCACCCAGGGATGGATCTGGTTCTCCGGGCGCGCGCCGGCCGGGCTTGTGTGTGTGTGTCATAACGCAGGGCGATTTCTCAGAAGATTAAATAAAACCCGTCCCGGATTCTCTCTCCGGAGAATCAAACCAGGCGAAAGTTTCCAAGCCCGACCTTCGTCCTGCTCACATATCCTTGAAGCAAAAGTTACACGGGCAACGGTGTCAGCGGGCCGCTCGCCACCTTGGTTTTAAGAGCCCCTGCTGCAATAACCCTGCAAGAAACTGGCAACTGCAGCGCCTCGGTTCTTTCTCTCTGACCCCCCCCCCCAATTTACTCAGAGGGGGCAATCTGGGGAAGGACCCGAGGAGCCCCCGTCTAGACGGACTTCCCACGGGCGGGATTCTAGATCCGAGCCAGCGACACCTTTCCTGGGACAGATGGCCAGGCCGCCCCCTCCCCGGGACACGCACCTCTCGCCGCCTCGTCCCCGGCCCCAGAGGCCGTCGCCTGCGCGGGCCGGAGGTCAGGAACTTTGGAGCGACTGGAATTGGAGGGGGGGAGGCGTCAAGAGACGGGTCAGTGCCGGTCACTTTCGCTGCCTCCGAGGGGACCCAGGAAGAGCGGCGAGGGAGGGAGGCCGGGAGCGGGCGAGGGAGGGAGGGGAGGGGAGGGAGGGAGAGGGGAAAGTGTCCACGCGCGCTTGGGGGCTTGTTATGACTAGTGGGGCTTCTGCTGTCGTCTGGCGCCGGCTCATCTTACCTTGCCTCGCTGGAAGCATCAGGTCCGCCGATTCTCCCCCCAAACACAACAACAACAAAAATCTTCGGGGGGGGGGGGGAGACCGTCGGGCCAAACTCGGAAGGGGGTGTTGCAAAAGGGTGGTGGTGGTGGCGGCGGTGGGGAAATCCTTCGATTCGATCAATCCTTCAAGCCGTTGCCAGCAACCTCTCCCGAAGCGGCGATCCTCCGGCGCCCCCGCACGCCCGCCCACCCGCCCGCACGCGCGCCCCCCGCACCCCGGCCGGAGCAGAGCGCCTCTGGAAGCCGGCGGAGTCCCGCAGGCTCGGCTTCCTGACTTGCCTCTCGGAGCGTCCGATTTCCTCCTCCGGCATCGGGTGGGGGCGGGAGGGGGTGGTGTGGGGGTGGGTGTTGGGGGGGGGGGAGACGAACTTTCCTCGCTTGCAAACTTCTCGGGGTCTTCGGGCGGCGGCGGAGGGGGAGCTGCTAGGAGACAGTCGTCCCCCCATCCTTCCCTCCCCCCAACAACGACGACGACGAGGAGGGCTCGCTGGTGCTGATGCTGCGGCGGCGGGGCGGGGGCCAGAGGACGCGCGGCGGCGGCGGCGGCGGCGGCTTTAATTGTCCCCCATTGATTGGGGAGACGGCGCGTTAATGTCTTCCCCTCGCCTCGCTTGCCCTCCGGCTGCCTGGGGGGTTGGCGGCGTGTGGGAGCGCGGGCTGCGTCAAGAAGAAGAAAAAAAAGTTGTGCGCCGGGGGGGGAGGGAAAGAGAGAAAAAAACTTCCTTTTGCTCTTCTCTCCGCTGCTTGATCACAAGGGAGGAGGAGGGGAGGGAGTGCTCGTGTGTGTGTGTGTGTCAGCCCAGAGAGGCAAGAGTCTTGCCGGGGCCCCCACCGCTCCCGTTGCACGCCTCTTCAAAGCCCTCTCCCTTGCCCTAATCGCAGACCCTCTGCGGGGGGGGGGGAGAGAGAGGAGCCCCCGCGCGCCCCCTTCGCCTTTCTCCCCTCCCCTCCCTCCCGCCGGGCAACCCGCAAGTAAGCAAAAGCGTTTCTATTTGCAAGGAACTGTCTCTTTAATGAGAAGGATCTATCCGGCCAGCCGTGGAGGGGAGGGGAAGGGAGGAGAGGAGAGGAGCGGAGGGAGTGGGCTGGGAGAGCGAGAGGGAGAGCCGGAGCAAGCGGAGGGTGCCGACGAGCGGGGCGGGGGGGTGCCCCGAAAAGAAGAAGAAGAGGTATCTGTTCCCCTCCCCACCTCGCTCGCTCTCCCTCGCTCTCTTTTTGCCTGCCCGCCAGCAGATCGGAAGCCAGACAGGGGCTCTCCTCTTTCAGTAAATTTTTAAAGTGACAGCCGCCTCCTCTGGCGAGAGAGGTCACAAGGAGGTCGCCCCGGCAGAAGTCCCGGCCGGGCCAGCCAGCCTGATTACGGATGCGCCTGTCCCCTTGAACCGGGGCCATTCCAGCCAGGCAATCAGCCACCGGCGGCCGAGGGGCAGATCTCGCCGGGGGAAGGATTGCCTCCTCCTCCTCCTCCTCCCTCCTCCTCCTCCTCCTCCTCCTCCTCCTTCTTCTTCTTCTTCTTCTTCTTCTTCTTCTTCTTCTTCTTCTTCTTCTTCTTCTTCTTCTTCTTCTTCTTCTTCTTCTTCTTCTTCTTCTTCTTCTTCTTCGAGTCCCCCTCCATCTCTCTCCCTCTTTTTTGCTTTTCCCAGAGAAGGGTGAAGGCGGGCGGGGGTGGCTGGGAAAGACGCCCCCCCTCTTCGCGTGCGCCTCAGATGGCTTTCAAAAGGGGACTCCTGTTTTATTTTGCGTCTCTCTCTCTCTCTCTCTCTCTCTCACACACACACACACACTTACTTGATCTATGGCGATGTTTATTTAAGGGGAGCTTTACACAAATCAGCAGCTTTTTAAAAAATAAGAAAAAGAAACAACGGTAGCAATAATGAATTGAGATGAAATCGAGAATGTTAATAACTGGTTTTCGTTTTTTAAAAAAAGCGATTGGCCAAATGGATGGCGTGCAACCTACGGTATGTTTGTGTAGGTAGGTTTGAAAATATAGACGCCCAGAGTGAGGGGTTTTTTTTTCCTTTTTTTTTTGGCTTCCAGGAGAAAAGACAGATGAACAGAAGGTTACACTTTGGTCGGTGTTTCATTAAAAAATTTCCGCCCAGATAGCGACCCCAGCGAACGGCCTTTCCTCGTCACAATTTTTAAAAATATTCATAAAACTTTTTAGAAAGAAAGAAAGAAAGAAAGAAAGAAAGAAAGAAAGAAAGAAAGAAAGAAAGAAAGAAAGAAAGAAAGAAAGAAAGAAAGAAAGAAAGAAAGAAAGAAAGAAGAGAGAGAGGCGGGTGTGAATACGAGCAACAAATAACATCCCTGGAAGAGCCGAAGTCAGACCCAGCGCACCCTTTGGGTCGTGAGATTTTGTTAGCACATTTCTGGGACAGGTAGTTGATGCAGCCCTGCAAAGGCATGGTTTGGTCTCCCCCCCCCCACTCGCCTAAACTGCACGGGCACGGAGCATGATGCCCACGCCTTTTTAGAAATGCATTCGTTCAATAAAGCGGCATTTAGGAAAAGGAGGCGGAAAGCTCGATTTCTTCATATTTGAAACGCGCTGCTGACTGAAGGTGGAGTGTAGGGATCGGATCGGTTCAAGGCCGGGGATTCTCTCTTCCTCCCCTCCACGTTCATTAGCCTGACGACGCTGTCGTCTCAGTCAGAGCTGTGGCGATCCCTAATGCAAACCGGGAAGCCGGAGCAACCCGTCCCTAAGAAAGTTGCGCGCGGCAGTGAAGCCGTCCGGCTCTGGAACCCTCGACCCGCACGGGAGTGGCCTCGCCGTTACGCAGACGAAAATGAGCTCTGCACCCGAAAGGGGACGGGTGGGAAAGGGAGCGGGCAAGCCTGGGCGCAGGGCTCGGGCCCCAGAGAACAGTGGTCCGACACACGCCTCTCAAAGGAAGGGACCCGAACTTTCCCTCTGTCGGCGCCCGAGCCAAAGCGCCGCTCAGCGTGGCCAAAGTGCAAATCCAATGCTCATTCTGTAGATTTAGGAGGGGAGGGGAAGGGATTGGGGGGGGGGTCATCGGGGGCCGCCGAAGAAAGTGACAAAAGATGATGATGGATTCGTCTCCGAGGCCTGTTATCTGTGACATTGAACTGTTAGTTCAGATAATGGCCATTGTTCCCGGGCGGGGAGGGGGAGGAGGAGGAGGAGGGCGAGGCAGCCGGCGATCCCGCGCCCAGCGGCTGCAAGCGGAGCAAGGGCCAATCCCCCCCTTTTGTCGAGAGAGGGAGGAGAGGGTGTCCCGGGAAGCCCGCAGAGACTCCCGAGCCTGGGAACCTCCTTAGCTCCCCCCCCCCTCGATTTCGCTCTCATTGATTTCCTGCCCGGGCTCAATTTGGAGCCGCTGCCGGGGCTCTCTCTCTCTCTCTCTCTCTCTCTCTCTCTCTCGTCGTCTTCTTCTTCCAACTCCCTCCCCCCCCGTTTTAAATTTAGCCATAAATTGGAGCAGCTCGAGCTATGAGCTGTTCTATTTTCTTCCTGTCAGGATGAGGGATTTGTTTTATGATGCATTGTGTATTAAATACAAGTAATCTGGGAAACGGATGGCTCGAGCCGAGCCCCGCGCCGGCCTGATCGCAGGTCCGGAGACGACGCTTCCCCCTCTCTCCCACCCGCGCATCATCATCATCATCATCATCATCATCATCATCATCATCATCATCTTGTTCTTCTTCCCTTTGGGTAACAAAGCCCGCGGGGAAAAGGAGGATACGGCGGCAGTGAGGGGTGGATGGGGGGAGAGAAATAAACAGGCGTGCGGGGGTCGGTGCAGGCCCGGCCTAAGCGATGATGCCACACGGCGGGGGGGGGGGGGGAGAGAAAAAAGTTGTATCCGCGTCGTACAAAATTGTCCCTTTCTTTTCCTGGTTTTGGAAGCGAGGATGTGAATGGGGGAGTGCTTGCGGCGAGCGGCCGGCAGATGGCGTTGCGCGCTGGTGTTCAGCCCGCCGGGGCCTCCGGCACTTCTTCGCAGGTACTTCTCTCCTCCGCCTCCCCCCCCCCCGCGCCGGAGCCCAGGCGGCGGCCGAGTGGACGGGCGCCAGCCGGTGTTGCTGCTGCTGCTCCCCAAGGGCGCAATCGAGAGCCGCTCATGCCGAGGAGAGCCCGGCTACTGCTCTCGCTAGCGAGTCGGATTGCGCCCCGAAGGAACCCGCCGTTGTACTTGCGGTTGCGCGTGTGTGTATCCGCGTGTGTGTGTTGGCCAGGTTTCTATCCTGTCTTCCTTTCTCAGCTTCACAGGAGCCCTGTGAGGTTGGCTGAGATTCTTGCCATGCCAGTAAATATGGAGAGAAAGATTTGGGGGACTGCGATTTCTCCTGGTGAGACCCGATTTTGTAGGTGTGTGTTTTGGCACCGTCCGCGGCAAGAGAAGTTCAGAGGTGGTTTGGCATTGCCTGCCTCTGCGTCACAACCTTGGCCTTCCTTCGTGGTCTCCCTTCCAGCACTAGCCAGAGCCGGGCCCTGCTTTGCTTCTGAGGTTTGAAGGCAATGGGCTATCCGGGCTATCCAGGTCAGGGCCCCTATTTTGTTTAAGATGTTTTACACAGACCTTTGAGATGGAGAGTGCAGATGCAACAAATTCATCTATGTGTTTATCATGTTCTGTGACTGCCTGGTAGCTCCTTGGAAACGTGGCGCTAACCCTGGGTTGCCTTTGAATAGTGTGTGGAACAACCCCAGGGAGATTTAGCCACAGAGGAACCTGCCACTGCCTCTCTTTTGAAGTATATAAAAATAAACTATTGAGTGGTCCGTATGACTAGGATTGCTCTAGAGATGTGCTTTGGATTTCAACCTAGGGCATTCCAGATATGGGTTAACATGGTCCTGGCACTGTCTGGCAGGCCTGTAGCCAGGATTTTTAAAGTCGGGGGGCATTTAAATTTCTTAGGGGGCACTGGCTAATCGAATTAAAGGAATGCCCAGCTCCTTCCCCACACCTGCCACCGCTCGGGGCCCCTGGACTGGATGGGAAGTTGTGGGGCCTCGCCAGCAAGTCAGGGGGCCTAGCCCCGAGATGCCCCATTGTAGCTACGGGCCTGCTGTCTGGTAACAAGGATATTGGATATCAAGGATACAAAGGGCAGTGGGGTTGACGGTTCTCTATCGGTCATCATATTTCATTTTTTTATCACACTGAACAGAGAGGCAGTAGCTGCTCCAGTCATGGGGGGGGGGCAACATGGCACAACAAAGAGAGACAGAAATGAAGCCCCCACAACAGATCACCTTGGGCAGAGCACAGAGCAAAGGAAAGAGAGAAATGGTCCATGTCAGCATTGGAAGAAGTGCATTAGAAAGAGTGTTAACACGGAGCCAGTTGGTGTCGGGAGGACTCAGGATGGATGCAATCTAGACAAAAGTGAGTTGGCACCTGAGTCTCTGTCCCACGCCTTTCTTACAAGGTAACGTTTTGAAGCTGGCCCAGAAGCAAGAGCTGAAGCACTCTTGGCCGGCAGCTCTTAGCCTGAGGATCACAGCCTGGAGCGAGGGGGAAGATCTGCTGGCGCACATGCACACATGCACACACACATACAGAGGCCCAAACTACATATTATGTTGAACATGTGATTGCCACAGGGACTTGCAGCCACATGCCAGCTGTGAATTCCGTGTGGGAACTCCATTCTAAAGCACTGCAGAAATCTAATTCGGATTAGAACCATGGCACGGGGAGGAGGGTCTCCAGGCTTCTCCCTGTGCCTTTTTCCTGCCTTAAAATGGCCCTGGAGGAGGTATTGGCTCTATCAGGCAGCTGCATAGGCACTGAATACTTGCACATGCAGCCTCCCCCCCATGGGCAAAATATGACCCCTGGAAGCTGTTTTGGGTTGGAAATCAGCATGGGGGGGGGAGCCTGGAACCCCTTTCCCCCCTGGGCAATGGTCTCAATCCAAATCAGGCCCCTGCAGTGCTTCAGAACTGAGTTCCCAGGGGGAACTCCCAGCTGGCATCCTGCTGCCAAGTTCTCATTGGGATCACATTTTAACTGTAAGGTGTGGTTTGGGCCACACCTGTCCTGCACTTGGAAACCTCTCCCCATTTACATTGTATTTCTTTTGTAATTTGTGATTTGCTCAGGGTCCCAATTAGAGTTCCCATTGGGAGAAAAGTGGCATATAAATGCTTTTTAAAAATTAAATAACCCAACCAATGATGCACTGGAATTAGCCATAAGAGGACCCTCATTCTGCAGAATTCCTCCTTGCCATTAGGCTGTGGCCTTATTGACACAAAAACATGCACCAATTTGACAATGGTATGGCCACATACAAACAGTATTTGTCTCCAGCACTGTATGGGTGATTATACATTGGCCCTGTAACTGGTCAGGGTTACCCAGTGAGCTTTATAGCTGAGCAGAGATATGGATTTCAACTTCCCTTGTCCTAGTCCAGCACTCTAACACTGCACTGTAGTAACTTGCACAGCAGAAGTTTCCTGGCCAGTACCACCAGCTTTCTACTCATGGCTTCTTTCTCTCTGCTGATGGTAACATTTGAGGTCCTGAGCATGGCCTGATCATCACCTGCTGGGCTGGAGGTTTATGAGTACGTGGGAAGAGGAAATCTACTTGGTTTGGCTCGTCAACACCACTATTACCAGCAATGGCATGCCAGAAGCTAGGAGGAACTCGTTCCAGGCAACGTATGAATTCGTATCCTGCAGCAATGAAGGGGACCAGCAGCCAAGTGGAATGTTAAGGTTTTGAAAACCATTTCTACCATAAAATCACTGAACAGCTATTTGCAAGTCAATGTAGAGCCAGCGGGTTATAGTGGCTAGACTAGAACCTGGGAGGCCCAAGTTCAAATCTCCACGCAGCCGTGGAAACTTGCTGGGTGACCGCGGGCTGGCAGCACACTCTCAGCCTAACCTACCTCCAAAGGTTGTTGCAAGGATAAAATGAAGGAGAGGAGCATGACATAAGCCACTTATTGTCATCACTAGGGAGAAAGGCAGGGTATAAAACAACAAATAAACCTTATCTAATAGTAGGAGGGAGAAGGAGAAGGAGAAGGAGAAGAAGGAGAAGAAGAAGAAGAATTACAGCTTGCTTGGTGGGAGGGGGTTCCTTCCATAGCCTTGGCTCCCTGCTCTCTCCTTTTACCAAAGAGCTCTTAACTTTGTTTAAAGATAAGAGGTTTATTGCCTGGAAGACATGCAAGTAAATGAGTGTTATGCAAGTGGCCATATACCTATTAAAGACCTATTTGAAATTCACTGATGAGATGTTATCAGAGAGATTTCCATTTCTCACATTCACTCTTTTCATTTCTGTCTTCCCTTTTCAGTTTTCCCTTTGTTGTCCTCCCACACTGTTTGTTCATATTGTATGCTCAAGCGGGCAGAGGCCTGTCGGCTCAGAGCAGACCCTTATACATTGATCATTATATAAAAATAGTCACACACCACTGAGTGCAGAGGCCAAGCAAAAACTCTTTCCTATAAAAATTCGTGCTCTGAACTGGTAGTCATGATAATGAAAGTTGACGTTGGTGTAGTGCTTTAGAACATTCCAAATGGTTCACATGTATTATTTTGTTGTCATTCCTATATGCCAGGCCAGTTTTATTACCCTCTTAGAGCAGATGTGAGGATGATGCTGAGAGATTGTGGCTGTGATCACACACACTAAATAATCCACTTTCAGTGCACTTTCCAACTGGATTGTACTTGTGTGAACTGGCAAAATCTAATTCGAAAGCACATTGAAAGTGGATTAAACGTGGATTATTTAGTGTCTGTGATTTGCTTAAGGACATCTACTGAGTTCAGGGCACCGATGAGAAAAAGAGGGCTATTCTGCATGGGATGTGTCTCCCAGCAAGCGGGTCCAGGTATATAATGTGGGGACTTGGCTATCTCTTAAAGAAGAACAGTAAAAGATATGCCCTGGCTTGAAAGAGATCCTAGATCTGTCATTATCTTTGATCTCCTGGATTTGCTCAGGGTCCCAAAGATTGCCAGAAAAGTCACTGGCTGTGCCTCCCAGGTGTTTTTTTTAAAGCAATTGTTTATTTAAAATAAGCCTCCATAATAGAAGTGGCAGTAAGGCATAAGTACTGCAGTCTGCTAGCTATTCCCACCAGAATGTAAACTGATGCCTCTTTTAAGCCTTTAAACTTCATGGCTGTCCCAGAAGTAAAAGTTTCTCTAATGGAGACCCTATGGGCATGGTGCATTCCAGCACATCATTAAAGAAAAAAAAAGAAAAGAAAAGCAGCTCAGGCAAAGCCAGATGAAATAACTGCACTGTCCACTTTTAATAGGCTTCCTGGGGAGGACAGCCGCTCTGCAAGCGGACAGCGTTGAAAGGGGAAGGGGGTGGTGGAGGAATCAGACAAGTAGCTGGTAGCTGGGTTATTTCTTCTTTAAATACCATAATCGCTGGATAACAAGCTCCCCTTAAATCTTACAGCCATCTTTTTTGGGGCAAAGCTAATTTATAAACCGAGCTTCTAAGCAAGAGGAGAGAAAGAGAGAGAAAGAGAGAAAGAGAGAGAGAGAAAGAGAGAGAGAGAGAGAGAGAGAGAGAGAGAGAGAGAGAGAGAGAGAGAGAGAGAGAGAGAGAGAGAGAGAGAGAAAGAAAGAAAGAAAGAAAGAAAGAAAGAAAGAAAGAAAGAAAGAAAGAAAGAAAGAAAGAAAGAAAGAAAGAAAGAAAGAAAGAAAGAAAGAAAGAAAGAAAGAAAGAAAGAAATTACTAGTTTGCTGTATGGTAATTTGTTTCATAAACATTACTGGCATATCCTTTCTTATACTACAAGAATAAAAACCAAATATTAACAGACTTTCCCTGATATTCGTTGCACATGTTTAAACTGAGACAAAAAAAAATATATCTCCCAGGGAGTGCAAAAACCTGCTCTTGTCAATTTCATATTTACACACCCCACCCACTCTTTTAAAGAAATTCTAACTAGCAAAAGCCTACTGGATTCCTGCCTCTACACACAGCCTCAAAGACAGTGGAAGACGGGAGAAAATTAAGAGAGTTTCTTTCCTTCTTTTTAACTGAAAAGAAAGAAAGGAGGGGGAAATCTCCCTTGGTCTGGAAATGGGCCCGACTGAAAGCATGTTAATCTCCACCTCAGTAATTTGGTTCTTCTGGAGAAGACAGAAGCCCCTGCTGCTTGCCCTGCACTTCATAAATCACATCTTTATGTGGACAAGGTCAGGGCACCTAACAGCTCAGACATGGGCCCTTTGCAGTGGCTCGAAGGGCTCCGGCATGTTTATTCTCTCGTTCAGATCTCCGAGGAGTAATCCAGCACGCTTCTAATTACTTTTGATTATTTTCATTTGCTAGGGTCAGTCTGGGCTCTGCCAGGACTGCTGGAGGCTTGGTTTCCTACAACATCTTTTTCAGGACAGTGGTGTAGGCTTTCGACATTAGCACCCCATTATGGTCCAGGAACCCGACGTGCTAGAAATGATGGGATCTGGCTAGTGCCCCTTGATGTTTCCTTGCCAACTGGCTGTTCCCCTGGCTCAATTAAACTCCAAAACAGAACGGAGGAGTGGATTTGGTGCTGCTTTGGGTTTTGATCTGTCTGAGTTTTAGGCAGCAGCACATAATAGTCTTCAGCCCAACGATCTAAGGCTTTACATACCAGTAAAGTTAGCCTGGAAACCTTAAAAAGCAAAAGAACAACAAAACACTTTTGGAAAGATAATATCGTTTTGTTTTAATTTTCACATAGTAGAAATGGTCTTTCTTTGGGAGACAACTAGAAAGTGTTAATTTAAACACTTCACAACTAGAAAGTGTTAATTTAAAAATAAATGAATGAATCACTGCACTGGAGTAAGTGCTTCGGGGACAGCAGGGAGTGGGATTTCTGTTAGAACCAGTTTATTTCACATGGCCTTAAGCAGCAATTTCCTGAAAGCCTCATTAAGAAATAAAGATTTTAAAACAACATTTTTTTCTTTTTTCCCCCTCTGGGAATAATACTCTTAATGCTTAAATGATAATCTAATGAGTAGCATGACCAAATGATCGACATACTGTTTCTATAGTTATCCTAGAAATACACATGCGTAAAGTAGGATTTATATAGTGGTATTCTTTTTTGACACGCATCCAACAGAGCTACCCTGATAGCTGCAGATACGTGTGTTCTAGTTTAATGAACATTAAAGAACAATGCCAATTAAGAGAAATCAAGATGGGCAGCCGTGTCAGTCTGCCTGTAGCAGCAGAAAAGAGCAAGAGGTGGCGGTCACATGCACGAGATAACGCAGGGGGTAAGCGAGGCTATTCCCTCTGGAAGAAATTGACCCGCAGTTGCATGATCACACAGTCCTTGGAAGCTGCGGGGGCAGCCCGCCATTGCGTGATCAGATGAACCGCGGGTGAGTCATTTTGGTTTGGTTTTTTTGCTGTTTGTTCCTGATGCGCTTAAATGGGGGATTCGATGAATCGCATCGCAGCTGAAGGCTCCCTATGGGATGTGTGATCATACAAAGTGGGGGGGACATCCCGATGCCACGAGAGCACACTGGCGCGATCGGATGGGAGAAAGTCTATCTGTGGCCCATACCAACCCGTTTGCTACTGGACTTTCCCCAAAGTCTTTTAACTCCGCTTCTGTGGCGGAGCAAAATGGGTTGCCAATGGGTGCGGGTTGCTTCCCAGATGTTTGCATCTGATTGCACCCTTTAAATCTGCCAGGCATTTGCACCTATGGTGGGGCTAATTGTGCGTGTGATCGCAGCCAGAGTCTAGTAGCACCTTAGAGACTAACAACATTTGTGGCAGGGTCTGAGCTTTCTTGAGTCACTGAAGAAGTGAGACGTGACTCACGAAAGCTCATACCCTGCCACAAATTTTGCTAGTCTTTAAGGTGCTCCTGGACTCTCGAATTTAAGAAAAAGAAAAGGAAAGGATTGGTACCTGCCACAATTCCTTGAAAGCAAGATCTCTTTCCCTAGATGAAAAATTATGGTCAATCTTCCTCAGCAACATCTGCTGGAAAACTGTGGCCAAAGAACAATGTGGACAGGATGATGTTGGCATGTCCAAAGGGCTTCAGCTTTATATTCAACAAGGGGTGTCCCCCAAAGCTCCCACTCCAACCACAATCTGTCCCCAGCCAGACAGCTAATACTTTTTCTCTCCAGGTTCTCTGGGGGTCCTCAAACCACAGCATGGCAAAATACACTTGGTCAACAAGGCCCTGCCAGCATGAACCTTGTGTGAGTTCAGGAAGGCCTCCTTACCTGGCTTGTGTGGCATGGCATGCTGTGCCTAAAGATGCCTGGGGGGCTGAAAAAGGCAAGAACATTAACTGCCCCAGATCCTGGGCCCAGCAGGGGAAGGAAGGAGAGGAGGAAGCAGGCAGTGGAGGGGATGAGGCAGGGGTGGCAGCAGCAGAGGCTGCCACCCACTTGCAGGTGCCATCTGACCATGCCATTATAGAGCCAGCGCTAAGGTTGCACATCATCAGCCCTCCATGTAGCTCAGCAAACCTCTCTTGAAACTTGAAAAGCACCTTGTCATGTAGGATGGGACCCAACCAGCTTTTTCATCTTTCCCAATTCCTTTCCTTATTACAGCCCCCCTCCCATATGGCTTTTGTTCATGCAGGTACCTTGATCCCCAGCATGACCTTTTTGGGTGGTCAAAGGAGACCTCTCTTTCCTATTTTTCTGCCAGCTGAAAAGTTGGTTGGATCTACCCACCAGCTTGATGTGAAGGTGGTGTCTTCTGGCTGAAGAGGGAGGAGGGGAAAACTCAAAACATGCCATGGGACATATCCACAGCCACATCTGGAAATACCTCTTTGGATCCTAGTCCTTGTAATGAATCTTCCTGGTAAAACAGCAAATCGAGGGCTCTTCCAGATGGGCTTTGCCTGCTAGAGGATTGAGGAGGCGAGTCACCGTGGGCTCCGTTAGCCATCCTAACAAAGACCTCCATTCCTGGTGATAGATCAAGATGGGTAGTCTGTCTGTAGCAGTAGAAAAGAGCAAGAGTCCCGTAGCACCTTAAAAACTGACAACATTTGTGGCAGTGTATGAGCTTCCATGAGTCACTGAAGAAGTGGGCAGTGAGTGACTCACAAAAGCTCCTACCCTGCCACAAATGTCATTAGTCTTTAAGGTGCTGCTGGACTCTTGCTCTCTTCTACTTCATAACTGGGAAATTGCTGTAAAGAAGGCAGAAGATCTTTGATACCATAGCACAGGAGAGCCAGAGTGGTATAGTTATTAAAGTGTTGGACTAGGGTCCGGCAGACACCGGTTTGAATCTCCACTGTGCCATGGAAAGTCACCTTGGGCCAGTCACTCTCTCTCAGCCTAACCTACCGCACAGGGTTGTTGTGAAGATAAAATGGAAGGGAAGAAAACAATGTACGCTGCTTTGGGTCCCCAGTGGAGAGAAAGGCAGAGTAAAAAATTAGTACATAACAACAGTTGCCAGCAAAAAGCAATGTCTGGCTTGATGAACAGCATTGCTACTCTTTTGTTTTGCATTGCATGTGTGTGTGTGTGCACCCATGCCTGGAAGTCATGGCTACTGGGGCATGGAGGACGTTCAGAGAAGTAGCTTGATAGCCTGCCTGTGCCTCTCAGCCCCAGTATTCTTTGGAGGTCTCCCATCCAAATTTTTACCAGGACTGGTCCTGCTTAGCTTCTGAAATCTGACAAGGTCAGGCTTGCCTGAGCAATCCATGGCAGGGCAGGACTGGTGCTTCTTGTGTTGGGTGAGGCTACGTTAGGTTCACCAGCACCCATCGTATGAGGTCCTGCCATGGCCGCGACATCTCATACATCTCTCCCCTAAGCCATTTTAAATTTCCTGACCTCTAAGCTGCATTTCTGGAAGACCTGCATTCCTGGGGACGAAGCAACAGTGGCAGCTAGAGACAACTGGGTTGTTACTAGGGTAGTGTATGCAGTGGTTAAGGTGTTGGACTAGACTTGGAAAAAGCACTAAAGGTACGCAGTGGAATAAAAGCAACATAGTCTTGTGTGTTTGACTAAAAAGAAACTTTTACTAAAGGCTAATAAAAAGAGGGGGTTACACTGGAACTGAAAAATAACAAAGCATCAACAGACTAACTAGCTTTTCCTGATCTAAACACCATGTTGGCTAAAGACCTTGTAATCTCCAGAACAAAGAAACAGAAAGTTCCTCAAAAAGCCTACGTGACCAAAAGCATGCAAGAACCCCAATAAAACTGTTTAGCCAGTAGGGAAACTTAGAACCCCGTATTTAGAATACCACGTCTAATTGGTCCTATGCTAATCAACGGCTACCTGTAAACACAAACAACGGATTAACTCTTCCATGACACAAGTCCAACAACTAGGATCGGGGAGAGCTGGGTTCACATCCCCCCTGTGCCATCAGGCTTGCTAGGGTGACCTTACGCCAGTCACTGTCTCTTGGCCTAATCTACCTCACAGGGTTGTTGTGAGGATAAAAGGAACAAAGAGAGAATGATGTCCATTGCCCTGACTTCCCTGGAGAAAAAGCAGGATACGGTACGCTAAAAATAGAACACAATAGAACACAATGAATCTCAGCGTGAGTTTAGTATACAACCACTATACAATCATGTCACAGACAATAATCAAACAAAGCCATTCTAACCAATAGTGAGATCACCATGGAAAATTAAAACTTAAGAGGAATCGTTCACAATAAAGAAATTCAGGAGTGTGTTGCCAAAAAAAAAAAAAACCCTAAAAAAACACACAACCACCATGGAGTGCTGATTGTTAGGAATGGCTGACCAGTGCCACACAATTCCTAATGCACTTCAGTGTTTAACTAAATGTCCAGTAACGAGCCCAGGCACCTGTGGATTTTATATGGCTAAAACACCATTTATCACCCAATAAAAGCCAAGCACTTGTTTTAGAATGTTCAGGTGTTTGTTTTACCATTTCAGGTGTGCTGCCTAAAAGTTTCAGGGTGGTTCCCCCACCCCCCCAGTTTTTAAACTTGTTTGATGCCATGTTTTCTAAGAAAATCCATAGTTCCTCCTTGGGAGAGTATGAAAGAAACACAAGACAAAGTTACCTCTTCATTGTTTTCTCTAGTTCCATCAAACAGAAACACAGCTACATCTGATCGTATGTGATTGAAAGGGATCGTAACTAGGCATTCAACTAGAAGCCAGGTGAAACTTAATTTTTAAGCGACACACACACAAAACTGGCTAACTAACAATATTCCTGACAAACCAACTCATTGGTGGGAGAAAGAGCCATCCCATTTGGTTCTTCTGGAAAGAGATCTAATTACAATGATTAATTCTTCTACAGAAAACCACTGACTGGCCTAACACTTGATAGAAAGCTTGCTAAAGGCAAAATAAGGATCAGCACAAGCTCCAGAATTATTACCACGAAGCCAAGTTGTGACAAAGGTGCTAAATATCATTTGTATTTGGAGATTAATTATGGGATTGTGTGTTCAAGGTTTGTTAGGTGGGTTAAATCACTGGACTAAAACCTTACTAATGAGGTATTCATTCCAGACCCAGTGTAATGAAGTTGTTACAGCATTAGAATAGCATGGAGCTAAAATTCTCAGGTTTGCTGTGCAGATAAAAATGGGGAAGAGAGAACCATGTACTCTGCCCTTGGATAGGGTTGCCTGCTCTGGGTTGGGAAATTCCTGGAGATTTGGGGGTAGAGCCAGGGGAGGCCATGGTTTGGGAAGGGGAGGAACCAAGGAGGAGGAGAAGTGGAGGAGTGAAGATTGGATTTATACCCCGCCCTTCACTACCCAAAGGAGTCTCAGAGTGGTTTACAATCCTTTTTCCTTCCCCTCCCCACAACAGACACCCTGTGAGGTAGGTGGGGCTGAGAGAGCTCTGAGAGAACTTGTAAATTACCTTCAGTCACACCAGCAGCTGCATGTGGAGGAGTGGCGAATCAAACCTGGTTCTCCCAGATTAGAGTCCATGCCCCTAACCACTCCACCAAACTGTGAAGCTAGGAATTCTATTGGACTCTTGCCTTTGCTATGATCTCATATAGGGAAGCCACTCTGCCTCAGACCAACTCAAGCCAACAATACCAACACACATGAAACTGTCCTATACTTAATCAGAACCTCGGTTCATTAAGATCAGTATTGTCTACTCAGACTGGCAGCAGCTCTCCAGGCTCTCAGGCTGAGGTCTTTCACGTTACCTTCTGCCTGATCCTTTTAACTGGAGACGCTGGAGATTGAACCTGGGACTTTCTGCATGCCAAGCAGATGCTCTACTGCAGAGCCATAGCGCCCCCCCATGGGTCATGATACCTGAGTATTTCATAGAGCTGTTTTAAGGAGAACCACAATAAAATCTGTGAGGTGCTAAGAACACTCTAAAGCAGTGGCCTTTTAACTTTTCCAGAGCTGGGACCTAACTTTAGCCTCTAGGAGCAGTATGGGACCCACTGACATATGACAGGAAATCATGCAAAACCACAGTCATGTGACAGGAAGGAGAGCCAGAGCCTCTGAAACTGTCTGTGATGGAGAGGAATCCTCTCCACCACTGACTGATCTCACCGTGCCAATCTAAGGCTCAGTGTGTGTGCCAAGAGCAGGAGGCAGTATGACACCCCTGCTCTCTACCTATGCATGCTTAGCAGCAGGACCTTCCAAAAAGTCACAAAAATTGCAACTTTGCAGTAAATGCGCTTCCCAGTCCAACCTGAAGGTCCCAACCAATGAATTGAAGCCTCCTGCTCTAAAGCACTATATAAGCATTGTTGTCATTATTATTAACAACAGCAACCACAATAGACACTTCCTAAAACCAGCTGCTTATTTTATTTTTATTTTTTACCATTCATGGGAGGGGAGCTTTATAGGATGGGAGGGGATCTGCTGGAATACACTGCCATGACCTTCCGTGATACGCCTCTTTCTGCTACTACAATTAAGGATGCTGCCAAATTTTGTAGTTCTGACTCCTCAATCCCAGTTTCAGTTTGGGTTCTCCCTTGAGCAAATCAAACGCTGTGAGTCTATTATTGCATATAAGTGGCTTAGAACAGAATGTATACAGCATATAAATGGCATGTCATGTATGAAAGGTCTAAAAGTGAGATATGAATTATGTTAAAATGATGTAAAGGGGTGAAAGTGGCATAAGAGAAAGAAGGAAATGATTTGGAAGCATCACCAATACCAATGGGAGAGCTCTACAGCAACATATAAAACCAAAGAGAAACAAAGCCAGGTGTATCCCTGCATCCTTATTTTCAATAATGCGTGCCACAGCTCCATCTCATGCATTATACCGCTCGGGCAAATTGACTTCAGGTTTTAAAAAGTGGTGAGTTTTATTATATCACTGTTACTATCACTTTAAGGGACAAAAGACAGGTAAGCGCTCTTTGCCGTTTTTACCTTCCAGAGTTCAAAACAGTGCAAATGTACAAGTGTGTCAATTTCAATCTGGCAATTTGGGGGAATAATACCTAGAGGATAGAACGAAGTTTGAGTCCAGTGGCACCTTTAAGAGCAACAAAGTTTAATTCTGGGTATAAGCTTTTGTGTGCATGCATGCGAAAGCTTATACCAGAATTAAACTTTGTTGGTCTTAAAGGTGCCACTGGACTCAAGCTTTGTTCTGTTGCTCCAGACCAACACGGCCAACCACCTAGAGGACAGGTGAGCGGCTAATGCCATATTATCTTCTCCCATCTCCAATCAACAGGTGCAGCAGATAACTAAGGCTGAAATGCACAGAAGTCTAAAAAGCCATCAAGTGTGCAACCACAGCTGACAAACCTGAGATGTCAGCTTGTATACTAAGTTCCTAAGGATGGACCCCGATACCTGAATTTCAGGGTCAAAACACTGAGACCTGGCAAACCTACCTGTGTTCAAACTCTTGTTACAGAAAACTCATAACTCCTCTTCCTTGCGCTCCTTTCTTGAGAGCCAGCAGAATGGTTAGGGTGTTCTACTAGGATCTGGGAGACCTGGATTGGAATCCCCACCCTCCCACAGAAGCTGGCTGGATCGTGTTGGATAAATTACATACTCTCAGCCTAACCTGCCTTACAGGGTGGATTTTGGTAAGATGAAACAGAGCAGAGGAGATCAGTGTTGTAAGCCATGCTCCGTCTAAGCTGTGGAGTCTTGTGAGCAAAAATCCTACTTTGTGAGCTACTGGCATGAAAGTTGTGAGCGAGCAATTTGGCTACTGCATAAATCAGGGTGCACTAGAGCCATCCTTCCTGAGCTAAGGCAAAAATGTGTGAGCCAAAGGCTAAAAAACTGTGAGCTAGCTCACAATGACTCAGCTTAGAGGGAACACTGGTTGTAAGCCATGTTGGGTCTCCACTGGGGACAAAAGCAAATAAATAAATAGAATACTCTGCACAAAGTCTGGATAGAGGTATTTTTACTATTCTGAGCAGGGCTTTTTTTCTGGGGGAATGTGCCGGAACAGAGTTGTGGAACCATTTCAACAAAATTCTTTAAAAAATGTTTAAAAGTTCATGATTTCCCTTTTGAGAATTCCAGCACCTATTCCTGTTTTCCTCTTAGATCCCCAAATTTCTTTATGATATTAATATACAGTAAAGATACAATAGTGAAGGCACACTATGGGGTGGGTGTGTACATTCTGGAGAGGAGAGGAAGGGATGGCAGGAATGCAGTGAATGATTCCTTCATACCTCTTAAGGTAACCCGTGTTGCAGATATCATATGATCCACAAGGAAAATATTTCCATGAAACAAGCCACTTGTAATGATGCAATAATTAGCAATGCACAACGATTTGCAGCCTGAGAGCAAATAACTGAAGCCAAAACATCCCCTCAGCACAACAAACCTGTTTAGTGAAAGGTGCTGGTCTACATTTGTCAAACCACCACTGACAGAAGCAGCAGTATCAGTGTTGTGTGGGATGCAACAGCACCTGCAGGATTGGTACAGAGGCCCGTTGCTTGAAAACAGCCCACGATGAAAACTCACTTTCCATATTAGCTTCCTACCTGTGGGCAGCTTCTGACCTGGGGGATTTTTCGGACAAGCGATCTTTCCAGTAAGTGAATTCGGTGTGTGTGCGTGTGTACACACGCACAGCTGGGGGAGAGGATGTACCATCTTAGAAACTGCATGTCTGAATCAGTCTTGAATCCCTTGAAAAGAACCTTTTATTGGAAATGAAAGACTCCTCTACCCTGGCCTGCAGTTACAGCAGTAGCTTTGTGAGCTTACTTAGTTCTTGGTGTTTACAAAATGACCCTTGGCCACATTCTGGCCACTTAAAATCTTCTACACCCATTCGCAGAGTCATTCCTCTTTAGCTCCTGTGGGGTGGTAGGACAACCACAAGCATCCTCTTGCAATTGTTGCAATGCTATATGCTCTACAAATGCCAAGTTAACTGTTGCAGATTTCTCCAACGAAACCTGGAGAACCATGATTTGGTGAGGATGCTAAGAATTCTCAGAGATCTCCTCCCTTGCAGGGACAAAGCATCCATATTTGGCATTACTGGCGTCTTACTGGAGTTTTAAAAAGCTAAACTGCAGCCACATGGTGCCGTGACTGGGGCCATTGGGGAAGGAGAGGGATTTAATCCTCCCAGTCCTGTGAACATAAGAACATAAGAGAAGCCAATGTTGAATCAGGCCAGTGGCCCATCTAGTCCAACACTCTGTCATACAGCGGCCAAAATATACCAGGTGCCATCAGGAGGTCCAGCAGTGGGGCCAGTGGGGTTTCAATGTACTGAGATCTCCCTTAATATGTTACTTTTAGACCTGGAAGCAAAAGAGATGGGGGAAATACAGGAGCTTGTCTTCTTTACAACTGTGGGTCAATTCAGACATGATGGAAGTCATGTGTTTTAAAGGGGGAAAGGCCAGTCATGAGGAAGCACCATTCAGATTGGTGACCATGCATGAAAGGCAGGCAGAGGAGGGTCAACATTTTTTCGTTACTCAGAACTCAGCTGTCCATTTAAAAGGAAAGAGCAGAGTACCCAGTTTTGATTAACTGTGCACCCCCAATCACCCTCAGGGACTCACCTCACCTCAGACTTGGCTGGCGGGGGCATGAGTCTAGCAGGTGGTGAGGGCACACATCATACTCATCACCGCCTACTTGACCAATACTGGTGTATTTGCATATTCTTCTTTGTGACACCCCAAGCAGCTGCTTGGGCAAAGAATTGGCCCTGTCTAAAACCACCTCACATTAGTGACATACTTCGCTTCCATACTGGTTCTTACAAGCTCTACACCTGTAATAATTGGGATCCTATCATTCTGTTTTCAAGCTTACACGTATTGTCGCCAGTTTAGATCCACTAGTTCTTACCTTTTCAGTCTTGCTGTTCTGAATAAGATGTCCCTCTCTACTTCTTCATGCTTTCAGCTATTCACAGACAGTATTCTTGCTGCCTCCTTTTCTCTTACCTGAAACTGGACTCTCCCCTTTATTCTCTGGCCTTCTAACTAGTCTCTCCAAAGAGATGCTGCAATATTTCCTTTTCCACTTGGGGTTACTTCCATCAGCTCTTGAGCAACAGACAAGTTAAATTTGAACACTTCGGCCCCAGTTATTCACATGATATATAAAGATCAATACGTATTGATTTTATAATTTTGATTCATATCCGCACAGCACTCTACAGTCTCTCTTTGGAGTTTATTTATCAAACCTTCTCCACCACCTTGAATTCTGGCCAGGACTCAAGACACTCAAGACTCAAACGTCCTTCTCTCTCTGGTTCTCATCTACTATCTTTATTTTCTTGGTCAAATATTTGCCTTTCATAGGCGAAAAGCATTTATTTACACCCAAGTCCCGCTGACGTCAAGGAGAGTGTGAGGTGGTAATTAGGACTGGTATCTGGCTTTGGAATATCCCAACATTTTGAGCAAGCTAGTTGTCATTGTGCTGTTAACATGTGACAATGATAACATGTGACACTCAAATCAAGTATGATGCTGGGAGATCTATGAACACGTCTTCTCATGGCCACGACCAACAACACCATTCTAGAGAAGAATGAGGCCATCTAAAACATGCCCTGTGGCTGTTTTGGCACTTGCAAGAGCACATGTTGTGGCTGGGGGGGGGACAAGATTGCCTGGTCCTGCCATGCCATGAGCCTATCAAGACTGGGCCCTTATGGCATTTTTTAAATGGCCACATTCTTCTCTAAAATGGCATCCCCAGCCACAGGTTGGACCCATGCAGGCCCATAGCTACAGTGGGGCATCTCAGGGCTAGGCCCCCTGACTTGCTGGCAAGGCCCCCTGACTTCCTATCTAGCCCAGGGTGTCACGGCCTTCTCCCCCAGATTAAATTGATTAGCCAGTGCCCCCTGAGAAATTTAAATGCCCTCTGACTTAAAAAATCCTGGCTATGGGCCTGGACCCATGGCTTCGATAACACCTAGTTTGGCTCTGAGAAAACTTCCCTTCATGGATCAGCTTTCATTATGTGAGTTACTTCATTGTCACAATGGCAACAAGGTTATAGGGACTGATCCCATGTGAGAAAGAAACAGAGGCTCCAACCCTATCACCGCCTCCTGCATTTCCTTCCACTAAGGGAGGAGTCTTACTTTGGAGGATGGAGTCTGGCTCTGAAGGAGGACAGACGTAAAGCAAATTATCCATAGCCTTCTAGATGATTGTACAGGTTTTTCATCCTTGATGTTATACAGATGTGGCATTTTTTTTTCAGTTCCATATTTCATATGTGACGCTTTGTGTTTCTGCTTGGCTAATATTCAGCTCAAGCACCGGTATCTAATGCCTCCCCAGACCATGAGTGATACACTGTCTCTCCGATGAAATCTTTAAAGTCCCAGAAAAGGAAGTACTGAAATATTCATCATGTTGATAAGGATTGTGAGGATGCACTTTTGCAATTAGTTGACGTTCCTCCAGGATTGCACCTAAGGTAACAGAGTTGTAGGATCCAATCCCTACTCTTTGCACATGCTAAAAGCAGCTTTTCCTAGCAGCTTTGACAGTTGTATGGGCTCCATGTGAAATCACAGGACACCATTTTTCTGATTCACTCCCAAGTGAGAAGAAAACCTGGAACTCTGATACTGTCAGGCAAGACAGGCTATACTTTCTAATTACTCCTAGTTTTCTTTCACCATGGAATGAAATAAATGAATTCAGAAACAGCCACACAGATATCAGGTGAAAAGTACCTTGGGGAACTAGAGGATGTTGCGCAAGGTACAAGACATCTAAAGACTGGCTGTTACACACCTATTACATCTACCAAGTGGCCTCTTTCGCTTTTTTGAAGTCATGTATACACGATACAGCAAGACCAAACCATTTTATGTACCATACGAAATTTGAAACATGATGTTTAATGTTTGGGAGATAAAGTTAACAAAACTACACATCATGACTTTTTTATTTCCCTGTTTTATTGCCTTTCAAGAACATAAAGAGAAACGGAGCACGAGACTCGGGCACATAACCAGATGTTGTTTCCTTGTGTCTTTCTAAATGAAATAATAACCTTGTTGATTGGGGCCCGAGGCAGAAATCACAGTAATATATTTGGTGTTTTTTCCTTAAAATGTTTACATAGAAGCTTTCTAAAGCCTGCCAAATACAGTGTGCTTAAGAGAGAGAAAACATTTGTTCTTTTTGCAGTTTGATATTAAATTATTTTCAACATTAAGCTACTAAAATCCACCATGTGTTTTTTTACAGATTGGCCTTAAATACTGTTGTAGTCTGAGATTACTCTGGATGTTAAAAAAAACAAAAAAACAAACCCAAAGCAAACTCCATCTGTCTTCAGCTGTATGTGAGAGAATTTCCAGACATATAATACACAGCAGTTTCGCACAACCACTTTGAGGAGGTTTATTTGTACACTTTTTTTCTTGTCAAACCCAGCTCCTTCACATCCTCAACTCCACATCCAGTCTTTCCATTTATTTTATTGGCAAGGTTCAAATGATCAACCCATTTCAGGGTTTTAAGCCCCTTCCCACCTATCTTGGCCCAAGAAGGTGCAAAGAAATAAGCTGACTGGAACTAAGGCTGTATGGCCCTTCTGCCTTGGCTGGGGGCTGAAACCTCACAATTCAGTGTGTTCAGTGTTGGCAAATAAGATTTCAAAACGCAATATGTGTAAAGTCCCTCAGGAAAACAAGAGGCGGCATTTAGTCACGGGGTGCCTTTAGAACCATCTCAGCCCAAGCCTGCACTTATGCTGAAGGTAGATCTTTTAAGAACCCTTGCTCTCATTGAGGCTTAAACTGAGACTGCTGGCTTAACAAGATTATTATGTATTTATTGTATTTTATGCTATTTTATCATAATACTTGTGTGCTGATTTGAACTATAGGGATACAACAGAGCATGGTGGTGTAAAGCACCATCAAGTTGCAGCCGACTTATGGTGACCCCCATAGAGTTTTCAAGGCATGGTTTGCCATTGCCTTCCTTTGCATAGCAACCCTAGTCTCCCTTTGTGGTGTTCTGTCCAAGTTGTAACCAAGGCTGACCCAGCTTAGCTTCTTAGATGTGATGAGATTCGGCTAGCCTGGACCATCCAATCCTGTGAAGAAGGTAAGGCTGAAAAAAAAACAATTGGCAACCTAAAGAACTCCATGACTTCACTGGGATTTGAACCTAGGTTTCCAACCCCCTACCCGCTCTTCTCTCCATCAAGCACCAACTACAATAGTTAAAATTAATCTTCTCTGTAGTCAGCTAGACTTATGCTTTAATATAAATATAATATAAATATAAAATCCCTTTACACATATTTTACGCTATGCGTCATATGTTTGGATATGACATTGATTTGCAGTTCCATATTCTCTGCAAACATTCCAGAATGCAAGTAATATATTTATATTTAAATATATTCATCTACATTACCATATCCAATGTTTGCTTTGTCCTACTAATGGCTACCACAAATAAGAATGAGTATTGGCATAAATTTCCCGCTGTCTGTTGTACTTATCAGTGATGCGGAGGGGAGAAATTCAAAGTATCCTTCCATAAAAGGCATATCTGGCACTAAAGAAATGCCTTTCCAACAATATTCCGTGCAATGAGTACTGAGCTGGGAGAAGTTAAAGTAGCTGTTGGTTTCCCTTCATTGGACCGACTTCCTCTGTCTTATCAGATGTTTATCTCAGTGCACAGACTAGAGCGAGGGCAGAGGCAGACAGGGTGAACCTGGTGTTCTATTCTCGTCTGGAAATGGAGCTGCACTGCCTGTTTCATGAGAAAGACTAAAATGTCATCTAGCACAAACACAAAGGACAAGATGGTATCTTGTTGTTGGTTCAGTGAAGTCATACTTTGGGTGTGTGGGGGAGACTATTCACCAGTTTAATAGCTGCACTGAAAACTCTGGGAATATATCAGAAAGTCTTTATCTGGATAGCCAAGTCTTGTGGGTTATGCTCTCCATTGAACTGAGTGAAATATTCATGTGAAATCTTGAGTACATTCAGGATGTGGTGACATTACATACACGTGGTCTTTATTTTAATACACCAGTCTTACGTTGAATAGTCCCCAAGGAGCTGTCCGTAAATACTTGCAGGAATATCAAGGGCACAACTACTAGACAAACTGGGCTATTTCATGTCACAGCTTATACACAGGAATCAAGGATGCTATTGAATTTCACGGCCTCACTGTTTCAACTGCAACCCCCCATTTTGACTTTGCCACTCCTTTGTGTGAATCAAACCCAACAGATTTCAGTAACTGTCAGAATGGCACATTGTTGCACAGTTTAGCAGACACCACCTTACAACTTGACACCCTATGTATTTATTAGGGAGCAATTCTTATTGTGTGCTCCCAGGTAAGTATAAGATTGCTGGATATATTACAGCCCCATCATTGGAAAAGGAAGTGTGACAAAAGCACACACACAATAGTGTCAGCAGCAAAATTCTTATCAATCGGATGTAAGGATTACAGACTCAGAGTGAAACAGGAATGCAAAGGTCCCACTTCACATTTGTTTCCATTCTTGAGAAAAGACGAGAGATCGGATGAAAGGAACAGAAATCTCCCAAGAAAGAAAAAAAATCAGTCATTCCAAAATAATGATACATTTTTAAAGTTCTAAATACTTTTTTAATATAAGCATGAGGGACTTTTTAAAGGCAAAAGAGAAGAAAAATGGACCAGCACACAGATTAATTTTACATCCCTTGAGATGTCATGAAGGTTCTGGGGAATCAAAATAAGTGGGAGATACAACAGGGATGTATAAATCAAGGATATTCTCAAGGAAACAATCGCCTATATGAAGAAGTGAAAAAAACCTCTTTGGATGGATGGATGGATGGATGGATGGATGGATGGATGGATGGATGGATGGTGGGAGACAGCAAAGCTACCAGCAGGGTGAGATTTATCTATCACAATCTTCCTCCAAAAAGTTTAGGGTGGTGGGTATTAGCCCCTCTCCATCTTTTGTAGTAATATAGCCTGGGTAAGTTTGACTGGCCCAAAGTCACCCAATGAGCTTTACAGTTGAGAAGAAACCCCAGACCTCTGAAGAAGTGAGCCAATGACACATGAAAGCTCCTACCCTGCCACAAATTTTGTTAGACTTCAAGGAGCTACTGGACTCTTACTCTTTTCTACTGCCCCAGACCTCTCCATTAAAACTGGAAGAATAAACTGGCTGGATCCAACCCAAGGTCCATTCTGGCCCTCTCTATGAATCCTTAGCATCATTATAAAACATTAAATGTTGGACTCAGTAAAAGGTTTTATGTGACATTGTTTCTTTTTTTGGATTTTGCATGGGCCAACACAGCAGTTTACAGCTTTTTTTTCTCCCAAGGAATCCTGGAAAGTGTAGTTTAGTGAGACGCTTAAGATTCCACGTTAATCCGCATCACATTCCTCTGAGCTACAGTTCTCAGGATTCCCTGTGAAGATGGAAAAATGGTTAACCTAGATTAACTCTACAGGGTGGATATGCTGTGTGTTCACTATAGCACACAGGTTATCTTCTACGCCATTTGCCACTGCAGGAAACACAATGGCATAAAATCAGGTGCCAACCTTAATCTGCGATACTTCCATCATTTACATAGGAATTTTGCTACTGATGTCACTGAGATGAGGATTGCTCCTCTAATATTATTCGAACCTAGCTAGTTAACAGAGTAGAGCCTATTTACAGAAGTGCCATAAATGGTATAAAGGACCAATAATAGGCAAAGAGGGTGCCCAGTGATCGGTTCAGGGAATGTGAAGCCAGAATGCTTAGACCCTTCTTTATGCCTAAGAGCATCATAGGTTACTCAGTAAAAAATTGGTGTGGAGGTTTTTTTGGGGGGAGGGGGGAGTTAAGAATTGCCAGTAATGTATTCAGGCAGAGACATAGGTGGTTGTGGTGATGGATGATCACCATTAATTTTAAACAAAGCAAAACATTGAACCAGTTACATTACACAGACCCCCCAAAGCTAAAACAGCCTCTTCTTGGCAGGCATTTTCTTTGCCCCCCTCCAGTTTTCCATTGTCTAGCAACTGTAATATGCCCACTTAGAAAGAAAGGCAATTATCTCTCTCACTCTCTTTCCTATCTGAGCCACTTGAAATGTAGACATTTGATGCTGTTTCCATTTGGAAAAATAGTTGTATAAAGCCTTTAAAAGTTGCTGTGTGCCAACATCTCTCCAATTCCTGATTTATTGTGACTAAGTCTAGCTGGCATGGATACTGAAATAGTTTAGCTGTCATACACAAATACCAAAGTGTATATATTTTTGATCGGAAGGGGGGTGGGCAGAACAGCTACTGAAAAAGACATTAAATGAAAAGCGACTTACTGCTCTTCTAAAAGGTTTTGCTGAGTTTGCTGTACCAGCTTTCAGTATGGTTTATTGTCATGGCATATCCTAAAGAATCTTGGAGATAATTCTTTATTCAAGATCCTCTCAATGCCATCTCAGAACTGCAGTTTCTGAGCCAGGGTAGTTTATTAGAGCTGAAACTGCTTTAACTGCCCCCTCCTCCCAGTATTCCTTAGGAGAACAAAGCAGAATTCATTACTTACTGTGCTAGAAGGCAAAACAAAGGGTACAAGATACAGGTCTCTATGACTTCTATGACTATCCAAAACTAAATAGGGATTATGTGGCAAAGTATAACAAGATTTTAGTCCAGCATAAAATCCTGTTAGCCTTTAATGTGTTTATTTTTGTATCTGCAAAACTCCAACCATATCCATACGGTGGTTTGGATCCATCTGAAAAGGAGAACTGGTTCTGCAGTCAGAAGGGATTTCCACCAAAAGAGTGTGACCTCTCTGCCTCAGTTTGTTTGCTGCATTCCAAAATACATACTAAAATGCTACTTCTGAGGAACAGCGGACCCTATAGGAGCAGCATGAGGGGTGGAGTTAAGTCTGCTGTGGGAGGGGGAAATCAGTGACAATCACCCCTCCTGCATACATGGGAATTCTCTGGTGGATCCAAGACAACAGGTTGCATTTGGTCTGTACATTTGCAACTGCCAAAGAAGAGAAGCCCATCTTCTTGCTCTCACCAGCATGCCCATTTCTGAAATATTCATAACAACTTCTAGTCACACAGCCGTCATGGTCTGCAATGGCCACTTTAAAAGCCTGAAGATGAAAGTTCCCAGCCTAAAGCAAGCCATTCCTGTTCACTCACTGCCATAAACCACCATTCCATTTTTACAAGTGTTGGCAAGCGTAGTTTTCCAGCTACTGCATGCTGAAAGGTAAACCATGTGCTTGGCAGCAGGTGTATGTGACTAGCTTTTCATGGACTGAGGAGAAAGATGTGTGCGTCTTTCAAATGACCATTGCATGCCAGAGTGGTCACGTGCATCGGCCCTCAGATGCTGCCTCCAATTTATGACACAAGATACCTGGATTAACCATTTATACACCCTCAGAATCATTGTTATGCTGTCCATCTGGTCTTCCTGCCTCTGCAGAGCCAAGAATGTCTGCCCAAAACATCCATCCATCCATCCATCCATCCATCCATCCATCCATCCATCCATCCAGTGGGCTAAATAAAGACGAAAGCTTTAAAACTGGAGAGTGGAGGAAATGACAAGTCCAACCAGTGGAAGAAAAGGCAACCTTTGGTAAATAATTAGGAGAAAACAAAGTCAGATACAGTAGAAGGAGAAGGAGTAGAAAAAGGAAGTGGGAACAGAGCGGATGAATTAGAGAAGTGTATCCCACTCCTCCATCCTGTGCAAGGACCAACTGCAATTATTGAAAGGAAATTTGGACCAACATTTTCCAGTGCATCCACACACCTTTGGGGGCAAAGCATTCGTAAACTGGAAATGGAAAGGGAGGAAGATATAGATTCTAAATAAATTTAAAAAGAGGCAGGACTCCAACCTAAGGAGTCTCAAGGCAGTGGCACAATGAGCAAGAGCTTGGCCTTGGCCTAATACAAAAGTAAATATCTCAAGATCAGAAGTTCTTATGAAACATTCTTATCAGTTACTTTTCAGTAGTACAAGTACCTGGCATTCCTATCCTGTTCTTTCCCACAGTCAATTCAAACTGAGCCTTCACTGGAGGACTATTGCCTTGTGGGGTTGTGAATTCTGCCAGAGATTCCTTCCAGTAGACAACTGGAACTGTTTCTGAAGATTGTCAGATACTGAGAATATCAGCTTGGCTGCTGAGACCCACTAGGACCTCTGGGCAAAGATTTCGTCTTGACCCCCTCCCCATATGACTCTGATTCATACTAAATATAATAATAAATGAAATCACTTGGCTCCCTGATACCATGAATAGAGACAACATATAGAGTAATAATTGTTCATTGAGTAAGAAAGAGTACAGAAAATGGACAGGATTATTAAAGAATAGATTTTGCTTATGAATTTCATTGCGATAGGATATGATGCACACATACACAAAACAAGAGCAAGCAGAATCAGAAAGACTCCCCAGCCAAGAGGCCTAGCCAGAATATTGAAATGCACTATAAATTAAATACAGATGAGACACAAATTACCTCAGAATAATCACACTGAATGAAGTGAGACAGTCTCTCTCACAAAGTACTCAATGTGGGGGAAAAAAGTTTAAAATATTTCTCCCCACCACCACCACAAAAAGCAAGCAAACACACAGCAAAGTAAAGATGCTTAATGGAGAAGGAAAGCTGAGGAGATGTGAAAAGTCAGTCATATCGTCCATGGAAGGGTCCCCCAAATTTAGTTAGCCGAGCCCCTCCAATTTTCCCCAAGATTGTCTCCACAGTGGCTATTTCCTCCTCAAATCTTGGCAATGGAAAGGGTTAGAGATGTACTTTAAAAATGAAAGCTGGGAATTCAGAGAATCTCATACACACACACACACACACACACACACGAAATTTGTCATCGTCCCCCCTTGGCAGCCCTGAATAACAATTCAGCTAATGAGATGAAAAGTGTCTGGGTCAACTAGAAATCAAACCAGGAGCTTTTTGTTAATCCAATGTAGGAAAATATTCTTTTCTCACACCTCAGCATGGATTCACCCCCTTCCATACAGGCAGTGCATTGGTGTCTCCAGATCTGGCCTGGCAAGAAATACTTCTTGGCCGAGCCTCAAAAGCCTGGGAAACATGCCAAGCTTTGGTCTTCCTTAGGTAGCTTCCTCCAGGTGTCCACCTGCCTGGTCTTCCTTGATCTCTTTCCTACCTTCACATCTCTGATCTTCCCTACTTCCTTGCCCATTGTTCTGCCTATATCATTATTTAGGCCTCTTGATGGACTTCTCAATTCTGACCCTGGCCTGTAATTGCCCCTGCCTTTTGTCAATCTGTCCTGTGTTCCATCCAGCTATCTCCCACCTACCCATGTGCTGGGTTACTTAGGCACAGACCTAGACAGGTCTAGTCTAGCAGCTCTCTTGTGACCATGAGAGAGACCAAAAGGCACCACATGCCCCAAAGTCTCTTTCCCAGTGGTGCAAAGCAACCATGAAAGCATAATTAATTTGCTTTCAACAGGTTGTCCTCTGAAATCGAAAAAACCCAGATGACACTTTCCTGTTGGCTGAAAATATCAATATCCACCAAGCATCAAGCCGTTGTACCACCCTGTTTCATTATTTATTGAGGGGTAAAGTTACACTGAGAAGAACGCTCACGAGGCAGTAGGAAAAATGTACACACATAAAAACCACTCTCCAGAAAAACAACACCTTGGGGCATTTTCCTTGCATAAATGACATTTTCTGCCATTGAAAACAGAACCTCTACAGGTGGAAATTAAATGCAAGCAGCTGTTCTATGGAAAGACAATTTGGGAGAGAAGAAGAGAAAGAAAGAAAGAAAGAAAGAAAGAAAGAAAGAAAGAAAGAAAGAAAGAAAGAAAGAAAGAAAGAAAGAAAGAAAGAAAGAAAGAAAGAAAGAAAGAAAGAAAGAAAGAAAGAAAGAAAGAAAGAAAGAAAGAAATAAATTGTGGAGTCAAATATTAAGTACAAGGGCCCTATCCAAGAAAAGTCAGTTAAAACTGAGTCCCACAGAATGCAATCAGATGGGACTGAATCAGAACTGTTTTAAAGTTTCACTGGGACTTTACTGCAACTAACTTTTTATTATTTACTTATTTTACTATTTTAAAAATATCATTCCCCACTTCAGTAGCAGAATGCTACAGATAACATTCCAGCAACTGAAACATTCTGCAACTTTTGCTGGATTGTATCCATTATGGTGGGAAGGGTTTACCTAAACTCTAATAACATTTCCAGTTCAGACAACTGGATTGTGGTTCAGGCGCATATTAGACAGCGACAATCCTCACTTTCTGGAGGATCCATCTCTTCCACTTTTCACCATGATGTGGGTACTCAGCACAGAAGCCCGTGTACTTGCACAGTCTTTCACAGTTCCTTGCACTGCAGATTTTCAGAAAATAATCTTATTCCAGCAACAGAGACACATCCTTGAGAGAAGGTGAGAGCTCTGGATCTTGTAAATAAAGAACATATGCATGTTTATTGTATAAAGCACTCATTGTGTGGAAAACCTTTAGTGTTTGCTTTAGTACACTTAAGAATGTAATTTTGTATGTATTTATACCCCACTTTTCTCCCGAATAGGAGCTGCGGTGGCTCAAGTGGTTAAGACTCTGAACTGCAGGCTGTGGAAGGTCAGTAGTTCAGCAGTTCGAGACCCGAGAGTGCCGCATGACAGGGTGAGCTCCTGTCTCTAGTTCCAGCTCCTGCCAACCTAGCAGTTCGAAAGCAAGAAATTGCAAGTAGATAAATAGGTACCACTTCAGTGGGAAGGTAACAGCATTCCGTGCACCTTGGTGTTTAGTCATGCCGGCCACATGACCACGGAAACGTCTTCGGATAGCGCTGGCTCTTCGGCTTTGAAACGGAGATGAGCACCGCAACCCTAGAGTCGGATTCGATTGGCTTTCAAGCAAGGGAACCTTTACCTTTACCTTTCTCCTGAATTGGGACCAAAAGCAGTTTACATCAACATTTCCCCTCCACAACAGCCACTAAAAATGGGCTAGCTAGGCAGAGAGACAGCCTAGGGTCACCTAGTGAAACTTCCATGGCAGAATGGGGATTCAGACCTGGATATTCCAGATGCTGATCTAACATTCCAACCACTACACAATGCAGGTGCTTTGACTACTGTGGGAGCAATCCTGAGCAGATCTACTCAGAAGTAAATGTCACTGAGTTCACCAGCACTCACTCCCAGACATGTGTGAATAAGATTGCAGCTTGAAAGACTGATTGAAATATTGGGTCTGTTGAACAGACTTGGTAATCTTTTAATTTAAACTTTTTCATAAGCTGCCTAGAGTCAGGAGAGGCAGGAGCCCAGTCTTTTAAAAAGATACTCCAAACAGATTCTTAGCTATAGTATGGCTGAATCAAAGTTATCACTTTTTCTGACCTATCACCTTGTGCAACTCTGAAATCCATTTTAGCCATAATTCCCTATTTAGGATCACCAGCCTGTAACCCACCCAGGAGCATTTGAGGGGTGGGAATTTCTGGCAAATCCTAGAGTGCCACTGACATAGTGATGCCACTTCTGGTTTTCACTGTAAGTGACACTGCATGCGGGCAACATGCCAGTCCTCCCTCCCAATTTCCCGCCATTTTTCTCATGCCAGCCTTTCAGGCACCAACAGGCAACAAAAGAGATTGCTAGGTTTCCTGACATAGGTAAGGCCTGCTGTTCTGCCAGAATTACAACATCTCCAGACCACAGAGATCAGTTTTCCCAGAGCAAATGGCAACTTTAGAGGACAGACTCTATAGTATACCATAGATTCTAGGTGAAATCCCTCCCCAGATTCCTCCCTCCACAGGCTCTGCCCCCATATCTCTAGGAATTTCCCAGGCCAGCACTGGCAATCCCAATGCCAACCTTAACCCTAGACCTATTCCAAAATCAAAGTCACTGCACTGGCATTAAGGAAGCTGATGACTTGGGGAATAATGAGACTGCTCAAGGCATACCCTTCAGAGACTGGCCACCACTATGACCTTGCAAGCATATTCCGGCAGTTATCAAAGGGTGAAAATGATACAGGAAGTCTAAAATTGTATCCACAACTTCTTTAACCATCTATGGGTGCAGTCACATGCGCCAGAAAAACTGTGGTGGGGGGGAAGTAAGGCTATTTCCTCCAGAGGAAATAGACCCGCAGTTGCACAATCACACCTCCTTTTGAAGCTGTGGGCACAGCCTGTGAGTGTGTGATCAGATGCAACTGCAGGTGAGTCAGGGGGGTTGTGTCGTTTGTTTCCCATGTGCTTAAACGAGGAATCGATGAACCGCACCTCTGCACTGAGGGCTCCCTATGGAGTATGCGATATTGTGCATACTGCGAAGGGGGGGGATGACGGCACGGAGTCAGGATGGCCTGATCAGACCATCTCGACGCCATGAGAGCGTGCTGGAGCAATCAGACAGGGAAAAGTCCATCCATGGCCCATTGCAACCCGTTTACTACCAGATTTTCCCCAGTGTCTTTTAACTCCGTTTCTGCGGCGGAGCAGAACGGGTTGCCAATGGCTGCGGGATGCTTCACAGATGTTGTTGTCTGATCACGCCCTTTAAATCCACCTGGCATTCACTCCTGTGTTGGGTCTAATAGCGCTTATGATCGTAGCCTATAGTTCTTTTCCTGTCTTCCATTTTTTTCTGTAACTAAAATACTTCTCTAAGGCCGCAATTTACTGAAATGATATGACAGTTCTTATAGAACAGCAGTTCCAAATGGCTCCTTCAGTTTGTCTCTGTTTATGAAAAATTCTTCATGCACAGGGAGCTTCTCCACTGCTTTGTAGATCGCATCTTCATCTCTGGCAGTGTAGTCAGCCAAGACTTTGCTCATGTGCAAACAAACCTCTCAAGAGCTCCTTGATGTCTCATTTTATTATCTTCTTTAAATCTGCACATTGCTCCTTTTTTTTTCCTTTGCAAAATCTTACCTGCTTGTAATACTCTTTCCATACTTGGGGAAAGGCTGCCCCGCATCATACCACCTGGCCATCACAATGAAGTATGATGGGGTATTCGAGCAGCATACGTGACCACTTCCCCCTGTATGTACACCATAAGTCAGGTTGTCACATGGAGCAAGAGACACATGGAATACATGCACTCTCCTCGACAGAGCTGGCCTTCGTATAGAAAAACCCATAATGTGTGAAGCAGGCTTCACATATTAAATCAAATCTTTACTGGATGAAAACTCCCTTGTCTCTGCAATTCATTATTGTGATTTAGCATCTGGCCAATATCAGATATTCCACGAGAAAGGGTATAAGAACTCCATAAACCACAATTTAATTTTTTTTAAAGTTACATTTTTCAACAGTGGAACAAACAATTTAAAAATATTATGATACCAATAATATCAGAATGCCTTTCTATGGGTCATATTTTTCAAAGAAACAGCACTCCATTCCCATAAAGGCTTGCTCCGTTATGTTTAACTTGTATTAATGCCAGACTATGTCAGCGTATCGGCCAATAGCGCTTTGCTACAAATCATTATCTAGGAAATAAACTTACATTTAATTTTATACTTCAATATTTGTATACACATATATTTAGCACTTCTTTTTTAAAAAAGCAGTCATAAGTTTCCAAATGGATTGTATTAAATGTCAATACATGCCTTCCTTTGTCAGCCATTAGTTATATGGGCTTTAATTTACATGAAACAAATATTTTGCATTAAAAAAATAAACCTGAGTGGACTTAAGCCAAAGTTTTTAATGACTAACTTCTTCTTCTTTTTTTTTTAAGTTTCTAGAATCCCATTCCATGATGTGTCTAGATCCTCCATTGATGATTAAGTTCTGTTTCTGCTAATGTCAGTGGAAAGTTAGTGGGGTGAACAATTCATACAATTGCTCTCCTCCACCAAAGAGTGGAAAGCTCTTTTCTTTTTTTTTATTTTTACAATGAAGTAAATATCTACTCTCTGCAAAGATTTTGTCTGACATTAAAACCAAAGCTGTCAGGTAACATGCTGGATCTATGGTATAACTCTGGACCCAGGTCACTAAAATCTTACCCAGTGCCGCATCTTCCCCTTGGATTCTGATGAAAACTAAACCTTCAAAGACAAATATTATGGCACACAGAATAAATGCAGTGGTTTTTAACCTTTTCAGGGAAAGTAATTCCCTTATTGGCTGCGGCTCAAGACGTCCTACCTTTCTTTCCCTTTTTGTTATATCTGTGAGTAATTTCTCCAGTCATGTTGTTTATAAGAAGTGAAGTTATTCGTAATCATGCCTTTAAGAGTATGTACACAAAGTGGACATCCTAATAGAGCACCATGTATTAAATTCCTGATTGTTTGACATAAATTCTCCCTCTTTCTTGTACTCAGACAGGAAGCTCCTCATTTATTTACGAATAGGTTAAGACCCGAGTCATGTTCCTAACCATGTGCCTAAGTGCTAACATATATTAAGTAAATCTAGAGCCTCTTCAGCATAGGAAACATATTAAAATGGTTAAACACGGAGAAAGGCTCAATGTAATCTATCTTTTGTCATGTTTATGATATCTGAACGCATCTTTTGCGCCCAGTCCAATTTGGCGGCGGCTGCAGATGTGCTGCCTCATGATAAACCACAACTGCGCAAAAAAAGAAAAGGAGAGACAGAGAGAATGTGATATAACATAAACCATCAAGAAGATAAATAATGAAATGCTTTGAAATAGCACTGGTTAAATATTTAGACATTCTGGGTTTGCATGTAGTGCACACATACAAAATGGTGCTCTCATGGTTAGCCAAGAAGGGTGGGGGTGGAATCTGTTCCATAATCATTGCGGAAAGAAAATGTACTAAAAAGAGTCGCCAGAATCCAGATGATTATTCACATGATTTGTGCATGGAATTATAAACCCTGGGTTTTGCCTTGAGCAAAACGGCCTTTGACATGAATGTGCTCCTCACCATCTTCCAAACAGTATAAGTACCTCCTCAAACCACTGTAATAGAGACTGCTGGCTTCAAAATTTCCTTGCATGCAGAAATGGAACAGAAATGTTGCTTAAAGACGTCTGATGACCACAGTTTCCACGTGCGAGGAGATTGTGATGTCAGGGTGCTTTCAAAGGCATGCTCTTTCATGCGCATTCTGAAGTGTGACAGTCACGTGGAGAAGCAGACTCCATGTGACTGTCTTCTACATGAACATGTGTTCCCTATGCATGTGGATTTGTGCTAATCCTTGGCAGGATAGGGTGGGGTATAAACTGGAAAAATAAAAGTAAATAAATAAATATTGTCTAAATCAGGGGTGTTAAACATAAGGTGCAGGGGCCAGCACTGGCCCATCCAGGGCTCTTAAGCAGCCTGTGAGCAACAAGCACAAGGGAGGGAACAGGGGTCTGCCTGGGAAGAGTGGGTGGAGCCACTCCAATTGTGGCTTCAGCATGGCAGAGCAACCTCATCTGCAGCAGTCAAGCAGCATGGGAGCATCTGCCCAGTGCTGCACCACTAGCTCTCCAGTCCACCCATATGGTTTTTCCTTTGTAACCATGGGGACTTTCAGTGAGGATACACCAAACTGGAACTTACCAGATGCAGTCCTTTATACAGTTTATATCTCCGGTGCCCGGCATTACATTTATGGCGCACACACACCCTGGCCCGACAAAGTGACATTTATGTTAGATCCGGCCCTTGTAACAAATGAGTTAGATACCTCCGGTCTAGATTGTCTCCTCTGGTTTGATTTTAGAACCAAAGGGACAGGTTGGTGGAAGACAAATAGAAGGTTGAATCGAAGAATAATTCTGAACGTTCAATTTTTGGCATGATGAAATGGCCTTCTAACCTTGAGTACCTCCTTCTGGTGTTTTCCCACAGTCTAGGGAACCAGGGAAAGTCAGCATAGTTTGAGACTGAGAGCACCTGAAGTAATATCCTTATTGAAGCTAAGTGGGTCTGTGATTGGTCAAACCCTGGATGGGAGACCGCCAGGGAGCCCACCTTCAATGCCAGAAAGAATGGTAGGAGATGAATAAAACACCTACATTTCTAGATCAACCCTAATGCACAGTGGTGCTTTCACAAAGGCATGATTAAAAACAAAATAATCTCCTCATTTATTACTGCCTCAGAAAAAAAAAATCATCAGGTGAATCAGCCCAAGTCTGTCCCTGTGCAGTCTTTTTATTTCCCTTGTTTTATTTTTAATGTGCTCTCACTGTTTTTCACACATCTTAAAACACCTCATCGAATAAATAAATTCAATTTAAATAAACAACTTCTACTTATTCCAATGACGAGGTCAACCAGGGAGCAATGTGGGGGTGATTCACAGGACATTCATTCTTTTAAAGGTGTCTCTTTTTAACCATCAGCAAAAACAAGGGCACTATTTTTTTATATATATATAAAAAAAATCAGACTCAAAAGCGGAACATTTTATTAAAACAAAATTAATTCACTGAACGTGAGGGTATCATCTTACAGCAGCCAGGCCATGGCTCCAAAGAAATCAATTGGATGAGTACAGCTGAGAAATCACCCCCATAATAGATGTTTTAGCTCTCGCTTTTACTTCTCTCAGATAGCTCTTGAGGTGGTCAGAGGTACAAGCTAAAGATGCATAGTAGCCCGAGGGATGATAGAATGAAAAAATGGGGGATGGGAGCATAGCTATGCTGATAGACCAATTTCCCACCACTGCAAGCCGGTGCAATTGATTGATGAATCTTTGCTCTGTCAAGAGGCAGCCCTTCAGATCTGATCACATAAATACTCATTCAACTCAAATTCTGCTTGACAAGCCTGAGACAGCTTTGTTCTGTCACAGATATCATTGGAAGGAAAATGCTCCATTAATCATCCTTAATTAACTTTACATAGTCTGCTGGAACCAATATGTTCTCTGGCTAAATCCCCGAGATTTAGCCAGGATTCTGTAGTTATCCAAATGAGAACCGTTTTGTAAAGTTGTTTTCTGTTGTTTTTTGTGAGCTGCAGGAGGGCTCTTTCCTTTCCCAGCTTCCCTACATTGAAAAGGATGGTGATTTCACGTCTGGGTACTTTTTTATGTCCTCTGCATTCATTCACTTGCCCACTGAAAATAACATATTATATAGAGCAAATGGAGAAATATTCTTGAATTGTACTGAGTAGACTTATGCAGCATTTTGGGTTAGCAACTACAGCTCTTCCAGCTCTTAAAAATTAAAAATTCTTAACAATTGTTTAAAAGTAGGATTAGGAACTGTTTTTTATACAATCGAGGCCTTTCAAGTGTAAGGTACTAGAGTGTATCATAGGACGGGGGTGCCATATAATCAATGAGAAATTAATGCTTCTGAGCAAAGTGCCCTTCCAAGGAATAGGTCTGGATCATTAACAGTGAAATGTTATAAAAACAATTGCTCAGAATAACTCCCCATTTACTTTAGAATTTGATGGCTCCCCATTCCTTTAATCAGAACTTTTGTTGTAGCAGAATGGAGAAAAACATTAGCTTGAGTATTAAAGAAATAACTGCATTTTAGTGATGTTCAGTTAAGTACAAAACATATTAAGAAGCGCCACAGAAATGTGATGTCATGCTGCGGTCACACACACTAAACTCACTTTCAGTGCATTTGCAACTGGATTTTACTGTATGAACTGGCAAAATCCAGTTGGAAAGTGCATCAAAAGTAGATTGGAAGTGGATTATTTAGCCTGTGTGACCGCAGCCTTACTGATTCTAAATGTCAAGGCCAGTTCTTCCAAAAGACTGAAAGGGCATAACACATCACAAGAGACTCAGCTTCCTCCTGACCATTACAAATGTGGGCACTGCCAGTTGAATGAGGCCGCTGGCAGCTCAGGAGTGTTGATTTCTCTGGTTTTAGTAGAGCTAGGAATCACTACTAATGTAGATGACTGCACTAGGCATTCCCATGCAGCAAAGCTTTGGTACTATGTGTGCTAGCAGACCTACAAAGTTACATAGAGCCAACAGTCAGATCTAAAACTATTTATTATATGGAACTCCATTCTAGACAGAATAGATGAGAGACAGGGATAGGATCTATTCTAACTGCCTAGGACGGGTATGGATGCAGGGAAGAGTGCCCCTGCATCCATTGTTCAAAGACAGAGAGAAAACATGCTCCTTCTTTATGTGTGTGTGAAAGAGAGGTCTCAAAGCTGGAAGGAAGGAAACTGGTCCTAAGAATAGGGGATATGATCAGATAACAGGAAGGAAAAGGTGCTGTGTGTGTCCTGACCTTCTATCTGACTAAATCCATGGTGACCTCCTGAGGACTGAGGCAGGGGACGGTGCATAGCCCTTCACTTTTCTAACAAGGAGGAGGCACCTGGGGTGGCAAAACAACTTGAGTTGGCTCTGCTGGATGTAGATACCTTGCAAAGGAGACATACAGCTGCACAACTGCCATCGTATTCTGGGTACTTCCAGGCAGGTGATCAGTAACTGTGAACCTGAGTTGCAGAGTGGCTGGGGAGAAGCTCCTATACATATGAATGGGGGGTTGTCTTTAGACAGAAAGAAGATAAGTAGAGAATTGGCTTCCTACTGCAGCGAGAGCCTGTTCATGCAAACAGGTGCAAACCTCAATGGTGTTATAGTTTTGAGCACCAAACTGGCTGAAAAGTGGGGTATAAGTATCTATAAACTGTATAAATATAAAATAAATATACATGCACAAATGTAACTGTCCAGCAATTTGAACTGTGCGGTTACCTGACTGTTTCTACCAAGAGGAGGAGGAGGAGGAGGAGAAGACCCTTTTAATTTTACAGCTTTGACTTGTTCCCCTGTTTCTTTTCATTCAGGATCCACGGTCCTGCCAACCACATTTGCACCTAAATAATTTCCATTGAAATGTCTTGTCACTATGCTCTATGGTGCTTTCCGTTTCAGAGCACTGGGACTCAGGCCCACGGTATATTTGTTTTCTTATTTTACCCTCAACGTAGTCATGTTATTTTACCCTATTCCTGAAGCAACTTTAAATGTGCACATGTATGAAACTGCTGCCTTAAACACACTAGCCAAGTGCCAGAGTCTACTACTGTTCATTGAGAAGTGAAATGTCGGCCATGAGAATGCAGAAAAGGATGCAGTGGAGGAAACATATTTTATTTATATTTCTAGATCTACATGTTTTTTCCCACTGTACCTTTCCCCCCCTCTGCTTCCTGAGCTATGAGAATGCCCATTCTTTCTTCACCTTCCAGGGCAAACTGTCTCTTACACAATGGCAAAGTTCCTGGTAGGACATCGCTCTAAAGGGCCACTGTTGTCAAGGCCTGCCCTGGCCCAGCCTGCCCATGGAGAGAAGAATCCTGGGGAAAAGAGGAGCTTCCCATGCTTTGCACTATGCCCAAAGCTGGCCACATCCCAGAAGCCCCCAGGAAATATCCCCTCCTCCTTCCTCAACAGCAGGCTCCTGTGAAATTCCCCTTAGAACCAGCAGACCAGGAAATCCCTTAATGGATCTGCCCACCTCCGGCACCATCAGAATCTCCCCCAGGACTCCAGGAACCAAAAAGCCAAAGCCTAGACCAGGCAGAGGAGTGCATGCTTGGCAGCCTGAGGCCTCCTATGCTCCAACCTCCCTCAGGACAGAGATGGAACGCTTCAGGTCTATGCAGGATCAGGGACCAAGACCTGGCTACAGGAAAGGGTGGGACTCTCCGTTCCTTACATAATCCTGCAGTTGGTTGCTAGTTCCAACATCTCCTCTCTACCATTTTGTGCTTTAGACAGTAACTTATTGCTAAGCCCTGCCAGCCTCTTATGCAGATCCCGAGTTTCCAGCTTCAGTTTCTGTTGGGTTATTTAAGGTAGCAGAGCAAAGAAGAGCACAGCACACACGTGTATTGGCTTTAAAAGTAAAATTTACTAATTACCTATGGGGGGGGGAAGGAACCGGGAGTCCAAAACAATAAACATCTTGTCTAGCTTTTCTAATCGACGCCTCGTCTCTGTGACTTTCTATCTCGTGTCTGAGCCCCGGGCCAGAGTTAGAACACAGGCAGTAAAACTTTTCTAAGCCTTCCACCCCTGGGACACCCTCAGACCCACTGATTAGCCAATAGACAATTCCAATGCCAACTCAGTATGCATATTGTCGCCTACATTCTGACAGGTGATACGTGCAGACCTTTCTATTGGTCCCTCAGCTAACTAACTAGCTAGGAATTAGCATACACAACAACACGACATCAGGAAAGGAACTTGCTAACATATCCTGACAGTTTCTGCCCTGGCCTTTAGATTCTGCCTGGCTTGTTCTTGCCTTGCTGCTTACCTGTGCTCCTTGAGCCTTGCTGCCAACTTGCCAGGGATAGAAATGGGACGACTGGTGGACAGGAGCGAGCTGGCAGTACCACAGGCGCTGCTCAGCTTGGACCTGAGCTCCTAGCCCCACAGGGGCCACTTGGTTCAGCTTGCTCCAGGGGCTGTTTTAACATCCCAGTCCACCCCTGCTCACCTTTCCTCCTCAAGCAGCTGGAGCCCCGTGCAGGTATACAGAGCTCCAGAGAGTGGCCTTTACTGGAAGCCCAAATAGAAGACCAAACAGAAGACTTGTTTTATGCATTGACTTCATTTATAACCTTCCTTTCTTCTTAACGGGGACCCAAAGTGGCTTACGCCATTGTCCCCTCCTCATTTATCCAACAACCTTGTGAGGTAGATTAGGTTGAAATTATGTGACTGGCCCAAGGTCACCCAGCAAGTTCCCATGGCAGAGCTGGAATTTGAACCTGGGTCTCCCAGATCCTAATCCAACACTCTGACCACTATACCATGCTGGCTGTCACTGCTGCCTGGGATATTAAAACAGGCTTGGGGCAAGTGGAGTCGAGAGGCCCCTGAGGGCGTGCTATCCCTGCAGAGCCCCCTTGACTCCACTTACTCAGAGCCACAAGTGGCCCTCTGGGGCAGCACCCTCCTGGTCAGTGAAAGGACCTGTGCATCCTGGCAGAGGCTGAAGGCCAAAATAAATGATGCTGGAAATCCATGCTCAAATCCCCTAAGGCACTGATTGTGACAAAATCCTATTATAACAGCTATTACACAATTGCGATTATTGTATTTCAGCAGTGAAGGATAAACAACGGAAAACAAGTTTCTAGGCCTTAAGATATACTTTTAAGTGGATGGACGGTGCCTAGTTAACACCTCAGAATGCAGAGGAAAATGGTGGCTGAGAGGGTGGGAAGGGTGGACTGACAGTTCTTGGGTAGCACTTTGCATCTCTTCAGAGCCTTTGGAGAATAAACTATGGAAACAATAGAGAATAGTACCGTGTTTTGCTTAATGTTAACAATGTATAAGGTTCACTTTATTTCTTCTGCTAATTATTTTTTCTATAAAATATAACTTGCTCTCTAGAGGAGACAGGTTTAACCCCCAGAGCAGCTTCCAGTGTAAAAGCTGAAACCACAAGAAACCCTAATAAGAAAAATACAAAAGAATCATCCACACGACTAGGAACCCTATGTAAATGAGAGAGAGAGAGAACGAAAAATAAGCCTTACAGCAACACCGTGTTGGCATCCACAGCAACAAAAAAGAAAAAGATCCAGGTGGGTAGCTGTGTTGATTGGAAGGAGTAGAACAAAGTTTTGAGACCAGTGCGGCACCTTTAAGACCAACAAAGTTTTATTCAAGGTATGAGCTTCTGTGGGCACACACACTTCCTCTGATACAATGAAATGGAAATAGAAATAACAGTCATACATATAGAGTGTAGGTCGTAAATTAGCATACAGAATAATGAAGGTGTTTTTAACAGATTAAAAGAATAATAAGCTTAGTATATATGGCTGTCATCTGTTTAGGTTCAACTGAGGGGGACAAACATAGCATAGGTAATAAATATGCCAGAACTGGCCCCACTGTTGGACCTCCTGATGGCACCTGGTATTTTTGGCCACTGTGTGACAGAGTGTTGGACAAGATGGGCCATTGGCCTGATCCAGCATTGGCTTCTCTTATGTTCTTATGTTCTAACTGGAGACTGATGTATCTTTAATTGTGGTATGGTGAGAGTCTGTCTCTTCTCAAGTATGGAGGCAACCTTGCAGCACCTTTTTCTTTGAAATGGGGCGATTGGCTGTGTAGAGCTATTTTCCTTGTCCCCAGACTAGAGAAATACACTTAAGAACATAAGAGAAGCCAATGTTGGACCAGGTCAATGGCCCATCCAGTCCAACACTCTTGTCACACAGTGGCCAAAAATACCAGGTGCCATCAGGAGGTCCAGCAGTGGGGCCAGGACACTAGAAGCCCTCCCACTATTGCCCTCCAAGCACCAAGAATACAGAGCATCACTTGCCCCAGACTGAGAGTTCCTATCTATACCTTGTGGCTAATAGCCACTGATGGACCTTAGCTCCATATGTTTCTCCAATTCCCTCTGGAAGCTGTCCATGCTTGTAGCCGCCACTACCTCCCGTGGCAGTGAATTCCATGTGTTAATCACTCTTTGGGTGCCCATGAGTTCTTGTATTGTGAGAAAGGGAGAAAAGTACTTCTTATGCTCTATCCCATGCATAATCTTGTAAACCTTGATCATGTCACCCCTCAATCATCATTTCTCCAAGCTAAAGAGCACCAAGAGCTTTAACCTTTCTTCATAGGGAAAAATGTTCCAACCCTTTTATCATTCTAGTTGCCCTTTTCTGCACTTTTTCCAATGCTATAACATCCTTTTTGAGGTGTAGTTTGAATCTACCATTCCAAATTACATTACATAATGAATTACATTCTTAATTGTTAAGAGTAGTAAACCGAGACACTGTTGCTATGTCTTCTTCTTCTCCTCTCTAGCATGGAGTTAACAAACCTATTGCCCTCAGCCTAAAGCCCACTGGAAGAAAAGGAGAGTTTTCACCTGTCTCCTGAAGCTAAAAAGGGATGGGACCAAATGCCCATTCCTGGAAAGTAAGTTACAGAATCTTGGCACTGCCAGCAAGGAAGCCTTATAATGCAAGACCATCCACTGAACCTCTGGTGATGCAGAACATATAGTAAAGTGATGCATGCTGTGGTAAAGTCATAAATCACACGTACATTACGTGGCACTGAACTTGCAGCAACTGACTGGGAATGCTATCTTGAAGAATATCTCAGTGATGTCGCAGCAGCAGCAGCAGCAGCAGTGAAAAAAGGCAAATTCTGAGCCAGATATTCTTCCAAGCAGGATTTCAAATGAAACCAGAAGCAAGTTGACAGCTCCAGCAGGGAATCCCCTGCTCTCCAGCTTCTAGCTGCCATTGACAGGACCTTCAGAGGGGAGGGCAGGAAGCAACCGGACAGCCCTCCTCCCTGGATCCAGCTCAGCTACCAGTTCTCTAACAAGGAACATTTATGTTGGCTTGTGACATTGGTGAGATTTTGTTTTGTTATTCCTAAGAGCTGTCTAGTATGAAAAAATATATACAGGTCCCGGTCACACGAGCGAGATAATCCAGGGGGGGAAGCGAGGCTTTTTGCCCTGGAGCAAAATGAAGAGCAGTAGCGCGATCAGACATTCCCCCGAGGCTTCGTGCTTAGGCCGTCTGTCGCCGATCACACGTTGATGGTGAAGTGTGGCAAAGGGGGGGGAGAGAAGCGGCATGGCATGATCACACATGCGGTGATCTCAAGCCGCTGCTTCCCGACGGGCATTTTTTTCCCCAAGCTGGAGTTCCTGCATGCGCATGACCACAGAAGCACGTGACCAAGGAGACTTTAAAAAAACATCCGGTGTGAGATGGGATGTAGATGGGCACTGGATGTGACGGGATACTAGCACTTCCATGATCCGACGCCCACCCATGCCCCACATTTTCTGGGAAATACTGCACTTTCTCAGGTATCTTTTTACTCCACTTCTTTGGCTGACTGATACGGATTGCCGACAGGTGTGGGACGCTTGCCAGATGTTCCCATGTGATCGTGCCCATAAAATCTGCCCAGCATTTGTCCCTATCGTGCAGCTAATTCTGCGTGTGACTGGACCCATGGATGTGTGCTAGATGCCCACAGAATAATACAATGACAAAAGAGGCTAGATTAAAGCCATAACGTCATTTAGTGTCTGGTAGTGAAAAACAACCACTTATTCTTTCATAGAAAATATACAAAGGCCAATAAAATTCCACATAACAGTCTGCTCCAAACTCTCTCAGTCAATATCCTTCTAACAGTCTTGTATGCTCAAAAGCATTCTGCTCCAAATTCAATCTCTCTTTTAACACTTATTCCAGATATTTAAGTGTTTTAGACCTCTGGTTTTGTTATTCCTAAGAGCTGCCCTGAAAGCCAGTTTGCCTGAAAAGTGTGATATAAAACAAAGAAATAAAATATCCAGTATCATGATGCCCTTGTAGAGATGCATGGCTACAGGGGGACTACATTTTTGGTTAAATAATTTCAAAAAGAGTATCACAGAATCAGGTGCAAAAAAGGGCAGCTAATAAGTCTATAGAGAGGAATTTCTCTCCCTTTCCCATAACTTGGGGCAACCAAATAATTTAAGGGTCAGGAGAGTCAGGACTGAAAAAAGAAAGTTTTTCCAACTGAGTTTCCTGCCAGAAGATATGACCATTTGATTTAGAAGAGAATTAGACAAATTCGTGGATGTTAGGTCCATCAGTTGCCTATTAATGGAACCTCTGTGTTCAGAGGTAGTGTACTTCTGAATTCTAGTTGCTGGGCAGCAGAAATATCCCTGACTTGCAGGCCTTCTGGGATCACCTGTAGGTCAGTGCTGGAAGTGGGCTCCTGAACCTAAGGAGAACCCTGGTGGATCAGACCAGCAGTCCTTCTAGTGCAGCATCCTGTCTCTCACACTGGCCAACCAACAACATGGCATAGAAGAGGAAGAGGGTTTCTTTTTATACCCTGCTTTTCTCTACCCTAATGAGTCTCAAAGTGACTTACCATTGCCTTTCCCTTCTTCTCCCCACAACAGGCACCTTGTGAGGCAGGTGGGGCTGGAAGAGTTTTGAGATCACTATGACTGGCCCAAGGTCATCCAGCAGCCTTCATGTGGATGACTGCAGAATCAAACCCAGAGTCCACCACTCTTGGCCACTACACCACACTCCTCCCAAATGTTGCTTCTGAGCATTGGTATCTAGATGTTTTCTGCCTCTGAATTTAGAGATTCCCTCTAGTCAGCATGATAAAATTAGGTAGATCTCTGGTATGATCCAGCAGGACTCTTCTTATATACTTAACAAGAGGTCTCCTGCTGGCCTAAGTATATCAGTATGCTCATGTTGGAAGAAGCAGCCTTTGAAATACCCTGGTCCCAAGTGCCTCAGGGCTTCGAATGTTAAAACCAGCACTTTAAATTGGGCATGGAACCAACAATTTGCCAGCCAATGAAGATGAATCAAAATTGGAACAATTGGACCAAAGCGTTTTCCCCATCAGCAGCCACAGAACTACACTGTGGACCAACTAAAGTTTCTCAGAGCTTTTCAAAGACAGCTCCCATACAGAGCTTTATGTTGCTTGCCATATAGAGTACATTGCAATAATTCTATCAGGAAGTCAGAAATAACTCCCCCCCCAATTCAGAATTTGGATTACCTCACTAGAAAATATACACTTATTTTCTTAAAGCACAGTGTTCTGAATAATGGCTATCACAAGTAAAGTTGGGAGGCATTTTTTTAAAGGTTCTAATTCTAGTGCTAGAACCCAATGGTGGGGAATGCAGGATGGCAGACTGCTACATGAGGACCTCATGGGTGACGAGACGTCTCTTGTTCCCTCACAGACTTGCTGAAGTCCAAGCCAGAGCTCCTTTCAAAAGCATTGTAAGCAGCATTTCCAGTTTAACCATCTGACTAACCAACTAACTGTTGGAGTCCAATTATAATCAATAAGCTCATGTTTTAATAAGCCAGGAGGAAAATGGAGGACAAACTTATTTTGGGTTAGATATGGACAGGGCTTTTTTTCTGGGAGAACATGCCAGAACGGAGTTATGGAACCTCTTTGACAACATTCTTTTAAAAATGTTTTAAAGTTCATGAGTTTTCAGCATACAGATTGAAAACTTCATTTCCCTCATGAGAGTTCCGGCACCTCTTTTTCCACACACACAAAAGCCCTGGATATGGAACTGTAATATGGATTGAACGGTACATATTAAAGACAGACTTTCTTTCCAACAGAGGGTGATAACATTTGTTTGCTAAATTGTAAGCAACCTTAAAGCTCAGAATTTAAAAATGCATTTATTTTAAGTTCCTGGTAATAAAACGTATTTAAATTGTAAAATTTATATTGTATGTTATATATCTCATATTAATATATAATAATATTATGTAAGAACAAAAGTTGAGCCTTTTAAGGCCAACAAAGTTCAATTCTGGGTATAAGCTTTCGTGTGCAGGCACACAGCTACCCACTTGGATATTATGTAATGTTTAAATTCAGCAGGTATTACCTTACTTCATTTTAAGAACAGAATATGAATTATATAAAATTGTGCAAAAAGATACATGTTTATATCAACTAAAGTGTCTTGAATTATTTAGAGACCCAGATGCAACCAGTCAGGATTGGCCTTTGAGGATCAGGGTTAAGTCAGAAAACTGAAACTCTTTCAGTGATATTTAAGTAAGTCAAATGTTATTCTGTTTTTGCTTTTGTTATTTATGCCAATAAGAACTTAAGAAGAGCTCTGCTGGATCAGATTGACCATTGGCCCATCTAAGTGCAGCAACCAACCAGTTACTCTGGATGGCCAACAAAAGGCCGTAGAGAATAAGACCCCAATGTTGCCTCCTAGCACTAGGACTCAGAGATTTGCTGCCTCTGAATATGGAGGTACCTTTTGGTCACAATGGCTAGTAGCCACTGATGGATCCTATCTTTCATGAATCGGTCTAACCCCATTTTAAAGCCATCAGTTCTCATGGCCATCACTACCACAACCTTTTGAGGTAGTATGGATGATAAATAAAACCATACTAATTTGGCCAGTGAGGAAATTCTGCCAGGCCTATGGTTGAGGCAGCGGGGGCCCAATATCCAACCTCCCGTGCAGAAGGTTTCCATCTCTGTATGACCTAGACTAAGAAGATCCTCATGTTTTTAGGGTTATTACAGCCCGGCTACTCCAGTCACTTGAGATTATTGCACCTTCTATTTATAGTGCTACCTGTCTTATATTATTGCACCTTTGTTTTAATTGTTTTAACTATTTAATTGCTATGGTTGTTTTAATGACTTTGTATACTGCTGTTGTGATCTGCCCTGAGCCCGCTTGCAGGGAGGGCAGAATATAAGCTGAAATAAATAAATAAACAAATAAATTACGTTATTAAAAACATGGTATTTCTATTTAAGGACAGGATTATGCCTCTACCATCTTATTTACTGGCTGGTAAAAAGAAAGCCCCATGGCATAAACTGGAATCAACCATCTCAAAAAAAAAATCTTTTAAGGATGTCTTCCTTCATCCCGATCTGTGTTGTGTCCTGGGGTTCTGCAGAACTATTCATTGTATGGTGTCACTTATTTCAAGCAAATGTCTTATTCAATCCCATACAAATTTAAATCAGTTTGGATCTGATGGATTCAAAGCTATTCTCTGATTCCCGGCTTTGCTGCAGTAATTGACTAGGCTAGACTCCGCAAAGGTCAGGGTAAACAGAAGGACCTGCTTCATATTATTTCAGTTAATAACACAGTGCTTAAATCAAAATTTGAGAACTAATCTCTCAAAGCACTCTTCTCTTCCATCCTCTCAATTCTAAATCCATCTGTAATTTAAAATTATATGATAGATGTCTAAAATGGTTACTCCTTGCCTAATTGCTTTCAAGTTGCTTGAGGACACAGCAGGATCATTCGTTAGAAGATCTAGGGTCTGCCAAAAAAGAGGAAGAATTAAGAAAATCTTTAGGAAATGCGTAAGAGATTAAAGGAACCCAGGGAAAACGGGATGCAGACAATTTTTAGGGGTAAAATTAAGCTGGCATTCCACAGCATCTCAATCGGGAACACTCCAGGGTCTTTTTGAACTGAGGCTTAGCCTTAGGAGATGTTTCAAATGCAGGAATAACCTCAGAGCACATGAACACAGGAAGAGGCCTTGTACTGACTCAGGCCATTGGTCCAACAAGGTCAGTATTGTTTATGACTGGCAGCCACTCCCTGGGCCTCAGATCTTTCACATCATAGGGACTGAACCTGGGGTTTTCTGAATTCCAACCAGATGCTCTGCCATTGAGCCATGCATACAATAAACAACCGGTTGCCGTTGAGGATGTACAGAATGAATCTCCTCTCCAGAGTGAGCCAAGTCCTATATAATGCGAATAAAAGGATGCAAAATCCAATTCTTCTCTTTTTTAAAAACTAAACAGGTTGAAATATCAGTACTGAGGACGGGAGGAGGAGTTTCAGATATAATATGTGTGTCATCAGAGCTCTTGCAAGCTCCACTTTTGTGCACATGGGAGGAAAAAACCCACTCAGTTGTCCTGGATTCTCCATCTAAGCTGGCTCCCACTCTTTCCCTGCCCCTCTTTCCATTGTCTCTTGGGTACTGCCACCTCCTAGCCTTAAAAGAGCATCCCCTGCTAAAGGGCAAGTGCTTCGGCACTCTTTTACTGGGCTGCCATTGAAATTCTCCACTCTGCGATTGCATCTCTCATTTGGCTCATTCACTCCAGCTGCTGCAGGGATTAACAGGTGCCTCTAAGCCCTCTGGGAATGGTGGGATCAACTCAGCCCCCTTTCTCTGGTTTCTCTCAGGTAGGTGTGTCCACAATGGGCACGGAATGCTCCCAGAAAACAGAATATCAGCACCCAAATGAAAAAAAGTTTAATAAAGTCATTAAAATGCACATGTGCCTATTTATACCACAAATCTGAGCAAGATCAAATGAAAAGTGATATAATCACAAATCGTCTGGCCATGTTTTCACTTATCCCTAAGAAGTTAAAGTTAAGGATAGGTCTTTATTTCGTGAAGTTGCATACCTCTGTTTCATAGATGGATCTCTCCTCCCTAACTTAAGATGCATGTGAATCAAAGTTTGAGTCCAGTGGCACTTTTAAGACCGACAAAGTTTATTCAAGGTATAAACTTTCGTGCGCAAGCTCACTTCTTCAGATACAGTGAAACCAAATTTCCTCAACCATTACTTCTAGGAAGAGATGTGGCCATCGCTGCCACTGAAAAGTACTTAAGGAGAGAAGGACTTGGTGCTGTCCTTTTGCCTCAGTCTTCAGGAAGTCATCACAGATTTAGTCGGATAGACAGGTCAGGACACACACAGTGTTCTTTCCTTCCTGTTATCTGGTCCTGTCCCCTTTGAAGTAGAATGCTATCCTTAGGGATGAGTTTCCTTCCTTCCAGCTTGACACCTCTCTCACACACACTTCCTCTCACACACACAAAGAAGGAACACGTTTTCACTTCATCTTTGAACAAAGGATGCAGGGATACTCTTCCCTGTATCCATACCCATGCTAGGTAGTTAGAATAGATTCTATCTCTGTCTCTCATCTACACTGTGTAGAATCGAGTTCCATATAATAAAGAACTCTTACTAGTTTTTGTCAAGAATCCCCAATCCAAGGGATCCTTGGTACTGGCCAGCAGAACACAAAATTACAAAAAAAGTGGGTTGTGTGTCCACACACTCACCAGTTCTGGTATCTGCCACCAGCCCCTTGGACTACCCACACAGTCAGAAGCTGAGGGGCAAGTTTGGTGTAGTGGTTAAGAGTGGTAGGCTGTGATCATACGCACAATTAGACCTGACATAGGTGCAAATGCCGGGCAAATTTAAAGGGCGTGATCAGACAACAACATCTGGGAAGGAGCGGCAGCCATCAGCAACCCATTTTGCTCTGCCGCAGAAGCTGAGTTAAAAGACACCGGGGAAAATCCGGTAGTAAACGGGTTGCAATGGGCCACCGACAGACCTTCCCCTATCTGATCACTCCAGCGCACTCTCAGGCCATTGGGATGGTCTGATCAGGTCATCCTGACTCCATGCCATTGTTTTTTCCCCCTTCACAGTATGCACATCATCACAAACCCCATAGGGAGCCCTCAGTGAGGAGGTGCAATTAATCAATTCCTCATTTAAGTGCATGGGGGGGAAACGGCACAAAACTCCCCAACTCACCTGCAGTTGCATTTGATCGCACACTGATGGAATGTGCCCACAGTTTTGAAGGGGGGTGTGATCGTGCAAGTGCAGGTCAAATTCTTCTGGAGGAAATAGCCTTGCTCCCCCCCCGCCCCCAATTTTATCTGGTGCGTGTGACTGCACCCACAGACTGTAATCTCCTCTTCATGGAGCCAGCCCTTCAATTGCCCTGCAGGGCCAACAAACAGGGCATGAAGTCCAAAACCCTGCACTGATGTTTCTTCCTACCACTGGTATTCAGAAGTATACTGCCTCTGAATGTGGGGATTCCCTTTAGTTACCATGGGAGAAGCCATTGATTGACTTGGCCTCCATGAAGGAAATTCAGAAATTCAATAGGTACAATGTCTCTTTACCCAGTTTCTCTACCACAGTGTCTCCACCACACCTCTGTGTTGGGAGGATGCCAAACCTATTGAATTCCTGCCTGTCAAGTGGTTGTTAAAGGCAACCCTTCCTCTTTAACAGCCTTCCCAATTCAAAACCAGCATGGGTTCATGGAGCAATTGGGAGGACAGTGGAAGCCTGGCTGATCTGCTTGGGCTTCTTAAAAGTTAATCTCTCCTTGTTGTTCTAATCGTTTTATGGCCTCCTGATCTCTCTCCCTCCCTCTCTCCCTCACTTCCTCCTGATCAGTTACAGCCGGGCTTTTGTTTATCCACTCAACACTGGGCTGTTTATTTACACTAGGAGTGCTGACTGGGATCCCTGCGGACAGTTTGCCCAGTGGCCTGTGGAGTCTCCGAGCTTTTATTGTTGACAACTGGTAGGTGGGACCCAAGCTTCTGTGCTTAAAACATTTTTTAACTGATAATGACCTGTTAATTACTGCTGTTGCCCTTCATTGGCGGACCCTAAGAAAGCCTCTTCTTTTTGTTCTTATAAAATGTGTAGAAAGGGCAAACATAACTTGGAAAACTCTCTCTTGTGTGGATTCTGCAGCTGGGAAACACAAGGAAAGGGTCAGCCTATCACAGCAGCAGCAGCACCAGCAGCAGACTGGTCTTTTAAACATGGCTCGGCCTTAATGGTATACAAATGCGGGAGGCAATAGAGGGGCAGGAGAGAAATGCACCAAGTTCTTCTGAAGAAGTGACCTGTGACTTGTGACAGCTCATACCCTGCTGCAAATTTTGTTAGTCTTTAAGGTGCTGTTGGGCTCAAGTTCTTCTTGTGGTTGTGGCCGACATATCTGCAGTCGTGCCTCCAGAGCAACTGGAAGAAGAGTGCCCAGGGTAAGGAGCCTTCTCCATATGCAAGAAGCTCTTCCAACAGAGGGAGGCATCTTGTGCCAGAGGAACATGCTGACACCAGAGGGAACAGACTTGCAGGATCTGACCTTTTCAAATGCAACTGGGCAACACCCTGCTTGGTCAAAAAAAGTCTGCATTTCTGCCATGAGAAATAAGCTGTGCTGTTTCCATGAGTAGCTCTTTCTAAGCTAGAAAGGAATTGTATTGGGCTATACACTCCTTTATTGGTCTTCTCTGATTTCATAATCACGGTCTCTTATCTATTTATCCCCTATAGTGTGTTGGATTCTCTAGTTTTGATACAGCCAGGAATCACTATCTCTATAGCAAAGCGCACCAGGCTACCATGCAGCAAAGCTTAGGTGCTGAGTACGTTAGCAAGCTTACGAAGTTACACAGAGCCAGTAATAAGACTTATAAAACTAATAAGAGTCCTTTATTATATGGAACTCCATTCTAGACAGGATAGATGAGAGACAGAAACTGAATTTAAGCTAACTAACTAGGATGGGGAAAGTATGCCTTGCACGCGAAAGCTCATACCTTGAGTAAACCTTTGTTGGTCTTAAAGGTGCCACTGGACTCTACATTTGTTAGGATGGACACAGATGCAGCAGAAATGCCCCCTGCATCCATTGTTCCCTCTTTGGTGGAGAGAAGTGTGTGAGAGAGGTGTCAAGCCGGAAGAAGGAAATACAGTCCCTAAGAATAGCATTCTACTTCAAAGGGATAGAGTCAGACAACAGGAAGGAAAGGATGCTCTGTGTCCTGACTCCTCTATCTGAGTAAATCTATGGTAGCCTTCTAAAGTTTGAGGCAAGAGACAGTGCACAGACCTTCATTTCCCCAACATAATGACTGTATGCCCATTTCTTGGTCTGACCTCCATGCCAACTGCTCATAAGTCCTTGACAGTGTTGTAACTTTTAGTGACTTAGCCTGGCTGCTATTGGAGTATAAGCATCAAACCTGCCAGCCCCTAGCAGCAAATGCATCAAGCAACTGTCCTACTGAATCCACAGGAGAGGCCAAGATAAACAATAACAGGAACGATTTATGATACAACTCGCTTTAAGATCAATGTTCAAAATGGGGTATTGCATTAATTGTAACATGCAACACATGACACAGCCATTTGGACAGTAAATTTACAATTTCCTCTGACACTTTTATTCACTTTCAGCTTCCAAGGAGTACTTTTCATGCTCTCATAACACCCCTATTGGACTGTTAATTAGTTTAATTTATAAACCTCTACTTGGTCCTGTAACAGTCTTGCCATACATATTAAACCCAGAAATTCTGAACAAAATAACATGAAATGAGTCTGCTGAATGAAAAGCAACAATGAGTTGCCACTGGAAGTCCACTAGCTTCTTCTTGTTTGGCACCCAGATACTGCAATGCAGAAGAACGAGAAGACAAAGAAGTCCCCCGAAAGAGATCATTATGAGAGCAATCCTACACAAGTCTACTCAGAATCCTACTCAAATCTCTTTGGTGGGGCTTACTTCCAGGAAAGCATTCTTAGGACAGCGCTGTACACTAGCTAGAGGGTGATTACATAATGACATTGTTAGCTTCCAATTTACTTCATCTGGGAAAAAGCTAAGGCTGTTTCCTACAGTGTATATATAAACTGTCCTTACTCCAAGTAGTTCCTTCTTCACTGTGGATAATGGACTACGAACAAGACTATGGAAATAATTTATATATTGAAACCACCATTCTGCTCACAAGAGGTAGATAGGCTAAAATGTAGCACAGAAGCATATTTCTCCATGCATTTGGAAGATTTCTATGCTGCCTCTCCCAGAAACTTGAATGCATGAACACAAATGAAGCTACCTTATACCGAAAAGACTCATAGTCCATCTAAATTAGTATTGTCTCACAGCAACTTTCCAGGGTCTTATTCAGAGGTTTTCACATCACCTACTGTCAGATTCTTTAACTGGAAATGCCAGAGATTGAACCTGGGACCTTCAGCATGCTAAACACAAGCACTACCACAGAGTCAATGGCCCTGCTGCTGTTGCAATGCTTGTGCCTCTTTAACCTTTTGTTAATCTGTATTTTCTGTTCCAGATTAACTTAATCTGAAGCATTTCACAGATTACTAACATGGGTAGACCAGCCTTCCGGTGAATTTCCATCTGGAGATAATACTAGTCCTAGGGAAGCTACCTTATCTTTATGGCCCAGTGTTTTCCTGAGAACATCAAATAAATCCATGCCTGGGTGTATATGTGGTATGAAACGATAACACAAAGGTATCTATTGACTTCATTTTTTATCTAGCCCCTTTATCCAAGGGGTTCAGGGTAGACTATGTTATTCTTTCCTCCTCCATTTGATCCTTACAGCGGTGCCTTGTGGTTGGTTAGGCTGAAACAGAGTGGCTGACCCAACTAGCAAGCTTCATGGATCTGACCCCCCCCCCTTTATTTCTAGTTCAGCACTCTACCTATGACACCATACTGGCTCTTAAATTTCCCACACATCTGCCTTTCCAAGCTGCATATGCTCACTTAGCCTTTAATCTGAAATATTTTAAGTGATTTATAAGACCTTGAGAAATCAGGGCCATAATGAGAATGCTGACAGAGTCAGAGCTATTCTGTTTCTAATAGGCTGCTGCTTAATATACCGTATTTCTTCCCGTTGAAGATATTAATATGCCTTTTGAAATGTTCATTGCTAAGATTAAACACAGGTTTCTGAAATGTGTTCACAGCCAATTTGTGCAGGCATGCCAAGCCTCCTCTTCTCCCGATGCAAGACATGCTAATTTGAAAATGATTTATATGCTACTTTATACAGTACATCCATTGCCCTATTGGAAAAGGTTTTTCTCTGACATAACTCCGGGATCCTCTCATATATTAGAAGTACAACAGCATTAGAAACTCTTTGCAAAATTGATGAGGGTGCTTGCTCACAGACTGGGGTTGGCAGGAGTTTTAGCTAACAGGCAAGGAGAATGGCTGCACATTGGTCAACAAGTGAATGCAACTAAAAATAAATACACACCTATAAAAAACGGGAAATTACAGGAGCCAAGGGTACAGGAACATAATACCTTTGCCTTCATTGTTGTATTTTTTTAGTGTTCCACCTTCGGTACCCCACAGTCTATGCCTACCCTTGGCAATTTGTGTATTTTATTATTTATTTATTTATTTAAATTTGTAACCCGGCCTCCCCACCATAGCATATTTAGCATATTTATGTGCCACTCTCTCTTTTAATACAAGACTCAAAAGCAGCTTACAATAAAGTGACTGACAGTCCAGAATATAATTGTGCAAAGTCCCAATGCATCAAAAGATCCACTGTTCAAACCCATATTCTGTCATTCAGAACTTCGAGACAATGCCATACTAGCAAAACAACAGCTACTGAAGCAACCATTAAATAAGCTGGCAACTGGTAGGTTAAGGTGGTAGCGACCCCTCCCTTCCCAGTCCTGGGTCTTTGTACCATCTCTGGGCAGCAGCTAGAGTTGCAACACTGCAGATGCAATGAGGAGCTGGCCACCTGCAAGCCAAGGTAGTAAGCAGCCTCTCCCACAAGTATAGAGCAAACATATAGTGACACAGTGGGATCACTTGAACACATGAAACCATCTTCTGCTGATGTATAAGAGAAGAACATAAGAGAAGCCAATGTTGAATCAGGTCAATGGCCCATCTAGTCCAACACTCTGTCACACAGCGGCCAAAATATACCAGGTGCTATCAGGAGGTCCATCAGTGGGGCCAGGACACTAGAAGCCCTCCCACTGCTGCCCCCTCCAGCACCAAGAATAGAGTGCATCACCTGCCCCAGACTGAGAGTTCCCATCTATACCCTGTGGCTAATAGCCACTGATGGACTTCTGCTCCATATGTTTATCTAATTCCCTCTTGAAACCGTCCATGCTTGCAGCTGCCACCACCTCCTGTGGCAGTGAATTCCATATGTTAATCACTCTTTGGGTGAAGAAGTATTTCCTTTTATCCGTTCTAACCCGACTGCTCAGCAATTTCATGGAGTGCCCACTATCCAGTACTATCTACTCTGATTTGAAGCAGCTCTCCAAGTCTCAAGTGGAGGTCTTTCATCACACCTACTATTTTATTCTCTTAACTAGGTAAGCTGGAATTGATCTTGAAACTTTCTGCACCCAAAGCAGATGTTCAACCCCTGAGCCATGCTTATCATCTCTCCTTCTTACATCATGCATAAATGGCACATGTGAGCATATGTTCCAATTCTCTTATGTCTCTATGATCTTTAACCTCTGATTGTGAGAATTAAGTATTGCTCACAAATGGATATATCAACATTGCAATCTATATTTTCATTTATATGAAAATTTTTGCCTGTACCCCAAGGTCCAATTAGCCCTAGGAGGGAACTCCCAAGCTAAGGAAAAGTCCACAGATATGTCAGCCTGAGATATCGCATAGCATCTGAAGACGTGAAAACTCATGCTGGAATAAATGTTATTAGGCTTTAAGGTAGAACTGGACTTCTGCTTTATTTATATCTTGCCTTTCAGTTCTACAACACCGAAAGTGGGTAATAAAATCTGAGCAAAAGTGCAAAATAAACCTGAACAACATAATGAACTTAAACAGTAATAAAGAGGAGCAAAACAATTTCTACTATAGAACTGGCACATGATTTAGAAACAGCAACATCCAAATATAACCAGCTCTATTCAACTCATCCCCTCCCAACTGTCTTCCAAAACAAAAGAGTTCTTCATAGAAAACAAAGCAAAGTGTGAATGGGTTTCTTGGGCAGGAAGAGAGGTCCAAAGTGCGGCTGCAGTGGGGAAAGGTGGTGTCCCACGCACCTTTCTGTTTTAACACTGATGATATAGAAATAAGGAGCTGGACCCAAGCCAATGACTTGGGCAGGATCCACATGTCATTGGATAATGTGCTATTTTGTCATCATTGATGTCTGGGATTTTCCAGATGGGAAAATGCAAAAGAGAATGGTGACAGTAGGCAGTAGGCAGTAGACCGTGATGTGTGGATCTGGTCCTGGAGAATGGGCCAGTTCATACAGGAAGAGATAATCTTTTAGTTAGTTATAAACTATGGCAAAGCAGCCCTGTAGCTAGACAATTTTCAGTGGAGAGCACTGGGGGGGGGGGCATGACATGACTTCCGACATCACAAAAAATAAAATAAACATAGAAGAGCCCCCCACCCCGCTGTCGCCCTTCTGGCCATGGGCCCTGTCATCATCCTTGAGCTGAACTGAACTGGATACTTTGGCAGGCACAGGGAGTGGGGTGTCTTCCTTCTTCTCCCTCTGTCCCACTGGCAGGATCAGCTTGGAGTCTGGGCCTGCGTCAGGCAGGCTGAGCAGCAGCACCGACAGTGTGGCTGAGGCGGAGGGCGAGGGGGAAGCAGTGGTGCCGGCTGAGAGCAGGAGGGCCAGCTCCTCCCTTCTTTCCTTCTTCTCCCCCCCCCCCCGCCCAGCTTAGGCTTTGCCATCTCCCCCTGGGAAGGCAGAGCAGAGCACTCACCAAGGCTTCTGCATGCTGACCCCAAAGTCCCAGCAGGAGCACTGGCGGCAGGACCAGGTAGCCACCCACTGGGCTCGGCTTCATTCTCCTGGCCAAGAGGCTGCCGTGCAGCCAGGGGAAGACATTGGACTGGGTGGGGATGGGCTAAAATGCTGCCATCGCACCTGCCTGTTCCCTTCCCCTGGCACCCCTCCAGCTCTCCCAGGTGAAGCACCGCTCTTGCCTTTGCTCAGGCAGGCCAGGCAGTAGGCGAACAGTTCTCGGGCAGGCAGCAACCAGGGATGGCATGGGCTATTGGGGTGGGTGGGCAGTGAGGGAGCTGGAACCAGCCCCAGGACTCCCTCTGCCTCCCAGGGTAGGAGAGGGGGAACAGAAGAGTTGGGGCAGGGCATATTCAGGAGGGGGTGTCGCCCCTTGTGCCCCGTGCTAGCTATGGCCCTGTGGCAAAGGTATGTAGCTTGTTTGCAGTGGGAAAACTGTTGTTAACACCAAACTGTTTGTGGATCAGGACTGTCCCTTTTTTAAAAAAAAGAACCTGACAAAAAGAAGCACTGCATAGCTGGTGTAGCGATGGAGAAATAATGGCAAGTTTATTACAATTATTACAAGGATCCTTAATTGGTAGGGGTAGAGAGAAAACCAGTCATATACTTTGTCAGCTGGGAGATCACCTTCACTAGGAAAAAAACATACCATTTCTGCTCCTGCCTGCAATGATATATTTGATTTGAAATAATTTCCTTGGTCTATGTCTGGAGGGGCAAAGTGACTTGCTCTTATTTATCTTTCTTTTGGGACCGCGGGAAGTTTAGGCTCATGAAAGTAAGAGACTGATAGCAGTTAAGCTAGGCAGAGCATTGACATGGGGCTTTCTGAGCTCCTTCACAATTCATGCCACTTCCAATACATCTTGAGGCCTGCAATACTCTTATAGTTCAGAAAATATCCTGCTTTTTCAGCCAGCACTACACAGCAAGGCCAGCAAAAATGTTGTAATTCTGTTCTCTGCCCTGACCAGCACTCCATTCCCTCTAAAAGTCCATCTCACAAAGGAAGTCTTGATTGCTTTTAGTGTTACATTCTGCTAACCAGAAGTAACAGCATATTTGCATGTTGCCAATCCCACCATTTCTGGCCTAAAATAACACGTTGATTTACAAGTACCTTCCTCACTGACTTGTGAACTTCTGGAATTAGTTCTTATTATCTCCCTCAGGGAGGTATACCAGAAAAAAATCATATTTTACAGATACAGGTTATAGGGAGGGCATAATTATTGGAATTCTGGATTATTCATGTCTCCATTACCAGTTCAGTATTCAGACTGGAGGTTTTTCTGGAGCTCTGAAATTATTTGGTTGGAGTGGCTGTTGTTTGAGCAAATGACACTAAAATTGCAGCAGCATATAATTAGTGCTGCCTGTCTACTAAAGAAGACCCTTGAAGTTTCAAGTGAATTGGACCAAGGGGTTCCATTTTGTGGGCCAATGAATAAGGTGCCCCCAGCCATCCTTCACAGTTTCCCATAGAAGAAAAAATCCCATGTTTTCTCCAGGGCAAAGAATATTCAAACTCACAAAAGCAAACAACCACTGGCCAAAAGCCTCCCAATGCAAACAGAATCAGCAAGCCCCCCAAAACCAATGCCACACCAGAGAATTCCAGAAGAGCAACAGGCCAATGTGGCAAGCACAACACATCCTGTGTCAAACCAGAGAAGACAAGCCAAGCCAATTGAAGCAAGGGAACAGCATGGAGCCAAAAAGAACCAGTGTCAAACCACAGAAACCAAGCAGGACCCGGGGCCAATATGGCAACACAAGCCCGAGAGAACCAATGTCAAACCAGAGAATTCCAGCTGAACCAACATGGCATGCATCCCCTAACATGTGATCTCATTTCCCTGTTATAGCTGCCTCCTTCCCCCTCACTTCTGTTGCCCAGGAAACCTGCAAAAAAACAAGCAAGCAAACAACAAAACCCGCCACCAAATTTGGAGCTTTAAAACATCACCCCTGGGTATTCCTGACTAAAACACCACCTCTGGATATTCCTGAATATTTCTGGGAATATTCGGGATTGGGATATTGGTTTTGCTGAGAATCTGAATATTGCTCAAGATCCTGAATATATCTGAAAAATATAGATAAGGTATTTTGGGGGTATATATTCAGACCAGATGTATTTGAGCACACATCCCTAATCTCACTATCTAGTAATAAAACTGGACATCCCCTGTGCAGATGATGAAAGTGGCATAACTGGGCTACCAACAGATGAGGAAGGGGTGTCTACATGCTCAAAGAACCTCCCAACTATGCCCCCAATATGACTTTGTAAATTAACAAGTGAAAAAGGAGGGGGAACTCCTCAAACAATGGCTGATGACAACTGAAAACATTTCAGAAATTGGGACTCAGTTAAAGAAGGGGAAAGGAGAGGGAAGATCTATTTGCTCAAAGACCCCAAGAGAGAATCCTGGAGGGGGAGATTTTGAGCAGGTAAAGTGGGATTTTGAAATTGTTCCCATAATCCAGGATTCCTCCTGGGGTCCTAGATTGTGTGTGTGTGTGTGTGCGTGTGTGATATGATCTATTTTAGGAGGCAAATCTCCATATTATGACTTTGCTAGAGATGTGAAGGCCCAGAAAAAATTGGAAAATTTCATGAGGGAAATGTGGGAGTGCTGTTTGTTTGTTTTTCTGAGGATTTCCCCCCATTTTTTCCAGTAGGAAAATTAGGGATACACTGGGGGAAGGGGAACCTCTTATGAAGTGAAGAACTATGCCAGCACTTTATTATTATATTCTGGTTTTAATACTGTATTTATATTAACTGCTGCTGTGTTTTTAAATGTATTGATGGAATTTTTACCTGGTTCTGTAAACTGCCCTGAGCCTCGGCCGGGAGTGTGGGATACAAATTAAATAAATCAAATCAAATCTCCTATGAAATATTTTCTCTTTTAGAATGAGTAAAATGCTTTATAAAGCAAGGCTTTTCACACTCAGAAACAAATGGAAAATATGGGCAAATGAATACCTGCTATGACACATTTTCTCTTTTCGAGTGAGAAAAACCATGTCTTACAGAGGATTTCACTCATTCCAAATGTACAGCACAAAATGAGGACTTTCTCTATTTTTCCAAGGGAAAAACTGGAAAACTAAAGGTATCACTTAAAATATTCTCCTAATGTAGACACATTTTCAATAACTTTTTAAAGTTAAATGTAAATAAACTTGCCAATATGCTATAATGTGTATGATGATAATACATTATTAAGGAACAAAGTTCTGATCCAGTGGCACCTTTAAGACCAACAAAGTTTTATTCAAGGTATAACCTTCCTTGTTCATGCACACTTCTTCAGATACAATGAAATGGAAGTTACTAGTCCATACATATGAGGGCGAGCAGTAAATTAGCATACAGTATAATAAAGGTGTTTAACAGATGCAAGGACCAAACTGGAATAATGAGCTTAGTTTATATAATCACCATTTGTTTGGGTTTATTTCTGGGGGGGAAGGGAGGTAAAGGAAATAAATATATCCAAATCAGAGATTGATGGGCAGATTCTTAATTGTGGAATGCTGAGAGTAATTAACTGAGACCCTGCTATCATGTTCCATCCTCTCAACACTACAGCATCCTCTTCTTTGAGGCAGTGCGATTGTCTGTGCAGTGTATCGCCTCTGTCCCCATACCAGAGAAATACACTCCAATCTACCATTCCAAATTACATTACATTCTACTATTCATTACATCACAATCTATTATTCCAGTCCACGGTTCCAAACAAGAAATAAAATAAAGAGGATGTATAGTCCTTCTGTTTTCATCTTGCACAAGCAATTTCTTGGCGCTATAAGATATAGAGAGGAAAGCTGTTGGATATTTCGCGGAGTAAAGTAAGGCAGCCACACGTGTATTTAGCAGAGGAAAAAGACTTTACTGGATAAACGGGGGGAAGGGTTTACATGGAGAAGAAAACAATGAACACACTGATCTATCTAACCTCCACCTTATCTTTGCTCAAACTTCATGGGAACAAAGGAAGAGAGAGTTTTATCCCCCAAGCCTCCACTTTGAATACATGATCAAAAGTATGTAGCACCCCTAATAAAATCGATTAGCCAATAGATATTCTGCAGCTCACCTCATTAGGAATATCGCCACCCTCTCTCTGGTAGGAAATATATGTCTAAGATATAATTGGTTCTAAGCTAACCAACTAAGAATCAGCATACATAAACAAACAGGTTAACTGTTAGGGATCTCAGTGTAAAATGCAGAATGAATAAACCCAGCACAACACTTGTATTAGCTTTTAAACAAGAAACTTTACTAACGAGGGAGGGTTAAACTGGAAAATACTAGAAACAAAACAAAGGATTAACGTCCTCCCTGACTGTTCTAACCTACATCTTGACTCTCTCAAGTCTAAACCACATGTGCTAGCGCCAGGCAAGAGTTAGAACAAAGAGTGATAAACATTCTAAGGCTTCACCTATGGGACATCTTCTGATCTATTGATTACCCAACTGGAGAATCCCAGCCTAACCTAACAAATTATGCATTTTAACACCTTGCTCTGGCCGCAACTATGTGCATGGTCTGCCATTGGCTCTCTCATTAAATAGGTAGGGTATCAGCATGCATAGACAAACATGTAAATTCCTCCGTGACTTTAGAGAGAGAACTTGCAAACGCCAACAATAACTCTTTCGTGACTGAAGTGATTGAACTTGCAAACTCCAACAAAAATGCTAGGTGCTGAACAAGATCTTCCACATGCAGAACTGTGCTAAGTCTACTTATATTTTCACTTGAATGCTGATGGGTCCAAGCCAGTAACTTAACACAATATAAATTCTTCTTATCACTTGGTAAACTGGTTGTCTTGGTATCCTACTAAATGGTAAGATGAACCTTATCAATACCTTATAATTGTAAAGATGATGTAGATATTCTGCATATTGTGCAGATAATACACACACACTGTGCCATTAGGTAGGATTGTATTCACTTGGCATGTTTGCAAAAATTACTCACTGTAGAATGATGGCCAGCAAAAGCCACCTGTAAAGTCCCCCCTCCATCTTAACAGACTGTACCAATTCGTGGCCTGAAAGGGCTCCTTTTGTCCTCTGCCCGTGGGTCCAAACTGATCAAGTTTTCACATGAGTCCTCCTCCCACCCTGTATTTTGTACTATGTGACAAGGGTGGATGGCAATTCCCATAATGCTTAGTCCCCAGCACCAATCTCTACAATCCAAGCCTAGGCAGCAGCCCAAGTGAAATAAACATGCCCAAATCTCATATTGTTGGGACCTCCAGCGATCACAAAACTCTGAATATGTTTCATAGCATTACTCCCGGCAGTGATTGTGTTTCGTGATAGGGATGCTAGTGGATGAAAGCCACAAATTCAGAGCAGAGACAGTCTATCTTGAAAAACGTAGATGAAGTATGACCACTTGCAATCTCTATCTCTTTATCAGGGTAGAAAACAGAATTCACTCGAAGAAGGATTTTTCTATAAACTATATATCTGAAGTTAGTCGAGACGGGTAGCCATATTACTCTGTCTGTAGCAGTAGAAAAGAGCAAGAGTCCAGGAGCACCTTAAAGACTAACAGAATTTGTGGCAGGGGATGAACTTTCGTGAGTCGCTGCTCACTGCTTATCTGAGTTTTTGTGAGTCACTGCTTATCTGAAGAAGTGGGCAGTGACTCGCGGAAGCTCATACCCTGCCACAAACTTTGTTAGCATTACAGTGCTACGGGACTCTTGCTCGTATCTGAAGTCGTAACTTGTGATCCGACAATCTGAATGTAGCCTAGCCCGTGTACAGTGGCTCACCAGAAACTCAATAAAACTCCTGTTTATGTTGCTTGCCTTGGACTGCAAGACATCAGTGGTTTCTCAAACACCTGCGGGCCTTAACATATAATTGGTGGGCTGAACTCAGCTTAGGAGTCACCAGTTCGGCAGGCCTAGATGGGGTAAAGCCAAGATGCACTCTCCACAACATCGAGATGGGGTCCAAAGGTTCATTTGTTAATATAAAAATACAAGTTCCAGGGAGGGGAAAGGACCACTTCCTGCTAATATTTGGTTTCCGTTTGAATAGCAGTAGACTGCTTAGCAGCGTCTGTATTATTTGCACTGATGTTCTTTTTAAACAGCCCTGGGGTGTAGCCCTGCATGTGAAGATATAGGCCAGTGGATTTTTATGATCCATTACAAATTCACCAAAACTGGGATTTACAAAAGGAACAATGGTGCAATTTTACAGCAGCGATTCGAACACAACTCTGTCATTAGTGGTTACAAAACAAAACCGCACATTTTTGACTCTTATTTATTTACCATACCTCTGTGTTGGGGGTTTCCATTTCTCCCTCATTTAAGGGACTGAAGACATGCTGTTTGTCCCGGCAGATGCTTTGTTATGAATAAGGACTCAAGGCACTAATCTGCAGCACTTGAGAATCATAAAGTGTCTTCTGTTCAATGAAGCCAAATGCTCATTTCTATTTTCTGAGGGTTAGAAATTCTTCTGAGGAACCCATTGGGTATGGTGTAGAAAGCCAACGATGGGTGCTAATATGAATGCGGGCAGGAAACGTTTATGAAATTTTTGCATATGAATCCATGGAAACCCTCCACTTGGTGCTCAAAAGACTCTATTAACAATTTTGCAATCTCAGCTCCACAACTTCCTCCAGTCCTTTCGGTTGCAGGACAAAGGATGGTTGGCAGCTTTTCCAAGTTCAGTCACCTTTGGATAAGAAAAAGCCAATTCAAAATTTCCTTGCTAACGTTATGCCCATTCATTTTAGCCTCATTATTAAATCTTCTCATGCAATATGCTTGACAGCTGAATTTGTTGCTTCTTACCTGCTACCATTAACTATTTCCCTCCCCTTCCAACACACAGTAAGATACCGTTCCGTTACCAAGAGAACAATAGATTTCCTTTCAGGGTAAAGTAAGGGCACGATGACTAATGTTCTGCCTATCCTGTATAAGGCCTAATATTTTTAATTTGCCAAGTCAATTAAAATAAACCACTCTAGAGGGAATATGGATGTCTGGCGTACGGATCACATCAGATTATCATCTGGTTTAGTTCCAAGGCTGGCATGTTGCCCTAGCTGGCACCTAACACTTAATTCTGATCCAAGGAGTTTGGCTTTTACCTTTTAGGCAAATGCATCCTGCAGACTAGAATCCCAGTGTGGTTTCCAGTGATTTAACACCTTGCCATTTCTCAGAACATGAAACCTGAAGAGCAAATGTAGGACACTTCAGTACCAGGCTTCCCTTCTAGATTTGGGTGAGCAACACATTTCAGCTCAAAGGGTCCACAGGGATACAAGCTGTCCTAAGGAAGTGTGAACAGTTACAAGAGAAAAGTGTGAGCCCTTCTTCGACACATTCTCAGTGCTAATGATAATACTGTCCCTTAACAGCATCTGCCAATACAAGAGTGCTGGGCTGTGAACATAAAGGCATACTTGGTGCTTTATTGGATCAGACTAGTGGTCCATCAGCACCGTGTCTCACAGAGTGGCCAATTAGTTGTCCTGGAATGCAAACAAAACCATGTTGTGGACTATGGGAACTTTATGTTTTATTAAAGAAAAAGGGCTGGCCTTCTTTTATAATGTCTATGCAAGCTCATTAAAGGCTCCCTTTCTACCTAAAACAAAACTGACAGTCATAAGGCCAAGTGAACTGTTAACACACTATAATTTCTTATGGGTGATCATTTATGGATTACTTTTAATATGCACGTCGTGTTGCAGCTGTGAACTCGTTTGCCTTCTGAATACCTTTGCGTCTTTGTGTATTCACAGCCTTTACACCCTGCCTCTCAACTGAAAGGTTCTCAGAGGAGTTTACAAATATAAACAGATTCAGATTGCAAAACAAATAAAACAACAACAATTCTAGAAAAAAACCCCAATACAAATAATATTTGAATCCATCATCACCAAGAAAATGAGCTACAGAGACAACAAAAGTCCAAATAGGACAGGAACCCATTTACATTTTACTGAAGGGACACAGGCTAATAGAGAAGCAACTCAGGCCGAAGTAGTCCAGTGAAATTCACGGTTGAGATAGGATTTGAGCACAGGACTCCAAAGGGGTCCTGGCTCTGACTCAGCTGTAAAGCATCTGCTTGGCAAACAGAAGGCCCCCGGTTCAGTCCCCAACATCTTTATTTAAAAGGTCTTTCAGACAGAGTTCTACCTGAGAGCCTGGAGAGCTGCCAACAGTCCAACAGTGCTGTCCTTGATGGCCCAATGGTCCGGCTCTGTATAAAGCAGCTTCTAGTGCTCAGGATTCAAGTTCTTAATCCATATTTTCTTCAAAACATTTATTTGCTGTACCCACACCGTGCTCCTAGATGAGAGTTCCAGGGATTCTCCCACTCGTGTTCCCAGTTAGGTCCACGCTAGTTTTGTTTGCAGCATCAGATTTTTGGAGAGCATTGGCTTGACCCGTTTTCAGTCATTTAGATATGCAAATGCTCTGACTACCACAGCATTCCTTCTTATTAGGGAACAACCAGATCGTACCAACGGAAAACAGCCAATGGGAGAGCTCTTGAAGATCAAGCCTTCTTTTATATATATACATTACATTTTGCAGGCTTCCGAGGGACTATTGCATCTTGTTGCATAGACATTATTAGAAAACGAATAGCAATTCACTTGAAATCTGGTTTCCTTCTCCAGAAGGACAGGTGCAAAGGCAGCAGAGGTCAAGAGATGTCGTGTAAACCTGCAGGAACTATTCAACTCAAAACAAAATGGTGTGGACAATATGCAGCCCGGTTGATTAATGTGACATTGCTTGGTGTTTTCCTCCGGCTGCCATGACAAATTTGCTACACTCTTCATAGATAAGATAGCTTAGGCTTGTCATTCCTTGACAGCAAGAAGGGCAGAGCCTAAACAGACTGCTCCTATTTGATTAATTTTGCATTAGGATGTCAAAGCTAGTCTGGGTTTCTCCTGGATGTCTTAATGTTCACTCCTGGTTTCAATGAGGTTGGTTTGGAGGATTTCTGTTAAAAGAATTAATACCTGTAGCATAAGGCAGTGCTTTATGAACGTCATTTCTTCACTTTCACCATTAATATTCTGCCAAAGAACCCCTTTGCACACTGCTGAGGCTTCCACAAACGGAGGAGTGTTCTAGGTTCACTTTACAGGGAAAGATGTTGTAGAAGTACTAGAGTCTTTCAGGGGAGCTTGTCCACAAAAACATCCCAACTTCAAGTATAGGTCAATGGGTTCTGAATTTTCTGAGAATGAAAGGGAAAAAGATCTCGGGGTCGTAGTGGATAGCTCAATGGAAAGTGTCAGCCCAGGTGCTGCAGTGGTGGAAAAGGTAAACTCTGTGTGAGGGATTATTAGGAAAGGAATTGAGAATAAGATGGCCAATATTGTAATGCCCCTGTATAGATCTATGGTGCAGCCTCTTTTGGAATATACTGTGTACAGTTCTGCTCACCGTATCTCAAAAAGGGCATTGCAGAGCTGGAAAAAGTAAAGAGGACAACCAAGACAATTAGGGGGTTGGAGCCCCTTCACTATGAGGAAAGGGTGAAGAGCCTGGGACTTTTCAGTTTGGAAAAGAAACGACTAAGGGGAGAACACGATAGCGGTTTATAAAATTATGCAGGGGGTGGAGAGAGTTCACAAAGAGAACTTTTTCTCCCTCTCCCAAAATTCTAGAACTCGAGGGCATCCAATGAAGCTGATGGGCAGTAGGTTCAGGACAGACAAAAGGAAATACTACTTTACATAGAGAGTGATTAGAACGTGGAATTTGCTGCCAGAGGATGTCATGACAGCCACGGGAATAAACAGTTTTAAAAGGGGATTAGATAGATCTGTGGAAGGTAAGTCTATCAGTGGCTACTAGCCATGGTGACTGAGGGGAACCTCCACATTCAGAGGCACTAAACCTCTGATCACCAGTGCCAGAAGGCAACAACAGAGGAAGGCTTTATCCTCTATACCCTGCCATTGGCTGTCTAGAGGAACTGGTTGGCCACTGTGTGAGACAGGATGTTGGACTAGATGGACTATTGGTCTGATCCAGCAGGGCTCTTCTTATGTTCTTACTGACATTCTCATTCATAATTTCTGATGAAAGAAGGTGTTGACACAATTTCACCCTCTTCCCCCTTCCCAGTAGTCCATATGAGTCCCACAACTCTAGGAATGAACTTTTCTGGGGATGGAAAGGACTGCTGGGTATGGGAGAAAAACACAAGAAATATCTATTTCGGTGGGTAGCCATGAAGCAGGAGAACAAAGTTTGAGCCCAGTGGCACCTTTAAGACAAACAAAGTTTTAGTCAAGGTATAAGCTTTCGTGTGCAAGCACCCGTCTTCAGATACAGTGAAATGGAAGTTACCAGTCCATACATATAGGTAGAGGGTGAACAGCAAATCAGCACACAGCATGAGTATAATGAAGATTCGAGGACCAAACAGGAATAGGAAGCTTAGTTTATATGGCCACCATTTGCTTGTGTTTTATTCCGGGGGGTTGGGAAACATAGTTAAGGAAATAAATATGTCAAAATTGGAGACAGATGGGCAGATGCATCCTTAATTGTGGAATACTGAGAGTAATTAACTGAGACCTTGCCATCTGTCTCCCTTCAAGCAAGGAAGGCGACCTTACAGCATCTTCTTTGAAGTGGGGTAATTGGCAGTTATCTCCCTTGTCCCCAGACCAGAGAAATACATTCCAATCTACCATACCAAATTACATTACATCCCACTATTCCTTATGTGTAGATTCACTAATTAATTAATTATCATATGGCAGTGGCTGTAGTATAGCCAGGAGATCTGAAGATTGTCTGGCAGCCTGAAACTCTAGCTCTTTTTGTGGCGAGCTAGGTTTATTTTCTCTTGCTCAGGGTGAAAGAGGAGAGTGCAAAAGTGGGCTTGAAGCTCAACATCAAAAAAACTAAGATCATGGCATCTGGCCCCATCACTCCTTGGCAAATAGAAGGGGAAGTCGTAGAAGTAGTGACAGACTTCACGTTCCTAGGATCCCAGATCACTGCAGATGGTGACTGCAGCCATGAAATTAAAAGACGCCTGCTCCTTGGGAGGAAAGCGATGGCAAACCTAAACAGCATGATAAAAAGCAGAGACATCACCTTGCCAACAAAAGTCCGCATGGTCAAAGCAATGGTATTCCCCGTAGTAATGTATGGCTGCGAGAGTTGGACTATAAGGAAGGCTGAGCGCCGAAGAATAGATTCTTTTGAACTATGGTGCTGGAGAAGACTCTTGAGAGTCCCTTGGACTGCAAGGAGATCAAATCAGTCAATCCTAAAAGAAATCAACCCTGACTGTTCCCTTGAAGGCCAGATCCTGAAGCTGAAGCTCAAATACTTTGGCCACCAAATGAGAAGGGAGCATTCACTGGAGAAGACCCTGATGCTGGGAAAGATTGAAGGTCAAAGAAGAAGGGGACGGCAAAGGATGAAATGGTTAGACAGTGTCATCGATGCAACGAACATGAAATTGAGCAGACTTCAGCGGACAGCGGAAGACAGGAGGGCCTGGCGTAATCTGGTCCATGGGGTCGCGAAGAGTCGGACTCGACTGTGCGACTGAACAACAACAACAGGTTTATTTTTTGAGTTGAGACGACCGTGACTGACCCAAGGTCACCCAGCTCGCTTCAAGTGGAGGAGTGGGGAATCGATCCCAGTTCTCCAGATTAGAGTCAGCCACTCTTAACCACTACATCAAACTGTCTCAGTTTGTAGATATTTCTTGATTTCTCCATCTCACCAGTGTAGACCACATGGCAGATCTTGACCGTTTCTGTTTTTGGGTTGAGGATTCTGTACTCTTTGTATCCCAGTGCACAGACAAAAAAATTCCTTCTTCTGCTCTAAGATCCATCTCGGTCCATTTTTCTTTAGGAATGTAAGTGTAGGTCTTTGATCCTTTAGATGATTCAGGCTGGGTTTGTGCCCATACCAGAGTTCAAATGGTGTTCTGCTGGCACCCTTTAGTAGGTATTCTGCTTTGCAAGTAGGTAGCAGTGTTGATTGCTTCTCCCCAGAACTTGTCAGGTAGCTCTGCTTCAAGGACTATACATCTGCACATTTCAGTGAGAGAGTGATTTTTTCTTTCTGCTACTCCATTCTGCTCTGGAGTCTATAGAACTGTAAGCTGATACTCTATTCCTTCTTCAGCCAAATGATTCTTAATTTCACGGTCCACATATTCTCCATTATCAGTGCAGATTGCTAGTGGCTTTCTTTGAAATCTGTTACTGTCCATTGCCACATATGCTTTAAATTTACAACATTCAGATTACAAATTACAACTCTCAACAATGGAGTCCCCAGGACTTAACATGGATATTGGTTTCTTATCTCACTAGATATGCTAACCTCATTCAGCCCTTACATCTGTATTTTCACCAATCCCTCAGAATGGCTATACATCTTCTTTATTTTATTTCTTATTTGGAATAATAGATTAGACTAGTAAATTGTAATGTAAGGTAATGAATAGTAGAATGTAATGTAGATGGAACGGTAGACTGGAATGTATTTCTCTGGTCTGGGGACAGGGGAGATAACTTAATACAACCAATCACCCCACTTCAAAGAAGAACTTACAGCTTAAAAGGAGACAGATGGAATGTATAATGGTGTTGTGATATTTTGCTCTGCAATCTCCTTCCTCAGGTTTTTCCACAAGATGCAACTCACTGATCTTGATACTTCAGACAGCCAGTATTAACACTTCCTATTCATGGATGTGGAATTGCCTCCAATGTCCCCTGCCAGACTTCCAAGTCTCTTTTAATTTCGATTCCCATAATTGTCTAGCACCAGTAAATAGCTGCTGTCTTCCAAAGCAGTTATTTACTGGTGCTAGACAATTATAGGAGTCAAAATTAAGAGAGAGACTGATTGCCTTTAAGGGTGCCAAAGACCAAAACAGAAGAACAAGCATGACAGATGTATCATTACACATTAACTGCAGACTCTAACCTCTTTTTCTTTGTGTGGAAGGTAGTTTTGTGCATGAAAGCCGTGTGGGATCATGTTCAGCAATTCCTCCCCATACCACTGCGGACACCACACCGATCCACAGAAGCAAAATTTCAGAGGTCACAGCTGGTTAGGTTAGATTTAGGATATGAAAAACTAAATTAGGGCCACTTAAAAAATTAAAACATGTACAAAAAATGAAGACATTAAAATTAATTTTGGAGTAATAATTAAACCTGAGTGATGGGGAAGATGGAGAGTTCAGTGTCAGCCAAGAATGGTTTGCTACATTGAATTTAGTTGCACTTTGGGAGCATTTAATGGCTTTTTGCTTGTGCTTCCAAGAGCATGTACATCCAGCCATCCCGTCCGTCCAGTAAGCTAGCATTATTATCCTCATAGTAAAATGAGAGATGGGGCCTTTACACCCACCTAGCCAGCTCATGGGCCAAGGTGAGATTTAAAATCGGGATGTCCCACTTTTCAGCTCTCATTTTAACTGCAACGCCTCACTAGGGATCATTCGTACCACAGGAATTTGGGGCCGTGAGATGGGGGCTTCATGCAAAAAGAAAGAAACCTAGCAGGGAAGGCACAGAAAATCATTAGCAGGTTTCCAATTAATTAATGCAAAAGCAGTTCTCCCTCTCAGTGAGTAATTGGAAACATGCTCCGTTCTTACAGCCCCATAACTGCCTGCCATTCCCACTATCAGACAATGCCAAACCACGTCCATATGGTAGCCTGACCAGTCATGTGACTTTTAATACCCACACGATGGCACTAAAATGGCCTATTAGATTTACAGTGTCATTAACCTTCCAAAATAAAATGAGAGTCTGCTCTGGTGCAAAAAAAAAAAAAAATCCCACAAAAATATGCTTGACTGCTGTTGGGTTTCGGGTAACCAGAGTGTGAGGAAATGCTGACAGGGGTCACTGTGGTATAATCTTTCATTCAGCCCCAAAGCTGTCACGCCTTCCCCAGATGTCTAAAACACAGATATAAATTTTCATTATCCAGCAGAAAAGGGGCAGAGGTACACCAAATGAATTTTTTACCAATCAAATTAGAGCTCATTGCCACATTAAGTGGAAACACTAATTTTGTGAAGTTTTCTTGTGGTCATTTATCTATCTTGGCCCCTGCGTAGGAAGTCACACCACTGATGCTGAAAAGGGGTTTCTTCCAAATCGAATTACAGTTTGTATAATTGTATTCCAGCCACAATAAAATTGAATAAGGGTGAAAAAATCCCATTAGAAAAGAACTGGGCTTTATCCTAGAAAACAATGGGGATACAAGATGTCTCTGTTTATTTTTAGACTTTTTTTAAAAAATTGTAATAACTTTGATGTAATAACAACAACTACTGAGGTTGAGTATTCCTATACATTTGGGTGTCTGAATTACATAAAGACAATGAACAGAAATTTCACAGGAAATTTCACAGCAAGTCAAGAAGTCAAGATCATATAAGCTATTTTAAATTTTTGGATGGAAACGAAGAATATGACTGATTCAAAACAAAGTTTTAGCAACCATTAATTTTAAAGGAAAAGATTTAAATATGAGTATAACTCTCTGGCTGAAATCATTAGAACCTAAAAAGTGGTAAACTTTGGATCAGTTGTCTCCAAACTCTTTAGAACAGTTTGGCAATGATGCAAACATTTCCTGGCACAATGACATAAAAACCTAGTTGTCTTGCTGGTGGAAGCTGAAGACCAGGTAGCCCACTAGTCTGATCTATGACACTGGCCAGCCAACACCCCGGGGAACAACTGGCAGGGCATGATGATGGTAGCCATTCCCTACTGATGATTTCCTCCTTCAGGGATCACTGCCTTGTCGTGGCGAGGGGGCTTGTGTAGTTTGATGAGGCTGTGGGCTATGTCATGGAGGGCCACTCAGGACGGACAGGCCACAGCAGAGAACTCAGACCAAGCGTGGTCCACTAGAGAAGGAAATGGCAACCCACTCCAGTATCTTTGCCAAGAAAACCCCATGGACAGTAACAAAAGGCTAAAAGATATGACGCCGGAAGATGAGCCCCTCAGGTTGGAAGGTGTCCAATATGCTACTGGGGAAGAGCAGAGGGCAAGTCCAAGTAACCCCAGAAAGAGTGAAGCGGCTGGGTCAAAGCCGAAAGGACGCTCTGTTGTGGATGTGTCTGACGGTGAAAGGAAAGTCCGATGCTGCAAAGAACAATATGGTTAAACAGTGTCATCGATGCAACGAACATGAAATTGAGCAAACTTCAGAGGACAGTGGAAGACAGGAGGGCCTGGCGTAATCCGGTCCATGGGGTTGCGAAGAGTCGGACTCGACTGTGCGACTGAACAACAACTGATGGTTTCCATTTTTTGGTAATCAGAGCAAAGAAGTTTCCACCATTCCTTCTATAGCAATCTGGATGGCTGAGTGAGTGTCCATCAGCAATGCAGCAGAGCAGGGATACCAACAGACAAGGTAATGTATTTATTTTGAGATTTATACCCCGCCCTATCCGGTAGCTCAGGTAAGTTGCTGCCAAGCAGCTGCTTCAAGCGGCATTAATACTGGCATACTTGCGGGGGGTGGGAGCACTCCGAGCTATGAAGAAAAATAATACTGTGCAAATTAAAAAAGAACTCCTGCATCAAAACAGCCTGCTGAGGACTGAGCATGCTCACTCCTCTCTTCCAGAATTATATAGTGGTGTTATATTTGCCATTTGATTTTCAGACTCAATGCCATCAGACACCGTTGTTTTTATGACAGCAGACTAACGTGGCTATCCCTCTGAAATGGATCACTTGTAATTCCTAACACTGATCTTGCCCGTTTCTCTGCTACTGCGCTGGCATTTCACTGAACCTTCTACTGTGGCTTCAACATCTCTTTCCAAGGAAGTCACAGCCAATATCTTTGATATGAAATGAACCTATGAAGGTGGTATATCCTTAGTCCACTGGCCATCCAACTCAGTAAATCCTACTCTGACTGGTGATAGGATCTCAAGCAGGAAAAAAAGGCTTCCTGGCACTGTTATTTGATGCTCTTTAGGAGGAGATACTGGGGACCAGATCATGCAATGTATCTGCTCTACAGCTGAGCTACTACCCCTACCGATCATGAGGAGGATCTGCAGGGCTAGAGAACTCTGGGGTGGGGTGGGGGTGTTAGCATTTGGCTCGCTGCTGGGCACGAGCCTTGTAGGTGTTCTGTGATCCCGACCTCAAATGCTGGCCTTGCCCTATAAGCCCACATATACACTCTTTTGTGGTTTTTTTCAACATTGGGTTGGATTCCACAGATGATTCCCACACACACCCGACAGTCCTCCCCTAAGCAAAAGATATTTCCCACTGTTTGCTCATGCAAAGTGATTGTATCAGGGTTGCCAACCTCCAGTTGGGGCCTGGAGTTCTTCTGGGATAATAACTGCTCTCCAGACTACAGAGGTCAGTTCCCTGGAGGAAATGGCAACATCTGAGGGCAGACTCTGTGGCACCACATCCCTGTTCAGCTCCCTCCCCTCCCCACACTCTGTGCTCCCTAGCCTCCACCCCCAAATCTCCAGGAACTTCCCTACCTAGAGTTGGCATCCCCAAACTGAATCACTGTGAAGATAAAGTGGCATGGTGTATCCTTATCTTATCAGAGCTTGAAAGAAAAGTAGACCTGGTGTTGGTATGGGACACCGCCAAGGAAACCACTGCAGAGGAAGACGATGGCAAATTGCCTCTGCTTCTTTTCTCTCTCTCTCTTTTTGCATTTGTGTGTGCGCGTACCCATGCCTGGAAATCATGGCAGTCTCTGGCGACTCCTACTGGAGCATGCAGGACATTCAGAGAAGTGGCTTGATAGCCTGCCTCCGCCTCCCGGCCAGGGTTTTCTTTGGAAGTCTCCCATCCAAATGCTTGCCAAGGTCGGCCCTGCTTATGGCTTCTGAGATCTGATGAGATCGGGCTTGCCAGGGCTATCTAGGGCAGGGCTACCACCTCTGCTTCTCACTTGCCTTGAAAACCCTTCACTGGGGTGGCCCTAAGCCAGTCGCAACTTAACGGAACCTATGTACGTATCTTTTCTGTGTGCTCAAGACACAGCACAGGATATTTCTTCCGATGCAATTTCAAAAGTCAGTTAATTAAAAGCACAGAAGCTGTCTGTTGTACATTCTGTTGTTAGTGCTAAAAACTATTCTGAAGCTGCAGCCCCTGCGCTGTTGCTTGCACAAGCAGAACTGCGCTAAGTGCATTTTGCTTTCTGCTCATGCATCACTGGATCCAAACCATTAAGCACCAGCAATCCGGTTCCTCGGCAGCTCAAGTCCATTGCTTTTGTACCAGCTCTGCTTGTCCCCCCTATTTTCCCTGGGTCCTACTCAGGGCTTTTTTCATAGAAAAAGCCCAGCAGGAACTCATTACCATAATAGGCCACAGCCTACAGCAGAAACTCATTAGTATATTAGGCCACACCCCATGTTACCAGAAGTGTGGTCATCCAGCCACACCTACCTTTTGCTTCTTATTCTGTTTACCTTGTTTGTTGTCAAAACCCTGGGCTTTTTTTGTAGCAGGAACCCCTTTGCATGTTAGGCCACACACCTCTAAGGTAGCCAATTCTAATTTCTGCTGTTGGGTGTGGCCTGTTATGCTAATGAGTTCCTGCTGGGCGTGGCCAACTCAGGAGCCAGCCGGAACTCTGTTCCTGTGTGTTCCTGCCCAAAAATAGCCCTGGTCCTACCTAACGAATCTAAACCACCATCTCACCCAGAATGAAGGGTTCTCCTCAATACATCACAGCAATTCTGGTTCTCTGCATTAAGAACGGCTGCTGCGCAACACTCGAAGGAAGGAAATTTCATCTTCACGTGGAGCTGGTGCACGACTGGAGGCATGCTTTTAATCTCGGAGACACCACCAGTGAAGGAGCTGATAACTGCCAGAAGAAGATTTTATAACGTGCTCCGTGCCTGCATTTTTTCATAGCTTATTCTTAGAAGATCTTTTACAGGTTTTTTTGTTTATTGGCTGCAACATTTAATATGGATGTTCAACTTATTTTCTATATGGAATTTTCTCTGTAAGTGTTTTTGAGAGTTTCCGTGAGCAGTGCTTTTTATATATGTATATGTAGAAATAATGAAAAACAAAACTCCCCATGACAGGCTTAGATATTCTGAATCCAGCACACCACACAGCAATTGCACCGACTCCCTCCTGCACGTGCCAGACAAGGTGAACCATGGGGTCAGCAGAGGTGGAGCAATCCTTCATGACTACGGATGCTTGAGCAGGAGGAGGAGGAGGAGGATTTATACCCCGCCCTTCACTCAGAGTCTCAGAGCAGTTTACAATCTCCTTCCCTTCCTCTCCCCGCAACAGACACCCTGTGAGGTAAGTGGGGCTGAGAGAGATCTGACAGAAACTGCTTTTGAGAGAACAGCTCTGACAGAACTACGGCTTGCCCAAGGTCACCCAGTAGGCTTTGTGTGGAGGACCGGGGAATCAAACCCAGTCCTCCAGATTAGAGTCCACCATTCTTAACCACTACACCAAACTGGCTCTCGATAGCAAGTGTGGTGTAGGGGTTAGAGCAGAGGTGTCAAACATGTGGCCTGGGGGCTGGATCAGGCCTCCAGAGGGCTTCTATCAGGCCCACAGTGGAACTGGCTGCCTTCTGCTTCTTCTTCCAGTTCTGCTGCTGCTGTATCATCGTAGGTTTGCAGCTTACAGATACACACCTGAACAACATACTCGAGATTGCAACAGCACAGACATTTTGATGCAATCATTCAGAGCAAGAGGTGTCAGTTATCAGACACGGCTAAATAAACAAAATATTGCATGGCTTTAATTTAAGGAAAAAACCCTTTGTGTTTGTGCCCTTTATAAAGTTTATATCTCCGCTAGCTGGCATTACATTTTATGACACACAAGGTCTGGCCCAACAAGGTCTCATTTATGTCAGATCTGGCCCTCATAACAAATGAGTTCGACGCCCCTGGGTTAGAGTGTCAGCGCAGGATCTGGGAGACCCAGGTTGGGATCCGCAGTCTGCCATGGAAGCTTGCTGGGTGACTTTGGGTCTTTTCTTTCAGCTAGCCAAACTCCCAGGGTTGTTATTATAAGGATAAAATGGAGGAGGAGGAGGAGGAGGAGGAGGAGGAGAGAATGATGTTGTAAGCTGCTTTGGGTGCCCATTTGGGAGAAGAGCAGGGTATAAATATTTAAATTTTAAACAGGGGGATGGATCTTGTGGGTGGGGATGCAAGGAGCCCTGCCCCCAAGCCAGCAGATGAGTTTCTTTCACCAGGAGGAAGGCTCCTAGTGCCTAAGTGAATCACTAGTGAAACAGATCAAACTCTATATATCCTTTTTTTAAAGGAATTTCCTCCTTAATTTCCAGTGGAATGCAGTGACATTCCAGTGGACTTTGGATGGAAGTCCCACATTTAAGTAGCTGGAAAAAGCAACGGCAACAAAATAAGTCCTCGAGCCCCCAAAGCCAAGGCTGCAGTTCAGACTACAAAATCCAGTCTACCATAAACAAAGTGCCAATGTGCCATAAAAGACAATAAAGCTAGCAAAAGCTAAAGGCGGGAAGAAAAGAGGAAAACCCAACATGAGATGGACTGAGTCAATCAAGGAAGCCATAGCCCTCTGTCTGCAAGACCTGAGCAAGGCTGTTAACAATAGAACGTGTTGGAGGAAATTACCTCACAGGGTTGCCATAACTTGGAAGCGACTTGATGGCACTTAACATACACAATGTGCCATACGACGCAGACCACTGCAACCGGTGCCACACCAAGCCAGCTCAGCTCACTAGCCATGCATGGCAGCCTAAAAAAAAAATGGGAGGAGGGAGGGCTGTCACAATATACATGTCAGGTCACAATGTACATGGTTGATGTACTGTGTATGGGCCGGTGGGTCACAAGTTGCATACATCTGGCCTGTGGATTATTGCCATTTGTGGTTCAAATGTAGAAATTTAAAGAACAAAAAACAGCTTCCTAGCAATTATCTGTAACCTAGGAAAGCCGAAGTAGGCTGTGGGAAAACCACAATGGGTTTGAGTGAATAATCCAGCTTTAAAAAAAAAAAGACTACCAACACTCTGAATACACAATATTAATATTATAACACCATAAATAAATGATTGTTTGACTGCCTGAAAGACATTGCTTTTTTAAAAAAACAAAAAGTAATTCTAAATGTACGGAACACTCACTAGATACATGGCACAATTAGATTTTCTTCTGTCAAGCACAAAGTCCAGGAGATGCTGCGAACTATTATAATCTTGTTCTAAATGTGTTTTAGGACATTGTGGAGTTCAATAATATCAAAATCAAATCAATGTATCTCTTCTTAAAAGATTTGAATCATGGCCTACTGAAAGATTTATCACTGTTAATCTTTACATTGTTGTTGTGAATAGCGCTATAAACTTAGACTCGAACTTCCTATTAAGACTCAGAAGCTAAAAAACAGTAATGACTTCCTACAAGCCACTGAATAAGAATCATATTTCAGGGAGAATCTGAAGGATGGATAGGCACATCAAAACCCAACACTGTAGCAACCCAGCAGAGGCAAGAGTTGAAGGACAGAGCAACATATTCAATGGCCTAAGGTTGCTGGTTCAATTCCTGACATTTCTAGGTTAAGGAGAACCTGCAGAAGGACTGGAAAAGACTTTCTGAAACCCTGGTAACCTGCTAGCAGTCAGAGTAAGACAGTGGCCGAGGACAGACTGGCAATTTGCCGCGGGATGGGACCCGGGCTGACAACGACTCAATATCGGATTAAATGGAATGTTCACACAGGCACATCTGCCTGGCGTCCCCCACCCGTAGCCTACCGGTGCTCTCACGCTTCACTGCCGGATTAAAAAAACACCTGATAAAAGCCGACGCAAATCTTGAAAGCCTGCGTTTGTTGCACGTTTCTCCGCTTCCGGGGAGTCTGAACGCGCAGCCGAAAAGCTGGGAGCAACCTGCGTTAGGCATGAGGCAGCAGCGGTGTGATTGGCTGTGCTCCGCTCCACTGCCCAATGCGGTGCCGGCGTTGCAGGGCAAAAAAAAAAATCGGCAAAATGCGCTTATGCGCATGAGCGCATATGCGCACATATGCCCACAGCCGAAATAATGGGGAAACAGCGAATATAGCGTGCCTCCGGCACGGCAGTCTGAACGCTCCCACGTGCCTCCATCCAGTATCTTCCGGCAGAGGCCCCTGCTGTGTGGACGGGAAAACCCAGTATCGTTTACTCCGGGTTTTTTTTGCCGTGACTCGATACTGGGGCAAATTGCCAGTCTGTCCTGGGCCAGTACATTGACTTGACATAGGAAAATTCCTTACAACTTTCTGTGTTATGGTTCAGAGGTACATGAGCTGAGTTCAGACTGGCAGTTTGAAGTGGGCGCCAGTCATGGTAAAAAAGCCCTGGAATAAACTGTTCCGGGTTTTCCCAGTCACACTGCATGGACTGATGCGGGAACATTCCAGGAGGAGACGTGTGGGAGCGTTCAGACTGCTGGCCCAGAGGCACTGCTGTAAATGGCTTTTCCCTGGTAATTTGGTTATGTGTGCATAAGCACATCCAGCCGATTTGGGGAGGATCCTGTTGCACTGGCACCACATTGGGCAGTAGAGCAGAGCACAGCCAATCATATCACTGCTGTCTTATGCGCAACGCGGGTTGGTCCCGGCTTTTCAGGTTGGCGTTCACACTTCCCGGAAGCGGAATGAAGTGGGATGAAAGGGCTCTCAAGGATTCACTACCGCTTTCACCAGGTATCTTTTAAACGCAGGAGCGAAGCGGAACAGCACGGGTTGACTATGGGTGGGGAATGCCAAGCAGATGTGCCTGTGTGAACGCCCCCTTTAATCCGCTTGTAAAACGTGGCTATAGTGAGGCAAACTGCCAGTCTGAACTCAGCCATGGTCTAGCAATTTTGCTGAAGCAAGTCATGGTTGAGTCTGGGCAGTATTTGCGATGGAAGATCTTGTATAATTCATGTAGGCATCTTCAATTCCACAAAGAAAGGCAGGACAGACATGTAGTAAATACTACAATTTTATAATAAGCTGGACCCAGGAGCAGCACTCTAATGAATAATATTATGCAAAGTACACAAGAATAACCTCTTTTCAGCTTTATGTCCCAGGATAAGTTGATGTTGCTTTTCATACTTCTTGAGTTACTTTCAGATCTATTAATTGTTCAGCAAAACATATACCCAACTCAGCGGCCTGAAGAAGGGAACATCAGAGAACAGATGAGTTCGTACCAGCCATTGGCTTCCATCACGGCACTCAGCAATCCGCTTCACTGGTATTGACCTTATCTTATGAACTTCCTTCACTTCAGCGTGACAGAAAATCGATACGTTAGTAGATAAGGTTACAACCTATCTGTTACATTTTATAGTGACAGGTGTATAACTTTAAGAAGCTGAAATGTAAATGCTGCTTCCAGGTCAAAAGCTGCGAGGGGGCTGTATTTATGGTACACTTTTCAACATGGGTCAGGATAGCTTTTCTGCAGCACCAAAGTGACTTGTAGAGCAGTGGTTTGAAGAATGTGAACTGAAATAAAGGGAAAGCAAGAAAAAGCAGGATGTCTCACAGAAAACCTGGATGACTAAGCTCTTTGTGTGTCATTACAAGCATAAGGTAAAGGTTTCCCTTGCTCGGAAGCCAGTTGAATCCAACTCTAGGGATGCAGTGTTCATCTCCGTTTCCAAGCCGAAGAGCCAGCGCTGTCCGAAGACATTTCTGTGGTCATGTGGCCAGCATGACTAGATGCCAAAGTGCACAGAACACTGTTATCTTCTCACTGAAGCATAACCTATTTATCTACTCGCAATTTCTTGCTTTCGAACTGCTAGGTTGGCAGGAGCTGGGACCATAGACGGAAGCTCACTCCATCACATGGCACCAGGGTCTTGAACTGCCAAGCGTCTTAACCTCTGAGCCACCGCGGCCCTACAGGCTTGAGAAGCCATAGTTAATTTACAGGGATGATGGTTCTGTATATCATTCATGTCCTGTTACCGAGGCATACACAATAATAGATTGGCAATCATTTCTTAGAGCACAACTGACTAGGAATAGCTTCTGCACAATCACTGTTCAATTACCCCTAGTTCCCATCCATTTGAAGACCAGTGGCTCAAGAGATGTTCCTGGTGGATGGCACCAAAGGGTTGCCATTCTCAAATCATGTATTCCATGATTGTCTTACCACTGCCAGTGGGGCAACTGCAGAAGTTTAAAGACTGGTAGGTGTAGGGGCTACAGAATAAATTGTCTCCTGTTTGCATGCCAGGGCATGAGAACACAAGCACACTCCTGTTGAGTCTAAGTTATTTAGCCAGAGACGACACTGTCCTTTTTGGCTTTCCACTTGGGGGTGACATTCAGGAATTGGTCTCCCCCCCTTTGAGCTCTTTTGCTTATTTGTCCTGCGATTACATGTATGAGCTTCCAGAATTTATGAGATCAAAGGTCAAGTGAAAGGCCATAGTTCACAGGTCACCGTGAGAGGCTAGCATTCACGAAATCAAGGAAACGGCAGGACAGTGCCCAGGGAAAGGTCAGGAGTCAAGTGAAAGGCTCGAGACAGATGAAAGCAAAGAGTCTGCACATTTAACAGACCACACAGGCAAATGACCACTTGTGCCAAAATATTCATTACCAAGTCACCATCCAGTTCTCTGGTTTTCTGATAACCATAGCCACAAGGGATGAATTGGCAAGGAGGCCTGATTCAGATATGACTCAAAGGCAATGTTTGGTGCTGTTTCATTTCAAGAAGGAAAAGCACAAACACTCGTGCACAGTGGGAAGTGTGCAAAGGATCAAAATGCTCCATGGAATCATCATTTTCAGCAGTAGTTCATTCTAAATGCAGTTAGTCTGGATAGAAATTTATGTCATTTTAATTCATGGTTGAACAAAGCTTAATTTTGATTTGGGATATAGTGGAGATGAACTATTCAGAGACATTTCTTAAAGAATGCTTATGTAAAATGCTGATTCAAATTAATGGGGTTTTTTTTTGTAAAATCCCCAACAGTCACTGACTTCTAAGACAACTTTGTATTAACAGTCATGTGGTTCATCGGAAGGTACTCAACTCAAACCCAGACTGCAAAGATGAAATTCGTGGCACAACTTGTGAATCTTTTAGCTGAGACATTAGCAGGTGGTACACCCTGGGTCAAAGGTTTGGTTTCCTGACGGATGCTTTCTGGCCAACCTAAGGACAGCCAAAATGGGGAGAAAGTATACCTATGATAGCAGAACTTGCTGCAGGCCAACATCAGGTAAGGGGGGTTGAGGAAATGGCATAACTCCTTTCTCAGAGTGGCCTTCCAGGAAAACTGGCTTATCCAGCAGCTGCTGGCTTTTAGAGTCTAATTAGCACAGGACCTTTCCAGTTGATTGAATTCCACTTGGTTCACACAGTACATGATGACTACAGTGCACAGTGAACATAAGAACATAAGAGAAGCCAATGTTGGATCAAGCCAATGGCCCATCTAGTCCAACACTCTGTCACATAGTTGCCAAAAATGCCATAGGTGCCATCAGGAGGTCCAGCAGTGGGGCCAGGACACCAGAAGCCCTCCCACTGTTGCCCCCCCTCCAAGCACCAAGAATACAGAGCATCCCTTGCCCCAGATTGAGAGTTCCTATCTATACCTTGTGCCTAATACGTAATTACATATCACAGTTGTATCACTGGTCGACTAAATCTAGCTTTGTGCACCTCTCAATAGGTACAGTCCATGATTTCAGATATTGGGTTGGATCCAGACTGAATTTTCCACGAAGGGAAGGGGAGGTATAATTTCTGCCAATTCCCCCTTGCTTCTGACAACCCCTCATTTGTCCCTCATGCCATCGCTGTGGGCCCCGTGTCTCACAGAAGCAGAGCTTGGGGGGTATCAGTTGGTTGCAGAGGAAAAGAGGATTCTGTTCCGCTGATGGAGGTGCATTCCATTAGCAGAAGACTTAGTCTGGATCTAACCTATTGTCTTTAGAAGCAAAACTGTTTCTGCCCTGAACAGCCCTCCTCATGTTTCATCTTACGTATCCTTTCTTGAGTTTCCCACCTGTCTGCAGTGCTTGGAGCTTTGCCTGCTGCATCAAATGGTATGTTTTAATATTGCAATCCATGGTGTTTAGGATAAACTTTGTCATTTGAAGCTCCTGCTTATATACCTGCTTGTACATCTCTGTTTCTAGTGCTAGTCCCCTATAAAAGGAACACAAAAGGGGAGTGTAGTATCCTCTTTAGGAGTCAGATTGACAAACCACTTATAAGTCATGCCAGGCCAAATTCTTTTCTCAAAAGCCATGTCCAGATGGAGCACATTGAAGTCAACGGGAGTTGTCCTTGCATATCTGAGGCCAGATTTTGACCCTAGGTAAGCAAACAACCAGTCCCACAGAACTATTTATTTTTCCTAAGTTTCTCTTCTCCTCTCTCCTAGATGTATTAATATCACATTCATAAATTTTGTTGCTCTGCACTTTCAAACGTTTAAGCTTGCAGGCCCTCGGAAGAATGAAATATAGTCAGCCAATTTATGCGCAGCCTAGGTTAGAAACTGAAAAAGACAGGGGGTATGGAAAGACAGAACAATATTTAGAGAGCTGGTTAATTTTAAATCCATTGGGAACCATAAGTCTGGGCATTAATGGGCTTAGGGTGATAAAAGGAGCAATAATAGTGTGCACATATAGATGGCATTGTCAGAAAGGAGCAATTAGTGGCAAAGAAAACATAGGTGTAGGCACATATGGTGAGCAGGTTAAAATGCAAAGTAGTGCTTGAAGAACGAACCATGAACTAAATATGCTGTGCTACTGATTTAATCTATAGGCAGCCCAAACCCATCCAGTTTCTTTAGATGCTGCGCTGCAGGTAGGGTGATCAAATATTTGCCGGTTTGTTTCTTTTTATATCCATTTATATTTTTGTCAGCAGTTCTACTGTAGCTGTAACTGTAGCAGAATCATATCACTGTTGGGAAATGTTATGCTTTTTTAACTTTTATTTTGATATTTACACAGCACAAATAAACAGTCAAAACAACAGTACTGTAATATAGTCAAAAGGCTGAACAATGAACGTTTGTTAGCAACAGAGGAGGAGAGGATAACATTCAATAAAGATCTTCTAATAATGCCACCGCTGAGATAAAGTCTGAGGTCCATAACATATCAACTATATCAAAAAGACTTTCAAAACACTGCTAGGAAGGAGTAGACCAAAGGGATAGAAGCATTTGATGATACTGCATCTGTCTTTCAAGATGAACGTGAACCTTTTTACGTTTATTCTTTGTCTGTTTCTTGAGGCTTAACTGTAAAAAAGCCTCTTAAGTCCTGAATCTGACATGAATTTTTAGACTTCTGTGTAAGATACTGTGCTTGCTGTGATGTAAATCTGTAGAATGTGTTTTCAAGGCTGCATTTTTAATGGAGTGACCTTAACTTCCAGGCTGAGGGCCAAGGGCCTAGTGTTTAAGCATTCTCTTAAGACCCAAGTGTTCCAAGGCCACTTCATTGTCTTAAGTGCTTCTCCTCCATAGAACTGTTTTCCAGAATGGGGCAGAGCAAGGAGCAGGATGCTATTAAGGACTAAGACAGCTCCTTCTACAACTTTTCCATTGGTTTTAAAAAGCCTTGAAGGAAACCCTCATGGCTCTCTCTGTCATCAAGCAGAAAGAATTCAAGTACCCTTTTTTCTGTGAGGCAGAAAAGCAAACATTTTATTTAGATTTTAGTTTCACAGAATGGGATTTTTTTTTGTCTCAATTGTATTAAATTACCATCAGCAAAGTCAGACTAAAACCAAAGCCAACAAGGCCTAGGTTTGGGAAAGCCCAGCCCAACATAGGTTCCACCTAGACCTCTCCCTCAGCATGTGAAAAATGGCAGGGGTGCAGTGGCAGATATTAGCTCAGGACTGGCAAAGAAGTCTTTCTCAGCCCTGCTAGCTTTAACTGATGTTGCCAGAGATTGAACCAGAGTACCAGATGTGTGAAGCTGGCAATATACCACTCACCTGTGGCTGAGTCCTGCCACATTTTTGGGGTGGTGGTTTATGCTTGTAAAAGGGGCTACAGTGGCTCAAGTGGTTAAGATGCTGAACTGCAGACTGGAAGGTCAGTAGTTCAGCAGTTTGAGACCTGAGTGCTGTATGTCTCTGGCCCCAGCTCCTGCCAACCTAGCAGTTTGAAAGCAAGAAATTGCAAGTAGATAAACAGGTACTGCTTTGGTGGGAAGGTAATAGCATTCCATGCGCCTTGGCATTTAGTCATGCTGGCCACATGACCATGGAAAAGTCTTCGGACAGCACTGGCTCTTCGTCTTAGAGGCAGATTTGACTGGCTTTCGAGCAAGGGAAATCTTTACCTTTAACTTTACTCTCAAGCCTTATTGGAATATAGATACAACCAGCATCTCACCAGGGAGTGCCCAACTCAGGATTCTGATCTTGTTGATCTCAAATGAAGCCTGGACTTCTGACATCCATAATTTCATTCTATTCTATGACTGCTGGCAGGTATGTAACAGTTAACTGAGTATCACAAAAGTACATTGAAGTCCTTTAGCATCCTGCTACTTTGCTGTCTCTGCTTTAGAGAATATTCTGGTTAAAGGAGCAGTTCTGGTAGTATCTTTAAATGGGCAAATAAGCGGAAGGGAAAATGAAGCATTGGAAGAAGCATTGGAATATGAGAGGTGTAGGGAATAGGTGGGCCCATATGGTACAGTGACTAGAATTTTGGAATTGAACTGGAGAAACTCAGGCTCAAACCGCTACTCAGCCATAAAGCTCATGGAGATATCCAGTGCCAGTTACCTTTTCGCATCCTAACCTTCTTCACAAGCTTCTTGTGAGGATAAAATGGAAGCGGGGGGAAACCATGCCCAGTGCCCCAAACTCTTTGGATGAATGGCAGGGTAACAATGCAACAAACAGATTATTCAACTCAAAGAAAGTTCATCTACCATCCACAGACAGACCACATTGTTCATTTAAGAGTCACTATTGAAAATAGTTATATTTTCACATATATCCTTCACTTCCAAAATGCAAAGAACTGTATGTTCAGGAAACAATAGCAAAGCTGCCGGATCCAGTCAAGAAGAAAGGAGATTTTTAACACAGTCCTTCAAACCAGTGTTTGGTCAGGAACCAATCTGGTACATAGTAACCTATACTTACAGTGAGAATATAGGTGCTGTGTCAGTTCAATAGGTACAGCTGGAGAGCCTGATGCAACAAGTCCAACAGAGAAACCCAAGCAGCCTTCATTAATTTGTTCATGCTTTTCAATTAGGAAGTATTTGGCTACCGTTCCAAGACACTGAACTCTATTTCCTGCCTCTAATTCTATAGGCCCAATTCACTGATAATTTCCTGTCTACGTTTGATAAAGTTAGGGGTACATTCAGTTTGTTTAACTCCCTGTTTCACTAGAACAAAGGAACCTCTGCCTGACAGCATTTAATGGAAATTAAGCCAAGTTTCAAGGAGACTGGTGGAATGCGGGTAAGCCCTGCATGGCATTTATCTCACTAACTGTTTCAGAATTTGTGGTGTCCATCATGACCTTAGAACATATAAAGCACCTTGGGTCTGCCCCATCTAGCCTAGAACAATTAAGGCCAAAATGCTGTGACACCCACTAGAACATTGTATTGGTGTCTTCATTTAGCATAAGCAGCCTTTGATGGGAGTGTATATGGATCTAAACGCATAAGCCGATCACTCAGCATTGCTAGTTCCAGACTTGTTTCTTTTCAGGTCATTCCAAATTCTTCTTCATGCAAACTGAATACATGAAAATGAGCTAGTGCATACTTTCAAGAAATGAGAGCTGATGATTTCAAGCCTGTCTGCAATGGATGGATGGCACATGAACACTTATCAGTTGATGGCTGGACCACCAAGTAGTACTTAGCATATGAGAATGAGCTATCACAAACAGAACTTCTGTGCACTGTAAATGGAATCTTTTTCAGCAGAGCTGGTTTACACACCCAGCTGTGAGCCATCAAGGGTTGATAATCAAGGGATAAGAAATTCACAGGGCAATCCTAAAGCAGTTACTCCTTGTAAGCACATTGACCTTCCTTGTGATCATCCACAGAAAGGGTCTTCCTTGTAAAGCAAAGTTACTCCTTCTAAGACCCTTCCCTTATGAACATCCACGAGATTTCCTATGCTGTGGTCTACCTCTCTCCTCCAAGAGAATGAGGTATCCTTTGGAATCTACTGTGCCATTCTGTCATGGGAATGTCCCATGGAATAAACCTGAGAAGGAGTCTGATTAGACCTAATCAATGCTCCCTCTAAACTGTGGAGTCTTGTGAGCAAAAATTCTACTTTGTGAGCTCCTGGGTACTGCATAAATGAGTTTGCTCTGGAGCCATCCTTCCTGAGCTAAGACAAAAATGTGTGAGCCAGAGGCTGAAAAACTGTAAGCTAGCTCACACTAACTCAGCTTAGAGGGAACACTGGACCTAACTGAGGACTACACTGTTCGTCTCTTAATAAGTGAGAAAGAATGTTCTAAAAAACAAGTAATATTCCTGCCCTGGATAGACTGGTCTCTGAGGCTATCATCAGAGTGTTCACAAGGTGCTTAAATGGATGCCGCTTCTTAAAATGCTGGTAGCATTAACAGAATCAGTATCTGAGTAGATGGTAGAGTAATCAGGATGACTGCTTTACTACGTCCTAGCATAACTGAGGATAAGTCTGAAAGGTGCCCCTCAGAGACAGATCAGACACCTCCAGGATCTTGCTGTTTAAGCTATTTACAGTGCAGTCCTAAGTAAAGTTATACTTTCCTAAGCCCGCTGACTTCAACGGAGTTTGAAAGGTTTAACACTGTTACACTCAAACAGCTCTAGGATCTTGCCCATTAAATGTATGCAGGTTGCATAGCTTATAGATATGCTGCATAATTGGCAACTTTTGTTATGGAGGGGGGACCTCCCCACACACATTTATGGGGAAACTGCCCAAATGCCTGCTTTAGAAAGCAGTTACAAATTAGTCAACTACTCAAAGCCTTAATGATTCAGGGTACATTACAAGACAGTTTTAACATAAACTAATGCATAAAGAACTCCCCTCTTTCTTTTTTATTATCTCCTGTGCACTTAACTAATACTTTGCCCTTTCAGTGAAGCTTAAATGGTAAGCACAACTAATTTAATGAAAGTCTATGTAGTACTTTCTCTGCAGGGACCTGGGTTATTTCAGCCGTGAACATAGTGAGCAGCCGCAGGTGTGGCACTAAATAAAGTAATAGAAAGTGTCTAACCGGTAACAGTGGAAGCCCTGTTTCAAGCCCCTTGTCTGCTTTTTATTAATAGCCAGATTCTTTTCTATCAGCAGTCATGACGGCCTCCACCTCTATTTTTCAGGAGAATATTTGGACAGGGGGAAAGATCTATTTTGAAACAACTACCAATGATTTGGTGTCTGCAGCCAGTTTGTAGTCGAATAAGCTTTCAATCTTCTTGCAGGAGGGGAGAAGGGAAACCTCTGATTCAGAAAAGAGAGGAAACGGGGGGTTGCAAAGGTTGGGAGGCCAAGTAGTATGAAGCAGACCCCCTCCATCAAGTTAGAAACTTTGGCAGGATAACTAGAAACAGACCAGCTCCTAAATCCTCGAGTTCATGAGCTAGCAGTAAGATAATTAGCTTGAATAAAACTAATATTTCAGTGTTCGGTTTCATGATTGTACAGAACAGGGATTTATTAGTGAGAACGTTGGTGAGAACTCCCCCCCCCCCAAGTGTTTTATTCAAGCTGTTCCATGTTAGGGCCAACACATCCAGAACCTGATAAAAGAAGACAGCGTGATTGCAAAATAAGCCTCTTGCCCCCATTGAAATCTCTTGTGAAGATGAAAGATTTCCATGTTCTGAAGCTTGCGTTTCCTGGGGAAAGGGTCACGATTAAAAATGGGGGGGAGGGCCTTGAAGTTGCATTACAACTATCACAAGTTGTGCTACAACTGATCAGAATAATTTTGTATGTGCTTCTTCCTTCATTCATAGAAAACACGGCTCTCGTGGTAACTTTGAAAACTAGAATGATTGTCGCAGCCCAGCTAGAAAGAGCTGAAAAGCATATTGAACATGAGAATGCATGACCAGCTCAAAAACCTGGTGAGATTGAGGGGGGGGGGTGCTCCTGGGGCCCAAAGAACTCATTCGTCAACAACAAAGACATCCAATGCAGCCTGGGACATCCAGTGCAGCATGGCATGATTCTCAGTTTACATGCCCTACCACTTAAGGAATGGGGAAGGGAGCATGTTTGTCCTCAAACCCAAATCCTACAGCAAACGTCATCACTCATCAGTGGTCTACATATCGTTTCAAGCAAACGTTTCAAGAAGTTTGAGACTTTCTAGCTGGCGTTTAGTTGTGACAACAGGTTCTTTTCACACCATACTTAGCTCAGGATGTCCTCTTGGAAGATTACGTTATCACCTGTTGCTGCTGCTGTGAATGGTCTCTGTGCTTATTATGAACATTTGAGTTTTGCATCAACATCAAAGACTGCATCTCCTGTATGTTGTTGCCATTGACCCCGCTATCTACAAATGGTTTTGACTTTGCTTTGTGTGTGTGTACATATGTGCCAACTAAGGCATATGTCATACATCTTAACAAGGGGAACCCAGTTCACAAATCTTATGTCTTTCCATTAGTCCATAGTCTTTCCATAAGAGTGCCACCAGATCCTTTTATTTTTATTCTTCTGTAACAGACTTAGCCCACCTACCCCTCTGAAAATACTTCCCCCAGTTACTGAAAGGAAATTAAAACCTTCTATAGAAAAGCAATTAATACACATATACACATTTGTGTGGGTGCTGCTAACACTCAAGCCGATAAGCAGTGGCAGTTGTGCCTTACGAATACTGTTCAGGAAATTCCATCTCTTTGATGAGTTGTTGGCTTACTGAAGAATATTTCACATGTCATCAGCTAACTCGAGCTTTGTGTTGTGTTTCTTCAAAACCACGTCTCTTAAATAAAGCGTTTTCCTTAAAAAAAAAAAAAACTGTTTTCCTCACAAGAATTTGGCTTCCGTAAGAAGAGAATGGAAGCCGTGTGTTTTGCTGTTTATTTAAAGGAAGGAATAGTTCGCCTTTGAATTTTCGGAGGGGGAGAAAAGGAATCTTGTAATGGAATTGCCGTTGGCAATAAGCATCTGGGGAGGGGAGGGGGATTGGGAACAAGCTGTCTTTTAACACTTCAAACTAGGATGATTTAGCAGAGAGTGTCTCAATCTGGTGAGCCCCCCTTCCCAGACTCAACCCAAACAAAGCTACTAATGTGTGGTCATTTTCTTGGCAATCCCACTTGGTGCTGATAACACCACTGCCTCCTATTCTCCAAGGATCTGGTTGCTGGAAGACTGCTCCGTACCTCATCCCCCGATGCTTCTGATGCGGGTGATCCTCCGACTGCACGGCGCCAACCACAACATGCTACCCACCGTGAGAGAGCAGGACGCAGGCTGCTCCAGTCAGGAGTTATCGTCTATCATACTGATTGACGAAACCAAGAGTGAGCAGAAAAAATAAACACGAACAGAGGCTGCAGTGTACAGGACAGTCAGCTGGGAGTTTTAGCATTTGGCCTTGGTGATCTTACTCTCCTGGTAGGTTATCTTTTCCTCGTGCTATCATTTATCATAAATTTGAGGGCCAGCAAAAGAAGCAAAGCCCTGTGATTTTTTTTTTCCTATTGGGGACATTAATTAAGCACTTCTTTTTTTAGCATGACTTCCTCTGCACACACCCCCCCCCCCGTGACAGCAATCCCACCACCTCAAACCCAATTCCCTGAAGAACAGTGAAACTCAATCCAAACACAGTCCTTTCTTTTTTTTTTTTTCCGGGGGGGGGGACTTATTTTATTACAGCAGTAGACCATTTTGAGCAATTAACCTTTTGCTAAACTGTCAGACCCAGAATTCCTATGCAGGCGTATCCCTATCACAAACGTTAACTTCCCATCTCAGCAAAGGAGCCGAAAACCATGCCGTAGCCCCTTTTGTGCTCTTTGGCAGTGGATGATGCCTTGGTCACTAACAACCCCTCTTGAAATAATGGCGGTTGACTTTTGCAGGCGCAAACCAAGCCTTGTATTGATCTTGACAGCCACCATAAGGTACTCCCTGAAGTGTCAGTAACAAAGATGATTTGTATGTGGCTTGCAGTCTTCCAGTGTCCTAATAGCTTTCTCATTCCAACACAGAAAAAGCCAAGCATAAACCAGCTGCTTAAAGCTGATACAAGCATTTCTTCTCTCAGCAGGCCATGCTTGCATAACCATTTATTCTGCCGAGTTTTAAAGTGCCTGAAGGATTTAATTATGTACATAGACAACCGCTATAAACTCTATTCTAGGTTTTTTATTGACTTTTGTGCAGGGCACCTCTTAGGCATTTCAATTAAGTGTTTTTATAAGAAAAGCTACAATATTGTAAACCATATATATATATATTCCACCTCTTTGTAGATAGTTTCCAAACAGTTCTGGTTGATTGAGGAAAACTTTATTCAATTGACAGGGATCTTAAAAACTAGTCCAAAAGACATATGCGCATAGACACAATTCAGTCCTTCTGCCAGGCTCGCTCAAAGTTATCAGAAGGAAAGTTTGGTTCTTATGGCTCAGTCATAAGTGTGTTCCAAAACTTCAGGAAAATGTTGGATGGTTTGGTGAAATCTGAAATGGCAAAACAGCTGGCAGTGAGACCATGTCACCATGGTAGGGTTCAACCCTGATACTTGGCAGTGGTAGTTTTCTAGCCTTTGTTTTCAGCATCCTGAATAATTTTGTGTCATCTGTAAAATTGGCTACTACACTACTCACCTCTAGTTCTAGATTGCTGATGAATAAATTAAATAGTACCAGCACCAATACTGATCCTTGAGGGACCCCACTGCTTAATCCCCTCCATTGTGAGAATTGTCCATTGATTCCTGCTCTTTGCTTCCCGTCATTTAACCAGTTTTTAATCCATGAGAGAACCCATTCTCTTATCTCATGACTGCTAAGTTTACCCAGGAGTCTTTGGTGAGGTACCTTGTCAAAAGCCTTTTGAAAGTCCAAATATATAATGTCTACCGGGTCACCATTGTCCACATACTTGCTCACTTTCTCTTCCCCCCCTCCAAGATGTTGATGAGGCAGGACTTCCCTTTGCAGAAAGCCATGCTAATTTTACTTCTGCAGATTTGTTCCTCCATGTGTCTAATTATTCTATCTTTGATTACAGTTTCTACTAATTTGCCTGGGACAGAGGTTAGACTGACTGCCTTGTAATTTCCTATTTCTCTTCTGGATCCCTTTTTCTGTGGCTGAATTTAGTGATAGGTTACATATACGGGTTAGTATATCAACTGTCTCCCATTTGAGTTTGCTAAGTACTCTTGGGTGTATGCCATCAGGACGTGTTTTTTAATTTCCCCAACAAGTGTGGGACTTCATTTCAGTTTGGCTCAGTTTTTCAGACTCCATTCCTGAAAATAGGGGCTGTGGCATGGCTACATGCCCTACACTTTCCACAGTGAATGCAGAATCAAAGAATTCATTGAGCTTCTCTGCCAGCTCCCCATCTTCCTTTAGCAATCCCTTTATTCCTTTGTCATCCAAAGGCCCAACAGCTTCTCTGGCTGGTTTCTTGCTCCAGATATACTTTTAAAAAGTTTATTGTTTGTCTTGATGCTTTTAGCAACCCACTCCTCAAAATCTTTTTGCATGACTAATTATTGACTTACAATTCTTCTGCTAGAGCCTGTGGTCCTTCCCGCTCAATTTATTGGGGCAGACTTTCCACTTTTTAAAAGAAGCCTCTTCATTTTGTATAGGTTCCTTGACCTGCTTTGTTAACCACACAGATCTTCTTTTAGCCTCCCCTAACCTGTGGAATGCATTCTATCTGGGCTTCAGGTACTGTGGTTTTAAGTCGCTTCCAAGCATCCTCTAGGGATTTGACTTTCTTGTGTTTCCCTTTCAGCTTCCTTTTTTACTATTCCCCTCATTTTTATAAAGTTCCCTCTTTTGAAATCAAATGTTACAGTTTGGGATTTTAGGGGTAACTTTCCATTGACCTGCATGCTGAACTTAATAGTCTTGTGGTCACTGTTCCCAATTGGTATAACAACATCTCTCACTAGGTCTTGAAACCCACTCAGAAACAAGTCCAAGATCACTATCCCTACTTAAATTGTCATCAAGCACCAAGCACTCCAGGGCTGCGGTCATACACACTAAATAATCCACTTTCAATCCACTTTTGAACTGGATTTTGCCTGTTCGCACAGTAAAAATCCAGTTGGAAAGTGCATTGAAAGTGGGTTATTTAGTGTGTGTGACCGCAGCCCAGCTCTCCCATCTGATAGAATCACAGAATTACAGAGTTAGAAGAGGCCATACAGGCCATCTAGTCCAACTCCCTGCTCAATGCGGGATCAGCCTGGAGCATCCCTGTCAAGTGTTTGTCCAGCCACTGCTTAAAGGCTGCCAGGGATGAGGGGCTCATCACCTTCCTAGGCAGCTGATTCCACAGCTGAACTACACTTACAGTAAAAAAAGGTTTTCCTAATATCCAGCCGGTACCTTCCTGCCCTTAATTTAAACCCATTCTTGTAAGTCCTATCCTCTGCTACCAACAGCTCCCTGACCTCCAAGTATTGTTGTTGTTCTGTTGCACAGTTGAGTTCAACTCTTCATGACCCCATGGACCACATCACGGCAGGCCCTCCCATCTTCCATCGTCCTCCAGAGTTTGCTTAATTTCATGTTTGTTGCATCAGTGACACTGTCTAACCATCTCATCCTTTGCTGTTCCCTTCTTCTGTTACCTTCAATCCTTCCCAGCATCAGGGTCTTCTCCAGTGAATGCTCCCTTTCTCATTTGGTGGCCAAAGTATTTGAGCTTCAGCTTCAGGATCTGGCCTTCCAAGGAACAATCAGGGTTGATTTCTTTTAGGATTGACTGATTGGATCTCCTCGCAGTCCAAGGGACTCTCAAGAGTCTTCTCCTCTAAGTGACAACCCTTCAAATACTTAAGAGAGTAATTATGTCCCCCCCTCAACCTCCTCTTCTCCAGACTGAACATTCCCAAGTCCCTCAGCCTTTTCTCATAGGGCTTGGTCTCCAGGCCCCTAATCATTGCTTTCCTCTGTGCCTGCTCCATTCTGTCCACATCCTTTTTGAAGTGAGGCCTCTAGAACTGTACACAGTACTCCATGTGCAGCCTAACCAATGCAGTGTACAGCAGGACTATGACATCTTGCCATTTGGATGTTATGCCCCTGTTGATACACCCCAAGATTGCATTAACCTTTTTTGTCACTGCATCACACTGGCTGCTCATATTTAACTTACAGTCCACCTGTAACCCAAGATCTTGTTCACACACACACACTGCTGCCTAGAAGTGTATCCCCCAGTGAGTATGCGCGTTCCTCATTTTTGTTACCCAGATGTAGAACTCAGCACATATCCTTGTTAAATTGCATCTTGTTCTCATCTGCCCACTTTTCCAGTGTGTTCAGATCTCGCTGAATTCTATCTCTATCTTCTGGTGTGTTCACTGCTCCTCCCAATTTGGTGTTATCCGTAATCTTGGCTCAAAGACTTCTAGCACTGGCATAGAGACATCTATAAAGTGCTTCCCTCTCCAGTAACCAGGCTATTTTTGGGCAGGAATGCACAGGAACGGAGTTCCGGCTGGCTCCTGAGTTGGCCACGCCCAGCAGGAACTCACTAGCATAATAGGCTGCACCCAACAGCAGAAACTCATTAGGATTGGCTACATTAGGGGGGGTGTGGCCTAACATGCAAAGGAGTCCCTGCTACAATAAAAGCCCTGGGTTTTGACAACAAACAAGGTAAACAGAATAAGAAGCAAAAGGTGGGTGTGGCTGGATGACCACACTTCTAGTAACATGGGGGTGTGGCCTAATATGCTAATGAGTTTCTGCTGTTGGGTGTTGCCTATTATGCTAATGAGTTCCTGCCAGTAACATTCACCTCCCTCGGCCCCTTAGTCACCTTACATGGCCCTCAGTCACCATCCTGCCCTCACACCCAAGTTCTGTTATGCTCATATCAATATCACCATGTTTACGCAATCATCCCTTTGGAATGACTTGTCCTGAACTGGATGCTCTCCAACTCCTAGCAGCTTTCCCCCTGGGATTAGTTTAAAAGCTGCTCTGCCACCACACCAGCAGCCTGGTTCCTTTGTGTTCAAGTGAAGCCCATCTCTTCTGTACAGGTTCGGCTTGTCCCAGAAAGTTCCCCAGTGCCTAACAAATCTAAACCCTTCATCCCGGCACCACTTTCTCATCACTTTCTGGAGGTTCTACTTTAGTCTGCAGATGAAGGATCAAAAGTTCAAATGCTCCTTAACATGTGTGTGAGTGTGCATAATTTTTCCTGAATATAGAAATATAGCATGATGAGGAATACAGACGTAGCCTTCTTCCTGACATGTTAGTTTTCCAGGTACAGGTTCCCCCCCCACACACACACACAAAAGGGGTGTTCGGCTATCCCTTCATCCAGTTTTATTGTGAAATGTCACAGTTCCACAAGGGCTGCACTACACAATTGTGCTTATTTGTATAGTTTGTTTCTAGATATTTTCCTTGCAGAGAGGTATGCACACCTCTCTGGTTGATTATGTAGTTTATTATGCAGGGTTTATGGGCCTGCAAACATATTTGCTGGATGTCTCTTGCTCTGCAGTGACTTGCCAGGAAGAGAAGGAGACCCACACAGTGCAGGTGGGACCTTCTCTTTGTTTGCTGTGAACTGATCTCTCTACCCTCCTACCTATCACCCAGATTTTTGCAGCTGTTCGAATAGGGTCTAGCTTTTCCTGTTTTAGTAATCTGTTTAAAACTAATAAGTTAAGAAGCAGTATGAGGTAGGTAGGTAAGTAGGTAGGTAGGTAGATGATTGATAGATTATCCATTCATCATCTGTCATCTACCCACTTACCTCATACTGCTTCTTAACTTATCAGTTTTAAGCAGATCACTAAAACAGGAAAAGCTGGACCCCAGTTGAACAGCTGCAAAAGTCTATCGTAGAGGCATAACATTTTGCAGCTAAAAGAATGATAGGTCTGTTATTATCTTCTAATAAAAGAGGCAATGTCTCCATATGATCTATATTTTAGAGCAAAGGAAGAATTAAAAGATTCCAAGGCTCAGATGTGGCCCTAGTTAGGTTAAAACTGGTTGCTTAGAACCGCTATGTAAACTGCCCAGAGACCCTCTGCGGTTAGGGCGGTATATAAGCCGAAAGTATAAATAAATAAATAAAGAGTAATCACATTTGAAGGTTCACATGATACAGGGTGTCTACACTACCTGCACTACAATCACATGTGAACTATGTGAACTCTATGTGAACTGAGGCATTTTAAAGTACATCAAAAGCACTTCACAAACAATTCAGGGTGGCTTCACATATTACCTTCGGGGTTTATCTAATTTTTTAAAAAGATATACACCTAAACATTCACAGATGGGTATCACGCAGCATTCACATCATGGTGCATCTTTACTCATGACCTTCACTCCTCCAGTTCCACCAGCCCCAGGGGGTCTGGAGGCCTCTGCCTTGTAGAATATCTCATGACACCGACTCTTCACTTCCTTCAGACTTCTTACATCTTCTCCATGAAGCTCTTTAGTCCCTGTGCCCTACTCAAACTGAACCAAAAAAGTGCATCTGGAAAGATTCATTCCCTGTCTCTTCCCACTTCTACCTCCCTCCTATGTCTGTGTCACCTTCCCTGACTCACGTGCTAGAATGGAAGCTCTTTGTGGGCACAGACCTCTCTATTTGTACTCTACAAAGGCTATAATGCTACATGTCTGGTAGGGTGCTGGCATGGGCCACAGGCTGTTTTGACAGGGCACAAAACAGCCATTAGAGACCTCCATATAGTATGGCCTGAAACTTTTCTTTCTGGGATTCCTCCTTGGTGTTACTGAACATCGCTGGTGTTCTACCATGGCTTCATATCAAGATGATAGAAAAGGAGCCTTCCCCCAAGTGCCTATTTCTAACATATTTACAAAGCTTCCTCAAGACTACCTTCGTGACGATGTGGGATGTTTCAGTCACAGCAGGTGGCCAATGGCGACCTTTGCCTGCAAAAAATATGTAATGCCCCTCTGAGCCTTTTTAAAACCAGAAACATGCACCTTCCCGGTTCTCCTAACTGCTCCAATTTCCCCTCTCTCCTCTTCATCTGCTCTGCGAACCATGAGCGTGCATTCAAATCTACCTCAAACATTTCGCCCACAGGCAATGTAATTCCGAAACAAGCAACCAGCATTTTCACAGCTCAGGAGTAATAGATTAATTTGAACCTAATGTTGCTGTAGTTTACTGCTCCAAATGTTCTGGTGTAGACATAGCCTGAGGCGCGGGGGCTGTGGCATGCGCAACTCCTGGAACTGCAGCTACAGTTGGCTTAACATCTGTGCATCACATTTGCCATGCACCTCATTATTGCACACCCCACTGTGCCTACCTGTCCCAATCAGCTTTCCAGCCACAGGCGATCCGTTTCTCCCCCCAACTAAGAATCTTTGTTCTCCTTCTCACTTACTAAATTTTTGCAAGACTTCTGCAACCCAAGCAGTAGGGGGGTTCTATCCCAGCAAACCTCCTACATTTCCATAAAGCTTCTTAAATTCTCCATCAGGGACAGGACCCGGAGGGGAGGAGGAGGGAAATTGCAACGCCCGGTTTCTGACATGTCACCGCATAAATTGTGCCATTTTCAGGATCTAATATATGAAAGCCTGTGACTGAGCACGCAAACATGTCATAAAGAATGGAGTTGTTTGTTTTGACTTTAACAAGTTCGGCCTGGATCGATTCTTTTTTAAATAAAGGAAGGGTAATTTCCAACACCAGATAAAAATCCTTGTCGCAGAAAGATTACTATCCAAAATCAAAACCAACTGTTCCTATAATCTGAAAGAGCTAGCTGGATGTTTTAGGGCATTTTCACCATCGATACTATAAAGGCACCTTTTAGCTTCCCTCATGTTTTTGCGTACACGTGTTACACACATGTGACTCTCCCTATAACAGTTTTGAGTGTGCAGGAATCTATTATTTAAATCAATACACAGAATTAACAGATGCCGTTGTCTAGTACTGAGTCAAACAATTGGTCTGGCAAGCGCAGTACTTGGGAGGGACTGTAGCTCAGTGGCAGAGCATGTGGTCCCAGGTTCATTCCCTGCTAGCATCTCTAGTTGAAAAGATCAATTAATAGGTGTTGTGACAGACTTCTACCTGAGACCCTGGTCAGCTGCTTCCAGTCAGAGGAGACAATACTGACCATGATAGATCAGCAGCATGACTCCGTTGGAAGCTTCATGTGTTCCATGTGTACTGTCTGCTTTGATGGCTGTGGCACTCCTGGCAATTAGCCAGGGATCTTTTCTACCCCTGCAACCTGAGATGCTGGCACAGAACCTGGGACTTTCTATATACAGGTATGTGTCCTTCCTCAGAGCTCTGGCCCTTCCTTGAAGAACATGTGGGCATACTTTTTGAGCCTGAAAACTCTGTGCTATATTTGAAATATTCTTACCACTATTACCACAGGGCTGTACCTTTTCCAGATTAGGAAAACAGGAGAATGCCTTTTCTGTGACAAGCCAGAAGGAAGCGTGGCAGCTTTTACAACAGCATGAAGTTATTTGGGAGCAGAGGCAATTGTGAATCCATTGCTGCAGTTATCAAAGGATAGTGCACTTCTGAATGCAAAGGACAATCATATACTGTTTAGATCCATAGTCCTGGCTCCCAAGCCATGCTGGGCAGAATAAAAAACAAAGAAGAGGATTTCCTTTTAAACACTGCATTAAAGGTGTTTGGGGGCAGGGGGAGATAACACATTTGAAAAAAATGCCCAAAGGTCAAAAACAAAGGGCAGGTATCTATGATGGGGTAGAAATTTAATGCAGCCTCCAGTAAATCCCTGTCCCCATTTAGAAGCCTGCTTTAATGATCCACGGAAAGAGACACCTCATTTCCACACATGTGTCCCTCTTCCCATATTCTCCAATCACCAATCTGGTATAGAATCAAAGAATCACAGAGTTAGAGGGGGCCATACAGACCATCTAGTCCAACCCACTGTTCAATGCAGGATCAGCCTAGAGCATCCCTGACAAGTGTTTGTCCAGCCGCTGGACAAATACATTTGTAGTCACTCTTCCTCCACTCCCTAAGCACACAGATTTTGTTATTCGGTCCAAATGACTATGCTGTTGTTACCTCCCAACTACAGACTGAGAACCGCGTACTTTTCTGTTACACTTCTATTATAACGAATGGCTTGAAATGGCCGGCAAAAGTTCCATGTGCTATTTCAGATTCTCCTTTCAAAGCAGCCAACGGAACTACATATTGTTATCTTGCATCATACAGAATAATGCCTTAAAGCTCAATAGGTTAAAATGCCAGGTGGTTTAACTACATTTAGCCCACTCATGTGACAATGGATTTCCAAGTGCACAGGCAAGTACATTGGGGACTCAGTTATGGATCTCAAGGTCTCTGTTCTCTTGCTGCTGGGTTTTGTTGGGCTAGGTTAACCGATGATCTGAGTCAGAATAAAGCAGGTTCTATATCCTAGCCGACTTGACTGTGCCAAACCACACAGAGGGTCCAAAAATAGCTTAAGATGGACCTTGGTTTTCCCCGCTTGAAGTAGGCAAACAAAGTGTTTCCCATTGATATTTGATTTCTTCCACACCTTTCCCCTCCCAGTTTCCACCTTGCAGAAAATTGCCAAGGAGACTCATTCAAACCTCTACATTCTTGCAAAACAACAATAAAATGCAAAGTGCTTTGCTGCATACTCCAGTGTTCACATCTGGACTCCGGTCTGACTGCAGATGAATCTCTACCCTGGCACATTACGTTTCCCATGGGTATGCAAATATATGAATGATTCTTGTGTCTGCCACACTCCCAGATTAACAAACACCCAACCTGCTACTACTGTTCTTGCAAGAAAATTTCTGGAAATGTATCATATTTTTATCCCATAGAGGTCTATGGCATACCTAGCCATAGCCATTTCTTTTATTCTCACAACAGCCTTGTGATGTAGGGTAGCCAGAGAGAAAGACATCTGCCCAAGGCCAAACAATGAGCTTTACGGCAGAGTAAGGACTTGAACGCAGCTCTTCACACTCCATGTTCAACATTCTATCTGCTACACAAGTCTTCGCTGTCCCATGTACAAAGACAACTCTGAGAAACACAAGGCATTACCAAAAAGTGTATAAAATGGGTGGCTGTTGGAGATGATTTTTTGGTCTAAAGGCAACAGGGCCAAATGCAAAGAAGAGCCAGGAACACAAGAGAGGGAACTCCCATGCAGCCAGAACGTTGTATCTATTTATACCCTGGCAGCTCTTACCGTGGAAGAGACAATTTTGAACACTGCTCAGTTTTTTTAAAAGCAGCTTGTCACTTCAGCTGTAGCAGCTGATGCTGTGAAAAGAAAGAAATCTCTAGCTGTATAAGAGGGGGCAATGGTTTCCCTAATAATAACTATTCTTTGACTAATACCCAATTCTCCTTTAGCAGTGCAAACCTACACACAGTTACTCCCACAAAGTTCACTGAAATCAATTCACTTGGAGTGGAGTAACTCTACATAGGACTGGGCTGCAAGGCACTATACATCACTTCAAGAAGTTACTCTATGGACTATGCTTCCGAATCAAAGGATATTTTTATACTTCCAAAAGGAACTGACCAGTGCCATACTAGGCAGAGAATTGCACCTTCCTAATTCCACTGAAGTCAGTGTGCATAAAAATCTGCTTAGCATGGCACTGTAAGAGACTTTACTGTCAATGAGACATGGGGAAACTAAAATCTTTTTTTCCCCCCGACACTTCTTTAGGAAAAAAACATTTTCCAGAATTTGTTTTTCTTTCCTAAAAACACAGCAAATTGCTTCTAGGAACAATGTCTGAAGTTTAATTAAAGCAGGACTCTCCTCTTTCCTAGCAACAGCTTGGATAGTTGAGTTTCCTGTCACCCTCATTACCAGATGGATTCCAAGGAACTGGTTTAGATTGCAGTGCGCCTTTACGGAATTCCAAAATCCACACCACGGCCAATCAAAGCGCACACACGTTTCATTACATGCTTGAATTAATTTGTTCTATATGGAGTTTGTTACCTTTACAGTTTCAAAAAGTAGCTATTCATTATTGAGAGCAGACAGATGGAACATGTTCAATTTAAGATATCAATAAGGGGGAGGGGGGAATCCTGTGGCACAACCCACTCCATCTGGTAGTTCTAACTTCTCTGCCAAGACATTTTTTTCCCCCCTATATAAAAGCAAACACTTTTAACAAAAAAGTTGGTGGAACATTCTTAGGTATTAAGACTCTGCAGTTGATCTGCAGATAACAAGTAACAACACGGGCTTCAAATATAGTATTTTAAAACCTTAATCTGTTGCATAAGGGAAAAGGTCTGAGTTTGATCTGTAAAAAACCAGGAAACTGTGTTTATCTAAAAGTGTTATCTTTGCTCTGAGTACAGAAATGCCCACCCCCCCCCTTTATGCTTTAACGGCCTATGAAAATGATTTAACACATTGTTTCAGCCTCTTCAAAATAAATATTCAGCCACATCAATACAAAATTAAGACAATAAAAAAACAAACAAACAAAACCCTGGCAGCCTTACACAAACAAAAGGAGAAACAAGTCCCTGACTTTTAGCACTGGGATATGGAAAGCTGAGCGCACAAGAGTGCAAGTGAGTTCTTCTGCACAGCAGTGCACAGTGCAAGTCCAAATGCGATTGGGATCAGAGATGGGCTGAGGATTGGGGCAAATCACAGCAGGGTCCTCACAGAGGCAGAATAAGTTGCCAGCCATGGTCTCCACCAAGAAATGTATGCAGATGGATCCTAGAGCGAGAGGTAAGTAGGCCAAAGAGAAGCTCTTGAAACTGGGGAGCAGGCAGATAGCAGGAAGGCAATACTGGAGAAAAGTATACTGTGTGCAAGGTTGAGAAAGCAGTCAAAACAAGGACCGACTCTCAGCTGCTGTCCAAGCTAAAACATTTTTATTTCATTAAGATAAAAAAAAAAATTGTTAACTGCTTTTCTCCCCAAAAGGTAACCATACAGCATTGCTTGGAAGTGTTTCTTGCTAGGTCTTGTCAGGTGGAACCATACTGGGCTCTGGGAAGCAATATTGTCCCCAGTATTGGGAGTGGGAGTGTTGCTGCTAGGGTTGACAGGCCCCTTCTGGCAACTAGGAAGAAATGGGGGGCAGGCCTCTCCAGGAAGCAGAAGCTCTATGGTAATATTATAGAGCTTTTGGTAATTTCTAGAGAGGACTGATATCACTTCTGTCCCCCTCCCTGGAAGTGACATCATGCCTTTGGCCTGACAGCCATTTAAAAAAATCTCCTCCTGTCACTCCAAGTGGTGGTAGGAAACAAGAGGCAGGGGATCCCTCAGCCCTCAACTGTAGGACTGGTAAACCTGTTACCAACTTCCAGGTGGGGCCTGGAGTTCACCTGGAATTACAGCTACAGTTTCCTTGGCGGAGACGGCAGCTTCAGGGGGAGGACTCTATGGCAACCCGTTCCCACTGAGCTCTCTCCTCACCCCAAACTCTACCCTTTCCAGGTACTACCCCCAAATATCCAGGAATTTCCAAGCCAGGGTAAACCCTAAACAGGTGGCTCCTTGCTGAGATTCCAGCCAACCCCAGTTCTTGAAAGACAGTGCCAAATCAGTACACATTTAGCTGTTATTAGGGACAATTTCCACATTTTTTTTACAAGGTTGCTCAATGCATTCCTTCTTATTTGTGGCAAATGTCAAATATAAATAACCATGGATCTGATTTTTCATGACACAATGGCACTGTGCAAACATTTTAATCCTGGAGTTCGCCCTGTGAATAAAGACAAGGGGACGAGGGGGATGCATATTATCCCAGCACAATCGCTCTCCTCAGCACATATCCTCTGATTTCTGTTGCACTTTGCATTAAGCCGCCTCATTATATGAAAGACATTATGTCACGTTTCTGTTTATTAGTGGCATCGGCCCTAGGTCCTAACAATAATACTGGATCACATACACCCATTTCTGGCAAACAGCCCAGTGATTAAAAAGATTGTTGTGGGTTAAAAAGACTAAAAAGGGAATTCAATCATCCACCTAAACATTACATTTGCTGAGGAGCTTTGTAATCTGATATAATGATGTAGCAGGGTTCACTTGTTATCTTTGAAATCTTGCACACAAATGATTATACTGATCCTGGTCTATAGCGATGGAAATTGCGGGTCAACATCTGGGGGCAGGAGAGTATCATATGGCCGCACTTGATATGGAAAACTCAAAACCCAGAGCATCTTAACGTCTACATCGCCTTACTTTCCCATCAACTACTGTATCTTTCATGGAGTAAAGCAACTATGTGTGGGTTGATCTTTTTAATAAAAAGGTTCACCTGCTTTCAATCCCAGCAGCAGTTTGATTTCCAGAAGAAAAAGCCAAAAATCAGATGGGCTGTAACGAATGAGGGTACATTTGAGGTTTCCTGGCCAAATTGTGAACACAGCCTGACATGTCAAGAGGCTAAATTATGCTGTCCATTACACCTGAGTAAATTGGAATTTTGATGCTGGTCTCCCTGGAATGTTTTCCAGATCGTGTAAAGTGGGAGCAGAATTTGACTGGAATGACCTGATCCTGTGGATCAAGTTCTGCCCTTGAAATGTAAGGGAGGCGGGACTGAAGATAAAGGTTGCAACAGGACAGCCAGACCCAATCCCAGATCCTGAAAAGTGTAAAAAAAGAGCCAAGACCCTGTTACAATGCATGAATGATTCCAACAGTTCAAAAGCACTGCTCTTCTTGGTGCTTACTACTTTCACTCTCCCCTTCCCCAAATCCATCCTTTCTTACGCTCTCAGATGAGTTTTAAAGCACAATTTCAAAAGCTAAACAAAATCAACCAAAAGTCATCCTCTATCACTGACTGTGGTTTACTCTTCAACAGATGGACTCTTCTCTCCATTTCCCTCTCCTTTGTGTATCCCCCAAGCCTCTCCTTCTTTACCAGTTGGCCATAAGCAACAATTTCTTCTCCCATAAAGGTTGCCAACATCCAAGTGGGGCCCAGAGATCTCCTGGAACTACAACTGATACCCAGACTATACAGAACAGTTCCTCTGGATAAAATGGGAGCTTTGAAGAGTGGACTCTACGGTATCCCACACCTGATGAGCTCCCTCTGTCAAGAAACTGGCCTAGTTTAGCCGTTTCTTGGCCTTTCAAACTTTGGTTCAGGCTTTTGGGCCTAGTCAAGGTGCTGAAGGCTCTTCTCTCTGGGAAATCAATGCCACGCTAACTTGCAGTTGCGGTTCCATGTCTTACTTGGGACGCCGAGGTCGGCCAGCCTTGTACACACACACCCCCTTTGAAATGACTCACACAACCAGTTTCTTTGGAAAATTAGGTGGATAAAATTGGCCACAACTTTTATTGGTTACAGCTGTAGAGGATTGGCACAGCATGGGTCCACCGAATCCAACCTATTGGCTGGCACACGTGCCAGCCGAGATAACTGTTACCCAGCCAGCCATTTGCCCTTCATGAGCTCCCCTGCACTCTGGCTGTGAGGGCAAGCACTGTTACTCCTTGAACTAGCAAGCTCCATTCAGTCCTCATGCCAAGACCCTTAAAGGGGTCCCCCAACTCCGGAATTGGCAAGCAGGCTAAATTCTGCCAATGGATCTGGCCCCCTGCTGTTATCGTCGAAAGTTGTGACAAAATTGTGCAAACGCGAAACAATAAGTAAACACTAACAATACCGTAACATACCAAGACCCATAAACACCCCCCCTGCATTCACTCAGATTACAAATATCAAACCCCAGCCCCATAATACTCAGGGAGGGATGGGTGGGCAAACCGGGCTTGCCTTGTGGTCAAGTGGGGAGAGGGAGCGGCTTCCCAGCCGTTCTTAATGCCTCCCCTCCCTGACCACCCCGCTGGCCTTCCATTGGCCGGGGACAAGGGGGGGGGAGGCGCTTCTTTTCCCACCACGTGCCGGGCCCCTCCCCCCACTTCCGTCCTGCCGGCCTCTCCATCCCAGCCCATCCCCATAAATGGCGGGCCCGGCCTACCTGGGCCCTTTCTGCTTTCCAGAGAGAGATCAGGGATGAGATGGAGTCAGACACAGGGGCAAGTGAGATCATGGACCTGCAAGTTTCAAGGCCAGAAAACAAGAAGGTGTTTGCTAGGGTTGCCAGCCTCCAGGTGGGGCTTGGAGATCTCCCACTTTCACAATTGATCTCCAACTGACAGAGATCAGCTCCCCTGGAGAAAATGGCTGCTTTGAAGGGTGGACTTGATGGCATTGTACCCTTCCCCTCCCCAAACCACATCCTTTCCTGGATCCACCCCCAAAGTCTCCAGGTATTTTCCAACACAGACCTGTAGGTGTTTTGCACTTACATTGCATCTCATTAGCACAGGGAACCTTGAACATGGGAAAGTAGCTTGAATGTGAATGTATGTCAGCTACAGACATACACGGTCATGTGTCTTAGCAACACACCTGATTGGCCAAACTGGATCAGGCCGATTGCAGGCAGTCTGGTATAAAACAAGACCATTCATTCTAGGCTGATCCCTCCTTTTGTTCAGTCTTTCCTTCTTGCCTCTCTTTTGATTGTAGGTTGGGCCTTGTGTGGCCAGAACACCTGCTCTTTGGATTTGGGACTTGGAGTTCTATCTGGAATTTGTCCCTTCAGTCTCACCAAGTAACACCCGGGTCACTGGACTAAAGCCTGAATAAGTATTCTATGTTAGCTACTCAGTTTTATTATTTGCTTCCCTGCTTTGCACTGCTTCTGTATTTGCATACTTTTACACATTGCTTTTCATAAACCTTAATAATCATTATACTTCTGTAGCTAGATTCAGGTGGGTAGCTGTGCTGGTCTGAAGCAACAGAATAAAGTTTGAGTCCAGTGACACCTTTAAGAACACATCTTCAGATACAATAAAATGGAAATTACCAGTCCATACATCTAGGCAGAGGGTGAGCAGTATATAAGCATGCAGCATAATGAAGATGTTTAACAGATTCAAGGACCAAACAGGAACAAGAAGTTTAGTTTAAATGGAAACCATTTGTTTGGGTTTAATTTGGAGGAGGGGGGCTTAGTGAAGGAAATAAATATGTCAAAATTGGAGACTGATGGGCAGATGTATCCTTAATTGTGGAATGCTGAGAGCTGTTAATGGAGACCCTGCCATTATGCTCATCCATCTCCTCTCAAGCCTGGAGGCGACCTTACAGCATCTTCTTTGAAAGGAGGCGATTGGCTGTGTAGAGTTAACTCCCCTGTCCCCGAACCAGAGAAATATATTCCAAACTCGGTAGACTGAAGAAGCGTGCGTGCACACAAAAGCTTATACCTTGAATAAAACTTTGTTGATGTTAAAGGTGCCACTGGACTCAAGCTTTATTCTGATACTTCTGTAGTGTTATTTGGGTTTGAGGGATTCAAGGTAAACCCAGTACCTTGGCCTATTTTGGCTCCAGCTACTAAAGTATTTGTGGATCTCAACCTACAAGTGTCCTACCCTGCAGGGCTGACTTCTTGATTAACCCTTGATAGGGCTGGAGACTTGGTCTTTCAGCTGAGGCTGGTGGTGGCTCATTACCCTGGGAGGAAAGGATTCACTCCCCAGTTGTGCACTTTGCCCTTGACCTCCACTCAAAGTCTTCTTGTGGGGCAAGAGGGCTTTGATACCTTCCCCTCTCCAAAGTCTGCCCTCCCCAGGCTTTGCCTATCTTCCAAACCTAATGCCCTTATTCCAGAAATAACACTGACCCCCCACCCCAAAGGATGTGCATGGGGGGGTCATCCCATTTCATTTCAAAAATGTCACTCACCTTTGCACCATTCTTTCTCACACATTTGCTTTCTTGATTACTTTCATTTATATTTCCATTGGTTTCAATGGGAAACACATTTGCTGGCAGTGACCTGTTTGTTCTCCATCCAATTTGGATAAAATTTCAGACAAATAGGAGGAAAGGTCCTGGTTTTATGTGCAAGTAATACAAAGGCTATGAAATGTGGGGAGACAACTTGTACACACACATGCCCCCACCCCCCAGGCATAATTGCACAGGGAAGTGGGCACAAGCCTACAATGGAAGCCTTCAGAAGGCAGGCGCCATTACGGAGCTGGCATAGCTCTTTTTCCAAGAAGGCGGGCAGCACGGGCAGGTGCCTGGACTCTCCAAGAAAGCAGTATTACAAAGTGAAGAGAGAGACAAGTTTAGCCAATGGGCACACGCCATTACACAGTGCTACAACTGCCTGCATTTGGCATCTCAAGAAAGGCAAAGCAGGCAGTAGAACAACCAAATGGGCAAGCAGAGCCTGGCGCAGGGACAGACCTTTTGCTTATGTGTCTGCCCTCCTCTAATTTTCTTGAATTCTCTAAACCAGATTGCTGTGGCATTTGTTTGTTGTAAGTCCCATTCACTTCTGTAACCCTGACAGATATAACCAATGAGGCTTTCCTCCCAATTCTTTTTCTATCCATGTAGAAACACATCTGCTGATCCCTGTGCCCAACACCCCCAAGTAACTTCAACAGCATATTGTGAACTGTTGAAGGGCAGTGGGGAACACCCAGTTGCAAGCAGAATTATGCAGGCAGGCTGGTCTTTACAACAGCCATGCTGTTTCTAAGCCCCCCAATTGTTGCAATCTAAGCTCTGTGGATGGAGGAATGGCACCACGAGGGACAATATCAGCTGGCGCCAGTTTTTCTGCCCTGCTTGCCAGCTGAGCTCTGGTGCTAAGGCAAAACACTGTTAGTGTTAGCAGAGCTTCCTGAGGCAGACGGCACAGCTTTTTGGATGGAGGATTGTAACACATGATTCACAAGCTCACTTTGTGCACAACTGATTTCTTCTGAGGATGGAAGGATATGTAGAGGTACAGCTGTTAACAACAACAATGGCTGAGTTCAGACTGGCAGTTTGCAGCGGGAGCCAGTCGTGGCAAAAAAGCCCCGGAACAAATTGTTCCAGGTTTTCCCGGTCACATGGGACCGACAGATGAGGAAGCATACCGGGAGGAGGCACGCGGGATCATTCAGACTGCTGGCCCGGAGGCACGGCTATAAATGGCTTTTTCCTCTATGTGTGCATGGGCGCATATGTGCTCATGCACATAAGCGCATCTGGCCAATTTGGGGTGGACCCCGTTGCGCTGGCACCGCATTGGGTGGTAAAGCGGAGCACAGCCAATCCAATCACTGCTGCCTTATGCACGGAAACACCCGGCGCACACTATAGAAGTGGGATGCTCCCAGCTTTTCGGCTTTACATTCACACTTCTGGGAAGTGGAATAACGTGGGATAAAGGCGCTCTCTGGGATTTGCTACCACTTTTGTCAGGCATCTTTTTAACATGGGAGCGAAGCGGAACAGCTCGGGTTGCCTACGGGTGAGGAACACCAGGCAGATGTGCCTGTGTGAACACCCCCTTTAATCCGCTTGGGAAACGTGACTGAAAAGTGGGGCAAATTGCCAGTCTGAACTCAGCCAATGCGTCTTCCATGCTATATGCTACTAATGCTTATTGTTTTATTCTGTCTTTATTGTCTCTGCCAATGTCATTGGAGGTTTTTAAGTATTGACTGCACGCCTAGTTGTTGGGGTTCAGTTGTAGTCCCTGCATTAGGAGGGGGTTGGACTAGATGACCCTGACGGTCCCTTCCGATTCTGACATTAAATAAATAAATATATTTCATTGTGCTCCCTATGTATTTCCTTTGTTTTCATTGGAAATGGAAGGTCTTTAGGTGCCTTCCAAATAAAGGGAAAGAACACATCCTCTTGACTTACAGAGGTCCAAATCAGATGTGCACTAGAGCTCTTGCCAATTAAAAAAACCCTCAGTTATGAAGTTTGTGGAACTCCACCTACTTGAGATTCCAGTGTTTAAGAATCATTGGGAGCTCCCGACATGATACTCCCCAACACGATTCTGGTTTGGCCCCAAGTTCCACAACTGTGGTGGCACATGTGGTTGCCAGCCTCCAGGTGGGGGCTGGAGATCTCCTCAAATCACAACTGATCTTCAGACAACAGAGATCTGTTCCCTTGGAGAAAGTGGCTGCTTGGAAGGGTAGATACTGCTTGGAAGGGTAGATACTATGACATTATATCCTGATGAAGTCCCTCCCCTCCCCAAACCCTTCCTTACCCAGGCTCCACCCCCAAAATCTCCAGGAATCTCCCAACCCAGATTTGGCAACCCTGCCCCACTCTCTCCAGGCTCTACCCCTGAATCTCCAGGATTTTCCCAATGTGGAGTTGGCAACCCTACACAAAAGAGGTCTTGCTGCAATTCTAATTTTTGAACTGGACCAGCACATAAAAAGGTCTCTCCTGCAGATTTAATAATAATAATAATAACATTGGCCTACCTTACAGGATTGTTGTAAGTTTTAATGGTTCTATACTAAAGCACTTTGAGTCCTTTAGAAAGTGTTCCATAAATACTAAGTGTTATTCAAAGGAATTGCTGAGAAAATCATTCCAAAATGAGAGTTTAACCCATTTTTGTATTTCTGTTCTTTCTCAGCCCTAGGCTGAGGTCAGACTGACAGTATGAAGCACAAGGGAGTTGTGGCAAAAAGACCTGAAACAATGTGTTCCAGGTATTCCCGATCACACTGCACCAACTGATGCAGAAGCATACCGGGGAGGAGGCACAAGGGAGCGTTCACAGTGTTGGCCCGCCCCTGGCAGAAGTGCAGCAGTAAGTGGCTTTTTCTCACTCCAGTGACATGCGCCTATGCGCCTATGCACATAGGCGCAGCAGCAATTATCAATGTGACTTGTTTGCACGGCTTTTAGCGTGCACACATCCAAGAAACAGGATCAGCGTGCTCTCCAGGGTTTGCTACCACTTTTACCTGGTACTTTTTAAACTCAGGAGGGAAGCATTACAAGACGGGTTGAGTATGGCTGGGGAACGCCTGACCGCTGTGCCTGTGTGAACCGGCCCCTTTAATCCCTTTGTGAAACGTGCCTATATCGGGCCAAACTGCCAGTCTGAACTCGGCCCTACTGTTTACAAAAGGTGTAATCCAGCAAGACGTTCTGCCCTGCCATCCACATCCCTTTCAAAAGGGTTTGCCCATTTGGGCAACATATCTAAAGAAATGGGACAAGAGTTCACAGGGACAGGGTTAGTGGTTAAAAAGAAGGATGCTTTGGACAACAGAGTACAAAGCCATTAACCAACTACCGTCAATTTTAGCTTCATTTTCTTTACCCAACCCAGGTTGCGTGAAATGACTATTTAATGTCAAAAAAGTTTTTCCTGTTTCAAAATGAAGTCAAAATAGGGAAGCCAACACCTCATTCTTATCTTCACCCACCAATCTGCGTGTGATTATAGGTGACCGTGGGCAGAATTAAGTATGCGGCTAACAAAAACGGTGTCTGTAATCAGAGTTGCAAGAATCCAAGTATTTGGAAGGGAAATGGAGGCCCATTGACCTGAAGCCCACTCCCTTGGGTCAGTGCATGCTGGGAGGGGAAATAAGCTACAGAGCAGATAATTTTCAGCTCGAATGGTTTTACTTTCTCTATCAGGCCTCACAAAAACAAACTGACAAAACAAGGGACACAAAATTAATGACCCGTACATTCTGTCAATTGACTCTTAGTAACAGTGGCTAGTTCACCTTAATTTCCCCCTCTCTCACCTACTTTGAGCTTTAGGCACAAATCTGGATAAGATCTGGATCAGTTTCACACAGTCTTCTAAAACAGTGCTTGTTTGGTTTCTGATCCCTGCAAACAAGGTGCAAAATTTGAGAGAAATTCTAAGTGTGGTGTGTGCGAGTGGGAGGGAATTGCTTCCATTTATTTCCCTGTGAATAACTTCGATCCCCTTGTTTTCATTGCTGGTATAAATGATTCATTTGTTTCTATTACTCATTTTTAAAGCAATTAATATGTACAATGAATGTCGTTTGTCCATATAAGTGTAATGTATAATGTTGATTTACGGATGCACAAATGGCATTGTGAAATGCATACTTTTTATGGGAAAATTTGGCATAAGGAGACAGAAAAACTGCACAAAACTGCAGAACCCACAGGTTCAATTTGAACAAGGAAGAAGTGCAGTCAAGACAGGGATATATTCAAACTGAACCAGCTAGCTTGCAAAACGCAATAGCATCCCTAATATACAAACAGAGACACACAATACAAGATTCAGTTGGCACAGATGAGTCATACTTCCATGTTTTCTGCTAGTTAAGCCGCACCAGTCTGGTTTTTACACCCCTTTTAAAAACATTTAAATGCTCTGGGTGCTCTTGAAATGAAAGCATTTACAAGGTTAAAGTTTAATTCAGAAGCAAAACTGACAGTCTTGCAACAGTTCTTCATCTGCAGGAAATCCTATTTTGCCATCCCCTGCTTATGTTTTATGAAAAGGGAAGCCCAAGTGAAAGTCAGTCCAATAACTCCTAATAAAAACATTCAAATGCAACGGCTCTCAGTGAGATAGGTACACCACATTTTTCTTGACAGCCCTCTGCTTCAAAAAAAAAACAAAAAACTTGACAAGTAGAGTTGCCAGCTCCGAGTTGGGGAATTCCTGGAGATTTGGGGGGTAGCCTGGGACAGCAGAGTTTGGAGAGGGGATGGAGCTCAATCGGGATGTATTGCCACAGAGTCCACCTTCCAAAGCAGTCATTTTCTCCAGGGGAACTGATCCCTATAGTCTGGAGATCGGTTGTAATTCCAGGAGAATTTAGGGTTGCCAGGTGTGGGTGGGAAAATACCTGGAGACTTTAGAAGTAGATCCAGGAGAGGGAGGGGTTTGGAGAGAGGAGGGGAGGGGCATGATAGAATGCCATAGAGTCCATCCTTCAAAGCAGCCATTTTCTCCAGGGGAGCTGATCTCTGTCAGCTGGGGATCAGTTGTAAAAACAGGAGATCCTCAGGCCTCACCTGGAGGCGGGCAACCCTAGGAGATCTCCAGGCTCCATATGGAGGTTGGCAAACCTAAGAATCCCGAATGGAGAGCTGTGGGTGATACACAAGAGGAGATTTTCCAGAGGGCCTACACCTGGCTCCTTGCAAATTTCTCACAGGGCCTCATCTGGTTTCTTCCCCAATGCTTATCCAATATTTACTCTTCTTTTTTTTGTTATAAAGGCATCCCTGCTCATCCTGACACTGATGGGCATTTTGTTCTTTCACTCCTCTCTGACATTTCCAACATTCCTCCAGCTTTCTTCATTTGACTTGGCTTTTAGGAATTTTATCATCCGCCATCTATACTGTACAATTAATCATGTTCGATTGTGCTGCGTAACTGAAAAGAAACAAGGTATTTAGTACAACGTGCCAGGTCATGTTGAAGCCTTTCTAACATTCAGTGCACTAAACTTCTAGTAAATTGCGAAGCCTCATCTAGTTCCCCCCAGATTATTTAAGAAAAAAACCCCAAATCAAACCAGTATAAATAATGGGTAGAATTACGAAGCTGCAGGGAATGTCATTGCAAATTTCCTGGCATTTTCTATGTAACTATAAGTATGACTGCTCTATTTACTGAAAGCCGTATACACTGTATAATGTTCAGCAAAAACTCGTGTAACTAATGCAATACGATAACCACTAGGGTGCTACTGTGACGTAAAGGATCTGCTACAATTTTATCCAATTCAAATGGGGGGGGGGGTTTGAATTGGCTTTAATAGTTCTGCCCTCTAAACAAATACCTTGTCTGTTCAACTGAACTTGAAATTCAAGGTTATGGGTAAGTCATCCAGCAATAAAAAAAAATAATGCTGGGGAATAAACAGCATTACACTTCCACGGAATTCGAGTCCTCAATCAATAAAGTTTTAGGAGAAATGAATATGTTATGCCTCTTTGGATTTCATACCTTTCTAATGCTTCAGTGGTGGCCTTTAAGGGTCAGAAAGACTTTTCTTTCTCCATATACCCCTCGAGGCTCACTCGCAGTCTCTGTGTTTGCATCCAGGCGGCTCAGAGTCCATGGAATGCTACTCTTCTGAGTCAGGGCAGACAACCCACAGCATTGGTGCTGAATAATGGCATGCCAGGCTATATGGTTCAGCCCACGGGGCTGAGTCTCCACCAAAACAGTGGCACCTGGCCAGCAGCACCAGAGAAGGTGACAGAGAAGGTGATTATGCTCATAATCACCTCCCGAACCTATGCAGCCACCAGCCAACCGGTCCAAGGCAAGTCCCTTGAGAAGCAGGCAGTTCCTTTCCTCTGGGGCTTGACTTGTTCCCAGTACATCTGGCCAAGTACAACCTTCTGCTTAGACTGTATGAAAAGGGGTTTGGGGATCTCTCCTCATCCTCCCAGACGGGGCTTCCGAAACTCCCCCATAATGCACTAAGTTTCGGTAAAAGAGCAAGATTGTTGTCCAGGGGCACCTTTAAGGACCAAGAAGATTTCCAGGGCATAAGTTTTCGAGAGTCAAAGGCCCCTTCATCAGATTTGATGACGAGGGCTTTGACTGGCAAAGGTTTATATCAGTCTTGCTCTTCCAGTGTAGACCAACACGGATAACCACCTGAAACTAACTTTCAGTAAAAGATGCCAAGTAAGACAAACCCAGTAACAGTTTGCAGATACTAGCTCTCGTACGCCCTCCGTACAATGTTTTCATTTCCTATAATTTCTACGACCTTACCTTCCCCTATAACCCTCTCCTCCAGACTTATGGAAGTATTTCGGTCTGATTTTATTCGCTAATGGGGGGGCCCCCTGGTCCGAGATTGGAAATCAGATACAGTTTTTGCTCTCTGATGCTTGGTTTACAACAGACACTGCTTTGAGAAATTTAATCTTTCAAACATTTCTCAGCACTGAAACGTCATCTGCTTGCTCTTGCCAGAAGATTCATTTGTCAGGGCACTGGCAGTTCTTGACATGGACTTCAAGAACCAATCCCAAAGGCCCGAGAAGGCATAAAGTCCTCCCCCACCCTACCCTTGCTGCTTATATTTTTACCATCTTGAGCTACATAAGCCTGTTATTTCTACAATACCAGAATATGTCCAGTTGAAGCTGGCAAGAGCTGAAGCATAACTCCAGACGACAAAAATAAAAATGAGGGGAAAAGCAGAGTCCATTCTCAGCCTCTCCTATTCAGCAGACTTCCAGAACAAGACCAGGAGATAAAATGCATTCCGAAGCAGGAAGGACTGGTTCAAAACGCTTTGTCGCCCAAAGTGCCAGCAATGTACAGGGCAAAAGTTATGCTTCAACATCCCTTGTCATGTTGAGATGCACCCACTAGGTCACATGCTGCTTCCCTGATGCCTCTAAAAATGTTGCTGCACCACACAGTTTCTTGGGATGCACATGCAGTTGGACCAGATTGGGAGGAAGATGTGCCAAAAATGTCATTCAACATTGTATGCCTTTTTGGATGTCTTCTTCGTGCACACCCAGGTTGATTGTAATATAACAGACGGGAAGCTTGTTATACGAATGGTGTAGAAAGGAGTGGTGCATGCAGCACAAAAGGGAAGCTACGCGGCGTACAGATTTGGTAGCTGTTTTCCCAGCAGCAGTTCAAACTGGCAAAGAGACAGGCTGCTGTTCATTTTAAAAAGTCACTTCTCTATTTGGCAGTTATGGACCACTATAGTGAAAGCAACAAGAAAAGCACCAGCAATGCACTTGGTGCTCTCCTACATGAGCAGGTCACTTGGTTTCCCATCACAGTCCCCTTGACCTGCATCACACATGGTACTTCTTTAAAGCCTTTAAAAGGAACCTTACAGTTCTTTCAGGCTGGACACCCACATTTTCTCACTGACACATTCTGCTAAGCATTCTTCTTTAAAAAGTCCAGAATATCCCGTTAAACTCTTATGTTGGCGGCTTCATGACAGAGCAGATTCCTGAGACTCTTCTTTGTTTAATAAAGAGACTTGATGCTGGTTTACAAACGTATGTTCTTCCCCTGATGCCTGTCAACATCAAATAAGGACTGTGGAATGAACCAGCCTGTTGAATGAGCCATCGACAGATTCAGTACTACAGACAGAACTCCCATAATACCCAACGTTGCCTCCAGGGCAATAAGTGCATTCAGCTGTCCGTATCCTATGCTAAGCAATTCAGATGAACAGATACCTAGTGCTATAGATAGTTTTACCCTTAGATAAATGCTTATGGCATTATGGATTACATAACTACACAGAGGACCTCACTTGAAAATAGGGGATCTAGCAAACTAAGAGCCACACACTGTCCTTGCTATTCATGCCTCTTATCTGTCAACATCCAAAGGTATAGCCATAGCAAATCTTAAAAGTGCAAGCAGAAGAGAACCAAGCCATGGTTTATATGTTAAACTCAGCCATCACCAAAAGAGTATATTGTGAATCATCAGAACTAATGTGACAATGTGTCCACAGTTAAAACTGTAAGAATGAGCAACTGTTTACTGCAAAACCACTGATAACTAATAAGATTCTTGAGAGTTAATGTCTGTGTAACAGCCATATTTCCTAGGCAAACCATGTAACTAACACACAAAGCAAACAACCTTAAAGTGGTCTACTCAGAAGTAAGTCCCATTTTATTCACTAGGGCTTTCTCCCAGGAAAGTGTTCTTGTGTTAGCAGCCACATTCTCCTCCAAAATAACTCACTTTGAAACCAGTGCCTAACTTTGAACCAGAGGTGTCCAAATCAGCCTGCTTCATGCTTGCTTTAGAAATCTAGATGTAATCTTTGACAGATTGTTCTAGTTTGTCCAATTTCTCTCTGGGGAATCATGCTTAGGCCTGCTAGCATGTAATGTTTTCCTTGCTGAAGAAAATGCCATTGTTCTTGGTTAAGTCTGTGAGTATGGAGCATAGACTTTATTAGTGGATATTGGCTTCTACAGCAATCTACATGGCATAGAATCTAAATTCATTATCAGGCTTCCGCAGCTACAGGGTGGAGTAAAGTAGACTTCTTTAAATAGACACATGCCTGAGTAAAATATACAAGAAAAGTCAATGCCACTGTTTTGACTGTTGCAGATGATTGTCTTTAGGCAAGGAGAACTATCAGGCATCCAAACTAATGTCAAACTAAGATCCCAATCCAGAAAACATCAGTGCACACCTGAAACATACACATGTCTAGAAGGACTTGATTTATCCCATTGGACTAGAAGCCTAGCCACTCCACATTGCAAACTATTTTCAACATTTGTCCATGTTTCAAAATGGATGTGCTATGTACACAATAAAGATGCCTAAAAAATCTATCAGCAATGTTTATCATTTTATGTTGGTGCCTCTTTTTGTTTTATTGTTTTAGGTTATTGCTCTATTCTATAACTGTTCAAAGCTGCTTTGTGGGTAGTAGAAGTGATGCGGGCATTTCTAAAATAAATAATAAATTAAAATCTTTCCTGATTCTTAAGGTTTTCCAGGAAAAGCAAATTGAAGTCATTATTAAAGTCATGCTAAAATAATTGCCTTGTGGAGGCTTTGCTAACATGGCAAAGGGCCAGTTCAGATGATATGCTGGCTCTATAAGTGCTGGGGAGCAAGAGGAGAGGGGAACAATGCTCCCTCTAAGCTGTGGAGCCTTGTGAGCAAAAATTCTACTTTGTGAGCTACTGGCATTAAAGTTGTGAGAAAGCGATTTGGCTACTGCATGAATTAGTTTGCTCTGAAGCCTTCCTTCCTGAGCTAAGACAAAAAACTGTGAGCTAGCTCACACTAACTCAACTTAGAGGGAACACTAGAGGGGAAGCACACCTTATTGCCATACCCAGTTTGCCTCCAGCACAAGATGACCATGGTGTTCCTGTACTGTCCATTTTAGCATGGGGCTTGTGCTATATACACAGCTGAAATCCTACATATGCAGTGCCATCTTAAGCAAAGAAACACTCTTATAAGTCCTTTCAATGAATTTAGAATGGTGTAATTCTGCTTAGGATGTCAGTGTTAAACTGAAAGTGTACCGCCGGTGGTCGGTAGAACTTCCAGGGAAGTCCAGCAGCGCTAAGGTCAAGTATGTCCACTGAATCACTGAAACGGGTAAGCACAAATAAATTTAACTACAATAAAATATGGAGTCCATGCTGATGGGAACGCCATGAGACACAACACTGAATAAAAAGAGAGGCAATGTAATCCATTCAGTATAATCTGAATTGATTTTATGTGAAACATATTTTAATATGTAATGAACACAGAGAACAATATGCATGAATAAATAATCATATATCCTGCAGCTTTCAATATATATTTATTTTCTATAAAAAATATTGCTGCACACACTTGTAAAATATAACAAATGAATCCACAGAGATAGGTCATTTCACATCTTTACTCAATCTCAACACGGTTGCGGTTGCTGCCAGCCAGGGACATGGGAAAAGAAAGGACAGGTTCAGGAATGTGAATGCCTCCCTCTTCGGTGAACCTTGAGAGAGCACAGAAAGTCTATTTCGAGCCATCGCTTCCGAATGCATCCCTCCCACAACAGATGTCCTTTTTGAGACTTTCTTGCTCCAGGTCAATGAAAGGAACAATAAGAGACGGCCTTCAACCAAGATCACTGAACAAGACTGCTCGATTGTTAATGAGAAACATGGGGAAATGTAGGAGAACTTGGGAGAGAACAAATGGTATGATCAAGGCTATCCATTATGTATGGGCGGAGGGGATTTCATGTGTAAATAGGGTTGCCAACCTCCATGTGGGGCCTAAAGTTCTCCTAGAATTACAAGTGATCTCCAGATGATGGAAATCAGTTCTCTCGGAGAAAATGAATGCTTTGAAGTTTGGATTCTATGACATTATAACCTGGTGAGCTCCCTCCCCTCCTCAAACCGCACCCTCCTCAGGCTCCACCACCATAATCTCCAGGAATTGTCCAACTCAGAGTTGGCAACCCTATGTGTAAACTGGTATCTGGTCAACAATTTACATCACAGAGAATCTCATATGTTTACCCAGTGTGAACCCAGTCCTGCTTCTGCTGATGATCAGAATCGATTCCGGGTTTTGTTGTTTTTTAAATACATCCTTTGTACATGAGGCAGTTCATTTACATTATAAAACACAGCATCCAGCCTCTGAAAACAAAATACTAAACTCAAAGAGCAGAGCCAAGTGACAGAATGTGACAGCGGTCGGTAGTCATAAAACTTGAAGCTTAGAGAATGAAGGCAACTTGTATCGCAGACATTCACTCAAATGCTATCTGTTGGTAGTATAGGGGAAATAGTTCCAGAGAACAGAATGCTGAACAGAATACGCAAAAGAGACTAAAATAGCTCAGAACACATTAATCACATGAAATGTCCTTCAGAAAAGGGGAGATAAATGTGCACAGCTCTTTGGCTGAATATCAGCTCTTTCCTTCTTCCTTCTTTCTTTCCCCCCAATGAGCTTTCATGATTGTAGAAAGATGAGACAGCAATAACTCCCCGAAGTCTCTACTAATCAGGGAAAGAACTTCAAAGAATGGTTGGGTACCATCTTCATAGCCTTCTATCATGCTCCTCCTCCCATCCACTTGGTGGTGGAAATTGCTGTCAAGTCACAGCTGACTTACAGCAACTCCACAGGGTTTTTAAGGCAAGAGACAAGCCAAGTTGGTTTGCCATTGCCTTCCTCTGGGCCATCAGAGCATCCACTTACCAGGAAGTAAAATGAGGGTTTAGAAGGCAACTTGTATCTCAGAATTCAAGGATGATATGGAACAATATAACGCTGCCATTACCTTAGATACCGATATGCTGAACATGGAATGCTAACATGGAAAAGATGTCTTGGCAACTAAGTTCATAGAAAAATGGCTCTTAAAAAATCTTCAAGATTAATAAGTAAACCCAAGCCATACCAACACCCCAGCTGAACACATGCAGCTATTTTATACCTAGTCGGGCCATTGGTTTAAATCCTAACTTAAAAGTGATGCAGACATTACTGCAATTGGTTCATTTCCACTTTACCTTGGGATTTTTCTTCCAAGTGCAATCTTTTTTTTTTTTGTGAGTAGTGTATGTGTGTGTGTGTGTACACATGTGTGTGTGTGCATGCCTGAAAGTCATGGTTGACTTCTGGTGAACCCAGTGGGGCTTGGATGTTTCAGAGAGGTGGCTTGCTATTGCCTGCCTCTGCGTCCCAGCCCTGGTATTCCTTGGAAGTCTCCTATCCAGGTACTTGCCAGGGTCAGCCCTGCTTAGCTTCTGAGATCTGATGAGATCGGGCTAGCCTGGGCTATCCAGGTCAGGGCTCAAGTGCAATCTCCTGTCATGTTACATGAGCAGACCGTTTACAGAAACAGTTATTTGTGGGTGTTAGCCATCTATTGTAAAGTCTGCACTGAATCTTAATCCTGAAACAACATGGTGCTCATAGATTAAAGCACCATCTCTCAGCCTAGCTTAACTCACAGGGCTCTTGTGAAGATAATACATATAAATATAGATTAGAGGTTCGATAAAGGATGGAATTCACTGGCAGTGAGGTTAGATTATTAACTGTTGTGAAGGAATTTGGTTGGGAGAAACAGGAAATAAAAGCTGATCATGATTTTATGTTGGGAAGAATATGTTTGCTGTAATGGACTAGTACAAAAGGGGATTATGTTTAAGATCAGAATCTGTTCATTGTCTACAGATAATTAAAATTAGCTTTATTGCTGGTTTTAATGCATTTTAATTGTTTGTTCATTGTTCATTTTATGCTTTTTAATGTATTGTTTTACTCCCAGAGGTGCCTCAAACAGGTCTCTGGAAAGCTGGAATCTGAATTTTCCAAATAAATAAATAATATTTGAAGGCTTGTGGAAAACTAAAGAGGGATGAGATAGAAGATTGAAGAATACTTATATGATGGCAGTGTCAAAATGTAAGCCTGCAAGTTAGCTTGGCACATCACCTGAAAGCACCCATATTATTATCACAATACGACTCTGTAGGGGAAGGAGATTGACTTCTATCTTCTATCTATGCTATTGGCTACAGTTTGGATATATTGTTTTAGTATTATTTTATTGCATTTTGTTTTGTACATTGGTTCTTTACTCCCCCATCTTTTTATTTGCACCTTCTCTCTATAAACATCATCCCTGTTCAGAGGGAATGCCTCTGATTACCACTTGCTAAGAGACAAACAATTTGGGGAGGGGAACTGTTGCCCATTCTGACCTGTCTGTGACTGGTCCCTGTTGGAAACATGATGCTGAATGAGATGGATCCATGGTCTGTCACAGCAGGCATTTCCTTATGCTCTTATGATATCATTGTAGCACTGGAGTAACATGGGTAATACTGGGGGGTATATTTCCAGGAGGTGATCTCTGGTAGGGGTGGGAAGGAAGGAAGAGTGCTGGTTTACCTTTCCCCTTCTCCATATGTGTAGATTATGGGCAGTGTGGACAACCCTATTTTTTCTTAAGTGGCAAGTGCTGAAATCACAGCAGGTTTTACCATCTTTCCCCCAGTAATCCCCTACAATCGACCACAAGCCCCATTAAGGCAATGCAATCAGTTCCGACACATTGGGACTCCATCATTTCCCTCTCTGCTGGCTGCTGACACAGACTGGAGAAGCAGGGAGAAGTAATTATACGGTGCCTTTCATCTGAGGATCTCAAAGCACTTCACACGTATTAAGTAATTAATTCTGTCAGTGCCCCCTTTGAAGTTGCTTTTGAGTATTATGATTTGAGGAGCATAAGACGGAGCGGCAGTGGCAGCCCAGCTGCTGTGGCACAGGAAGGCAGTGACGACACTGGCGACATGACTAATTTATTTAGTGAACCGAAGTTAGCATGGTAATGAGAATTTATTTGCCATCATCCCATCAGTCATCAGATTTATGGGGCTCTCTAAGCAATGAGTGTTTCTGCAACCAACTTGACTTGGGGCTCTTCTGTTGGTTCCTACAATTTCTGGGGACAAAATGCTATTGGGCAGGTCGCGATGGTGCAAGGCAAATATTCCTGAGTGTTACAAACATAAAGGGACGTTGGTTTCTAATTCTGGGTTGTCTGAGGTGCTTCAAAATTTACTTCCTGGCCTTCTGAGACCTTCATAAAGTTTGCAGGATTAAATGTTTTTTTTGGGGGAAGTAACTGCTTATTGTGAGGAATGCCCGTGATATTTGCTGGTCAGTCACTGCTTTTCAATGCAAATCTTGTTCCGTTGGAACATAAGGCCATGTTGCTGTCTTTCCTGATAGCTATTTCTAGACTTATCCTGCAGGACTTTGTCCAGTCCTCTTTCAATATGCACCTGTCTTAGGAGCTCCTGCAAAGGCCCTGCTTTGAGTGGGCATCAGTAGTGAGGGCCTTCCTCATCTTACTGTTTCCACTTTCTCTCCCTTTCTCCACCCAACTGCTGCTTGCTCTCCCTTCTTCCTGGCTTTCCAAGATTTTCACAAAAAGATCCTCCACATAAAGCCAGCTAGGTGACCTCGGGTCAGTCACAGTTCTCTCAGAGCTCTCTCAGCTCCACCTACCTCACAGGGTGTCTATTGTGGGGAGAGAAAAGGAAGGTGATTGCAAGCTGCTCTGAGACTTCTTTGGGTAGTGATGGGCAGGGTATAAACCTACTACTACTACTCTTCTCCTCCTCCTCCTCCCCCCACCTCCTCCCTGTCTCATCCAATAGCTGTTTTTCATCCTTTCTCCCCCCCCCTCAAAGTCACCACATCTTTGTTTTTCCGGATCATAATCCTCTTATTTGGCTCATGGCAGGCAAATCAGGCTCTCATTTGTTTGGTAATTTGGGCTGGGGGCAGAGATGGCTGTGCCAGTACCGGGTACGCACTCCTTAACCGCTCACTCTTGCTTGCTTGTTCACTCTGCCAGGCGGGCGTCAGCCAGTCGCTCTCACCACTTCCCACTCAACAAGCAGCCCAGGCTCCCTCTGGGGGGGGACTGGGAGATGAGGGGGCAGGGCAATTTGGGAGGGAGCATTGCTCCCGTGGCTACAGGCCTGGATTATGCAGTCCTGGCATGTTGGACCCAAACCATATAGGGCTTTAAAGGTCAAGACTAGCATCTTGAATTGTGTCTGAGGGAAAATTGGAAGTTAGTGTAGATAAGCCAAGACTGGAGTGATGTGGTCCCTATGACCAATTCCAGTCAAGCTCCTGGCTGCAGCATTGTGTACCAACTGAAGTTCCCAAACAGTTTTCAAAGGCAGCCCCATGGAGACTGCACTGCAGTAATCTAATCTTGATGTAACCAGGACATGCACCACAGTGGCCCGATCTTTTCTGAGAAAGACCGCAGCTGGCTAATCAGCTGAAGCTAGTAAAAGGCACTCTTGGCCACAGCTGCTATGGGCTCCTCAAGAACACCCCCAGTGCAACTCCATCTAGAAAGTGCAACCGCATCTAGAAACACCCCCAGTGCAACCCCACCTTAAATACCGGGTCAGGTTTGCACCCACCAGTAGCATTTCTGTCTTGTTGAGATTAAGCTTTTGTTTATTAGCCTGCATCCACTCCAAAAATGCCTCCAGGCACTGGTTCAGGGTTTATACAGTCTCCTTGGGATCAGCTGGAAGCACTGATCCTTCTGGAATCGATTGGCAACCCTACAATGACAGCCACCATGTCACGAAATATGCAGGATCTGTCAGCATTTTCCATTTTGAAGGATTTGAAATCCTCCAGTGCTCCAGTATTATGAGAAGGGGGGGGTTCTAGTAAACTTTTCCAGAAGCATTCAAAATTTCATAAATTTCTATCTTGTTTCCACAATCTTCACCTCCCTCTACCCCCTAAATTCAATCTTTAGTTTTTATAACTAGGGATGGTGCCCTAGTCCCCATGATTATTTTGTTAGCCCTTTTCTGTTTCCTTCCCAGGACGGTATGACCAGAATTGTGTATAGTATTATAAATGTGGATGCACTATAATCTTACAGCAAAGCATTGTGATACTGGATATTTCAGTTTCATTCCCTTTCCTAATAATCCATAAAACTGAATTTGTCTTTCTTCTTACAACGACATAGTCAATTGTTGGAGTCTTTAACATGTCCACCAACAAATAGAGACCTCTTTCTCTGTAGCCAGGGTGGTGCCAATAGGTGCACAGTCTCCCCTGGAGCACAAATATTTTACTTTTTATTTTAGAAAAGCCAGCAACACTGAACCTTTTAAATTGATGAGTTTATATTTAAAGAATGAGAACTTCTTTCTAGGATAGGAACATTTTTGGTCAATTAGATAAATGGCAGCTGGGACTCCACCAAATGGTAAGTTCCAAAGTCCACCCACCCAGTGGAGTTCCCCCGAAAAGATGATTCAAGATTTCCCTTGAACTTTAAATGATCCTGATATATTGGCCCTTTAGCATCTATGACAGTAAACACCACAGTGTGTTTAAAGGAGGAAGTTACTACTTATTTAAAATAAGTGTTCACTGTTAGTGAGTAAAAGGTTCTGTTCTTAAACATAATTGTTCAGATTTAAGTTGCATATTTCTGACTCTAACAATTCAGAGATGTTAAAATACATATGGATACTTGGGCTTATATACCTGGTTAAAGCAGTTTCCGTTGCTTACAGGAAACAACATGTTTCCTTTCACTTGTTCGCAGCGCCCATCTGGAAATATGGCGGCTCACCCAGCAAGGTCTGGCTAAAACCCTGCTTCTTAAACAGGGGCAGTCTGGGCAGAACTTGAGTGTGGACTGCCATTTTGTGCCCTCAGCTGCTCTCCTTCAAAGGCCACCTGCTATCTGCAAACTATTTCAATTACTACTGATAACTCACATTCACAAAATCTTAGTGGCCTCTTTTATACTGCAAATGAGAAACAATTTTACTCAAAGCGAAGTCTGACATGACACTGCGAGCTCCCTCCCTCTCCACCATATTTAGGAGGGCATTTTTATATAGGAAACAGGGTTACGGTTCATGTCTGTGAAATTTTACACTTTTGATTCACCACATATATATTACACGGTTTGATTGCATTCTTCTCTGATTGTGTAATCCAAGTTGTTCTGCAGTCTGTTGTATTTATTATACTCTTCTGATGGGTTCTAATGGGTTATCTAATTTCTAATGGGTTCTGATGGGTTATCTAATTTCATGAGGCATTGTTTTAAATTGTGCAATCTGCCTTGAGCCTCAGTGAGAAAGGCGGACTCTAGAAGTCAATAAACAAAACAGATGTCTCTAACCCTGACTCCGGGAGGGAAGACAGCATGGTATAGCCCAGCCTCATTGGACCTTGGAAGCTAAGCAGGGTCAGTACTTCTATGGGCAGACTATGCAAAAGAAGGCAATGGCCGACCACCTCTGCTTCTCACTTGCCTTAAAAGCCCCTTGCTGAGGTAGCTGTAAGTTGGTTGTTACTTGAAGGCACTTACGTACATAACCCTGAAACTACCTCACAAAGCTATATGCCCTGTAGCAGTAAACACAAAGGAACTCGGCATGCTGCCTGTATATTTGCCCCAACTGGGCAAACAGCAGCTCAGCAGGATCATTTCACATTGGACAAATGGCATAGGGGAAAGGATTAGTCCCCCTTCCCCTCTCACAGTTCAAACTAAAATTTGGGGCCCTACAGTTCTACCATTTACAAAGAACACCCTGGGGGCTCTGATCATAGAATTGCCATCATCATGTCAATAAGCACAGGATAGCAATGTCAATGTGCCTTGCTTCTGCATCTGGAAGGCTATGGGAATATTAGTATCACAGACTTAAACAGGCTTTATATCAATTCTTTCTCAGCAGAAAACCTTGGAAACTAAAGTTCTGAGATAACCAACAAGGAATGCTCAGCACCAAGGTAAAATTCTCATGATTCCTTGTGAGATGCCATCACAATTCCCCTCATAAAAAAATTGACACAAATTTGTAGTGTAGAAGATCTACAATAAGGCGTGTGTGCACGGGGACCCAACCAAATGGGTTATTTGCCACTTTCTGGACAAATCTACCTTTTGAAGATTTGGTGAGATCCACTGTGCAGAACACGTGAAAGCATACACAATACCAATTCAGTGAACATATATCTCTTCAAAAGTTAAAGCACTTATACTCCAGTGGACTATCACCCTTGTGTAAACTGGACAAACCTGCCACGAGGAGCCAAGAATATACTTTTAACTACCATATTTTTTTTTCCTCAGGAAGAAAGCAGATAAAAATCCTGAGCTGGATGTGCCATGTTCACTGCTGTTGAAATAGGGTTGTTTTTTTCCCCCTGTTGAAAATGGTGATGGCACAACCCTGAACTCATGGATTCAGGAATAAATGGCAGTCTATTGGAAACTGAAGTTATTTGCATTATTGATGATTTATTTTACACCCTGCCTTTCTCCAGAATAGGGACCCAAAGCAGCTTACACATTTCTTCTCTCAACCACTGTGACAGAGTGTGAGAGCAGTTGAAGGTCACCCAGCAAGCTTCAATCATGGCAGACTAGGATTCGAACTTGGGTCCCCTAGGTCCTAATCTGACACTCTAAGGCTAAGCACTACAGAAGGTGGGTTCTCGAGCTGATTGGATCCAGGTCCTTTCCAGGGGTGCAGCATGAGGGCATGACCAGTTGGCCCAGCTTCCTCCCCAGATGATCTGCACACAGAGGCATGGGAGGGTGAGCCGCAGAGGCCCTAGCTCACCCTCTTGGATCGTATGGAGACTTCAGTTTAAATCATTTTTGCTGTGCTTTCTGAATTTTTACTTATCAGGTTTACTTTTTTGTATTACCTGCCTTGGGCATCCTGGAAAAGAAAGGTGGGATATAGAGGTGATGAAGTAAAATGCAAATAAATGGTAAAATGTTGGTAAACATAGCATTTCCCGAAGTAACTATATTTTCTGAGGTCCAGTAGTCTGGCTAGTTACCCTGTTCCTGAAAAATGTTTGCATTTGGTCACAAACTGTCACTGAAAATTACCTTAGCTCTACATGGGAATCAGAACAGAACAGATCATCACTAGAGAAACCCCTTTTCACTTGCTTGAAGCTTCTATGAATGAAAATTACATTATTAAGTCATTTAAGCCTGAAAACAACAAACCAGCAGATGGCAGCTTAAACCAGTAAAAAAACAACACATTCTTTTTAGAAAGTCAAATCTCCAACTTCGGCAGTTATTGCTCTCATCAGACAATTATGTTGTTTCTACCCAAAAAAGGAGCATATCATTTCACGAGACTGCCATTGTGCACTTAACAACGACGACAGTGATCCAACAATGCCAGTATGTTATGTGGAGACAGCCTTCTGCCAAAGCACTCTTCCAGATTAGGTCCATGCATGCTAATTGGAGCTCCTGGGGAGTGCATACAAAGTTTTCATATGGTGTATGCACTGCCCCAAAGCCTCGAATCAACTGATTCTGAAGATCGCCTCTCCCTTCCCCACAAAAAAGCAATTAGCTCTTTCTGTTTTGGCAGCCGCCTGTTAGAGGCCAGAGTATGGAATTTTCAGCCCATCGATGATCTCTCAAAATGTTTAAGAGGTTAGTATTTGTTTCTCTCTCAGAAGGCGAACAACTCAACAGTGCATGCACAAATTTCTGCAGGGGACTGACTTTTGGTATCACTGCTGTCTTTCAACACATTCCATTTTGTGAATGTTCACTGGTGAACAACATAGAATTGAATATCCTATTATTGCAGATGTATGCAATCCAAGGTTTTGTTTTTTTTAATTGGTAATGCAAAGTGCTTTAATGTCAAACAGTTTTCACATCAGAGGAAAGGCTGCATGGTAGACCAGGGTGGAGCAGTAGAAGACAGTGCAATCCTTAGCAGAGTTGTTTTCAGCCCATAATCACCCTACTGAACAACAACAATGAATAAACATTATGCAAGATATGTGGCTGAAATCAACTGAGTCATCCTTACATGGGCAGTTCCATCTCACTGGGTGGGTACATCTTTCAGGAAGTTTGCATTGCCTGCTACTCTGAAATATGTTTTTGCCTGTTAGTTTCACTTACACAATTGTGGTTCCTTAAGGAGTACTGTCGTCTATGAAAATTAAATCCCCAAGTGTTCAGTACGGATAACAGCAAAGCACTTTGCATGGAATTTCAGTGTTCCGCTGGAAATTTTGTAGACCTTGGTGGGGGTTTTTCAAGTCAAATGAAATCAACTTTGTTGACCCTGAATTTCAAGGACATATGGGTATCTAGCAACTTTGATGCAGCAAAGATTTAATTCATCCTTGTTGGTCCTGTTAAGGTAACAAATTACACAGAGGATGAGCACAATAATATTACAAACAAATGTTCAGCTTTAAAGCACAGCTGTCCTTTCTCATTAACGACTGACATCCATAGAGCTTTGGAAGACTTCAGGTAGGAAACTCACTCTTTTGGGTAGGGTTCATTATATACACAAAGCAAATATCCTGGATAGGTCACAAACAGGCATGTAATAAACCAGGATAACTGGAATCTGGCACAATAACGCCAGTGAGGGCTGAAGCAGTGAAAGCTGATGATGCAGGGAAAACAACTATTCACAGGCATGCAGAGAATAAAGCTGAAGTGGTTGGAAGTGAAGGCTTATCCAATGTAAATGTGGTTATTTGTTATCTTCCCATAGCCATCACAAAGGAATTGTTGGAATTGGAGGACTTTGCACTTTCTCCTGTCTCAGACTTGAGAGATGGCACCAAAGAGTTTAGACAGATAGAGAGGTCAGGAGGACACACAGAGCATCCTTTTCTTCCTGCAATCTGATCCTTTCCTTTGAAGTAGAATGCCACTCTTAAGGACAATTTCCTCTCTCTCTCTCTCTCTCTCTCTCTCTCTCTCTCTCTCTCTCTCTCTCTCTCTCTCTCTCTCTCTCTCTCTCTCGTCTGTGATACACACAATGAAGGTGCATGTTGCTGTCATCTTGCACCATGGAGGCTGGATATGCGTCCAGCATCTAACACCATCAAGTTAGCTAGAATAGGTAATCTATGGTCCCGGTTACACGAGTGGGATACTGCGCCGCTGAAGGGAGGCAAATTAGATGTGCAGTAGCGTGATCAGATGGGTCCCCAAGATGCCGAATAGACACCAATAGCTGGCAATCACATGGCAATGTTGAAGCACATCAAAGCACATGCGCAATCTTACATTTCTTCGCAGACTGTGGAGGCTTGGAAAAAACACATCTGGTGCAATGGGATGCATGCATGTGCTGGATGCACCAGATTAACTCCACTTCTGCGATCCGACGCTCGCCTGCGACCTGCGTTTTCCGGTTGCTACTACCCTTTTGCTGGTACTTTTAACATACGCTTCTTCGGGCCGACGGTACGGGTTAGTGACGGGTGCACTATGCTTCCCAGATGTTGCCATATGATCACACCCATTTGATGCGCCCTCAACCCATCTGTTTTGCGGAGCCTATCTCTGTCTCTTACTTGCACTCTCCAGAATGTATTTCCTTTGATAAAAGATACTTATTAGTTTTAGATCCGATTACTGACTCGGTGTAAGTCTGCTACCACACCTAGTCCCAGCTTTGCTGCATTAAAGCCTTGAGCACTCTGCGACTTTTCTTGTGGTTCCCTGGCAGTACCAAGTCCAGTGAATCCGACAGGAATAACCCGCCAAGCAAGCTCTCTCGATACGGTTATCAGTTTCCAGTTGACAAACTCCTGGAGATCTGGGGGTAGAGCCTGGGGAGGGTGGGGTTTGGGGAGGGGAAGGATCTCAGCAAGGCCTAATGCCATGCAGCCACGTTCTATGGGGAAACTGATCTCTGTTGTCTGGAGGCCAGTGGTGATTCTGGGAGATCTCCAGGCCCCACTTGGAGGCTGGCAATCCTACCTCTGGTGTCTCTACGTCTGCTTCCAAGTATCTGCATTAGGACAGGCAAAACCGAGTGTGCACACCATTAAATTCACTGAGTAGGAAGGCATTATAATACTGTTCTGCACAGGCCTCAATGTTACCCAGAAGGCTGTTCTGAGCTCTCCAGTCTACAGAAGCAGATAATTACTTGCCAAGATGAAATCAAAGTCACCCACGAATCCCTAGCCTGCCCACCTTTGATATGACTCACACTTTCATTATCCTAGTGGGGGGGGAACCCTACCACTTTCTCCATTTATAAGGAATTCATAAAGACAAACAACCTTATTATCTCTATCTTTTTAATATTTAACTAATCTAAACACTTGGAGAAAACCTTATCTGAATAGCTCCTTCTCTAAACACATTAACTTTGTCTTCCTTTGACTTTTAAGATATCTCTCCTGACTAATACACCTGAAAAGACTGTTTGGAGACCCTTCGTAAAGTGGCAGTGCAAACAGCCGAAGGACATTCTTTAATGGTTCTCTGCTATTAGCTGTCCAACGATACTATCTTCTTGTACTTTTCTTAAAGAGAAAATAAATAGAATTTGTATCCTACGCAGCTGAACCATTCTTGCACTGAGGTATTCACAGCTCTCTTTTTTTTAATGTATATTATCAGGGAACAAGTTGGCTTCAAGTAAATAGATCTCATCTACAAAGTTTGCTTCTAGAAGATTAAAGCTCAGTGATAGAGCTAACCTAACTCAACAGATTTATGAATAATCAAAGGCACTCAAGGAAAAAAGGGCCGGGACAATTTTAGAACATTACCTACGAAGCAAATGTCGATAGCAGACATACATCCTCTCTGGTTACTAGGCAGCTATGTTTTCTATCACATTATTCAGTGTAGTTTACTGATTAATTGGCATTTTAAAAAACATTTATTAGAATTCTTAATCGATCTCAGTTAATTCTTTAAAAACATGCCAACTGGCTGTCTGGGTTTTTCGTTTAAACAAATCCCGAAGACCCTACTCATTATAATCACTGAGAGGAGTAGTTTTTATAAATCATTAAGCACCTGGTTGTGCCTAGCATATAGGTACCTACAGGCAAACTGCTACATCAACTTTATAAAGAAAATAAAAAACAACCCATAGATGATGCAACAGCTCGTTTCTGCATTATAACCAAGCTACTTCCAATGAAGCATGTGAAACTTTATACGGAAAAGGTGGGCTCTTTGCTATTTTTAACTCAAAATCTTCCTCAGCTCCGGGCTACATCCAAGAAAAACAGGTTCTTTGTCAAGGTTTATTTTCTGTTCTATGGTGGCTGTGGGTGTACTGGTATATGTGACCGACAGCTAATCGTTAGTCGCATGCCATTTTTAAAGCCAAGAGACCCTTTCTGCAAAAAAGTAAAGCTACAAAGGCCTTAGTGATTTACTTTCCACCATGTTGTGAACATTTGTAAATTTCTCAGATGTAAACCTTAAAATAATTTTGCACACTTCAGTACCAAGATATGGAGAAGGAAAAAGACAGGCATGTGTTCTAGTGTGAGTGCTGGGCTTGCCCCTAGGTGCTGGTTGTCTTTTCCAGGTTACCCAAGACACAAAAAGAGCCAATGACATCTTGCAAATCAGGACAGCTGTATGTATCAGGGCCCATTTATTAATTTATCTAACTATATAATTCATACTGATTCTTACAACTAGAACGTTTGCATTGCCCCTACTGTATTATTTGATGTCATCACACTCTGAAATGGAGGAGAGGAGAATGATGTAACTGCTTTGGGTCTCCACTAGGGGTGCACATTCGGCTATAGCCGAACCGAAAAAATACCCTGTATCACATAAGCCGAATACAGATTCAACATCTGTATTCAGCTGCCAGATTTACAAGATATATATTCCTACCTTCCTGTCCTTATGGGGCTGCCAAGGTGGCCACCAATTTAAAGCATACATAACAAAATACACTATAGGACCATTAAAATAACCCCCTCCCAAACATACCTCATAAAAACAACTTTTTAAAAAAAGTTAAATACCAGTACTATACCAGTGATATTCAATCAGTGACCCTTCTAAGCATCCTCCCCCAAAGTGCGACACACCAAAAGTTTCAAGAAAGTGGGCAAGGCAGTTGGTTCCCACCCTGAAACAGCCAGTACTGTAGGAATGGATAAGCTGTGAGCCACCCTGAGGTGCAAGCCTCTTGCTGGGGATGGAAGCAAAGGGGGCTGTTCTGGTCATTCCAAATGTGGTTCTCTGCAACATGCAGAGTGATTATTGCTACATTATACTGTTACAATATGTGTATTATATTGTTTCTTAGTGCATTATTCTATATAATTTTGACATCTAGTTTTTGTAAGTTTTATACAGTGGACTGTTTCCAGTTATACAGTTCCCAGTGGACTGTTCTTGAACTGAACACATATAACACATATGAAGCTGCCTTATACTGAATCAGACCATTATCCATTAAGGTCAGTATTGTCTACTCAGAATGGCAGCAACTCTATAGGGCAGAGGTGTCAAACATAAAGCCCTCGGGGGCCAGAACTGGCCCATTTAGGGCTCTTATGCAGTCTGCAAGCTACTAGTGCAAGGCAGGGAATAGAAGACTGATCGGAGGGAGTAGGCAGAGCCACTCTGAACGTGGCTTCAGCATGGCGGAACAACCTCATCTGCAGCAGTCAAACAGTGTGGGAGCATCTGCCCAGTGCTGCACTGCTGGCTCTCCAGTCTGCCCATACGGGTTTTCCTTTGCACCACCTTCCCAGTCCACAGGGACTTGCAGTAAGGATACACCAACTTGGAGCTTACCAACTGCTGTCCTTTATGCAGTTTATATCTCCGATACCTGGCATTACATTTTATGGCACACCTGGCTCAGTCCAACAAAGTGACATTTATGTCAGATCCAGTCCTCATAACAAATAAGTTTGACACCTCTGCCCTAGGGTTTCAGGCAGAGATCTTTCACATCACCTACTGCTTGGTCCTTTTTTTAAAAAAAAAAAAAAAAGTGGAAATGCCAGTGATTGGACCTGGGACCTTCTGCATGCAAAGCAGAGGCTCTTCCATTGAGCCACAGCCCCTCCCCTTTAATTGTGAATCCACCTTTAGTCTTAACAGAAAAGATGGACTATGGCTGAGTTCAGACTGGCAGTTTGCCCCACTGTAGCCATGTTTCAGCCACGTTTTACAAGCGGATTAAAGGAGGCGTTCACACAGGCACATCTGCCTGGTGTTCCCCACCCGTAGTCAACCCATGCTGTTCTGCTTCACTCCTGCGTTTAAAAGATACCTGGTAAAAGCGGTAGCAAATCCCTGAGAGCCCATTTATCCCACTTCATTCTGCTTCCGGGAAGTGTGAATGCCAACCTGAAAAGCTGGGAGCAACCTGCGTTGCGCATATGGCAGCAGCGATATGATTGGCTGTGTTCCACTCTACTGCCCAATGTGGTGCCGGCACAATGGGATCCTCCTCAAATCGGCTGGATGCCTATGTGTGCATGACTGCATGAGTGCATATGTGTTCATGCACTCATGCACACATAGGCATCCAGCCAATTTACCAGGAAAAACCGTTTACAGCCACACCTCCGGGCCACCAGTCTGAACGCTTCCGCGCACCTCCTCCCGGTATGCTCCCGCATCAGTCTGCGCAGTGTGACCAGGGAAACCCGGAACAGTTTGTTCCAGGGCTTTTTTGCCATGACTGGCTCCCGCTTCAAACTGCCAGTCTGAACTCAGCCTATAAATGTAGAAATAATATTATTCCTATAACAGTATTTTCCCACAGAATACGAGACACAGAAGCAGAATGGAATGGTTATGTTTACTGCAGGGAAGACACAACAGCAGTGTCCCAGCAGACTGGTTATTGCACCCCAACCTAGGCAATTCAATGACCATTTGCCAGAGTTTGCCTTGAGCCAGAGAAATAAAAACATGAAATACAAATGTTTCCAGCTATTACCATTTGAGGCATTGCCACAAACAGGCCTAATTAAACATCAGCTCTTTGTTGCTTCAGGAAATTTCAAAGCCCTCAATAACTCCCCCCCCCAATTCTTTAAAAATGGGGGTGACCAAAATGAAAAAAAAAACCAACAACTTTTCATCACTCATTTTTTTCATAGCAGGAGCTCTGTTTGTTTTTGAGGGGGGGGGGTGTCCAAAGAAAGAAAAATGTCTATTTCTGCAGTAGGGGAAAGGGTCATGAGAAATTTCCCACCTACCCTAGCCATGATTCATTTGACAATGGGTACATTTTGTCCCTCAGGATTACACTTGTGATTGATTTAGGTATACTCCGTTTCCTAAACTGTCTCGACCTTTCCAGAAATCTCTCTTTGACGAAGAGGGGATAACCAAAAAGAGGAGGTGACTTTTTTTCCTTTGCAACATCAACATTTCCCTCAGAGAATTCCTCAGTGGTTGGCTGGGGACCTTCACAGCAGACTTCATTCAGAGTCGACTTATTAATCATAAAACCTCTGCAGTAACCTGTGTTGAGGCTGCTTACTCATGGAGATGCACTCAGCGGGAAAATTTGAAGAGGGCTTTCCTGATCAAGTAATCGGCCCCCTTTCCAGGATCTTTTTATAGAAGACAAGCACCCATCACCAGAATGCACCTTTTGAGCTGGTCTGGAGTTGGGAGGGGCAGTCAGGAAATGGAAACCAATAATAAGTTTTAGAAATAGCACCCTGGGAAGTATTTATCTCCAGAATGTGAATGGTGGTTGTTCTCATTGCAAAAGGGTGGAAGGATCTAATATTCTGTACCCAGTATCAAGTACCCAAAAAGGGATAGTGGGTGTTAGAGATGAGGAAGACAAAATTTTAATAACTAGCAGTGTGCTAGTGTACAACTAGTATCCAGTACCAGGACACAGACAGGAACATGTGGGGAGGGACCAGGAAGACATAATTCTGAGGATCCTGGTCACCCTGGGGGGCCATGGAGCTGGGAAAGTCATGTGATTTACTTTCACATGATGTTTGGGTTGGATTTGGGCTGGCGGGAAAGAGGCCCAGGGGGAATCTTTGCCTGCAGGTATCTCTCAGCACTTCTGTTCTCAGAGCTCTCACACAGACACCCCATTTGGCAGTAATTGCTCAACTGAAAGAAAATCTGTTCTTTAAAAATTTATCATTTCCGTTTTTATAAACATCTAGGGCCACAATCATCACCGCATCTCGTGGCAAGGAATTCTATGGTTTGCTTTTGTTGTTCCTACAATGGAGAGTGCACCTTACGTTTAATTATGTTTAATTAAAAAAAAAGTAATTTGTGGTATGCAAATGCAATTGCAATGCTAATATTAAATTGCATCAGCCTGGACTGGGCCTTAATATGATTAATTCCATTCTCATTCCTTCTTGTTTGCTAGCAGAAGAATCCTAGCAGGATTCAGGAGACAAACGTGCACCACATGTTACTTTTACCAAGATATTTCCTATGTGATTTAGTGTACTCTACTGTATGTTCTGCCAACAGGCACAACTCATATTTTCCATAGAAACACCATGCTCAGAGATGAAACCCATGTTTTAGCACTACAATTTAACAGAAGGGAACTTGCAGGACTGAATGATCTCTGGATGGCAAATAGCAACCTCAGATCTTTTATTTTCTTCAATATGCACTCAAACACCATTATCTTAAACACTTTTATTCTTATGTCTTGCCACTTGAGAACAAGGAAGGAGCATGAACTATTATTGCTGTACAAAACATCTGGAAATCCATGTGCATTAGAGTTAATTCAATCAGGTTATGCAAATTCCAATATAGTACATCAGTCCTTAATTGCAATACACAATTACATATTGAGGCAGGTCTCTTGGTTTCTCAAACGAGCACCTTATGAATTCACTACAACCTTTTTGCTCCACTATGTTGAGTAGTTATCCATGTCAGCAGAACTGAAGTTTCCAAAACAGATGACAACTGGTGGGCAAAACAGATGACAACTGGTGGGATTTATGGTGTCACCCAGTTTGGAGGAGGATGTACTTCCCTTGAAGGAACAGATCTGTGACCTGGGGATGCTCTTAGACCCAGGCCTACTGCTGGATAAGAAGGTAGCAGCTATGGCCAAAAATGCCTTTTACCAGCTTCAACTGGTTAGTCAGCTGTGGCCTTTCCTGGACAAGAAAAATCTAGCAACTGTGGTGCATGTCCTGGCTACATCGAGATTAGATTACTGCAATGTGCCCTACGTAGGGCTGCCCTTAAAAATTGTTTGGAAACTTCAGACCGTACAAAACACAACAGTCAGGATGTTGACTGGAGTGGGTCATAAAGGCCATATCACTCCAGTCTTGGACCACCTACATTGGCTCCCAGTTTGTTTCTGGCACAATTCTAGGACCTTCAAAGCCTATATGGTTTGGGACCAACATACCTGAAGGACCACCTGATCTCTTATGAATTTGCCCGAAACTTATGGTAATTTTCAGAGGCCCTGCTTTGGGTGTCCCCACCTTCAGAGATTAGGTGGGTGGCAACACAGGAGAAGCCCTTCTTTTGGGGGGCACCAAAGCTCAGAAACTCTCTCCCCAGGGGGATTTGTCTATGCCTTCTGTTGCCAATTTCCACCAGCAGGTAAAGACTTTTTTGTTGTTTGCCATTTCTTCAATGACCCTCCTACCTAACCAACATGTTTATGTTTAGCAGGTATTTTAACAAATTTATATGTATTTTAACTCTGTTTTTAAACGCTTTTTAAGTACTTTTAATGATGTTTAGGAAGGGGGTTATTTTAATGGTTTTATAATGTGATTTTACCATATATGTTTTAAATTGTTAGCTGCCTTGGCAGCCGTTGTAAGGGCAGAAAGGCAGGATATAAATTGTGTAAATAACTAAACAAACAAACAGAGTATACTAGTGTGGAAGCCTTTCCTGGATGAGCCATGTAGATTATTCCACCGGGGGGGGGGTGCACCACAGACAATCCTCAAGTACAGACAGCCACTAATCTTAGGTGTTTGCAAAGTACCATCTTCAGAAAGCCTTGCTCCAAAGAGTAAAACTGTAATAGCACAGCCTATCAGGAGAGGGAGGACTGCAGGTAACCTAAACCATGAAGGGCTTTATAGATAATAACCAGCATCTCAAATTGAATAAATAGGTGGGGGCAGGAAGGCTATCAAGGCGGCAGTAGTCAAAGCTCATGGGGGATGGGCTTTGCTAAGGAAATTTATTGTTATTTATTTATTTATAATACTCCTTTCTTGATGAGATCCAAGGCAGAAAGTGTTCAAAGAACTAGGGACTACATGGGTTGGGGGACAAAAAAAATTAACCCATTTTTCTTCTCTCACTTTCCTTCCCCCTCTGTCACTGCCCCAGAGATATGGACATTTAAAGGCAATGAAGGAAGTAACTAGATCTGGCCTCCATGGTTGAGATTATAGTTATAATAAGCACGCATACTCTGTGCTTATTATTATAACCAAAATTCCATGAAGTATGCTAGGCTAAAGGGTTAACTAGACATGAAAATCTGAGAGCTTTGAATGGATATCCTGCTTTTTAAAAAACTGCAAATGGCAGCTGCCAGTGCACCACTACCTACGGAGTTGCTATTTGCCCAATGGGAAAAACATGCAAATACCACACCAGGAGGAAGAGTGTGGGGCAGCACTGGGGCCCTGATCTTAACTGGGGCCCCTGAGCTAACTGAAAGTCACCTGCCCATAGATCTTCCGTTATCATAATTTTTTATTACGCCCTCCTAGGGTTGCCTACCTGGAGATCTTCTGGAATCACAACTGATCTCCAGAGATCAGTCCCCCTGGAGGAAATGGTTGCTTTGGGAGGGTGGACTTTATGGCATTATACCCCAAAGAGGGCCCTTCCCTCACCAAACCCCACACTCTTTAGGCTCCTCCCCTGCTATCCAGGAATTTTCCAACCTGGAGTTGGCAACTATACCCACCAAGAGACTGTGGTTGTCCAGACCACTCATAAATCTTCAGGGGTAAGCGGAAATTTGACAGGAGGGTCTGAAATTCCAAGCTCTTGTCAACTGCAGGATACTTGTGGGTGTTCAGTTGGCCTGTGACAATGCTTCTGGGACCAGGCCCAAGTTATAGCCAGCCAGGGGTTGGATCTCACATGCTGTTGCCCATCCACCCCCGCACCAACATAAATACAAGCTATTTCTGAAGTTCCAGATACTTGTAAGGGCAACAAGTTTCAAGATGCAGTACTCTTTTCTCTCTAAATATTTTATTATTGCATCTGCCAAAGAAAGCAACACGAAAGTAAAAAAGGTATATTGTGTTATTTTTAGATACACTAGTCTTATCTGAAAAGATTACATTTGTCCTTAGCCTGGGAACATTCATCGTAATGTATAAGAAGATCAACATATTTGCAAGACTGACCAAAAAAGAAAGCAAAATCAAACAGTCCCTAACATAGTACACATATTTTACCATTTTATTCTGTGCTGGATTGTTGTTCCATGCCAAGCCCAGGGATATCCACTTTGTAAATGGGAAAACACTAGACGTGTAACAAGATGGATGGACATTTCTCTCCTTTCCTTCTTTCAAAGTTCTTTCTTTCTTCTTTTATAGTTCTCCTTTCCCCATTTTATCCTCTCTCAACAAGCCTGTGAGTTGTTAGGCTAAAGAAGAGTGATTTGCACCAGGTCACCCTGTGAGTTTCATGGCCGAGTATGGATTCAGGTCTATACTTGTATCTCCCCAGTAACAGTCCAACATTCTAGCTATTTACCCTACACTGACTCACTATTTTTTACACATGATAATGCTGGCATGGGTAACTCCTGGTTCCTCAACAGGACGGCTTGCTTCCTGGCTACTCACTACACAGTTAATTGCACAACCTTTTTGTGGGAATGAGTTCTTATTTTGAACTGGAAAAAGGTTTAATCACAGCATTCCTTCTGGGCACATTTAGCCAGCCTCTGAAAATCCAGCCCAAAATGCATTCCCAAACATTTCTGAAAACCCAATATTATTACAAGGAGGTCGTTTGTAAAAACCATGTGCCAAAGTAAAATAAAGATAAACCCATCTTGTCATCCTTTCCACTCCACAAAATTAAATTCATTCTACATGTGGAAAAATAAAGCATCCTGCCCTTATAAATTTTATCTGGCTATTGACAATCTGTTTGTGGAATCACAGATGAGCGGGATTGTTTTATTTTTTTATCTGCAATCATATATATCACCCACATCAGTGACATCATCCAATAAACTTAATTGGATTTCATTTGCCTTAACTATCAGATGTTTTGGAGTAATCATGCTGCAAGAAAAGTGTGTGCCTTTAAAATTTACACTGAAGTGGGACAGCTGACAATTTGGTTCTCCACAACAAAGCGAGCCAATAAATTGTTCCTCTTTCACTGTCTGTAGGAACACTGCTGAAACTTCCAGTGAAATTTTGGTTCAAACCACGAGATTTCTTGTCATCTTACCTCCCTGCTGCCAAAACCAGTGTGTGTGTGTGTATAACTTCTTCAACTATCCTCAGCGATGGCTGATGTGTTCTTTCTAATTCTGCCACTTAATTCACAAGGAAACAAGTGACTCATTTATATCTGTAAATGGACGGAACAGGCCAGCAGGCTGGCTTTTCAAGAGGCCCCTTGACTACAATATAACTTTACCTCAGCAGTTCCCCCCCCACACACACTCTCTTAACCAGTGAACTTGAATTTCCATGGGGTTGCCTTTTCAGAGAACTAATGAAGAATTGCACATATCCCACAGACAGCAACACATCACTCCAAACCTCATACCAACAATAGAGACTCACACAGTGACTCAAATGGACAACAGACAGATGTGCCTTTCCCAGAAAAGTCTTGGAAGAAGCATCACCCCCTTTGGATGCACTTAAGTTGCTCATGGAAAATACTGGCATGCTAGAAACTCTTTTTAAACAGTTTCGTCAATTGCTTTTTAAAGGACTGCTACATCACTTGGTTATTTTTTTTTTGACGTGGAAAGCACAGGACTGTAAGAAAAAGTAGGTGACCTGCATTTAGTTCCTCATATATAAGAACTGTTCATGGCCCAGGAAAGACTGGCAATTTGCCCCGGTAGCCAGTCGCGGCAAAAAAAACCCGGATTAAACAATACCGGGTTTTCCCGTCCACACAGCGGGGGCCGCTGCCGGAAGATACAGGACGGAGGCGCGCGGGAGCGTTCAGACTGCTGCGCCGGAGGCATGCTATATTCGCCGTTTCCCCATTAATTCGGCTGTGGGTGTATGTGCGCATGAGCGCATTTTGCCGATTTTTTTTTTTTGCCCTGCAACGCCGGCACCGCATTGGGCAGTGGAGCGGAGCACAGCCAATCACACCGCTGCTACCTCATGCCCAACGCGGGTTGCTCCTGGCTTTTCGGCTGCGCGTTCAGACTCCCCGGAAGCGGAGAAACGCGCGACGAACGCAGGCTTTCAAGATTTGCGCCGGCTTTTATCAGGTGTTTTTTTAATCCGGCAGTGAAGCGTAACAGCACCAGTAAGCTACGGGTGGGGGACGCCAGGCAGATGTGCCTGTGTGAACATTCCATTTACTCCGGTATTGAATCGTTGTCAGCCCGGGTCCCATCCCGCGGCAAATTGCCAGTCTGTCCTCGGCCCATGAGTGTGTTTGTGTCATGTACACACTGTGACTTGCAGTTGGAGAGCACAGCAGCACTCAGGGAAGGGATTTTCCAGACCTCTCAATGTCCTTCTGAAATTTTTCTCTCAGCAATCAATAAACCCCTGGGAACAGAATGAGGGTAAAATGGGAGTCTGCAGCAAGATCTAGTAGAACTATGCACTTCTTCCAGAATACGATTTATGGAGATGTGTACAATTTGACCATTGCCAAATGGATCAGCTAACGGGCAACACAGGCTGGTAGCATCCATTTTAAATAGCTTATTTTATTTATTCTTTTTATAGTCCACCATTCTCACTGAGACTCAAGGCAGTTTTCACAGTGTATTACCACTGGTGCCAATAAGAAGGTGGAATTTGTCCTCTTAGCAAGAGTGGAATTTGTACTCTTGGTAACCATTGATGCTACTTGCAAGGCCCAGAGAAAAAAACCAAACCATGCACCATCACGGATAGCATTAGGGTGCCAGGATACCTACCTCAAAGGAAACTGCAATGTCATTTCCTCAAAAGAAACTACTATGTCAATCTGAGGGTTGGGTACCTGGAGAGGTGCCATCAATGCAATGGCATTATGTCATTTCTGGGGAAAACCCAGAAGTAATGGCATGCCTCTCTATGGATCACCAGAAACTATATGGCAAAATGATAAGAATTTCCAGCAATTCCTAGAGAGGCATGACATCACTTCCAGGTTTCCCCCAGAAGTGATGTAACACCATTGCTCCAATGGTAATTTTTTAAAAAAATATTTTTCTCCTACTGCTGACAGAGCAGCTGTGGGGATTCCCAGAGGGAGCTCTGCCGCCACACCGGGAGTCCTGGCAACCCTATGTTGTGTCAAATAGGTACAGGATCCCCAGGAAACTGTTAAATGCACTAGCTTAACACTAAGTTTTATCTTCTGTGCTTGCAGAATCTAAAAACTCATAAACTGTGGGGCGTCCTTGTAGAAAGAAGTATTCAATACATTCTCTTTTTTAAAAAAGGTGTAATCAGGAACACATTTTCTTCAAGCCTATTAGTGAAGTTCTTTGTTGCACTAATATATTTTTAAAGGAGTTTTACTGAACTTAAGTAACAACTCGATTCCTTTCTGCACCATTCATTTGGCACTCATTTTGATAGACTTCCAAGCAAAATGTTACGAGAGAGGCTACATTTGCCTTTGCTTTCAGCTTTGCCAGGAAATACGGGATATGACCAATTCCCACACACTTTTTAAAACATCATCAGTGCAAAATATTTGGACAGAAGAAATTTTGTCTGGTACCAAATCAGAATATAAACAACAAGGCATGCCTTAGAGTTTGGATTAGATGTGCAAGCAGGAAAGAGAATTCGGCACGACACTTATTTTCTGTATTGTTGCGTGGCTTGACTGAAATGCACATACTATTTTAAATATATTCTTTAGAAACAATCATGATATTTAAAAAATGTTACCCAGGTGTACGAGTGGCCCACTGAAACATTTTCACGTTGCCTCTGCTAGTGGATTCAATTGCATAGCAAAACTGAAAAACTTGTGTGACTGCCGCTTCATAAGCACCGATCCAGAGCAATCTCACTGTAACATGGCACAATTTAGTTGCAAATCATTGAAATCCCATTAATTTTAACAGGTTGGATCCTTTGGCTCTCTTATGCTCCACGAGGAAGTTTGTTCTGCTGGAAGAAAGCCTGCGCCAATGGAGAGAACTCCTCACTTAGCAGAAGGGACCTGTAGTATCCAGCCTAATCAAATTTAAATTCTGCAGGATAGCTATGGCAGTCTGACCCAGCAAAAGCAAAAACCAAGCAAAAAAAGAAACTTGTGGCATTTGATGAAGCACGATCTAGTTCTCAAAAACTATAAATCTGCGCTATAACTCTGTCAAGACTCTAAGTGCAATGAAGGGCTGACCCATGCATGTCCCCCATAAAGCTGGTACATGAAACACATTACATGACATCATTGTGTTCAGAGGTTCCCTGCCCACCTGCAAATGGCAGCCAATGAGCTATAGTTGGAACAAGGAAACATTGAGCAGGATATTACCTCACTTGTTTCTTCAACCAAGTGTTATTGGAGAGATGCATTGGGGGGAACCCAGGTCAATGTGAGGGAAACAGTCTCCATAATGTGTAGCCTGGCCCTTACTTGCTCTGGATCAGAGCCCCTCAAAAATCAGTTTAAAAACCAAGTGTATGTACCAGCTGGACTTATCACTCGCACTTCTGTATGCGAAAATTATAAGAAAAATGAACATAAAGTTTTCTCAGTTCCCCCCCAAAATATACGTTAAACCTTTTGCATACTTACTCTCCAGGCCCTTAATTTAGAAAGCCTAACGACAGTTCACTGCTTCAAACTGGCAGATCACAACACCTGGGTTTTGGACCGCTGGGAGTACCAGGAACACTTCTCATTGAGATTATATTGCAAAGTGGACACCTCTCACATCGGGTAAAACTGGCACATGCACTTTTGTCAGCAAATCTACAAAGAAACAGTGACCAGGAAAAAATCTGGGTTCTTGCTTTCATACGTATCACTCAAGGTTTAAATGTATGCATGCACATGCACACACAAGGGACTCAAGGGCAAGACATGCATAATTTTGTTCTCTGGTGCCCCTAGCCAAATATAAAACAGTAAAGAAAGAAACTGCATTGATGCTGGAGCATGCTGCAACCCGTTTCAGGGCTCATAAACCCAAGCCCAGTTCAGTCATTTCACAAGCTCTCCAGCATGGTTTGAAAACTAGAAATGTTCTGAGCTCTTCCTTCCCCTTCCCTTTCCTCCTTCCTTGGATGCCTGGATCCAAAGTTACCCGCTATAACTGAATCAGTACTTATTAGTAGAACTAACCAGGGTTGCCTGCAAAGCATGATTTGAAACCATGATTGTTTGAAAAGGTCTACAGACCATGGTATGAGATTATCCAGCTAACATCAACACCGACCTGGACAGTGGTTATAGCAAAACATGGATGGGAAAAGAGGGTGCTGGGAATGAGTTTTATTGGCTGATAATTATTTGTTCAAATTAGTAAAAACAAATTCATCTATGAGATTCGCCTTGTTTCTAGGGTGCATAACAGTATCGCACATGTTATATATAAAGCTCTGTTTAAAAATAAAGCCAGTCTTTGGCTCTTTGCCCTTCTCTGCCACCACCCCGGTTATAATCCCCTGGTTTCCTCAATGCTTAACCTTCAGTCACTGGGAAACCAGATGGTTAGACAATCAGATAAACCTCCCTGCACTGATTACTTTGTCTCTTCCATAAGCACTGAACAATACAGCTCACAAGTTTTGTTTGGTAAGGGAATGTGATGGCAATTTCCCAAGCTCTGCTCAACAGCAGGAGTCCTATTTCCTGGGTCCACGGAAGATAGAAAATATCACATTTCTACTTTATTCGACCCTTTCAATATCCTCGTCATGCTTCATTACTTTTACAAGTCACCATTCCGCTCCTGCAACAAAGATTAGAGGGAATCTAACAGGTAAAGGCCCCAAGCGAACATAAAAATTGAGTAGACCCCAACAGAAGGCACAAGGACTACATGTCTTATCTGCTTCATATCTTGGCATTTCTAACCACAAGGCCTACCCTTCTGACAGCCCTGGCCGTCCTGAGGCAATGAATCTGTAATAAGATACACAACAAATAATAGGCTTTCCCCCCTCTTTCCTGAAAAAATATATACTGAGGTAATTAAATTGTTAACATGATGGATGGTCTCATTTCATATTTGAATTCAAAGTGACTTTCTAGATCATAACAACAACACTGGAGTGACTTCATACTAAAAATGCAATGTCATACCTCATAATGAAACCGATAAAGGAGGCTTTGGACAGTTTGTCAAGCATTTCTTTGCAGAGCGCACACATTCTCTCTCTCTCTCTCTCTCTCTCTCTCTCTCTCTCTCTCTCTCTCTCTCTCTCTCTCTCTCTCTCTCTCTCTCTCTCTCTCAGCAGATGCTAATTTTACTCATAAACAAAGCGTGCAGAATAAGCATCAGCCTTAGTGATTGTTACCGATGGGAAATGGATAGCAACATTTAGCTAGTGCAGTTGGAAGTCTGGATGTGAAGCTATATTTTAAAAAGACAGGAATATACAGAAAAAAATAATTCCCCCACCCAATTACTGCAATAATGTAGAGAAATTTTCTCTTGTGGAATTTCCATTTCCCTAAGCTCCTACTGATAGAAAAACCTGGGTTTTCCTTACATCTGCAAAGTTGATGCTGTGCAAGTGGAGATCAGTGTAACTTCACAAAGCCTTTCATTAAAAAAATGGACCGCAGATTTGCTAGTTCTCTCTTCAAGGCATAGACCATGGACATTTCTTACTTGTGTTCTGTGATTCTACCTTTGATGAGACCTCAGTAGTGGACCTCTAGCTCACATACGATCTACCTGTTCCTCACTGATCTTCTGAGAGCAGCTAATAAAATACTTTGGATAGGCTTTTGTCCCTGGAAAAGTGGTACTGAAATGTCTTAAAACAAGCAAACAAAATAAAAGTAATCATAGTATAGGAAGATCCTATTAAATATAGAATCCCTTCCAGTTTAGCAAGTACTACCCGAGGAATGGAAGGTGGGGGAGCAAAGAGAGAATGCAAGGCTGAACCTGCTTCTAATTTTACAGTGAGTAGCACACATCATGCGAAAGACCTCAGCCTGAGACCCTAGTGTAAGTCAGGAGTAGACAGTGTTGACCTTGATAGGCCAAGCTTACTATGAGTAGAACAGGTAATGTGCAAGGCCTGACAATCAGGAGTGGACAATGCTGACTTTGACAGACCAATGCTCTGACTCCATTTAAGGCACCTTCACAGGTTTGGCCATCCCAGCACCCAATGGCATCAGGAGAGACATCAAAGCCCACCGTGATATCAAAGCAGGTCGACCAATGCTGAGTGAGAGACAGCGAAATGCAAGAGTGCAAGTTAAAAAGATAAGGAAGAGTATCAGAAGGTATTAAATCCTTTGAAAGGTCTTGGATTTTAAGGTGCATTTACCTTCATGCCTGTTTTGAAGTTTATCCCGCTCTACCTAGTAGGTTTTGTTTCAGTTTAATCTAAAATGCTGAAAAGCATTTATTCAAGCGAAAGATGAATTTATCAGAGTAAAAAACAACAGCAGCCTTTGTTAGATCAACAGATAAATTCAGCTCTGCAAAGCCTGAGCCACTAGACCACAAAATGTTACTGTATTAATGGGACAATGCTAAGCAGAGTTACAACACCCTTCTTAACCCACTGACTTCAACAGACTCAGAAGAGTGTAAAACTCTTCCCAGGATTACAATGTAAGTTAATCAAGACAGTGTTCCAAATATGCAAATTTATTCATTTATTTAAACTTGTTTTATTCTGACTTTCTTTGCAAGGGATCCAAGGTGAGTTACTAAATGACTTGCAAAAAAGAAAAAAAGGGGGGGGAAAGCACCACAGGAGAGTCTTAAATGTATTGTTTCACCAGAAAGCACGACATGACCCATCAACATACATGCAGCCTTCCCTTCCTTTCCTCTTTCCTTTCCTCAGCTCTAATCAATAGGTCTTGAGCAATAAGAATACTAAATTAGTTTCTAAAGGAAAATATGATAGACAGGAACATACTTGCAGCATACATGTAGGGATAGTATCTGAATGAAAGAAAACATTTTTAAAACCTATGTTAAAACTAACTCACTTAGTAGGTACCTGGTGACACAATGGCTGGCATTCTTCATTCTTAGAGAAGAATATGCAGTGAGATGGCAAACGGGTCTGTTGACAATTGTCAATTGTTTCTGAGGCTATAAAGGAAGGATGGGCACACAGACAGCAGAAGGTAAAATTATCTGCTTATGAGGAACAGGTTATGAGAGGGCACTAGGGAGGCCAGCCTTCAGGTGGGACCTGGAGATCCCCTGGAATTACAGCTCATCTCCAGACTACAGAATTCAGTTCCCCTGGAGAAAATGGATGCTTTGGTGGGTGGGCTCTATGGCATTGTACCCCACTGAGGTCCCTGTCCTCCCCAGGCTCCACCCCCAAATCTCCAGGAGTTCCCCAACCTGGATCCGGCAGCCCTGTCCCCCCCACCCGTCCCCTGCTGGTGGTCAGGAAGCACCTGGCAACCGTAGGAGGAACAGTCTCCCTCTCCTGCTATACACACATTGATCATTCACCTCAATAACATGAGTACAGTCTTCAGAATATCATATACAGAACTGCAAGCAAAGAATGATTTACATCAACTGGGAATTTGACCTGGCCCCAGAAATTTGCTAATATACTGATTATAAAGTTTCTGTTTTAATATGATTCTAAGTCAAAAATTGATATTTGTGTTTTTCTCATTTTCCCTGCTGAAATCATGAAAGCCCATGGCCAGCTGTCTAGCTAATATGAGACGCATTTTGTTTACTAGCATAGCTCTACTTTATTAAATGTTATTCAGAATGCCTCCAGAGGCCTAGCCTAGCTACAGTTGGGTGTACAGTGCTCAGAGAGTTAATAAATAAAGCGTCCATACATTTTGAACATACATTACTTAAAAAAACAACAACCAAAGAGCTGTGGCCATTAAAAATTATTGTTAACATCTGTTCGTTATTTCCCTGTGTGGCCATGCATTAGATAAATGTGCTTATTCATAACTGCGCAGTGGTGGACCATTACATCAACAGTGACATCAAACAAGGGGCCCCTGGAATTAGTCAGTATGTCTGGCATCATTGTAGTTGGGTTCCTGCAACTGAGGAAGCTTACATGCAAAGGCAAGTGATAGGAAGGAACAGCAAACATCTTTCTTGAAGCTGTACTGCAGATATCATGAAGTACATAAGTAATGCTGTGGGCCTACTAACAAGCCCCTGGAATTAACAAAATATCATAATGGATCCCGTTAACAAACCTGTAATTACACTGTTGGCGGTATTAACTTCATTTCCCACTAATAGGGTACCTTCCACTGGAAGCAGCCAGTGCTGTTAAGCAGGTTATTTATTTTATGTTCTAATTAATCAGTACTGACACTGAGCCACATCCTTGCTCATTATTTAAATTAGCCATTTATATGGATGAACCTCTTTGCTTTGCGCATTTCATTACCACATTAACAGGCTCTCCGAACAGGAATCACCGCCAGCGCTTCAACATGTGCTCCTGACAAACAATGCGCTCATGTTTTCTCAACACTTTGCCTCTGACATGCAACATGTTGACCTTCAGAACGTGGCATAGCCCAGTGATACTAAATCCCACAAGTTGGGACCATCTGGAAAGTCATAGAGGAAAGAGAGGGTAGCTCTCCCTAACAAGCCAAGTGTAAGATATTGCTTATGATGAGAATTATTGGAAAGACATGGATCCAAGTGCACAGGGCAGATATAAATGTCACAGTAGCCAAAAATCTGATAACACTTGCAGAACAGTACTAAATATCTTTTAAAATTTCGACAAAACCTGCAGGTCAACTGAATACCTGGGAAGTATTAATGCTGTAGCATTACTGAAATAAAGGCTTGTTTAAACAGTGCCTGAAAAGGAGACCACATGAAGCCTCTTGCAAGACAAAAATATGAGCTTTTTAAAGAACTCAGGATAGTTGTGTAAAGAATAATGGTCTTCCCCCCCCAGAAAAAAAAAGGCTTTTGTGCTGTAAACAGGCATGCAATGCACAGATTAAAACTACAAACACATGAATTTTGATTTGAAATGCGCAAAAATCACTTTAAGAGATTCATAACTTTCATCATAGCTAACTGGTCTTCTTTGCCCTTTTGGATTTTTTTAAACATATAAGTTGCTATGACAAAGCTTGCAAAAAAAAATCAGCCCAAAAGGATAATGTGTTGAGCAGTCCTAAAGCATTGTTTCAGAGAGAGAGAGAGAGAGAGAGAGAGAGAGAGAGGTGTTAACAACAGCATAATTTTAGGATCACAAAACGGTTCAGGGGCAACATGTATTCTCAATACATTTGCCGTGCTGACAATTAAAAATGAAACAGTAAGATGTGGACATGAGCAAGAGTTATTCAGGACCTCATGATTCATATAATTCAGGCCCACGTGAACAGTTCCCAGGTGCTTTTCAGCAATTCCTATGTATTTACCTCCCATTTATGTGCTGATGTGTTTGTATTTTGTTGAGCTACTTTTATTATTTCATGTATGTGTGCTTTAAAATTTGTTTTACCATTCCAACTCTTCACCAACCCAGGAATCCAGAACTGGAATGGAAAGCTGGCATAAAAATGCTTTAAAGAAATAAATGCTTGTATTATAATCATTCCTACAGGATAATTTTAGACAGATTCTATTTATGTACATACATAGGATCACATATGATAAAGTTAATGAAACGACAGTCACAATTTCTGACACAAGGTAGAAAAGAGCAACAGTTCTTCAGATGAAGAAGTGAGCAGTGACTCCCAGAAGGTCCTACCCTGCCAAAAAAAATTGTTAGTCTTTTAAGGTGCTACTGGACTCCTGAGCCAATTTGGTGTAGTGGTTAAGTGCGTGGACTCTAATCTGGGAGAACCGGGCTTGATTCCTCACTCTTCCACTTGCACCTGGCTGGATGACCTTGGGCAAGCCATAGTTCTGATAAGAGCTGTTCTTGAAAAAAGAGCAGTTTCTGTCAAGAGCTCTCTCAGCCCCACCTACCTCACAGGGTGTCTGTTGTGGGGAGGGGGAGGGAAAGGAGTTTGTAAGCTGCTCTGAGACTCCTTTGGGCAGTGAAGGGCGGGGTATAAATCTAATTTCTTCTTCTCTTCTTCTTCTGATCTTTTCTACTGCTACAGATGGACTCACATGGCTACCCGTCTTGATCTGACACAGTTCAGACCAGGTTTAGCTCACAGTTCAGAAGTTAACTCAACCGGTGTTTGCAAATCCTAAGCAGTAGACCATCTCTTCTTTCCGACCAAAGTCTTCTATGGGTTTTCACACAACATAATCAGTGTTTAAGGCTGTAGTTGCGGTGGTGGAAATACCTGGAAATATGAATGCGGCATCTGCTCAGGGAATGGAGTTTCACAGCCCTGCATGAAAAAAAGCTCTTCCCTTACACTTTCCTTTATTCCTGTTTATTTTATTTATTTGGAAAATTTATATGCTGTCTCTCCAGAGATCTGCTACTCTGCATTTGCCCTTCACTCAACCCTGATACTCATTTTCCTATTACAATATTATGTCTTTTTTAAAAAGCTGAAATTTCTGCATATATGCTCAGAACCAAGCATGAAAATGGAGCTAATTTATACTAAATGAACAACTTTGTACAATTTTTCTTTTCTTTTCTTGCAAAATGTGCATTTATTTATTTGTTCAGAAAATACATATGCCACCTCTCCTGGTCAAGGCGGCCCCCAAGATAAAACACGGGGGGGGGGGGAATCATCAAACATTATCACATTTGTTAAAATCAACAAACTATTAAACACCCAGCCAGAGAATAAAAACAGTATAAAATATTTAGCAGCCTAAAACGATCCTCACAAACTAACATTCTTAGAGGCTTCACAGCTTGAGGCAATCTAATCGTCTGTACTTTTAGTAGACAGTTGTATTAGTTTGATTATATAAACTTATATTAATAATAGGGTTTTGCTTGCTTGCAAAATCTGTACAGATACATGCCCTCTTAAAATAATTTTCAAGGTCTGGACAAGCAATATTTGCCACCATTAGTTATTTAGCATGTTTTTATCCTCTCCTTCCCTTCAAAGAACTCAGGGAGCCTCACATCATTCTCTGCTCCTCCATTTTATCTTTACACAAACCCTGCGAGACAGGTTAGTCTGAAAGAGAGTGACCGGCCTAAGGTCACACAGCCAAACATCACGGCAGAATGGAGATTTTTGAGCCCAGGCCTCCTGGATCCTAGTCTGACTGTTACACCATGCTGGCTCGCAAGAGCATCATTTACCCCCTTAAAATGTTGTACAGACACAAAATTATTACTGGTTATAGTTGTTTGCATGCAAACGTAAGATGACTCCCTCTTTCTTTGATGGCAAACCTAAGAAAAATAACTGCTGCAATAAAAGCCACAATAGTCAGAAAGCAAAGACTATGCCCCTTCCGTTTCATTCAGTGGCAGATATCAGACCCTGTATTATGTACTAAGCAATATCCAGTGAAATGTTCATTAATTATTGTTACTGGCCTGTTACTGAGTAACAGGTTATGATGCTCTGATTCATCTATCTGAGCCATGATCTCTTCCCATGTGATCTAAGTGTTGATACCACTAATGTATAGGAATACCAAACAGTCGTCATTTATCCTGCAAAATATCTCCTGCTTCCCCCCCTCTCATTCTATCAATCATTAAACGAGTAATGTCTTTTCTGTTATTGCTTTGACATTCATTAACACACGTGTCACAGGAAATCTTTGCAATTAAAACCATTATTGACTATCCACTGCTGTTTCTCACTGGTGTGGAATGGCCAGAAAGAACGAAAACAGTAGCAATAAGGTAAACAAGGCCTTCCTCTTGGCACTGGCTCCTGGGGCAGCTATTCAGAGCAAACTGTGCTGAAATACTCTCAGGCAACTCTAATAGTGGGATGTGCGCAGGAGATTGTACCCTCTGATGATTAATTTGCTGATACTGGCTGTACGAGAATGCTGATAAACTGTTTGTTATCAGCCGGGAATAACTGAAGGCAAATTTGCTATCACTTCAGTCCCATAAGAACCACTTAAAGGGAAAAGCCAAACTTTGGAAAGAGAGCTTGAAAGAGTCCCGATGAGTGGCGTAGCTTTTGGTATCAGCTGTACTTGTTCTCTGATTTATTTGCTTTGCCTGGATTATCTGATCTGGTACACAGAGCTCTGCACTGCATGGATTGATTCGGAAGGGGCATATGGCTACCAACCTCCAGGTGGCACCTGGAGATCTCCTGCTATGATGATTGATCTCCGGATGACCAAAATCAATTGCCCTGGAGAAAATGGCTGCTCTGGAGGGTGGACTCTATGGCATTATACCCTGCTGAGGTCCCTCTCCAAACTCTGCCGTCCCCAGGCTCCACCCCCAAAATCTCCAGGTATTTCTCAAGCCAGAGCTGGCAACCTTAGGGGGGTAGTTTACTGTAGTAACAAATGTAGCCAGGTAACATTCAAGCCCCTTCCAACTTTACAGTTCTGGCCCCGGTCACACAGAGCATTTGCCCCGCCGAAGGCACGGTAGCCCTGCAGAGTTTCTGGGCACGATCACACCAGCACATCTGGGAGGCATAGCACTCCCGTGGCCAACCCACGGCTTCTTATGGAAAAAGCGGAGTGAAAAACTACCAGCTAACCAGTACTACCTTCCATTAAATGCGCGGCACCGGCGGGCATCTGATCAGAGATGCACTGGTAGCCCGTCACTTCCAGCAACCGTTGGCGGTGGGTGCATGCGCACAAACGCGGTGCTGTTGTGTTGCCTCGCTGTTGCCTCTCTGGTTTGATTGGCTGCCAGAGGCCTGCAGATGGAGCCTGCATCCCACTTAATCAGAGGTCATACTGCGTGTGGGCGATAATGTCACAGTATTGCACAGGTGGTGAGATATGGCTGGGTCACTAAGGACAAGTGATGGCCATTGAAGCAAATGTTTTGCAATGGGTGCTGGGAAACTGACAGAAAGAGAGAGCTATTGCAGACCACCGAAACTGAGTGGTAGTTTCAATTGTTCCCAGATCAGCAAAACTACAAAGGAGGAGCTGCATAGTCGGCTTGTAAATATAAGGGCCCAAGCATGAAAATGGAGCTAATTTATACTAAATGAACAACTTTATACAATTTTTCTTTTCTTTTCTTCCAAAATTTGCACTTATTTACTTTAAAAAACATATATGCCACCTCTCCTGATCAGCTCCCAAGATAAAACATGAAAAAAAAATCATCAAACATTATCACATTTGTTAAAATCAGCAAACTATTAAACACCCAGCCAGAGAATAAAAACAGCATAAAATATTTAGGAGCCTAAAACAATCCTCACAAAATTTCATTCTTAGAGGCCATTTGTGGCCTAAAGATTTCGCAGAATTACATCTCCAAACTACGGAGATCAGTTCTCCTTGAGAAAATGGCTGCTTTGGAGGGTGAGATCTATGACATTATACCCTGCTGAGGTCTCCCACCCTGAAACCCTGCCATCCCGAAGGCTCCAGCCCAAATTTCCAAGGATTCCCCAACCCTGAGTTGACAGCCTGAGTGCCTACATGAAGTCCAGATGTTATCTATCTTAGAAAACTAAATCTTAACTAGAGAGACAGTGGATCAACTATTAGTGCCTCTCATTAGAAGGGAAAGCATTATTGCTTACAGAGGGGTTCACTAACCTTTCATGAAGAAGCCCTTCTTTGAAGGCTTCAGAAATTATTGGTCACTTTTGAACTTGAACCACAGCATTAAAAGATGACTGGCTTCAACTGTATTTTCCTTTTACATTCATGCCAACGCATATGAAAGAGAAATCAATTCTATTTATTTATCAAAAGGAGTAGCCACATGGATGAACAAAGATAAGGCCTTTAGAACTATGAGATGTTTACACACTAATGTCTTTAGTAATTTGCAAAAGGGAAATCCAAGTATGAAAACAGACCAAAAGGTGAGTGGGTTTAAACATGAACTCTTACGTTTTTTTGTAGTTCTGCTGAACATGAAAGTTGTCCTTTATTGATGAGTAGCGTGCTATTAGCAGCCCAAAGCAACAAAGCACGTGGACTGCATTCAGTGTCTCTGCAAAAACTGCACACCAAAAAGGAACTGAACGAATATATCATATTCTCCTCTTTACAGAAATTTAAGCAGTATTGGAGCTGATGACCAATTTGGACTGCCTGTAGCTTTGACATACACGGTAATAATCTGGGAAAAGCTGAGAAATGTTTATAAAAGAACCCAACAAAACCAAAATTACACAAATGTGACCAATATATTTCTCTAAATGGAAGGGAGAAAGAAATAGTGATTGCACATATTGATTGCTCTCCTTCATTCATCTTTTATTTTAGCGACTAAAGTAACTTTCCACACATGAAGCTTCCATATATTGAGTCAGACCATGGGTCCATTAAGGACAGCACTGTGTACTTTGATGGGCAGCAGCTATCTCTTCAGGGTTTTCCGCAGAGGTCTTTCACACCAGCTGCTACCCTGATCCTTTTAACTAGAAACTCTGGAGGTGGATCCTGGGAGCTTCAGCATGCAAAACAGATGCTCTGCCACTGAGCCATGGTAATACCTTTTTCTTTGCTTCATTACTGATGATGCTAATAATGCTTAGCATTTATATTATGCTTCAAACTGGTCATATTCTGCCTTCAGTGCTACATATTTGTATAGCCCAGAGGGTCCCCAGTCTGGTGCCCATAGGTGCCATGGTGCCTGCCAAGTGTTCTTTATTTCTCCAGGCATTTGGGCCCTCAGCATACATCATTAAGCCTGGATTGTCATGGCTGCTTTAACTGGGAAGTGAATTGTATGAAGGATATGAGAGAGACTTTGGTGTAGTGGTTAGGAACGCAGACTCTAATCTGGGAGAACTGGGTTTGATTCATAAATTCTCTCAGAGCTGATCTCTCAAGGGCAATCCTTGAAAGAGCTCTCTCAGCCCCACCTACCTCACAGGGTGTCTGTTGTGGAGACGGGGAGGGAAAGGAGTTCGTAAGCCACTCTGAGACTCCAAGTGAAGGGCGGGGTATAAATCCAATCTCCTCCTCCTCCTTCTCTTCCTCCTCCTTTCTGTTTTTTTTTTAAAGTGGCCAGAGCCAGTGGGGTTTTTGACCAGCAGGGCTTCTAATGGCCGCCAGAGATCTCATGAGCTGTGCCAGTTTTTAAAAAGTTGCTTCAGCAGCAGCTCCCACCACAGTTCTAGGTTCTTCACGGCATGACTAAAGGCATATGCACAAAAACATCTGTAAACAATACGTTCATTTTAAAAGGCATAGTGTTAAATAGAGCTTCTGCCTGAAATGTTGAAGACTTGTTATCAGAGTTATGCTGGCTCTGCCTCTTGCGGCAGCCATTTCATGGTTACGCCCACCGTACTGTGTCAGAATTCCACCTGCAGGCTCGGAATTGGGAACCCCTTGTGCAGCCTATTCTGTATGTTTTATTATATTTCTGAGAACCTCACCTACTCAACACGACTCCTCTTCAAACCACGCTACAGCAAACATGTATTTTGAGGGCTGTACCAAACCATTACATCTGGTTAGAGATGGTATAACTTGCATCTATTTTCTGTTGGCACAGTGACAGCCCGAAGGTGGATTTGTTACATATGCTTTGAAGTTATGAAGCAATTCATTCATTGTGGGTAGAAGTGATTAGACAAATAAATTTTGCCTTATGGACTGCATGTACATTTGCAGCATTACATCTTGTTATTAGGATATTTTTCCAGGCATTTGGGCCCTTGGCATACATCAAAAAGCCTGGATTGTTGTGGCTGCTTTAACTGGGAAGTGAATTATATGAAGCATGTGAAAACCCAGGACCCCCACCAAATTATCATACAGGCTACCAGAACTGTCAACTTTCGCTGCCGATGCGGGGGGGGGATCAGAAAGAGAAATCATGATGTCTGTGGAGACTTGACAGTACTTTCCCAAGTGCTCTGACCAAGAAGGAAAGATCTGCTGCCCTTGGCCATCTCCTGCCCATAGAGCTACCCTCTTTTTTTTTTCCTATATGCCAGTATAATACCACATTTACTTGAAAGAAGTGTAATCAGGGCATTTGTTATAGTAGTATCATAGAGTTGGAAGGGACGTCTAGTCCAACCCCCTGAACAATGCAGGAAATCCACAAATACTTCCCCCTTCACACCCCCAGTGACCCTTGTGCCATGCCCGGAAGATGACAAAAACCCTCCAAGATCTCCAGCCAAACTGGCCTGGAAAAAATTGTTTCTTGACCCCAAAGTGGTGATCAGCATTTCCCTAGGCATTTAAGAAAGGACCACAAGAACTAAGCACTGATGCAACACTTTCTCATGATCTGCCTCAGTTCCCAGAATCAGCATTGCTGTCAGATGGTCGTCTAGCCTCTGTTTGAAAACCTCCAAAGAAGGAGAGCCCACCACCTCCCGAGGAAGCTTGTTCCACTGAGGAATCACTCAAACTATCAGGAAGTTCTTCCTAATGTTTAGCTGAAAACTCTTCTGCTTTAATTTCAACCCATTGGTTCTGGTCCGACCTTCTGGGGCAACAGAAAACAACTCCATACCATCCTCTATATGACAACCCTTCAAGTACTTGAAGATGGTGATCATATCACCTCTCAGTCGTCTCCTCTCCAGGCTAAACATACCCAACTCCTTCAACCTTTCCTCATAGGACTTGGTCTCCAGACCGCTCACCATCTTTGTTGCTCTCCTCTGGACACGTTTCAACTTGTCTACATCCTTCTTAAATTTTGGTACCCAAAACAGAACATAATACTCTAGGTGAGGTCTAACCAGAGCAAATGATCTGGATATTATACTTCTGATCTGGATATTATACTTCTGTTGATATAGCCCAAAATGGCATTTGCCTTTTTAGCTACTACATTACACTGCTGACTCATGTTCAGTGTACGATCTACTAAGACCCCTAGATTATTTTCGCACATACTACTGTCAAGACAAGTCTCCCCCATCCTACAATTATGCATTTGATTTTTCCTACCTAAATGCAGAACTTTACATTTATCCCCACTGAAATTCATTTTATTTGTTTTAGCCCAGTTTTCCAGTCTGTCAAGATCATCCTGTATCCTGACTCTATCTTCTACCATATTTGTTACCCCTCCCAATTTAATATCATCTGTAAATTTAATAAGCATTCCCGCTGTACCTTCATCCAAATCATTTATAAAGATGTTGAACAGAATAGTACCCTGAGGTACTCCACTTGTCACTCTTCTCCAAGAGTTCAAGGAACCATTAACAAGCACTCTTTGGGTGTGATCTGTCAACCAGTTACAGATCCACCTAACAGTAACAGGATCCACTAATAGGGTGTGAAAGCAGCTGCAATGAAAGAGAGAGCCAAAACAGATACTGAAAACCATAAAAGTCTTAAACAAATGTTTCCTCTGGATTCCTCTCGCATCACCCTGGTGCAACCTAACCTCCATGTGAAAGCAAATCTCATGACTTGTCATGTTTCATGAGAGAGGTCCAAGGTGACAAGATCCCATGGAATTTTGTCTCACTACGACCTCACTCTCAGCAGCCCTGGTGAGAGGAATAATACTGACCTAATTTATACTCCCAGCAATCAATCACAAATGATATAAAACTCCCTCAATGAGCATTGCTGTCCATAAGAATCTCTCTTGAATCAGGAAATAAAAAAAAATTATCCCCTCAGAAATTGTCCTTGGATGAGGTTTCACATGAGACATGCGTTGGGGCAGTGATATCAGGCCTTGCCCTAACCAAAGATTCTTACATCCATAAACAGAGGGGTGGCTTCCAGGTCAGCGTTCAGGCACCAGATACAACTCAAATGGGCAAATGAAACAACTAGATTTAAACTTGAATTGACTTGTCCAGAGATATGAGAGGAATTTGCATAAAACTAAAGGAACAGATAAGAATGGGCAAGTTTACTAATAAGAAAGGTGAGCCAAAGAAAATTAGAAAAAGAACAGGAAGTTACCACAGACAAAGCATCAATAGGACAAAGAATATAAGAAATGGATCCAATGTGGCTTTGACTTGCCCCCATGAAAAAATGGTTAACTTAAATGTCTGCATTTGATCAGCTACATGAACATATGGTCATATGGAGAAACTACTTGGTACCTTTTGTGCGTGTACAAACTACTCCTAAAATAATCAGCACATATGCCAGGCTAGTTGTTTAAAGATTGCCAAAAAGCCACAGGCTTCTATTTTTATTTATTTATTTATTCAACAAAACTCACTGCTCCAGATTTCTACTGTTTGCATGCTCTTTGTTATCTAGAAGGAAGACAGCAATGTCACAAAGGACAATAAGATAATCAACGTATCCGGTGATAAAGATGACTAAGGTTATGGAATTTCCTCTGATAAGCTTCATACGTGATTACTTTACAAACATGAAAGGAAATAATTTGCAAAAATCTATGGCAATTTTGATACTTATTAAAAAGGCACTACTCTTTTGCAAAATGCTGAAGATTTTGGCCAGCACAATCTGTATTCTGAATGACAGAAAAAAACCAACACCAAATGGCATACAAAGCCTAAAATTCTGTTTCCTGAGAGTCTTGGCTTTCATTGTTTTCTCAATAAACAATAACATGTAACTAGTGGGAATTTCAAAAGCCAGAATTTGGGCTGGTTTCAGTAGTCAGGAATGGTGCCTCAGAACCTCTGAACACATCTTTGCTCTTCCAGAAGCAGTGAACATAAAATACATTTGGTGAAGGCAGCACCCAACATCAATTGTAAATAGGTTATTTGCATCAAACAAGCTAGATTTCCTATGCACAGAATTTTGTAGATTTGGTATATCTACATATCTATATATTTTGGACTGCCAAAAAGATAAATAAGTGTGTTCTAGATCAAATCAAGCCCGAACTCTCTCTAGGTTAGAAGCTAAAATGACTAAACTGAGGCTATTTCACTTTGGTTACATCTTGAGAAGCCAAAGCTCACTGGAAAAAACAATAACATTAGGAAAAGTTGAAGGCAGTAGGAAAAGAGGAAGACCCAACATGAGATGGATTGAATTGATTAAGGAAGCTACAGCCTTTAGTTTGCAAGACCTGAGCAAGGCTGTGATGATAGGATGTTCTGGAGGTCATTAATTCATAGGGTCACCTTGATGGCACATAACAAACACATGTTTTGCATAACATACATACAGCTGGTACGACCATCTTCTAAAGAAACCTGATGCACATAAGAACACTACATAACAAGCCAGTTCTAATTCTTGATATATCTTTAAACTCAGCATTAGCTCATCTCTTCAACAACAGAAATGATAGCAGCAAAATCACTCATGATAGAGCATGTTCATATGAGTTTTCTGGGCCTCTGACGTACATATTTAACAAAGGAACAAAGGCAACAGCTTTGTGAGGATAAAATGGAGAACGATGTAAGCCACTTCAAGCCCCCATTGGTGAGAAAGGCATAGATATAAATGAAGTAAAATAAGCTAAAAATATATTATATAGATATAATTTTTTGTAGACAAAAATATAATGCAAATGAGCCAGTGTGATGTAGTGGTTATGAGCAGTCGACTCTATTCTGGAGAATCAAGTTAGATTCCCCACTCCTCCACATGAAGCCTAGGGCCTTGGGCCAGTCACAGTTCTCTCAGAACACTCTCAGCCCCATCTGCCTCATGTTGAAATATGCAAGGTCTATCGTGCATAGATAAAGAAGATAACAAGAACATCCTTCAGGGGGCAGCAGAGGGGACAACTAGTTAGCATAGTAAAATTAGGGACTTCTTAACTATTTTCAAACTGTCTCATTCTTCTCTCCTGATTTGCTCAATGCACCTGCTGAGTTTCTCTTCATTACTGACTCCTTCCTAGCTAGTTAAACAGTTAAACTTCTCTTTCTCTCGCTTCTTTCTTACAAAGTTTGTTCTGTTCTTAAAAAAATGATTTTATTCTTTAAACAGTTTGCTTTACTGCATATCTAAACTCTGCCAATACCTCTGTTGCCCTTTAAGGAGCTTATAATGCTCTTATGGACGTATGAACCATAACTAATAACTGGTCTGTGCAATGAGTGTGCCACAAGCTGACCACAAGCTGATGCCAACTGCCTGGACTGTGAACATGCGACCAGATGAGGGAAGCCTCCCTCTGAGACAATGTGCCAGACCAAGGATGGATCCACAGGTTACCTGCCACTCCTCACCTGCAATGCAGCAGAGATGAGCCAAGCACCCTGGCCACAGACAGCAAACAGAAGCCAATAAAAGCACGCTGAAGAGAAATGCCATGCCTGAGCTTCTCCACAGGGACTCCATGAGCAGAAACCTCTGTTAGCACACAGGCACATCTCCCCACCACCACTTTTGCCAGATACTGCATGTATATTGCCCAGTATAACAAAAGAACTGCTTGCATAAAGGGATTAGCCAGCTGACCCATCATACCTGCCAAGCCTATCACCCAGAGAGATCATCAGGCCATCAGCACTAATGACCCTAGCCACTGCTGCTATTGTCTTCTAAAGGTGTCACTGTTAGTAGTAACGGAATCAATATTGCCCAACCATTAAGCCCCACCATTCTCCTGCAACTAGTTTTTGCCTAGCAACTTCCTGGGGATGAGACAAGGGAAGTGGCCAATGAAGCCCACCCCCAAGTCCAAAAGTGTATAAAAAGAGCAGGATCTGCCATGTTCTCTCTCTTCCTCTATACCTAACCCCACCTTATCTTGCTGATTCTCGGTGTAGCACTGCCCAGAGTCTCTCTACATGTTCTGCTGGTTCAGAATATGACCCCATTTTCGCCTATAGTCTTCCCCATTTTTCTGCTGTGAGGATCGCTTCATCATGCCAGGAAAGGTCAGTATTGCCCAACCAACAAACTCCTGCTAATGAGAATGTCGCTGTACCTTTCTGTATGCTTGTGAAGACTTCTTAGTAAAGAAACCAATTCTTTAAGACTTGGTCTCTGCATCTATTTCTGGGACTTCTAGAAAGGGTGGTACTCCTGTATACAAAGGTTATTACTCCCTGTTTGCCAATTGCCATTTAAAATATTCAAATTCCCCATCTTTATTAACAAATAGAGCAATTTGGCTAACACCTTACAAGGTGCCTGTTGCAGGGAGAGGAAGGAAAGGCGATTGTAAGCCACTTTGAGACTCCTTAAGGCAGAGAAAAAAGCAGGGTATAAAAACCAACTCTTCTTCTTTAAATCTCCAATGTGTTTCAACTATATTGTGTGATTGTTATCTTGATATATTTTACTAAGGTGTTCGTATATGTAACTGTGGTTCTTGAAGGTATATATTTTTTGAAAAATTGTTTCACTTTGATTACGTAGGGAATCAGCTCTCTTGCCCTTTGGGGTTTTAGAAGTGTTACTTTTATTTCTATGTTGTATTATTTTAATATTTTTTTCCTTAGAAGTCTGTTCATTTGATCCTATAGATTTTTATAGCATCCCCTAAAGAAGTCTATCAGAATGTATCTGGGGTTTGCATTATGGGCTGGATCCAATAGTGGGACAGAACTTTCCTGCCTCCCCCCTCCCTGAAGCCCACCGAGTTCTCTGAAATACTGCTTCTGGAGTACAGGGGTAGAGTGGGGGCACTGATGAAAATCACCTTTCTGCTGCTGGAAAGTGACCTTGTATCCAATCCAGTGTGCTTATGAATACCAAAATAAATAAATAGAAGTGTGGCCCCTATACAATCACAAGGTTAAGAAAACTTAAGTTTCTTTATGGGAGAGGATAACAATTTCTATCCACAGACTCCATCTGCTATAGCTCACCGACCCTCTGGGATTTTGTTTCTGGGGGCCAGCAGATCCTTCGGGAACAGCACAGTGGTGGTCTGCAGTGGTAGGGGGAATTGGTGGAAACAGCCACCACATCTTAAGAAAAATTAAGGGCCCTCTTGTTCTCAGAATATGACCGTATCCAGGCCAATAAAAACACTTTTTTGGGCTTTGCCTTTGTCTTCTTCTCCAGTGTTTGATGTGCTCTCATTACTGTTTACATTTAATTAATATCCATGCAATGTTCCCTCTAAGCCATGGAGTTTTGTGAGCAAAAATTCTACTTTGTGAGCTACTGGCATTAAAGTTGTGAGCAAGCAATTTGGCTACTGTATAAATTAGTTTGTTCTGGAGCCATCCTTCCTGAGCTAAGACAAAAATGTGTGAGCTGGAGGCTAAAAACTGTGAGCTAGCTCACTCTAACTCAGTTTAGGGGAAACACTGGATAGTAAGCCGCATGTATAGGTGGTGGCAGTTCTTAGCTGACTACAGTAAACCACAAGAAATATGGGAGATTTGTAAGGACAACACAGATAACTCATGCCACATGAAAAAAGGATACAGAAATCTCCCATAAAACATTCGCTCCCTGCCCCCGCTTTCCACAATTCCAGGTTTACATCTAGTTTAAATGGGAACTGTCAAAAGAAATGAATAAAAGTTAGAAAAGGAAAACTAATTTGCTTTCTGATAGACTAAACAAGGTGAGCAAATTTGCTCGGCAATAATTGGCCTACAGTAAGCCATAATGGAAGGTCTACAAGCTTAATTCAGAAAGGTGTCACATATCAAGGGGAGAGATGGGTTGCAAAGCTGGGCCAGTCTGGGACTGGTGGTGGGCAAACTCCACACAGTTCACATGAAACTGGGTTACCAATAATGAGCACCATCTGTCAAGGCTCAAGGGGGGGGAATAGTATTTTTATAAGAGTTCTAAACCAGCCTGCGCCTTTTGTACATTTCCATTGCAGTGCAAGCTTAGGCGACTATATGACACTCCATTTCCTTCCCTATATGTGGCTAGCCCCCATTATCCTCATGCTATGGGAGGGACTATAGCACAATGGAAGAGCAGAAGGTCCCAGGTTCAATCCCAGCATCTCCAGTTGAAAGCACCAGGTAACAGGTAATGTGAAAGACCTCTGCTGCAGACCCTGGAGAACAGCTACCAGTCTGAGTAGACAATACTGACACTGATAAGACCAATGGTCTGACTCAGTATACAGCAGCTTAATGGGTGCTCATGCTCAGTATTTACCAGCAAGAGTCATCTTAGGAAGGGAGAAAGGGCAACAACAACACAAGTATCATTTACAATTATATTTACAAAAAGCTCAGTCAATCTCAGCAATCGGTTTCACCAGGACAAGGACATTTTCTCCACATGTGCCAACAATGACTTTTGGCAGAGGCTCCGTGATCTGATTAATGTTAATCACACATGTGCAAAAGCCGCCTATAATTTTTAAAGAATGCACCCAGAGTAATACGTTCAGACCAAGGGAGCCCTCATACGTACATATATACGTATATGCAACGAGTATTCCGGGGAGGGGAATTTTTTAATGTATCCATAATTCTAGAACTTCATGGTTTCACTATTTGTGACAAGGGAGGAAAGCAGCACTGGTTCAAGGAAGACATTGTTGTATGAAATGATGTAAGCCACTCTGAGCCTGCTTGCAGGGTAGGTAGGGCATGGGTTTTTTTAAAAAAAAACCTAAATAAATAAATAAATAAATATGAATGCTTCTCTGGCACAATCATTTAATGCATCATTCCTGGGCTGCTGACACGCATTAACTCCATTTTCTGTGCATTCCTGTAATCCTCCCTCTTTTCACATAGACCTTCTTTTCAGTTCAACTGTTCCTCACTGCCTCCACGTCCTGTCTGTGCCTCAGTGTTCCATGTCTCAGCTGCTCGCTTTGGCACTATTATGTAATAGAGAGAGGCAGCAGAAGAGAGATTCCTGCTCTGTGTGCCCATAGCTGACATGAGGAGATGAGAATTGCTATGTTCACAATGAACGTGGATGTACAAGAGAAAAACAATCTGTGGGAATTGTATGATTGGGGAAGACCACTCATTTGTGGTAACATTCCTCCGCTTCCTCTCGGTAAAATGATTATGGTCTTGAACCAAGTCGAAATGAAACCTTTAATATGGGGCAAAACCTGACACACTACTTGACAGTGCTGTGATTACAGTCTGGGGAGACACAAAAGAAACTCACCAGAACATTCCAGTATCCAAGGTTCAGCATTATATTTCTGTTGGATGACGCTGACACATATTAATGGCCCTTTTTATTCAGAGATAACACAATGGCACTTAAGTGTTCTATAGAAATCCCCCTTTAGTTGGGAGTGTGTTTTTTTTAAAAAAAATTAAGGAAGTAGTGACTCATGGTAACATAAGCTATCACAGGAAATAGCATACAAATAATATAAGTCATTGATGCTGAAATACAACCCTACCCTCTTGTTTGCCACACACCTTTCCTATCAAGTGTAGAATGGATGAATAGGTGCCAGGCGGTATGAATCACCAGCCAGGGCCTCCAGATTTCTAAAGAATCCTTTGTCATTGCTTGTAAAGCTTAGTGTCATTGTAGAAATTGGTCTTTCCCTGGAAAAACTGTTATCCTCCATTAAGATAATGAGGACAGCTACATTCAAGCTACACTAAGATATCATGATAAATTGGCCTGATAAAATCTCATGTAGCCGTACATACACAAAGACTCTAGCACCTTGTAGGTATGACAGTGTGCAGAAAACCAGGGTTTCAAACTCAGGTTTGCAAGTGGGTTGTTAACAAACAGTTTGTAGTAATTGTGGTTTGTCGAGATGTTTGAATTCACTAAACACAGAGTCTCAAGTAGCTTTGACCTTGACAGCTGCCTGGGTTACAGAGCAGTACTCTAGTGCTGAGATACAGAACACAGGCAACCAGAGTTTGTTGAACAAACTGCAGTTTAAAAACAAACAATCATCTATCTTGATATCTGAGTGAAGGACCACCAACACTATGTTCTGAGCCACTTCTTCATAGCAACCCACTGAACATGGAGGACAACTTTCAGCACATCATACAAGACCAACATCTAGACTATTTGGATTGCTGGGCTCAGGCCCAGCCTCAGAATTAACCAACATCACTGGGCATCTGCTGCAGCCCATTCATTAACAGGGGTTGCACCAAGAACTGGAGCACCTTATATTGAGCCTCAAATGTAGTTGGCCCTGAAGCCAATGAACTCCATTGCTGGTTACACAAATAGCTTAAATACATGAACGTCTCTCCTGCCTTGTTTGAGATCTGATTAGTCATAAACATAGATTTATCAAGATGGGAGGCAATCTGAAGGGTGAAACAAGAGAAAACATAGGGTGTTTTGGCTTGGATCTACCCAACAGGTTTCAAAAGGTAAACTAAAATATTGGTGGGGGCCTTAGTTCAAACTATTTAGCCCCTCCAAGGCTGCTATTAGACTTAGAAGAGAAAAAGGCATGGATTTTGACTTTTTCAATCAGACACTATGATAGGAACAAGTTAGACCCCCCCCTTTTCTCCCCATTGTCACACAATCCCAATATGAATCACCACCCACTGCTCCCATAGCTGCAATTTATTTTTTAAAAAAATGCTTGGCAGATCCATTAATGGATCCAGCATCTCATCTAATTCCCCCCCCCGCAATTCTACTGGACCTGAAAAAAGGCATTTTGGGAACACTGGTGTAATAAAAGGCTGTTAAACCTTTCAGAAATCAAGGTGCCCACCTTCAGAATTAAAACTGAAGTCCAGACTACAGAGACGATTTCCCCTGGAAGAAATGGCAGTTTCAGAGGGTGGACTTTATGGCAGCACATCCCCACTGACTGACCTCCACTCCCCAGGCTCTGCCCCAAAACCTTCAGGAATCTTCCAAGCTGGAGCTGACAGCTCTATGAATTAACTTGGCCTGTGGTCAATTTAGCTTGTCTTGTATCACTAGAAGAAGAAGTAGAGAAGAGATTGGATTTATATCCCGCCCAAAGGAGTCTCAGAGCAGCTTACAAACTCCTTTCCCTTCCCCTCCCCACAACAGACACCCTGTGAGGTAGGTGGGGCTGAGAGAGCTCTGACAGAAACTGCTCTTTTTCAAGAACAGCTGCGCCAGAACTATGGCTTGCCCAAGGTCATCCAGCAGCTGCAAGTGGAGGCGTGGGGAATCAAACCCAGTTCTCCCATATTAGAGTTTTAACCAGTATACCAAACTGGCTCTCAAGCAAGTGAAGCTGATGAAAACATGAGTGCTAGCCTCCGTTTCAGCCAGTATACGCCATTATCCATTTTTGGACTGCCCAGAGCTGCCCAGATATAACATATTTGATCATATTAATGTATACAAATGCTGCAGTGCTCACACTATGGAACTTTCTAGCCTGCCTGGCTCCTTGAAATTTTGCCACTGGAGATCACTGCACACCTGGGAATATTATGGGGCACAGTGGAGGTCTAACACGAAAATGACTCTTTTCTCCTCTTCTACCAGCAAAAGTCCCTGCTATTGGTGGAAAGCATAGGCTCCAAGCCAACACCTTGAGAAGGTTGCCAAAAAGGTCCAGATGTAGGAGGGCTGCTGGGCGGTGGCAGTGAGGAGGAAGAGGCGCTGCAGGCAACCCAGCAGCATTACACATGAGAAGAGACCACAAAACTCTAGAAAAAGCCCACCCAAAGCTGAAGGCAGCCCACACTGAGTGGTAGGACTAGGCTTCTGCACAGCCACTGCAGCTCAAGCAGAACAGCTGCAAAACAGAAGAACTCACCCAACACATTTGCCCAGCAAGCACCTGCACCTGTGTTTAATGTCTTCATCCTGACACGTGGCTTTATGTAAGGCCTGCACACCTTGTGATCCATCGAGTTGAACAGAGAAAACTAGCAAGGTATTGTGGCCTGCCAGGTGGTTTGGCAACCATTCCCTCTCTCACTCTCTCTTTCTTTTAAACAGTGCCACTCGCGTAGCAAATATGAAAACTCCTGTCCATAGCTGTTGGGCTGCTTTCAAAACTGGCAGGGTGCAATTTATTTAGGTCTGGTTTAGGCAGAAGGGTGAATGTTTCACCTACTTGAGTCCAGCGGCGCCTTTAAGACCAACAAAGGTTTATTCAAGGCATAAGCTTTCGTGGGCACGCACACTTCTTCTCTGCTGCTTCAGACCATCATGGCTACCCACCCGAATCTTTCACCTACTGTTGACAGTCATACCTGAGCTAATTCCCCCCCCCAAAATGAAACGTACGTCAACAACTGTGTGTAATGCTGGCACCAATATTAAGCAATAAAGGAAGGATGCACCCCTCTCTCAAGAAACTGCTGGCAATGTAACAGCAGATAAGATTTCTACTTCATACTTCCTTGACACACCTTGTTAGAAGAGGTCATCCCTTCAATCATCAGATAACCGTACAGCAGTGAGTACACACAGGAGGATTCATGCCTTATCTTTTCAGAGTTCCACCTGATCATTTTTTATGGAGTCTTTGTTCTGGTTTCAACTCAACTGTCACAAGGTTTCTTTTTCTTCCTTCTGAAAATAATGATGCAATGCATTTAACTCTCAGATCCTGAAAGGCACTATAAAAAAATTACACGTGGAATTGCAAAGAGACAGAGCACAAATCTCCCTATGTACTCACTGCTATGAGACTGCCCGATGACTGAAGATATGATCTCTTCCAACAAGGTGTGCCAAGGAAGTGCGAAGCCAAAGGCAGATCTACTGTTACTGTGACAAAAATCTCCAAGCAGAGGAAAGAATTCTTTTCTTAGTGCTCAGGGGTCTTATTTATTTAGTTATATTTACTTCATTTAAATCCCATTTTTTTCCGCAATGGGGACCTAACGTGGCTTACAACATTGCCCTCTCACAATTTTATCCTCACAGTAGGTTTGGCTGAGTGCGTGTGACTGGCCCAAGGTCACCCAGCAAGCTTCCGTGGCAGACAGGGGATCTGAACCTGGGTCTCCCATATCCACTAGGATATCCTGCACCATGCTGGCACCATGCTGGCTGTCTCAAGAGGCAGGGGTAGATTGCAACCAAACAAGTGAAAGACAGACATTTGGAATCCAATTCTCTTGTTTGTAAAGATGAGATGCTGCTGGGGGAGGGGGCGGCATAGCTAGATCTCACCAGGATGTTTTAAAGTCAATTTTCTGTCAGAGGCCCGGTTCAGACTGAAGTCATTTGGGGAGGGAGAGGGGCTTTAATATGAAACTTTCCCCACATGAAAAAATGACAGGTACCCCACTTGTGCCTAACCCTTTTCCTTTGAAGGCTAGCTGCAGCATAGGGGCAATTATGATAGGAGAAACTGTGAAGTGACGGCACTATTAAAATCCCTCTCTGCTCCCCGTATGGCCTTTGATCAAAATCATGTCCAGCATGACAGAGATGTATTTGTTAATACATCTGGGAGGATTCTATCATGGATTTCCTAGTGTCTCATCTGTTTATATCTTGAATGACTTGAGACACTTTAGCAAGTCTGTGTAGAGAAAGACCTCACCTCACAGATTAAACAGTACCAGGGAGCACAGGGGAGAGGGGGACAGAGACTTCTGGGATGTTACTTCCTGTCCTGGAATAAGATATGATGTCATGATATCCAGAACAGAAAGTGATGTCCAGGCATCATTTGACACCATTCCCCCCATTTTTGCCCTGCCGCTCCATTGAGTGAGGACAGGGGATGGGCTACATTGCCTGGAGATCCCCCGCCAGAACCAGATAAGTGGCAACCCTCAATGGTACTAAGACTAACTGATTTCTGAATACTTTTCTGGAAAATACTGGGTTTCCCAAAATGGATGTTTTAGACTCAGGGAATATTCCTTAACATACATTTTTGAGGTGTTAACGAGTAGCATGAAATTGTTCTAACTTCTGTTCTATATCCTTTGAATGGTTAAACATTTGAAATTTGATCTCAGACTGGGAAGGGGTAGGATTGCCAGCCTCCAGGTAGGACCTGGAAGTCTCCTGGAATTACAACTGATCTCTCAGTTGCCATGGAGAAAATGGCTGCTTTGGAGGGTGGACCCTATGGTTTTTTTCTCAGTTTGGTGTAGTGGTTAAGTGTGCGGACTCTAATCTGGGAGAACCAGGTTTGATTCCCCACTCCTCCACTTGCACCTGCTGGATGACCTTGGGCAAGCCATAGTTCTGTCAGAGCTGTTCTTGAAAAAGAGCAGTTTCTCTCAGACCTCTCTCAGCCCCACCTACCTCACAGGGTGTCTGTTGTGGGGAGGGGAAGGGAAAGGAGTTTGTAAGCCTCTCTGAGACTCCCTTGGATAGTAAAGGGCAGAGTATAAATCCAATCCCTTCTTCTTCTTCTCTTCTAAAGATCTCTCCACTCCTCAAATCCCACCATTACTAGGCCACTAGGTTTGCCAGTGGGAGACCTTCTGATATTTGCTTCTCCTGGAGGCACCTGAAATGATGGTGGGAGGAAATGGGGGGCAGAGTGCCAGCATGTTGATGTCATTTCCAGTAAACCTAGAAGTGATGCTTTTGGACTCTCTAGAATTTTCAAAAAGTATGGATTTACCAGAAAGCTTTTGAAAATCCTAGAGCATCCAGTGACATCACTTCCAGTGTTTACTGGAAGAGACACCACTGCACCAGCATCGAACTGGTGTTCCAAGCCCCTCCTCTTTTTGCCTGCAGGGGTTGCCGGCTGTGACAGACACGCCAATCCTAGGCTCTGCCCCCAAATCTCCAGGAATTTCCCAACCTGGTGCTGGCAACCCTAGGGAGGGGAGATGTTTTATGGGATTTAACTTTGCTTGCCTTCTTTATTATTTAATTTTTATTGCACATTTATGAATATATTTCCCCCTTTGTGATCCAGAGAGCGATCCTGAGCAAGTCTACTCAGCATTCTACCCAAGCCCACTCAAAAGGGATTAATCCTAGTCCTCCTTTTTTGTTAGTATCATAGTTTTTTTCTCTTTTGCTGTGCTGAAATTTGTTTATCGGAAAATACTTTCTGTTAGCTTTAAAAACTAAGTCTCCTGCAACCAGGAATTGTGTTTAATAGGTGCATTGCAGACAAAATGGTACATGATATTCAGTCATTTGTCATTTGCCCCTGACCTTTTTTCAGTCAGTACAGAGAAAGACCAGTACTAGAAGAGGAGCTTCTGAGTCATTTCCATGTGAGTTTCTTTGGCTTAAAAATCACACACACACATACACCCCGCACTCGTTTTTGCTTGCTTGGGGTACTTCTATCTGCTTCCCTACCAGGAGGACATTTTTAGATGAAAAACTTCTAGAGAGAAAAAAGGGTTCCGAAAACATGGCAGTCTCCATCTGAAAATTCTAGTCTTCACAGCCACGTTGTATACAAGAAGAAAATTTCAAGAGAAAGTTCCACATTACTGTCATGTTTTGTCCTGCTGTCTCAATATTACCAGTTCCCAGGATACCACCTGAATGCGGAAGCCACTGAAATCCATAAATGTGCTTTTGTGGTAGCTACCTATTACCACTGAAAGCCACTGTGATTCAGAGAATAGAGTTTCCTTATGTAAAAATCTAAGGATCTATCTTACATACACTTGTAAAGATAAATCAGACAATCATAAGTCATTTCCCATTCTATAAATACCATGCAGAAGATTAATAAACCAGTCATGACTACACTGCATATGCAGGACTACAGTATCAAGTGAGGATTCTTCTATTTTGTTTTTCCAATTAAACTCCGATTACCTGCCATTATAATTCCCAGGCACTGCTCAGGCCTGTAAACTCTTAACTTTAGTGGCTGAAACATATAATTTGTTTCCAGCCCAGCCTCTGGACTTGCAGCCATCAGAGATCAAACACCACCGGCAGTGTTTTCCACTCGCCCCAACTACAATATTTTTCAATGGATACAGTTCATATGCTCAGGTGTGAGTCATCAAGTGAATAACATATATGTATTTGTGAATCAGTCCTTAATTCTGCTGACTACAGTTGTAATTGTGGAAAACTATTTCTAAAATTGCTAAATAAATATTCAACCAATAAACATTTTGTGTACTAAATGGTTTTTTATAGAAATACAACAAATTTCTCAACCAGAAATCAATCCAAGAACACTTATCTCATAAAGAGGGCTGTTTTAGATCATTGAGCATTGCTGAATATAAAGAATCTTTGCAGCATAAGTGACTTGTTAAGTATTGTTCCTGATCTTTTATACAGGTATGCTCTTTGATACATTGTCGTTATGTTTATTGCTGAGGTTTTCCATGGAATGTCCCAATGCATAACAGATACTATGAATTTTTTTGGATGCTCTATTCATTTACAGAACAGTTTGTAATTTGTTGGAAAATTGGTTCCGACTTCGATAAAGCCTTTGCTAAACATAGCCAACACTAGCTAGCTTGCCCATAAGAGGCTGGGATCAATATTACTGGATCATCCTCTAACAGATATTCTGCACCGAATGAAGAATCTTGGGTGGTTCGACATTGTTGTGATCCTGGGTGGATATATGGACTAACGTTCTGATATTCTTTATGTGATAAGTATTCTTGGACTGATTTCCAGTTTAGAAATTTGTTTAGAAATTCTGGTTTAGAAATTTGTTCACAACATTGCTTGTTTATAATTGTTGCTATTTAACCTTTTCTATAAATAATCATTTAGTACACAACATGTTTATTGGTTGAATAGTTTTCCAAAGTCTGCTTATCCAATACTGTGTCTCACTTTTTTGTTGCTGACTACTGTTATAAAAGGAGCTGCGGTGGCTCAAGTGGTTGAGACGCTGAGCTGCAGGCTGTGGAAGGTCACTAGTTCAGTAGTTCGAGACCTGGATGCCACATGACAGAATGAGCTCCTGTCTCTAGTTCCAGCTCCTGCCAACCTAGCAGTTCGAAAGCAAGAAATTGCAAGAAGATAAATAGGTACCACTCCAATGGGAAGGTAACAGCGTTCCATGCACCTTGGTGTTTAGTCATGCCAGCCACATAACCAAGGAAATGTCTTCGGACAGCGCTGGCTCTTCGGCTTTGAAACGGAGATGAGCACTGCAACCCTAGAGTCGGATTCGGCTGGCTTTCAAGCAAAGGAACCTTTACCTTTACCTTTTACTATTATAAAGCAAAGTTGAATTTAAATTACATGACATCACACATGGAAATCCAGCTGTTGATATCTTCATTTTTATATATGTGAAAACCGAAGATTTCTATCAAATTGTTCTCAATTAATTCACCATCTAAAAGTTCTTTCTTGCCAAGTCAAAAAAGAGGCTACAGACCTAGTACCATATATGCACTATACTTTCCCCTACACAGAAAAAAATATAACATTCCATTTTAAAGGAGGGGGGATGACAAACAGGTCTTCCTCTCCTAATCCTCAAGTGGTTGCTGTATGGAGAAAGAAACCTCCAGACATTTCCCCTTCAGATCACAAAAGGAAACATTAATCAAGGCAAAGATGGGAAATTATGACACTGAGCAACTAAAGCTCAACCCAAATGGCCAAGTTTCAGTGGATCACAGGGTACAGGTGACTATCCATCAAATGACCTATCACAACACACATTAAAATGTCTGGTTTAATCAGGACAGTAGCCAAGAACAATATTTTTCTGCTGACTTTCAGAATACATGATACAGAAAGCAATTCCCTTGAAACATTACACTATAAGCATCCCTGATTAAGTAAAAAAAGTCTAAAACATAGCTGTATAACTTCTTATCATTAAATACCTCCAAGGAAACAAGCAGATTCTTCTGCAAAGTATGAGTGGTTGCAGATCTGCAGTGTTTCAAACATATTTCGATAAAGACACTAAAAGCCATTGGCTGTCCTCATGTGGTGACAATTATAAACTTGGACAAACACAGTAAGTGGGTATGGAGATAATACATAGATGATCTCAACACTTGATTGCAAAATTGGTCTCTGTTCCTGGTAATAACTGTGGAAAGGATCATTTTTCTAATCTATCTTTACGTGTTAAAAAAGAATTTTCCTCAACACTATGATGGTACCTGTCAGTTAGAATTGCTGCCAAAATTTAAGATCATAGAATAGTACAATTGAAATATTAAGAGCTCAGGAATGCTGAAAAGTACCCAACATTTCTTCCTGATGTTAATAAACTACTAATTCTTCAGTGACGAGTTGATTTATTGTAATGTATTCTAGGAGGGGCTACCCTTAAGGATGGTGTAGGTACTGCAAATGGTTAAAAATGGTACCTCATGCCCACAGACAGGAGATATCAGTGCTCCAACACTGCTGGCTGTCCCTATATTTCTATACTTCAGGGTGCTGGTTCTGACCTATAAAGCTATAAATGATTTGGGTGTGGAGTACCCGTGGGGAATACATTCTCTCAGGTGGACCTCCCACTTATTGAGATCTGCTCAGAATTTTAATCTGATCTTAACTGGATAGTAATAGCCTAGCTTAGCCAAAGCTTATTGGGGCTTGGGTGCTAAGCAGGTTTGGTTATGGTCAGTACTTGGATGGAAGACCACTAAGGAAGACTGAGGTTGCCATGCAGAGGAAGGCAGTGTCTCTTGCCTAGAACGTCCCATGGATGGGGTCGCCGTGAGTCAGTTGTGACTCAATGACATCGTCTCCGTACTGACTTAAATCTGTTTAAATTGGTACATTTTAATATACTATTGTTATCAATATTTTAAACTGTAAGTTGCTGTGAAAGACTTTTTAATTTAAACCCAGTCAAGAAATATTGGGCTGGATAGAAAGTTTCTAACTAATAGCAGACTCTTCCTCCAATGCAAGCAGTCTTCCAATGATGAGACATGCTGCTAGACCAAGCCTCCTTGTACCAGCAGCAGACGTCTTGCATTACATGAAAGTTCCACCACCAGTGGAACAGAACTTATGTCTATAATACATTATAAAATTACTGCAAATTGACAGAATTTTGCATTTTACCAATACCTGGCAATAGAGATAATTACTTCTGCACCAGAGAAAAACTTTGCAATACTCTCACAATATCTACAGTCCACCATTAGATGGCAGACCTTTGAGGCACCCAGCAACTAACACTCAGCCCAAATGTACAGTGCTGCATGTACAAGAAATTATGACAAAAGCACATACATCAGTGGATGGTTTGTTATTTTAATCCATACTAAAAGCCCCCTTGTGTCTAAAGCCCGTTTACCCTCCCTTTTTTCCTTTCTGCTTTTTTCTTAACTTAGATATACTCTTCGCTCTTGGGGGTTTTTTTTCTTCCTGGACTGGGAAAAGCTCTTTTTCTATCTAATTCTGTTGGATAAAAAATCCTGAGAACACTGGCTTTTTTGATCTGGAGAAGACTGGGTTATTCGATCTGCTGGACTTTGATCTGCTGGACTTGACTGGGTTGGAATATAAAAGAAGAAGTTTGGATTTCCTTTGTTATTTGAGATCTGGACTTGTTTTTTTTATTCTTGGAATATTTTGTGAATTAATTAAAGTGGAACTGGAACTCTTTGAGACAATTAGACTACGTTTGGAGAACTGTAAAGGGAGCTGGAACTTTCACTTCAAGGTGAAAACAGTCTTAAATTGTTTTGGTTTTCAAAAAAAGAAGCACAATTTGTTTGGACTACAGAGAACACAGAAGCAGCTGAAGAGGCCTGTAACTTGTTTTTCTTTTCTTTTTTTCTTTAAAGAGGTATCCAGAGAATTTTCTTGATTAATGTTTGGTACAATCTGATATAAACCAGTAGAATAATCTAAGTAAAAGTGTTTGGGGGATCTGGATGGGAGGATATTTATTATTTTGAGTCTTATTTGAGGTTTGATATTGGCTCTTTTAATTGTCAGTTGAAATATAAAATCTGGTAAGATAGAAAATAAGGGGGGAGGGGGAAATAGTAAAGATCTTGGGTGATCTTGGAGGATCTATTGTATAATAGAACAAAAATATTTTTTAAAAGCTGTGATTATGAGTAAGATCAGTAAGAAAACTACTCCCCCAACATCTGCAGCATCATCACCTACTGCACAGACTAAACCACTAGGAACTATGCTGACATTGGAATTTTTGAAAGACCTTAAAATGATACGCAAGTTATTTTTCAAACTAGTCTGAGCCAAATTCAGAGTAACATGCAAACTAAATTCCACTCAAGTTTAAGCCAGGTACAAAATTATTTGCAAAACAGATTCCAATCAGGCTTAAGCCAGGTGCAGATGGCCTTAATACGTCACAGATCAAATGAAGAATATGAATACAGAGAGTGGAGATGTAAAAGTTAAAATGGCTGATCTCAATAAAGAATTAATAGAAAATAAGAAAATAACAGTGGTGGCACAGCAAGCCAAGAAAGCTGAAGAGAAAGCTGAAGCAACATCACTGAGGATGGACAGACTGGATACACAGCAGAAGACCGCTTTGGACTCTCTGACTCAACTGGAAATGGATAGAGTGGCTTATGTGCTGAGAATTCAGAACATGCCTGAACAAAAAGGAGAAGAGCTAATCAAAGTTATAGCAGAAGGATTGGCAGATTTTATGGAAGTTAAATATGAAGAAATGGAGAGCAAAATTGACTTCTTATATAGAGCTAACTCTGCTTATGCAAGGAAGAATAATCTTCCAAGTGAAGTACATGTGAAATTTACCAAGAAGACAGTCAGAGATTGTGTGTGGAAAGAAGCACAGAATAATACTCTTAAAATACAGGACAAGGAAATAAAGATTATAAGAGAAATTCCTTGGAAAATGAGACAAAGAAGGAAAGAATATGTATTTTTGACTTCAAAAACTTACCACAAATTCAATTACATTTCAATGGCTTACTCCAGAAGGAATTTTCTTCACATTTGAAGGTCAAGGATTCAGATTAGTCTCCATCTTCAAGGCAAAAGACTTTTTGGACCATTATGGAAAGCTTCTACAAAGATGGTAAAAACAAAAGCCTCAGCAACAGATAAATAAGAGGAAGCATCAGCCTTAGGTGAAGAACTTGAGGCCAGTACATCCAAAAAATCATCTATGGAAGGAAGACCACAAAGAATGACAATATAGAAATGGTGGTAACAAGAATCGACCATAATGGATCTATCAACAATCAAGATATTTTTGGCAAATGTAAATGGACTAAATTCACCTGAGAAACAATGAAAGATATTTAAACAACGTAAGAAGATAAACGTTGATAATGTATTTTTGCAGGAAACACATATTAAATGTAAAGATGAACATTATCTGGTCAATAAGCAACTTGGCAAGTTATTTACTGCTTCGGACAATGTAAAAAAAAGAGGAATAGCTGTCTATGTTAAAGAAAAACTGAAACCTATTTCTGTATCTTCATTAGAAAATGGAAGACTTCTCCTACCTGAAATAGATATTAGAGACAGGAAAATTCTATTGGTGGTGATATATGCACCGAATGAATCGCAGGGGAAATTTTTTGAAATGCTGAATGAAACAATAACAAAATATGATTACACTGATATGTGTATGATCGGAGACTTTAATTCTGTTTTTGATCAAGACCTAGACAGGAAAACTATTAAGAAGGTTAAATCTTCTAAAGTCTTACTTCCAAGATCTTTTTTCGAATTGGCTGAAGAATACAAACTGAATGATGTTTGGAGAACTAGAAACTCAAATGGAAAAGACTATAACTTTTATTCTGGTAGACATAAATCTTGGTCCAGACTCCATAACTGTAATTCTTAAAGCTCCTAAGGAAGTAATTCTTCAAGCTCCTAAGTTGTAATTTTTAAAGCTCCTAAGGAAAAATCATTCCAAAGAGATATAAAATCTATGGAACTCTTAACTATTTCAAGAATGGAATACAGATGGTGAGATCTAAGTGAAAACCTCTTCACTTATAAGAATAAAAGACAAAGAGTTAAGACTGTAGTGAAGAGAAGGAATCAGAAAAAGAGGAAAAGAATTAATCCTTATAAATAAGAACAGGTCTAGGAATCTCTTTGTTGGTTCAACTGGAGAAGAGAGTCAAATATTTGGGTATTAATATTACAGCAAAATGTAGTTCTCTGATGAAAGATAATTATAACAAAGTGTTGCAAGACATTAAAAAGGATCTAGAGAAATGGAAAAATTTGCAATTAACACTAATGGACAGAATAGCAATTTTGAAAATGAACATTTTACCATATATGATGTTTTTATTTTAGACACTGCCCTATACATTAAACCAAAAAAAAAATTGACGAATTGAACAAACTGACACAGAATTTTATATGGCAAGGGGAAAAGCCAAGAATCAAATTGAAAGTCTTTCAGGATGCAAAAGATAGTGCTGGATTTGGAGTACCAGACTGGAAGAATTATTATAGAGCAGCAAGTCTGGTTTGGCTGAGAGAATGGATTCTACTTGAAGATCATAGGCTACTGGCTCTAGAAGGACATGATTTAAAAGTGGGATGGCACTCCTTTTTATGGTATGGGAAAGCCTCCAAACATAAATATTTAAAAAATCATATGATAAGAAGATCATTACTGACAATGTGGGAAAAGATTTGTCCGCTGATATATACTAAAATTCCAAGATAGGTGTCTCCAGTGGAAGCTTTTTCTCAACCAACTTTGATTTCAAAACAAGCAGTTATTAGATATGCAGAATTGTTAAATGATGAAAATAATTTAAAATCTCAGGAAAAATTAAAGAAAAATGAAATAAGCTTAGATTGCTGGACTGGAATGCAAGTGGAATCTAGATATAGAAAGGATAAACAGACAGATGGATTCTATTCAGAACAATGTGTGTTTGAAAAATTATTATGTACTTCGAGAGACAAACTCATTAAGAAAATGTATGATACGCTGATGCAACTGAAAACGCAGGATGAAATAGTTAAAGAATGTATGGTTAGATGGATGCAAAACGTGGGTTATAACATCGATCTGTCACAGTGGAGTAAAATATGAAAAGTGAATATTAAATTGACGAAATCTGTTTCATTCAAAGAAAACTTATATAAAATATTCTATAGATGGCGTCTAACTCCAGATAGATTGGCTAAAATGTATAAAAACTTGAGTAATATGTGTTGGAAATATAATAACCATATTGGGTCATTACCATATATGGTGGACATGTAAAAAGATTCATATTTTCTGGACTGAAGTGCATACTTTCTTACAGTTAATCTTGAATATCAAAATACTTCTTAAACCAGAGATATTTTTGTTAAATTGTCCACCAGATGAGTTAGATAAGAATCACAGATATTTTATTTTACATGCTATAACATGCTGCCAGAATTTTATTTGCAATGGCATGGAGGACACTGAAGATTCCAATGCTACATGAGCTGATATTGAAGATTATGGAATGTGCTGAAATGGACAAGTTGGCAAATATATTAAAAGGAAAAATGGAAGAAGAATATATGGGTCCCTGGAGGGCATTCTATGAATGGTTAAAACTTAAGTATTAAGAAAATAAGATCAAGTGAAGAATAATAAGAATGATAGATTAAGTAGTTGTGAAATTGTAATGAGAAGATATGCATGCAGGATGCTAAATTGGAATTTTAAAATATTTCTGTACTTTTGTTTTCTTCCTCCTTTCCCCTTTCCCCCTTTCTATATATAAACTAATATATATATATATATTTTTAAAAGCCACATTGAGCTTTGGAAAGGCATGAGACATTTATAAATGATGAACAAATAAATAAAATGTTGGGGTATGAAAGTCTGATGCTTAAACAGTAGGATTGTGAAGCTCCAGGTGATAGGTAGAGATCTCCTGAGATTACAGCTGATCTCCAGGCAACAAAAATTAGTTCACCAGTTTGATGCAGTGGTTAGGAATACGTACTCTAATCTGGGAGAACCGGGTTTGATTCCCTACTCCTCCACATACAGCTGCTGGTGTGACTTTGGGTCAGCTACAAGTTGTTTCAGAGCTGTTCTCTCACAAGCAGTTCTTGGAAGAGCTCTCTCAGCCCCACCCACCTCACCAGGTGTCTGTTGTGGAGAGGGGAAGGGAAAGAAGATTGTAAGCCACTCTGAGACTCCTTTGGGTAGTGAAGGGCGGGGTATAAATCCAATCTCTTCTGGAGAAAATGGCTGATTTGGAAGGTGGACTCTGTGGCATTATGCCCCATTGAAATCACTTTCCTCCCCAGACCCCACCCTCCTCAGACTCCACTCCCCAAATCTCCAAGGATTTGCAAACCCAGTAACCCTATTTGAAGAAACATGGCTGGGAGATAACAAAATTATCTTATGAGGTTGGTCCTAATGATGACTGCAAATTATCACTTTACAAAGATATTCTGGCTTGTGTGCTCCTCGCTTGAAGCATGATGTGTAAATAGCAATCAGACATCAAACAACACAGGACTTTTCTACATCGTCTCAAACATCATGTGTGTCAAGTCTGTTCATATATGCACCAACAGATTGTTAATGCAGCATCCATTAATGACATGCATGTATCAATGAGCTATTTCTGATCAAGCCTCACATCTACATCACAGCAGGCTATGTTCTTCAGAGGAGGTGGTTCACACATTCAGCAACAAGATAACAATGATCATTTTGTCCTAAAACTGAATGATACTGGATTTTTAGCAGCAAACCTAATTTATGTCCACCACTCCGTTACAAAATCTGCACACATGGCTCTACATATTGACCTTTTTCTGAGTTCAGATAACTTCATGCCTGAAATGCGTCAATCTCTCTTCTTTCTTCCCTATATATCTATCCTGTGTGACTCAAAAAACCCTTGCTTCCGTTATTGTAACTGTTGAGCAAAATTAAAATTATTGCTTTGCTTGTTCTTGATCTTTGGAGACAACGTGGATTTTAAGCCTCTGATATATGAGATTATCCTTCAGTTACCCATTTTAACTGCATTTTTCCCACGATGATAAAATCAGCATAAAAACACAATGGATCTCCTAAGAGCCTTCCAGTCCTGTTCTTGTCACACTACCGTTTGGTTGAAAAATGAAAAATAAGTACTCGCAACTTTTAAAAAGTATTGCCCTAAATTGATCTGCCAGTGGCGTGAGCCCCTTTCACTTCCTATTTTGTTTAGTTCCAAAAAGTTACCTACAGACCTCATCTGCTTTCAGTGCCAACCCTACCCCTTCAATGCCAACTCAACCCCAGACAGAAAAGCAAGAAGTCAGCATAGGATGCCCCAAGCCACATTATATGGGTAAGAACCCCGTCTCAAATGCATAGAAAAACTGGTGGTGGGCAAGTCACTGGGCCACGGAGCAGACAATCAGGGAGGAAGTGATACTTCCATGAAAAGAGTTCCTCTAGTCTATCAAGATCTGGCAAAGGGACATTTCATTAGGTTTTGCCAGTTAATGCAAGTAAATATCCCAGCTTTGCCTCAGGAAAGCAAGAATATTTGTCAGGCAAATGATTTATGGATGTAGCACCATGGAACAATGAAGGGAAAGCTTGGCAAACACATACAAGGGCTACAACCTTTCAAAAGACTCTACAGCAGAGCTCATTATTGAACTTCTGCAGTTAGAAATATGTGATACAGACTGAGAAGTTCTTCACTGAAAATAGCAAAGTCTATTTCTCTTTGATCACCCTTTTCATCTGGTAATTCTGGTGATGGGGAGGGGGGTGCAGTCTCCCATTTGAGCAGGGGGAAGATGCCCTTGAGGAAAACCTCACCCACCTGTGTGCCTGGTACAGAGACGGGCCAGCCTCACGCTAAACATGGTGCACACCAGAGAGCACTTCATTTTAAATTTTTGTGCCCTCTGCCATTTGACCTGCTTTCTGGAATCGCCAAACGCTTTGCTGTGCCAGCTGTGTGGATATTTTAATTCCCTGTAAAATTGAGATGTTTTCTCCTATCTGCCTGAAATTTACTGGGAAGGATCGCTTGAGTGAGTGGTACAATCCTTGAGGATTTCATCCTAATTTAATTTATGAGGCGGTTCTTTGTACTGTATCTGATGAAGTGTGCATGCACATGAAAGCTTATACAGTGAATAAAACTTGGTCGGTTGGTCTTAAAGGTGCCACTGGACTCAAACTTTGTTCCACTGCTTCAGACCAACTTGGCTATCCCACCTGAACCAAAAAAAATGTATTTTGTTTGAAACCGATGAAAAACAACAAATATAAAACAAATCCAACTTAACCAATTAAAGGACCCAAAAATGAAAAAAAAAATGTACCCAACCCCAGGAGCCAACAGGACTGAGAAACAGACTATGAAAGACTCCCGGCTGTCACCCTCAAAAACACAAGAATCTGATACCATTCCTCTGCTTCAAGAAAGACTACTTGTGACAGAATAGACTACAGCATACACTTAACAGAAACAACAACCAAAAATGTTTAAATACAGAAATGTTAACACTTCTGTAATCCGTAATAATTGTCAAGAACCAGCCAGGAAGAGGGAAAAACATACTTGACACTGTCTGGGCTTGATGCCATGGACTGAGTCCACTGTTTAGGGTTGTATAATTTACAAACTTCTGTTCTTTCAGCAAGTATTCAGAAAACAGAATTGATAAGTAAATATATTGGGGAGAGGAAAAAATTAACAAAGAAATATAACAGCTCCCTTGCATCACCTCAAAGGTGATGGTTTTCAAAAGGGGAAAAATAATATTCGAAGACTTGCCAAAGGTATGAGAACATTAAACAACTCACATAACATGCAAACTATGGAAAAAATGCCCGCGGTATTTTTCAGTACAAGGGGGAGGGAAGCTTTTCCTGAGGTGCTACACTGGATAGGAGATAAGCCTTTAAAGGCTTATTATACCATCTGAGTAAATGGACTTGGAATCCTTAGACTATGTAAAAGCACTGGCGGTTTTCCCTTAAAAACAATACCATAGGTTTTAAAATACATCTGATTTTTCTCTACGCAATGCATTAGTTTAGTGAAAACAAAGGGAAGTACAGAGAAGACGTGGGAAGAGCAGAGAACCCTACCAGATTCATACCGTATGAATTTTTAAGACCGAGACATCCCATTATGGGGCTGAGAAGGACCCTACATACTCTTCTGAAAATAGAGAGAGGTGGGTTAGGCCACTGCTGTGACTCACTTGTGTAGCAAAATAAGGTCACAAAATGCTGCAATGAGAATAAGGATGTCTCCACTTCAGACTGAGGGACGCTCTCCACTTCATGGAATGCTCTCCTCCCAATGTCTAAAACAATCTCTACAAATAGTATACAGACTAGCTGGCAGAGAGAGAGAAAGAGAGAGAGGGAGGGAGAGCGCAGAGGTTTTTTCACTTCGAAGCTAGCATTCTGTCTGCAGGAATTTTTAATGCACAAGAATACTTGCACTTGGAATACTTGTGCATTCTGAAGTGGTGCAGTCCATTCTACCACCTTGGCATTCTACCACGTAATTCTCCTCAATGAATGAACCAGGCCATATGGGCAGATTTGTTCAAAACTTATCACTTATTTACAGAGCTTTTTTTCTAAAAAAAGAGGTGCCAGAACTCTCAAGAGGGAAATGAAGGAGAAACACACGGGATTCTCTGAAACAATATTATTTTAATGCACTATGGCCTTACCTCTACTTTAAAGCAGTTTCCAAATGTTAGACATGTCACCAACCTCCTCCGTTCTTTTTCGGGTCTTGCTTTCTGGTGCCTAACACTGAATGATGACCTTGAAGCAACCACGTTTTAACATACTTTGTTGGATCAAAGAATGTCATGCTCTCCAGGTGCCCCGCATGAACTTTTAGACATTTTTTGAGAATTTTGTTTTCACAAAGAGGTTACGGAACTCCATTCCGGCTCATTCCCCTCCTCCAAAAAGCCCTACTTATTTATACTTTAAAATCACCTTTCAGGTTACAAACACAAGGTAGCATTTGGTATAATCATTACAAGATAATGAATTAAAACACACTTGCAATAAACTGTCACGAGATGTCAGCATTACTGGAATAAACACAAGTGAGAACCTGCAAGAAATTCATGGGGGAGGAAATTCCACCCCACCCCTCACTGCTCACTGCTTCCCCCCTGCTTGCCCCCTGCTTCCTCCCCTCACTGCCTTTCTTCCCTCACCCTCCCCACTGCCTCCTCCTTTGGCATTTCCCCGCTGCCTTTATCACCCACTCCCTGCCTCAACTTCCTTCCTCCTCTCCTTCCTCCACTGTCTCTTGCTGCCACCTGCTTCCTTCCCCATCACTTCTGCTGCTGCTGTTCTCTTTGCTTCTTCCACCACTGCCTGCTTAAGAGGTTGTTAAGCAAACCTCAAAATGGTGGCCAAGAGTGTCAACAGATCTCATTTTGTCACCTATTAGGTGGGATTCTGGGGGATCTTTAAAACTCCCTCACCTTTTTTTCAGTTTTGTGTATTTCTTTTAAATTTGGGACTCCCCCAGGTTTCTGGAAAAATCTTCCCTGTCTGGCCCTATCGTGTTTTATTTTGATCCCCACTCTGAGGCCACTACTTAGAGTTAGGTATAAGATGAAAAACTTAAAGAACTAAGAAGGTTTATAGCTGTTACCACAAGTGGGATTCTAGTGGGAAGTAGGTTCACAATGATTTTGGGAGGCAGGTTCACAACTGCAGTGCTGTCGGTCAGTGCCATAAGAGCTCTCCTCAGAACAGGACAGTGCCAAGAGGAGGAATCCACAGCTGATTTTAATTCATAAGAAGGTATTTTAATTGATAAGAAGGTAAGGCAACGAAAGACCAAAACGTGGGCTGGAATCAGTGACAATTTATTAGAGCCCAGCTATGGAGGAGTCCCAGCCTGGGTTGCAGTCCATAACTGTGATATGGTTTATTTCTGTGATTTCAGATTATTATAAATATTCTTTATAATTATTACAAATATTATTTCATAATGAAAAATGTTGTACTATGGGATGCAGTTATGTGGAGAAAGGGAATGTTCCCAGTTTGTAGGCCCAGAGCAATGGCCCTGCACCCCTTTCCCAAAAGACAGGTTGCATTCTCAGATGGTGAAATAACAAATGCCTACAAACCTGGCTTGTGCAGGGTTCACATACCTGACTCCTCCCTTGTAACTCTCCCTTTTCCTGCATGGACTGCAAAGAAGGTACAGTGGTTTAAGACCATTTTAGGTTATTCATGGAAAGCAAATGCATGCGTGCAGGTTAACCAAAATTACTTTTTGTACTGCTAACCATTGCCCTAAACCAAGATTTAGGATCCTGATTAGTGTTGGGGGTTACTAACTCTGGTTAACCCACATGCCTGTATGTGTACATCCTGGATAACTGGAGTTAGTTTAGAACTACCATTCCTTCACTACTCTCTGTGCTAGAAGGAAGAAAAGAAGAAAAAGGAGTTGGGCACATGCCCAAACATAGTACAAACTAGTTTTGCACATATTTATATCTAACCAGACAAATTTGGCATCTGAATGTAGCCAAAATCATTCCAATCAAGTAGCTGTTATCTATTGCCTTCTTTTCCACTATTCCTCCTGATCCCCTGTTGCATTACCTTTGGCTAGAGATTGCATATCTTGAAGGATTTCTCTCAATGCAGCCAGAAGCACACAGCTCCAAAATGCTGTTATCTACACGCACACCTTCACATTGCAATACAATACTGAATACACTGATAAAAACTCTTTTAGTCTGATATAAATTGTGGATGATTGCCTTATGCGCCATCCTCTATGCCAAACAGTAATGGACATAACCAACTCACACTGTTGGAGTGCTCCCAGCCATTTCAATAGGGACTGTGCAAGAGAAATTTTTTGCAAGGTTGCATACAAAATAAGGAGGGAGACAGTCCACAAGGACCCACAAAGTATTTTCAGAGGAGGTGGACTCTTGTGGTGGTAAAAAGCTGACTGTTTTGCTCCTGCTGCTGTGTCTGGAGGGGACCTTTAAAATGGAAAAGACTGCAAACTACAGGAAGTTTGGGGCATTAGAGTGGCAAGAAAAAAAAACAAGCCTTAGGCAGATGGGCATCTGGGTGGCTGTACTGATTAGGCAGGGAAGCTGGCACTGTGCTTCCTCACACACAGTAAATAATGCACTTTCAATCCACTTTTAATGCACTTTCCAACTGGATTTTACTGTGCGAACTCACAAAATCCAGTTGGAAAGTGCACTGAAAGTGGATTGAAAGTGCATTATTTAGTGTGTGTGATCACAGACACATGCTAGGTGTGGTCAGGAAAGAGCATGTTACCCTCTCTAGCAGCAGCCTGCATTTCTCTCAATAGGATCTCTTCTCAAAGGACACAATCCATCAGGTTGTTTTCCTGCACAAGCACCCTTGAAATGAATGGGAGCTAGCAGAAATGTGGTGCAGCTCCCATTCATTTCGATATTCTGAGCACAAGAACATCTTGGCACATAGTGCCTTTGAGAGCAATTGCTGTGAAGAGATTTAATTTTAAGACATCACGGGACACTTCCCTCTGTAGGGTGCCTGCATTTGGATATTTGCAATAGTAGATCAACTAGTAACTTCTTTAAAGAGCTCTTGGTTAGGATGGTCTCTGATATCGGACTTTTCAGAACTCTCTCGATTTATCTAGCACAATATCAATTTAGGAGTATCAGTGAAAAAAACACCTAAGCAAAAACAGGAAGAATGCATTACCTTTCCCACAGTTACAATGTGGAGCCCAAGAAATTGTTTCTTTATTAAACATATTAGCGTCTCAGTACTGTTTACTTACTGATATCCTTGAAGGAATGGAATACAAAGATGAGGGTGTGAATGCTATCTGCTGTATCACCCCTTCCAGGCAGCTGGGACATCGTTTTATTTGCTTTATAGTAACTCATTGCCAAGTGCATACATAAAAGTTAAACAAGCTTTTAAAAAAATGATAACGCTGAAAAGACAGTTTTGAAAAAAACATATCTCAACACAAAAACAGCTTGAAACTCACAGCTTAAAAGGGGTGAGGCAGAGGTTACTGAAGACGGTTCCTGCCGTTTGTCCTCCGTGCTATTCCAGTAAAACTTGAGAGGGTGGGCTGTGTACGGAACACAATGGCCCGAACTGGAGGTGGAACTCCACAGAAGTAAGGGGAGGAGCTTGTTCATGGAGCAAAACAGCTTTCTCATGGCAGTGCCAGTATTCTGAAGGAATGCACGTCACCCACTGGTGAGCGTTTTTTATGCAGGTATTATCTCTGAATTTTTTTTCCTCCCATAGTGTTCCTTTGTCAATCTATATTCCTTAGGCCAGATGAGTGAGGACCGGCGGCTCAACAGCACAACACATGCTTTACACAAGCAATGTCCCGGGTGCAGTACCCACAGATTTCAAGTAGAAAGGTTGAGAATAATCTCTTTCTAAAACTGTGGAAACCCACTGACATCATAGACACTACTGGGCATATGGCTGCCAACTCTGGGTTGGGAATTTCCTGACAATTTGGGGGTGGAGCGTAGGGAGGGCGGAGTTTGGGAAAGGGAGGAGCCCCAGCAGGCTATGACCCCATAGAATCCACCCTCCAAAGCAGCCATTATCTCCAAACTTTGTAGTCCGGAGATCAGTTGTAATTCCAGGAGATCACCAGACCCTAAATGGGAGCTGACAACCCATTAGAAACAGAATTTCCTCTGTTTATCAACCAATAATGAGAAAATCTGGGTTTGGCTCCTATTGCAACGGGTAGACTAGGCCTAACCTTGAAACAGGCTTTGCTCTCAAATATTTCTGTTCTGTGCTAGACTATTCAAAGGAGACAGTGAATATGTGGATATCAGGAAAAGTTTCAGAATCCCAATGCCAAGATTGCTAAGAAAGACCATTTCAGTCTATCCAAACAAACCAATCAATATCTAGCCACCCAACCGATCCTTGTTTATTCCCATCCATTTATCCCACTAGCTCAGGTAATGCTTTATGGATGCAACACTACTGGGTGTGTCTTACAGTTCCCATAATACATAAACATATGGGATACTGTTCTGTTGGGATTATATCATTGCAAGCAGCTTGTAGGGAACTGCTTAAGTAATTTCCTATGTATACATTTCTCTTCACTTAAGAGGGCCAAACTACACCGCAAATATATGCAACATTGTCATGTAAGGCATTTTTGAATAGGAAAAAATTACTTTTTCAGGGGCAATTTAGAGCAAGAAAATGGTGGGGAGGGAAAAGGTTAAAACATTTTTGCCTTTTCAAGCCTTCTGTTAAAAAAGACCTCCCAGGGCACATATATTTGTGTGTAATGTCTAATCTGACTCTTAGAAAACTAGCTTGTAAGGACACAAGAGCTAGGCTAATAAGGATATAAGATCTAGACTAATGACCCTAAAGCATTAGGGGACATTTTCACAAAGGCGAAAGATAAATATCTTTCACTATGCAATGTGAAACCCAGCAGCTTACTACCAGATGGTTATTCTTAATGTGTTGTTTTGGCTTTTATAGATGAGCTGAAAATTTAGGGAACACCATTGGATGAGAACAAGCATACACACCCTTTTTTATGGGCTTATCCCAAAGGTCTCTAAGCTCTGAATGGAATCCTCCAGGTCTTCTAAAGGGACATGTGGGTACTGGAATAACTGGCACTGTTGCCATCCACTAGTCAGGGCTAAAAAAATTTTTTACAGCTGCATTTAAAATGGAGCTGGGACTCTTATCAACCACTGTTTCAGAAGTTTTCAATGGCTACAGGATTCAAGGTCATTAATAATTGCCTTCATCTTCCACATTCCCTCCCCAGAGGATAATTACTTTGATAAACAAAGTCCTGGTTTATTTTACTTTGGATCCAGAAACGTGCTGCTTTTATAAAAATGTTTGACTTTCCTCCTACATTACATGGCAAAGAAGAATATTAACCAGTGTTCTTTTCATTGTGAAGTCAATATCTTCAACAATTTCCACAGTGGTACAAAAATATTTAGAGTCCGGAAGACTCTAACATCCCCAGGAATGAACATGAAATGGCTGGTTGAACAGCTAAATAGTTATCCACATAGAAGACTTTTTTTTTTTAAAGCCAAGTGGCAGGGTAAGATTTTTGTAAGTAGATTTTTAAAAATTCATTTACTTATTAAGTTGCTGTATTTCCTTATGACCATTCCAGCCCTCAAGGCAGCTAGACCAGTCATCAGTTCAATTGGTTTTGTTTGCTAACTGGGAGCTTTATTTTTATTTTTTACTTCACATTGGTAAAGGTTTATGTAATTATATCACATTAAAACCAGCCAGTCAAAAAAGTCAATTTCTGACCTTTCTCAATACAGTCTTGCCCACTTGGATGACCAGCATATCATGTGTCACAAAAAAAAAGATACTAATCTGATAATGCTGAAAATGAACAGATATATTCTAAAATGAAATGTGTTCATATTTTCAGATGTTAAGCTGCTCATGAAGTAGACGTCAGTGCATATACCACATAACCTTGAACAATGTTTTGCCGGCTGATGTGGGGGCAATGTGGGGTTGGGTTGGAGAACACATTTAAAGTTAAAGTTGCTTTCTTTCCACCTCTCCCTTCCTTCCTGTCTCCTTCCTCATCTATTTGCTTGCTCCTTCCTTCCTTCCTTCCTTCTCCCTCTCTCTCCCTTCCTCTCTTTCTCTCTTCCTTCCTTCTTCCCCTCCCTCATCTATTTGCTTTCTTTGTTTCTTTCTTCCTCCCTCCCCCCATCTATTTGCTTTCTTTGCTTCTGTTTCTCTCTCTCCTTTTTCTGTCCACCTCTTACATTCTTTCCACCTTTCTCTTTCTCTCTCCCTGATTCCCTCCCTCCCCATCTATTTGCTTTGTTTGTTTGTTTCTCTGTCTCTCTCTCTCTCTTCCTTCCTCTTCCTTGCTCTCCATCTATTTGCTTTCTTTGTTTCTCTCTCTCTCTTTCCCCCTCCCTCCCCATCTATTTGTTTTCTTTGTTTCTGTTGCTTTCTCTCTCTTTCCACCTCTTTCATTCTTTCTTTCCACCTCTCTCTCTCTTTCTCTGTTAGACAAATAAATATCACTAGCAAACAAATAAATATCATTGGACAAATAAATATCATTATCAATATTTGTTTTTACCCTTTTTGTTTTTATTTTTTGCAGTCCCATTTCATTTTAATAAAAAGCAAATTTGCATATTTTCCAATAACATGTGTTGTGGCTCTCAAACATCTGATGTTTATTCTATGTGGCTCTTATGTTGAGCAAGTTTGACCACCCCTGGAGTAGATGGTTCTGATCTTGATGGATTAATGGTTTGACTCAGTATAAGGTGGTTTCATTTGTTCATGTGTTCAAGAGAATCATACGGAAAAGAGGCAACTGCAAAGATTGGAATTCCCGACATTTTCTCAGTATCTATGAGAGAAATAATAATGTAATTCTTTCATAAAGGTGTTAAACACAGCCACAAGCTGAAGTAACCCAACACATTTAGAAATCTTTTATTACTGTAATTCTACACCACCTCAAAATCCATCTCAGAATCCATATATTAATTGTAACAGGATATAAAAAAATGGGACACTCTGAACTCGTCATTACTGGGAAGAATCTCAGTAGTTAAGATGAATATTTTACCCCGTTTGATGTTTTTATTTCAGACTATTCCAATAGTTAAAGAATGTAAGGTGTTGAATCTATGGCAGAAAGAAATATCAAAATTTGTGTGGTCGGGAAGGAAACCGAGGATTAAAATGAAGACTCTATGTGATGCAAAGGAAAGAGGAGGATTTCAATTATCTAATTTCAGACTGTATCATGATGCGGTGTGCCTATCATAGTTAGAACAATGGATTAATTTGGATAATAGAAAATTGTTGGCGTTGGAAGGACATGATCATAAATTTGGATGGCACGCCTATTTATGGTATGAAAAATCTAAAATGGATATCTTTTTTAAACACCACTTTATAAGAAGATCACTGTGACCTGGATGAGGTATAAAAGATATTTTTTTTTGAAGCAAGACCATTATGGATAGTACCGGCAGAAGTAATTAAACCACACTCAAGGCATAAAGGTGAAGATTGGATACCTAATAGAGACATCTTAAAGGTAGAGGGGAGTAGTTTCGTGATGAGAGCTAGAGAGGAACTGGACTTTGAATATGACTGGTTAAATTATAGACAGATTTATGACTTATTTAAGACTGATAAAAAGAGGTATGGTTTCAGGAAGGAGAATAAGGAAATTGAAGTTGTATGGACAGAGAAAGGGAAAAAAGTGATTTCAAAAATTTATAAGGTTTTGTTAAAATGGTATACAGAAGATGAAATTGTAAAAGAACAAATGGTAAAATGGGCTATAAATATAAATAGGGAAATAAGTATGTCATCGTGGGAATGTTTATGGGAAAAGTCAATGAAAATTTCAACATGTGTTAATGTGAAAGAAAATTGTTATAAAATGATGTATAGATGGTATATGACGCTAAAAAAAATTGCCAATATGAATGAGAACATATCTAACAAATGTTGGAAGTGTAAAAAAAAAAGAAGGCTCATTTTATCATATGTGGTGGACTTGTGATAAAGCAGTAGCTTATTGGACAGAGATCCATAACGAAATACAGAAAATCCTGAAATGTACTTTGAAAAAAGAACCAGAAAGAGAACACTGTTATGGTATTTGATTACAACAGCAAGAATGACCTATGCTCAATTTTGGAAGCAAGAAAAAGTGCCGGAAAAATGGGACTGGATAAAGAAGATGCTTTTTATGGCAGAAATGGATAAACTGACAAAGAAACTTAATGAGAAAGAAGATGAAGAGTTTTTTGCAGAATGGAAGGATTTTAAAGACTATGTTGAAACGAATTGGGATGTAAAAAATAATTTACTTTGCTTTGATAACTATTGAGAATAGAATATAGAAAATATTGACTGAATAGTAGCTAAATTGTTACCTAAGCGTGAGATAGAGAAAATGAACATGTTAAAAACGAAGAACTGAAAAATTGAGAAGTTTTATTGTAAATAAAAATTGAATTAATAAATAATGGTGGTGGGATCATTGCTGGAAGCCATGAGGGGGGGATGGAGGGGATATTAGAAAAGGATGTATTTAAAAATACTTTGAAATATGGAACGTATTACTATATCCTATTAATAAAAAAATTCAAAAAAATCCATATATTAATTGTATAAATGAAAGCTGTTGGTTGCAGGCATGTCCCAGGCATATTAATAGAAACTTCAGCCCCACCAGAAAAAAAATTGCCCCCAAAACCACAACATCCTGTCTACCGGCCTGGTGCCACTGCCATATTCGTGTTCTCCACCCATGCAGCAATGGGGGGCATTCTTCAGCATTTTCTTTTACACTCTGGGGGGGCTAGTCCTGCTGCTGAGCATGCAGCTTGGCAGCTGGGCTTCCCTCCCCCATGGATCATCCGGCAGCCTTCAGCCATAGGCAGCTGCTGCATCACAGAGGGGCAGTGCCAGTGATCTCCAATTATATTGGTCACTGGGTGACCTGGGGCCTCTGCCACACATGTGGCCTTGTGCCTGCAGTGCCTGGTCCCCATTGGACAATCCAGTGGCCTTTGGCCTGTGGTGGCTGCAACAGCATGGGCGTGGCACACCTTGCCAGCAATCTCTGGCTTGAACCCCTGGCATCACCCTCCCCATGGATTGCACGGTAGCCTTGGCAGCAGATGGCCACGACTGCACAGGTGTCTTCAGCTTATTGTGCTGTGCTCAGCCTGGATTTTGACATACATGTAGCCTCATGCCTAGTCCGCTGTCCCTCCACTTCATCTTCCTGGTCCCCTTTTGTGGCAGCTCGGCAGTGGGGAGGGGAGCTTGCAATGTTCAGCCACTTCAGATCTTTCCCCTGGGGCCCAGGCGCACAGCATTGATGGTGCAAGTGGGCTGGGAAAGGGGTTTGTCTCCTCCAGGCAGCATGGGGGCATCTGCCCAGCATTTGCTGGCTCTCCAGTCTGCCCATGCGGGTTTTCCTCTGTATCCCTCTATAGCCCATGCGGCATTGCAGTGAGGACACACTAACTCGAACCTTACCACCTGCTGTGCTTTATAAAGTTTATGTCTTTGGTACCTGGCATTACATTTTATGGCACATACCGCCTGGCCCAACAAAGTGACATTTATGTTGGATCCCCCCCCCCATAACAAATGAGTTCAACACCTCTAAACTAATCTTCTGAATCCCAGAACCAGGAGGCAACATTGGGGAAGGCCTCAGCCTCTATGCCATGTTGTTGACCATCCAGAGGAACTAGCTGGCCACTGTGTAAGACATGATGCTGGACTGTTGATCGGATCCAGCAGGGCTCTTCTTATGTTCTAGTTTTAATTCATTTTTCAGTAAACAATTGGAGGAGGCACAGGCCACATTGAATCTTGTATGTCTCTCTTGTTTTTGATCAGACAATTGAATGGGTCACTCTACTGAGCTAGTTCTGATTGTGTTTTTCAACCTTTTTCCGACCGCGGCCCCCTTCCGACTTTGTTTCCTTCCTGTGGCCCCCCTGTCCTACTGGTATAAAGGTAGCTATTTTTTTATGCCAAGAAAGATGTTGTACTTGAAGGTAGCTATTTCAATTTGAATATCCTGGGGGCCCCTGGGGGGCCATATGGCCCCAGGTTGAGAACCACTGCTCTAGATTACCTAGTCAATGGCAAGGTTTTGATAGAAGCCATAGTCAGAACTGAAGAAGGCCTGAAGGGTTAGTACCAGTGGGGGTCCCTCTACCGTCTTGTGAGTGGCCCAAGATCTAAGTGTAAGAGTTCATAGCTTTCCCCTCTCCATGTGGACCACAAAAGGGAGGGGGTGGAAGCTCTTCTGTCATAAACCTAAGTAGTCGCTTCCATTTACCTACATCTCTGCTTCTACAAGGAAGCCAGCAGCTGAGGTACATCAAAGAATAACTCTGACACAGCCCCAGTTTGCTGGCTAAGCAGAGGGGAATGGGATTAGAAAAGGTTCTTTGTCCATCCCTTGGAGTGTGAGGCTGAGTTGCATATTAAAAACAGAGTTCTGCTAAAACTTCTGCTGATGTTCACTCAGGGGGAGGGGTTAAAACCCCTCCTTTGGCAAATAAGATGTGTAAGGAGAATATTCTGAATTGTTCACACTAAAGGGAGGAAGCTCTTACCCGTGCTGTTATATGAAAGAAAGCCGCTTTAGGCTAGGTCAGTGGAGATGCTGCAAGGCAGTCTTGGTAAAAAGTTTCTGGTGAGATGCCCCCTTTCCAGCAGTTAGCATCTATTTTGCAGGGTTTCAATCACCTTCCACCCCCCTTCTTTCTTTCTTTTTAACAGTAGTGTTGCAAATATCAACAGCTTATATACCACAAGGATGTCTCTTCTGTGATGTTAAAACTATGTCAGAATAATGCTGATCTGAAAAACAGTGTCCTAGGGTGGACCCCCATAAATTCCTTTGTACCCAATAAAAATTCAAAAAGCTTTTCCAGTTTCATCTTTGGGGTTTTAATCTTTTAAAAGCATGTTCCGATACTATTAATTTGATTTGGGCGAGATTGTTCCTTGGAAAGGTATGCCCTATGTGCGCAAAGACACACTCGCACATGTGGAATTCCTTTTCAGTAATCCTCAAAGAGCCTTTTGATTTCTACTTCTGATTCACCAAAAAAGTGTGAGTGAGCAACTGAGATGTGTCCAGGGATTTGGATGGCTCCAAGGTCACCACATACATTTACACAGAAAACATATGGTTATAAGGAAACTTTCTGCCGTGCTGCTGTAAAGTGGATTTGGGAGGTGTTTTTCCATGGGCTCAGGCCCTCAAGTGGGTAAAACTGGTTGACTCTAAGGTGAACAGTGGCATGGAGGAGGGAGAACTGCATACTATTTAAATTGCCTAACTAACTTTTGATCCCAATACCACAAGGACCTTCATTGTTATTACTAGTTTGTTTTCCCCGTCACTTAGAGAATGCTAATTCATTTCTCAGTGTTGCATTAAAGCAATGAAACAGAGCTACTACCTGGCTAACTTCTGAACATGCTAATTAGGATTCCCAGCCCCCGGGGCCCAGCTCACTCCTTATTTACTTCTGATAGGGCATTCAATAGGAACAAAACAATATAGTAAATCCTATTCTAAATTGCATTTCATTTGTCTGTTAATTTACCTGTTCAAAGTTGGAAGCAGCTTACTACATATACCATCTAACAAAACACATAGCGAAATAATTTAAAAAAAGAAAAGTGATTGTAATAAAACTTTCAGACAAGACAAAATAAATAACTTTACATCATTGCTATCATCACTGCAAAAATCAATTAATCAAAAGCACTCGGCAATCTACAAAAGCCCTTTGAAAGAGCTCCACCTTGCAAAGTTTACATGAACTTCCTCTGGTAGTCTGTTCCACAGGAGGGGGCCAGCAACAACTAAAAAAGAGTGAGCTCTTGCCACTGCAGACCAAACAAGCAACCTCTGTTGCAAGGACCTCTGCTGGTACATGGCTGATACAGGGGGCAGCAGCCCTTCAAGTATATAAATCTCAGATAATGCAGGGCTTTACAGGCAATTGAACCTGGAAATAAATAGGCAACCAATGAAGTTGTTCTAATAGAGGTGTTATATGTACTTGGTGATATACACTTATCAGCAAACATTTTATACTACCTAAAGTATCTGAGCTACCCACAACCCCCACTTAAATCATGGGGCAGTAATCCATCACGGAAGTTACAACAGCATTGACCAATGTGGCCAGATTAGCCAACTAGAAGGGATTTAGATGACAGAAGCAGCTGTGCAACCTGGTACTCTAAAACTGGGTGCAAGAGGAACCCCAGCATCTACATTCGATTAGATAAAGTCAATCTTACTCCATCCAGCAATGAAATTCTTACTCCTTTAAGAACACTAGCTTTCCCAACCAATAACACTCTCATCTTGTATTCAGTTTCATCTTGTTCACTTCCAAGTATGGCCTCTAACTACTGGTTCAAGACAGAGAGAGCTGCATCTGGAGGCTTAGATAATGAAATAAGATAGCTGGATGTCATCAGCATATTCATGTCACTTAATTCCAGCATTCCAGACAATCTATTTAAAAGTCTCATATATGTATTAAAGAGTAGTGGGGAAAGGAAAGAACATTAAACTACACTCCTCCAGAAATGTCACACATTTCCCAAGGAAGTGTCTTTGTATGTCCTTACTGTTCCAATAGAAAAGACTGAAACCAGTGTGAACAATATGAGCAGAAGCTCCCGAACTGTTATCTAAATGGTTCAACAGACATGACATACAACTGTATCAAAGGCTGCTATCAAGTCTACCAAAATCAATGAAGAATTTCCCTTCCCTAGCTGCAGATGAAGCTAATAAACCAGTGGCAATAATGCTGTCTCTATCAAAGACTTTTAAAGCTCTACGTGGGCTTGGGACTGGGATATCCAAAGGACCATCTTTTCCCATATGCTCCTACCTGGAAATTAATATCACAGGGAGAAAACCTCCTGACTGTCCCATCAATCAAAGAAGTTCAGTTGGCGGGTACATGAGGTTAGGTGAATTATCTGAATATGTCTAGAGATGGGCTGTCACCACTCGCTCACTTTGTTGCTGCTGCTGCTGCTGCCGCCGCCATCAAGTCACAGCTGACGTGGCAACCCCATGGGGTTTTCAAAGCAAGAGACCTTCAGAGCTGGTTTATCATTGCCTGGCTCCATGTCACAAACCTGGTATTTCTTGGTGGTCTCCCATCCAAATATTAGCCAGGGCTGACCCTGCTTAGCTTCTGAGATTTGTCAAGATTGGGCTAGCCTTGGCTATCCAGGTCAGGGTTACTAGCTCACTTGCCTTACTCATAAATAGGGGTAAAGGTATCTACCCACTAGCCTATAATTTGCCGGGTCCACTCTTGCTACAGTAAGTTTATTCAAATCATCCTTTAATGATATTACTTATTTAGCCTATAGGCCTTGAGAGATGTCTCACAAGATACGTCAAAAATGTAATTTAAATAACCAACCTGTTACCATGCTTGAGGTCCTTTAAATTTAATTACATGAGCAAAACATTGGTTGCAGCCAGTGTAACTCTTAAACCCAGGCCTGCCAAGACTTTCTTGACCTTATCTGATGCTAGCAATCCCTCATTATCACCGAGGAGTGATCCACAAATTCCTACTACTGCGAAAGGCACCACATGCCAGTAAACAGTGCTCCAAAGGTTCTGTCTGTCCAGAAGCACAGTCACAAAGTCTATCAGTGTATAGGGTCCTCTGCATTGACCTCGCATTACTTGAGAAAGGACAGAGTTTAATCTTGCAAATGTAAATACTCTCCTGCATCAAGGAACAGTTAAAAAAAATCTAAATATGGCCCTGACCTGGATAGCCCAGGCAAGCTCAATCTTGTCAGATCTCGGAAGCTAAGCAGGGTTGACCCTGGCAAGTACTTGGATGGGAGACCGCCAAGGAACACCAAGGCCAGGACACAGAGGTAGGCAATAGCAAGCCAGCTCTCTGAAACATCCCAGCCCCACTAGGGGTCACCAAAAGTCAACCATGACTTACAGTCACACAGACATACACATACACACAAATACTCACACAAAAAAAATCTAAATATGGTTAGGACACCTTTTTGTAAGGCAATCCCAAGTATAAAGGGGAGCATACCCTAATAGGCTCTCTCTGTTGTGCCAATCAAGTCCAAGGTACACGGGTATTTATTCACCCAGAGCATGCAGCTGATTGTCCCTGAGTAACTTTCTTCAGTACAGAATTCTGTCAGTCCATTCATGACATACTGAAATGAACCTGGCTGACTTTTTTTTTCTATTCTCTTCCATTCTCGGCCTACAAAATAGGTATTTAGTTACATACTTAATTATATATTTGAAATACGCTTCGGATATCGGGATGCAACGCCAGCCTGCACAGACTGTATCTGATCTCAGAGGGCGGTGGTTTGTGCCTCTTGTCTCCCCCACTCCAAACAGTCCCCTACAATCACAGACTCGCAGGCACAGTCTATGACGGCAGCATTCATTCAGCCAAACGCATAAGAAATACGTCACATCGAATTGTGGAAGGAAATATACACTCTGATATTTCATGTGAAACGGAAGTGAAGAAAAGGAAATTCTGAAGAGAAGAATGGAAAGCCTGAGAACCAGAATGCCGATGTGTGGCTAGTGAGAGAAATGATGACGAAACAGAGCCATGGGAATTCGCTGATCCTAAATCGTGAGCGGAATAAATTATAAAAATTTTAAAAATTCAGATATTTGTTAAATATTTTATCTTAAACAGCACTGTCAAACTTAAAACACACATGAAAGATCTGACTGCTAAGAATTTGCTAATTGCTTCTAAAAACACCCACATGGGATAGCGCCCACCATCACATGCCGTGACAAACAGCTGAAATGTTTGACTGAAATGAAAATCACCATAATTCATGTTAATTGTATCAGAAAAGTGGTGAGTCCACCGAGGGGATCGCTGGGCAATGCATTTCCATTCACTCTGTATTTCAAAGGACCTACAGAAGAAGGGAATCTCCAGTCCTGTCTACGTTTTGTGCTGTGTTTCAAGATTTATTTATTGGATTTATAGCCCATCCTCCCCTGTGCAACAGGGATCAGGGAGGGTAACAACAGCATCCGTAACACAACAACCAGAACAACAACTACTACTACTACTACTACTACTACAACTACAACTACTAATTATTATTATTATTATTATTATTATTATTATTATTATTATTATTATTATTATCATTATCATCATCATCATCATCATCATTATTATTATTATTATTATTATTATTATTTCAATTTATACCCCACCTAAAAAGACAACCTGGCATCCCCTCTCTAGGGGGAAAGTAAAATCTTATTACTGATCACCTGAAGGAATAACAGAAAAAAACAGGGGGGGAAGGGGGGTAGCAGCCAATTTATAGATTTATTTATGTATTTCATTTGACTTCTATACTGCCCTCTCTGAAAGCAGGCTCAGGGCGGTGCACAACAAAATTCATAAAAATGCATATAAATATAATACACAGTCTAAAACCCCAATCCATAAAACCGAACATCTGCATTGTGCTATAATATAAATTCCTGGTCCTCTCAATTTACATCAGCATGGGGGAAAGGGGGTGAAAAGCAGTTTTGATTTTAAAACCTCTAAGAACCATTAAAAAACCACTGCTGTTCTCATCCATATGCTTGGCAGAACATCTCTGCTTTGCAGGCCCTGTGGAACTGTAACAGATCCCACAGGGCCCTGAAGTTAGTAGGCAGAGAATTCCACCAAGTTGGAGCCAGGGCTGAGAAGGTCCTAGCTCTGGTTGAGGACAGCCAGACACTCTTTGGGCCAGGAATTTCCAGTAAGTGTTGGTCTCCTGAGCGTAGTGCTCTCTGGAGGACATAACAGAAGAGGAGGTCCTGTAGGTATCTTGGTCCCTGACCATTTAGGGCCTTATAGGTCAAGACCAAAACCTTGAACCTGACCCAGTACTCAACTTGGAGCCAGTGCAGTTGGTGAAGCACAGGTTTTATGTGTGCAGTTATCATGTCCCCATAAGGACCCAAACTGCTGCATTCTGGACAAGGTGTAACTGCCGGATCAGTCTCAAGGGCAGCCCTGCATAGAGCATGTTACAGTAATCAAGTCTAGAAGTGACCATTGCATGGATTAATGTGGCTAGCTCAGGGCGAGACAGGTGGGGGCCAGCTCTGAAAAAACTTATGACTTCCATCAGCAGCCGCAAGTGGAGGAGTGGGGAATCAAACCCAGTTCTCCCAGATTAGAGTCCATGCTCCTAACCACTACACCAAACTGGCTCTTAAATTAATTTAAGGTTTATTTAATTAAACTTATATTTGATTGTTGTCACTTATAGGACATTTTAGGAAGGGAAGGATATGGGGACAGGGATAAGACTTAAAGGAAAATTTCACATCAAGCTTATATAATAGCTGTTACAATGCCATTTTCATCTTAAACCTTTGTTTCCATATCTCTTTAATTTATATAATTTCTAAAGCTATAAACAATTAATCCAATCACTAAAGTCTTCTATTATGGTTCCTGAAGAAGTACATATTCTTTACAGAAGTACATATTTATCCTAAGATTATAGTAACTATAATCCATTATTCATGATCTTCTTTTTACAGTTTCTTTTCAGCCATTCATAAAATGGTATCCAATTTTCTCTCACATTTTGTTTACTTTGGTCTTTCAACAAGTCTGTCAATATATCAGTCAGCCAGTTTTTATTCGGTGCATAACCAGCACAATTCAGTTTAAAAAAGTTTAAAATCTCTAGGGTTCATTCTGCTGTTTCAAAGATTTTTGTCAAAAGTTCATCTTTCTTTTGATTTTTGTCAAAAGTTCAGCCTTTGACAACATAGTTAATCTTTCGTTGGTATCCCTGATTTCTTCCAATGCCTAGCATAGAGAATTCTTGCTGCCATAAATATATGTATAATTAAGTGCTTAGCTTTCTTGTCTTTTACATCAGACATAATATTAAGCAAAAATATTTCTGGTTTAAAGGGTATTGTATCAAACATATTTTTTGCAACATTCCATGGACCCTTTTCCAATATACCATCACATCTTTACATTTCCATCAAACATGAAAGAAACTTCCCACCTGTATCTTACATTTCCAGCATTTGTCAGACATTCCTGGGTACATTTTGGCTAATTTGTCTGGCATTATATACCATCTATAAAACATTTTATATAAATTCTCTTTAAAAGAGACCAATTTTGTTATTTTTAGGTTCCGGTCACACAGGCCAGATAACGCACGGGGGAGGCGTGGCTTTTTGCACCAGCGCAATTTAACCTGCCAGAATGCGATCGGATGCAGTGGTGGTGAATCGGGATTTTGTTCGTCAGTGTGTTTCCAGCACGTTTCAACATGGCGAAAGAAGTGTGCTTGTGCGATCATCTGTAGGTATTCCGTCAATGGCCCATAGCAAACCATTTGCTAGTAGGCTTTCCCAGGTACTTTTTAACTCCGGATCTTCAGCTGGATGCTACGGGTCAGTGACGGCTGTGCTACATTTGCCAGATGTGTCCTTGTGATCACGCCCATATACTCCACCCGGCATTTGTGCCTCTCCCGCAACCAATTCCACGTGTGACCGGACCCTTACATTTGTTTTCCATATTTGCAACCAATGATCAAGATCAATATTATGACCCAAATTTTGGGCCCATTTTATCATGCATTCTTTAATTACTTCATCCTCCATCTTTGTCTGCAACAAATACACATATAATTTCTTAATTAATTTATCATTTGTTTCACATAAGATTTTATCCAGCGCCGATTTTTCTGCATAAACCCCTGAGGTTTATCTTTAGCATATCTAGATTCCATCTGTACTCTTGTGCACCAATCCAGGTATATATCTTGTTTCTCTCATTGTTCTTTAGACTTCAACCTATCTTCCATTCCTAATAACTCTTCATATCTAGCTACTTTGTTCATATTCAATAATACAAGTTGAGAAAATGCTTCCACCGGAGAGACCCGTTTTGGAATCTTTACATATATATTTTAAATTAATTTAAGTTACTTAGTGCCCCCCGGTTCCCCCTCCCCTGGAAAAAAATTCCTGGCTACGAGACTGCTTGGAAACAAGGTGTGATAAATATATATTAGATCTATGGTGACTTGGATGAAACCATGATACTTCTTCCAAAAGAAGAGTAAGACTGGAGGGGGGGGGGATAATGCTGATTTCGGTATTAGACTAATGCTCAAATACTATTTATGAGCAGTTTTGTCTAGCTGAGAAACAACCTCGGCTGAGGCAATCCTTTCAGTGCCATATGCTCCTCACCTGCTATTATCACTTGTGGAGAAGACAATTAGCTGAAAGAGACCCATTGTATCGAACCAGGGATTTATCCTAGTGATGAGCTTTACTGGATGCTAATTCTGGTTTCTGGGATCTTTGAAAAGGAAAACTGCTTTGATGAAGACCAAAAAGGTAAAGTTAGCAACCGTCTCTGCTGACTCTAAGAGAAGCTTTCCATATATGGCCACTGATAGCTCCTGCCTCATTTTTTTAAAAAAAAAAATCCCTTAAACTGCTCCAGTTCCAGCTTAGACCAGTTCCACCTACATTTCCCTCCCCCCTTTCCTGATCATTTGATTTGGATAAGCAGTCACATTAAGCAGCATTCCTGGCAAGTCCCATGCTAAAATGAAGCAATGCTTTGTTTACCCTCCTTTTTTTTCTCGACTCAGATGATTGAATCTCTAAAGGATGAGTCTGTGGGTCTCAGTTGAGGACCTATTCATCCAGCAATTGCAATTATATAACCACGCTGCTTTTGGCCTGTTTTCAAGTTTTCTTTGTCGAGAAGATGTTGCCCAACCTGTTTCAATAGGGAAGAGCATTTTGGGCACGGGGAGATTAGAATCTGTACAAGCACCTCGCTAACAGAATAAAATGGCATATTTCAATAGCATGGGCAACATTCCCAGCCACTTTAAATCTGTCTGCTTCAGTGGAGATGGAACTTGACCTTATCTGCCTATTGAGAATATTTTCAAAGGGGATATAATAAAATTGTACCTCTTAGCTGATACTCATCAGATACTCAATGGCCCTCCAGAGCTTGAATACACCATCGCACTGATCAACAATGGTTTAATAACATTTTACTTTATGTTTCTTATATTTAGGGCAAAAAACTAAGTCCCCTAAGATCAATTTTTATATCTGAATACAAATAAATTAATAAGGGTACAAAGTAAAATCCCTTTCCCCCCAGTTTTGGTAAAGTGAGTCACTGCAAAAGAGAATGATTCCCCCCCCATACACTTAAAATATTAAGATTGAGATGCAGCTTTTGTTCAGTTAAGTAGTAATTTATTTCACATTTGCTTGAATATCTCAGAGTCACCTAATGAAGATTTGATAAATATGCACATCTATGTAAATGTGATTACTTTAAAGTTAATGAAGTAATCGAGTAAAAGGTGGAGTATTAATTAAAAAATTAGCTCATTGACAGGTCGTATTATGTATTATTTATCTTTTATTCTGTGGCTCAGATCAACAGGAAGATTTCTGCAGACAGAAGGGGGGCAAGGAGGTGGCAGCAGTGGTCAGAAATGCCTTTCATCGGCTTCAGCTTGGTGTAGTGGTTAGGAGAGCAGACTCCAGATTTGATTCCCCACTCCTCCACAGGCAGCTGCTGGTATGACTTTGAATCAGTCATAAATTCTTTCAGAGCTGTTCTCTCAAGAGCAGTTCTTGAGAGAGCTCTCTCAGCCCCACCTACCTCACAGGGTGTCTGTTGTGGGGAGAGGAAGGGAAAGGAGATTGTAAGCTGCTCTGAGATGCCTTTGGGTAGTGAAGGGCAGGGTTTAAATCCAATCTCTTTTTCTTCTCTTCTTTTCTTCTTCAGCTGGTGAGCCAGCTGTGCCTTTCCTAGCTCAAAATGACCATGCTCTTGTGGCCCATGCCCTGGTAACAGCTAGATTAGATTACTGCAATGCATTCTATGTGGGACTGCCCTTGAAGAGTGCCTGGAAACTATAATTCATATAGAATGCTGTGGCAAGAATGCTGACTGGAATGGGTCATAGGGTCCCTATTAGCTCAGTCTTGTTCCAACTACAAGGGCTTCCTATCTGTTTCGGACCCAATTCTAAGTGCTGGTATTAACCAGCATACCTTAAGGACCATCTACTTCCATATGAACCTACTCAACCATTACCATAATCTCCACAAGCCCTATTGAGTTGCCACTCAACTCAACTCAAGAAATGGCTTTCTCAGTCATGTCACCATAACTGTGGAATTGCCTCCTCAGGGAGATTCTTCTGTCCCCCTCTATCATTATCTTCTGCCAGCAGGTGAAGATCTTAATGTTTCAGCTGACGTTTCCTCACTGACCCTCTTTTCTGTTTATGTTTTTAATTGTTGCTTTATAGATACACTAGGAGTAAGGCCTGTTGTGGAAATAAATACAACGGGCTCTAGAAAGAGGCTCTGGGAGAGTGCCCTGGCTTTGGGCACACAGTGCGAATTTGCTGTGGTGACCTCAGCAGGGTATAATGACAGAGACCACCATTTTCTCCAGAGGAACTGATCTCTGCTACCTGAAGAGCAGTTGTAGTTTTGAGTCATCTCCAGCCCTCACCTGGAGATTGGCAACAATTGTTACCCAGGAGGAAATGGCTGGTTTGGAGGGTGGAGTCTATGGCATTCTACCTGCCTGAGGTCCAACCCCTCCTCAAACCCCACCCTCTCCAGGTTCCACCCCTCAAATCCCCAGGAATTTGCCAACCTGGAGTTGGCAACCCCATCTCCTTCCCAGCTAACCATCAACCTACTGTTATCTTCCCCTCTGACTTCAGCTGACTTCTGCCCTCTCCCCTGCAGAGCAGTTGTAATTCTGAGTGGTCTCCAGCCCTCACCTGGAGATTGCAACAATGGTTCCCTATGAGGGACTGGCTGGTTTGGAGGGTGGAGTCTATGGCATTGTACCTGTCTGAGACCCCACCCCTCCTCAAACCTCACCATCTCCAGGCTCTACCCCTCAAATCTCCAGAAATTTCCCAACCTGGAGTTGGCAACCCTGTCTCCCTCCCAGCCAATTGTCAACCTACTATTATCTGCCCCCTGACTTCAGCTTTCCATCTCCTCCCTCCTCCCTCCTGGAGAGCAGTTGTAATTCTGATTGATCTCCAGCCCCCACCTGGAGATTGGCAACAATGATTCCCCAGGATGGAATGGCTAGTTCGATGGGTGGAGTCTATGGCATTGTACCTGTCTGAGGTCCCACCCCTCCTGAAACCTCACCTGCTTCAGGCTCCATCCCTCAAATCTCCAGGAATTTCCCATCTGGAGTTGGCAACCCTTTCAGGACTGGCCCCAATGAGTTTTCTCTCAAAGGCCAAAACAGGTGACAGGACCAAGCTTGGTTGCCTACCAACAGGCACTGAGGGGAAAGTAGGGTTGCCAGCTCTAAGTAGGGAAATACCTGGAGATTTGGGGGTGGATCCTGTGGAGGGCAGCATGGGGGGGGGCGGAAGGACTCAGCAGGGTATAATGCCATAGGGTCTACCCTCCAAAGCAGCCATTTTCTCCAGGGGTCATCTGGAGATAAATTGTAATAGCAGGAGATCTCCAGGTCCCACCTGGAGATTGGCAGCCCTAGGGGAAAGACAGCTGCAACAATAGTTCCCCAGGAGAAAATGGCTGGTTTGGAGGGTGGAGTCTATGGCACTGTACCTGTCTGAGGTCCCACCCCTCCTCAAACCTCACCCTCTCTGGGCTCCACCCCTCAAATCTCCAGGAATTTCCATACCTATAGTTGGCAACTTTATCTCATCCCCTCTCAGCAGCCTCTTCCTAGGCAAAATTCTGTCTTTCTCATTAGCGGGAGCAAAGCAGTTTACTTCATTCTTTTCGGCTTTGTGATCTGTACAGCAACCCTGTAAAGCAGGTTAGGCAGAAAGTCTCCGGCTGGTCCGAAATCACCCAGACAGTTTCCATAGGGATGCTCCTGCTGAACAGGAGCAAGCAGCCAGGTCTAGGGTTGCCATTGCCAACAAAGACAAATTGATGCAAAGCAGGATGGGAAAGTCTCCATCTCTCTATTTTGCCTTCAATTGGTTTTGATACCAGCAGAGTGAGAAAACGCCAGAGGCTCTGGGTGGGTGCCCCATGGTAAATGCACCAAACAATTCCTAAAGATTTTCCACTGTGTCGATAAATCATTTTCTACACTCACAGTGTCCCCTGCCAGAATTAGTACCAGAGCTTTTTTTGCCTTGTGGTATTCTGCTTGTGGTATGACCTGTCTTTTTTGTGGTGTGGCATGGTTGTGTTATTGGGTTTGTTTCTTTTGAAGGGGAAGTGTTGTGAGTGAGGACATAGATCACCTCAGAATACAACAGGTTGCATAAACAACTGACAATTCCAACTGTCTTGTGGGGGGGGAGTTTGAGGTGCGAAATGGAGTGAAGTCCAATCAGCTTCCGTATGCAAATGAGCTTGAAATGCTGGCCCAATCAGAGAAGAGTGGCCTAGGCTGCAGTGGGTGGGAGAGAACTCAGGCAACGCAGCTAGTGGATAGGGACAGATTCTGAGCGACATACCAGGGAGCGAATTGATTTTGCCAAGCATAGAATCTTGCCAAACCACTACCCTTTTATTTAATAGGACAGAATATTAACTTTAAAGGGGTTTTTTTTAATGTTTTGAATTTTCCATGCCTTGAGGGCCCTATTCAAGCAGAAAGGCAGGCTAAAGTGTTTTAAATCCAATAAATACATAAAAATTTTCACAGATCACCAACAGCGCCCCCATGCTGTTCCTGGGGTGTTTCCCGGGCTTTATGGAGAGAGGTATGGAGAGATAATAACATCACTACATCAAATTTTGGTCACTTGTCAAAAATCATTTATGTTTCTGTCAAAATCTGGCCAGAATCTCTTTCTTACTGTATACACGTGCAAGGAACTCTCACCAGCCTTCAGCACCAACTGTCATTATTACAAGAAATAGTGCAAGGTCAAGATGGCTGTGCTTATGAAGGAAGGGCTCATGCAAAGAGATAGCCAGGAGAATAAGAGGGTTTTTTTTTCCTTTTTCTGATTGCACAAGTGTGTTAGAGGCTTGCAAAATGAAGACAGATACTGCCAGATTATGGTTTCTTTTAGCAAGCTCAATATGTACACGTTTCTGTGTATATGCAAGAAAACATTCTTAAACAAGCTGTTATTTTTAATAGGCATCCCATTAAACAGAGTTGGAGACCTTACTATGCATAACCTGACTCCTTGACATTCTGTGTTCATCACTACCTCCTGTGGCAGCCATTTTGTGCCTCTGCCTCCTATGGTAGTCATTTTGTGGTTGCATCTACCACCCTGTGTCAGATTTACAAAAGTGCCAGCAGGCTGAAATGGGTCGGGGACAATGTTCCCTCTAAGCTGAGTTAGTGTGAGCTAGCTCACAGGTTTTTAGTCTCTGGCTTACACATTTTTGTTTTAGTTCAGGAAGGATAGCTGAAGAGCAAACTAATTTATGCAGTAGCCAAATCACTTGCTCACAGCTTTAATGCCAGTAGCTCACAAGGTAGAATTTTTCCTCACAAAACTTCACAGCTTAGAGGGAGCGTTGGTCAGGGACCCCTGATCTAGACAAAAAACAGCAATAACAATGCTGGATGCTATAAACTATGAGCAGTAACTACAAATGTTTATCTTCTATACTGTAAAAATCCAAGGCTGAAGTCAGATGTGCCTTTAGATCAGACTTCAAAGCTGATGACTGACAGATCTAAAGTGCATGATCAGACAGCAACATCTGTGAAAGGTTCCGCAGTAATCAGCACCCTGTCCTTGTCTACCCCTGAAATGGAGTAAAAAGACACCTGGGAAATTCCGGTCCTAATGCTCGCCAACAGGCCATGGACAGATTTTCCCTAGTCTGATCACTCAAGTTTGCACTCAAGTCGTAGGGATGGTTTGCTCATTCCATCCCAACTGGGAACCATTTTTTTGCTCACTTAGCGATATGCGCAGAACCGCATAATTGTCCCCAGGCCAGCTTTGAAAACTAGCAGGAAAGGGAGGCAGCCACGGCTCACTATGAACCAAAGGGATCACAGTGATCCATGGAAGGATCAGCAAGTGGTCAAAGCAAAGACTTGACTCCTGGAAGTTGGAAAGTACATATGCAAAAAACTGCACCCTTATTTATGCAGATGAGCAAAAGCAGGCAAAATAAAAATAAAAACCTCACTGGTCTGTGCCATCTGATCAGGCAGTCACATGTTGAACCCCACAGCGAAACGGATTATACTGGGATGTCTGATCGAGTGACTCCATTTCAAATACCAGTGGATGAAATAGGAGTGCTTCCTGACTGTACCAAATGGCATGTCTGACTGCAGTCTAAATATAATCGATTTAGCTTTAAAATGACTATATTTTTTCATAAATACAAAGCTTAGGCCATATTCCAGTAGTACCAAACTAACATTTCATTTATGTGTACAAAAAGGAATTCAGCTGTGAAGGACAAGCAACTAGGTTTACAGGTTACTAATATTGCCTCTAAAAGACAACATGGTACATCATGTCTATCTATTCTCAAAGTATCTACCTCTGAATTAATTTCACAGTTTACCTGTCAGAATTACACTTTCACAAGATATCCACAGTACAGAGAGGGTATTAAAAAACAACAGGCACTGGCATGAGCACCATAACCAGTCATAGTTATGTCTGCATGTGAGAGAGATCTTTTGTTATTTTTATAATGACATCTTTGTCATTTGAATAAGTACATGGTGTTCAGTTCATATTTTCTCTTATTTTCAGTCTCAATAGCCCTATCTAAGCCTGATCTTACTTCTTTTTCTGCTTTTTACATTTTTACCACTGTGAGGATTTTTTTGACCAGCCTCTTTGTGTCTTACTACTCAGTTATCCTCAAAGTTCATATCTGATCACCATCCTTCAGCATCCATTATGTGTCTCTTCAGCACAGCTTCCAAAATAACATTTTTCTTCCTCCTTTGACTGACCTTTTCTCACCTTCCCAACTCTGCCAGCTTCATTACATCACATCTGCCAATTATTATCTGTCATCCTACATTACCATCACACTGAACTCTCAGTGAGGTCACTGGGGCTATTCCAGATAATTTCTGGAATGAGTGATCTCAAGATTGCAGCCTTTGGGTACAATCCAGAGAAAGTTAGTCTAAGTGCACAACCCTCATTCTACACATGTTTACTTGAAAGAAAGACCCATTGATTACAGCTGAACTTATTTCCAGGCCCCATTCAATACTGCGGGATTTACTTCTAAGTAGACGCTCACAGGATCAGACTGTTAATCCCACTGAGTTCAGAGGGACTTAAATTTGCCTATTTTAGAAAGGTGCCTGCAAACTGTGCACACAAGCACAATCTTTTTGGTTGATAGTCTCTTCTGCTATCTCTATAGGACTGGGTATAAAGTGTCCCTGTTATCCAGAGATGCTGCTGCTAAATTATGAACTTTCTGTCCCAAACAGAATGCAGGCATTGGTTTTCAGTGTTCTTATGGCTGCCAGATTGGTCTTTTCTAGATACTGGAAGTACAGGTCTCTGCCTGAGGAGGAGGTCTAGCTAAATTAAGATCTCTGTAAACTAATCTGTTTAACAAAGATCTAGAGATGTGGAAAAGGTAGACCAAATTTGGAAAATGTTAATTTTGAAAACAGATTCTACCATGACTGGCTTAGCAAATTACAAGGATATTTTATAATTCATTGGGACATTAATTCAAAGAACAATCCAATTGATGTTCTTCTATGAGGAGACTGCATATATTTTGCTATTGATAATTTATTGATGAAACTGACATGCACCAGCTGGAGTCTCCAAGTTGACTTCAAGGGAAGACCTATGTAGGGTCCATTGAAGTAGTCTAGTCTTGATGCTACCATGGCATGGATGAAGGTGGCCAAATCAGCCAGTTTATAATACAAGGCCATCTTCCAGGCTACACTAAATTGGAAGAAAGTATTTTTTGCAGCTGCATGAACTTGCTTCTCTGTCTGGATCTAGTATAACCCCAAGGATCCTAACTAAATTGGACAGGGTCAGCTGAACCCTACTGAAAATTGGAATTACAATGTCCATCAAGATCTCTGCCTTCCCAATCAGTACCACTTCCATCCTGAATGGGTTCATTTCCCAGCCAACCTAACCCTAGGAATGTACTTTCAGTTTGTTCACTTTCAACCATTTGACCACAGCAGTGGCTCAAGACCTCTACTGCATAACCAGGGAATTTGGATAGACAGATATTGAGTTGTCATCTGCATATTGATGACATCCAGTTCCAAAGCTATGGAAGAGTTCTCCTAAAAGCTTTACATAGAGGTTGAATAACATGAAGCACAAGATTGCTCCAGTGTGGAACCACACGACAGCTCCCCCACTGAAGACAATTGGTATCCTGCAGCAGCCTTTTGAGTCCAATCCATGAGGAATGATTTAAAACCAGGCATATCCCCTGATACCTACTTCTGCCTCCAAATGCTTCAACAGGGAAGCATGATCCACTCTTATCAAAGGCTGCAGATAGATATCGTAGAAGCAACTAAGAAGCAGGGCCTTTGTCTGCATCTCCTGGATTATGCCCTATAACATTCCGCCGTTTTCTTCACAAACCCCAATCAGTTTACAAACTCTAGACTTTCATATTAGACTCATATCCCATAGCAATTCATACCACATATAAGATCACAGTGTTTTAACTTCTGGTTCAGCAGTGCGCAGAATTTCCATTCTACCCAGAACATGAAATAAAACACTGGAATAATTCATTCACCCCTAGCTACATATGAAGTTTAGCTCACTTACTGATAAACAGAAGTAAAGTGAACGGGCAATGAAGTGCAATTGACTTGTGCTTGACTTCTCCAGCTCCTGTGAAATTAATCTTGCACATCTCCTTCCAGACGAACAAACTATTCCTTCAGTGGGATGAAAAATCATCCTTAGAAATGATTATTAATCCCAGACTTCTTTTCCCTTTTCAAAAATGTACCAATAAAAATTGATAAGACAAATACTAAATTCATGGCAAAAACAATCCACAAAATTTATATGGACTAATAAAAAAAACATGGGTAGTCCGATCAATTTTACAAAGAGGAAAATTCGAAGGTGGGTTGGTATGTCCAAATATAGAAAAATTATTATCATGCAGCAATATAAAAGATCACTCATAAGTGGATACATTCAAGTCAAGAAGGACCTTGGTTTAAGTTGATTGCATTTCCTTATATCCCATGGTATGCTTCTAAAGTTATCAGGAGAAACTCTATTAAACTTAATAACCCAATAATTGAAGCAATAATTAATATCTGGACGCCTTTTAAACCCAGATAGTTCATTATTGCAGTCCTTTATATTTAATGTACACTTTAGAATCATGCAACCATGGTCTGACTGGATTAAAACAAATTGTACCAAACATATTTCTGAATAATGGATGGACAGGACACATAAAGGAGTGCCTCATGTGTTCTTGAATGTGCAACCCAGTGTTTGTTGATACAAAATTTAGGGATTGTTTTTCTCTTATTTGATACATTTTAGGACAAGATACAATTAGGGATAGTTGGTTTGGTAAACTACAGTGGGACTGGAGGAATACATGAGCTAGATTAATATTTTTCTTGGCTAATAATATGAATGCATTTAATAGTCAAGATTCTTTTAGGGCAATGTACCTGTTGCGCTTACTTTTTATACTTCAACCAGAGACAATCATTCTCCTGAAGAACAGTCATTTGGGGTTTGGATCATAACTGCACCATCATCCTGCCCAGCCTAACTGGTGCTCCGGATTGTAGGTTTACAGAACCTACAATCTTCTATAGCAGATGAAGAAAAAAAATCCAAATAGATAAAATGCAATCACATCAGCTAGAACACAAACAATGGGCATGGCATGCTAACAAACAGATACGTGCATACACATGAGTTGGAGTATATTTTGGAAAACTTGGGACTATTAGCCCAGGGTTATCTCAGACAGCACTTTGGCTTTGGTCTATCTGTACTGTTATAAAATCCATCTATAGTCTTGCAGAACAACTCATTTGTTTCCAAGGAGCAGATTCTCCAAGTCAATGGAGGATTTAAATACTTAACTAATAAAGATGAGATTCAAAGAATCTTGCCCAAAGGTGGCTTTCAATTCAAATGAATCTTGGGTTTTTTTCTTAATATGCAATGCCTGTTATTTGCATTCTAATTTATCATATGTAAACATAACTGCATGTTTTCTGTCCCACATATATGTTCGGATTTTTAAATTGCCTGGTATGCAGGAATCATACAATAATCTTGCCGTCTGAAACTGAAGTGGTTTGGCTCTATAAACTATATTATTCCACACTCTTCTCTGCTACCAAATACTAAATGGAACATAGTGAATAAATAGTAGGAAAGTGGTCACATAAAATACCAGTCATGCTAAGAAGCTGATCTTGCAGACGCAAAAGAACAGAACAAAGCAAAATCCAGCTGCCATGTAAATAAAGTTGAATTGGCTGCAGAAGAGAAACATTGTTGGAACATTGTTGCAACATTGTTCAGAATCAAGGTATTATCCACTAGCAACAAATGATAACATCAGTGGCCTTTAGCCACAAGGTATAGATGGAACACTCTGTCTGAGGCAGTGATGCTCTGTATTCTTGGTGCTTGGGTGGGGGCGCAACAGTGGGAGGGCTTCTGGAGTTCTGGCCCCTTTGGTGGACCTCCTGATGGAACCTGGGTTTTGGCCATTTTGGTCATTGGTCTGATCCAATAGGGCTTCTCACATGTTGGTCACCATCTCATGTGAACACATGGGTCTTCCTTGTGGATACAGCTTCCATTCCCACAAATCATAACCCTGAAAATGCAGGAGTCTAGTTCACTTGAATGGAAGCTGTATCAATGCAAAATCCATATGTTGCCCTATTCACATGAGACAGACAACCCAATATTGTGTTCCCAGTTTAGATGAACTGAACAGAATGGGACAGAATGCCTGCAGAGGGCATATTACAATCGTATATTGTCATACACTCAAAACAAAGAGATACACATTATGAAAAGTAAAAAGCTCATGTAGCTGGCAACAGTTCTGATTCAGTAATAGATTCTACGATGGAAGACGCTAATTCATGAATGAGGAAATGATTTCTTTAATGGTGTTTTTCATCTAGTTTATTTGTTTGGAGGGTATATTGCCTTTCCTCCCAATGGGCCTTCAGGACAGCTAACAAATAAGTTAAATTAAAAAAACTAAAATAACCACAAATCACCTAAAAACAATCAGCAACCCCAGTAATTTAAATAAGCACCACCACCCCATTTAAGTCTGGTTCAAAGGTTTTCCAGAACAGAAAAGTGCTTAAATTAGTCTGGAAGGCCTGTAGGGGATGACAACCATCTCACCCCCAGTGGGAGGGAATTCCGCAGTCTGGGGCTGGTGATCTTCTGCAGATCTCAGCTAACATAACCCCAGGAATGCAATGTGCATGGATTTCAAAACCTAGGCAGACTGATAATGGTAGAGGAGGTCTTCCACATACTCTGAACCTAGGGTTGCCAGGTCTGGGTTGGAAAGTACCTGGAGACTCTGAACCTAGGGTTGCCAGGTCTGGGTTGGAAAGTACCTGGAGACTTTGGGGGTGGATCCAGGAGAGGGTGGGGTTTGGGGAGGGGCCTCAGCATGGTACATTGTCATAGAGTCCACCCTTCAAAGCAGCCATTTTCTCCAGATAAATCTCTGTCATCTGGAGATCAGCTGTAAAAGTGGGAGATCTCCAGGCCCCACCTGGGGCTAGCAACCCTATCTGAACCCCAGCCAATTAAAGGACAAATTCCCTCCCACTGGGGGTCAGCACCTTGAACAGAGCCCAGAAACAAATCCAGACCCAATGCAACTGCAATTCCAGTGCCTTCATAGAACAATTTTGGTGTATCCTAGTGAGGACCTTCGCAGCCTCTTTTCATACCAACTGAAGCCTCCAAATTGTCTTCAAAAATAGTCCAACGCAAAGCACTATAAGTTCTTTCAGAGCTATTATCTCAAGAGCAGTTCTTGAGAGAAGCCCCACCTACCTCACAGGATGTCTGTTGTGGGAAGGGGAAGGGAAAGGGACTGTAAGCTATTCTGAGACTCCTTTGGGTAGTGAAGGGCAGGGTATAAATCCAATTTCTTCTTCATCTGGATAGTGTAAAGGCAAATGTGACTGTGGCAAGGTCCGCTTTCTTCAGTAATGGTGGATTAGAATTAGCTGGCGAAAGGCACTCCAGGCCACTTCTGACCACTGTTTGTCCAAAGACATATGAGCATCTAGGGTGCACCACCCACCCTGCAAATTCAATCTTTCAGTGGACTTTCACACCTTGCAGAACAAATGAAATGCCTGTTTCCAGAGCTACCCACAACACTTGTACTTATTTATTTATTTAGAAAATGTATATGGTGGCTCACAAAATAAAACATGATACAATCATTAAAATAGCATGAAATCATTCAAATTATCAAGCCATTAAAAACAGAGCATAAAAACAGCATAAAATATTTAGCGGCTTAAAATTATCCTTGTAAAACAGTTCTTGGGATAGAAGCATACCTTAAAAATTATTTTAAAATATCTAATCGGTTAGTTATTAGCCTAAATAAAAATAAATGTTTTGGTTTGGCACCATAGATAATAGGGTAGGCACAAGGTAAGCCTCAAGGGGAGGCCACCACTGAAAAAGTCCTCCATTTTACTTCTGAAGGCAGGGCAAAGAGCAAGGATTGTGAGAAGAATCATGACAGGAAGAGGCAATCCTTCAAGTAGCTTGGTCTCAAGCTGCTTAGGGCCTTAAAAGGTAAGAATCATCACTTTGGACTGGGTCTGGAAAGAGACGGACAGCCAGCACAGATCTATCACCAGAGGGGTGATGTAATAGTAACATCTGACTGTTGCCTGGCCATCGCATTTTGAATCAACTGAAGTTTCCAAACAGGTGCATCTTGTCTGTCTGCATTAAGGTTCAGTTTGTTTAGTTTCATCCAGTCTTTCATGGTCTCTAGACAGTGATGTATCACTTTCATTTCCCCAGTAATTCTCTATTTCTACATGTTAAGTTCATCTTATGTTACATACTAACCACCTTGAGCAGTTCATTAATATTTATTTATTTATTTATTTATTTATTTATTTATTTATTTATTTATTTTAAAGTTGTATGTGCCAGTTCAGGGTCCCCAATGTGGCAAACATTTAAACAAAACATAAAAAACATTTCAGACATTAAAAATCACATTTAAAATATAAATAAGGTTGCCGGGTCCCCCAGGCTAGCAGGGGATGGGGGGGATAGCGTTGGGAACTCCTGGAGATTTGGCGACGGAGCCTGGGGAGGACCAAGACCTCAGTGGGGCACGGTTTAGTTACTTATTTCTTCATCTCCCGCCCTCCCTGCCAAAGCAGGCTCAGGGTGGCTTATATAAAACATATTAGAACACTAAAACACAAAGTTAGGTAAAACCACAACAATACAATTATAAAACACAGCATAAAGTGCTATAGCGCTGTTCATGGATGATGGCAGGCATTAGCAGCATCTGTTAATGATGAATAAAGAGGAAAACTAGAAGAAGAAGAAGAAGAAGAGAGAGATTGGATTTATACCCCGCCCTTCACTGCCCAAAGGTGTCTCAGAGCGGCTTACAAACTCCTTTCCCTTCCCCTCCCCATGACAGACACCCTGTGAGGTAGGTGGGGCTGAGAGAACTTCTGACAGAAACTGTCCTTGAGAGAACTGCTGCGCCAGAGCATGTGACTGACCCAAGGTCACATCAGCAGGTGCAAGTGGAGGAGTGGGGAATCAAACCCGGTTCTCCCAGATAAGAGTCCGCACACTTAACCACTACACCAAACTGGCTATGGTATAAACATTTTGATTAATAAAGAAACAAAAATAAAATTGCATACTGAATCAAAATTCGTTAATCTGTCCCAGTTGTACATACTCTGACTAGCATGCCACAGGTCTCTGGTCATGCCACAGGACTTTTTCAACCCTATTGCTAAAGATCTTTCAATTAGAAGTGCTGGAGCTTGAACCTTTGACCATTTGAATTATGATCTGTATCACTGTGCTACAGCTTTTACTGTTTTCCTTTGCATTTCAGATGATGTCACACATGCACATCATTTCATACATGTATGTAGCTGTTCCACAGAAATGAGTAGGGCATTTTTCATATGCATTATTATGTATAGTCCCAACTGCTAGACTTCTGACTCCCCCTTCAATTTTTTTATCATTACAGTTATTAAATTTAGCAATGTATCAATGAAAATGTAATCCACTTGGGCATCAGTTCAGATTGGAACTATGCAGGTGTGGGGAAAGGACTTTAGCTCTCCCTCCCCATGCAGTTTTACCCATCATTTCTTTTTCTTTTGAAGACCAACAGGAGAATAGTGATACGGTTTCAATAGACAAATCTGTGCTTCCTTGTGTGACCCTGATCCAAGCCTGAAATTTAATTTTAAAAGACGATGGAAGATCTGTAAGCACCTACCCTGATCCTTAGTGAACAAACAAATATGTGACAAATATGTGGTCCTTGGCTTCCCTAAGTGGCATTCCTGGTACCATAATATTGGAGAGGACAACCCCCATTCATAGAGGGTTTTCTAATTTCAAACATGTAAATTCTAACTTGCATGTTTGAAATTAATGTCCATGTAATACTCAGCTACCATATGAGCCTTCTCTCCACTTTGTTGCCTTATTTCTATTCAACAACTAGTTTTTGCGGCAAAATAGCTGTGATGTCTGACCTTTGGCCTTTTCCACAGAGAAGTTAAAATTCCAGTGAAACAGCCCACTGTTCCATGCCATTCAGAGGAAACCATCTTTAAAAAAAAAATATGACAGAAAGTCTTGTAATAACATTTCCTGAGTACAATCTAGAGACCATTTGGGGGAAACTAGTATGAAGTCATAGAAACAGCGTTATTACCTACAAAATGTGTGAAATATTAATAAGGGCAATGTTTTTAATCACCAAAGAAAAGAGAAAAACCACAAAGAACCTCATTATATTATTCATCAGATTAAAGTTAATTAACACATTGAAAATATAGAACCGTCACCCATCCTGAACTACATATTAAATGTATTTAATATGTTTATTAAATATTAAGCAAATATTAAGCAAAATTAGACACAGAAACTTTAAAATCTCACTCACTTCTTAGTCTTGCCTCTACTTTTTTCTTCTGGGAATGCTGAGAATAAACATTAATTTTTAAATGAACCATTAGACTACATTCAGACAATTATGTTTATTTGGTCCTAAAATGATCTTTGGAAGTCCTCTGGTTCACAGACCCTTTCCTTCCCTCTTTTCCCCTCCTGTACTACACTGAGATTGAAGACTTCCTGATTTGGAACTACCATTTGTCATGACATAAGAATCAGGCACAACTTTTTTCTCTTGCATACAAATGAAGATACAAAATCAGCATTAAACCACAGTTTGGCATTCTGGTTTGAAGACAAGAACCACACCATATCTTGTAAACTTCCCAGTTTGGACATCACAACTAACTGTGATTATACTAAGCCAGGAAGTCTTCGATCTAAGCATGCTGCACAAGGTCAGGGGGAAGAACCACGTGATACAAAAAAATCCCTAACTCTTTCTTATTAATTTGTTTATTTAAAAATATATATATATTCTGCTGTATCCCATAAACTCAGAGATTTGTTCTTGACCTGTGAAGTCAGCCTTAACACCTGCTGACTTTGAGTTCATAATTTTTCAAAGTGTATTTTTTGTTAATTTGCACACCAAAAACCTATCCAACCAGAAATTCAGTGAGATCAGCATGCAATACGTACAGGATTTATCTCAAAACACAAACAAGCAGAATATAAATAATTGGATTAATTATTACCTTCAAACATTTGATGTAAACTAAAATTAGTTGCCCATCTGATTCACCACTTGTCTCTAGCATCAATATATTTTAGAGGCTTTCTTTTTAAATAAGCCATCAGTTTGATCATATCACTTTTGAAAAAAATATTTTAACTTTTTCATCAGCCCCACTCAATCTGTGGCTGAAAAGGAAAGATGGGCTATGACAGGTGAGGAAAAAGAAAAAAATCACACACACACATATATATATATGAATGACATTAGGAAGTGCGGGGATGCTGTTTTTTAATCCTACGTGGAAGTTCTCACTTGCTTTCTGCAGTGTCCTAAGATGGGCACGTGACAAGGTTTTCTCTTCCTGCCTGCAGAATTGGGCTTTCCCTCAGTTGGCCAAACTAAGGTGATCATGGGATCTTTTCTAACCCTTCAGTAAGAAGAAAAACTGTGGAACAAAGTTCACTCAATAGAAGCCAGTTATATTATTCACTTTCCTATAAAAACATCCCTGCTTTGAGCGACCTGAAGTCACTGCCTAGTAACAAAGATTGCATTCTCTTCTGAATATCTTTCTGCCAGGCCAGCAACCTGGTAGATGCTAAAGAGGAATATCATAAGCTGTTTTGGGATCTCAGGCAGGATGTAAATGTATTAAATGAATTCGATAGAAACCATCCAAAAACGCTTTTCTGAAGACAAGATGCTGTGAAATGCTCCTTGACTACTGGTTCCTGTGGGATCCTGTCTTTTTGTTCAAAAAGCACCCCCCCCCCCAACACACACAAACACACCACTTACTCTAGTAATCGCAAAAGCACCGGCACAGAGAACAAGACTTCCAGTGACCCCAATGCTAGACTGTGTACAATGTTATTGACCACTGGATCCATACGGAATACTAGGCCAAGGAGCCCACTGGCTCCACTTTAAGGGCTACTTAACCCACCAGAAGAATAATGTAGTGTGTATATTATAAATTACAATGCTGGAGCACAATTTAAAAGATGCTCCATTAAAACAGTGCACTTCTCTCCTGAAAGGTTGATATATTATCACCCATGTCCTACTTAAAGTGATAAATTGTACTGAAAGACTGAGCAGGTTATCTTGTTCTATATGTGGTCAATGTATGAGAATGAACTCTGACCTGTTTAAATGAGGTTTAATACTTATTGGCCTGGACCCGGTTGTGGTCCTCAGAGTGACCTGCTGAGCGAATGCAATCTTGTAAGTTAAGTAACTACTTCCAATGAGTCTGTGATGTATAACTGGTTGCTTTATTTATGGTACTCACTGCAAGATGCACAGGAAAGAACTGGAGTTAAATAAAATTAAACTTTGGGAGTCTATGATTACTGACTTTTGTTTAAGACTTCACTAACAACAGTTAATATGCAATTTTATATGAAAGCAGCAGAAGGGGAGAATGTAGCCAGAGGGTGAGTGAAGAAAATCCTAAACAGCATTTGAAGACGTATGAGCAGCAGTCTTTGGAGCTTAGAAATTCCTTATAATTAGGAATTGCATTTCTTGACTTTTCATGTTTAGCTGAAACAATCTAGGGTCTTCCAAAACTATTCTATGCTATTTCAAAACTATTCAAAGTGTAGCCTGGCTGCATTCTTTGGAGCCTTACCACAATATTCATACAGGTTCCTTTTCAGAGACAGCACTGGGTAATCTTGAGTCCGCATTACATACAAAGCAAACCAAAAAATTCTCATCCCATGGCCATTTTTTTTCCTTCCCTCAAAATACCTCAGACATTTCAAAAACATCCTTATTCACCTCAAAATTTCACTTTAAACAAAACTAAATGTACAGATTCATGGCACCCCTGTATTGCACTAGTTTTAATTAAGACTGTTTTGGCTTCCCTCAAAATTCATCAGCTGTTTTTCATTCAATAGGAATTAGAAAAATCATCCTGAACTATAGTTTTAGGTGAAGTCCAGTGTCGACTTTCATCTATATTATACACAAAGGTTGCCACCAGATTTGGGATGAAAATGGAAAGGAAACTATCAGATGTTCGGCTAAAGGAGAAATACTTCCTTGCTGATCTTGCACTGGGTCAAAAGCTTTATTGTTAGCTTAATCTTTTAAAAAATATTTGACTAGATGTTAATTATACACAATAATAAATAAATAATAATAAATAAATAATTACAGTGCAAGACAGGAAGAAGCACAGCCTCTAAACATTATAAATAAATAAACTAACCTAAGGGTAAAAAAAATGGCAGGGTGTTGCTTTGGGGGAGTAAGAATTGCCTTCAGACCAATGGTCCATCCTGTCTCAAATAGTGGCCAACCAGTTTCTCTGGATGGTGAACAACAGGGCATAGAGGCTGAGGCCTTCTGCTGATGTTGCCTCCTGGCTCTGGGATACAGAGGATCAGTGCCTCTGAATGTGGAGGTTCCCCTCAGCCACCATGGCTAGTTGCCATGGATACACTTATCCTCCACTTATCCTGTTTGTTTCTACATCCTCTGGCAGCAAATTCCACATTTTCTTTGCTATGCTATTAACACATAGTAAGCTTACAATGCAATCTTAAACAAAGGTATACCCTTCTAAATTATAAGAACATAAGAGAAGCCAATGTTGGATCAGGCCAATAGCCCATCCAATCCAACACCCTGCCACACAGTGGCCAAAAATACCAGGTGCCATCAGGAGGTCCACCAGTGGGGCCAGGACACTAGAAGCTCTCCCACTGTTGCCCCCCCCAAGCACCAAGACTACAGAGCATCCCTTGCCCCAGACTGAGAGTTCCTATCTATCCCTTGTGGCTAATAGCCACTGATGGACCTCTGCTCCATATGTTTATCTTATTCCCTCTCAAAGCTGTCCATGCTTGTAGCCGCTACCACCTCCTGTGGCAGTGAAATCCTTGGGGTTAATGGATTTAGAAGGATATAACTCTACTTTGAATAGTTTCTGGAGGGCAGCTGGGTTGATCTGCAATAGTAGAGCTACATTCAGGTCCAATAGCACCTTTGAGACCCACAAGATTTTTGCAGTTTAAGCTTTTGAGAGTCAAGGCTTCCTGGCCACTATATTCTAATCTAGGTCTTCTACTTTGAATGCCACTCTTGATGTCCCTGCAGAGCAGTGGTTCCCAAACTTATTTGGCCTACCACCCCCTTTTCAGAAAAAAAATACTCAGTGCCCCCGGAAATCTACCTTCAAGAACTGGACAAAAAGATGCAGCAACAAATTTGCACATAGTAAAGAAAGATGTAAATAAGATACTCTGAAGCTCGAAATCATAAAAGTATTTTAAAAATCAACTATAGTAATAATTGCATACTCACAGAAAATTAAAAATCACAAATGACATTAAAAATAATCCTAATGAGAAGGATGAACCTGGTGCACTGCTATCAATTTATTAATGTTTGGCTCTATTTTTGTCAGTAGTAATCTTAAATCACCGCGATTAGCTATTTGCAGTCAGTTTCTTTTTTTAGTTAACAGATTTGTGACCACAGTGAATCCACATTCCACTAAATATGTTGAAGGAAATGCAATTAGAAACTTTTGTACTATAGCCCATAATCCAGGATAAAGTGTAGGTATCTGCTTTTGCAGCCAGAACTGTTGGTAGCCATCTTTGAATTTAAATTTCACTTCCTCATTTGTTATTACTTCTGTAAGTTCTGGTAATTCTGGATATTCTTCTGTGTCTTTACTTGAAAAAGGGTCCAAAACCTAGTCGGGTATGTTCATTTTAAGAATATCTTCAAATAGTTGATTAAAGTCAGAATAGAGAGCCTCCAAGTGCTGACAATAGGTAAACAAGTCTTCATCACGTTTTTCTACTGTTGATAAATTTGGAAACTGGTTGAATTCCCTTTGTCCTAAATTTTGCTTGTACAGAAGAAGTTTTGCCACAAACGCAGAAATGATAAGTTTTGTTTTGATTAAATTCAGCTCATCGTCTTGGAGCTGTAGATTTGTTTAATTAAATTTATTAAACAAGTCTGTCAAATAAGCTATGTCTTTTTTTTAATCAATCAAGTTGGCTTGTAAAGCATCATCTTTGTTTTCTAGGAACTCTAGCACTGAGTCAAAGAGTTTATAAAACCAATCCAAACAGGCACCCTTTGATAGCCAACAAACTTCTATATGAAGCAGCAAGCGATTGAATTCTTCATCGTTTTCAATACAATGTTGTCCAAACAATCTGTCATTCAGTGAATTGCTTCTGATTTTGTTGATAGCTTTAATGACATAATATAATGTCCTATGTAGGCGTTCACTCAGATTTTTGGCAACTAGATGTTGACAATGAATGACACAGTGTACAGTGAATACATTTGGAAACACTTTTTTTAAAATATGCAAGAACCCCCCTGTAGTGCCCCATCATCGCTGGAGCACCATCAATAGCAACTGACAATATATTACTCAAAGAAATTTTCTTGGTAATATCAGATGTTGGCTTGTGTAGCATGGTGCGTATTTCCTCACTTATAGCTGGTAGAATTAGTTCGTCACCAACAGAATGCGGTTTTCCCGATTTAGCAATCAGTAACGGAATATTGTAAGAAGCACGCAGCCCATTGTCATTTTGTTTGGATGTTATTTAAAAGAGTTTTGCCAATGTTGGCTGTCTCAAAAAGTTTTCTTTAAGTGCTTCAAAATAAGATAAATCCTTATCAGCATGAACTTTTGTCAAATGTTCTTGTAGTCTTGAAGGCTTCATAGCTTCATTTGATAAAAGTTTTTGGCAAATCAGGCACATCGGTAATGGACTGTTTGTAGGCGACTGAATAAAGCCATAGTTCAAATATTGAATACTATACTGTCTACATTTTGTCTTAGGTTCAGCCATGATATTATCTGTAAAAAAGTAAAATTTCTGTGTTTATTTATAAAACAATTAATAAATATGACCAGCAGCTGGCATGAATTATAGTTCTTCCCATCACTGGGAAATCATTACTTATCAGTGGCAGAGCAGCAATTCAAACCCAGATCTCCCAGACCGTTGTCTGACACTTAAACATTGTACCACACTGACCAAATGGCTGTCCCAAATAGAAAGAAAAGCTTCTCAAGAACTTCCACTTTAACTTCTGGCTTCCCAGCTGCAAAGTCCTGCATCAAAGCATGCAACCAAGTCTCTGTAAATCTCACAAGCCCAAGTGCAAGGGAGTCAGAATTTGCAATCCTTGACTTTTCCCATTAAATGTGCTCTATTTGCATAATTTCTGCAGACTACAAAGAATTTGGCATTCTTTGAGGCACACAGCAGTACAGTCTCAAGAAATATATTTAAAAAACAACCAGAAAATTACAATATTTAAACAACAACCAATAACAAAAGTTGAATCACAACATTAAAAACGTTGGGGTTTTCGGTTTCGGCGTTGCGAATGGCGGCTGCATCTCGGGATGCTCCCGGAGGCGGCTAGCCCACGCGCAGATAGGGGGGGTCTTCGCATGTGCGAAAGACCCTGGTGAGCCTTAGATGAAGGCTCCGAACCGGGGGCGCTTGGAGATTGGCCTCTTTGCCGGCAGACAGCCGGGAAATTGAGGCTTTCTCCCTGCCCCAATCGGCCCCGCTGCATCGTGCCCCGTCATGGGACTTAGCGGCGCCACCGACTTCCAGGAGTGAAGACAGCGATATGATTTAATATAAAAAGAAGAAGTGGCATCGAATCGTGAGTGGAAGGTCTATTTTGAAGCGTGAATTTGAATCCCCCCGCAAGCGTTTAAGCGTATGGGAGGAGGGAGGAGTCCCCACCCCTTTTGAGAAGCAAGATCTACAAAGGGAGCGCGGAGGGGGGAAGAGAGAAAGAACTGTTGGTGAAAGTACAGTTGGGGTTGCATAGAAGAATACGACCTTACTAGCTTCCTGGGGGTTGCGGCACGAACTTTTTAAAAGTAAACAATAAAACAAAATGTCGACAATGGGGAAGGTCCTGCAGAAACCGGAAGAGAAGAGAGGAGGGACTTCCGGTCCGAGTAGCCCCCCCCCAGAGCTTGCTGTCAATCAACAGGAAAATGAGATTCTGCGCCCTCTGCTGGAGCAAATGCAGAAAATCAATGAAACCCTGCTTAAAGTGGAAAGTGTGCTCATCAGTCGACAGGAAATGATATTGGAAACAACAAGGAAGATGACGGAAATTGAACAGAAAGCGTGGATTTCAAGTTCTCAGAGCGTAAAAGAAAAAGAGAAAGAGGATCTCGGATTCATCTTGGCTAATGTATCGGTACCCCTAACTGGCAGTGAAGCGAAAGAATTAAAAGAAGAGGTGGATATGGCTCCCAAAGCCAATTCCGCTTTTATAAAAGAAATTACTCTGCCAGTAGAAGGGGGGGTCGAGCATAGTAAGCAAGACATCGGAGATCTAATTTTTTGCGAAGTATTTATGGCGCCCTGGAAATCTGAAGGCTACAAAAGAAAGAAGAAAGATTACATCCTTGAAATGCAAAAACCTCTGAAGAGACACGCCGGCGTGAGGGAAGACGCAGCACTCAAAATTATGACAAGCAGTGAAGAAGACAGCAGCCCAGGGGTAAGAGGTGAAGGAAAGGAAGCCATCAAGGTTAAAAAGGACTTAGTCCATAATTGGAAGAGACTTAAAAGAAGACATCTTAAGGATTGTTTGTGTTGCATCTGTAAGGAGCTGTTTAATTACTAACCCCAATGGACTTTACTAACTGTATTAACAGAGTATCTTTGGACTTTGCTAACCTAAAAAGAAGATCTTCTAACCATGATGGATGCCAAAAAACGGCATTAAACACTAACTAAAACTAACCCATTTTAACAGAGAAAACTTCACTCCATCTTTTTTCTTTCTCCATCTGTCTACCCCTTCCTTTTCTTATAAAAAGAATAAAATTCTCTCCTCTTTAGGAGAGTTTTGCCAAAAAAAAAAAAAAACGTTGAGCAAAACCACCCACCACACCAACAAGCAATTACTACAGTTATTTTTAAAAAAAAACAATCCAACAGAAATACTTTTAAATGCAAAGCAAACTTTTAAAACTTTCCTTCAAAATTATTAACTGTAAGAGAGTAAGGCTTAGCCAACCCCCACCCCATACCCAACAGAACTGTAACCCAAAGCCACCCCAAGCAGGCCACCCAACCTAAAGTAAAGGGACACTAATTTAAAAGGTCCTTTTACTAATATCCTCCTTTAAAAATAATATGTATTTCCCCCAAATCTTACCTTTTAGATGCCTTCTTCAGTCCAGGTAGAGTCCACCATGATTCATGCAGGCAGGCAGGCCAAGGCAGGGACAGAGCAGCAGCAGTTGAAGGCCTGAAGCCAGAGGCCAGCAGCAGCCACCACACAATAGCCCAGCAGCAACACCAGTCTTACAAGGGTGTGATTGGCTGTGGGGACCCCTCTCCCCCTCCCCCTCCCTCCCTGATCCCAGGGAAGACCAGGAGAAGGCAGGAAAAGGCTGCTTTAGGTAGGTCCTGGACTCTTCTTTCTTGATGCTTCCACTGCCCCCTTATTTGTATTCAAAAACCCCTGATTGCACCCAGGGGGCAGTATGGCCCACTTTGGGAACCAGTGCTGCAGAGCATCTGTGCTCTAAGGGTGCACCCAGCCTCCAAAGAGGGCTTTTAAAAAATAAAATGAAATTAGAAAGTAGATTTTAAAAAAGAATGCATGAATGGTGGGGGAGTTGTAATTCATCCTTAATTATGGCTCAAATATGAAAATAAGTTCTCCACTACCCCTTTTTAACCAAATGAGTTTGGCATGCCTATCTATTGGTCCATGTAATTGTTTACAACTGTGGTCATTCATTCCCTGAGCAGAACCAATATAGGTGGTCCTGGGAAGTGCAAAATTCCAGGAAGAATGGAAAGTCAACAGACAGAGACACTTCCCAGTAGTAGTGGTTTTACATTGCAGCCACTAGAACAGCTATACTAATAATGGTTGGTTGGCTTTAGGAGAGAGTCTGAGAAGCATGTTCCTCTTCTGATAATAATGACAGATTATAATTCCCCAGTCCACAGATCCTCATGTGGTGGGCTAAATACATACAGTTGTGTATGAGAATTCTATGTAATCACCAACCAAAGTGATGGCTGCCAGTTGTGTGTGGAGGGAGTGGAACTGGAGAGTGGAGTTACTTTAGAAGGGAGATCAGATTCAAGCAATAAAAGAAATAATGCAATAAGGGGTTAATATTTATCTCTTTCTTTGATTTTTTTTATCCCAGCCTTTCCTCTTGAGACTTTGACCAGGATACAGATGAAGGCTGCAATTCTAAAGCCACCTTCCTGAGGGTAAACCCCACTGAATATCATGTGACTTACTTCTCAGTAAACCTGTTTCAGATTGCTCCCTCATTCATACAAGACCGTAATCCTGATGGAAACAATGCATTCATCCTTCTCCCACTTTTACAAACCTTTGGTGGTTTGCAAGCCATCATTAAAACGTTATAATTTAAAAACCATGAAACTAAAACATCAGATGTCGCGCAATGTCCCCAATGGAATGACATCATGTGGAAGTGACATCATCACATTGGGGGCATCACACCATTATCTAATATTAAAATCAAAAGCAGCACCATGGTACAAATTAATTCAATTTGACCATACTGGAACTCTGTATTTAGTCAACATCTCTAACCATGTACTTAGAGCAACCATTACCTCTTTATGCTTTCAATCAATGCCAATGACACTTTTGGAGGGTCACTTTAATCAGACTCCAATGGTCCAATGTGTATGTATTTGTGGATCTCATGTACTTGAGGACTTACTTTTTTTGTCCGTTATATTCTAATCCCAGAACCAAATTTTTAGCAGGAATCTTCTCCAGTATAAATTTATACCCAGTTGCTGAGAAGGGGGCAGATTGCTCCCTCATTCATAAAAGACTGTAATCCTGACTGAAAGAATGCATTCCTCCTTCTCCCGTTTTTACAAACCTTTCCATAGGTTAGCACTGACTTGCTACCAGATTATTAAAGGGATTAACATAAAGAGTGTAATTACACAATTCATTCCAAGCATCGTGCATTTATTTATCAAAATATTTATGTCTCACCTTTCCTCCTGGCTCAAGGTTTATTTGATTGATTGATTGATTGATTGATTGATTGATTGATTGATTGATTGATTGATATACTGCCCTCCCCACGGACGGGCTCACTGAATATCGTGTGACTTACTTCTCAGTAAACCTGTTCCAGATTGCTTCCTCATTCATACAAGACCGTAATCCTGATGGAAACAATGCATTCATCCTTCTCCCACTTTTACAAACCTTTGGTGGTTTGCAAGCCATCATTAAAACGTTATAATTTAAAAACCATGAAACTAAAACATCAGATAGCCCCCTCCCCACAAAGATGCCTCTAGTTAAAAGCCCCATTAAAAGCACTGGCAAATAAAATGAAGCAATACATCTGTCTAACGTTATCAATAGCAACTGTACAATCTCTTTAATGGACTTGTCCCAACTCCCAGATTTCGTATGGTTGTTTCCTTGCTTTCTGCCCCTCAACAAGAAAAGCAGGAATGAGCCACTAAGTCGACAAACATAAAAGGCATAAAATTAGTTTTTTAAAAATGTATCTTGGTGACCTAAGGCTATGTTTCAATAATACACAGAGCTGACCTTGGAATCTATAGCAGGGATATTTAAGGTGGGCTGCCTCCTCCAGAATGGCCGTTCTGTATGAATCCATTGCACCAGCAATACTTCAAGCAAAATTATGACTTCTGGCTTTAATGTACAAAACTCTTTCTCTTTGTTCTGCCATGACCTCTATTGGCAGCTTTTCTCCTCTTGTGGGTGACCTTTAAGCAAAGGTGAGGTAGGAGATTTCAGGAAAGCACTCTCAGCAGCCGGTCTCCAGCTTCAGAACCTCTTCTATCCACGGCCCCATAAATTCCAATGGCCTATATATGTATTCAGGGGGAAAAAAACACAGTACAGACCCTTCTAGGAAAATAGCACTTTGTGTAATGCTGGTAGAGGATTGCGTGTTTGGATGCTCATCTGTATATATATTTAAAAGGCTCTCTGTACAAACAAAATGGCACAGCTTGCAGAAGGTTAGCATGGCTTTTCTCTGACATGCCAGTTTTCCCAGGCATCATTGACAAAGAAAAGTGTTCTGTTCCCTTCACCTGGATTATGTAATATTCTGAATTCCATTTCATATTTTATTATTATTACAGAGTACCAGGATCTGGAGTAGCTCCAGCCCAGATTTTACTTACGGCTCAGGGTAAACTGCAAACTACTATGAAGGAGTCTGTTAGGCCTTGTGTTCCTTTCTTTATTTCAAATAAAGTTATATTTTGTTTACTCAAGAATACCCTCAAATATTCCTGAGTGACTGTGGCATCTTACATATTGTGCAGTGGCACAGTCCTGGGACCAACCATGTGCCCTAAGGTCGCCAAGCCTGGCAACTGGAGGGAGAGTTGAGGGCAGGGACAGGGTGGTGGTGACATCAGCTGTGTTTCTATAGCACTTCTGAGAGAAAACCTGGAATTGATAAAGGGTAGCTCTAGGAATCACAAGAAACTCTATGGAAAAAGCACGAGATTTTCCAGCAGTTTCTAGGGCTACTCTATGTTATGTCCTGGTGTACCCCAGAAGTGATATAGCAACATAGCGTTTTTATTTTTCTCCCACCACCACTTGGAGCGGCAGTGGACAACTAATGCTGCTGGTAGGGTTGCTAGATCACCTCGGCTTGTTGGTGGGGGGATTTGGGAGGCATTCCAGGGTGGGTGGGAATGTTGCGCAATGTCCCCAATGGAATGACATCATGTGGAAGTGACATCATCACATCGGGGACATCACACCATTATCTTATATTAAAATCAAAAGCAGCACCATGGTACAAATTAATTCAATTTGACCATACTGGAACTCTGTATTTGGTCAACATCTCTAACCATGTACTTAGAGCAACCATTACCTCTTTATGCTTTCAATCAATGCCAATGACACTTTTGGAGGGTCACTTTAATCAGACTCCAATGGTCCAATGTGTATGTATTTGTGGATCTCATGTACTTGAGGACTTACCTTTTTTGTCCGTTATATTCTAATCCCAGAACCAAATTTTTAACAGGAATCTTCTCCAGTATAAATTTATACCCAGTTGCTGAGAAAATTACATTTCTGATATCCATGTCTATGTGTCACATAGAGTTGGATTATTTGCCCTTGCTGCAAAGAAAATAAGGTCCAAAGTGACAGTGAGAAGTGATGCTACTTAGACTTTTGCCACTGTACAGCATTTGTAGTTGCATCCTTTTCCTGAATTCGGGTTCCAGATGATATTTTTCATTCTTTGTTAATTTTCAGTAGGCATGCTACTTGTATCCCTCTTAATTGAGGGTTTTGCAAATTTGTAATGGCTATCTACAATAAACTGAACTGAACTGTTAACAATAGGACATTTTGGAGATCATTAATTCATAAAATTGCCATAAGTCCGAAATGACTTGACAGGATGTAACACACACACACACAACATTAATATATTGGTTAAAGAATTACTAAAATGTAACAGCCATCCAGTTAGGCCACAGATTCCTTCACTGGCTTATCACTGCAGACTTCTACCCCTCCTTTCCCAAAATTGTGCCCCCTTGGGTCAGTGGACCTTAAGGAACATCAGTATGTGTGTGGGGGGGTGCAATGAGACAGGAATTCGCAAAAATCACCATCTCACAAGCAGAAAAGGCAACTCAGATCTAAGCCGCCAAGTGCCTCCACTGAAAGATACTGAGTTATGGGTGAAGTTAGGCTATTTGAAAGCTTTCTTGCTTGACCTGTGCCAGACATGAAAGTCAACCCTTGATGCTATAACCCTAAGGTTGCCAACCCAGGGTTGGGAAATTCCAGGAAATTTTGGAGGTGGCGCCTGGGGAGGGCAGAGTTTTGGAGATAGAGAGATCTCAGTGGGATATAATACCAAAGAATTGACTTCCAAAGTAGCCATTTTCTCCAGGGGAATTGATCTCTATTGTCTGGAGATTAGTTGTAATACAGGGAAATCTCCCAATCTCCCCCCCCCCACCCCGAGATTGGCAACCATATAATCCTCCTATGATAAACCTTTAATGAGTGTAATTCCACAAATTATCCTTTGTTTTTCTCTCTGTTAAAAGGAGTTAGAATGAAATGGGGGGGAGAATAGCTGATCAGGGTTATATCCTGCTTTTTGCCATAGGTTCAGAGAAGACCAAAGAAGAAAAGGAGGAGAAGAAGGAGAAGAAGAAGAGGAGGAAGAGAATGGATTTATACTTCGCCCTTCTCTTGGGGTCTCAGAGCAGTTTACAAACTCCTTTCCTGTTCCCTCCCCACAACAGACTCCCTGTGAGGTAGGTGGGACTGAGAGAGCTCTGACAAAACTATGGCTTGCCCAAGGTCATCCAGCAGCTGCAAGTGGTGGAGAAGTGGGAAATCAAATCTGGTTCTCCCAAATTAGAGTCTGCACACTTAACCACTACACCAAACTGGCTCTACCACTACACCAAACTGGATCTTTGACAGCAAGATTTCCTTGTCTCATCAATGTTAACAACACTCCTGGGAGGCCAGTATTCCCAGTGCCAATGTATGGTCTGAAGACACAAAGGCTGCAATCCTAAGCACACATACTAGAGAACAAGTCCCATGGAACTCAATGAGGTTTACTTCTTGGTATACATGCTTAGGATTGCACCAAATCTATACATGCTTAGGATTGCACCGAATCTATAACGAATCTATAGCTAAACAGCACCAAATCTATACATGTTTAGGATTGCACCAAATCTATAACGAATCTATAGCTAAACAGCAGTTTAAACCCACATCCCTCAGGTCTACAGTCCCATAAGAACCCAATAAGCAAATTATATTAAAAATGGTCAAAAATGCTTTTCTGGCTGTTGAAATTTGGCCTTATTCCACTTTAAACTTTGCACACGTACAAGAGCAGGTACAATTTTTCACATATTTAACCAGTAATAACTTTTATCACCATGAATTTGCTATTGATTGCTTCTTTAACAACAAAATGCATCACAAACAGAAATGAATGAAGCTGTCGAGGAGAAAGTTCTATAGTGGTTTTACTGTCAATGCCCGCCATAAATAACCATGACATCATATGAGACTTATCTGCGGGTTGCTGTTACTGATCGATGGGATCACTCTGGTAGTGTAAATAGCTTCTAATGTCCCATCTTCCACCTTCAAATAGGTTCTGATTATTTATGATAGCTGTTAGGTTACAAGTCTGAGCTGTGGCCTGGATTTATTTTCTACTTATGGCTGCTGTGGATTTCAAGTTAGATAGGATTATTTTTTAGTTAAGATGATGAACTGGGATAAAACTGTCATGAAGCCTGGAAAACCTGTGTCTCATATACTCTCTGTAACAATTTGACTATGAAATCCAAAGAAACCTGGAAGGCTTTCTTGTTCATTAAATCACACTGCACATTATTATTTAAAAAAGAAAAAGAAGACATCTAGCCTAGGAGTGTAACCAGTTGTTATCAATCAGGCACGATGGGCCCTGTACAATGTACTTGCAACGCACACAGCTAGACTGAATAAAAATCACGTCCTTCTACCTTGCTATTAAAGTCTGAGCTATGTTGTACCCCCTCACGCACACACACACATACTGGTTCATTGCTAGAATTTTCAAGAACATTTAAAAGCCCTCCAACCAAATGTTCCCATTTTCCCCATGATGATCGTGAAAAAGCACTTTTTTAAACATATTCAGTCAAACAAACAAAAAAATTATACACTCCAGAGTAGGAGACATTTGTAAGGATGATAGATAATCTGTTTCTTTCTTTAAGGTAGGTCACAGGCTCACTGCAGGGACTTATGACATGTATAAACGCCTACAGTAGCCTCTTACCTGCATGCATATGAGCTATCTGTCAGAAAAGAATATTAGCAATTACTTTTACATAATAAACAACGGATCTGGAAACAGATGTTACCACTGATTTTCACTTACTACTTGCTTCAAAAACAGAATAGTGAAGTCAGGGCCATTTTAACAAATTCATTATTTATATTTCCATCGTTACTCTCAGATCTTCCCTTATCTTCTACTTAGGAAATGCGCTCATTCAAAGGATAATCTAAAGGGAACAGGCCATCTTGCCAGCATCAACAATAATTAATATATGTTTAGCATTCTATGGCTAATTTGTCTAAAAGAAACATCCTTAATGGCTACAGAAGGGGGAAAATCAATGGAAATGAAATGACAAAGTGATGAACACACTGATATTCCCATTTTTCACTGACCTTCTGAGGCCATTCAATTTTAAAGACGTATCCTGTCATAATCCTTTCTTTTACCCCTGTCTCCTATGAATCACTTCTTGTTGATTATAAGCAATCTATAAATGGCTATCTTTCATGGGACAGCATCACCTCCTTTAAAAAATCCTACTTGAAGAACTCTTGACATGTTATTTATTTTACTTGTCTTAGCTGCAATTTTATGCCCATTGGATTGTATAAATGTCATGCGGCCATTTGGTGGCATTCCAACACATACCAAAGATGTTTGACCTTCATCTCAAGGGGTCCAATGGGATACACAGCAGGAGAGGACAATGGTGATTAACTGCCACTCCTGCCAAACTTGCTTGCTGTACAGAGGCCCAAGGCATACCCTTCAATACATATACCGGGCCAAGAGCACACATATAAAAAAATGACATGATAATGCTCCTTATGCATTAAAATTCAATATGGCAAGCCAGTGAACTAGCATACACACCAAGTACATGTGATTTAGAAATGTTTCAGTCATTGTCATCTTCAGTGTTTAGAATTCTTCCTCAGCCTGTCCTTACAGCAATACTACTACTCTGGTCTATGGGAGGGGCCATGGCTCAGTGGTAGAGCAGCTGCTTGGCATGCATAAGGTCCCAGGTTCAATCCCTATCATCTCCAGTTAAAAGGACCAGGCAGTAGGTGATGTGAAGGACCACTGCTTGAGACCCTGGAGAGCTGCTGCCAGTTTGAGAACACAATACTGACCCTGACAGACCAACAGTGTGATGCAGTTTAAGGCAACATCATGTGTTCATGTGTGTCTTGGGAAGACATTTTCACAAGAAGACATGCTGATTTTTTAAGCTTCTGTAGATAATAACACATCATTCCTTTTACTATTACTATTACATTTTTGCCATCTTTCCATCCAACTTAGAATCCTCAAAGTGACAAAAAAGTAAGAAAAAATAATTTTGAAACATTTACATACTTTATTAGAGCTTAAGAACATAAGAGAAGCATTTTGGATCAGGCCAATGGCCCATCCACTCCAACACTTTGTGACACACAGTGGCCAAAACCCAGGTGCCATCAGGAGGTCCATCAACAGGGCCAGAACTCCAGAAACCCTCCCACTGTTGCCCCCCAAGCACCAATAAATATTTGAAACTTTGAAATACGTATAAAATGATAAAAAAATGAAACAAAGCACATCTTAAAAAACATTAATGTGCTTTGGTCTTTAGAAATACTTTTGTGCTGGTCTTTAATCATAATGAGCATATTTTGACCCTAATTAATTCATTACTTCATACCTACTTAGAGGCCACATACCTACTTAGAGGCCACATTAATTCATACCTACTTAGAGGCCACATCTCTAGAGGAAGAGAGCTTGGATTCTATGTGGTAGATAATCAGCAAAGAACAGCATGCATTTTTAAGAGAAGCAGTGAGAAAGTTTGCACTTCTCCCTATGTTTCCAAGTCTAGCCAATGCAATAGATGCACACATCCCCTGTGGTGAGATCTGCATGCATTCTGACCTTGCATTGTCTCTAGGGGGACATGCACATCTCCCCTCTTTGGATAAGTATTATGTGTCAGACAAGGAAATGCAAGTTAGTCAGACTTCCTCTCTTCCTGCCTTCTTGGAATGTCCCAAATGGGTCAAATTTGTTCACAGAAAGAGGAAATGTGTGTATCTATCATGTTTCTAGTGAATGCAATTTAAATCAAATATAGTTGTTTCTCATATTACATACAATGTTGATCATGATCTTAGTTTTTCAAAATACATCAAGGCATAGGAGAATCTTGGGAAAACAGATTGGACCTCATCCTTTAGCATGGATGTCAGCCCATGTCCAACTCTACCATGCTTACATCTCACTGGAAGAGTAACAAGCACTCACTACCTTTTAATATATGTCCTATGTAGGAAATTGCTCAATTTGGTCTAATGTTCATATCACACTGAATAGCTTACATTCCTTGATTACTAATCTTCAATGATAGTACTGACAATTCAGGTATATGGGAATATGAGATAGTGAAAAATAAACCAGCAACTATGTATAATACTTTAATTAGGACAGAATCCAGAAGCATTTAACCAGCAGTGCTTGTGCCAGTTTAGTCAATGATTCAGGCTAGTCTCCAATACTTCAGATTTATTTCCCCCTCCCTTATATACTCCCAACTTTATTCAGTACATCTTAATTTAACTTTAAACCATGGCGCTGAGAATTCAGGGATCGCGATTTAGTGAGACAATGGTGGTTTTGTCACATCTAGGCACTGGTAGCCACACAGGAAGTGGGGACAAGTCCAGCTAGCTGATGCCAGGGATGGATGATTTATTGCTTAATGTCCGCAGTGGCAACTGGCCCCCTTCCCGCTGTCACTCAGGCCTTGCAAAGATTCTCTCCTAAAGAAGAGGTTCCCCCCTGGCCTAAAGAGATTACAATGCTTGTCATAAAGTGTCTTTTAGTAGAGGGGAACGGGTATGAAAATGGCCAAAGAAAGGAAACAATCAGAAGAGACGAGAAGATGGATGTTCTGTAACCTTTTCTCAGAGACCCATTTCTTCTACTTTTTCTCCTGTCTTTAGCAGGTTTTTGTTTTGGCTGATGACAATGCGTAATAGCCTGATAAATTGATTTTGTGAGTCTCTTTCTCATCTCTTGAGAAGACACTAACTCTTTGGGACTTCAGAGGCTCTCAGAGGCAGAAGACAACAATTAGTTTGTTGGGGATGTCAGACAGGAGCTTCAAAGTTTTTGGTCAGGGATGGGGGGTGGGAATCCCTTCTGACAGATCAGGGCTGACAATGTTGGCAGCTGCTGGAAACTGTGGAGTTGGAAACGTCCTCCAAATCCCTCCAAGAGTGAGTAAAGACTGCAGTGTGTTAACTCTATACAATGCTTTGGATTCCCGTGTTTTAAGCAGAGGACTTTATTTGTTCACTGGGGATTATTTCCAAGGGGAAAGATCATATTAAATAATTGTGTTTAAAACTAGAATTCCACAACCACTGCCACTGCTGTGCAGACCAAGCAGAAGTGACCTCTAAGCATATCTTCCCTAAGTTTCCCACCGCCATGTGTTCTGACAACAGCAGTGTTCCTTTTTTGTTGGTGCCTTTATAAAATCCATCATAAGCCTTTACAAAAAAACATCATAGAGTTTGCACCATCCAGTATGCACATAATATTAATGAGTATGATGAGATTTTAACATCATTACCTGCACCAAATGAATGGCTCCTTACATGGCATTCAACCAGCATATATCAGCTTATTTTGCCACTAACATTTTATTAACGTGGTTCACTAAAAATCAGCCATTTTAAGATTACTACGTAAAAGCTAAATGTGCTTCTACTTTTACTAGAACCAGCTATAAATGTTTACTTCATAATACCATGCCTTAAATCACTTTTGATGCCGAGGTGTTTTCCATTTGTGAAAGTACAGCATTTGACTTTCTTAAATTGATCTACTTGCATCAAATGTACCTATCCACAAGCATGCAAGAACACAACTATGGCGTTAAAGAAAAGAGTATGGTTTACTATTTTAAAAAGAAAATGTTTACTACACTTGAAGCTTTTCTAATTGTCTTCAAAGCGAAGGGTGCAGGGCTAAACAAACAGAATTTATTTGAGCATATAAAACACTGTATTGCCTGATTACAAAATTTTATAGGGCAAGACAATTTGTTATAAAATTCCACCCATTATTAGAATTTCGGAGTGTCCTGAGACATCTTTAGACCTCATTTGATTTCTTTGCTGCAACTGGCACACTGGATTTCTCAGGAACCGCAGCAGGCATACTCCGCATGTATATTATCCTGTGTTCACAAAGAGGGTTATCTGAATGATAATGTGAAAACGCTGAAAACTCTATTGATCATGGTTTATAAACAGTTTATCTGGGCACAATCTATTAGTCCATCCATATGTCTAACTTACAGAGAATACTACATGTAATCAATACTGCCTAATATGTCTGTTTCCATGATTAATTGCCATTTTCTAATTAGCTTTAGACAATGACTGACATGTAGCTAATGAGTTTTACAAATACATGTTTTATTTGAAGGGTGGTCAGTATTAAAAAAAAAAGATGTGGAGCCTATATGTATTGATATGAACATAAAATAGCTCCTTTAAACTTATGGAGAAAGGCTACTGAAGATTCTTTAATCTTGTAATATAAATTTCTTGGCTAAAAAGGCCATTGAACAAAAGGTATGAGAATTGCTCGGTGATACTATTCACCGAGCCATTCTCCAGCTTTCAAAAACAAATAAGTCCAAAACATAGTTCATTTAAATTCCATCCACTTGAAGGCAACATTAATATTATACCATTAATATTATAAAGTGTACACAACAGCATGAATATGTCTCATTCAAAGAATATAACAGCAAGCATGCATGTTTCCTCACTATTCACTACCCAAAAGGGTTTCCCCCCCAAAGTGATGATTTTTGTGTATGTTGGTTCCCCCTCCCCTGTTGACAAATATGGTTTTGTGTTTTGTTTTGTTTTTTTATGATACACCACAGCTTGATTGTGCTGTTAATCAAACAGATACAACTAGCCCTTCCCTTCAGTTGCTAGGGTGAACTGAGTTCCATTGAACTCCACAAACTCTTCAGCACAACGGGAGACTGTTAAAATGCAAGCCCTCTAAAATTTAGCAGCACCCCTGAGAGCCACAAATTGAGAGAGATTAATTCTGTGCCCCTGCACCCCTCATTACCAGGAGAGCTGAAGTAGGTCAAATGCAAGTTAATCTGTTAAATTCCACTTTTGTGCATGGATGTTAAAGCAACCAGCAGCATACTGGTAAATGTCTTTAGGCTAAAGTGCAGAATTTAATAAATGCATTCCAGGTTGGGGAGTACCACTCCGGTTAAGTAACACACATAACAAATTTTTAAAACGTCCCTCTCCTGGCAACTAGGAAAACTGTCATATAAACTAATAATGCATGTTTAGGAAATTATTAAAAGCCCGGACAAAGATAACTGACTCCTGGTTACAAAACAAGCTTTTTCTACACCTAATGCAGAAAACTGGGAAATCCAAATGACAATGCCACAGAAGTTTTCAGGGAGAAAAGGCTGCCAGATGTTGTTGGGCATGGGATAAAAATTGTGTGCGCACACAGAGAGCATGGAGTTCTTCACAGTTCTTCCAGTGTTTAAATTTTATCCTAAGGTATGTGAGAAAAAAGAGAAAGGAGAAAAGATTCCACCTCTGACACCTTCTCTTCCAATGATTTTAGTTATGGTCTAAATGGCAGGTGCAATTTTTATTAGGGAGTTAGAGAGTCCACAGATTCCTTTGCAGGAGATCAAAGTCTGGCTCTTGACTGAATGACTTTAAAACCAGCTTGACCTCTTTATATATTTCTGATGTTTACTTCTGACATGTTGCCATTTATTTGTATTTTAGGAAATGAACAGTGCTTTTTCAGAAAATACACATATTACTTGTCCTCTTATAATTATTAGGTTTTAGCATTAGAACTGATGGCTCGGTCATTTTCTCTGCAGGTGCATGTGTATAGGGCATGTGAGAGACCAGCCTCTACCACCACCTTGGCGCATGCACCAAAGGTATATGCAGGGAAACTAGGGTTCTGTTATGCTTTATAGGCATTCGCCAGCACACAGGCACTACTACACATACATGGAAAAGAATCAGGCCCTTAGTATTTGAATCGCAAGCTCCTTGGTGCAAGGATCTCTCTCTTCTGCTTACAAAAGTCTGCCGCATATATTTTGTACCATGCTTTTTTTCGTCAGTCCTAAAATTCTTCCCAGTCAACTAATCCACAACACATCATTATTTCTAAACAACACCATAAAGCAGCCTATCCTGCCCTTCAATAAAACCACAGGACAGGCATGCCCTGTCCTCAACAGAACCAGAACCTAGCACCATACATTCAAAGGGCTGTCAGAAGTACTACTTTGTTGCACGGCATTCAAGAATTCCAGAGGTTATGGGCCCATCTAATACCTCGGAGCCCAATGTATAACTCCCCGAGACATCAACAAGAGTCACTACATTGACTGAAGCCGTTCTATTTCCTACAGTGGCTTCCCTCAGTCTTCCAATTCATCTGGGAATGACATTTCTATGGATGGTAGTAATTTTCGCCAAAAAAAAAAAAACATAAAAAGGGAAATATGACAAATGCTAAAAACTAGCACAGAGCCCCATAATTGTATGTCAAGGTGATTCCCTAGCATGAGTTCGCCTTTTCATATTTCTCGCTTGCTCCTCATGCATCTTCAGCGGGCAGCACAGTCTGTCAGCTACTTTAGCTAATGAGCTCCATTTTGTATGTCAAAGGGAGTTCAGCCACTGCTTTCCCAGAGCCATAACATTATCACTCTCATCCTGCGGAGAGGAAGAAAACCCTACCAGTCCTCCTGTCGAATCATCTTTAAACAAACTGAAGAGGAGGCATTTTCATAGCTGTTGGGATGAAGAATGAAAGGAGAATAATTCTCTTTCTTAATCTTGTATATTCAGGTAATGCTGTTGCAGGAAGATCTGCTGCTCCTCAGCTTCCCCCTCTGGGGAAATCAATTATGTTGGCACAGTTTCCCCCTAAATTACTTAATCCATATTGCCCTTTGATTACTAACGAAAAGTTATATTCCCAAAACTCAGTTTTTGCATAGTTTACTATTAATTTTTTAAATCATCTAAATAGCCTAGAGCACAATCCTGCATATTTTAAACTCCTGGGAGTCCTGTTGACTTCAGTGTGCTAAATCTTCCCATTGAAAAACTTGAAGTGCTAAATTTTGGCTGCTTTGTGCCATTAATAATTATCATCATCATCATCATCCTCACTAGCCTCACCAGAGCTAGTTTGGTATAGTGATTAAGTGCACAGACTAATCTGGGAGAACCGGGTTTGATTCCCTACTCCTCCACTTGCAGCTGCTGGATGACCTTGGGTAAGACATAGTTCTGGCCCAGCTGTTCTTGAAAAAGAGCAGTTTCTGTCAGAGTTCTCTCAGCCCCACCTACCTCACAGGGTGTCTGTTGTGGGGAAGGGAAGGGAAAGGAGTTTGTAAGTCGCTCTGAAACTCCGAGTGAAGGGCAAGGTATAAATTCAATCCCCTCCTCCTCCTCCTCTTCTTCTTCTTCACTTGTGAGTGAAGCCTGAGGAGGATGGAGTCAGCAGAGTATAATGCCAAAGCATCCACCCTCCAAAGCAGCCATTTTCTCCAGGGAAACTGATCTCTGTTGTCTGGAGATCAGTTGTAATTCAGGAGATCTCCAGGCCCCACCCAGAGAGTGGCAACCCCAAATGGCAGGGGCTCTCCAGGGGCTCTTCCCCAATATCTACCATCTGCTCCTTGAGAAGCCAGGGACTGAACCCAGATCCTTCTGCAGGCAAAGCATTGTGCTGTATCTCAGAGCCACAGCCTGCCTTTGCTATGCATGAGGGAAATGAATGGGAAATTCCACAAGGCACCACAGTGGTGGTGCACAAGCCTCATTCATTTATTTCAGGGAGTTTGCACAGAAGCTCCCTGTGGTTTGTGCCCAAAGACCATAACAAATTACATCTGCCTCTGAAAACATGCAACGTTGCCAGCCTTGTCCAACCTTCTTGCCCTCTCACCCCACAGCCTTACCTGTGTGCCAGCATCCTAGCTAAGGGCAAAACTACTGCCTTTTTAAAAGTACTTAGAGCAGTGTAATGTTTAACAGTGGGGCTTGTGCTGATTTAAAAGTTAATAGCATGATTGCTCTGTGAATCCTTCTGTGCCTTTTGAGTTGAAATACCACGACAATTCCCTGAGCCAGTGTAACTTCATCTCTCCCCCTCACCCTGTGACCATTAATGCCTCAGACCCATCCTCCTCTAGCTTCTGAGATGCATTTGGTAACAATCAAGTTCTTATTTTTAAGGAGCCTGAAGATAAGGTATCTCTGAGCTCCACACTTGGGTAATTGATCACATTTGTTTCCTGTGCATAGGTTAGACTCCTCTCTTTTGCACTCCCTTTCTCGCTCCTTGGCATGTTTCTCATTACCCTCTGCCTCGTTAGCCTAGTAGAAATGGCCTACTGAAGTGAGTGAAAACAGGACGATACTATTACAAACCGCATATAATCACCGATAGCAGCCTGTCTCTTTCTCTGGGAACTTTAGTACCCTTAATGCTTTTCTGAGGAGCCCTCCTATGGCTTCAGGCATGCAGTCCTTTCGCTTATCCAGTGCTATGTTCCAGGCCGAATGTGTACAGCCGACTCTTCTCACCATTCCAGTGTTTCACTTGAAACTAATTAAAGCTTCCCTAAATGATAGCCTGCCTCAAGAGGAGTGCTGGGCTCCTAATTTCTCCCACTTCTTAAAATAATTCTTCTTCAGTAGGACGTGGGCTGGCAATCAGATTTTTAACGTGCAAGACCAAATCTCTGTGTTAATGACTCAAAAAATTACAAACGCCTGCTCTGGTTCCATGCTGACAGTAATTCATATGGATTAGAATCCTCCATTCATATTACTATGTGTTTAAAAAGTAGGGGGGAATCTACCCTTCTGCTGCTCCTCAGCTGTTCTAACTGGGAGTATGACAAAGAAATGAAAGACTATTAAAAGGTAACTAATTTGCACCAGGAGCTGCGGTGGCTCAAGTGGTTAAGACGCTGAACTGCAGGCTGGAAGGTCGGTAGTTCAGCAGTTCGAGACCCGAGTGCCGCATGACGGAGTGAGCTCCCGTCTCTGGTTCCAGCCCCTGCCAACCTAGCAGTTTGAAAGCAAGAAATTGCAAGTAGATAAATAGGTACCATTTCGGTGGGAAGGTAACAGCGTTCTGTGCACCTTGACGTTTAGTCATTCCAGCCACAGGACCACAGAAACGTCTTCAGACAGTGCTGGCTCTTCGGCTTGGAAACGGAGATGAGCACCGCAGCCCTAGAGTCAGATTCGACTGGCTTTCGAGCAAGGGAACCTTTACTTAATTTGCACCATCTTGAGTATGCACCCAAACTCTGTCATTCTCTTTTGGAATTATGTGCAGTTCTACCTGCTTCATAATAGCAGGGGGGAACCACGTGTGCCAAACAGTTTCAGAAAGCAAAGGAATGCTACACCTTAAGGTGTAAGAAAGTTAATAATATTTTCTCTGCAATGGTAAAAGAAAGCACTGCATTAATATCAGTCTTCATATAAATGGCACAAACTTACAGCAAATACTATACAATGGAAAAAACCTTGCTTGCTCAGTTCATTACAGAAGAACCCAGACTGAAGTCCAAGCTCTAAAATAAGATATTAGAAGAAAATCTGAATTTTTGACTGTGCAACTATTATCCATGTAAACTTTAAAGACATGTTTAGCAAAATCTATGCTCTGACCATCTGTCTTCCATACATCTGTATAATCCTTTGTGGGGGGGGTTGAGAAACAGCTATGGTATTCATATTATATTCGATGATAATGAGGTCCAGTGATCTATTCTATTGCATATACTGTTGTAGGGTGGGCTCAAATTATTCATGTGATCTAATTTCTTTGACAGCCAGAGTATAAGGTTGTTTAGAGTCTACGTCTGAGGCCTTCTGATTTGTATTTATTTTTTGTGGGTACATTTTACATTATAAGGTCCATAGAGGGTGAAATTCAGTTGTGCCCCCAAACAGACTCAAGTTAATCTATTCCACTTATTCTCTAGGCAATTCAGTTGTTTCAATTAAAAACCAGGAAAGGTTTGTCGAACAAGAGACATTGGCTTTATACCAATAGTGAGTTAACATTACTCACATTGAGAATTGTAACAGCTTGCTAGAATAAAAATATATAGATCATTCTCTATTTCCATTCATTCCCCACAGCTTTTAGAAATACACATTCCTTGTGTAGTGGCTGCACTGTTCTCCAGTTTCTTTTCTGTTCTTTCGATGTCTTATATATCTAACCATCTACAGAACTTCGCACATTGTCAACCTATCCAAGGTAAAAGCTTTTGAAGGGTTACCACTCTTCTTGTGGTCTAATAAGGTCAGTGACCTTTCACGTTCCACTATTTCCTTTCTTATCATTAGCCTGAAACGCACATCAACCCTCTTTTGATTTCTCTTCGGCTCTTCTACTCCCCACCTCTTCCATTGGACTTTGTCTAATTAGGAAGTTAATTTCCTCTCCTCTGATGGGAGGTTTTTGATAACAAAAAAATCCCACTCACAAGTAACATAAAATTGCTAAGATTTCCTGGGGAGTGTTCTGTCTCAGCAGCTGTCATGATTCGTCGTAGCAGCAAGTTTGTCTCACACACAAAGAATTAGACTAGATATTCTTCCTTTAAAAAAAAGATCCTGAGAGTTAAAAGTATTTCTGCATCTCTCTAGGGAACACCTCTCTTGGCAGGAAGTTACTGACATTTCACAGGGACAGGGACTGTGGCAGAGAAACTGGTTTATGTACCAAGTTGAAAGGAATTCTGTAGTGACATAATTTTGCTGCATGGCTCTCTAAGATAAGGGTTCTCAAACTGTCTCTCACAATGAATTAAAAAAGAATCTCGTGTCATCACAAAGACTAAAAGATTTAGGGTGGCATAAATGGGGGAGGGGAATGGTAAACAGTCCAAAAGCAATTAAATGCAAAAGGTACAGCCTTTTGCATTTCTAAGCAAACTCAAAGTGTACACAAGATAAGCACAAGGACCATTCACATCAGCAGAAATGGGCGACAACACAATTTTGTGAGGCGTCTCTGTCCTAAGGCACAGATTTAGAGTACGTCCTCCTGACTCTCTGTCTCATTCGCATGTTACTTGTGCCTCACAGATGTCAATTCTTCATGAAATGAGAGCCATCATAATGCCATGGCTGGGAATGTGAACTGACAAGTCCTTGGTTCAACTCTCACCTCAGCCAAGAACTCACTAGGCAGCTTGAAACTGACTTTTCTCAACCTCAACACCTCCCCTCCATCTACACAGCAGGGCTAAAAATTATTGCCCCACCTGTAATAATACATATCACTTTTTAACCCCACCCTTTCTCCAAGGAGCAGAGAGCAATGTGCATGGTTCTCCTCTCCTACACTATAGCCTCAAGATCCTCCAGCAAGCCTCAGGGCTGAGTGGGGAAATGGACTCATATTTCCTCAGTCTGAATCTCATGCACTGCACTGGCTTACTCTCCTCAGTATCAGGACATTCATACTAGCAGTTGACTCCCTCGAACACTTTAAATGCTCTACAGTACTTTTCAAGTGCGGTCATGATAATAATGGTGAAATCCTATGGGAGACCCAGTGCTACTCCTTAACATGTGACTTCACCATTTCTTATGTCACTGGAGCAGGGTGGGATACACTATTGCACAGATAACATCTGAATTGGGCCTAAATATGTCGGCACTGAGCCATCCTCTGTGGAAGTTATGTGCAGTATCCAGCACAGTCCTCTGTCCCTTGCATATACTAAAGGTTCTGTCATTAAGGAAAAGCAGTATTTACTCAACAGATTCAGGACAAATAAAAGGAAACACTTCCTTACATAATGAGCAATTCAGATGTGGAATTTGCTGCCAGAGGATGTAGTGCTGGCCACAAGCATAGACAACTTTAAAAGGGGATTCGACAGATTAATGGAGAATCGGTCTATCAGTGGCTACTAGCCATGGTGACTGAGGGGAACCTCTGCATTCTGAGTCACTAAGCCTCTGAATCCCAGAGCCAGGTGGCAACATCAGGGGAAGGCCTTGGCCTCTGTTCCCTGTTGTTGGCCATCAATAGTAACTGTTCGGCCACTGTGTGAAAGGGGATGCTGGATTGGATGGACCACTGGTCTGATCCAGCAGGGCTGTTCTTATTCAGCATAGATCAGCTCACTGCACACTTGAAACAGTAGCTCTTTTGAGAGATCGCAGCTGTGCATCAAAACCTGATCTGCACTGAATTCTGCTACAGGCATCTCTGTGCATGGTGCCTGTAGCAGGAACTGAACACAGATCGACTCAAACCCACACCTTTCATGTGATGTGAAGTCTGTGAGACTGAGCCCACAATATCAGTTCACATGGATCAGTTAGCATAAAACACATTTTAACTACACTTTGGGGACCAATTCAAATGTTACTTCCTTGGTGTTGATCCATCACAAAAATCATGTTGCTGTTATTGCGTAACTGAACACTGGTATGCATCACCATGTGGAAAATGTTTACATTTGTTGAGGAGTCATCTATGAAAAAAAGATTTGCTACTTAAGAACATAAGAACATAAGAGAAGCCAATGTTGAATCAGGCCAATGGCCCATCTAGTCCAACACTCTGTCACACAGCGGCCAAAATATACCAGGTGCCATCAGGAGGTCCAGCAGTGGGGCCAGGGCACCAGAAGCCCTCCCACTGCTGCCCCCTCCAGCAACAAGAATAGAGTGCATCACCTGCCCCAGACTGAGAGTTCCCATCTATACCCTGTGGCTAATAGCCACTGGTGGACTTCTGCTCCATATGTTTATCTAATTTCCTCTTGAAACTGACCATGCTTGCAGCTGCCACGACCTCCTGTGGCAGTGAATTCCATATGTTAATCACTCTTTGGGTGAAGAAGTATTTCCTTTTATCCGTTCTAACCCGACTGTTCAGCAATTTCATAGAGTGCCCACGAGTTCTTGTATTGTGAGAAAGGGAGAAAAGTACTTCTTTCTCAACCTGCTCAATCCCATTCATAATCTTATAAACCTCAATCATGTCACCTCTCAGCCGTCGTTTCTCCAAGCTAAAGAGCCCCAAGCATTTTAACCTTTCTTCATAGGGAAGGTGTTCCAACCCTTTTATCATTCTAGTTGCCCTTCTCTGCACTTTTTCCAATGCTATAATATCCTTTTTGAGATGTGGTGACCAGAACTGTACACAGTATTCCAAATGAGGTCGCACCAATGATTTATACAGGGGCATGATGATACTGGCTGATTTGTTATCAATTCCCTTCCTAATAATCCCCAGCATAGCGTTGGCCTTCTTTATTGCAGCTACACATTGTGTAGACATTTTCAGTGAGTTATCCACTATGACTCCAAGATCTCTCTCTTGGTCCGTCTCTGCCAGATCAGACCCCATCAACGTGTATTTATATTTAGGATTTTTGGCTCCAATGTGCATCACTTTGCACTTGGCCACATTGAACCCCATTTGCCACGTTGACGCCCACTCACCCATCCTCAACAGATCCCTTTGGAGTGCCTCACAATCCTCCCTGGTTTTCACCACCCTGAACAACTTTGTGTCATCTGCAAATTTAGCCACATCACTGCTTACTCCCAATTCCAAATCGTTAATAAACAAGTTAAAAAGTATCGGACCGAGTACTGATCCCTGTGGTACCCCACTGCTTACCACCCTCCACTGAGAAAGTTTCCCATTTATACTCACTCTCTGTTTCCTATTTATAAGCCAGTTTTTGATCCACAAGAGGACTTGTCCTTTTATCCCATGATTATTGAGCTTACTTAGGAGCCTTTGATGAGGAACTGTATCAAAAGCTTTCCGGAAGTCAAGGTAAATAATATCTATTGGGTCCCCCTTGTCCACATGTTTGTTCACTCCCTCAAAAAACACTAACGGGTTAGTGAGACAAGATCTTCCCTTACAGAACCCATGCTGAGTCTGCCTCAATAGTTTTTGTTCATCAATGTGCCTACTAATTCTTTCCTTAATAACAGTTTCCACCAACTTACCCGGTATCGATGTCAGACTGACTGGCCTGTAATTTCCTGGATCTCCCCTGGAGCCCTTTTTAAAGATGGGAGTGACATTAGCTACCTTCCAGTCCTCAGGAATGGAGGCAGATTTTAAAGAAAGATTACATATTTTTGTCAGGAGATCCACAAGTTCACATTTGAGTTCTTTCAGAACTCTCGGATGAATGCCATCCGGGCCTGGTGATTTATTAGTTTTTAAATTGTCCATCAGTCGGAGGACTTCCTCTCTTGTTACCGCAATCTGATTCAGGTCTTTCAAACCCCCTCCCGAAATCGGTGCTTCTGGAGTGGGCAAACACTTCTCCTCTTCCACAGTGAAGACAGAGGCAAAAAATGCATTCAGCTTCTCAGCCATTTCCCTATCATCCTTCACTACTCCTTTTACCCCTTGGTCATCCAAGGGCCCCACTGCCTCCCTGGCTGGCTTCCTACTTCTAATGTACTTCTTCTTGCCCCAGGAACTCCAGAGAGGACCATGTGACATACGGCCTTGGGTTTAAACAAGGACACAACTTTATTAAAGAACAGCATCATGGCTTAAATGATCTCTGGGCCTACTGTAGAAACCTGGAAGGGGAAAGATGGGTAAGGAGAGAGAATAAGGAAAGACCATGCATGTCAAGAGCTAAATCACCTTGAGCACACCTCTTCCCACACTGTGTGTGGTCATGCTCTGGAGTATATTTTGTTTAAAATACCCCAATTGGGTATAAGCATTGCCCTGTGCCCCTCTTACTAGGACAGAGACAAATGCCTCTCCCATTCAAGAAGCAAAGGAGGGAACACGGGCTCACTTTCTCCCTTATTTTTCTTAATACAGAAGCAGTGCCTTTGCATCCAAAGATAGCATTAATTCTCCAGGCATCTCACTCTGCTAAATTACCCTGAAACATCATCACCACATTGATTACAAAACATAGATGATAGATAGATGATAGATAGATGATAGATAGATGATAGATAGATGATAGATAGATAGATGATAGATAGATAGATGATAGATAGATAGATAGATGATAGATAGATAGATAGATAGATAGACAGACAGACAGACAGACAGACAGACAGACAGACAGACAGACAGACAGACAGACAGATAGATAGATAGATAGATAGATAGATAGATAGATCCCAATGAGGCTATAGTGTTCAAGGCCCTCCTCCTATCTTTACATCTCTTCACAACAGACAGACAGACAGACAGACAGACAGACAGACAGATAGATAGTGTTCAAGGCCCTTCGCCTATCTTTACATCTCTTCACAATAGATGGATGGATGGATGGATGGATGGATGGATGGATGGATGGATGGATGGATGGATAGATAGACAGACAGACAGACAGACAGACAGACAGACAGACAAACTTAACTCTTTTTGCCCCGGGGTCGCATACCTTTCCATTTTGCTAGGACAAGAAGAAACAAATGCTCATTCTAGCTGCACTAGTGAATGTTGAAGTAGCATAGCTGTATGTGTACTTCCTTCCATCTATACTGGGGGTTATCCCACCCCCCCCAGCCTTGTCCCCCTTTAGCTCCAGCTTGAGATTTCAGTTATTCTGCAAACAAGCCTCAGGAGACAGACAATTACACTCCCTTGGAGTCTCGCCCCTTATAGCGTCCACCTGTAGTCAGACCAAGATAGCATCCCAGTGCAATGAATTAGCACTCTAAGCTGATTAGAGCAGCTTGGCACAACTCTATTTTATTGACACAATGAAGAGAGGACAGAAAAGGGCCTGAAATGAGAAAATCATTTCCATGCTGACTGAATTAAAGGGACAAAAGATCTCCTTGCCGCTGCAGCATTCAGTTTGTTGGGTTGAAAAAAGAGAGACAGAGACAGAGAAAGAGAGAGAGAGAGAAGCCACTTAATGGATCACAATAGATCTGAGCAGACAGATGAAATTCAAAACTTCAGCATGAGTGCGATTAAGGAGCTAAACATATTTTAAATCATTTTGCCAACAGTCATAATTTCGGTGATTGCTGCGCTCCATTCGTAGAGGAGAAACAAAACCACCTTAAATAACAGTAGGAGATTTTTATCTGCTTGGAGTCTTTGTATTTCTTTTCTTTTTTTTTTAATCATAGCTCATTGTTCTGTAATAGGTTTGGCAGCCAACCTAAATTGGACTTAAACGAATGCTTGTTATGTTTCTCGATTCTGAGAAGTGAATTAATGCCGTTTAATATATGGGGAGTAATAATACAAGAGCATCTCATTCCCAGGGAGGCTTAAATTGATTCTAAATCATGTGTGTTATTTGACATTATTTAACAGAAAATAAACTTACTGCAACTACGTGTATCAGGGAAATGTATGAGTCTGTGTCATTACAAACAGCTCCCTCATTAAATTTCAGTTTATTTACGCTAACAATAATGGGAAAAGAAATGCACACTGCCAGAGGTTCCCGTGACTGATCTGTATAATTATTTTCAAAACAGGTGTGCAATTTGGTTCATGAGTTTCAAACCAGGAGCTATTCATCTGATTGAGGGGTTTTTTTTCTTCATGGCCTTAAAAAACAATCCATGAAATGTGCTACAATTATCAGTATTGCCATAACTCTCCTTTTTAATTGTTACCAAGTTGGGGTTTGACACTGCAGATATTTTTTTTCCAGCTATCAAATTATCCTAACATTGACCTACACTTCACAAAACTTATTTGAGCCCATTCTTAGGAGAGCTTTAGCAAGTAAATAATCCATAGGGGTAAAGACACAGGTTGGCTTTGTTTTACCCTTTTTTCCGAAATGAAAAGCGGCCCTGCGCTGCAGGACATGCAAATCAAACACCTATGGATAGATCTTCAGTGGCCTCTTAAACACAAGAAAAACAGTATTCATTTTTCCTCATACTACCTACTCATATTATTATCTGCGTCTAGTTTTAATTATACCACTCTACCTTTCAGCAAGGCTGCTTTTCAGGCTCTTTATTTTCCCCTCTTTCCCCTTCTCATTAGTTTCTCATGACCATTAATTTGACTTCTAATAACATCTGGCTGTTTTATATATGAAATGAAGTGGTAAAGTTGCAGAGAACTGATTTGCAAAAGGAAGAAGTCTACCGAACATTAATGGATTGTTTTCTAGCATAACTGTGCACCACTTACATAAACTAACGGTGCAGTCCGTTCTAAGTCCACTGAAGTCAATGGGTTTAAATGAGTGTAACTCTGCATAGGATTCCACTTTAAAGGTTGCTTGGAGAATAGAATTTGCACCACATCTTCATAAATGTGGATAATCATTAGAAATTACAGGGGAAAGACTGCTTTTGTTTTGTTTTGTTTTGTTTTAATCACTCTTATTACAGAGGCAAACAAATTCTGCATGTGCCCTGTATTGTTCACTGCTGGGACACCTCTAATTTTCATCCACTGATTCCAGAACATCAGAGTCCTCCAGAATACAACGGATGTCCCTTATTTCAGACAACATGACTCCAACGTTTTCCTTGTTTGGAAATGTTGATCCAGCAGCCCTGGTAAAGACTTCAGTCACTGCAAGAATGACTGACACAGCATTTGGTTAACAGTCATATCATGAATCCCTGAACTAGATTTTCATTTTAGAAACATTATTGATAGCTGCATAACCCTTCAGAGGAAGAAAAAATGCAGGGTTAAGTGTTCAAGATCACACAATGGATGACAAAACAGAAATTACTCAAAGAGGTTCCCCCTCCTCCTCCTACCTCCGATGGACTGAGCTAAGCACTTTATATAAAAAGTGTGTATATAAAGCTTTGGGATATTTTAACAAACGCAACGTAGTGTAACTTTGCTGACAGCTTGTCACATTTCACTGACTGTTGGTCTGGGATCCTGTGATAACATCTGCATTCACTCAGGGTGAAAGCTTAGCATAAGACCAAAAAAGAAAAAGAAAGAAAGAAAGAGTGGGCCTGCCACATAATGTTCCATCATTCTGTCGGTTCTGACATGTCATCTGAATTTTTTGAATCACTAAACACTTCTGGGACTCTGGTCCGTATTATCTTCTCTTAGTTTCTATACTCGTTCAGCAATGCTGGGGGAAAAAATGTAAAATCTGAAAACAAGGTACTGGATGGCAGAGCTTTCTCCCCCTTAATCCTCAAACCCTCATTCATGCTCACTGTTAATCTCTTAAGACATTATAAAACTGTTAGACAAAGAAATGTGAATACCTCTCCTCTGCTCAAGAATGGGAGGGAACCAAGGAAAATCTGGATCATGCTAAGCTTTTCTTTTCACCACAGAAAGGGTAACTTAAACCTGTTGCATCAAATTATTTATAATTCCCGACTCTAAAGTGAATGTGTTTTTCCCTCTTAATTTTTCCCCCTACTGGAGGAGTATTGGCATTGGCAACAATGCAGGGAAAGAAAGGCTGCTAGAGAATTTTCAGGGGCATCAGACATATCCCTGCCAAGGTACAAAGAAAAGCAAACAGAGAGCCCATCAGAATATAGGCAAATTGGGTTTTTTCTATTCCCCTCCTTTTTAAAATGTTTGATAGTGCCACATATTATTAATGGTCTTTTCATTAACTCTTTGAGACCTGCATTAGAGGGCTTCCATTGCTACATAAGGATCAAACTCCAAAGGTCCAAGCTTGAGGCCATCGGCAGATGCTCCATATTGCGGAGGCAGAAGTGTGGCCCATTTGCATACACACACACAGATTTTGGAAGCATTTCTCATAGAATCACAGAGTTGGAAGGGGCCATACAGGCCATAATAGTCCAGCCCCCTGCTCAATGCAGAATCAGCCTAGAGCATCCCTGACAAGTGTTTGTCCAGCAGCTGCTTCAAGACTGCCAGGGAGGGGGAACTCACCACTTTCCTGGGCAGCTGATTCCACCGCTGAACTACTCGTACTGTAAAAAAAGTGTTTCCTAAGATCCAGCCAACACCTTCCCACCCTTAATTTAAACCCATTATTGCGAATCCTATCCCCTGCTGCCAACAGGAACAGTCCCTGCCCTCCTCTAAGTGATAGCCCTTCAAATACTTCAAGAGAGCGACAGGGCTCATTTCCTGCAGGAGTGCACAGGAGCAAAGCTCCGGCAGCAAGGAGCCCAGGAGGTAGGCACATGCAGCAAGCCCCGCCCCCTGCTCCCAGCAGCCTCCCCTCGCCTTTCCTGGCCTGCTGGCCGACCCAGCGGAGTGCTGCTGCGAGCTGGCCCTCAAGCTGCTCCGCCACTGCGTGGGCTATGGCACCCAGCCCACCCAGGCTCTGCCCGTCCTCATGCCGGCCCTGATGCGTTGCTTCTGCAAAGCGGGCCCCGGTGACTCCTGCAAGTCCTGTGAGGAGCTCTGCCCTGGCCTCCTGCACCTACTCGGCCTCCTCCTGCACCTCTGCCCCACCCCCGCCCCAGCCCCCTACCTGCTCGAGGCCATGCACGTCCTCTGCACCACCCTCCTCAATCCACGAGCAGCCACACACTTTCCTGTGCTTGCTGGCCATCCAAAAGAGTCCAGTGGCACCTTTAAGACCAAGGTTTATTCAGGCACAAGCTCTCTCTCTCCTCTGTGAGGGCAGATCTGTGTGCTCTGCCCCCCCCCCCATAGCTAGCAATCCAAAACAGTCCAGTGGAGCCTGAGCAGTGGGTGTTCTCTTCTGACACACTTCCGGTGATGTCAGGGGGTGTGGCATATGCAAATAAGTTATGCTAATGAGTTATGCTAATGAGCTCCTGCACCTCTTTTTCTACGAAATGACCCCTGGAGAGCGATCATGTCTCCCCTCAACCTCCTCTTCTCCAGACTGAACAAGTCCCTCAGCCTTTCCTCAGGTGCCCCTCAAGGAGCCTCTAAATCACATTCCAGGCTTTTCACAAATATATTTACTTATTTACTCCAGTTACACCCTGTCTCTCTCCCCAAAGTGGCTTAACATCATTCTCTTCTCTTCCATTTTATCCTCACAACAGCCCTGTGGAATAGGTTAGGCTGAAGGAGAGAGACTGTTCCGAGGTCACCCAGCAAGCTTCCGCTGCAGAGTGGAGATTTCAGCATGGAACTCCCAGATGCTAGTCTGACACTCTGACCACCACTACACCACACTAGCTCAATGTACATTTCTGGAAGCCTAGGATTAGAGCTGTTTATAGGGTTGAGAAGACAACAGTTGGATCCACAATCAGAAAGCAGAAAGCACTGACGACTTACAGTTCTTTCCTCCACCCAACAACCTTCCACCTGACAACCATTTCTGACTATAGGAATGTTGATTCTTAGAGTCATGAGACCTAGATGGACTAACAACCACATGAGATGGGGGGCTGCAATGTGGAGGGGGAAGAGGACAAAATCACTCTTCCTGCCTCTTCTGTCTGTACAGCTGGAAAAGACTGCAGGTGGGGGTGGGGAAAGATCCACAGTCCTTGCACTCACTGATCACTCAGTCCAACCCAGTGTGAGCATCTGTGGCAGTTTGAGCTAGAAACCAGGGTGGTCTGAACACCTCCTCACTGTGGAACCTCACTATGAAGTGGCACAATTAGGATTAGCAGTTTGGAATTCAGAGACAGGGATACAGAGAAGACAACACAGCCATAGAGCCACCATGTTTATTTCAATGAGATTTCCAGCTGAATTTTACCCCAAGTACATAAATGAGCAACCTGATTTCAATCAGTTCAAATTGCCTTATGCATTCTCACTGGAATTACTGTCTTGGCTATTGGACGACCACCATTCCCTTGTTTTAAGGGTTCAAACTTGACTTCATTGATTTGGACATAAGCAGAGATGGAGCCCGAATCAATCTTTCAGAGAACTGTAAATGTGTAAATGGTGGTTTAAAAAAGAAAAGAAAAGCCAGAGTTCAGTATAAAATCCAGCCTAGTACTTCAGCCTTCTCCAAAACTTTGAAGGGGTACTGATGAATTGACCTAAATTCGAGTCAATTTACAGCACCAACCTCAGCAGAGTTATACCCTTCTAAGCCCTTAGAAGGAGGTAACTCTGCTTAAGATGGCATCATTAAATACCTGAAATAAAAACTTGTATCAGCATAACTATATGATTTACTGGAAGGCAGTAGGGGGGAAATTCTTAAAAGAACAGATATTTATGAACTGCAAAGTACCCATCAGATGGGCAGCATTTACTTTCTCCAGTAAAAGTGAAAGGCTTCCACTAACTTCTATGGGAAACACAAAAATGGCTGCTCACATCCTTGAATCTGGCCTCTGCCCTAAACAGGTGACTTCTACATCAAGGGAAAGACCATGTTTTGTCACCATACACCAGCCCTTCTATTTTTTCCCCATTATAAGCCGACATGAGAGGGATGCAAAAGGTTATTGGGGAAGGGAAAATACCCGCACCTCACACTGGCCCCTGCTTCCCTGTCTCTTGTCCCATCTCTTGTTCACTTTGCCAGCCTCCTTAAGAACATAAGAACGTCAGAGAAGCCAATGTTGGATCAGGACAATGGCCCATCCGGTCCAACACTCTGTCACACAGTGACCAAAAATACCAGGTGCCATCAGGAGGTCCATCAGTGGGGCCAGGACACTAGAAGCCCTCCCACTGTTGATCCCCCCCCCCAGCACCAAGAATACAGAGCATCACTTGCCCTAGTGTTCCTATCCACATCTTGTGGCTAATAGCCACTGATGGATCTCTGCTCCATATGTTTATCTGATTCCCTCTTGAAGCCATCCATGCTTGTAGCCGCCAGGCTTGTAGCCTTCCCTCCATTTAGCTTCTAGCCTTCCCTCCATTGTGGCCTTCCCTCCGTGCTTGTAGCCATCCAGGTTTGTAGCCTTCCCTCCATTTGCTCTGGTTCTCCCTTCATCACTCGCCCATTTGTTTCCCATCACCTACTTCCCAATCTTTTTTCCATGCCCATTGCATCCTTTCCATACTTCCTCTCCCTACTGGCCCTTGGATGACCCCCCTAACCCTCACTTCCCCTTCCCCGCTCTCCTTCCTTGTTGTCACGGCCACTAGTGCTACTTTCTGGTTTGGTTTGGTAAAGGAACCCCTCACAGTGGCAGATGCCTCACTGTTGCGAAATGTTGCCTTGATAACCAAAAAGGGCAACCTGAGATCTCGTGAGGTAATCTGAGGTGATCTTGCCTGTGAAGGAACTCTTGTCTGTTTCAATGTGATTGCACAGACGACCGCTTCTCATTTGGAGGGGCAGGGATCCACCACTTCATTTTTAAATAACATTTTGCATTTTCCTGCAATATCTGACTTAGCCCTCTAGGTCCCCACTTGCTGCTTTTTATATCTGTACAGGGGGCATATGGCTATTAGAGATATGATACAGAGGGTCACTACTAGTGACTCACTAATATGACACAAAGCCTAACCCCCCGATTGATATTTGCCCCCCTCCTTAGTTACATTCTCAGATTGCAGCTCTTTAAATTTCCCCTAGTGGTGCTGGCTTTCCATCATCCATAAAAGTGTAAAAGGATCTTACTGAAAACTATGAAAGAAAATGCTGGCTAGAATCTACAAAAACTGTTGAGAGTGGCCCACAACCTGCCTTAGATTCTGACATGGTCAGCTCCAAGTTTATCTCCATAAACCTCTCCCACAGAATACAAAATGATTCGCTGACTTCTCCCTCAAAAGAAGAAAAGGAGGAGGAGGAGGAGGAGGAGATTGGATTTATACCCCACCCTTCACTACCCAAAGGTGTCTCAGACCACCTTTCCCTTCCCCTCCCCACAACAGACACCCTGTGAGGTAGGTGGGGCTGAGAGAGCTCTTGACAGAAACTGCTCTTTTTCAAGAACAGCTGTGCCAGAGCTATGGTTTGCCCAAGGTCATCCAGCCAGGTGCAAATGGAGGAGTGGGGAATCAAACCCGGTTCTCCAAGATTAGAGTCTGCGCACTTGATCACTATACCAACTGGCAGGCAACCCCAGGCTTATATCTCAGCACTGTGTGGTTTTGAAGTTTATGGGGATGAAATAAGGGACACATAAAAAAGAACTATCTCCAGCAACCTTTTATAAAACAAACTACACCAAAATTCAGAGCAAGAGATGCACAAAATGCCAGTAAAAGAAAAAACGTTTCATATCACTGAAAATATACAGCATAACATTACTGATAACTGACACATTAACTAATGATCCACAAAATTTCTGCAGCCCAAATACTGGTTGTTGTGAGTCCTTTATTAGGAAGCTGCACAAACAAGGGCTCACAATAAGTCATAAATATGCACAGGAGCACCCTGTTAGCACACTGGCACAAGTTTGTACAGAGTCTGCACTTGGTAATTGTTCACCTCTATCTCATCCTTTTCTGTAAAGCATCTCTAAGTGGACCTTTAGTCCCATAAAAGTCTTTCCCTGCCTTTCCCTTCACATATTGGGTATTCAAGCATCCCACCTACCCCTCCAACATACTTTAAAGTTGGTTAATGTTCTTTTTAAAAGAGCCATATCAGGTTCTGTACTGAACCACATTTGACTCTAGAGCCATTGGTTGCAGACCTCTGGTCTAGGAATATCAGAGATACGAGAAGGGAATGCCTGTCGCTAAATGAACTTTCCCACATGCTAAGATCTTTACATGACTGCCTACTTCCAAAGTTAAGGGTTACAGGTCTCAAGGAACATGGACTTCCTTACTGCCAGGTTCCCCTTGCCTTTTTGAAGACTAGGATTATTTTGTTCTGGAGGGCTTTCATAATTTTTTTTCCCTGCTCCTGCAGTTGTGTTCTGATTTCTTCATTGTCTCTCCTGGTTTTTTATCACTGTTGACCCAATGGTTCTAGTGGTTCCTTTTTTATTTAGAAAGTTTTTAAAAATGTAATTGACATAAGCCAGCTAAAGGGACTTTATTAGGCAGAAAGAAGTCACATAAACTTGCCCAATAAAATAAATGTGGGTGTCGTTTCTCTTTTGCCAGGCAATCAAAAAGAACACCTCAGGCTAAAGCACTTAAAAAATAAAAACAACAGAAATCTTGGGGGCGACCATGTAGACATGGTCTGCAGTCTGCCTCCCCATCGTGTCCACTTCAGACCTTCCAAAATGACTTTGCAGTCTGCTGCCTGCTGTGTGGTGAACATGCTGGTGCAAGCCCACTGAGTTGGGTCCCATAAACCAGCTCAATACTATAAGCCATGGTATTTTGGTGATAACAGGATTCCTCGTGCCCAGTCAGTGCCACCCTCCATAGGGCTAGGATATAAGACCAATAACAAAACATGAGCAAACCCTTCAAAAACAAGACTCTCCTGCTGCCTTACAGCTCTATGTGATATAATGTTATATTCATGGGAGGAAGATGTCATCTTGCATGATTCTGTACCTTTAAGGCATTTGCAACCCCCCCCCCCTTTTAAATGATCACATACTGAATTTTCAAAATGAGATCCTGCAGTACTCGGCCTCATAAAGACAGATGCTTATCCTCATTCCAACGTGTGATGGGAAAGGACGTTAAGAAGAGAGGCCAGCTGGGTATCAGGGAGGAGCTGTCTGGTGCAGCTGTGGGAACGGGGTGGGGGAGGCGTGGCAGAGGCCTTGTCGGGCCTAACAAACCCCAGGGATAGTCTGGATGGCAGAACAGGGGCCAGGAGTTCCTAGTTCTGGTAGATAAATGGGGGAGGGGGGTGTTACGCAGAGGGGAGAAGCGCTACTTGATATTTTTGTCAATGCATCCAAAGGCCAGCCCTCTGGCTGGAAAGAACAGCGAATGCCATTGTTGGTTAGATTTCACTGGAAATTGACTGAACGAGGCGGGTTCTTCCCTGGGCTTCTCTTTAAGAATGTCACATTCTCCCAGTGTGTACTTGCGCTCTGTCTCTTCACTGCTTGTTGAGCCATCAAAACACACCTTTGTTTCATTTTGCATGCAGTTTTCACCTCTGACCCAAGAAACTAGTTGTCGGCTTCCTGAACTTTATTGCCTGTTAATAGACTGCTGGCTCTCTTTTCAGTGGTTACAGAAATGCTAAGAAAAGACATTTAATTAAAGGCTCACAATGCCCGAGTCTGAAAAGCGAAGTCAGTATGCTATTTTTTTTCCACACACACACATACAAAAAAGAATAATATGTTTGAGGTGCTTTTGATATTCTTTACAAGTTTGGGCCACCCTTTCAACAAATAAGAAAGACATCACTGATTTAATTATCTTCTGAGGGAACAATGGCATAACAAGCTGAATAGTGCTAAATGATGGATCTGGGTCATTCATCTTCCCCCTTCCATCTATCTACACATTTTGTTTCTTTCGAGGCGTCGGGCTGATGTCCGTGTCATGAAGCAGTCCTCGGCTTTCATCAAACACACCCAGATGATCTTTCCTGCCCACTATTTCGTGACACATGGTTATAATTTCGCCCATATTTCTTTGTCGTTGTGTGCTATTAGCTACATCTGTTCAATTATTTTCCTCCCCTCCCGCTCGATTTGAGAGAACGGCAGGTTTTTATCAAAGGTAACTAGTTAATGAAAAGCGGATATTTCATTCCTTTTCTCGGTGTTGTGATGAGTGAACAAATACCCTAAACCCTCCAAAAGACATGTTCTGTTTCGATTGGTAAAAGACATATTAGGGTTTGTGGATATTATTTTACATTAAATGGTGTTATTAAAGATGATTTAGCAGCCTCTCTTATGTCCCTTGGAGGGAAAAAGTTGGTGAATGTCTTAAATGTGATTTTATTAAGGACTCGGTGTCATTTTGGAACAAGTTTTGAACCCTTGCTTTCCCCCCTCTTTTGACAAGACCAATAAACTCCGCTTAGTAAAGACATGCACTGAATATCCTGAGTCAACTACGTTGCTTAAGGAAACATGCCCGAACAATCAGCTTTTGACAGCTGCATCTCCTGTTATTTACAATGGCCATCACAGTAATAACTCACCATTTCTATATTAATAAGGCAGTGAAATTTATTATGATGGTATTGAAAAGTTATTAAGTACTGCATCCCAAGTGACAAAGTGCCACAGCACTGTCACCATCCAGAAGCAGTTGCCCATCCATCACCAGGCTTTCCAGATGGTCCTGCATCTTTATCGCTCCCAGGTTGGTGACATCACCTGTTCACCCCCTCAAAATTGATGATGAAAGCAAACAGATCTATCTTACTTACATTTACCAAATCAATTTAATTTTACAGGCTGTGGCTTAGTGACATATTGACTGTTTTCCTTAATGGCATCTACTGTACTTAACGCAAGGAACTCATCTTCGAATCCCGGCTTTCATAATGTGTCATTTCATAATAAATTTTTTTATCATGCTTTTATTTAATGGGAAGAATTACGACAGTTTGTCAGTTTTCTTTAATTCAGTTTTATGATTATTCTGTCCTTCCCCTCCACACACACACACACCCCACACACACACATCATAAGCTTTTGTAGATTATCTTCCTAAGGAGCTGGAGAGTATTTACATCTTTCTGTTAACAAAAAATGATGAGGATCTGGTCTTTAGCCAACTTTTCATCTAGCGTTAGAATATTCCCTTCATTCTGCCAGGCTCTTTCACACTCTTCCTTCTCCCTTCTCCAGCTAAATGCTATTTAAATCAGCTGCCGTAGTGTGGCTCAAACAATTGGTTGTAATTTGTTTGCTAGGCATTTTCTTGCTAAGATTTGCCTTTCGGCTACAAAAAAATCTGACGCCTATAAAATGTTTTGATATCATTATGGTTTAAATTCTGCAGCTAACGCCATTTTGCAGTCAAACGTAGCACAGTTCACTTGGAAGAAGGCAAAATCTTTTTCTCAGCTGCTCCAGAGGAAAAGTGGGCTGATGGGCTTCAGTTGCGGGAGGACAGATTTCAGTGATGCATTAGGAGAAATGTCCAAATAGCAAGAAGAACTCAACAACATGGTCAGTGACTGGGAGGATCTTTAGGTAGAGGGTTGACAGCTATCTGTCAGGAATGCTCTAGGTTTAGGTTTTGTGCATGGTGTTATGTTTTGATGGCCTATAAAGTCCTTCCCATTCTAGTACTATAAGAACCCATTTAAAAAGGAAAGAAATAGCTTTCAGGGTGGTATTTATTACCTTCCCCCTGCCCCCTATGACTATGTGGGAACTAATTAAGCCATTGATTGGTCTCTTCTATGTGATTACCTGAGTACCGTGGAGAAGTGTCAATCATGTCTCTCTGGTAACAGAACCAACCCAAGCTATTTCTCCAGAAGGAGGATTGAAGTGGACTTGGAAAACTTTGCACCTTGCAGGACTATGCCTCCTTTCTTTTCTTTTTTAAAAAACCACATGCAGTATAAAAACAGCCATAAGTTTAGGCATGCTTCAGATGTCGATGGGCTATTGTTAAATTTGCTCCTGAATCCAAGAACCAAAGGTGTAGGGAGGTTACCATATTCCAGTTATGAACATAAGAACATAAGAGAAGCCAATGTTGAATCAGGCCAATGGCCTATCTAGTACAACACTCTGTCACACAGTGGCCAAAAATACCAGGTGCCATCAGGAGGTCAAGCAGTGGGGCCAGGGCACCAGAAGCCCTCCCACTGCTGCCCCCCCCAGCACCAAGAATACAGAGCATCACCTGCGTCAGACTGAGAGTTCCTATCTATACCTTGTGGCTAATAGCCACTGATGGACTTCTGCTCCATATCCTTATTCTAATTCCAGACTTTTTTTTTTCTGTGCGGATACCTATTCCCACCAACAGGGGCCTCACTCTCCCCCAACAGCTTTTCCTACATAGTCAGTAGACTTCCTGGGTTTGTAGAAAAATCCGAAAAGTGAGGAAATCCCTTCAGGGACAGTTGAATTCCCCCCAAAAGCCTTTTGAAATGGCCTCTGCAGGGACCTGACTCCAGGCATCAACGGCGAGAGATTAGAACGTTGGGGGGGGGGGGAGAGGCTTCTGACTGGCTCTGTCAGTCAAGGGTGGGGGGAAGGGCCCTTTCTTTCCAGGCCTCTTTCGGCCTTGGAGGGAGGGGGAGGGAGGGAGTCTTGGGGCCAGGCTGGGGGATTCCTAGAGGTTTTGGGGTGGAGTGCAAGGAGGGCAGGATTTGGGGAAGGGAGAGGCCTCAGCTGGGCATCATGCCACAGAATCCACCCTCCAAAGCATCCATTTTCTCCAGGGAGACAGATCTCTGTTGTTCACAGATCTCTGGTGTTCACTCTCCAGGCCCCACTTGGAGGTTGCCAACCCTAGGCCTGGCAGCAGTCTAGAGTTGCCAGGTCCCCCCATGGGCACTGGCAGGGGATGGGGGTAGGGGGGTTGCCAGCTCCAGGTCTGGAAACTCCTGGAGATTTGGGGATGGAGTCTGGGGAGGACAGGGACCTCAGTGGGGTACAATGCCCTAGAGTCCACCCTCCAAAGCATCCATTTTCTCCAGGGGAAGTTATCTCAGCAGTCTGGAGCTGAGCAGTAATTCCAGGGGATCCCCAGATCCCACCTGGAGGCTGGCATCCCTAGGCAGCACCCTCTGGGTGACTTGATACCACCTAATTTGCATGACTCAACTTGGCCTGGCTGCTTGCTGCTGTTCAGCAGCCACCCTATGAATGCCAGCAGTGGTGCAGCAGTTAGAGCCTCAGAATAGGTCTGCAAGACCCAGGTTCAGATCCCCATATTGCGGTGGAAGCTGACTGGGTGATTTTGGACCAGTCACATACTTTCAGCCTAACTAACCTCACAGGGTTGTTGTGCAGATAAAAAGGAGGTGAGAATAATGTAAGCTGCTTTGGTCCCCACTGTGGAGAAAGACTATAATTTTCCTTGGTAGAAGCTGTGGGGGAGGGGGGTGGAGACAAAAAGCTGAAGACAGATAAAGGCAGATAAAGGTTAAGTTGGCTGTTGGGTGGGAAGGAAATAGGGTTGCCAACTCTGGATTGGGAAACTCCTGGACATTTAAGGGGTGGATCCTGGGGATGGTGGGGTTTGAGGAGGGGAGGAACTTCAGACCAGTATAATGCCATAGACTCCACCCTCCAAACCAGCCATTTCCTCCATGAGAACTACCATTGCCAGCCTCTGGGTGAGGGCTGGAGATCACCCAGAATTACAACTGTTGTCCGGGTGACAGAGATCAGTTCCCCTGGATAAAATGGCTGCTTTGGAGGGTTGAGTCTAGGGCTCCACCCCCAGAAGGGAGAAAGCGTGTGAGATAGGTAAGGGTAGAGGGGAGGAAGCAAAGGTGTGAGGAATGGGATGACCATCCCGCAAGTTTCTTGCGGGTCTCCACTTGTTCTTGCTATTCCTGTTTGGTCCTTGGATCTGCTAAACATCTTCATTACGCTGTATGCTAATTTTCTGCTCACCCTCTAGCTATATGTATGGACTGGTAATTTCCATTTCATTGTATCTGAAGAAGTGTGCATGCACACAGAGCTTATACCTTGAATAAAACTTTGTTGGTCTTAAAGGTGCCACTGGGCTCAAACTTTGTTTCGTAGCATCTTGTTGGGCTCTTAGACAGCAGCTATTGTGTTTCTACAACTTCTAAATTAAAGACTTTGTTTTCTGATTGATTTTATCCAGGATAGGCATATTACTATTGTTATTGTTTTGTTGTATGTCAGTCTTAGCGACTCTTGTGAATTGGAAGGTGGGATACAACTGATCTAAATGAATGTGAATGGCCACAGTCTGCATCATTCCTGCCCACCCTCTCCAGGAGAAATGCAAGACAGAATGCAGGCAGACTAAGGCATGCCAGTGAGAGAATATCCCCTCCCTCCGCTGCTGCTGTGGTCACCAGCACTCCTCCCTCCCATCTTCCCTTGAGAGAACAGTGGGAGCCGAGCATACAAGCATCTTCAGCTGCAAACTTCTTTTCCTCCCCAGTAAATAGTAAAAAAGTAAAAGTAAATAAAAAGTTTTGTTTCCCCCAGAGTAAACAGACAAATCCCTACGTACAAGTGAAGAGCAGAGCGATGGCTGCTTTGACTATAGTCATTTGTACTTTGTAGGGAGGGGCTCACCTTTGGTGTAGTGATTAAGTGTGTGGTCTCTAATCTGGAAGAACCGGGTTTGATTCCCCACTCATCCACTTACAGCTGCTGGATGACCTTTTGCAAGCCATAGTTCTGTCAGAGCTGTTTTCTCAAGGACACTTCTCTCAGAGCCCTCTCAGCCCCACCTACCTCACAGGGTGTCTGTTGTAGGGAGGGGAAGGGAAAGGAGTTTGTAAGCTGCTCTGAGACTCTGAGTGAAGGGCAGGGTATAAATCTAATCTCCTCCTCCTCCTCTTCTTCTTCCTCCTTCCAGTACATGCTTAACAATTAAAGTAGGATAAGCCTGGAACCTGGGGTCTTGCAGGGGAGTAGAAATCCCTTTCCCTACCCATACATCCTCTAACTGTGTTTGGAATTGTTCCTCCCCAATTCATTTTAAAAATTACTGTCTCCTTATCTAATTTCCCTTCTGTTCTTTCCTCCCCACATTCACCTCACCCTCTTGTTATGTCTTTTTCTCCCCCCCCTGCAGCATTGTGGTCTCATTCCCCCTCTTTATCCCCTATGCCCGCCAAACTTAGATATTGGGTTTTTTTTCTGTGCTCCTGGTTTTCAGATGCCATTTTAGGATGTTCTAGCATTCCAAACCGACCCCCCCCCACCCAACGTCAGTACACACAAGGACTGGCAGTGTGCTTTTGTACAATCTCATCTTGTTCCAACAGGACTTGGACAAGCAAGTTTTTGGTTGATGGGACCAAATAACATTAGTAGTGTGATAAATGCCAGTACTTATGTGAGCCAGGCTCTAGCATTGTTTCAAAAGATGATTCATGCTTGTGAATATTTTTTGGGGGGAAATGTGCCAACCTCAAGGGGCCTGAGTAAATTACATATATTATTTTGTGTCAGTGTTGCTATAGATAAATGTAGCTAATCACACACTCTCTCACACACCTGCTTATGTGAACCTCTGTGGCTTCCACGATTTTCATTGGGTCTCATTCCATTCCACCAAAACTTAAATAGTCCTGAAGCTGAAAAGTTATTTTCTCTGACCATCTTTCACATTTTTAGAACTCTAAAGGTCCAGTTCACAAATTCAATTTGTAAATGTGCACACAATCTTTTTTAAGTGCAACCCAAAAATATATGTGAATGAGAGACAAACACTTTAAAATATTTGTCATACAGAAACACTGAGGCTGCATTCAGACATCAGATCAAGTTGACACCGGGCTCTTCTGCATTCTTGTTTTCCACACTTGTATGTCCCTATTGCTTCGTTGTACAAGCGGCATAAAAACCTGTAGTTTAAATCTGTGGGGAGATAAGTCAGACATACACTGATGTAATATTGAACTGACCACTAGAGGGAGTAAAACACATGCAGAAAAGAAAAAAAAAACACAAAGCAATAGGGACATGCAAGCAAGGAAAATGAGAATGCGGAAGACCCCCCTTAAGCCTGAATGTGCATAAACCAAGTTCATTGCTGGGCTCACCAATACCTCACTCCTCTGTGTTTCCTGTTCATAAAGAATGCAGGGGAAGAATCCTGGCAATATACAAATGCAGGTATGCGGTTTAATGACATTAGTCTAGGGCTTAATCCAGATTTAGAATCCCAGATAACTAATGCTGGTTAAACCAGATGCCTGCATTCATATGACACAGTTAACTTAAACTAGGATTCCTTCATTGCATTCCATGCAAGAAGGGAGATACATGCAACCATCCCAACAAGCTGGGCTCATGCACATTTTCTTATGACATGTCTGCACTTAATATGTCACTTGGGATGGGTTCTGGAACACATCTAGAATTGCTGTTGTGGTTTCTACCTCATTCTCATCACTATACCCCGAGAGGCTTGAGTGTTGGTTCAATGGTCAAAAAAGTCTGTGCTATTCTCCTTTAGGGGGATTAATTCATTTGATTTTTACCCCACACTTCCTTCAAAGGAGCTCAATGCAATGTAATGATTCTTCATTTGGCCTCACAACAACTCTGCGAGGTAAGGAAAGGAGAGAGAGAGACACACACACACAGAGAGAGAGATACAGAGACAATAACTGGAGCAAAGTCCCTCAGTGAGTTTCACACCTGGGTAGACATTTGAAACCGGGTCTCTCTCAATCCTTGTCCAACATTCGTACCACTCCGCCATGCTGGTTCTCATTCAGGAGTGGACGCCCCAATGCCTCCTAACCATCATTGGGCAATAGGGCAATTCTGTTGTCTCCAGGCTCTTTTTGGCTGTAACATTGTTCTTCATAATGGGCAAAGGATATAATTCACTGAGCGAGACTTCACTGCTCAGCAACACAGCATCCAAAGAGAGTGATGCTGCCTTCTTACAAAAACTCTTGGAGGACAGATAAAGTCATCTCATGGGCTGCCAGTTGGCCACCCCTGTTCTAGTTAATTGCCAAAGTACAAGCCAGAGCAGTTCTTTCTGTCCAGCCTTGCATTTTGGTAGATGGCATTTGCATTTCATATATTTTTAAACAGTGCCATGTAACTTTTTTTAAAGCAACCTGAGGCCTTGCAGCAGGGTGGGAAAACTATTAATTAAGACACGCCAAGTCTCCAGTGCCCTTCAATTTATGGTACAAGTTGTACACCCTTACTTCATAGCATATGTTGTTCTTTATACTACACATCCAATGCCTTCTTACTTCTTTACACAGACAGCAATTAAAATGTGGAATTTGCAGCCAGAGGATGTTGTGGTGGCCACAGGAACAGACTGCTCTAAAAGGGGATTAGATAGATTCATGGAGTATAAATCTATCAGGGGCCAATACTGGAGCCAGGAGGCAACATTAGGGGAAGGCCTTGACCTGTATGCTCTGTTGCTGGCCCTCCAGAGGAACTGGTTGGCCACTGTGTAAGGAAGGATGCTGGACTAGATGGACCATTGGTCTGATCTAGTAAGGCTCTTCTTATGTTCTTATGCCTTCTGTTCCTAATACCAAGCCCAAGACCTAGTATACAAAGCACCGAGAAACCACTAGGGTGAAGCTATCTCTCCTTGTACATGATGAGTAAATCTTTAAAATCACAGAATACATTAGGAGCTGACATGTTCAACAAATTGCAGGAGAGTGCACGTGCATGTATGAAAATACGCAAACTATGTGAGTTCCAAAAAGGCACACGTAAAGGCGTCCACAGCATTTTCAAGAATTGTCCCCATGCATCTTTCCTAGGTTGAAAAGAAGGGGGCAATCAAAATATTGCACTCCTTTAGTGTATTGTTGTTGATTAGCTGTTTTCTTTGTTGATCCAGAAGTACTCGCTCTCTCAGTGAACTACAGATACTTGGCCTCCACACAGGGCTGGCCTGCTGGCAAATACTGAAACCTCCCATGACAAACTGCAAAAAAGCTCGCCCTTTTGCCCTTGCGCAATGACCTTTTGTTCGATCGGTGCTTTAGCCAACCAATACCTGATTAGATGATGCTCGGCTTTAGACCCACAAACTGAGATAAAATTCAAATTTATAGCTTTTCATTTAAGCTGCTCTACAGCACTCTAATTATGACCCAGAGTGTCAGAACACCACAACAAATTCTCTTTGTCCCACAAAACGTTTCATAGGTAAAGTACATGAACAAGCACAATGGATGGGATCATGCATAATGCAACCCAGCCAAATCTTTGTATGGGCATTGCTAGATGAGGTCCAGTGACATTCTACAGTGACATTCTAAGTTCTGCACAATTCTCATAATTATTATCATTTTCAGAAATCCTAAGAATAAGGTTTCTTGTTTGAATTTTTCAGTTACCGCCACTTTAGAGACTTCCATCTACTTTCCTGAGTCTCCTTTACAGAACGATTTTAAAGAATAACCATACATAAGAATAACCATGTATACATTTATTAACTATTAGCTAAATAAAGCATGTGCGCCTGTAAACATTACTCTGGTCATTAATCTATCATAATATTAATAAATTCTATTTCCAGATATGAATGTCTACTTTACTTTACTTTACGTACACAACAAATATTTTTAATTCATAAAACCTATATACAGCATGTTTATAGCTGCAACCCTAATCATAGTTACTGCAAAATGTGTCTCACTAAAATCGACACAACTCACTTCTGAGCAATAGTTCAGACCGAACTGTTGTGTCCCATTGATTTCAGTAGGAGGGCTAAGCATGCGCTCAAAATCAATAGCGTTTAACAGGGGTTCGTTTGGCCTAAATCAAGGTTGTTGGTAGGGATATGCAGAAGCCAAGCTTTATTAAACTTCATTGCCTTATTAATAAGCAGGTACTGTACAATTATGAACGTTTCTCCCATCACCTGGCGAAAGGGATAAAAGAGTGTGAAATGAAACATGAAGCTGTTTGACCAGCTACAGGACTTCTAATTAAGGAAAAGGACCAGAATACGCTCTCGAGATTAGGGCCTGCCCAAGGTGAACTAGGACTTTGGTGACCCCTCCCCCAGATTCAATATAGAGAAAAATTAGAAATCTAGAGAAAACGTAATAGTCAATATATTTTTTTGAACTAGAGACATTTACTTCCATCTAAATGTATCCCTCTTTAAAGCCCGGCACCCTAGGCAACTGTGTGGCGATGAACCTGAGAAACCATGACCTTTCTATCGCATGAAAATAAACAGAAGCAAGACATGAAGCAATAAAAGAGTCATATTGTGACTTTTGTACCTATACAAAACAGACAGCGAAAGAGTTTTACCATTATCTGAGCTATTCCAAAAAGAAATGCAGTTAGGGGACCAGGTGATGTTTCTGGTATTCCCACTAGAATACCATAAGGCTTAAGCATTTTGTAGGCAGCTCCATTTTTACTGCTCCGATTTGTGGAAGGAGTTCTCTTTCTGCAAAATGTGCATGGAGCACACATTTCCCCGGCAGTGGGGGATGTGAAGACATGTCCTGAGAAAAACAAGCTGCAGCTGTCAGATCAACAGGAGGCTTGGAGAGAGGACTTTCATCATCGTCGTACTTCCCTGCCTCCCAAGGCCTCCTTGCTCCTGTCAGGAAGGAGAAGGACTAAGGAGAAGAGAGCCCAAACCATCTGTCAATTGTTTGGCCAAAGTGTGGAAGCCCTTTTCCTGCCTTCTAGGAGGAAGCAGAACGTAAAGCATCAATAGCTACAGCTACAGAGTTTGGAGAGAAGACACTTAGTCATCATTGTCCCCACCACCAAAGCTTTCTTGTCGAAAAGGGAAGTTTGAGCCCAGCGGCACATTTAAGAACAATAAAGTTTTATTCTGGGTATTCGCAGACACACTTCTACATTGAAAGTTACTTATGCATCTGGAGTCTAATCGGCCCTTTCTGGCAACACCCTCCTTACCCTCTATCTATATGTAATAGTTGGTGACTTCTTTTTCAATGTATCTGAAGAATCGTGTGTGCACATGGAAGCTTATACCCAGAATAAAACCTTGTTGGACTTAAAAGGTGCCACTGGACTCAAATTTTGTTCTGTTGCTTCATACCAACACGGCTACCCATCTGAATCTATGCTAATAAGTTCTGCACAATTCTCATAAGTATTATCATTTTCAGAAGTCCTAAGAATAAGGAACCATATCTATTTGCCAATCGGGCTTGCTAAAGAAGCCTTCCAATTTCTTTCCAAATTCACAATAATTTCTGCACAGCGTGCATTATTGCAAAAAATCATATTCGTTAGCTGTATTCACAAAATATTATGGCTTTGTAAGACTGCTCTCACTGGTCAAAAAGGAAACATCCTTCACCCTGATGATCAAAGTTTCCAAATGGATGCCACCTGTTCTCATGGAAGGATACATTCTTTTTCTTCTATTATGCGACACGCTCAAGGCATCACCAAAACCCAAAAAATCCACAGAACTATCAAAGGCAAATTCAGATAGCAATCTCCTCCCCCTCTCTCTTTCCCCTCCTCCTCTATTTATCTCAAAGAAGACATCTGAATTTGCAAAGGCCCAAAGAAAAATGAGAAACCCATGGAGACTTCTTTCTATGAGTTTCCTGTCAATAATGCATTACAGAGTCCACTGTTATCAGTCCTTAAATACTTCACATTTTATTTTCCAAAACATTTGCATTTAACAGAGAAGAAGCAAAAGCAGACAATTCTCTCAATGCAAGATTTAAAAATATTATATATTTTTTTAACATATTTTCCTACCTCCCATCCATGGCTAGGATCTTTGAGACTCGAACGATGCTCTCCTACGTATGGCCCAAATCTTTCACCTACTTCAATCTTCCTTTTGGTCCATATCCCTAATCCAGCTTCAGGAATATTCGATTCTCGAAGCTCAAACTCTGAGGGAATCGGGATGTCATCAGGAATATATATGGGAGCTTTGTAAGGAGACCCCTCCTTTGGTGTGAAGGCTTCACTCGATGATGCTGGAGAAGATTGTTCATGCAGACTGAGAGACAGAGTGCTTGGCTCACCACCATTTTCGGTTGTTTCTTCCAAAGGGATTTCACGGAAGCTTTCGTAAACACACTCATTGTCTGAAAAGGATTCCAAACATTAAGAGCCAAATGAGTGAGTGTGCCAAAGAACTATTTGCACAAAATAACTGTATTGCCCCCCACCCTGAAATGGACAAAATGAGCTTTGACTCACAAAAGCTTATACTCTGGGAAATATTGTTGGTCTCTAAGGTGCTACTAGACACAAATTTTGTTCTTCTACTACCTTCTAACACAGCTAACCACCTGAAACTGTACTGCCATAGATTACTTTATATGAGTAGTATAGGCAAGCTGGGTGACTTCAAAGTTGTAATTAATTTGATTAATGTTCTCCAGTTGGTTATCGCTAGGAATTGTGAAAGAATACATATATATATTATTGATCTGGAAAGATGAGGAGGGAGAATACAACTGCAAATATATACAATAATCAAAATAATAATCCAAGTATTTAATTCACTTGATTGACTTTGATTTGACCTGTACCACCAAAGCTGAAATGCTTATTTATACATTGCTTCTCGCATGGTGGAAGGGATATTGGAATCACCAATATGATATAATACTAACAAGTAAGGCAAGTGATGCCACAGGGTTGTCAACTCCAGGTTGGACAATTCTGGGAGATTTGGGGGTGGGGCTTGGGGAAGGTGGGGTTTATGGAAGGGAAGGCCCTCAGAGGTAAAATGCCACCCTCCAAAGCAGCCATGTTCTCCAGGGAAACTGATCTCTGTTGTCCTCCAGACTCCAATTGTAATGCTGGGAGATCTCCAGGCCCCACCGAGAGGATGGCAATCCTGTCACAGAGAATTACAGTGAAACTGAGGAGGTTCAGTAACTTCCACAGAAGTGAGTCAAATTCTCTTGAAATAGACAAGTGGACAACCATGTCCATGGCATATCACACACACTTCTTTGGGAGTGCTAAGATTAGGACTTTTGACCATTTTCAGTGCCTTTTTGTTCTTTTAGAGAGAAATCCTAAACAACTCAGTTCAGAAGCACACTCAGGTTTATTCAATGGGATTAGTAGTACAAATGCGCTGGTAAGCAACGTAAAGGAAATACACGCTATATTGTCTTAAAATTGTTACAAGTGTTATTCTAAGTGTCATTTCTACATTAAGCTCTAAATTACTATGAATATAACATTAAAACCATGCTTAATTTGTCCTCACCACCACCACTGCCATCAAATATTTCAATTCAAGTATCCCCTTCTATTGGGACATAAAATTAACATGAGGTACTTTTGAAATGTTGTGTACTGCATTTAAGTCAAATCAAAGAAGCAAAATCAGATCACATTCTAGTAAGACCCAGAAAATGTTTCAATTCATGTTAGAAAATGTTCTGGTTCATATTTTTGCAGAAATTCCACATCAGTGTGGAGCAGCTGACATGTGAAACATCCATTGCCCTGTGGGGTCAGCCCCACAGTCTACCTCATCTTCTATTCTGTCTCCAACAGCAGCCAACCAGATGCTCCTGGGAAACACACAAGCTGGGTATGAGGACAACAGGAACCTCATTGTTCACCCAGCATCTGTTAATCAGGACAGTGATGCCTCTGAACATGAAGATTCCATTTAGATGTCATGGCCAGTAGGCGCTGATAGACCTATTCTTTTTTTTAAGCTGGAGAACATCCTCACATCTTATGGCCCAGAGTTCTATGCTGATTATGGGTTAGAGCTAGGGCTGCTAGGTCTCCCACTAACATGCTTGCCACAATTCGGTAGAGTGGTGTGACAATGCTGGAACCAGGAAGTGACACCATGGCAGGCTAAAACAATAGAGAACTCTGGAGTGTCATGTCAGTACAATGACATCATTTCAGGGTTCATGCTGGAAATGATGTTGTAGCATCGACGCAATACCTATCTGCAAGTTCACACCTCCCTAAAGCTTCACAGTACTGGGCTAGCAACCCTCGTTGGATCTCGCAGATGTTCTGCAAAAGGTAGTAAGTACCTCCTTTCCTGCAAGGTGCCTTCTGCTAACACTTTTCTAGTAGTGGAACATACCTGTGGACTCCAGCCTTATCTGTTGTGTGAAAAAAGGCTTTAATTTCTCTATTCTGAACCTGCTGGTAATCAGTTTCACTGTGAACCCCTACCACTATCACCATCATCCAGACTATAAAAAGCATAATTAGGACTTGAATGTACATTTTGTTTCTTACCATACCATAAATAATCAGGGCAAAATATGATAGTTCTTTTTTATTTTATACTAACCCTGAAATCTAGGTAGGGTTGCCATGTCCCTCCTGCCCATTGCAAGGGATGGGGGAGTAGGGTTGCCAGATCCAGGTTAGGAAATTCCTGGAGATTTGTGGATGGAGATGACATGGACCTCAGTGGGATACACTGCCCTTCAAGCATCAATTTCTTGGGAACTGAGTGTTCCCCTCCCCCAAAAAAGTTAGAAATAAAGGCATCAACATTACAGTTCTTTGTAGCACTGAGTATGTAATACATAGGTGTAGACACCTCTATGTAATTCTGTGCTATGGTGCCAACTTGATATAGCAGATGACCTCTCCGGACCACTGTCTGAAACCTGCTGCCAAGGAAATGGCGCATGCTCAAATTCTGCTGCCTCCTATTGGCCAGATTGCACAAAGCTTCAGCCTCAGCACCCCACACGCAAAGACTTGTGAGAGCAATCCTAAGCATGTCAATTCAAAAGTAAGTACTATTTTATTCAAGCGGGCTTATTCCTGGGAAAAAGTGCTATTATGATGACTGTAGCCTGTGCGTCCTTCTTTCCAAGGATAAGGAAATCATCTGTACCCAGATGCAAGGACAGTGGAAGGAGCTACAGTACCCGTCCTAAAACCACCTTTTCCAAAAGGATTATTCATAGCATTGTACACTAATATCAAACAGCACAATACAATAGATCAAAAATACAAACATCAAAACATTAAAAAACCCAAAAAACAGACAAAACTAGTAAAAGCCAAGATATCTGATGTGAGCAGTGACTCACAAAAGCTCATCCCCTGCCACGTATTTTGTTAGTCTTTAAGGTGCTACTTGGACTCTTGCTCTTTTCTGCTGCTATCAAAACCATAGAAACCGATTCATGAAAAAGCTTTCTGGAACAAAATGGCTTGACAACTCTTCCTGAATTCAGCCTACAAGACTGAACTAATTGGCAGACAATTCCACAGGACAGGAGGCACCACAGACAAGGCTGCTGGTCTCCCCTCCCTATAGAAAAGGGACTGCAAGGAAAAGCGGCTTCAAAAAGTGTTATCTGGCAGGTGAGCATGTGTGTCCTTCACATCCAAGGGTACCAGACAGTGAGTCTTGGGGTCTGAGGGTCACATTTGACGGTCCCAGGTGGTGACAGCTTTATAGGTCAAAAACAGCATCTTGCATTGAGGCCAGAAATAAATCAGCAACCAATGCGAAGCCTTCAGAACGGGTACAATGGACATAAAATGGCTTCTCCCAGATAACAGATGGACTACAGCATTTTTTAACTAATTTAGTGATAAGGCAGGTCCTAAAGATCAGTGGACCCTGCAATGGCAAATGATGTGGTACAGTCCTGTAGCTGGAAGCAGAAATTCACGGAAATCAGGGATCCTACTTTTATACGCAGATGTGCCTTCCATTTGTCAAAAAGCCTTCTAGATCCAACTGTATGCTGGTGTCTTCCAGCTGGATCTTCTAGCACATGGCATCACTGATTACTACACACAGTAGTTAACCAGGTAACTGAGCCTTAATCTCACCCATCTCAATAGGGCTGCCAACCTCCAAGTGGAGGTCTCCCAAATTACAACTGATCTCCAGACTACGGAGATCAGTTCCCCTCAAGAAATGGCTACTTTGGAGGGTATTTTCTATGGCAATATATCCTACCTAGGTCCCTCTTCTCCCCAAACACCACCAATATCAGGCTCAACCCCCCAAACCTCCAGGAATTTCCCAGCCCAGAGTTGGCAACTGTATATCTAAGCCCAAACAGTCCTCTGTCCTGCATTCTAAATATTGTACTTTCCTTAGTTCACTGAAAAGAAAATATCTCATTGCAACCACAACAGCACCAGCACATTATACAGCACTTTATACAGAATGCCGCCATGTTTTAATGTAATTTAGTATTTATTGTATTGTTTTTAGATATAGTAATATTGTGTTTTAAATTGCATACTGATTTTAACTGCTTGTAAGCTGCCCTGAGCCGCTTCGACGGGAGGGCGGGATAAAAGTCCAATAAGTAAAATTGTGTTGTCACCTTGACACAGAGAGTACTCCATCTTTCTGTGTTATACCTCTGAGGATGCCAGTCACAGCTACTGGCGAAACGTCGGGTCCTACAATGCCAAGACCACAGCTATACAACCTGGAAAATCTACAACAGCTAAAAAAAATCTCATTGCTTCCATTTAATTAAAATTGCATTCAGGTGCAAGAGAGTACTGAGAAAACATCGGGGAAGAACGTTTTCCAGGCAACGGTGATAATTCATAGCATTTAATTGATTATAACCATGTTTCTAAACATGTTCCAAATCACCCAGGCTGCACAAGTTAGAGGAAAATGCTCCTCCAGACTTTCTGTTAATGAGATACATCAAGATGGGTAGCCATGTTAGCCTGTCTGCAGGAGCAGAAAAGAGTAGCACCCTGAAGACTAACAAAATTTGTGGCAGGCTGTATTTGAAGAAGCGAGCCGTGACTCACAAAAGCTAACACCCTACCACACATTTTGTTGCTCTCTAAGGTGCTCTTTTGAACTATGGTGCTGGAGAGTTCCTTGGACTGCAAGGAGATCAAATCAGTCAATCCTAAAAGAAATCAACCCTGACTGTTCCCTGGAAGGCCAGATCCTGAAGTTGAAGCTCAAATACTTTGGCCACCAAATAAGAAGGGAGCACTCACTGGAGAAGACCCTGATGCTGGGAAAGATTGAATGTCAAAGAAGAACGGGACGGCAAAGGATGAGATGGTTAGACAGTGTCATCGATGCAACGAACATGAAATTGAGCAAACTTCAGCTGACAGCGGAAGACAGGAGGGCCTGGCGTAGTCTGGTCCATGGGGTCGCGAAGAGTCAGACTCGACTGTGCGACTGAACAACAACAACAAAAGATGCTCCTGGACTCCGGCTCTTTGCTGTTAACGAGAGGCTTTCTTTTGTTTGCAGAGAGCATCCTGTTACCTCGGTAAAGGGGAGGCAATTCCTCTTGAGTGCTAAAAGGTATTTTGCTTCCCAACCATGATGAAAACAGATGTTAGTAGGCAAGCATCCTTAATTCCCGCCATCAGCATAATTTATCTCCACTTGAAGAAAAAAATCCCCACAAAACCCAAATGCAGGAAGGGAAAACACACACACATACACATGATTGTTGTAGTTTTGAATGCCTAGCAGAACTCCTTAAAACCATAAAATCGAGCCCGCTAGGATCTGGGTAATATATTTGCAATGTTTGACTGGGGGAATAGACTAGATTAGGAAACCTGGAAGTTTAGGCATTTCCCTTCATTAAAAAAAAAACAAAAACACCCCTCATTGCTATTTTGTAATAAAAACATGAGCGAGCTTCAAAGGAAACCCTGAAGGAAAGGTTAATTGCTACTAAAAGATCAGGGTGGACACCGGTGTGTGCACATTCGGCACAAATGTGTTATGTTTGCAGGAAAGAATGCGTGCGGCCAGCTGCTGGGATGTTCCTGATGAAGATGATAGAGCAGCGCTGCGCCAAAGCCGATGCCAGAGATTTCACCTCTCCGGAGCCTAGGGTCAGTTTAAACAGTAACCTGGGCTTCTGTGTGGAACAGGAGAGGGGGTAGACTTCCTTCCACTTGGACAAATGCTTAACCGTTTAACATGCTTTTCCATTCCAAAGGCAATAAAAAGACCACAGTATAGCGTGTGAGGGAGAGTCGGGGAATTTAAAGCAGCCATTACCCCTTCACCTTCCACTGCAGTAGCTAATAAGCCAAATAAGGAGATAGGCAAGCCACAAGCAGATAAACGGACGGCAGCAGAGGGCAGGAGGTGTGTGTTTTGGCAGTTCCAGAAGTCCATCAAGGCAGTCCCTACTTAGTACATACCTCACCCTCTTGAAGGTCTTGTTCTTTCAACAGAAAGTTTCTAGTCCTTCCATTTTTTTTGAGATTTCCCAGGTGTTTTAAGACCCGAGGACTGAAATCACACGGGGAACTTAAAACATATGGGAAGCAATACAATTTCCAGGCCTTAGGATGGTCAAAATCTCTTTGCCCTTCCCCATGGTGAGCAGAAGCAGAACAAATTATGCATACTAGGTCTTTTGGTTTAAAAAGCAAAATATATATATATATACACAGCCTAAGCAGAGATAATGAGTATTTGAGGACCCAATCAGTCTGTAACTCCGAAATGCTCTGTGATTCTCAAGCCTTATCTCTCACCTCTCTAGCTGTACGGGCTAATTTGTACATCTCCTATGGAGCAGACGTACAAGCTTAAAATTGATTGGAAGGTGGGGATTCAAGGCCTGCTGCAGGTATTTATGGACTCCCAGATACAGTGTATACCCTGACCTGGATAGCCCAGGCTAGCCCGATCTTGTCAGGTCTCAGAAACTAAGCGTGGTCAGCCCTGGCTAGTACTTGGATGAGATCCCGCCCCCGCCCCCCAGGAATAGCAGGGCTACAATGCAGAGGCAGCCAATGGCAAACCACCTCTGAATGTCTCTTGCCTTGAAAACCCTAGCCTAGGGGGTTGCCAAAAAAAAAAAGATCCAGTGTATACATGGGCCTCTGTATAGCAGCTCCTCTCTGTTCCACCTCCCAGGCACAATCTCTGACCCTCCCCATCATGGCTCCACCCCCCAAGTACAGCTGCACTGGAGGCAACAAAGTTTCTTTCCAGAACAATCAGGGTGCGGTCACACGGCAAGGTAATTGCACTTTGTTCCCACTTTGTTTAAATTGGGAACTTTTTACTTTGGGCTAGGCTGACTAGATGCAGCCGGCCCCTCTCTTCACCACCCACTCGCCTGCCGCTGTGCTGTCCCTCCAGGTGATTCTGCTGGCCATGGGGCAGGCTCGGGCGGTTGCTGCTCCTGCCACCGCTGTGGGGGGGGGGTGCTGCTGCCATTGCCCAATGGAAAAAGGCTCCGCCTTCTCCGCCATCCTCCTTGCCGGCTCCCGTCCAGGCTGCCGGAGCCCCTGCCTCTCATTCCCGCCTCCAGGGCCATCTTTGTGTGTGTGTGTTTTTAATGCTTCCAGTTTGAGCGCTTGAGCAAACATGTGCTTAATAAATCCATTATTAAACTTTAAATGGATTTATTAAGCACCTGTTTATGCAAGCGCTCAAACCGGAAGCTTTTTAAAATAATAATTTTAAAAAATGCATGAAGAGCAGTCAGACGGCCCTAATCGCAATCATTGCAAAAGATGGCTGTCCAGATGGGCGAAATCGCATTTTCAAAGTCCAAGTGCCAGGAAAATACCTGATTTTCCAGGGGGTAGGAAAACCCGGGAGCATTGTGGGAGTGAGCTGGCTTCGGCGTAGGAGGTCGATTAGCATATGTGAATGTGAAATTTACATGTGCAAGGGAACAGTGGCGAACCCCAATCAAATGGTCTGTGTGACCGCACCCTTAATCTTTATTGCAATGTTTTGGTCTCCTCCTGGGCTCATTTTGAGACATAACTGGAGAAGGCAGAAGAGCAAAAATCCCTTGTACCCTACTTCTGCCAAGTGTTCTTTCCATTGGGAAATGGAAAACCGGTCCCTCCACCTGGCTATGTGCTCTACCTAGGGTTGCCAGCCTCCAGGTAGGGGCTGGAGATCTCCCGTTTTACAACTAATCTTCAGCTGACAGAGATCAGCTCCCCTGGAGAAAATGGCTGCTTTGAAGGGTGGACTCTGTGGCATTGTATCATGCTGAGGCCCCTTCCCACCCCAAACACCCCCCCCCGGATCCACCACCAAAGACTCCAGGTATTTTCCAACTCAGACCTGGAAACCATAGCTCCACCAGAGTAATCCCTGACACCAGCTCTGCAACATTTTCTGCTATGTACATGGAAACTGCAGGAAAACCGTTCAAAATAAAAACTCAAACACATGTATACGTGGGGAGGAAACAGACTCAAAAGGATAGTCCAGACCTAGGGAGCACATGGACACCAGTGGTGAGCTGTCACTACTGGGAAAATCCAGAAATTATGTCAGTCCTCTCTAGGACTTGCTGTAAATGGTATGGTAAAATACCAGAGTTTCCGGCGATTCCTTAAAGGGCACTGAAATCCCTCCTGGGTTTTTCTCGGAAGTGACATCATGCTGTCACCGACTGTGGTTTTTTTCTCCTGCCAGCTGCTGGAATGTGGGCAGGCAATGGATGCTGGAGTAGGTAGTCTCCGTCTCCAGCAAACATATGGCAACCTGATTCCAGACCCAAGAAGCAGAAATGGAATGGTGTGTCTGAGAACCATCAGTTCATACTTTAGGCAACCATTACGGTGATAGTAGGACACCAGTACTTCTCATAGCAGATATGTGATGCATGAAACACAGGCTCCCGTCTTTGAAGAGAGACCTCCATAAAACCTGAAACGAACCACAAAATTTGGACGTGCAAACGCCAAATCGTAAACTGAAACAATGAGATATTTTATTAATTTATATCCCACACCACCCAAATTCAAGGGAGCTTTCAAACAATAAAATGATATAATCTAATAAAGGTGAAAAAATTCTTGAAACTTTTGAAACCACGGGGGAGAGAGACTGGGTTTTTTTAAAAAAAAAAAAAAAATTATTGGAAAAACAATCAACATTTTCAATAACGGTACCAATACAATTTCGGGGGAAAAAGTTCCCAACCCTTCCCCCCACCCCCTAATAGGCTTCCAACACTGCTAATAACAAACAAAAATATATGTTAGACGGTAATCAAATTTAAACTTATATGCATTGACAAACCAGGTAACACATTATATAAAACCTCTACCATTGCAACATATTCTCAAATAACAGTATAATACAATTCCAAATTCATTTCACTTCTCGTTCAATATCCATACGTATCCAAGTTATATATTTTCCCCTTCATTCTATATTCAGTTTCTAGATACAGTTTCAATTCTTCCCAATCTTTTATATACTGTTCTGCCATTTAACTTCTTTGTCATTTTGTCCATTTCCGCTAAAAATAGCAGTTTTCTCAACCAGTCATGTATATCTGGCACCTTCTCCATTTTCCATTGCTGAGCAAAGGTGGGTTTTTTGTTTGTGTTTGTCTGCAGTTTTAAAAAGCTGGATGAAATTTGGGGGGGGGGAATGGGAAAAATAAGCCAGTTTGGTGTAGTGGTTAAGTGCGCGGACTCTTATCTGGGAGAACCGGGTTTGATTCCCCACTCCTCCACTTGCACCTGCTGATGTGACCTTGGGTCAGTCACAAGCTCTGGCACAGCTGTTCTCTCAAGGACAGCTTCTGTCAGAAGTTCTCTCAGCCCCACCTACCTCACAGGGTGTCTGTTGTGGGGAGAGGAAGGGAAAGGAGTTTGTAAGCCGCTCTGAGACGCCTTTGGGCAGTGAAGGGCGGGGTATAAATCCAAACTCTTCTTCTCTTCTTCTTCTTAAATATACTTTAACAGCACACAAATCTGTGCCACTTGGCATGTCTATGCCATCTTTATGCCAAATTTACTAAATTGCTTATCTAGTTTACTAAAATGATAATTATAGATCTACCCAGTTTTACAGTCAGAAATGAAAGTGGATGCTCCCTAGGTTCTTCCAACATAGTACAGAGGGGACAGAATTGCCTTCATGATGGCAAAAACCCCAAGCACACTGGTTTTAACTTGCTGGGGGCCATCTTCACAGTTGCACTCAGAACCGATCCAAGAGCCTGGCAATTGAAGCCTAGCACAGGACAGCTTGCAAAAAAGTGCACACCGGATTCTTGTTCATTTAGCTGAAATATTTATGTCCCAGTTAGTTACACAGAAAAGAAGTTGTATTCTACAAGGAACACAGTAAGTTTATAGTTGATAAGAAAAAGGGATATTTCAATTTTCATAAAATTTCGTTTTAAACACACACACACACACAACCCCCCCGCCCCATGGCTTACAAGACAGCTATCAAATCACCAGGCATAAAAACAACAAAAACAATTTTAAGATATAAGACCAAGAATAAAACAAGGAGAGCAACTACATATTGTTAGATCTTGCACTGTCACTGAACTAGCAATCATTAACTGGACTGGGTTGCCCACACAGGACAAACCAGTTGCAGCGGTTGCTAAAGTATACTGAGAGAACAATATCCAGTTGTGCGTGGACATGGCCCACATATCAGCACAAAACCACTTATTCAATGTGCCTTAAACTCTTTAGAACAAAACCAGCGGCATTCTTCTGTAGGCCCACATAATCATACTCAGCAAAATGATAAAGTAAAATAAACAGAATCAACAAAGAGCCCTGAGAAAGCAAAAAGTGTTTTTGCACAGCACTTACAGCTCCAAAGCAAGGCTCTAGTTCCATCAGCGCTCCCTCTTTCCTATCTAGGTTTGCCAACCTCCAGATAGCACCTGAAGATCTCCTGCTATTACACTCGATCTCCAGCCAATCAAAATTAGCTCCCCTGGAGAAGATGGTTGCTTTGGAAGGTGGACGCCATGGCATAATACCCTGCCAAGGTCCCTCCATTCCCCAAACCCTGCCCTTCCCAGGCTGTACCCCCCTCAAAAAAAATCTCCAGGTATTTCCTAACCCAGAGCTGTCAACCCTGCTCCCGCCTACAGTTGGTATCTCTGGGCTGGGAAATTCCTGGATATTTGGGGGGAGAGGCTGAGGAAGGTGGAGTTTGGGGAGGGAATGGACCTCAGCAGGGTATACGGCCACTGAGACCACTTTCCAATGCAGCCATTTTTCCCCAGGGGGGCTGATCCCGGTAGTTTGGAGATCAGCTGTAATTCCAAGAGATCTCCAGGCCTCATCTGGAGGCTGGCAACCCTGTCCCCACCTTACGTTTTAACTCGCTCTCGTGTTGTATACACATATTTGAATTCTAGTTTTTAAGTGGTTTTGTAACTCTTTCCCCCTGATGCTTGTTTTAGTGCTTAGCCACCCAGGCGGCCCTGACTAGCCTGAAAGGCAAGATACAAATGCTGTAAATAAAATTAATAAGCAAGCCACATCTCTGGTGTGCTCAGCCAAGGTCTATGAAGCTGGCTGAGGCGATTAAGCAGCTTGCAGGTGCCTCTGCAAGATGGAGAAGGGACAGAGCTTTGGGTGGTTAATAATGAGGCGGCAGCCCTCTTCCCCGCCTTCTTTGCAGGAAGGCCCTCTCTTCAAGCACAGTGAAGGCAGGCGAGGACGGGTGTTTGGGGCTAAATTGATTCCCCCTCAATATTTGTATAAAATAGACTCCCTGGGCCTAGTCTCAGCAAACTGGAAGGGGAGAAGCAAGAAAAAAAAAATAGATGAATGGACTGCACCACTTCAGACGGCACAACTTCAGACTACCCTTTTAATGTAAAAATACCTACAAGTAAAAATGACACGTCAGAGTGAAAAATTCTACCCAACATCTTTGCATACTGGACTAGTTCTCAATTTACACGGAACTATGATGTCAGGAAGCCTTTAAAAATCGAATTCCTTCCCTACAATCCGAAGTGGCCCTGTCCATTCTTTCCCCTCAGCTCTGGGCCACATCAGCACATTTGATGGTCCCTTTTAAGCCAAACCAGGGCTTTTTTGTTTTGTTTTTTAATTGATACAGATCTGGTCTGATACCAAATCCACGTAGGTGTAAAAATTTAAACCTTTTACTGTTTCTTTTTCTCCAGCCCTCAAGTGCTGTTTAATTGTCAGTGTCCAGACTATTCCATTCTAACCACTATATCAGGGGCCAACAATGGAACATACCAACTCTTGAACCATTCCATTTTAATCCCCATCATGTTTTTTTCAGGCATTTTTTTAAAACAATTTTGTTTTTCATATGTGTTTTTGTGGCTAGGCATTTGTGTAAATCTCTTCACAGTTCCACTTACACAACCGGCAAACTGAAGAAGTCGAAGGAAACGCATCTTCCAAATATCTAGACTGGGTGTCTTTGCAAAGGCTGTTTGGAATATGTTATGACTATGTGGACTCCTATCAAGTTACACTGAGTACATGGACTTTATGTCTTATCTTCAAAGGAGGAAATATTGTATCTTATAGCTTATTATAGTTACAGCATGCATTGATCTTGTTGTTGTGACACCACCAACTTTATAATTGTTTAATATATTGTTTAGGCAATCTTTGATGGTGTTTTCTACAAGTGGAATTTGTATATTTGGGATTCCTGTGACACTAGTCTTTTCCCCTTGTTGTTTTGATTTTAACCACCATAGCAATGACTGACTGTGGAACATACAGCTCCTGTTTTTAACAGCCAACATGGAATACCATTCTGTGTGTGTGAAGTACCCTCAAGTGGCAGCTGATTTATGGCAACCCCAGCAAGGGGCTTTCAAGGCAAGTGAGAAGCAAAGGCGGTCTGCCATGGCCTTCCTCTGAACAGCCTTCCTTGAATAAATTATGACTATAGTCAATTAAAACCATTTTAAACCAATGCAGAGGAAGGATAATTTGGATTTCATCAGCCTTTCACCTTTTTAATGCTATAATTCTGGATTTTAGAACCCAAATTTTGTATTTTAAAGTTTGATCAGAAACTGAGGTGCATGCAGGCTACTTCAGTCTTGACAGTTTACAAATCAATGCCAAATCCCAACTGTTCTCAAGAAAAATTACATTTTCAGCATGAAATTTCAACATTTGCAAATGTTCGAATGGATCAGTTTAGATATGAAGGACAGGTAAGCAAAATGCAGACCAAAAAAAAAATACTAATAATTAAAAGTTATGCAGTGCATATCCTCAGGGTCTTTGAAATGTATCAGTTTCCCCTCCACATTCTAACCACCATAATGGCAGTGGTAACGGAAAAGGCTGTCAAGTTGCAGCGGACTTATGGCTACAACGCCATAGGGCTTTTCAAGGCAAGAAACAACTGGAGGTGGTTTGCCATTGCCTGCCTCTGCATAGCAACTCTAAACTTCCTTGGTGGGTTCCAGGGTCAACCCTGCTTAGCTTCTGAAATATGATAAGATCAGGCTAGCCTGGACTATCCAGGTCAGGGCAATATTTTGCTAGCATTACATATTCACGTCATGAGCCTAACGTAGGTATGAATGAAGCAAAATAAAATACATTTACAAGAGCTGAAAATACATTTTCAAGAGCTGCTGCTTGTGCTGAGAAGTTGGTTAGATATGCCAGAACCCCTGTGGAATTGCAGAAAACTATGCACCTCATTAATATTACTCAGTGTGAGCTATGACCTCCTTCTAGACAGTATTTGATTTTATTGAGCTATACGAATCCAGATTCTGATAATACTCACTCTGGTGTACAAGTTGAAAATGTCAATGGAGTTGCTTTAAGGTTGACGTATATATGTAAGTAAGATTAGAATCAGATTTTTGTCATTAGCTGAAATCTATAAAGTTTCGCCTGTTGGTAACAAAGCCTATTAATTGCATCAGTGTACCTTGAAGGAAACTTTACAGCAGCAACTAAAACAGCCATAATTAACAAAAACCTACAACAGCCAATTAAAATCAATTAAAAGGAAAAAAAATGGCAAGGCACAAACAGGGGAGAGTAAACCAAATGGCAAACAAGTAAAAACAACTTGAATTTTTCCCTTTTATATTAAACTGACACCCAAGAACGGACAATGGTGGGAAGTGATACAGAGAAAGGGAGGACATTCCAAAGCTGGGGAGGGGGCAACCAGTGAAAAAGTCCTATCCCTGTTTCAGTTAAGGCACAAAGTAAAGCTTAGGGTTGCCAGCCCCCCCCCACCTGTGAAGGCAGGATTCCCTGCTGCCAGGCCCCACCCTCCCAAAGCCAATCAGCTGGACAGTAGGAGGACTTATCAGGTGAAAGAGGAAGGCCCAGGCAATGTTGCAGCCAACACAGTGATGTCACTTCCAACATGCATAGGAAGTGATGTCACCACACTGGCAACTTCCAGGCAACACTCTGATATTTGGGCAAAAACTCTGTGGCATAAGCCATTTTTACCAGAGCTTTTGCCCAAATACCAGACGGTCATCACAGAGTGGACATCACTTCCTGTCCACACCAGAAATGGCATAGCCACATTGCCGGTAACATTGTCTGGGCCTTCCTTCCACTGCTGTTAAGTCCCTCCCATCCCCCACCACTTGCCAGGAGGGACCTGGAAACCCTAGTAAAGCTTGAGAGTTGGGGGGGGGGGGCAGGCAGTCCTTGAAATACTGAGGTTCTGGCCATAAAGGGCTTTAGAACTTCATTGCATTCAGAAGCAGTGAAGAGCAGCAGTGAAGAGACTTTCAGCAATAGAGTTAACATGCTTGTTCAATCCATATTGGCTAGCGGTCTTGCCACTGCATTCTGGGCCAACTGAAGTTCCTTTATCATCTTTGGATAGCCCCATAGACAGCACATTACAGTAGTCAAGGCTGGTGATGACCACAGCATGAATCATTGTGTCCAGATCCACAAACTGTGGCTTAACAACCCATGAACAGGTAGCTAAAATCAGAAATCCTCTCAAGGCACTGGCGCACTGCATTCCTTAGCGGGCAGACTGAAGCCCTCCATTGTGGATCATGCGTCGTACACGCCTGCCCTACCTGCTAGCTACAGGGATGCCTCTCCTAAAAAATTCAGTGTCATCCAGATCAGCAGCTAGCATCGTTGCCCAGCAGCTAAGGCCCAAGAGCCTCAGGATGGCCCAGTTCCAACCTCCTCCCTCAGAGGGAGAGCAGCACCAACCACTGCCTGCTTCGTATGCTGCACAGGGGTGGCAGGACTGGACTTCCCATTAGGCCCTCTCCATCTTGGCATGTAAGCAGTGGTGGCAGCTAGGAGGATGCACTTGCTTTCCCTCTTTGTGCGGCCGTGACTGCTGTTGCTCCCAAGATGCACTGCTGCTTGCTTGCTGGGCTAATGAGAACCGATGGTTAGCTCACAGTTAAAACCTGGGCTGGCAAGCAGCATTGGTGGCTCTAAAACTGTTGCCACAGTCTGCTGTCTGTCCTCTACCTTTGTCCGAATGTTGTTGTTGCTGTTGTTCAGTTGTACAGTCGAATGAGGAAGTGGCAATGCCCCAAAGCCTGGAGAAGACTCTTGTCCTTCCCAGGGTTGCCAGCTTTTTAACTGCTCCCTTTAGCTGTACCTTTAATATCAGTTCACTCCACGGGAAAAAAAACAGGTGACCTTTAACTTCATGCCACAAAATGCTTCATCTGCCCATTTCCATTAATTAAACTTTGATTAAAGGGACAGGACAGGTTTTTTTTCTATCCAGTTGGCAACCTTAAACAATATGCACAGGTAACAATAGCATCACCTGGTAAATAATCTCACATAAAGCTTTCAATAAAGGGGCAGCAGGAGACCTACCTGCATGGGAAGGGGCTCTCTAGCAAAATTGTAATACTGCCAGTAATGGAGTGATGTTACTGATCCCGTGACCCAAAAGTAGCATCATCCCTCTCGGTTAATCATAGAGCTAACCATAGGGTTTGGTGGAAATGCTAGAATGTCACATATACACAATAACATCACTTCCTGGTTCTGCCAGAAGTGACATCACCGTGGTACCCGCAATTCTACACACTCCCAACCCACTGAGCAGCAGTGGGGAAGATGGCTGCTGGTGGGAGGTCACCTGCCAGTCTGGGAGACCTGGCAGCCTGAGGCAGGGCATCTTTTTCTCTGGGTTATTGGTGATCCTACACACAATGCAAGAGAGAGAAATTTAAGGAGCAAGCCTAAGGAGGCCTGCTCAGAGTTAAGTCCCATTTTATTCGATGGCACTTCGTTTCATTCATTCATTCATTTTAGCATATTTGTACCCCGCCCTCCCCACAAACGGGCTCAGGGTGGCTTACAAAGTTGGGTCAATGTACCTGGTATATATAAAACAATTAAAACATTTTAAGCAGTTGGTACAATGTACATGGTATATATAAAACAATTAAAACTTAATCCCAGGAAAGGAATTATAGCTGTACTCTCAAAAAAAAAAAAAACACCCAAGAAATGTTATTCAAAATCCTACTACGAAATTCTGAAGTTTAATGTAAAAATTCAGTCTACAATGTAGGATTCACTAACAATAGTTATCTACTTTCTTCTTGCAAGGATTACTGAAATAATGTGAATCAAGTGAATCAGGGAGGATGGAATGGCTATTTAAATACAAGGCATCACCACCACCATCATTATTACTACACAAACCACCCATGATGCCTTTCTGCTCACCACGGCTTAGTCCGCCTGCAAAAGTGTTGACAAACTATCACCCCACCCACCCGCCCCGCTCCAAAAAGAGCCGAGCTACTGAAGAGACATATGAAAGGCAGAGAAAGTAAACCCAAGCACTTTGTACAACCGAACATAAACCCCTTGTGCGTAGCCGGGTGCAGCTGCAGCTTAAGAAAAGAACACTGTTATATTAGTTAGTGGTCATTCTAGGCTAGCAGTTATACTGTGCAATAATACGCTAACTGCGGGAGAACTCCATGTCGTTTCTGGAACATGTCAATATCAGCTTGCACAATAACTAGCAGCATTCTGGACTCTGGATAGTGTCAGTTGTGTCTAATTGAGTAACACTGTCTAAGGCATTTGACGTGCACCAGACACTCTCTCTTAATTAGGGGCCAATATTGAAAGACTCTGGGTCAGATTCTGCTCTGCAATTACATGGGTGCCATTCTCCTTGAAGTCAGTGGGAGCTGCACCTGCATCTCTCCGTATGGAATCAGGCACGCCGCATTCCATATAAAAACTATGGAAATTCCTGCGGCAACCACCGAAGTGAATTTATTTGCTGGTTTTGAATCTCATTTTATTTACAGTTCCAGCCCAACTAAATTTGGTCAGGGTATTTATAATGTTATGTATGTCTCCTGTGCTAAGAATTCAGCTGCAATCATAAACACAGTTGAAAAATTATTGGCCATTAGCAGGGTGGAACTACCCCCATTATATCACCCAAGGATGACTAGTAAAAGTTTGGCATTGGTTGATAAAGTTTCCTCAGCAGAATACTTACATTTTTTGACTTTCAGAATCCTTTCTGGGTGATATACAGTATGTTGAATCATCAGATGCCCCCAACATGGGTTCATGTAAGAAGGATTCCACAATTTTTGTGGAAGCCCCTCTTGAGATGCATCTCCTCATGCTTCATTCCATGCTAATCTTAAAGGTTGAACATAGGACAGCAAGCAATGCCTTGCTGGATTGGACCAGTGGTTCGTGTAGCCCATCATTCTGTTCCACACAGTGGCCATCCAGTTACCCTGGAGGACCTACAGACAGGGCACAGAGGCCAAGGCTTTCCTGATGTTGCCTACTACCACTGGTATCACAGCCGGATCGCCCATTGGGCGAACTAGACGCTTGCCTAGGGCGGGCCGGTCTCATGGGTGCGAAATGGCGCCCTGCTCCCCCCCCCAAGACCCCCCCCGCCCTAACCGGGCACCCACTACCACTGCGGAAAAGCGCCCACCTAGGGTGCAAGTCGTCCTCCCCCTCCTCCCTGGTGGGGGGAGGCGGTGGCGACCAGCGGGGACTCCCTGCCGCTGCCGCTGCAGAGCACCCAGCCGGGGCACAGCTTGCCCGCCCTCCCCCTCCTCCCTGGAGGGGGGGAGGAGGGGGGGCGGCATGGCTGGGTCTCCAGGCCCAACCGGGAGGTTGGGATCTGCGCCCGCCTAGGGCGCAGAAATACGTGGAGCCGGCCCTGACTGGTATTCAGAGGGTTACTATCTCTAGATATGAAGGTTCCCTTTAGTCATCATGTCTAGGAGCTGTCAATTGTTTTATTCTCCATGAAATCTGTCTACTCCCCCTTTTAAAGCAATCTTGGCTCATAACCATTGTCACTATGTCTACTGGCAGTGAGGCTTCCCTTTTGGGAAGGGGGTAGAAGGTTACAGCAAGCAGGCAATGAACAGAAGTCAACTTGAGATCCAACCCTATGTGGGTCCAAAAGAAGATGAAAAATGGCAATTTCCTACATTACACCTAGTAAAAATATGTTTTTAATATTGGTGATATAATTACCAATATTTTTTTATATTGGTATATATTGGTGATGCATACAGAAATAATGCCTCCCCGGGGTATCAATCTTCATCTGATAGGTCATACCAAGTCAGGATCATATTGTAAACTCAGGTGATGATACTTCCATTTTGGGGGAAGGAGGAAGAAGAAGAAGAAAAAGAAGAGGAGGAGGAGATTGGATTTATACCTTGCCCTTCACTACCTGAAAGAGTCTCAGAGTGATTTACAATCTCCTTTCCCTTCCCCTCCCCATAACAGACACCCTGTTAGGTACATGGGGCTGAGAGAGCTCCTTTGAGATCATGAGAGAACAGCTCTGAAAGAACTTGTGACTGACCCAAAGTCACACTGGCGGCTGCATGTGGAGGAGCAGAGAATTAAACCTGGTTCTCCCAGATTAGAGTCAGTGCTTCTAACCACCACACCAAAGTGGATGAACTCTAGAGATGAATAAAGGAAACAGAGGGAAAAGGGTAAGTAAGTAAGAAGGCGAGAGGACAAAGGAGAAAAAATGAAAACAGATAAAAGGCAAAAGGTTAACGATCGTGGCCACAGTCTGTCTGTCTGTCTGTCTGTCTGTCTGTCTGTCTGTCTGTCTGTCTGTCTGTCTGTCTGTCTGTCTCTCTCTCAAAATACTATTTTGTACTTAGACAAATACTAGATTTGTGCCATGAGCCCTTATACACAAGAGTATTATGCAGGAGTAGGTTATCTCCATAAATCCAGAGCCAGGCACACGGCTCCGTCTGCAACAGTGTTACGCAGTAAGTAGATGAGCATCGCGAGGCATCCAGTTTTTGTAACCCACCTTGAGTGTCATCCAGAAACAGAGAAACAATACATGGATAACAATGAGTCTACTTACAGAAGTTTGTGTGAACAGTTTTAATCTTTATGTTGGAACATTCAAATGATGTCATACAAAATGTTACATCAGACAATTTTTTAAAAATGGCTAAAGGAATATTACATTGAATCGAGCCATTATCAAGAGGCAATTCCTCACAAAACTGGGATACAAATATATTCTGTTCAACAGTCTCCGGACTACCCAAGTGCAGTGGTATGCATAAGTGGGCTTCCACACATTTCAGTGGGCGTGGGGGCAACTCTTTGCAAACATCCTGTCGCTCACACTGGTTGCCAGTTTGTTTCTGGACTCAATAGAAAGTGTTGGTTTTGACCTTTAAAGCCCTAAATGGCTTCTGACGAAAATACATGATGTACCACCTTCAACCGTCTGTGCCTTTCTATACTTGGAGAGCAACATCTGGAGTCTTTCTCCATGTTCTCACATCAACCCAAATGAGGTAGATGGGCTGTTGCCCCCAGACTCTGGAATTCCCTTACCCAGAAGGTGCATCAAGTCTTTCTTCCTTCCTTTCTTCCTTCCTTCCTGTTGTGTACCAACCAAGACCACACAAATGGTCAGGCTCGCACACGGTCATGCGGACACACTGAGCTTCGACCTTTAGGAACAATAGGCCCTAGGATCCTGAAACAGACCAATAGGACTGTCCGGATCCAAGTAGAGTCGTATAAGATATGAGACACTGTAAATAACCAATCACGGGGTGTGGTGTGTGTTGGGGGTGTGGTTTGTTTGGGGGATTTAAACAGGACTTCAGTCCTGCTGTCTTGTCTTAGTTTCGTGTTCTGGAATAAACTATGAGCTGATTCACTACAATGCGTCTAAGAACCCAGTACTTATTCTCTTTCTTTCTTTCTTTCTTTCTTTCTTTCTTTCTTTCTTTCTTTCTTTCTTTCTTTCTTTCTTTCTTTCTTTCTTTCTTTCTTTCTTTCTCTCTCTCTCTCTCTCTCTCTTTCTCTCTCTCTCTCTCTCTGTCTCTCTCTCGCTCTCTCTCGCTCTCCCTTTCTCCCCTTCTCTCTCCTATTAAAAACCCTTTACTTGTTCTTCTACCCCTTACTTGTTGTTTTGCTTGGGTTTTTGGGGGGTTTTTTTACCCTTTACTTGTTCTGTCAACCTTACCACTGACTGTTGTCTTGCTTGCACTGTGGTATACATTGCGTAGAAATTGCTACGGTTCCTGCTCAGTTGCATTGTCTCTTGGGGTTTTTGATGCGCAATGCTTTCTTTAGCTCTGAATTGTTCCAGCCCATCCAGAGTGTTCCTTTTTAATAAAAAGGAGAGATGTTGTAATGAGCGAACAAAATGTGTTTGCAGCTACGAATTCCTGTTCTGTGCTCCAAAACACCAGCTTAGTGGCCCATTAGGACTTCTACATACTTGTTTTGTGAATCTGACTGTTGACTTTCTTATTATCTTATTAATGAGTAACATTCTAACTATATTCAAACAGTTCAACGTATTGTCAGAGAAGGCATTCAGCGGGAAACTTCCAAAATAAGCCTTTAATTGAAACAAGTGAGATAAAACAAAACGAGTGTTTAATTTTTCAGTTCAGGTTAGCAAATGCCAACAGAATGCAAAAAAAAATCTTTATATTCAGCTGCAGTTGCTATGAAGACCTGATAGGGTTGGGTCTAGTGATAACAACACTAGTTCTAAAAGTGACGCAAAGCCTTTATACAGGCATCAGTGCCACTTCTGAAGTCTTTTTGAATGGCAGAAGCCAGAGCCAGCGTGGTGTGGTGGTTAGGGTGCCAGACTAGGAGAAGTGGGAGATCCAGGTTCAAATCCTGACTCAGCCAAGGAAGCTCGCTGGGTGACCTTGGGCCGCTCATGTACTCAGCCTAACCTACCTCACAGGGTGGCTGTTGTATGAAGATAATGATTAAATCCTGAACATTGCTGAGAGAGGCTACAGCATTTGAAGGCCAGGGTAGCCTTGTTTTGGGAAAGAGTTTTAGAAAGCAGGTTTCCCCATGCTTAAAAGACTTTTGAGTACAGCTGTACAACTCTGCCCTGCTCGCCACACCAAGGATTCCCCGTAGCTCTAGCAGCTGTCCGTCTAAGACCAGGTCCACACATGGAGGGGAATGAAGTCGCCAACTTCAGAAATGCTAGAATGAACTGCACCTATGGTTGCCAGCTCTGGGTTGGGAAATTCCTGGAAATTTTTTTGGGGGGGAAGTTGGGGAGGGGATAGGGATGCCAGCCCCCAGGTGGGGCCTGGGAATATCCCGGAATTATGGCTCATCTCAAGACAACAGAGGTCTGCTCCCCTGAGGAAAATGGATGCTTGGAGGGTGGACACCTATTGCCTTGTACCCCACAGAGGTCCCTGCCCTCCCCAGGCTCTACCCCCAAATCTCCAGGAGCTTCCCAACCTGGATCTAGCAACCCTACCTCCCCATCCCCCACCAGTGGCTAGAGGGGGCCTGGGAGCCTCAGTGGGGTATAATGCCATAAAGTCCACCTTCCAAAGATGTCATTTTCCCCAGGGGAGCTGATGTCTATAGTCTGGAGTTCAGTTGACATTCCAGGTCTCCAGGCCCCACCTGGAGGTTGGCAGCCCTAACTGCACCACCCCTAAGGTCACCTTTTTGGAGTGTTCTTCATATGTGGAAAACTCCCTGTGCCTCAAATATCAGCAACTGCTAGAAAAGAGGGGATGTAGAACTTTTCTCCCTGCTGCTTTCATTGCATTCATTCTGGGTTTTTTATATGAAGGACTGTTCGGAGCTGGAATCCACAATCCCCGAGCGAGGCAGTCTGTTTCTACACCCTCAGTTCTTTGCTGCGATACTGCGGGCTCACTCTGCTGCACGTGTGGATCACAGTATAGTCTACCATAATGTACGGATACAGATATGTACCTTTTCACAAATCTGAAGTGGTGGTGGTGGTGGTGGTCAGTCAGTCTTTGGGGTGAGTGGGCCACACATCCAAACATAGGGAGAACATATGAGCATGAGCAAAACCTTGCCTCGGCCAGGAACTCAGTAGCTGGCCTTTCAGAAGCTTCAATCCCAGCAGTATGAAAATAATAATACTGGCTTACTTTACAGGATATGTAGCAGCAGAAAAGAGCAAGAGTCCAGTAGCACCTTAAAGACTAGCAAAATACGTGGCAGGGTAGGAGCTTTTGTGAGTCACTGGTCACTTCATCACATACAGCTAGAATGGGAGTCCATCTGTCCTATTGATTGGAAAGTGGAGTGGTTTCAGATAGGTATGTTGTTCCACATGCTGTTGGGGGGGGGTTCCTCCTGCCAGCGAGCGGGCAGGAGCCCAGAAAAGCGGGGGATCCCCCGTTCCCAATTGGGGACTGGCAACCCTGACAGCCCTGTTAGTTCAGTTCACACAAGACTGAGGACTTTGAAGTGAGCATGTCCTGGAGCGGGGAAACAGGGTCATAGCTCAAGGATGCTGCTAGATCCTGGCCTACAGTTAGAGGTTCAGGTCTCCTCCACAGCACATACTGCCTTTTAGCAGCTTCCGCTGATATAACCACTATTGCCATTCTTCAGAAGGCATGATCTAGCCACAGGGCTTTAATCACATCCTGGTTAGATTACTGCCATGAGCCATACATGAGGCTGCCCTTGAAAACTGTCCAGAAACTTCAGTTACTGCAAAATGCAGTGGTCAGGGCTGTGACGGAGGGCTGGATAAGATCACATGACCCCTGTGCTAAAAGATGTTTTGGCTGTTCCCAAGCACAATTTGGAGTCCTGGTTCTCACTTTTAAGACCCTAAACAGTTTCAGGGCAGGGTACTTGAAGGACTGCCTCCTCCTGTAGTGCCCAAGCTGCCAGTTAAGATACTCCTCACAATTCCTGCTGTCTGTGCCCCGGCAGAGGTGAGGCAGGTGGCAATCAGGGACAAAGCTTTTTCACTGGTGGCATCTCATCCGTGGATTATCCCTCCCCCTCTTGAGTCTGGCTTGGCACCAGGCCAAAACATCCCCCACCCCTCAGGCATTTAGCTAAGAGGTTTGAGCTTTTATGTATTATTTATTATTATTAAAATAGATTTTTAGGCTACCCTCCCCTGTGCACACAAGGTACAAATGTTTTTACAGTCTGCTTCTAGCCTGTTTTACACTGATCATTTTAGGCTGCTGAATGTTGTGTTGTTTTATGCTGTTTTTGTGCTCTGGCAAGGTTTTTCACGGCTGCACTTTTATGGCTTGTAAACTTTAATGACTGCATGCAGTTTTAATGCTTTTATTTTGTTTGATTTTGTGGGCCACCTCGAGCAGGTCTCTGGACAGGCTCCATATTAATTTTTCCCCCTGAATAAATATATTAAATGGTTCCATGGGATCTAACCCAATGTTTTTATATCATGAGTGACCTTGAATTTCCCTTTGGGGCAGGAAATTGGCAAAGAAATGTTTCAAAGAATTTTAAAAAAGGTAAACGCTTAGTATTATTAAGTCTGAAGAATGCCTTGCCTGCTTGGCTGGGTAACAGGTAGGAGGGTAGGCGGGTTTAAGAACATAAGAGCATAAGAGAAGCCATTGTTGGATCAAGCCAATGGCCCATCCAGTCCAACGCTCTGCCACATGGTGGCCAAAAATACCAGGTGCCCGCAGGAGGTCTACAAAAGTACCCAAACCAAAGAAACCAAATAGACAAGCCAGTGAAGAGACCTGCACTAATGTCACCATGATGGAATCAGCATAATTCCTGTTATGTGAACTTCACCCAATTGTGACACATTCTGTAAGCAAATTAAATTTTATCTCCTTGTCCTCGATTTAAAAAAGCATACGTCTAAAAAAAAAAAAATCATTATTATAGTGTCATCCCCAGATGTCGCACAATGTCACACAGGGAATTCCTATTTTAAAAGGGAGCCGTAATCACAGGTGATTATTCCTCCAAGTTACAATAAAGACAGATAACAGAATGAATTATAAAACAAAGGTTAGTGATGGTAACTGAGCACTCTAGCAGTAATGACTTTTAATTGGATTCGGTTTATCACATTTTTCAGACTACCACAGACGCAGAAGAAAGGATTAGAATTATTTCCACATTTCACTATTTGGCATAATGAGAAAACAGAGGGAGGTCCTCTTCATCCCTGATGCGTATGGTGAGCCCCAGGAGATGTTTAGCATGTCAGGACATAGCAGCGTATGGTCCTGAGACACAAATGTGTTGGCACCATTATAATGTAGCGTAGCTTAATTCGGGGGGGGGATGGCTAGGTCATGAAGTTCTGTTAGGTGAGAGCAGAAGGGAGTTTAACTCCTTAATTGCCATCAGTGGTTCAAGGAGCTGCCTGCAGGAACTAAGGAAAATTGCCTGATCTGCTGAAGCAGAGAAATGCTAATCAACTATCAAGGCGAAGGGTCATTCTAATTTAGCAGCATCACAATAAGAAAGAGACGTCACTATTTGTGTTGGTAGGGTGACGTTTGTCTCAGTTTATATGTATTGATCTATATTACTGAATGGTTTACACATATGATTTACATATATGATAGGTGTTTTATAGTATATGTATGTATATGTGTATGGATGGAAGGATAAATGGATGGATATACATATATACATACATAAATACATGTACACATACACGAATGTGTGCTAAATATGTAATTTATTTGTTCCTGTAACTCCTCTGGCTTGTAATGCGTTGGGTCTAAACGAATAACACTGTTTCTTGCACTGCTTTGAGGGTTCACCCCTCTGTTTTTTCTTGGACTCGTGACGTCTTCTCTTTTTCCCGCCCACCCAAAAGAATGCAATACATCGTGCAGTTTGGTTCATGGGTCAGGTTAGGGTTGCCAACTCCACTTTGGAATTCCCTGGAGATCTGAGGGTAGAGCCTGGTAAGGGTGGAGTTTGGAGAGGGAAGGGAGCTCCTTGGGGTGTCATGCCATAGATTCCACCCTCCAAAGCAGCCATTTTCTGCAGGGGAAATGATCTCTGTTGCCTGGAGATCAGCTGTGTTGCAGGTGATCTCCTGGTCCCACCAAGAGGTTGGCAACCTGAGATCATAGTTTTCATTTTTCACCACTAGGACGACAGACAGTTCAAAGCTTAAAATGCATCAGAGTCTGAGGATTTTGGGCTTTGTAGTCTGTTTCACAAGCCAGTGCTCAGTGCTGGTATCTGAGAGCCAATTGCAATATGTATGTACCCAGGGCTGTTTTGGTAGAAAAAGCTCAGCAGGAACTCATTAGCATAACAGGCCACACCCAACAGCAGAAACTTATTAGCATATTAGGCCACACCCTGACATCACAGCTCATTAGCATATTAGGCCACACCCCCATGCTACCAGAAGTGTGGTCATCCAGCCACACCCACCTTTTGCTTCTTATTCTGTTTACCTTGTTTGATGTCAAAACCCAGGGCTTTTTTTGTAGCAGAACTCCTTTGCATGTTAGGCCACACACCCCTAATGTCGCCAATCGTAATGAGCTTCTGCTGTTGGGTGTGGCCTATTATGCTAATGACTTCTGCTGGGCATGGCCAACCTGGGAGCCAGCTGGAACTCTGTTCCTGTACGTTCCTGCCCAAAAATAGCCCTGTATGTACCTAACCTGATTTCTCAGCATTAGCTTACTAAACTCTTGATGTCCTGCAATGGAAAGTGAACCTACTCCACTGAAAAGCATAGCATTTGAAATGAAGTGAGGTAATATACACATTTTATCCTCAGGGTCTTTTTTCACATATGCAATTCATTACTTGATGCAGTGATCAAGTGATGAGGTGACCATAGCAGCTGGAACTATTTGTTCTTCCTCTACAGGATAGCTGGAGATGAAAGAAGCACTCAGAGTATGAGTGCTTTTCCCTCACCACAGTCTAGCCACTGCTAGTCCTTCTCTCCCTCAAGCCATCTAGAGTTAAGGGGCAGGACCTCCTGGTCAAAGGTTGAGTTTGACAAATTTGACTCTGAACTGCACACCTTCCAGCTCTATCTACTGAACAGATACTGAATCAATTTTCTTTCCTTTGTCAACTGATTCTCATCGCTGGGTCTTCAAGACCATCTGCAGAGAACTTTTTAGAAATCTAACCCTTGAAAAAAGTGCTTATGTGTCTCATACCACTTTTCAGTGAGGAAAAATATTTGCTGAAATTCTTAGAGAGGATTCACAGAATTATACCACTCATGCAGGCAAACATAATATAAAACCTGCGGGACCTTCTAAGAGGACAGTAATTCCTTACACTGTCACTGCCAGATTTAGAGTGCCTATAACATTAACAAAAAATGCTAATTTAGTAATGTGAGGGGGAACTATTACTTATTCTCAGGCCTTAACCTTTAACTTACTTAACTTGTTTGTAATCCAGCACTGGTGTATAGTAGTTCAATTCAGCATTCCAATTTGCCACAAAATTGTGGATTGCTTTCCCCTTTTCAGCCATGGTCTTTGTCCTATATAGGTTTGCAACTATAGCATAGTGGGCACTACCATCAACTTGTTGTTGTTCAGTCACACAGTAAAGTCTGGCTCTTCGCAACCACATGGACCACATCATGCCAAGCCCTCCTGTCTTCCGCCATCCTCTGGAGTTTGCTTAATTTCATGTTTGCTGCATCAATAACACTGTCTAACCATCTCATCCTTCGCTGTCCCCTTCTTCTTTGACCTTCAGTCTTTCCCAGGATCAGGGTCTTCTCCAGTGAGTGCTCCCTTCTCATTTGGTGGCCAAAGCATTCGAGCTTCAGCTTCAGTATTTATTTATTTTATTTATTCTTCAAATTTGTACCCTGCCCTCCCAGCCAAGGACAGCTCAGGGCGGCTCACATAAAATCACAAAAAACATTTTGTTGTTGTTCAGTCAGAGAGTCGAGTCCAACTCTTCGCAACCCCATGGACCAGATCATGCCAGGCCCTCCTGTCTTCCGCTGTCCTCTGAAGTTTGCTCAATTTCATGTTCGTTGCATCGATGACACTGTCTAACCATCTCATCCTTTGCCGCCCCCTTCTTCTTTGACCTTCAATCTTTCCCAGCATCAGGGTCTTCTCCAGTGAGTGCTCCCTTCTCATTTGGTGGCCAAAGTATTTGAGCTTCAACTTCAGGATCTGGCCTTCCAGGGAACAGTCAGGGTTGATTTCTTTTAGGATTGAATGATTTGATCTCCTTGCAGTCCAAGGGACTCTCAAGAGTCTTCTCCAGCACCATAGTTCAAAAGAATCTATTCTTCGGCGCTCGGCCTTCCTTATAGTCCAACTCTTGCAGCCATACATTACTACGGGGAATACCATTGCTCTGACCGTGCGGACTTTTGTTGGCAGGGTGATGTCTCTGCTTTTTATCATGCTGTTTAGGTTTTCCATTGCTTTCCTCCCAAGGAGCAGGCATCTTTTAATTTCATGGCTGCAGTCACCATCTGCAGTGATCTGGGATCCCAGGAATGTGAAGTCTGTCACTACTTCTACGACTTCTCCTTCTATTTGCCAAGGAGTAATGGGGCCGGATGCCATGATCTTAGTTTTTTGATGTTGAGCTTCAAGCCCACTTTTGTGCTCTCCTCTTTCAACCTGATCAAGAAGCTCTTTAAGTCCTCTTCACTTTCTGCCATCAGAGTGGTATCGTCTGCATATCTGAGGTTATTGACCTTTTCCCCAGCAATTTTAACTCCAGCTTGTGATTCATCCAGGCCAGGATTTCGCATGATGTACTCTGCATGTAAATTAAAAAGCACGGTGACAATATACATCCTTGTCGTACTCCTTTTTCTATGCTAAACCAATCAGTTGTTCCATATCCAGTTCTAACTGTTGCTTCTTGACCCTTATACAGGTTTCTCAGGAGACATGTGAGGTGATCTGGCACTCCCATCTCTTTAAGAACCTGCCATAGTTTATTGTGATCCACACAATCAAAGGCTATAGCATAGTCAATGAAGCCGAAGTAGATGTTTTTCTGGTACTCTCTTGCTTTCTCCATAATCCAGCGAATGTTGGCAATTTGATCTCTAGTTCCTCTACCTCTTCGAAACCCAGCTTGTACTTCTGGCAGTTCTCTATCCACGTACTGTTGGAGCCTAGCTTGTAGGATCTTGAGCATGACCTTGCTAGTGTGTGAAATGACTGCAATTGCGCGATAGTTTGAACATTCCTTGGCATTGCCCTTCTTTGAGACTGGAATATATACTGACCTTTTCCAATCCTGTGGCCACTGTTGTGTTTTCCAAATTTGTTGGCAAATTGAGTGCAGCACTTTAACAGCATCTTCTTTTAAGATTTTGAATAGCTCAGCTGGGATACCATCACCTCCACTAGCTTTATTGTTAGTAATGCTTTCTAAGGCCCATTTAACTTCGCATTCCAGGACGTCTGGCTCGAGGTCAGTGATTATACCATTGTGGTTGTCAGGGACATTGAGGTCCTTCTTGTATAGTTCTGTGTATTCTTGCCATCTTTTCCTAAAAAACATTTAAAATAGTACAATAAACCATTTAAAACAGTATTAAAACCAATTCGCAATTCCATAATAAGTGCTTGTTTTGCTGTTATTGAGTTCATGATGGCTACCATCAGCTCTCTCTTCCCACAGCCGGCTTGCAGGTCTTCTGGAGATGTCTTTCAGGTGGCTGGCACAGGCTGTCAATATAAATTCCAGAGGCAACAGGGCTTCTTATCCTAGTTGTTAGAGGTGCTGGTGGCTCCAAAAGCCTGACAGAAGAGCTCTGTTTTACAGGCCCTGTGGAACTGTAAAAGGTTCCACAGGGCCCTGATCTCCTCTGGCCTTCCAGGGAACAGTCAGGGTTGATTTCTTTTAGGATTGACTGATTTGATCTCCTTACATTTTGGTCTCCAAGGCCAAACTTGTCCATTATTCTGGTTAGCTTTTGACCTCCTACTTTAGCATTCCAGTCCACTATGATGATCTAGACACCTTTTTTGATGTTAGTTCTAGGAGGTGTTGTAGGTCTTCATAGAACCGGTCCATTTCAGCGTTTTCATCAGTGGTTGGGGCATAGAGTTGGATTACTGTGATGAAGTCTTTAATTCAGGGCTTGACAAATCCCAGGTGCTGGGTTGCCATGACACCTACAGATTTTACTAGGGTGACCAGTATTTTCAGTAATGGTTTTATTGTAGTATATCTTGGTCTTGCTCAGTGTAAGTACAAATCTTATTTATCATTTTGCATCAGAATATTTTGTTGTATGAAATAAAAATTAATGTGCATAAAATGCTTATCATTATTTGTTTACATGTACTTTTATACCTGTTAGTGGTGGTAAAGGAATCTTTTTTTTTTACTAGTTGCTTGCTATACTAGCTCTAAAATGCAATTAAATGGGGCTTTTTAAAGCAATAATAGAATTATGAGAAATTGATGAGAAGGTAGGTCAGTGTTAGAGGTCACCTTTTTGTTATGGTGATAACAATCAGGGTGACCTCTATATTTTTATAGACTACAGCACTTCTGTTGTAGCTTTAATAAAATTACAAGAAACTATGAAGAGGTTAGCATTATTTTTTGTGGTAGGAATCATGAGAAAATATAGTCATTCAAATACAAAAAACCCAGATGTTTGAAAAATGAGTCTGGCGCCTAAATTTTTGGGCTGGCTCCTAGAACCCAAGATAATTTCTCAAGGTCAGCTTTAATTATATTATTACACTAAAAGATCCTTAATTATCCTTGGATAACAGGATACAACAGTACCCTTGAATTACTAATAAACACACACACACGAATCAGGTAAAAGTATCAAATAATGATATTTTCATCACAAAATACCATGGCCTTAAAAAAAAATCAAACCCTAGCAAGCATATTTTCCACCCCCCCATTTTGCATGGGAAATTCCAACCTTACCCCCCCAAAACACACACACACACACACTCTTTCTCTCTTAGTGCTTGCCATCGTCATATCTCTCCAAGGTCATAACAATAATAAATAGAACATACTTAGCTGATTAGAAAAGTCATGAATCTTAAGAGCCTACCCTATGTCATTACTTACTATGGTATCTTTTACGTATATTTATTGCAGCTATGTTTGTTTTCTTTTCTTTTTTTCTTGCTGGTCTTTGCTCCATTTTGGGCCAATAAGGCAATCTCACGTCTGGAATCTTGTTTGTGAAAATAACAGCAAAGGGCAAAAGCCTCATTTCTTGTGGTGGAAAGAAGGTTGCCAACTCTGGGCTGGGAAATTTCTAGAGATTTGGGGGTGAAGCTGGGGGGAGGGCAGGGTTTGGGAGGGGGGACTTCGGCAGGATGTAATGCCACAGTGTCCAATACGCTTGCCACCCTCCAGGTAGCACCTGGAGATCTCCCACTGTTATAGCTGATCTTTAGACGACCAAATCAGTCCCACTGGAGAAAATGGCTGCTTTGGAGGGTGGACTTGATAAGGCATTGTATCCTGCTGAGGTCCCTCCCCTCCCCAAACTCCCCCCCAAGGCTCCACTCTGCAAATCTCCAGATATTTCCCAATCCAGAGCTGGCAACTATAGCATTCACCCTCCATAGCAGCCATTTTTTTCAAGAGAAGGTTGCCAGGTCCAGGTTGGGAAACCCCTGGTGATTTGAGGATGGAGCCTGGGGAGGACAGAGACCTCAGTGGGATACAATGCCATAGAGTCCACTCTCCAAAAGAGCTCCCCTAGAATTAAATCAAAGAAGAAGGAGGAGGAAGAGTTGATTTTTATACCCTGCTTTTCTCTACCCAAAGGAGTCTCAAAGTGGCTTACAATCACCATCCCTTCCTCTCCCCACAACAGACACCCTGTGATGTATGTAGGGCTGAAAGATCTCTGAGAGAACTGCTCTTGAGAGAATAGCTCTGAAAGACCTGTGACTGACCCAAGGTCACCCAGCTGGTTTCATGTGGAGGAGTAGAGAATCAAACCCAGTTCTTCAGATTAGAGTCTGCCACTCTTAAACACAACACTGAACTGGCATATTAACCACAAACCTACTGATATTAGTACATATACACAGGAGCTGGGACACAGGGCGTCCACAGTGGGAACAGTTCAGGGCTTTCGTTTTCGTGCTATGATATATGTTACTCCACACCTGGCACAACAGAATTCTCCAGTGCCTGGCCACAGTACAACTGTACCCAAAGTCAAAGATTAACAGTGTTTTTTAAACAAAACAAATCTCTTAAAATAAGTGAATGGAAGAAACATGTATAGATAATTAGATCTGGAAGATCCCACCAGCATTTCCCACTCTGAAAGCTGCCATGTCTTTTGGCATGTCCATGTGGTTCCTCTGTCCAGATGTATGGAACCAGACCTGCAACAGATCACTCAAGGGATTAACACTAACACTGGAATGATCTGATGTAGGTTTTGTAGGAAAGATCCAGGAGGTTTGAAACCCAACAATAAAACTGAGATTCACTAGTTGTGTTAACACCGTCCTAGACAATATGAACAGTCTCAAACCAAAGAGAAGATGGAAAATGTAATAAAGGGGCTCATTCTAACTGTATCTGAAGTAGTAAGCAGTGACTCATGAAAGATCATACTCCACCACAAATGTTGTTAGTCTTTAAGGTGCTATTGGGCTCTTGCTCCTTTCTGACGTCTCATTTGATTTGGGTACTTGTGTTAACTTATCCTCACTTTGGTTCAGTTTGGAAATCAAGGATTTTTTATGAAGGGACAAAGTGAATATGAACCAAAGCATCTGCCTGACCAGCAGTACTGGCTCCATGGCTCACAACCTGCATATGGCTCCTTCATCTGCCACCTGCCGCTCTTTTTTTAGTCTTGATTTACAGGGATCTGCTCCAAACTTCCAATGGTGCATCCAGGAAAAAAAAACATGGGCAAGCCAGAGGTGACATGGAACCAGCAGCAAGCTAGAGTTAAAACCATAGAGAAAAGCCCTCGGAGGACTGATGGGCTCTAGAAATTGGTGGTAAAGAGAGGACATCTGAGTGGAAGTGGGATGGTAAAAGAGAACTTCTTCTTGCCAGGGAAGGGAAGCCACACATGTTGAAAGCTACAAAAACACAGGTATGAAGAACAGTACAGATCCTTTAGAACAGAATAGGAACATGAAGTCTTTTGGCTGACGGTGAATGCAAGCCACAGAGTAAGTAGCGCTGCTCCAATCTAAGGCAGCATAACAAAATCTACTAAAATAGTCAACAGGTTGATTTCAGCAACAGAAAAGGTTGTGGCCTGGAGAAGATAGATGGCTGGTACAACTACTCACTGCCCTGACCTGGATAGCTCAAGTTAGCCATTTTTTGTCAGATCTCGGCTGCTCAGCAGAGTCAGCCCTGGCCAGTATTTGGATGGGAGACGTCCAAGGAATACCAGGGGCCTGACGTAGAGGCAGGCAATGGCAAATGACCTCTCAACGTCTCTTACCTTGAAAGCCCTACCGGGTTGCCATAAGTCAGCTATGAATTGACAGCACTTTCCGCCACAACAGCTATTCACTAGTCTGAGAATCTTACCTTGGAAAAGCAAGCTATTGTTTTTGCATGAGCTTCCTTGAACCACGAGGAAAGGCGGCATGTAAATGTTTTTAACAAATAAATAAAATAAATAGATATGGCCAGATTGGTACTTGGCTGTTATTGACATGATGAAATCACGTTTCGAAGAAAGCCCATCATATACATCCAAATGCCAACGCAGTCACGGATGGGGGATATTCCGTTCAATAGATGCTTCTCCAGAAGAGTCATCATCTGGATAGCATCTCTGTTGAATGTTTCTAAGCAGCTAACTGATGTATACTAAACAAATTTGGTTTGGCTGCAGCTAAAGCCGCCCTGTGGAAATTCTCAACATACATTTGTTTGATTGAGCTGTCATTTTCAGTTGATCTGCTGATGATCTGTGTCACTTTGTTTAAATGTCCTTGCATTTTTTTTTCTTTATGCAGCAAAAAAGGGGAGGAAAAGAAAAGGGGGGGGAGAGAGAAACGCAAGCTTTCTGTGATGGATTAAATGGAGGTGAAATTCGAGAGTTACTCCTGTTTTCGATTTCTGTGTTTCCCAGACAGGTGGGTCTGGAATGACAAAGAACTTCATAGGCCAACACTTGAAAAAACAGAATAGAGTAGATGCCCTTATGATTTAAAACATCCACAGATGTGTCAGCTACCAAATGCTCCTGTTCTGAGACGTTGCTGGAATCAGTAACTGGAACAACTAATATTATTTATATATACTGGGGTAGCCAAAGCTCCAAGGGCTACAGCCACACATCAAAATGGCCAAAGACTATAAACACACACATCACTTTAGTTCAGCAACTATTCCTGTTCCCTAGAAGCTTCTGTGTCCACATTTCATTCTGCCCCAATCCAGCCCAGCCATTGTTTCACCAGCACTGCTTTTCTATGTATCTAACAGGGCCGATTTATGCATAGAGGATGCAGCCGGATGTGAGCTCCTCAATTCCCATGCACACGGTGCCAAATTTGGATCACAAGTGCAGGAAGTGTGGAGATGCGGTGTCTGCCCTTCCCCCCCCCCAGTGCCATTTTTTCAGTTTGGGGGGCCAGTTGGAGAAAGAGGAGGGAGTGTAGCTCAGTGGTAGGGCATCTGTTTGGCATGCAGAGCGCCCTGGGTTCAATCTCCAGCATCTCCAGTTCAAAGGGCCAGGCAGTAGGTGATGTGGAAGACCTCTCTGCCTGAGATCCTGGAGAGCTGCTGCCAGTCTGAGTAGAAGAGACATGTACACAATAGGCCAAACAGCACCCTCCCCCAATTTGCTTCAGATCAGGAAAAAGCTGGCAGGATGAATGCCGAAGCCCCATCTCCACATACACTCGAGTCACAATCCAAATCGGGAACCGCACTGGTGGGAATCCAGGCACACATGTGACTGTTAGACAAGATAACAGAGCGAGGACCTTGAACCCAACCTGTGTACTCTGTAGTGCATAAATTGGCTCCTCAGATCCATTTCCACCTACACAACCCTTGTTTGTTATATGTTAACCTGTCTCCAACCTATCAGTTAAAAGAGTCTGAAATGCTGACTGATTTAGAATTATGTATATTTGAGGAGGTTTTCTATCATAGGAATTTGGAGGGGGTAATTTTCTGGGGGCCGCACAACAAATAATGAGCCACAAAGAAATCTAATGAGGCATTTATAGACTGACTTCAAACTCTGATTATGGTGGGAATGGCTATCATTTAATTCCTTTAAAAAAATTCTGATAGACATGTTTATGTTTTAACATCCATTTTCAAAACACAAATGCAATGAATCAGGGAGGTATGCAATGTTCACTTGTCTGAGGCAAAATATTTACATGAAAATCATGATTGTGCGTGATTAGGCTGAAGGAGTAATACTGCTTTGTGTTTTTGTTAATATTTATTAGACCACTGGCATGCCAGGATAGACCCAGAACTATTTAACCCAGCAGTAGGTTAATAAGAGGGTCAGCTGGGGGTCCTATATGGATTTCTGTGTGAACACTGAGTCTTGTTTAATGGCAGTTAATAGAAACTGTGGGGGACAACCTATTTTGATCTTCATTTTTCTGCAGGGGGGGCAGTGAGGAGGAATTTGAATGCCTGAATTTGTCGACACATATGACCTGCACCATACTTTAGTTCGGTTTCCTTCTCAAATAACTCTTTCATGAACTGGCAACCAGAGAACATGCAGTAAAGCATTTGCGGGATGGATTCTGCATGGTCAAAATCTACAGAAATATCGCTGTTTCCATTTACCTCTATTTAAAATATTTATACCCCACCTTATCACCTCAAACTCAAAGCAGCTCACAAAGCAGCACAAAGCTGCAAGGACACAGAAACATTATAAGCGTCCAACGACAAGTTAAAAACAACCCACAATTAAAAATGACCCAAAAGGACACAATTTTTAAAAGATGCACACAGTTAGAAGTCAATAGACAGTTCAAAAAACACAGCCAAATCTGACAAAACAGTTTCTATCCAACGCCTTTTTGCAGGTGTACCAAAGTGGGCAAGGAAACTTTGTCAGTCACGGCCTTAGAAATACTATTGACAGCCTAAGTTTTCCCATTTTACAGAAAAAGGCATGGAGGCTGAAAGAAAAAAAGGATTATGCACACATCTGGCAATGTGGGAATAGTAAATGTCTGGTGAAACAGTGTCATCCTGTTCCATCCACAGTCTATCCCACAGTCTATCCGTGTCTGAATATTTTTTACACATCTATCTGCCTTATATAACACAGCCCTTACTCTATCACATTTTAATCTCCCCATTCTTCAAAGGTGCTTAGGTATATGGTGTGTGCCCCCCCTTATCTTTATAAAAACCCTGTGAGGTAGGTTTAGCTGAGAATGAATAGCTCAGGGTGACCTACTGAGCTTCAGTCCTGAGAGGTCATTTTGAACCCCAGTCTCTGTAGCCCCATACTGACCCACTGAACCACCACTCCACATCAAAACTAGGAAGCAATGGTTACACACATTACATTTATGTCACCACCTACTGGGGAGGCTTGTGATCTCAGACCACTACACAGAGACACACAGCCAGGACCAGGCACCACACTTTTAATTGAAATCTCATAAAACATGAGGTAAACAAGTCCATAGAAGTCCGAAGGAGATTGAGACTGGGATGGGCAGCCATGAAGAAGCTAGAAAAGATTCTTTAGTGCCAGGATGTGTCGGTGGTGACCATGGTCAAGTTAATTCATGCAATAGTGTTCCCAATTGCTAGGTATGGGTGTCAAAGTAGGACAGTGAAGAAAGCTGGCAGGAAGAAAGTTGTCTCATTAGAAATGTGATGTTGGAGGAGAGTTTTATGGATACCATGGACTGCCAAAAAGACAATTAAGCAGGTTCTAGATCATACCAAGTCTGAACTCTTCCTAAATGCTAAAATGACTAAACTCATGCTAACATACTTTGGTCACATTATGAGAAGACAAGAGTCTCTGGAAAAGTCAATAATACTAGGAAAAGTTGAAGGCAGCAGGAAAAGAGGAAGACCCACCATGAGATGGATTGACTCAACCAAGGAAGCCACAGGCCTTCAGTTTGTAAGACCTGAGTAAGACTGTTAACAATACCACATTTTGGAAGTCATTAATTCATAGGGTCGCCATAAGTCAGAAGTGACTTGACAGCACTTAACACAAACAAACAGTTAATCCCTTTCTCCTCCAAACCTTTTCAGGACACACCTTTACAGAGAAAATCAGTATATTTAATACACAAGAAAGAAGAGAAAATTCAAGGCAATTTCAGATGCTGCAGAAACAACAGTATTTCCTCACTGAGCACACACAGAGAATATAGATGGCATGCATCTCTGAACACCTTTATACATGCATTTGGGAAGACTGATTCACCCACCGAAGCTACCATTTTCTCCAGGGGAACTGATCTCTGTAATCTGGAGGTCATTTGTAATTTCAGGCGAATGTCAGGCAACCATAACAACAAACTACTGAACCACCCTAGACATCAACCATTGAACACTGCCAGGCAGCAACTGAAAATGGAAAAATGGTATGGTGGAAAGGGTTCAACTGTCTCTCTGCTAGTCCCAAGAGCCCCAATCCAATTAAGCTTCCTCAACAGTGGCTAATTCAAGAAGTATAAAAAGAAAGGAAATCCAATGATGACCTTATGTAGTTTGATCCGGAGATTATAGTTCCACTAGGATTTGTTCTCAGGACTCCCAAGAAGGGTTGCCAACCAACCTGGAAAAAACCAGATTGGCTGTTCCTACGCCATTAGTAGGAATGTGGTCTGCAGAAATCAGCAGCTGAACCCTTTCACAGCATGGTGCTCAAATCTATAGACCAATCTGCTGTTAAAGGCACAGGAGCAAGAAACGACAAACAATGTTGGCAACAAAGTTGCCAAATGTACTCCCAATTCCAATGCAGTGTCCATCAGCCATACTAACTGGTGGTAATTGCCAAAGGCCAGTCAAATGGCCTCAAAAGAAGCTAGATCAACATTTGAGCAGAGCTTCATTCCTAGACAGCCGTATCAATTACACGCTTAGTGCAACTGACAGACTAAAAGCTCAACCCACTGCTATGATCTACAGACACATCTGCAAAAAATCAAAAAAGAAAGATACTGCCTGATTTCTATTGCCTTTGCAAAGCTCAAAGATCCAAAAACCAGTCTGTGAATCCTCAAAACAACCAGGGTTTTGTTGGGGGGTGGGGGGGTTGCCTCTCAAGAACATGCACTCCAAAGGGAAATCATGAAAAGTTGTTCCTCCTGCATAAATACACAAAAGGGTAAAAATGTATAAAATCAAATGGCCTAAAAAAAGAGAGAGAAGACTTCCTAAATAGTAGAGAAAATGAAGAGTTTGCTGATATATGACATGCCTCTGAATGCTCTCAGATTCCCTTTTCCAAGTGCAGAACTCAGAGAACCAGCACCAAGAGATCTTCTGTGATTATCTGACACTTTGCATTATGGAACTAGGTCTTCAGCTTCTTTTTCCTGGCCAAATCCCAGCATTTCAGGATGCCTCGAAGAGGTGTGCCTCTGATTCATTTCCCCCCTCCTGAAAACTTCTCCAAAAAATTTCACTTTTCACAATCCCATTAATAAGCACGTATTGACTGTCCAGACTAAAAATGCAGAAGAGACAGAATGACGCCCTCCTGTCAGTTATAATTGTTCTTAGAGAGGGGGCTGGACCCAAATTAAGAGGGCCTTTCATAAGATGTCATCAACTGGAGGCACTCCATGAAGGAGGAGGAGGAGGAGGAGGATTGGGTTTATACCCCACCCTTCACTTGGAGTCTCTCTGAGCTGCTTACAATTGCCTTCCCTTCCTCTCCCCACAATAGAGGTGGAACTGAGAGAGCTCTGACAGAACAGCTCTTGAGAGAACTGTGAATGACCCGAGGTCACCCAGCTGGTTTCATGTGGAGTACTGAGGAATCAAACCCGGTTCTCCAGATTAGAGTCTGCTGCTCTTAACCACTACACCAAACTGCATCAGTCAATTGAGCCATGCAGTGATGGCCAAGGGGATGAGTGAGAAGCTGCTCTCAGCTGCTGTAGCTACTCCTTTGCTTACCCAAATGGTGAAGGAGCCAGAGACAAAAGCAATAGCTACCACTGCTCACCTGCCTGTTTCCTGTCTGTCAGAGGTCAGGCCCATGAACACATGAAACTTTCTTATCTTGAGTCAGACCTGTGGTCTATCAAGGTCCACACTGTTTGCTCTGACTGGCAGCAGCTCTCCAGGATCTCAAATATGGGTCTTGCACATTACCTACTACTTGATCCTTTAACTGGAGATACCCCACTCCCAAACAGGGTCGTCATTCCACGATGTTCCCAACATGCTGACATCACTTCCGGGAGATGTCATTGCACTGGGGACATTGCATGGTGATGCTCTGGTTTTGGGGCAAACTCTATGGTTTTGAAGCTGAAAAACCATAGAGTTTTGCCCAAAACACAGAGTGTTGCATGTGACATCGTCAACATGATGTCACTTCCAGGTGACGTCATCACATCAGGGACGTCATGCATGATGTGTCATCTACCCCTGGAATGCCCCCCAAATCCCACCATTGTGACAGCAAGGGGACGTGGCAACCCTACACTGGAACACGCCATGTGGCAATGGCAACCAGAAACAATATTCACTTGCCCCAACTACTAATCTCTGTCAGGATGGTGGGACAGGGTCCCACCTGCCACATCCAATTAGGCCCAATTAATGCTTCTCCCTACTCCTCCTCTTCCTTCCTCTGATATCTGGAAGAGGAGCAGAGGGAGGAGGAGCCAGAAGCCATTAGCACTCGTGGGCATAACGAGAAGGGAGAGGGAGTGCCCCCCCCCCGACAAGCCCTCTCACAAGAAGGGGAAAGGCTGAGTTCCTTTCTGCCGAGTTTTTGGCCCCAGGAATGAGAGGCAGCCCATTTGGTTGTTTTTTTTAGGAGAAGTTGACCTTTCTGAAGAATAAACCGGAAGTATGCAATAGTAAATAGTTAACTGAAGAATGTCCAGTGTTACATAAATATATGTATTGTAACTAATATGAGTATGTAACTAATATGAGAATGAAAAATTTAGGAAACTAAATGGAATTACATGTAACTAGTGGTACAAGGCAATATGATTTCAGAATAGGAACTAATTCTTGTTTAGTAGTTAGGTAAAATAGGAGTTAATGGATAAGCCAGAAAATACTTTCTAGCAATAAAGGAGGTGAATAATATAATAGGCAGTAAGAAAATAAGATTAATATTTTGTATCATTGTTCACTATAGAAAGTAATAAACTGTGAATTAAAAAGCAGTGCAAATGGAACATGCACACATCAAGGAAGCTGTGATCCAACCATTTATGGTGGCAATGTCTCCTGTTGCATAGTGGTGCATCAGGGATCAGTGGTGGATCTTCCTGGGCCCCAGCCAGTTAAGTAGAGCCAGTTAAGTGTTTTCTTAAGGAGAAAATACTTAACTGGCTCTGTCATGGCATTAGTGAGGTACAGTGCTTGCTTAAATAATGTATGGATTATGACATGTAGAAATGGGAATATTTCACTGTCCCACACAAACACAAGAAAACACACATAATTGTAAGCAAATTCAACTTTTTTGTTCTTAAAAGTAGTAATTTTCTCATTGCTATGGCTGCAAAAGTAGACTTTAAAATGTGCAGGCAAGACCTGGTGAAATCCATTAAATCGGAGCTTGGTTTAATAACATTTCCAGCCATCAAGAGACGGGTGAGTTTTCAGTGGCCCGCCTGGCTCAAAGACAAAATAAGGAAAATGTAAATATGCTTAATTTGAATAATATACATCCCGGAGGAAGTAGCAGGGTTGGTATAATTCTGAAATGCAGAACACTGCCTTTGAGAAATGGGTTCAAATACCAAATATCAGGGGAACAAGCTTCTTTGGAAGTTTCTGTGTGTGAGAAACCAGGTTAATGTTACTTCCTCATTGGCTACTGCAGCAGGAGTCATAGCCAGGACAGCTTCCTTTCAGGAAGCAATTATAGCAGACTGTCAGTGCTGAAGACAGATCTATTTCTTTGGCCCTGCCACCGACCATACTGGATGATGGGTTTGATCCCACATGTTGCAGTTTTGGGTCCAATCCCATTATTGGGAAACCAGCCTGCAATTGTTTTGCTCTTTGTTAAGCCATCCAGGGCATCCAACCAGGATCCTAGAGACACTGCTACCTCTTTCTAGTCAAAGCTACATTTTGTTCTGGCATCTTCCTGTTTTCTCCATTCATGAGAATGTGTTCTCTTGTCCTCTTTCTTCTTTTTTTTAACTGAAATATTAGAAAGAACTTCCTGACCGAGCAATTCCTCAGTGGAACAGGCTTCCTCAGGAGGTGGTGGGCTCTCCTTCTTTGGAGGTTTTCAAACAGAGGCTAGATGGCCATCTGACAGCAATGCTGATTCTGTGAATTTAGGCAGATAATGGGAGGGAGGCCCTCTCATGTGCCCCTTTCTTACACGCCCAGGGAAATGCTGATAGCCATTTTGGGGTCAGGAAGCAATTTTTCTCCAGACTAGTTTGGCTGGAGAGCCTGGAGGCTTTTGGTCACCTTCTGGGCATGGAACAGGGGTCACTGGGGGTATGGAGGGGGTGGTATTTGTCAATTTCCTGCATTGTGCAGGGGGTTGGACTAGATGACCCTGGAGATCCCTTCCAACTCTGTGATTCTATGATTCTCCTCTCCCTTTAAAATCATAATAATTGGGATGAAATCTAAACAGGGAGCATGGAAGAAAATGAACTCCCTGGAATTAAATCAGGAACATCATGGTTTGAGGCTGGGGGAAACCTGGTAGTTGACCTGGGACAGTGCATGCATTCAGGCTGCAGAATTCTCTGCAGGTTGTAGGAACAAAGGCAGGGTTGACACCTCTGTCTGAGGACATTCCTGGGGACATGGAGACTCTGGATAGGGAGGGCAGAGTTTGGCAAAGGGAAGGAGCTCAGTGGGATGTGAAGCCATAGAGTCCACCCTTCAAAGTTGCCATTTTCTCCAGGGGAATTAATCTCTGTAGTATGGATGCCAGCAGCTCATCTCCGGGTTACAGAGTTCAGTTCCCCTGGAGAAAATGGATGCCTTGGACTGTGGACTGTGTGGTGTCATACCCCACTGAGGTCCCTGTCCTCCCCAGGCTCCACCCCCAAATCTCCAGGAATTCCCCAACCTGGAGCTGGCAACCCCATCCCAACACACACTGGCAGCTGGGGGGGGAAGGCTTAGCAATTCTACTCTGCAGTCTGGACATCAGTTGTAATTCTGGGAGAAGTCCAGGCCCCACCTGGAGGTTGGTAACAAGGAACAGCCCCCATGCCCCTTCCGAACCATACACGTTAGGTCTCGATTGCGACAACATCAGCAATGCCAAACAGCTTGTCTTTTTGACTGTGGGAACTGCTGTGGCAAAAATAGAAAGCCGGAGCTTTCTCTCCCGAGCCGTGCCTGTCCTTTCTTTGGATTCCAGCCATGCTTTCTAGCTGGGCACTGCCATGATTTGTCTTGCGGGCCAGCAGCCAGTTCTACTAAAATCACGCATCGTGACCTTTCCGTTTATACACTGCCAGTACCTATTGTACAGGACTCCATCTCTTCCTCAGTTTGAAAGAGGGAGGCTGTTCTTCAACAGGGGCACAATATGTGGAACGCGGCTGGCAACTTTTCTGTCTAAATAGAACAAATCTTTAACTCACAGAGCCGCCTTTATTCCAAGCTACAAGGTTGGAGTCTCCTTGAATCTGTTAGAAACCATTCCCTGAGAGAGGAAACAGACACTGCAAATGAACCATGACTCAGTCAAGCCCCCTTATACCAGCAACTATCCAATGGACTCTAAAGAAGCACTTTCTGGTGGGCCCCTTTGCCTCGAACACAAGCTATTACACTCTGAGTCATTTGATTTTTAACCAATTCCAGCGGTTTTCCATCCTTCCTTGGGGTGGGGGGGAAAGTCTTCAATGTGCTTTCTGTACTTCATGCTTCCTGGTGAGGTTTTGTTTGATTGATCGACTGATAGATTGCTGTTTTGCTCAGCCCCAGTGCTAATAAATGGGCAATTTACATAATGTTTTAAAGAAATAAGATGTGCAAATGAGCATTGGCTATTTTTCTGTCCTTGCTTTCTTCTGAACAAAATGGCAGCCCTCTTTAACAGAGTATATTCAGCAGTGGACTTTGAGGTAGATTTAAAAAAAAAAAATAACCTCAACTCCATTTTTACCATCATCCACCGAGCATAATCATTCCCTTGTATAAAGGAGGGGGCTAAGAGGGGCTAGAAGATTCATGGGCTTGGATTCAGTTAAGGGCCAAACCAGACAAAGGTTTGGGGCTCTGTGAGCAGAGCTTCTGGAGTTTCAGAATTCTGTTTTCAGGTACGCCGGAGCCCAGTTCTGACCAAGGCTGCAAAAGCAGGACAGGTAAGCCTTTTTTTCCTGAACAATTTTCCCAATCTGAGATTAGGGATGCATATACCAAAATTCCTGAGCTGAAAATATACCTGAAAAATGCATTTTTGTGTTGCCCTGTGTATTTATAGAACAAAAAAACAGCATTAGGGAACTTTCTGGCATTAGCAAAAAAAAACCCCAAAAATGGGTGGAACAGGATATCATTCTGAGGGTCTGTTGCAGGTGTTTTCAGAGCAAATGGCACCAAATCTGCAAGGATCCAAGGCCCCCCTCTCCCTTAAAGATCAACCAAGGCCCCGGTCATACGGGCCAGAAAACGCAGGGGGGAGGCGTGGCAGTTTGCCCCGGAGCAAAATAAGGCACGGTAGCCCGATCATATGGGCCACTGGGTTGCCACGCTCTGGCACCGAGCGCCGATCACACAGCACACTGTAGCAAAGGATGCATGTGCCGTTGGGAGGGGGGGGCGGCCAATGTCAGTGTCTTGCGTATGTGCATGCCTCATTCAGCATTTGTGCACATCCCATAGAAACTTACAACATCCGGAAACACCGGGACATGGGCCAGCATCGGAAGCTGTGGGATACTGGAGCTCCCACAATCAGATGCCGGCCTTTGCCCCGGGGTTTCCGGAAACTAGTACTTCGACCCTAGTAGTTTTTTACTCCGTGTTTTCCACGCGAAGCCATGGGTTGGCCACAGGAGTGCTACACCTCCCAGCTGTGCTGGTATAATCACACATGGAAAGTCCACAGGGCTACCGTGCCTTCAGCGGGGCAAATGCTCCGTGTGAACGGGGCCCAAGTATGAAGGGGATTGGACAAAGGGGCCTGACTTTACAGACCCCTGAACAAGGTGTCCCCAGCCATCCTGGTCTCCATTTTTTTTTGGGGGGGGGGAATGTCATGCTTACAACCTTCAATTTTATTTATCAAAGCAGCCTCCAGTTTCCCCCACAGGAGCACCCCAAAATTCCACCAGCAAACAACAAATCAGTACAAACAAAAAGGATCATCTTCCCAGAGAACTGAGCAACCTCCAAAAGCCACTCCTCAAAAACCTAATCCAAAAACCAAAGCAGGCAGCAAAAAGATTAAATAAAACTAAACCAGGAAAAAAGTGGATCAAACCCCCCCACACACACAGAATAATGTGCACACAGATACAAAGATATAATTCCCCCCAACACAGAATCTAATCAGGAAAATAAAATGCTAAATACAGAACCTAATTTTTTAAACACCTCCAACCCTTAAGCGTTAATACAAGTGGGGGATCAAATTTTACAAGGTGGAAATCATAGGTCTCCAAATGTCAATCAGACATGCAGGGCCACAACTAGGGTTGCCAGCCTTCAAGGGGGTGGCTGGATATTTCCTGAGATTACAATTTATCTCCAGACTACAGAGAACAGTTCCCCTTGCAAAAATGACTGCTTTGAAAGGTGGACTCTGTGGCATTATATCCAACTGAAGTCCCCCAAACCCCACTCTCCACCATCTCCACCAGCAAAATCTCCAGGAGTTTCCCAATCTGGAGCTGGCAACCCTAGCCCCAACTGCAGTTGGGCCATGTGGAGAGAAAAAAGTTCACCCTTCAGAAGAAAGCAAAATTACAGGCGCACAGGGGCCTAGGGATCGGTGCCATGTGGGGAGGAGATAAAGTATTTAATACTTTCACCCTTACACAATTTCACCATCAAAACCTCCACTGCCACCTCCATGTCATTAGCCTTGGAAGGTTGACAGAATGGCACCTATCTTGGTTTCTCCCAAAGCTAACAGCAGTCAGGAAGAGATGTTTCAATAATCAAAACTATACCAAGATGGAAGAATTAACCTCCCCTCCCTGTGTGTCTGGATCCCATTCAGAGCCCTGAACATCTGTGATTTAACTTCTCAAGGCACTGAAAATACCTGATCGCAGCTGGGAAGATGCGATAGTCTGTTTTGACTAGGTGTGTAGGAAATGATGGTTTAAAGAACTAAAGAATTCACAGAAAGTTCTTCAGAGTGCTCCTTGTTTCAGAAGCATAACAACAGGTTTTCTCTTTATAAACCCACAACAAAAAGACATTTGGATCCTACCCTCCCAAAACACACATAAAAAGAACTCTTACATCTGTTTTCTGGTTATTTCTCCAAAACAGTATTCCAATGCAATCTTTCAATTCTCCCATTGAACTCTGTAATTTCTTGACCCTTTTCACGCAAGCTCTGGTTCCCTCCCCATCTTCCAGCCTTCACTCTGAATAAAACACAACTGATTAGAAATAGTTATAAATTCATATACAATTCTTTAAGAAAACAACTAAATGAGTTATCGTGAAAACAGGCCCAACCTAGACTTGGCACACAAGGTTGTTGGATCCTAATTGAAAGAGCTCTCTCCCAGCTCCCTCTTCTTTCTGTCTCCCCAACCAAAAGGAAAATTGCTCTTAAGCAGCAGATGAACTCTAGAATAGCACATAATGACTTATTGGGGTGCAACTAGGTAGGAGATTGGGAAATTCCTGGAGATTTAGGGAGGGAGATTAGGGAGGGAGCAATTTGGGGAGGAGAGGAACCTCAGTTGGGTACAATGCCATAAAGTCCAACCTCCAAAGCATCCATTTTCTCCAGGGGAAGTGACCTCTGCAGTCTGGAGATCTGTTTTACTTCCAGGAGATCTCCAGTCCCCACCTGCAGGATGGCAACCATAAGAATCAGTTACACTGGTGACCCTCCAAGTATAAGCAGGTCTGCTCATGCCATCACTCTGTTGGAAATATTTAAGGGGAGAGGGTTTGGCTTCCTTTCCTAAAGGGAAAAAGAAGTCATCCCTGTATTTCCTAACATTGCCATGTGTATTCACAACTCTATTCCTTGCCCCCATCTTCTATGCTTGCTTAAGACCGGTCATTTGTTACTTGCGGCTTCCGATTGATTTTCTTTTCCCTTTGCTTTTTTTTCAGCCACAAGAGCACAGAACAAACAACACGATTTATACCAGCCGTCTAGCTCCAATCATTAGATAACAGGGCCCTTTACTGGAAGCGGTTTAGAGTAAAACAACAGTTTAATTCTACCGTTGTTTTCATTTCTTACTTTTATTACAGAAGGTTCAAAGGAAGGCCAAACACTGTAACTCAGTTGCTCTTTAGGCTTAATGTTGAGGGCCCCTTCTTATACTCCCAAAGTGATGGAACAGCTCCTTTTCCGTGACACCATTCCTCTAAAGTAATGCTGGACAGGATCTGTCCTTATCAAATGGAACACACATGAACATAAATGAAGTTGCCTTCTACTGAATCAGACTATCAACATAAGCATTGCCTACTCAGACTGCCAGCAGCACTCTAGGGTCTCAGGTGGAGGTCTTTCACATCACCTAGCCACATCACCTGATCCTTTTAACTAGAATTGCCAGGGGTTGAACCTAGGACCTTCTGCATGCCAAGCAGATGCTCTCCCCTCTGACCCACAGCTCTTCCCTGAATTATCGTTGTCTTCCTTTGGCAATAACCAAATGGGATGGGCCCACTTAATGGAAATCTGAGCTGGTTTGGCTCACATCCTATTCACAGGGAGCTGATGACCACTCACTGGCCCGTTACTAGCTGTTTGGCAAACTGTTTCATCATAAGAACGTAAGAAGAGCCCTGCTGGATCAGACCAATGGTCTATCTGGTCTAGCATCCTATCTCACACAGTGGCCAACCAGTTCTGGAGAGCCGACAACAGAGCATAGAGCCTGAGGCGTTCCCCTGATGTTACTCCCCGGTCTGGCTCTGGGATTCAGAGGTTTAGTGCCTCTGAATGTGGAGGTTCCCCTCAGTCACCATGGCTAGTAGCCACTGATCTACTTAATCTCCATGAATCTATCTAATCCCTTTTTAAAGCTGTTTATTCCTGTGGCCATCACTACATCCTCTGGCGGCACATTCTACATTTTAATCACTCTCTGTGTAAAGTAGTATTTCCTTTTGTCCATCCATATTCCTTCCTAACAGTGAAGTCCTGTGCAATTGCCTTTTCACACATGTGCATTCTTGCAGTTTGGTTGGGTTCTGCTTCTTCCCATTACTGTGCTACTGCTGTGCTGGGCAGGTAATAATTTGTATACATAGTTAAATTAACCAAAAATCATATATATCATAAGAACATAAGAGAAGCCATGTTGAATCAGGTCAATGGCCCATCCAGAATAGGGATGGGCACGAACCTGCCCACGACCCTAAGTTTGCTACTAAAATTGTCCAGGTTGTGGTTCATAAGCCAAGGCTCATGCAATCTTGCCTCAACGACCTTCCCATGACCCTCCATGTGGTTTTTGGAGGTTTGTGCACATCGTGGTGTTTTTGGTCACTGTGTGACACAGAGTGTTCAACTGGATGGGCCACTGGCATGATCCAACATTGGCTTCTCTTATGTTCTTATGTTGAAAAAAAAAATCAGTCCTTAGCAGTGTTAATGTCTGCTAATCTGTATGAATCAGGAATGCTTTGGTGCATGCACAGTTTTGAAAACAGCCAGTGCAAACCTGTTCGAGTCATTCAGTATCAAACCAAACAGACCCAGTGATGGACTCATCACAGCCCAAACAAGGTAAATTAAATTTTCAAACATATTCAATGCAAAATTCACAAGACCCCTAGCTAGGATGTCAAACTTTTAAATCCTTTGGTCTATTTTTCAGTCATAAAATATGGCAGCTTGAATTGTCATAATCATCATCTTCTTCTTCTTCCCTTTTTGCATTCAGCATGCCTTCAGGGATTTGAATGGCTTCAAATACTGCAATGCATGGCCTCGTTAAGGAGGGGGCATCATTCAGTGATGGAGCACACACTCGGCATGTGGAATATCCCAGTTATTGAAACTGGCATCTCCAATTAAAAGGATATCAGGTAGCAGAGCCTGGAAAGACCTCAGTCCGAGACCTTGGAGAATGCCGCCGGCAGGAGTAGACCAGTGATTCCTAAAATGTGTACCATAAGAGTGGCTGAAAAAAATGTAATCACTGTGTCTGATGCTTGCCCCATTGCATGACTGCTGGAAGCCCCATGCAGCATGGATTCCCTCCCTTGCTTCTCTCTGCTAAAGCACTGACAGTGAGCTCAGGCCGAGAGAGGGAGTAAAAATATTCAGCTACCCTGAGGGTCAAACTGCAGGAAAAGAAATCATATATCTCCCAACATCTCTTTAAAGTAAAATTCAGACACATTGTCCCAGTTCAGATTGGGTTATACTGGAAAGAGGTTTAGTCCTTACACCATCCCTACTTTCACCTATTGAAACTACCCTTGCTATGAGCCCACAAATGGAGGGGGAAATGCGCACCAGTCTTTTTTCCTTTAAAGGATTATGTTGTTCAGTCGCACAGTCGAGTCCGACTCTTCATGACTGTTTTAATAGGCAAAACAGTTCAAGGAGGATTCTACTCCCTTTCCCCTTGCCGTGATCTGATTTACGGCGGTGCATACCTGAAAATTTACTGCACAAAGATGCTAGGAAGATCCCATCACAGATCTTCCAGCACTTCATCTGTTTCAACCCCAACTCAGCCCACCCACAGATGACAGCAGTAGCTGCTCTGGAATCACAATGTAGACTGAGTGAAGGGTGCTTCCAATTTTGATTCTGTTCCCCTAATAAGACAAACAGGTGGCGAGATACATGATCTGGTATGGCAGCATCATATGTTGACTAGCTGGAGTTTCTGGAATTCTCAGGTTAGGGCAGGAACCCAAAGATACCACTTGGGATTTTCAGAGATTAGCAAATAATATTTATAGCCCGCACAGGTAGTCAGACAATATGAAGCAACCCAGAACAGCCATCATGGCTCAGATCACCCTAAAGCAGAGGTGTCTAACTCATTTGTTACAAGGGCCAGATCTGACATAAATGTCACCTTGTTGGGCCAGGCCATAAAATGTAATCCTGGGTACCAGAGACATAAACTTTATAAAGGTCACAGGCAAACCCAATTAACGATATTATTTTTCACTCAAAATACAAACAAAAGCAATTGAGTCCTAGCAGTGAAAGCAATTGGTTTACTGGGGAGCCCACAAAAGCCCCAATAAATGTATTTAATCATATTCAAGACTAGTTTGTTTCCAACAGATACCATAAAAGGGGGAGTGCTTTATATTTCCATACTTACCAGTTGCTTGAGGGCCAGGAAAGAGCCCTGGATGGGCCGGTTTTGGCCCCCAGGCCTTATGTTTGACACCCCTGCCCCAAAGAAAAAAAGACCATTTATATGTTTCAAAGGCTGGCATTGACATCCAGTTTGCAGATGTCTTTAAATTCCCAGCAGAGATGGGATTTGAGGTTTTAGATGTCAATTTTTAATTGTCAGAATTAATTGCTGAAGAAGTACTGTGGACCCAAAACAAAAGGACAGCCTCATTGGAGACAAGCGTCCATCCTGTATGCAAGGGGTCGTCAGTTACATGGCACAGAATGGAATTATTCCTGATTATTTAGTTTCATCTAAAGTGTTTATTCTATTAACCCCAGATTTAGAGTATATTTTAATTTTGATCAATAAATATTAGCCAGTTGAACTCAAATTCTTACTTTTATACAAGAAGGTTGCTAACCCAACTATATTATTAAAAAACATGTTAAGCGTTTTAATTAGTTAAGTTTTAGACAGATATACTGAATAGCACATCAAGAATATTATCAATGTTGAATATTGTATTGTTGGGGATTCTCTGTATCAATTTTTAATATTCATTTAATAAAAATTATTAACATTAAAAGGGGGCAGATGTATGTAATAATCAGCTTTCATCTTTTTTTAAAAAAGAGGGATATTAATTCATCCTGTGCTATCACATGAAACATACAATAAAGGTTCTGGGAATTGTGTGGGCAAACTATGGGGAGAAGAAGCTCCTTATAGAGGCATGATGGAAATAAATGCATAATTCAGGACCCTTACAGAAAAAATTTGTCCTTGGCATTAATGAGGAACAAATTAGCTACTCTCCTTGGGTGTCTACCAGAAATAACAGTAACAAGTGGAGCCTTCCCCACCCCCAGTAATATGTTCGTTTGTAGATAAGCACGGCAGAGAGAGGTAAAATTGTGTCTTAAAAGTTTGCTGTTTTCTTTTTTCCTAGATGTAAATGATAGGTTTGGATCTGGGAATCATTTCAGAAATAGGCGTTCCACTGAGACACTGGCTTTTGTCATCAGAAGAAAGAATCATGGGACTATCAAAATGAACCAAAAGAACGGCAGCCTTAGCCTTGGAGGATATCGAATCAGTAAACAACGTGCACCTTTCCACACTTACTGAGTGACCGCAAGGAGAAAGGGAGTGATGTGGGCAGATCCCAGGGGGGAGCATGCATAGGGGAGCTCAAGCAAAGTCCTGGGTGGGTGGAGACCATGTGGGGTGTGCTCTATTAGTATAACATTCAGGCAAACAAAATTATCATAAACAGACCCTCTCACAATGCACAGTCAGCATTTAAGAGCAGAAGACATACATGTACTTACATGTACATGTCTCTGCAGAAGATGGGACAAAGTGAAGTAGCTGGGGCTCTCTTCGTTCTGAAAAATATCCTATCTAGCACACATTTTGAGCCTGCCTTTCTTCCAAGGAGCTCAGATCAGCACACATGGTTCTCCCTTCCCCCTTTATTCCACACAACAACCCTGTGAGGTAGGTTAGACTGAGTATGTGACTGGCCCAAGATCACCCAACAAGTTTAATAGCAGAGTGGGGATTTGGAGTCTCCCAGATACTACTTTGACATTATAACACCACACTTGCTTCTGAAGCCCTCTAGCACAAGATCTGGCAACGCCTACTGACACAAATGGCTTCAAAAGTTGCTCATATCATAGATGTTTATCAAGTGCTAGGTAGCTAAAAAGAACTTCCATGTCCAGTGTCAGTATACCTCTGCCCCACAGATTCTGGGAGGAAACAACAGGTAATGGATGTTGCCATCACGACCTAACAGGCTAGCCCCGGTTAGGATGAAGGACCAGATAGACCCTTGATCTGATCCTGTATATTCTTATATATTCAATAAATGCAATGAAACCTTGTAAGCTTGTTTTATCCCCTTGTAACTTTTCATTTCTTCCCCCTTATTACTTTCTCCCATTTCCTTATCTTTTTTAGAATCACTGACAGTGTCTTTTTCAAATTTAAATTTCATTGTATCATTTTGTCATTACAGCACCTGGACCACCAATGTTTCTCAATTTTGCTCGCCAACAAATGCCTAGAACCGTTGCGATGGGAGGGAGGGGTCAGTGGTTCTTTTCCATACGCCTAAACAAAATGATGACGTTGACATGAACAAAACAAGCAAGCGGGCCTAAGCCACAGAAAGACAGATTTGGTCACACAATGCTATTTATTTGTTTAATTTAATTAACCTGCCGCTGTCTCATCTATTATGCAGATGCGAAAATACTAATGATACGAATCTTTACATATCTCAAAAGACAAAACAAATGGCTCTAAGAAATGAAGACTGGATTGTTGTTTTTTTCCCCTCCTTCCCTCCCTCTTTCCCATCTTGAGCTTGGATCTCCTTTGGCCGTAGCTTTTGTAACTAGCTTCTGGGTAAAATTCATTAATTTTTATTAACAGGGAAAACATTTGTCCCGGTGACAATATTTGCATTGCCTGAATGATTTTCACCTCTGCCACAAGGTGTACTATCGGCTCATACATCACCCGATTACTTGGAGAGCAGAAACACCCTCAGTCATTAGTGAGTGAATTAAAGATGATCTAAAGAGCTATTAATCACACTGACAAAAGCCTTAATGTTGCTGTGACCCTTGTGGAGCCTGGGGACTAAAAGGGAAGCAGAGGGAGAGAAAATGGAAACATATGTTTTCTCCAAAATAACCTACCTTAGGAGAACTGTCAAAGAGAGAGTCCCATCAAGTGGAGGAATTTTGCCTCTGGATTATACAGGGAATTGTTTGTATAATCAAACCCTCCCCTAGCCGCCCGCCCGCCCACCCCCTTTCAATGAATTCGTTTATGATCAATACAAGCAATTAAGTGGCAAGAATTCAAGTGCCACAATCACAACCCTAATTTTTGTAATCAGAACTTTTTTATTTTTATTATTTTTTTTATTGCGGAAGGATCAAGGAAATGTGTTTGCAAACATGCAACAATACATTGAAGAGGTTCCCTTCATATAAGAGATCTACAGTCAGGTTATTTTTTAATACTATTCAGATTGTCCAGAGTTAGTTGTCTACTATTATGGCATTAGTCTAAGAAAACAAATTCATTTCTGCACTAACATATACACGACAGTGCGAGGAAGGACCGAAGGCGGCTATCCTATGCATGATTACTTGAGGGTATGCCCCATTGAACTCTGCAAGATTTACTTCTGAGTAAATATTTTTATTACTCTGCGCTCCCGTTTAAAAATGTCGCACATGACAGAAAAGCGTGTTTCAGCCTGACCTTCGCAGTGTTCACTTGGAAGTAAGTTTCGCGGTGTTCAATGGGACTTAACATCCAAGACATTTGTCTCCATTTTTTCTTGCAAAAGTTCAGGGATTTTTCAGTGCCAATGTCCACATTCTGAGTTATAGGCTATTGGAAAGTTGTGCAGTTTAGCAAATGGATAGCCAAGACTTTTTTTGCATTAAAACTCATCATCAAGAATTAAAATTCAGGAGGTTGGGGGGGGGTAATCTCTAAGAAGCTACTTCTTGCTGCACGAGTCAAGCTCACGTCTGAATTTTCCACACAACATCTTTCTATCAGATCAGGTCAAAATGTGGAAGGTAAAGAGTTTTTTCCCCAATACTCTGGAATTCCAGAGGAGCCAATTCTGAATTTTCATAGCAAATATAAAACATTTACCCCACATCATAGGATGCGAGTCATTAAGATGAACTTCTCTTGAGTTTATAATGTTGAAGAGTCTATTTGTATTTGTATTATGCAATTTTCATTGTTATGATTTTGTTTCAATGCACCGGTGGTTGTTCCTGGCATTTAAACATTTGTGAAGTGCCTTGATTTCAAGAAAAGAAGCACACAAGCACTCAAATTAATAAAAGCAAAATTTCAAAGGCAAGAGTTGGAACATCATCAAAATCAAATTTTGAAACTGCACAAAATGTTGACTTTGGGCAAAATTTTGTTTTGGCTTTTCTGTGTGTGTGCTTATTTAAAAATGTGCATTTTAACTGAGACAGTGCCGAAGCAAGCCATATCCCATTTAAGGGCTCCAGTCTGACCCTAGTAGTGATGGGCACAAACTGGCTGACGAACTAAAGTTTGTCGTGAATTTTGGCCAGTTTGTGGTTAGTGAAGCAATGTTTGTGAACTGAAGACTCCTCACGAACTTTCAGGATTTTTTATGCAGTTCATGACTCTTCACAAAAAAAACCCAAACCCCAAAACAAACTGCATTTTTGTGGTTTGTGCCCATCCCTAGACCCTAGTTAGTCATGACTAACCCCCCAACAAAATGCCACCTTGAGCCCCATGTTGCAGGAGACGGGTGGAATATAAATCTCAAAAATGCATAAAAATAATAAAATAAAATAAAAGACAACATTACATGTAGTCATCATGACAATCTGAAACCTCTCTGCTTTCAACAGGAGTCACAACCTGGATTGGACCCCCGGAGGGGTTTTTTGTTTTTTTAACCCCCCCGGAGGGGATTCTTTTATTGCATTTTTCTAAACACTACAACTACAATGAAAAAAGGGGAGGGGAAACATCTACATCTAGGAAGAAAGTAAAGATAACCACAACTAACTAAAACCCCAAGAATTGGAGATCATCAAATTAGCTTATAAACGTATTAGTCTAAAATGCTTATATAACATTGAACATAGTCAAATAAGCTAGGTTATACATCCTTTTGACCACTTTAACTGTTTAACAACCATCCCCAGAGCATTGTTAAAACCCAATGCTTTACAACAGCCTTCAGAGTTTCAGTCTTCATTTTGTTTTATCTTTTCGGTCTCTCAGTTGGTAACCTCGTTTGGGAGCAGCCATCCCCTTTTCTGAGTCAGAGTCCTCATCGGAAGACACAGAGTCCAGTTCACCATTAGATTTGCTGTCCTCTTCTTCTTTCTCATCCTCTTCTGATTCTCCCAATTGCAGCCTCAGGAACTCATGCACTTTAAAAACAGAATCAATTTTTTCCCTTTTATCCATCAGTTTGAAAGCGACACCTTTGGGAATCAGCCACCTGTATGCAATGCTGTTTGTTTGTAAAAAGAGAATTAAGTCCTTGTACTTCTTCCTCTTTTTCCTTACTTCAAATGGGATATCTTTTAAAATTCTGATAGTGTTGCCTCCGATTTTCAAGGGTATACTTGTAGTCGCTTTCAGGATTAAATCCCTCACATGCCGCTTCAAGAATCTAACCACAATCTCCCCAGGCAGATTATTCTTCTTAATGTACACAGAGTAGGCCTTATAGACCACATCCATTTCACTTACAAGGTATTCTGCTTTTAAATCCATCACTGGGGCTAATGCATTGCTCAGAAGTTGCTTTAGATTCTCATTTTTGGCTTCAGTAACTCCTTGGAACCAGAGTACCAGATTGGCTCTCTCCATTTGCAACAGTTGAGATTCCTCTGAAGCTTGCTTCCTTTCCAGCACTTGCATCTTTTTTCTTGCTTTTTTCAAGTTGGCATCCATTTCCAAAACTTTCTCAGCTACCTGCTCCGTCTTTTTTGAAGTTTCAGACAATTGGAGCTGCTGTGCTGCAAAGTTCTGATTTAGAGTTACTAATTGCTGGTTGATGGTAGTCATCTGGTCCAGTAGAGGGCGCAAAGAATCTGCCAGGAGTTTGGAAAACTCTGTGGTCTCTTCCGCTCTCGAACTCATGCTGCCTGCTGGTTTCAGTTTCAATAGTCCTTTCTCCGTCTTTCTCCCCTCCATCTTTCCAGATTGTTTACTTTTACCAAAAGTTGCTAAAGTCTCTGAAAGTTGCCAAAACGCTTGACTGTGCTCTGGTAAGGTTCTCAAAACAGGTTTCTCTGCTTTTATCTCCACTTCCCCCTTGTTAGAATGCTTTTAAGCCTTTGCGTCTGGGAGGGGCCACTCCCCTGCTCGATTCCCACACCAATCCCAAGGGGAGTGTTTTCTTTTTACAATGCCGGTATCTTGCCTTTACTCAACTCACTGCTCATTGTTGGCCTTCCGACCTCGCTTTGGTTCATTTTAAATGCTCGATCTCCGACGCTTGTTTCAGTTAGCAGCTCTAGATCCAAATGGATGCATAGCGGCCAGACCGTCGGGGTAGAGGAGCGCCTCAATTCCTCAGCATCGCGCTGGTGAAGAGGCAACCCCTTAAAAGCCCCATGGCTAGGAGCCTTTCCCAAAAGGCTCCAGGGGAGTGGCAGACGATCGCCCCCCCTCCAGACCGCTAGCGCGTAGATCGTGCCCCCAGAGCAACTGGGAGGCACGTCTGCTTGCAAGTTGCCATAAACCAGAAGCCCCGATTGGACCCTGAATGTTCATCCTAACCTGTCTACACTTCATATTTGAATTACTGACATGAGAATGGGAATTTACAGTGCAGATCTGCTTTTATTATCTATTTATTTATTTATTCATTCATTCATTTCATTTCATTTCATTTCATTTCATTTCTTAACCGCCCTTCCCCGCTTTTGCATTTAACTCTTTGACCTTGGTCTAACCATACTGTATCTATACTCTAGATACAGCACATTACAAGTTATTTCATACTTTACAAGGCAGCAAACCACTCAGTGTGAGGGTAACCTTACTTGTGATGCTGTCCAGTTTGAGTATGCCCATTAGCTCTGCTCTCTGCCCTCCATGCCTTCAGTGGAAAGTCTGTACCAACTCTGCTGACACCTACCTATGCACAAGTTCACAAAGTGTGCACGCAACTGTCGACCCTGCCTTTAGCAGGGCTCCTGACAAGATTACACATGTATAATTTGCACACATAGAGAGCAAGTGGGTGTAGTGGTTAGAGTGTCAGACCAGGACCTGGGGGACCCAGGGTCAAATCCACACTCTGCTATGGAATCTTGCTAGTTGACCTTGGGAGGGTCACACACCCTCAGTCTAATCTACCTCACAGGGTTGTTGTGAAAATAAAACACAGGAGAAGAGAATGATATAAACTGCTTTGGGTCCCCACTGGGGAGAAAGGCTAGGCATAAATAAAGTAAATATTATGAAATAAATCTTTAGCTGAATGCATGGTTCAGAATATGTCTACGCTTCCTCTCCAGAAAACCTGCTTGAGTCAACTTCTAAAATAAGACATGATAAGAAAACTGCATAAAATTGTTAAAAATTGAACTGTTTAAACACCTAGCATCAAAAAACCCAGCCAGAGCATAAACTGTTTAAAACCAAGTATCTTAAAACTAGTCTCATAAAACACTTCTCACCCTAGAAGCACATTACAAAACAATTTTTAAAAACGTATTAAGTAGAAGTGCAGACTGTAGGTCTAATCCCACTCTCCACCTTCTCATGCATTTAACTGAATATCTGACTATCCCTGTTCTTTCCTTTAAAAACATAATGGGTAAAGTGGTCCTACTTCTATTGACATTTGTAATTCAATGGCCTTTTTTCCCATCACCAATCAAAACTTCTACCATCTGCAGTTTCTGGGTAGAGCCCACTGTCATGAACATTTCTCAACAGTCATATGCCCACCTGTATAAATGCAAGGGGGAATGGAAAATAATACGTATGACCTAGCCTATACAAGACAGGGAAGTAAAGGAAATCTTAACCATTTTACAAGACAGCTAAGAACGCTCCTAGGATTAGGAACTACATACCTTACAAAGGGGAAAAAATCCCATTTTTCACTTGATTCCATGTATTACTATTAATGAAAAAATGAATTTTGGTAAGAAAACAAAGATACATTAAACATCTACTTAATGGAGAAATTACATAACATCTAAAACTTCACAGATGGAAACAGGGATATGCTTGTATATAAGAACCTATGAGTACAATCCTAACTAGAGTTACACCCTTCTCAGTCCACTGGAGTTTGGCTGAATCAGACCAGTGGTCTGTGTAATCTAGCATCCTGTTTTCCACAGTGGCTAGATGCCCTGGAAGGCACACATGTAGGAGCACAGAAGTCAAGGAGACTCTCCCTCTAGGAATGCCATTTTCTGCCTGAGGTGGTAATCTCCTACCCTTGGCCCCAGTCCCTTGCCCCCAAGAAACTAAAGAATGGGATTAAAAAATGGCCTTCGTAATGACCTGTAGGAATATACCCATGTATCTATGGTCTTTACCACAGAGATTAAGGGACATTCCTAGAGCATCACCTGGAAGTGACATCACATTCCCCCAAACTCCACCCTCCCCAGGCACTGCCCTCAAAATCTCTCAACATCTGCCAAGGCAGTGCCAGCAACCCTGTCTCCCGTGGTTGTTGAGCCCAGCAACTGGTATTCAGAACATGAAGCTATTATGCATAATGGCCACTGATGGCCTCATCTTCCATGAATTTGTCCAATTGCCTGTTAAATCCATCAAACCTAATGGCCATTACTGCATTCTGTTGTAAATAATAATCCATTTCAAATACCAAGGACCACTGCCTGAACCCCTTCTTTCCAAAGATAGATTATTCCATCTCCTTTAGGTTTCATTGTTTTATTCATGCAATAACCTGTCCTCTACTAATTTTAAAATATAGTTTGGGCTACAAACATACAAGTATGTTGTATGTTATCAACAGTTCAAAATAAACTTCATCATCTATAGCAGGGGTGTCAAAGATACGGCCCGTGGGCCAGAACTGGCCCAACAAGGTCTCTAATCTGGCTCGTGAGTAGAGCACCGTCACCCCTGCCACCCCCTCCCCCCACTGCCACCCCCCTGCTCTGGTAAAGATTTACTGCTGCCTGTCGGGGTTGATCGGCAGCTCCATGAAACTGGCTTCTTCAGGGACCGAGATCAGCTGTTTCCCCCTGTTGTCATCAGCAAAGAAGCTCAGTGCGATCAGCAGCTCCACGTGACTAGCTTTTCTGGTGCCTGCGATTAGCTGTCTCCTCAACCTCTGTTGTTGCTGCGCAAATTACCTCGTGCCTGTTTGTTCACAAAGACTACAAGAGCCTCAGGGAGATCTGCAGCATCCTGTGTTTCTGGGCTATCCTTTGCAATTGGAAGCTCCCTGCTGCGTTTTGTTTACAAAAGCTGGAAGAGGCACAATTGCCTGCTGCTGCAGTCTCATATGTGGGGTGAGTAGGGGTTGTTGTTTTTTTGTCATGATAATATTGTAGTAAAGTTGCATGTTTGTTAAGGATTATTTGCCTGGTAGCAATTTGAGAAGTCAGAGTCAATTTTTTAAAACCCTCTTTGAATACAGTAGTGTTGCTGTTGTTATATTCTGGTGAATCTGCACTATAAGTTTGCTGGAGTGTTATGGATGCTTTGCCCGATGGCAATTTGGATATGAGCTGCTAGCAACCTCCCGCCTCCCAAAAACCCTCCTTGAATAAAGCTGGCTGCTATGAATTTGTATGTACATCTTCATCATGTTACATGTCAATTAGCTGTTCAGCCTCTCTAGTGTTTCTTGTTCTAGTATTTCAATTGTGTTTGGTTTTAGGTTTCTGAATTTATACTGTTTTTCAGTTTGTATGCCAGCTCAAGAATGAGATGAAGTGGCATATAAATATACACATGGGGAATATGATTGCAGGTTTAGGGAATAAACCGTTGGGGGATAAAATATTTGGAAATTTCCTGCAGTTGAACCACATCTCTCCTTGTAGAGGCATAAACAGGCCATTTTTCTTTCCTCTTTCCCTTTAAAAAAAAAAAAAGACACAGAGCTGCCCTCAGTGTTCCTTTCTTCCTAGAAGGCAACGAGTACAAGTTTGAACTCTTATCTTACATTCCAATATATTTGAAAAAGTGTGCAGGCACACGAAAGCTCATACCTTGAATAAACCTTTGTTGGTCTTAAAGGTGCCACTGGACTCTAAATTTGTTCTGTGAACCTTTTTGTAAAACTGTCACCCTTTTGCTTCTAAAATTCTGTCTATGTTTGGGACAACATATGCCTGTGAGCAGCTTTTTTCTGTAATGAATGTCAATAAATCAAAAGTCTGTTCACAGCTTACAGATACACACCTGAACAGCATACTCAAAATTGCTACAGCACAGACATTCTCTCCAGATTTTGATGCAATAATTCAGAGCAAGAGGTGGCAGTCATCAAAGAGTGTTAGATAAACAAAATATTGCAAGATGCTAATTATTGTTAATGTTTTCATTATTGTTAATTATTAATGTTTTAGGCATGTTTGTGTTTTAAGTAAAAAAAATAATGTCTTTAATCGTGTCTGTATGTGTTCTTTATAAAGTGTATGTCTCTGGTACATGGCATCACATCTTATTACACACATGACTCAGCCCTCCAAAGTCCCATTTATGTCAGATCCGGCCCTCGTAACAATTGAGTTCAACACCCCTGATCTATAGTATGTGGATTATAGAACATGGAAGGTTAAAGCAGAAAGTGCTGAAGCAGGATTACAGTTGAACATCAGGAAGACAAAAGTAATGACGACTGAGGAATTATACAACTTTAAGGCTGACAATGAAGAAACTGAAATTGTTAAAGCTTTTCTGTTCCTTGGCTCCATTATCAACCAGCAGCCAAGGAATCAGATGGAGACTGAGAGACTGGGAAGGGAAGCCATGAAGGAACTACAAAAGACCCTTAAAAATGTAAGGATGGCTGAGTTCAGACTGGCAGTTTGAAGCGGGAGCCAGTCGTGGCAAAAAAGTCCCAGAACAAACTGTTCCAGGTTTTCCTGGACACATTGCACCGACTGATGCGGGAGCATACTGGGAAGAGGTGCGTGGGAGTGTTCAGACTGCTGGCCTGGAGACACGGCTGTAAATGGCTTTTTCCTGGCAAATCGGCTATGTGTGCATGTGTGTATGAGCGCATGAGCGCATATGTATTCATACAAACATGTACACATAGCCAATTTGGATCCCGTTGTGCCGGCACCACATTGGGCAGTAAAGCAGAGCACAGCCAATCATATCGCTGCTGCCTTATGCACAACGCAGGTTGCTCCCGGCTGAGTGTTCACACTTCCTAGAAGCAGAATACAGTGGGATAAAGGCACTCTCCAGGATTTGCTACCACTTTCAATAGGCATCTTTTAATCCCGGGAGCGAAGCGGAACAGCACGGGTGGGGAATGCCAGGCAGATGTGCCTGTGTGAATGCCCCCTTTAATCCAGTTGGGAAACGTGGCTGAAACGTGGCTATAGCGGGGCAAATTGCCAGTCTGAACTCAGCCGATGTGTCACTAATACTATGGTATTCCTCATTACTATGTATGGTTGAGAAAGTTGGACAATGAAGAAAGCTGACAGCAAGAAATTTGATTAGTTAGAAATGTGGTGTTGGAGGAGAGTTTTATGGAAACTGTGGACTGCCAAAAAGTCAAAAAAGTGGGTTCTAGACCAAATCAAGCCTGAACTCTGCCTGGAAGCTAAGATGACCAAACGGAGGCTATCATACTTTGGTCACATCATCAGAAGAGTCACTAGACAAGACAATAGCGTTGGGAAAAGTTGAAGGCAGCAGGAAAAGAGGAAGACCTACCATGAGATGGATTGACTCAATCAAGGAAGCCATAGCCCTCAGTTTGCAAGACCTTAGCAAGGTTGTAAATGATGAGATGTTCTATAGATCATTAATCCACAGGGTTGCCATAAGTTGAAAATGAATTGATGGTACATAACGCACACGCGCGCACACATCTACATGGGATTTTATTGTGTAAACGTGAGCATTTATCTGTATGTACACTACTAACAAAATGAATCCATCACCATTAAGAGAATTAACTTCCAGAAACAGGTGAAGGGAGCTGATGTCCACCCCCCCACCCCCCAAAAATCAGGCAGCTCATCCCACTGATATTTCCCAAAGGCGACAGTAGGAATAGTGAATTTCCAGAGGCAGGTTCCTAAAACAGTGGCTCTCCCTACTAAATAAGGACAAGGAGCCTGCATGGAATCATTTGTAGTCATGAGCAAAGTATATGAATTATTTCATTCACAACACAAAGATTTCACACATGACCTCACCTTACTCCCAGAAGACCAAAAAGGGGGGGAGGGATAGGAGACACATAAAAGGCTGAAAAACACAAGTATGAAAAGAAAGAGTCAAACACCTGAGCAGGAAGTAAATTAAAACAGGCCAGACTTTACTTAGCAAAACAATTTAAACATGGCTGCTAAATCTGCCTCCAATTTTTCTCTCCCTTGCTTCTTTACATAAAACCCTCTTTCATACACTTCTAGTACAGGCAACAGATCACCCAGATTTCAAGGCCAGGTGAAATGTTAGCTTTCCAAGTCTACTGAAGGAGACACTGGGCAATTACTACACCTGTGTTTATCCAGGAATACTGATCTTCAGGGCTATTTTTGGGCAGGAAGGCACAGGAGTTTCAGCTGGCTCCCAATTTGGCCACGCCCAGCAGGAACTCATTAGCATAACAGGCCACACCCAACAGCAGAAACTCATTAGGATTGGCTACATTAGGGGTGTGTGGCCTAACATGCAAAGGAGTTCCTGTTACCAAAAAAAGCCCCGGGTTTTGACAACAAACAAGGCAAACAGAATAAGAAGCAAATGGTGGGTGTGGCTGGATGACCACACTTCTGGTAACATAGGGTGTGGCCTAATATGCTAATGAGCTGTGCTGTCAGGGATGTGGCCTAATATGCTAATGAGTTTCTGTTGTTGGGTGTGGCCTATTATGCTAATGAGTTCCTGCTGGACTTTTTCTACAAAAAAGCCCTGCTGATCCTTAGAAAGAGCCCAAAAGACAGGACAAGAAGCCCAACCCTTTAAAACAACCTCTCTATAAGGCTAAGAAGGTCCTCAGAGTCAGTTCTTCCTTTATAGGGATAATAATACTAAATATAGGGATAATAATACTTGCCCACCTTACAAGGCTGTTGAATGAACTACAAAATATAATGTTGGTGAATACTAAAGGCAGCCAGTTTGGTGTAGTGGTTGAGTGTGCACACTCTAATCTGGGAGAACTGGGTTTGATTCCTCACTCCTTCACTTGCAGCTGATGGTTGACCTTGGGCAAGCCACAGTTCTGGCAGAGCTGTTCTTGAAAGACCAGTTCTCAAAAGAGCTCTCTCAGCCCCACCTACCTCACAGGTTGTCTGTTGTGGGAAGGGGAAGGGAAAGGAGATTGTAAGCCACTCTGTGACTCCTTCAGGTAGTGAAGGGCATGGTATAAATCCAATCTCCTCCTCCTCCTCCTCCTCCTCCTCCATATAGATGCTAAGGGTCAGTTATGAACTGGACTCAAGTGTAGTAACTGGACTCAAATGTAGTTGTTCTACTCCAGACCAACATGGCTATCCTCTGAAAATAAATACATCCTGTCTCACCCAGAGGGCTTAAAGCAGAAGATGGGAGGAATCGCTTCAGCCACTTCTGTACCAGCAATTTGTATCATCTTACTTTCAACCCTGCTGGGAACTGCTATCATATCTGCAGCCTCTGTGGCTCACCATATAAAGCAGCAGAGCTCCCAATCCTGAAGTGGGTGGTTGAAGCGCCAGCTGCTCCTGGGAACAGCTTTGTCGAAGAGGCAAGCTCAGGGTAACTCGGGTAGCTTCATGGATGAACAGAGATGTGAAACTGTCACCAGGGGAAGGGCCTTCTCAGTTATGGCCCCTGCCCTGTGGAATGTACTCTCTGATGACACCTATACCCTGTAGGAGTTGCTTAGTTTCTGCCAGGCATGCAAGGCCAAATTGTTTAGGTTGGCCTTTGGAGTGCGATCCAGAGGTCTGGGTTGTTTTTGTTAGGGGTATGGGGCTAGCCACATATTTTAATAGTTTTAACATTTTAATGTTGATATTTTATACTTGTTATTTGCTTTTATGTTGTTTTCAACTTGTTTATTCTGTTTTGATGTTGTATGTTGCTGCGAGACCCTTTGGGTGAGCAGCGACTAAAAATATAATAAATAAATCAATAAAATTAAAGAAACTCCATCTCTTGAGTCCAAGTCTGCCACTGCACTCTAATTTTCTACTCCTCCTCCACAATGATAAACATGACCTTTGCATTTCCTGGCTGAAAGTCCTGTGAGAAGTCATCCAACGCGAGGTGCATGTTCCATATGCATCAGCACATTTGCTACCCCCGGCTCAGAACCTTCAGAACTGGCTACCATCAAGCCTCCTAGCAAAGCTATAATTAACAGCCTTTTTAATACAATCCTGCCACCAAAAAAAAATGTGTTAGGGAAAATACTATCTAAGTAACTATGCTAATTGAAGGTCATGCTCATAAACACACACATAGGCCAGGTTTAGAAATGAAGGGGATCCGGTGGAAATGAAGCGTGAGATGGTAAATAGGAACTGTGTTCTCTTGCCGTCATGCACCATAGCTATTAAGCCTTAAGGTCCTAAAGGTACCAAGCAATGCCCATGATAAATTCTTCCAAAACATCCCAGCCATAACATAGTTCTTGCTGATTGCTCATTTACCCATAATGCATGCTGTCATAGCAAAGCCTGACAAATGATGGAGAAAGCTCGGGTTATTTTTTACACTGACTGCCAAGCCCCTCACCTCAGATTATTCATTTATTAGGGCAATCACACAGGCCTGGGTACTTAATATTGTTTTCACCAAATATGAAAATGATCTACTTTCCTATTCTTTAGTTTCTCCTAGGGCAAGCCATTTATCATCAGCTCAGGATAAATGACTGCTTCATTATAGCCATAATTTATGAGATGTTAGAACGAAAGAGCCACACCTAAAGACTTAAAGCTCTAATATGGATTAGAATACGATAATCAATCAATCTAATACAATATATATATATTTTTCTCACATAGGACTGTTTTTGTTTCGAAATGGCTGGAGATTCCTGTTTTCCCCTCTCCTAGGCTTCAGGGATCCTTCTGTCTCTTTTTCTTCAGCCAAGTTTCCTTCTAAGTTTCCAAGGAATTGTGTGACAGGTGTATCCCATCGGGAATTCAGAGGCTCTGTTAGAATGAATGGCAGCATTGCAAGTTATACAGTCACCTGGTGCTATTCGTATTCCTTCCCAAGGACATTGCATGGGGGACGTCATTGATGGATTGACTTCTCCGGCTACAGTTCACAATCTTTTTTGAGACAGTATATTTGCCACTGAAGGTATCTTGGGGTGCCATTGATCTCAGTACAAAACCGTAACCAAAACTGGCAAGGGCAAAGTACTGGTCATTTGGATCAGAGCAGAGAGATGTGGCGGTGGAGCAGTTGGGTCGTCATTCGAGCATCTCACAACTCAAAGCTCATTTACTATGTTGTTTTGTTTCAATATTTATATCCCATTATTTCTGCCTGTGGGGTAGATCAGGCTGAGGGAGAGCTTCCATGGCATTGTTGGTGAGCTTCCGTGGCACTGTGGAGATTCAAACCTGGGCCTTCCAGAGTGTACTTCAACATCATTACTCTTTTAATAGTAGCTTTTAGTATTGCTGTGTGGTTTCCTTGGCCAAGTCTTTAGCACTGCATAAGCTAAAGCTTTCAAGTGCCCCTTATTCACTGTGGTACCTTTCAATCACCCCCATGTTTTCAGTGTACCAATTTTATTGTATGTATTAGGCCCTAAAAAGGCAGAAAGGCACATGTGCTGACTTGGAGGGGACAACTCAGGCTGGCCTTCATATAACTCAGTAGCAAAACGCTCCATTTGGCATCACGTTCAACAAATTCAAAGGCCAAAAGCATTTACGACAACAGTATCCAAGAACACAGAAACACTCAGGACTACCAGACTCCGGCACACAAAGACCTGTTGTTTCTTAACATCCCAGCTGATGTCAAGAAAAGTGCTTCTTTACCTTTTCCTGCACTGTTTTAGTCTCATTGCAGTTTTCACCACTGCCTGCTAGGAAGCGAAGCAAGAGACCTGCCTGTTCCAAGTTGAGGGTTAATAAAGATGAACATGGACTGAAAAGCAGGCACACCTTCCATAGCTTTCAGAATGATCTCCCCAGCTTTCAAGGCCATGTAGGTTACAGGTAAGGAAAATGGTCCCCAGTCTTGAGTGGAAGCACTAGCAAGGCCTATTCCAGCAGGTAGGCACTGGGATCAGGGGAGGAGAGGAGGAGGAGGAAGAAGAGTTGGTTTTTATATCCTGCTTTTCTCTACCCTCAGGAGTCTCCAAGTGGCTTACAATCGCCTTCACCTCCTCTCCTCAGAATAGCCACCTTGTAAGGTAGGTGGGGCTGAGAGAGCTCTGAGAGAGCTGTGACTGACCCAAAGCCACCCAGCTGGCTTCATGTGGAGGAGCGGGAAATCGAACCTGGTTCTCTGGAGTACAATCCGCCACTCTTAACCACTATGCCACGTTGGCTCATTGCCTCATTTTTTTTCTCCTACTGTGAGATTGTTATAAACAGGGAGCTTCTCTGGGTTTCTACAATGCAATGATTGTAGCAGAAGTCGTGGAAACAAAGACAGAAGAGCAGACCAGGGGAACCTAAGAGGGCAGAGACCAGGAAGATTAAGGGAAAATATGAACTCTGTTTGGGGGAACAAGAAAAAATGGGGAGGATTGGGGCAGATGTTTAAAAACACACACACACGCACACTCCCTCAAATATTTTGAAGCATCCTTTTGACAAATCATGAGGCAAACAAATCCTTTGATTCAAAAATAGCCTTTTGCTTTTAAAAGCATGTCTTTGGTTTGGATCTGCATTGTATATTTACTCACACACCCCCATGCAAACATTATTTCTAAGCTACAAGTCATGTGCAAAACACTTGCCTTAAACAGTACTTAACCGTTTAAGTCTGATCCTTTTTGTAGTGTTGGCCTGGAAACTGGCAGTTTATTTTCCCTTTCAGGAAAACGGGTTGAGGATTAAAAGATCGATAGTGCTGGCAAAACGCAGGTGCACATTCCAAAGCTTTCAGGAAAGTTCTCTCTGGCTTCCGAGACCCGTGTTGCCCACAGGTGAGACAAATGGCCCCCAGCTGCCCGAAGGCAAGTCTTGAGTGATACCTCCAGCAAGGCCTGGTGTCTTGAAATCACTCAGCCTTGAAATTAACATCCCAAAGGGGAGGGGGAGAAAACACTTTCTCAGTCTTCTCTCCTTAGACAACAGCAAGTCTACATCTTCAGCAGGAGGGGAAATGACAGACGAGGGTGCTAAGGAAGAAGGGACATTATGCTCCAAAGAGGAAATGTTCATTTTCATCAAGGGGGAGATCTACCAGGGCCAATCCGTGCTGCCATGTTTGTATGGTGCAGTCAACACAAGCTGATTCTCATGCATTCATAATGCTCATCTGATAAATGTCCAGACTGGGGCTTAAAGGACTGATGATATCTGGTGAATTTATTCCCCAGACACAGACAAATGCACCTGCTGGTATAGCAGGTACCAGAAAAGGGTTAGGGTATGAGAAATATGACTGAATGGTGCACACCTCTCATTTCAAAATCAGATGGGAATTATTATTTTCTGCCTTCTAAATGGACCAAGGCCTGCGGCTGGATTTTTCATTTACTCTCATACTCTCTGGGCCTAAATCCTCATTGCATGTATTTCAACTGGCCCCACTGAACAGGACCAGTCCCTGGTATTTTCGGTCTTCCCATTGTCTACCTTCAGGGTATGCCTTGTTTGAAAATGAAATGCAAGTTGCTAGGCTTGAAGATACAAGTTCACGTTTTTCCCTAGGTAGGGTTGCCAACTTCCATGTGGCACCTGGAGATCTCCCACTGTGACAATTGCTCTCCAGATGATCAAGATCAGCTCCCCTGGAGAAAATGGCTGCTTTGGAGGGTGGACTCTATGGCATTGTACCCCTGCTGAGGTCCCTCCCCTCCCTAAACCCCACCGTCTCCAGACTCCACCCCCAAATTCTCCAGGTCTCTCCCAATCCAGAGCTGGCAACCCTATTCCTAGGATCTCCAACTTTGAATGGGGAGTCAATGCATCATTCATGGAGTCCATGCTAGTGCACGGATGCTCAGGCACCAAGCGGTATGCAGTCTGCAATTTCTCGTTGTGCCCTCAGTGAGAAGCAAACCAGGCTTGGGTCACAGTGAGCACCTTACAAGGGCCTCGTTCCCTTCAGACCTTTATTGGGTCTTCTTTCTTGTCCTTAAAAAGCTTTGAAAGTTTCACTTTCCAGAATTCTTTATAGAATCCATCCTAATATTTTCATCATGCCTTCTTCTATTTTTAAAAAAATCAGCCTTAATGCCATGTGATTTTATATTGTGTATATTCCTTGAATCTCACTGAATCTTCGCTATTCATCTCCTTCTCATCATTCCAGGGGCTTAGAACATTCAGGATCCAAAATAGTTCCCAGCAGCTCTCTCCAGATCAGCCTTCAGGGTGAACCACATCTGATGGGAGCTGAACCAGTGGTCAGTGGATGAAGATACAGGTAACATTTTTTTTAGACCAGCAAGGGACTTTGGAAGCATCCTCAAAGCTCAGTGTATTTCTTCCTCTCTAGGGTCAAATTTGGGGGGGGAACAAAAATTATTCTTGATGGAAAAGCAAAGTCTTATCAGCACTGATTGGCTGCCTCCTCTGTGATGTCACCAAGATTCCCTTTTCAACCTTGTGAGCAATTCTGCATTTTTAAAAGATTACTTTTAAAAAAAATCCTTGAGGTAATCAGTGAATGGATAATAAGTGCACGGACATTGATAGGGTACACTTAAAAGTAAAAAGGACACTAGTCCAAAGGCACAACGAAATAGCAAACTTGAGAGCTGAGCCAATATTTGGTTTATTGGTCTGTCCGTCTGTCATTTTGGTGGTGAACTTGGGAGAAAGCCAGGCTTGCACTGAAGCCTGACATGTTGCTGTGAGTTCTCTTTTAGTATCACGTCTGTCTTCAGCCAGAGACTCTGGATGGAATCCAGGCAAAGTAAAGCACTGTTAAGTCCCCCTGTTTGGAACTGGAGAGAGCCGAGAAGGAGCTCTTCCCATGAAAACAATGGGGCGTCAAGGTGCTTAACTCGGGCTGGCTTGTGCCATCTGTTTTTCAATTCAATTTTAGACAAGTCAGGTTTCCTGGATCCCTACTGAACAGGGTAGTTGACCCTAACTTAGACTAGACAGAAGAATCCCTCGAAAGGACTTGTAATGCCAGGATGGGTGCAGGTCACAGGACTGGATGCAAATTAGTTGGGGAAAAGATTGAGATAGCCTAGACTCTATAGCTTGGACTACACCAGGGGCTCTGGCTAGATCTGAAATAGTCAGTCCAACAGTTCCCATTCACACATTTGGGTGAATCACCTTGAATACATGGATATATAAAGCTGCCTTATACAGAATTAGACTCTTGGTCCATCAAGGTCAGTGTTGTCTACTCAGACTGGCAGCCGCTCTCCAGGGTCTCAGGCTGAGGTCTTTCACATTACCTACTGGAGATGCTAAGAATTGAACCTGGGACCTTCTGCATGCCAAGCAGAGGCTCTTCCACTGAGCCGTGGCCTCCCAAAGTGAATGGGCCTTAAAGATGTGTTGTCTGCAACTCTTCCAAAACCACAGTTTATGGAACTGCAGTTACAAGCATTAACCAGTCAGTCTCCAAATATGGCTGCAGAGTGGGGGCAGGGAGCCTCGTAAATAATGTTTTTGAAGTGTATTTGATTGAAGCGTATTGCTGGCTTTATTGCCAGAGACCATAACACAACTTCAGACGGCATTTCTCTTTCCGGGGCCCTTAATATCACTAACGCTGGTTTCAGTTGAATTCCAGTGCAAGTCTTTGTTTGCTAGCGGTCATTCTTCAATCCAGCCATTACGTGTAATTCAACATCAGCACTTCAGCAAGGATAAAACAATTTAAGCTCCGCAGTTATACTGTGCATGAGCTATTTTTTACACCATGCGCGGCTGTTCAGGAATCTATAGTCAGACACAGTTATGCTTATAAACAGATTGTTTGAAATTTAGACCCATGGGGAGGGGGTATTGTTGGGGTACTTCCCCAGCAGTATGAAATTTCATGCATCCATTTTCCAAACACCCCCAGTTATAAGAAGAGACCAAAAATACACTGCTTCTCAAATGCAGAGCAAATCACTTTATTCCAACTGCATTTCTTTAAAAAGATCCCTGCAGGTGGGAGTGAATCATAGAATCATAGGGTTGGAAGGGACCTCCAGAGTCATCCAGTTCAACCCCCTGCACAATGCAAGAAATTCACAAATACCTCCCCCCCACCCCTCAGTGACCCCTGCTCTATGCCCAGAAGATGGCCAAAAAACCAAAAACCACCCTCCAGGATCCCTGGCCAAACTGGCCTGGAGAAAAATGGCTTTCTGACCACAAAGCGATGATCAGCATTTCCCTGGGGATGTAAGAAAGGGTCACAGGAACTAATACATGTTAGGGTAAGGAGAGAGAATATTCTTGGCTATTACCCATTACAGATACTAAAGGACATAGGTGATGAGAAGGACCTTGGAGAGCCTGAGAACTTGGAGAGCCGCTTCCAGTCTGTGTAGTCAATACTGAATTTGATGGACCAAGTATAAGACAGTATAAGACAGTTTCATGTGTTCATGTATTTCAGCACCCTTTGTTACAACAGGCAAAGGTGCAGATGAGTAAAATCTGGGGATCATTTGGGCCTCTGTGTTCTCTTGGTTAAAACTACTAGTATAGACCCATGAGAACAGTTCATGATGTTTGAATTTTGAGCCTACCTCTTGTTTGCATCTGTCGCCTCCTTCAGCTAAAGAAGGGCAGCCAGGCAAAGAGGAAACATTTCATCCTTTTATCTTCCTTTCCCGTACCCCACTCACAGTTTCTTATCTGATCCAGCTAAACAGATGTGAGCACAGAAGCATCCATCCTTCCAGCTGTTTATCTCTTGCTGGATTAGGAACCAACTCCAGAGGGATAGCTGCATTACTTTGTTGCATCAAAACTAAACAGGAGTATTGTGGCATCTGATAGCAGTTATTTTAATATAAGCTTTCATAGACTGAAGTCCATTTCATCAGGAATTCCAAGACTAAACCAAACATGCCTCCAAGTGTGGAATACAGTCACACATGAACAGACATGAACACACATGAAGCTGTGTTATACTGAATCAGATCCTTGGTCCACCAAAGTCTGTATTGTCTGCTCAGACTGGTAACGGTTCTCCAGGGTCTCAGGCTGGGGTCCTTCACATCACCTACAACCTGATCCTCACTGAAGATGCCAAGAACTGCATCTGGGACCTTCTGCATGCCAATCAGATGTTCTACCCCTGAGCCACAGCCCTTGCCTGTGCTTTGTCAAACACAGAAAACGTAGAAGGGTAGCATAAATATCGACAGGCCATTCTTCTGACACAACAAGGAAGAGAGTTCAAGCCAAGTGTACAGGTTCACTTGGGGGTGGGACTGTGGCTCAGCTGTAGAGCACCTTTTTTGAATGCAGAAAGATCCCAGGTTCAATTCATGGCAACTACAGTTAAAAAAAATAAATAAATCAGATATTGAGTGATGTTAGAAACCATGGAGAGCTGCTGCCAGTCAGAGCTGACAATGCTGATCATAGTCTGACTCGGTGTAAAGCAACTTCATGAATTTATGTCAGTGAGGACGAGCAACGGGAACCAGGGAAATATCAGTGATGGGTCCTCAGTCAGACTGATGGCTGTGGTTAGGGTTGCCAACCTCTGGGTGGGGCCTGGAGATCTTCTGCTTTTACAATTGATCTCCAGACTACAGAGATCGGTTCCTCTGGAGAAAATGGCTGCTTTGGAGGGTGCACTCTCTGGCTTTATAGGATACTGAGATCCTTCACCTCTCTAGGCTCCACCCCCCCCCCCAAATATCCAGGTATTTCCCGAGAGACACCAGACTAGTGATAAACAGACCTAGGGCTTTCTCAGTGGTGGCTCCACACTGGTGGAATGAGCTCCCGAAAGACCTCAGGGCCCTGCAGGACCTTTTACAGTTCTGCAGGACCTGGGGAGCTGCGGTGGCTCAAGTGGTTAAGACGCTGAACTGCAGGCTGTGGAAGGTCAGTAGTTCAGCAGTTCGAGACCTGAGAGTGCCGCATGATGGGGTGAGCTCCCGTCTCTGGTTCCAGCTCCTGCCAACCTAGCAGTTCGAAAGCAAGAAATTGCAAGTAGATCAATAGGTACCACTTCGGTGGGAAGGTAACAGCTTTCTGTGAGCCTTGGTGTTTAGTCATGCCGGCCACATGACCACGGAAACGTCTTCGGACAGCGCTGGCTCTTCGGCTTTGAAATGGAGATAAGCACTGCAACCCTAGAGTCGGATCCGACTGGCTTTCGAGCAAGGGAACCTTTACCTTTACCTTTAGGGCCTGTAAAACAGAGCTCTTCCACCAGGTCTTTGATTAGGAGCCGCCACTGATGAAAGAGCTACTAAAAATGGAACATCTTATGGCCCTGGTTACAACACTGGACACTGCCGCCTGTATGATGCTGGGAATATAGCATAGGAATCGCCTTCTGTTCTCACTAACGCTTTATGTAAATTGTTGTTCAAGTGAATTTTATTGTACGTACCGTATTTATTGTCTTATGGTATTTTAACCGTTGTACGCTGCCTTGAGCCAGTTTTCTGGCTAGGCGGGATATAAATTGAAAATAATAAGTAAATAATAAATAGACCCAGAGCTAGCAGCCCTCACTGTGGTACATGCCCAGTAATAGTGACCCCTCACTCTGAGCCTGAATTCATTAACCCCCTAGCTGGGAATGGAATGAACCAGGAAGGGGTGGAGCCTCTAGATGCAGAAGGATGCAGACTGCGTGGAAAGTGGGGGGGGGAAGCAAGACTGCCCTGCTGGGGAGCTTGAACCTTAATCATAGGCTCCTAACACCTTGCTTAAGGTAACTCTGATTTGCAGATGGAAACTGTTAGGGGAGGGAGACTTTTAGTCTAAATTGTAATTTTAGAATTATTGTTTCAGGGCTGTGTCATCTGGTGGGGAGTTCAATTGGAACCCTCATTTTGGAAGGTGGTGCGCAGAGTATTCAGCAGGGGACTTCTTGACCCAACAAGAAGAAGGAAAGGATGGACTTTGGGGGTGACAGGCTGTGAAGAAGGGAGAAGTTAATATGTCGTTGAAGGCTCTCACGGCCAGCATTTATTAGTTGTTGTAGATTTTCCAGGCTGTGTGGCTATGGTCTTGGCACTGCAGGACTTGACATTTCGCTAGCAGCTGTGACTGGCATCCTCAGAGGTATAACACAGAAAGATGGAGTACTCTCTGTGTCAAGGATGGCAGTCACAGTCACTAACCTCTGAGGATGCCAATCACAGCTGCTGGCGAAACGTTGGGTCCTACAATGTCAAGACCACGGCCATACAGCCCAGAAAATCTACAACAACTAATGGAGAAGTTAATGGTTTGGACTTTAAAAGATCACTTTTCTGTTGTGTTACTACACTCTATGTTTTTGTGACATGATGTTAAATGAAAAGTTTTTTAAAAAAAGTTTTATTCTGTCTGAATGATTGCAAGATTCATTCCAAGTTCTGCCCCACAGAACCCACAAGCTGAGGCGACATTTGCATGCACACAAACGTGAAAGGAAGGAGAAATAAGAACTGTCCAAGTCCACAAAGGGAAGTGGATCAGTTTCAAAGCCTGTATATCTATACAATAATGGCACTAAAAGAATTGTTGGTGCTGAAGCTTCTGGAAATAATTTGCAGCACTTTCCTAATATCACAGAAACAGGAAATGAAGAAGATTCTCTGGTTGCCATTGGCTGAGCTGCCCTGATCCTAAAGTGGGGGTGGGCTCAGGGTAAAGATGTCAAACTCCAGGCTGAGCCTGGAGATCTCCCAAAATTACAACTGGGCTCCAAACAACAGAGATCAGTTCCCCTGGGGGAAAATGGCTGCTTTGGAGGGTTGACTCGATGGCATTATGTCCTGATCAGGACCCAGAGCCAGCAAGCCTAAAGCAGAGTTAGGCACAGGGAAAGAGAGGTTGAAAAACTTGGGAAAACAGGCTCAAAAAAGAGGAGGGGAGGAGGAGGAGGAGATTGGATTTATACCTGACCCTTCACTACCCAAAGGAGTCTCAGAGCGGCTTACAATCTCCTTTCCCTTCCCCTCCCCACAACAGACACCCTGTGAAGTAGGTGGAGCTGAGAGAGCTCTCTTGAGAACTGCCCTTGAGAGAACAGCTCTGAAAGAACTTACGGCTGGCCCAAGGGGAGTGTGGGAGCAAGGGAAAGTAACTAGAAGGAGCTGAGCCGGAGAACTGAGGCCAGCATGAAAAAGAGAAACCTGAAGGGGGGGGGCTAGAAGTGAGCAAGAGGAGAGATGCATATGGTCAAGAGCTTTACCGGGAAGGCATCCTGAAGTTAGCACATATTGATCCAAAAGAGGCGGCCAGATCTTTGACTGAAGGTCTCGGCTTAGGAGCAGTGCTTCTCATAGTGACAGATACTTGAAAACGACGTTGGACACAGTGAACTGAAGACAGCATGTACTCCTAAGTCTTACTAATCCCTAGGGAAGGACATGACTTTCCTCCTCTCCCTCTGCCTCTCTGTATTACATCCTATTGCAAAGTTTAAAATATGTTGAAGTTTCCGTGGGGGGGAAAGTTCTCTCTCTTTCTTAAGACAAGTATTTTCAGTGCATACTCAATGCCAAGATAAATTTAAGGTCACCTCTAAGAATAGGTGGCTGGCAGGACAAATATAGACATGCCATTCTTCTGACATACCAAGGAAGAGAGTTCAAGCCAAGAGTGCAGTTTGACACTTAAAGAAGAGGACGTTATAGTACAAGACTTCACACATAAATCTACGCCTCTGGCTCGTATGCCGCTGTATCAGTCATCGTTGTAAAAGCTGTACTGTTCTGGTAACCCATGCCAGGGCTTCCTAACATCTTCTGGAAGGTACAAGGTATGAAAGGATGGCAAAGAATAAGTTCACCCAGGGCACTTTGTTTTTTGAAATTCGGAAGGGAAGAACATAAGAGAAGCTCTGGTGGATCAAAGCAAAAGCAGAAGCAGAAGAGGAGGAGGAAATTGGATCTATACCCCAGCCTTCACTCAAAGTCTCAGAGCGGCTTACAAACACCTTTCCCTTCCCCTCCCCACAACAGACACCCTGTGAGGTAGGTGGGGCTGAGAGAGCTCTGACAGAAACTGCTCTTTTCAAGAACAGCTCTGACAGAACTATGGCTTGCCCAAGGTCATCCAGCAGCTCCGAGTGGAGGAGTGGGGAATCAAACCCGGTTCACCCAGATTAGAGTCTGCGCACTTAACCACTACATCAACCTAGTCCATCTAGGCCAGCATCCCGTTTCCCACAGTGACTACCCTGATGACACCTACACCCCACAAGCTTAGGCCCAGAGGCCAAATCCTCCCTCTGTTGTGCCCCCCTCTTAAATGGCATTCAGAGTAAACTAACTCTGAAGATGGAAGTTGCCCCTTATCCTAGTGACCATCCTGCAACAGTGAGCTCCAGAACCTCACCGCTGTGTTCAAAAGTGTTTATTCAAAGTATGTATAGACCTGCCTTTCTCCTGAGCCTAAAGTAGGCCTTCCTTTTGTCCATGATGAACTGCATTGTGTGGCCTAGGGTCGCCAACCTCCATAGAGGGGCTGGAGATCTCCCGGAATTACAATTACTCTCCAGGCAATAGAGATCAGTCCCCCTGGAGAAAATGGCTGCTCTGGAGGATGGATTCTACAGTACAGCGTTCTGCCCTGCTGAAGTCCCTCCCCTCCCCAAACCCTCCCCCCCCAAGCTCCACCCCCAAAATCTCCAGGTTTTTCCTAACCCAAAACATCCTGTTCTTAACGGCCTGGCTTAGGTCTTGCAAACTGAGGCCCCCTGGCTTCCATCTCATGTTGGGTCTTGACAGTTTCTGTCAAGAGCTCTCTCAGCCCCACCTACCTCACAGGGTGTCTGTTGTGGGAAGAGGAAGGCAAAGGCGTTTGTAAGCCGCTCTGAGACACCTTTGGGTAGTGAAGGGTAGAGTATAAATCCAATTTCTTCTTCTTCTTCCTGCTGCCTTCAACTTTTCCTGGCATTCTTGTCTTTTCCACTGACTCTTGTCTTCTCTGAGACTTCTCATTATGTGACCAAAGTATTATAGCCTCAATTTAGTTATTTTAGCTTCTAGAGAGAGTTCATTTTGGGGGTCAGTGATTCCATAACAAGGGCTAAACAAACAGCAAAAATATTATCATTGCTCAGAAAATGCAGTCTTTTCCTTACCTATAATTTCCAATGTACTTAAAATTGCCACGTATACTATGATAATATGAGAGCCACAGGCACCACCTGGCCAGTACCTGTGACATCACTAGTAATAAGTTATGTACTATTTTCTCTCCCGTCAGCTTGACCATGTTGAAAGCAGAACCACTGTATTGTAGACATTTATGGTGCAATCCTAAACAGATGAACTTAGAATCCCATTGGAGTCTATTAATTGGGTCTTAGTCCCAAGAAAGTGTTTTTAGGATTGCACTGTTAAACAAAGTGTGTACCATTAAGGCACAATCTAGGCTTAGTGCTCAGCATAGGGTTCCCATTACCCTGACGGGGGTGGGGGTTTGCCCATTCCCCTGGCTGACGGAGGGAACCCCACATCCAAAGTGTCTCATTTGCACCGACATGCCCAGCGCAAGGACATAACGTGCAAACACTTCTGGGTTCTGATGCAATTCCCCACACATGCACACCATGATAAATACAGCTTGCATTCAACAACCACAGATACGTTCCTGGCTGCCACTGGACACTTCTCTTCCATTAACCTAAGGGAAGAAAAACATCCACACCCTTTCATTTGGTAGATGTATGGTTTGTCATATGTGAACACTTCTGGATTCTGATGCAATTCCCCACACACACATTTTCTAGCCCTGAGCTGCTCAGCTACTGGATCAGAGCATGCCCAGGGGAGTGGAGGGGGTATGCACTCAGGCTAGCCTGCTATGATGGAGAAAACCTTTGGGCTGGCCTTGAATATCTGGCAAGGTAGGCAGCCATTAGTCTGAAGCAAATCTACCCAGAATCCTTCAGGTCAATTCAGTGGGGCTTACTTCCTGGACAGTGTTGTATTACAGTTCCGTCCATTGAAGTCATTGGGCTTAGAAGGGGTAACTCGGTTTAGGATTGCCTTGCTAGCCACCAGCAGATAATTGCTGGTACACATTTGCAAATATTTACTGCGTATATTGCATATTTAATAATATAGTCAGAAAGTACGTGTGCTGCCTCTCCAAGAGGCAGAGAAACAGCAGAAAACATTTTGCAGCCTAAAACGATGCTCACAAAACAGTTGTCAGGCTAATGGCAGAGTGTCAAAACAATTTTTAAAAACCAACCCCTTCGCTGAAGGCCAGGGTCAATTCCACAGGCAAGAAGCCTCCACTGAAATAATCTTCCACAGGCAAAAACCACCACTGAAAAGGCCCTGATTAATTTCACCACCGACTTCTGCGGGGGGGGGGCACAAAGAGTGAGGCTTGTGAAAAGGGTCTTAACCGGTGGGCTGGGCAACATGGGAGGAGGCAGTTCAGGCCGCCAAGTCTTTTAGGCCCTTACAGATAAGAACCCGTACATCAAATGTCCGTAAGTACTTACACATATTATGACACACATTATTAGGCTATTTGACTTTTAGGTGTCGGATGGAGAGTACGTTTACAATTGATCCATGAACAGTAATCCACAAAGTAAGAAGAAAAAAAAAGATTTGCTGTAAATCGAACTCCCCACCCACGCCCTTAACATGCATATTCTAAGTTGCCAACTAGCTTCTTAAAGCAACCAGAAGGCACAGAGAGCCTTCAATGGGGTTAATTAATTAACATTAGCTGCTATTAATAATGAGTCTCGTTTAATAGTACCTACCTGCGACGCCTGCGTGACAGAAAGGGGGGGAGGAAGCCTTTCGAGATCGGGTGACTATATTTATCCTGATGCTGTTTCGGATTTTAGCAGCGTTTTTTTGTGCAGGCTGACAAATGGCCTATTAATTATCTAACGGTGCCTGACAATAACAGCTTGATAAAGATGTATGTTTTTGAACGGTGGGATGAAAACAGCAAGAGGAGGAGCCCCAGCGGGGCTTGGCTGTCTTCGGTCTGGGCTCCCGGCCACGAGAGCCTGCGAGACAAAGCCCCTCTCTCCTGCCATGCAGCCTCCGGAGATAAAATATGTCTTGGCATTAGGGATGTTTTCAGAAAACCGCTCCTGCAATATCTGATTAGGGGGAAAGGAGGAGTATGTCTTTACTAAATTGGGGTTAAGGCATAATCAATATCATATATGGAGTCTCTGGCCTGTTCTGCATAAGCGGAGGCACTTCATAATATTAAGGAGTCTATAATGCCGAGGAAGCATATGGTCGGACACTGCGTCCCTCCCGCCCCCCACCTCCGAGTATTCTTTTTTTATTATTATTTAGAACTTTATCTTTCAACCTGTTTGACAGCTGCTCCTAAGTGGTTTCACAGTGCCAAATTATTTTTATGATTGTTTGATGTTTTATTCTTCCATTTCAGTTAATGAGATAGGATCCCACAATGGCCGTAAGTCAAAGCTGTCAGGACTAAAACGCAGGCTGGTGGCAAGAGGGCCTCGGTGGGAAATAAGGGCTAAAAGCAGAGGATCATAAAAATTCTCTTATCCAGGACTCTGCTGTGATCGAAACTCGATTTGGATCCTTCTTCCCCCATCCCACCTTCCCCCATCAATATTTGATTTAGTCTTTTTCTCTGACCTGGAACAGGCTTGTCGACCTGTTGCCTTTCACAATGGATGGACAGGAAAACCACAACACGGACAAGGCATTAACAAAAACAAGTCCTCATAGCTAGAGCTGCCGGCTCTGGGTTGGGAAATACCTGGGGATTTTGTAGGCGGAGCCTGGGGAGGACGGGGTTTGGGGAGGGAGGGAGGGACTGCCGCAGGGTATAATGTAATTGGCCACCAAATGAGAAGGGAGCATTCACTGGAGAAGACCCTGATGCTGGGAAAGATTGAAGGTCAAAGAAGAAGGGGACGGCAAAGGATGAGATGGTTAGACAGTGTCATCGATGCAACGAACATGAAATTGAGCAAACTTCAGCAGACAGCGGAAGACAGGAGGGCCTAGCGTAAACTGGTCCATGGGGTCGCGAAGAGTTGGACTCGACTGTGCGACTGAACAACAACAACAATCAGTGGGAGATATCCAGGAGCCACCTGGAGGTTGGCAAACCTACAAACAGCTCAACATAAGCCAATCTCATCACAGAGAATAATAACAATAACAAGAAGAAGAGGAGGAGGAGGAAGAGGAGGCGATTGGATCTATACCCCACCCTTCACTCAGAGTCTCAGAGCGGCTTACAAGCTCCTTTCCCTTCCCCTCCCCACAACAGACACCCTGGGAGGTAGGCAGGGCTGAGAGAGCTCTTGAGAGAACTGCTCTTTCAAGGACAACTCTGACAGAACTGTGGCTTGCCCAAGGTCACCCAGCAGCTTGCGAGTGGAGTGGGGAATCAAACCCGGTTCTCCCAGATTAGAGTCTGCACGCTTAACCACTACGCCAAACTGGCTCTTTTGGACACAGTCAACACTTGCATGTACAGACCACCAAGGAAGACGGGGATTGCTATGCAGAGAAGAGCAACGGCAAACCAGCTCAGCTCATCTGTTGCCTTGAACACCCCATCAGGTGTAATTTCATGGGGTCGCCATGAGTCAGTCGCAACTCAATGGCATACTTTACCTTAACAGAAGCAATGATGCTTTCTTTCCCCTTACCCCACCACGTCTGCTTTTCTGTTCCCTACCTTTTCCTCCTATGCATTCCTCTTCCCTCTCCCTGCCCCATAGGCCCTAATTTAAAAAATGGTGCAGCTGCCAATTCTCCCTAGTAACATTTAAGCCCATTACGCACACACATCTTACTGCAGATTTTCCAAGCAGTAAGCCTTTAATCTTGGCTTTGGATTCTGTGCCCACCTTACGCATCGTTCTTTTTCCTCCAGTGTATTTATTCTGCAGCTATAATTTTTAAAAATGCACTTTTCTAAATCAGGGTGGAATGTCACTTGTGACGTGTTGGGGTGGCATCCAATTGCCCTATTGCAGCTGCACAGTAGTGTCCAGCAACTCCCTTCCATTTAAATCCTTGTGGTTCAAGTTTTATGCATGCATTTTAGTGTTACTCTGTCGAATGAAACTGAAAGGAACACAGGCAAAGGGGGGGGAAACTGATGTTGAAACTGACCAGACATTTTTTGAAACTGACAAGCAGGTGCTGAGCCCCATTTTCTCTATTGCGGAGGACTAGAGGATTCTCTGCTGTGTTATCAGTGGAAGGCAGGAAACTGTGTTCCATTGAAGGAAGTGCCTTCCATTAATGGAAAGGTTTGTCTTGATTCAGCCTTTAATGTTTATAAATGCATGAACTGATGTCATCACACTCTGAATTTCCTTGTCTTCAACAAGCAGCAGGCAGTGAACTGGAGGAAGGATGTTAGAGAGTCGGGCTAGGATCTGGGAGAGCCAGGTTGGAATCTCCACTCTGCTATGGAAGCTTGCTGGGTGACCTTGGGCCAGACTAGGGTTGCCAGGTCCCCCTTGGCCATGGATGGGGGATGGGGGGTAGGGTTGCCATCTCCAGGCTGGGGAAGAAGAAGAAGAGTTTGTTTTTATACCTTGCTTTTCTCTACCTGAAAGAGTCTCAAAGTGGCTTATGATCAGCTTCCCTTCCTCCCCGCACAACACGCACTTTGTGAGGTAGGCGGGCCTGAGATTGCTCTGAGAGAACTGTGACTGACCCAAGGTCACCCAGCAGGCTTCATGTGGAGGAGTGAGGGAATCAAACCTGCTCTTAACCACTACACCACACTGGCTCTCTCCTGGAGATTTCAGGGTGGAGCCTGGGTGGATAGGGACAGTGGGGTGCCATGCCATAGAGGCCCCCCCCTCCAAAGCATTCATTTTCTCTAGGGGAACTGAACTTTGTAGACTGGAGATGAGCTGTAATTCTGGGGGATCCCATTCCCCAGGTCCTACTTGGAGGCTGGTATCCCTAGGCCAGACCCATATTCTCAGCCTAACCTGCCACGTAGGATTGTTGTGAGAACCGAGTGGAAGAGAGGAGAACAGTTTAAGCTGCTTTGGGTTCCCAGCTGGGACAAAGATGAGGTAGGAATGAAGTAAACAAATTCTGAGCATATAAGTGTGCCCTTCTTTAACTAACCATTACCATAGAGATGAGCAGAGGTGATGAGAGGGGAGGGAAGAAGGAGACAAACTTAATGCCCCTTAACATCCCAGGAGCCCACAGTAAGGTTGCCAACCTCCAGTTGTGACCTGGAGATCTCCCAGAATACAACTAATCTCCAGATGACAGAAATCCATTCCCCTGGAGAAAATAGCTGTTTTGGAGTGCAGACTATGGATTATGCTGCAGAGAGGTCTCTCCCCTCCCCAAACCCTGCCCTCCATAGGTTCTGCCCCCAACTCTCATGGACGGCTTCAAGAGGGAATTAGATAAACATATGGAGCAGAGGTCCAGCAGTGGCTATTAGCTACAAGGTATAGATAGGAACTCTCAGTCTGGGGCAAGTGATGACCTGTATTCTTGGTGCTTGGGGGGGGGGGCAACAGTGGGAGGGCTTCTAGTGTCCTGGCCCCACTTGTGGACCTCCTGATGGCACCTGGTATTTTTGGCCACTGTGTAACACAGAGTGTTGGACTGGATGGGCCATTGGCCTGATCCAACATCGGCTTCTCTTATGTTCTTATGGATTTCCCACCCTGGAGCTGGCATCCCTACCCCACAGAGATGAGTAAGTCACACATGAAGCTGCCTTATACTAGATCAGACCATTAGTCCTTTGAGGTCACTACAGTCTACTCAGACAGGCACCGGCTCTCCAGTGTCTTAGGCGGAGGTCTTTCACATCACTTGCTGCCTGGTCCTTTTTAACTGGAGATTCCAGGGATTGAACTTGGGACCTTCTGCACACCAATCAGATGCTCTACCACTCAGTTATGACTCTTGCCCTGGCCATGACTCGTTTTCACAAATCATGATGTTTAGGTTAGGTGGTATGAGATGGACTTAGAAGGAATCTTTGTCTGGGACCTTTGCTGCCTCTCAGCAGCCTGGGAGACGAGGGCCAGAATTGCTGGAGGGCAACAGCCGCAAGTTCTTCATAAACCACATTTTGGGCTTCAAGTTGCCTTTTTTGCAAAATAATACGGGGAATAATAAATAAAACATCAGCAGCAAAGACCACTGAGAGATGTTTCCCACTATGCCCGCTTTTCAATTACTTGCATTCGACTTTAGCTAAAGTGTTCCAAATAGGGTTGCCAACCTCCAGTTGAGGCCTGGAGATGTCCCAGAATTAGAACTGATCTCCAGGTGATAGAGATCAATTCCCCTGGAGAAAATGGCTGCTTTGGAGGGTGAACTCTATGGTATTATAGTCCATCAAGGTCCTGCCCATCCTCAAACCCTTCCCTCCCCAGGCGCCACCCTGAAATCTCCAGGTATTTCCCAACCCAGAGTTGGCAACCCTAATTCCAAAGATAATGCACCTGATTCTTCAAAGCGTTCAGGGTTTCCTTTCTTCTGGAACATGCCAGACTCTTTTCTTTCTTCCTTATTTTCTCCTTCATGTTCATGTCTCGATCAAATGCCCAGGTTGTTGTTTGTCACAGGTTACCAAGCAAACCTTGGCTCGCATGATGTATTCTTGTTGATGATGTCGTACAGTTCTCCTCAACCTTTCCTTGTAATGAAACGTGTAGGATACACAAGCACCATTTTGAATGCCTCAAGAGATTGAATGCTATATTATAATTAAAGGGCCTGTGTATCATTTATTGTGCCAAGGGAATCATTTGTCAGGGGCTTAGAAGACACTGTTCAACAAATGACCTTTAAGAGTCCTAGAAAAGGTTTCGTAGTTAAAGCGGTCTTGTGTGGAGGGGTTTCCTTTGTCGTTGTGTTGTAATGAGAACATCCTTCAGTTTCTACTTTTTTTTTTACAGCTTCCTTCCGAGAAGTATTTTATTTGTGTTTTATTATTTATGATTGGAATGCATAGCTGACATCCAGATTCTGCGTTATGAAAAGGTAATAGATGAGGAAACTTCAACCCTCAGTTGCCTGGCCCCAAACCAAAAAGTCATCAGTAATTTTCTAAAAAGGACTAAAAGTCTCTCTTAGAGATTCTTAGGCTCACCTTTCAATGAATCTCTAAGATGGAGTCCCATAATTCTGGGTCTGCCAGGGAAAATGCCTCACTCTGTGCCCATCTCCTTTCAAACCTTACTTACCTCACATACAATAGCGTTAAAAGTCTACAGGCCCTTCTGCACAATATCTCTATCCATGGAGACTGAATGTTCTCTGGAGGGGGCGATGGAGTCATGGCTGCAGGTACTCCATCCCTTATACATGCACAATCATTTCAAGGGGTGTAAAGTTCCCTTCCTGCAATTTCTCCCTGTGATCAAAGACCTCTCCCCATGACCAATAATTCTGCTTTTTTCAGGGTTCATAATTGTGTGGGAAAATGTACATCTGTGATTTTTTTTTGTTGATTTAGAAGAAGAAGAGATTGGATTTATACCCCACCGTTCACTCAGAGTCTCAGAGTGGCTTACAAACTCTTTTCCCTTCCCCTCCCCTCCCCTCCTCACAGCAGACACCCTGTGAGATAGGTGGGGCTGAGAGAGCTCTGACAAAAACTGCTCTTTTCAAGAACACCTCTGACAGAACTATGGCTTGCCCAAGGTCATCCAGCAGCTGCATGTGGAGAAGTGGGGAATCAAACCCGGTCCTGATCAGAGTCCATGCACTTAACCACTACACCAAACTGGCTCTCAATTAAATTTATTTAATTCATTTCTACCCCGTCTTTCTCCCTTAATGGGAATCCAAAGTGGCTTACATCATCCTTCTCTCTTGAGGGCTGACATCCTCCAGGTGGCACCTGGAGAGCTCCCATTATTATAACTGATCCCCAGATGACCAAAATCAGTTCCCTTGGAGAAAATGGCTGCTTTAGAGGGTGAACTCTATGGCATTATACCCTGTTGAGGTCTCTTCCCCTCCCCAAAAAAATCTCCCAGTATTTCCCTACCCAAAGCCAGCAATTCTACCTCTCCTCCATTTCATCCTCACAACATCCCTGTGAGGTAAGTTAGGCTGATAGAGTGTGACCAGCCCAAGGTCACCCAGTGAGTTTCCAAGGTACAAGTGCACAAATATTGGGAAGCATTTGTAAGTGATGTTTCATACAAGAATCATGGTGGATACTGGACAACATGCAAACACACACACATAAAACAATAAAATCAATTTACAATCAATTTTATGCAGTGGGTTACTAATAGGATATGCTTTCACTGAATTTTAACCCAACAGAAGAACCTAGATAGTATTGAGAGTGTGGCGTACAGATGTTTTAATTAAATAAATAAATGAGATAAGTATTATAAAAGGGGCCAGTGTGGTGTGATCTGCATGTCCTCAGGGATGCCCTTGGGAGGCAAACTATATCTAGTCTCTCCATGGGTCCAGCCGTAACTACATCTGATACTAGATTCCCCCAGTTTCCGTGACTGATAACTTTGGGCTCTCTTCCACCTACTTTGAAATCTCTACCTCAAAGAGAAATAAGAACAAGGATAAATGAAGCAAGCAGTGCTGTTTTTTAGACAATAGTATATAAATTATGAGAAGGACGCTGGATGTGGAAGACGAAACATGAATTTTTAAAGTGGACGTCAGAAAGTCAACATAAAAATAACCATCTCTGTTGATTAATAAAAAGCCAGCTCATAAAGTCTCTACCCTGATTTACGTTATTTTGACTAAAACACTAAAAAAAAAATTGAAAACCTCAAGGAGGAATTTTAATAATGGTACTCAAGCACTAGCTGCCCATCTGTTTCTAGGCAAAATTCAAAGAGCTGACTATTACCTTTAAGGGCCTAAATGGCTTGAGATCAGGGTACTTGAAGGAGCACTTCTGCTCTTATCCACCAGCTAAGATCCACCTCACAGAACCTGCACTGTGGGCCCCCTGCCTTGGGAGGGAGGGTGGATGTAGGACCGCCAGCCTTCAGGCCTGCTTTGGAGGGAGCACTCTATGGTATTCTAACCTGCTGAGGTTGCTCCTCTCCCCAAATCCTTCCCTCCCCAAGCTAAAGCCCCATAGCCCCAAGAATTCCCCAACCCAGAGTTGGCAACCTTGCCTGCGGAATGCCTAGGGTTGTCAGCTCCAGTTTGCAAAACACCTGGAGATTTTGGGGGTGGAGCCTGAGGAGGGTGGGGTTTGGGAAGGGGAGGGACTTCAATGGGGTATACTGCCATAGAGTCCACCTTCCAAAGTGGCCATTTTCTCCAACTGATCTCTGTCACCTGGAGCTCAGTTGTATTAGTGGAAGATCTCCAGCCACCACCTGGAGGTTGGCAACCCTAGGAATGCCCTTCCCCTTATGGCTCACCCGGCACCTACACTACTCTGTTTTAGGCACCAGGCCAAAAAAAATTGTTTATCGAAACATTTAAGGGTGTGTTTTTTTTCAATTAAACATCGTTTTATAGCCTGAGAAATATTTACGACCTTTTAAAGCCACTCCGTGTTTTGTGTTGCTTTACACTCTGGCTGTGTTTTTTTAATACTGAGTTTTAATAACTTTTAAGCTGTTTCATGTTTTTATCATGTTTTATATTGCAGTCAGGTTCCCTGGAGAAATTCTTCCCCTCCCATAAACAAATGTAGGGAATATTTGATTTCTTCCGGTACACAATGCCTTATAATACTATGCCTTTAAAGCTCAAAAAGAAAATGTCATTCATTTTCTATCTGCAGATTCTGAACTGGTTATCTCCAGCAAGGACTTCTTGCAGCCCTAGAGTTCCAAGCTACAACACAGTTCAAATTCAGCAAAAACTTTGAAAATTAATTTGCAAAGTCGGTCTGGTCTAACTGCTCAAATTTCGCACAAGGCCAGGACAGGTGAGCTTCACAGATCAAAGCAAAGCACTTTGTAACAGATCAAGTCCTTTACATGTTGACTAAAAAAAGGACACAGGCTACGCTGACAAGCGCTAATTAGCTTGCAAAGTACCTAAACTGCATCGCTTTCTTCTAGCAGACTTGGCTATTGGACAGTCTTAATTGTCAATACCGTAAGCCCTTTTCCAGACAATTGGCGTAGGGTTACTAAATGTTACTATCTAAAAACAGCTTCTAGGTCCTCGGGGGGGGGGGGATGATGAAGGGAAGATCCAACACACTGACTGGACATTACAGTTCAAAAAGCAAGAGATCGTACCTCTAAGCGTGTGGGTCTCCCACTGAAACATGAAGAAACTAGCAAGTATTTCTAAAATTAACAAACATTTAAAAATACTTGTTAAATTCTCTCACTTTTCATTTTCTGGTGTTAATCCTGAAGAAAATGATGCTGCACCACTAGGTAGGAGGGAAAACAAAAGAACAAGGCGCAAGGGAGAACAATTTATTTGACCGTTTAGTAGTTTAGTAATTTCAAAATTCAGGGTAATGGCTGATAAAGCCCTTCCCCCAGTCCCATCAGCTAAACCTGTTTGTTTGTTTATAACCAGCTTTTCTTGATGAGGCTCAAGACAGATTACAGGAGAGTTTTAAAAATTCAGTTGCGCAGCATAAGACAACCAGTGAATAATGCAACAGGGCTAGGATCCCAGAATTCAAAAACTATAAGAATAAACAAATTGCCAGAAGCAAAGTCTGTAATAAACAATACAGAAAGTGAAATTACAAAGGCAGAAGGCAAGGCAGTAAACATAAGATGATACCTATCATAATTGCCATAGAGTACAAGCCTGCTCCATTATAAAGATACCCTCCTAGAGCATTCTTTTCTATCACATGCACCTTTAGATCTGATATAGGTGCAAATGCCTGACTGATCTAAAGGGCACAATCAGACAGCAATATCTGGGAAGTGTCCCGCAGTCATCAGCAACCCATACTGCTCCACTACGGAAGTGGAGTTAAAAGACACCAGGGAAAATCCGGCTCTAACGGGTTCTGACAGGCCACGGATGGCCTTTCCCCTGTCTGATCACACAAGCACGCTCTCGTGCCATCAGGATGGTCTGATCATTCCATCCCGGCTCGGTGCCATCCCCCCCCTCACAGTATGCACATCATCACATACTCTATAGGGGGCCCTCAGTATGGAGGTGTGATTCCTCATTTATGCACATGGGAAACAAACGGCCCCCAAAAACCCATCTCACCCGCAGTTGCATCTGATCACACAGTGACAGGCTGAGCCCACAGCTACAAAAGGATGTGTGATCTCACAAATGCATGTCAAATTCCTCTGGAGGAAATGGCCTCGCTTCCCCTCCACTTAAACTGGCACATGTGACCACAGCCACACTTGCAATCTCTTTATCAAAAATGCCCTCCTGAACATTTCTGTTTTGCAGTCTGTGGAATAACAGCAGTGCAGGAGCCTTCCTGACCTTCTTGGGCAGGCCATTCCACAAGGTGGGAGCCACCATATAGAATGCACATGAACAGGCGGTTGCCAGTCTTACCCATTTGCAGGGAGGCACCTTCAGAAGGCTTTGCTCACATGCTCACATGAGCAAAGCGGTCACAGTGGAGCATGACAGGCGAGCAAACCTTCAAGAGTATGGGTCCAAGGCCATTAAGAGCTTCGTAGGTGATAACCAGTACTTTGAACAGATCTCAGTAACTGCTCAGGGACCTAAGGAATGATGGCAGAATGGGTGTGACTTGCATCAGTGCCCAATAGTAATCAGACTGTGGAGTTCTCTACCAACTGACTTGGAGGGCAGGTGTCAGGGGCTGGGCAGTCAGAGTCCAGAGTCAGCATCAACATCGTTCAGTCCAAAGTCAGGGTTCCAGAAGTCAGGCAAGGCAGAGTCATTCATTCTAAAGCCATACACGAGAGCAAGCAGGTCCAAGTCCAAAGCTGGTCCAAAAGTCACTGGGGCGGGGCCAAGTCAGGAACTGTGGTTACTTGTTGCTTCCACACTGAGCAGTCTCCCTTGACTGGCTCTTGCAACCAACTGCTTGGGAGTAACCCTGCAGCTACTCATCATCAGCAAGCAGCTGGCATCGGGCCAAGAGACAGGTGTTTTTGTCTTCTGGAGCTCCATTTTAAGCCTTCATTCCCAGTGCTCAAAGGGTCAGGGTGAAACTGGAGGGCAGATAATGACCGCCTGGGTTTCATCTGTTGGAACAAGGCTGGAAGGTGCTAGTGGCTCTATATCAGCTGTTAGCTGTGAACTCTGACAAGCCTGCAGTTCATCTTCTTGCTTGCCGGCTTCTGCTGATTCAGAGCTGGCTATACAGGACTCCTCTCCTCCTGAGGAGTCAGTCTCTCCTGACTGATCCCTGACTCTACCCATGTAGAGTGCATTACAATAGTATAGCCACGAGGTAAGTGTAGCATGGATCCATATGGCCAGATCAACTGAGTCAAGGTAAGAGGCCATCTTTTGGGATAAAGAAGCTGAAAGGATTCATTTTTGTTGCAGCTGTATTAACTTGCTTCTCTAGCATTAACGCTTCCCTAGCAATAATCTATATACAATTAGCCCCCCCCCCCCCCCCGTGGCCATTATCTGTGTATATCTAAACCTGTGGATTGGTGCCACATGAAGGCTTCAGGCACTCCCCAGGCTTGCAGAAAAATCTAAAAAAACCCACAGGGGGATTTAAATCCCCTGAAAATTAAAACTTACCTCGGCAGTCAGCAGTGGGACAGGGAGGCTGCATTGGCGGTGGCACAGCCCAAGATCCCTGCTAGCAGTTGCTTCAGCCCAGCTATGGTGGGCCCAGCAGCAGCCACAGAGGACACCAGTGGTTCCTCCAACATGGCCACGAGGGACTCCAGCTGCTGCCCCAGACACAGTGGTGGCAGAGGATGCTGGCTTTTGTTCCAGTCATGGCCATGGCAGCGGAGTACATTGGCTGCTGCTCCATGCCCAGAGTAGCAACTGACATGAACTGGAGGGAGTTGACAGTGGTTAGGGGAGGGTTTCCTCCCGCAAGTATCATGGGTTCACACTTATCTGGTCTAACTCTTAGACTCAACTGAGTGTGTGAGCATCAGTTGCACCCCATCAAATGTGGGAAGCACAATGTCCTTCAATACCTCAGCCTTCCCGACCAATGTTATCTCTGTTTTCTCAGGATTGTTTCAATTTGTTCACCCTTATCCGTTTAATCACAACAGTGAGAACATAAGAACATAAGAAGAGACCTACTGGATCAGACCTGTGGTCCATCTAGTCCAGCATCCTGTCTCACATAGTGGCCAACCAGTTCCTCTGGATGGCCAACAACAGGGCATAGAGGCCAAGGCCTTTCCCTGATGTTGCCTCCTGGCTCTGGGATTCAGAGGCTTAGTGCCTCTGAATGTAGAGGTTTCCCTCAGCCACCATGGCTAGTAGCCATTGATAGACTTATCCTCCATGAATCTATCTAATCCTCCTTTTAAAGCACATCACTACATCCTCTGGCAGCAAATTCCATATTTCCTGTGTAAAGTACTATTGTCAGCATCACCATGTGATTTGGATGAAGAAATATAGATCCAGATGTCATTAGCCAAAACCATGAATTGTTTCTCCTAAGGGTTTTACATAGAGATTGAACAGCATGGGAGATAAGACTGAGCCATGTGGAACCCCACAAGTCAAGTTCTCCCCCCATGACAACTGGCCTCCAACACAACCCTCTGAATCCTGTCCATAAGGAGGGGAGGGACCTCATTTGGTTATAAGGCCATAAGAGTCCATCCTCCAAAGTAGCCACTTTCTCCAGTGGAACTGATCTCTGTAGTCTGGAGATCGGTTATAATTCTGGAAGCTCACTAGACCCCACCTGGAGGTCAGCACCCCTTCTTGCAACAGACACATCTGATTGTGTGGACCCAGCGAGGACCCACTGAAAATGTAGCCCGTAGTTAGATCCCACAACACTCAGTCATCCGAAATGCAATATTATTGCATGTGTTATGCAATGTGTTATGCAATGTGTTATGCAATATTAAAATACATGGTATGGAGTCAACATTTAATTATCCTTAAATGCAGAGATGAAAACCAAGCATTTCACAATCCAAAATCCCCGTCAAATAACAGCAATAATTTGCTTTCTCTCTACACCTTTTCAGACTTGGGATCAAAACAGGCCTTCATATACTTGAGCTTCTGTCAGAAAGACGGACTATATAAACAAAATCAATAAATAAAACTTCTACAGTTGTAGGGGAACACCTGATAATAGGGTTGCCAACTCTAGGTTGAGAAATTCCTGGAGATTTGGGAGCGGAACCCGGAGAAGGCAGAGTTTGGGGAGAGGAGGGGGCTCAGCAGGGCTCTGATGCCACCTAGTCCACCCTCCAGAGGTGCCATTTTCTCCAGCAGAACTGATCCCCATTGTCTGTGATCAGTTCTAATTTCAGGAGATCTTCAGGCACTCGCCTGAAGTTGGCATGCCTACCTGACAACCCATTGATCGGGTGATGTCTACCATAACCTTAAGGTCAATTTACAAATGCACAGCAGTGACCTAGTATCTATCCATTCTGATCTTGCTTTTCCTCCTCAGTAGCGTATGTGGTACTCCCCCTGTATTCCTCACAACAAATTTGTGAGATAGATTAGCTGAGAAAGAAGGACTGGCCCAGTAGCATCCTGTGAACTTCATGGCTAAGTGGGGGTTTGGACCCATGTCTTCCAGGTCCAGGCCCAACATTCTAATGTCTCCAATATACTGTTTTTCTGACTGCAACAAGGAGTGGCGTGGTGGCGGTGTGCATCTCTGAAGCATCCACCCTGAGTCATGGATAGAACAGCAATCTTACATGAAATACAACACTTTTTGGACGTTCAGCTGAACATTAGAAAAGACATTAAACGACAAGATATTAAAGGCTTTTCAGACTCTTCGCCTGAATGGAGCCAGAGGAGGAAAAGAAACAATGATTACTGCACCTAAGATGCAAAACGTATTGAGAATGTTAACACCAATATTATCATGCTATTGAACTTCAAGGGTTTTCAAGAGTTTTGGGTAGGTTTTAACCAGGATAGATTTTTAATCATTTTATATCTTTTAAAGTTTATTTATTGTACCTTTTGTGCTGTTTTTATTGAGTGCATTTTATATGCTGTTAGCGATTCCGAGTCCCATTCAGGCGAAAGGGAGTGGGATATAAATTGGATAAATAAATAAATAAACGTTGAGATGGGGCATTCCAGGCTCAGTTCTCAGCTTCTCCAGTTAAAGGATCTCAGGTGAGGCTGACAGGTTTCCTGATATGGCAGCCCTACCTGAAAACCTCTTGCCCTTGGGGTCTGTGTTCTCTCTGCTGCTTTATGGAGCAGTAGGAGAAAAGGAATGGAGGACCAGCATAATGTGACACCATGACATTACTTCTGGTTTCAGACCTGGAAGGGATGTCATGGCATTGCATGATGTTCTGGGAACTTCCCAAAACTCTATGGTGAAACCAGCAGAGATCAGGGAAATTCCTAGAGCATCTCTAGTACAGTGACTTCCAGGTCCGAAACTGGAAGTGACATCTTGCTTTTCCACCACAGCAGCATACGTGGTACTCCCCCAGGTAACAGTTTTTTGGAAGCAACTTCATATACATGTGTTAGATATATTTAAGGGACAGGATGGGCTTAGAGGCCAAACATGTGCTTTCGATGCACACCTACTGCCAATCGGAGTTGACAGTATTGAGCCTGATGGGAGGTGGCCTGATTCAGAACGAGGTGGGCTTTGTGTGTTTTGCTCTCAAGATCAATGTTAATTGTATCAATAATTAATGATAACAGCTTATGAATTGTTAAAATGCCATTGGCGCAGACATCAATATTATTTTTTAAAAAATACATCTGTGAAATATCCACCCGGACAGCACTGGAGAATTTTGCTTTGAGTGAAGGAAAGTTCAGCTTCTGTTCCCCCCAACCTTCCTCTTTCCCCCTGTCCCCGTCCCAAGGAAAGAAAATTGATGATGCCACCAGTTTAATGCTAATTGATTTATTACCTGCCTAAGCAAATCCTGGGCAAGGCAATGGCGGGCTTAGACTTAAAGCAAATGATTTACAAGATAATGTTTGACTCTGCGAAAGGGTAATCAGATCCAGATACAATGGATGATAGGATAATTGAGAAGAAATAAAAGAGGATAAATTGCCATGTGCTAATGAGTTTAGAGGCCCTAATGGGGAAGACATCAGTTTTAACACTCAGGTTATGAGCTAGGAGCAAGGGGAGGGGGTTGCATTCTTTTTTTTTTACCTCCGGCAGCTAAAGATGTAGTGCCGAAACAAACCAAGATTAATTGTGTCCAACTCACTTACTTAGCCATTCTTTACACCTTGGACAGCTTCCTGTATTAAATGCGAGCTGTTTTTTAAACCCGGTTTAAGACAATGTAGTATTTTTTAGCATCCTCTGGAAGTTCTGTTTACCGGTGGAACCTCCCCGAGACGCAGGCCAAAGTGGCTTTCGGATGGCACCGGCCTCCTGCTGTTAGTCCTTCCCCCCACCCCCCCACCCCAACAAGTTTGCAGTTCTCTTTGGGATCCCGCAAACCTTTCTGAAGTATTCATTCCCTGCCCTGGCAGAAGTCAGATTTCAAAGCGATTGCCCGAGCAATACTGTCTCACCTCATGATTCATTTTTATATCTCATTCCACTTCCATCCCACATCACCTCCTAGAACCAGGGACACTTTATGGGTCTTTTTGATTACTGCAGCAGCGGGTCTAAATTTTTCAACAGAACAGGGGGGCTCTCCAGCCTTGATGTGGAAATATATTGCCGGAAAGATGGGGGTGCCAGAAAATGGAAAAGACAGTGGAGTGCAATGTCGTCGGTGAGGAATACAGAACGGGCTTTCCTGAGAGACCGAGCCTGTATATACCTATGTAAGGTTTCCAGCAAATAAAGGGGAATATGATGAAATGTCTTGGAAATGGAGCTCTAGGAACGGCCTTTTGGTTCTGAGGGTGTATCTAGAGAAACATTCTGGTTGCATTTCATTTCCTGTCACTTTTTTGTCCCTCACTGTCCTGATACTAATCTCTGCACATTTCCCCCATGAACCAGCTTCCTGCTCCCAGAATTGCAGGTGTGGGGAGCAGAGGCTCTGAGCTCAAACGAGCAAAAGATACAGGGAGGAGAATATATGCTGGGCTGGCTTACTTCTCCCTCCACCACACTGCCTTCCCCTCATTTACCAGTCAGTGATGGCACCTTCCATCACTGAGTGGTAGATAAAGGCAAAGGGAGGAGGCCAATCCAGGGTTCGGCCCTCCAATCCATCCAGTTTACTGGGCATCCTGCTCCTTTGCTGCTTTTTCTCTTTTTGAGGAAGCAGGAAGCACAGATCCAACACATGAAGCACGGAGTAGTATTTCTGGCAGGGTAGAATGTGCACAAGAAACAGCCAGGGGGATGAGCTCATCCTTAAAGTTCTTCCCCCAAAGGTGTTGGAAATGAAGAACTTGTTGTAGTGGTTAAGAGCACGGACTCTAATCTGGGAGAACCAGGTTTGATTCCCCACTCCTCCACATGCAGCTGCTGGTGTGACCTTGGGTCAGTCATAAGTTCTTTCAGAGCTGTTCTCTCAAAGACAGTTCTCTCAGCCCCACCTACCTCACAGGGTGTCTGTTGTGGGGAGGGGAAGGGAAGGGAATTGTAAGTCACTCTGAGACTCCTTCGGGTAGTGAAGGGCAGGGTATAAATCCAATCTCCTCCTCCCCCCCTCCTCCTCCTCGTCTTCCTTTTCTTCTTCATCTTCTTCTTCTTCTCTGTCCTTTTGCCTTAGCCTCCAGAGGGGGGTTACAAGAGAGTTAGACAGACAGACAGGCAAACTGTGGGGAATCCTTCTTGAACACTTCTGCCTTGGTCCCATTGATGTGTAGACTGATACATTCTTAGGGAGCAATTTCCTCTCTTCTGACCTCTCTCATACACAAAGAAGGAGCACATTTCCCTCCATCTTTGAACAATGGATGCAAAGGCACTCGGTTGCTCCTTGTGTCTAACATAGTTAAAAGGATGCATCCATGCCCATCCTAGGTAGTTAGAAAATATTCTGTCCCTGTCTCTCATCTATACTGTCTAGAAAGAAGCTCCATACAATAAAGAACTTGTATTAGTTTTAAATCTGACTACTGGCTCTGTGTAACTTTGTAAGTCTGCTAGCACACTCAGTACCTAAGCTTTGCTTAGAGATTCCTGGCTGTACAAAACCAGAGAATCCAAAAAAAAGAGAGGTGATGGCTGGCTTGCCATTCCCTAGTCTGGCCCATTATTGCACACCCAGCCTTGCAGAAACCATATTAATTAATTAATATGAACAGAATTTATATGCCACCTCTCCAGAAACCTGGGCAGCAGGAACAGCTTGCTGGATGCCTTTTCTGCAGGTAGCCTTTACTAGATATTCAGAGAGGTAACTGCTGAGTTACTGTGTAGTGGCAGTACTGTGCACTACAATACTGTGTAGTGGCAGTATTGGGATACAATCTCAAAAATGACAGAATGATCTCGGTCCGAATCCAAGGCAAACCATTCAACATCACAGTAATCCAAGTCTATGCCCCAACCACTGCTGCAGAAGAGGCTGAAGTGGACCAGTTCTATGAAGACCTACAACAGCTCGTAGAACTAACACCAAAAAATGATGTCCTCATCATCATAGGGGACTGGAATGCTAAAGTAGGAAATCAAAAGGTAACCGGAATAACAGACAAGTTTGGCCTTGGAGAACAAAATGAAGCAGGGCAAAGGCTAACAGAGTTTTGTCAAGAGAACACGCTGGTCATAGCAAACACCCTTTTCCAACAACCTAAGAGGCGTCTCTACACATGGACATCACCAGATGGGCAACACCGAAATCAGATTGACTATATAATTTGCAGTCAAAGATGGAGAAGCTCTATCCAGTCAGTAAAAACAAGACCTGGAGCTGACTGTGGCTCAGATCATGAGCTACTCATTGCAAAATTCAGACTTAAATTGAAGAAAGTTGGGAAAACCACAAGGCCATTCAGATTTGACCTAGATCGCATCCCCGATGAATATACAGTAGAGGTGAAGAATAGGTTTAAGGGACTAGATTTGATAGACAGAGTGCCTGAAGAACTATGGACAGAGGTCCGTGACATTGTAAAGGAGGCAGCACTCACCGCCATCCCAAAGAAAAAGAAATGCAAAAAAGCAAAGTGGCTGTCTGATGAGGCTTTACACATAGCAGAGGAAAGAAGGAAAGCTAAAGGCAATGGGGAAAAGGAAAGATTTGCCCAACTGAATGCAGATTTCCAGAGAACAGCAAGGAGAGATAAGGAGGCTTTCTTGAATGAACAATGCAAAGTAATAGAGGAAAACAATAGATTGGGAAGGACTAGAGATCTCTTCAAGAAAATTGGAGAAATCAAGGGAACGTTCCATGCAAAGCTGGCCATGATAAAGGACAAAAACGGTAGGGACCTAACAGAAGCAGAAGAGATTAGGAAAAGATGGCAAGAATACACAGAAGAACTATACAAGAAGGACCTCGATGTCCTTGACAACCACGATGGTATAATCACTGACCTTGAGCCAGACATCCTGGAAAGCGAAGTTAAATGGGCCTTAGAAAGCATTACTAACAACAAAGCTAGTGGAGGTGATGGTATCCCAGCTGAGTTATTCAAAGTCTTAAAAGAAGATGCTGTTAAAGTGCTGCACTCAATTTGCCAACAAATTTGGAAAACACAACAGTGGCCACAGGATTGGAAAAGGTCAGTTTACATTCCAATCCCAAAGAAGGGCAACGTCAAGGAATGTTCAAACTATCGCACAATTGCACTCATTTCACACGCTAACAAGGTCATGCTCAAAATCCTACAAGCTAGGCTCCAACAGTACGTGGATAGAGAACTGCCAGAAGTACAAGCTGGGTTTCGAAGAGGTAGAGGAACTAGAGATCAAATTGCCAACATTCGCTGGATTATGGAGAAAGCAAGAGAATACCAGAAAAACATCTACTTCTGCTTCATTGACTATGCTAAACCCTTTGATTGTGTGGATCACAATAAATTATGGCAGGTTCTTAAAGAGATGGGAGTACCAGACCACCTCATATGTCTCCTGAGAAACCTGTATAAGGGTCAAGAAGCAACAGTTAGAACCGGATATGGAACAACTGATTGGTTTAGCATAGGAAAAGGAGTACGACAAGGATGTATATTGTCACCTTGCTTATTTAATTTATATGCAGAGTACATCATGCGAAATGCTGGCCTGGATGAATCACAAGCTGGAGTTAAGATTGCTGGGGAAAAGATCAATAACCTCAGATATGCAGATGATACCACTCTGATGGCAGAAAGTGAAGAGGATCTAAAGAGCTTCTTGCTCAGGGTGAAAGAGGAGAGTGCAAAAGTGGGCTTGAAGCTCAACATCAAAAAAACTAAGATCATGGCATCTGGCCCCATCACTCCTTGGCAAATAGAAGGGGAAGTCGTAGAAGTAGTGACAGACTTCACGTTCCTAGGATCCCAGATCACTGCAGATGGTGACTGCAGCCATGAAATTAAAAGACGCCTGCTCCTTGGGAGGAAAGCGATGGCAAACCTAAACAGCATGATAAAAAGCAGAGACATCACCTTGCCAACAAAAGTCCGCATGGTCAAAGCAATGGTATTCCCCGTAGTAATGTATGGCTGCGAGAGTTGGACTATAAGGAAGGCCGAGCGCCGAAGAATAGATTCTTTTGAACTATGGTGCTGGAGAAGACTCTTGAGAGTCCCTTGGACTGCAAGGAGATCAAATCAGTCAATCCTAAAAGAAATCAACCCTGACTGTTCCCTGGAAGGCCAGATCCTGAAGCTGAAGCTCAAATACTTTGGCCACCAAATGAGAAGGGAGCATTCACTGGAGAAGACCCTGATGCTGGGAAAGATTGAAGGTCAAAGAAGAAGGGGACGGCAAAGAATGAGATGGTTAGACAGTGTCATCGATGCAACGAACATGAAATTGAGCAAACTTCAGCGGACGGCGGAAGACAGGAGGGCCTGGCGTGGTCTGGTCCATGGGGTCGCGAAGAGTCAGACTCGACTGTGCGACTGAACAATAACAAAACTGCTGAGTTAATGTAAACAAGGCCAGTCTCACATTGGTTACAAATGAAATGGGGTAAGGTGGTCCAGGCAGATGCCCAGGCTAGCCCAATCTCATCGGATCTCAGAAGTGAAACACGGTCAGCCCCGGTTAGTATTTGGATGGGAGACCACCAAGAAGGAAGCTACACAGAGGAAGGCAATGGCAAACCACCTCTCAAAGAGCCAGTTTGGTGTAGTGGTTAAGTGCGCGGACTCTAATCTGGGAGAACCGGGTTTGATTCCCCACTCCTCCACTTGCACCTGTCTGGATGACCTTGGGCAAGCCGTAGTTCTGATCAGAGCTGTTCTTGAAAAAGAGCAGTTTCTGTCAAGAGCTCTCTCAGCCCCACCTACCTCACAGGGTGTCTGTTGTGGGGAGGGGAAGGGAAAGGAGTTTGTAAGCCGCTCTGAGACTCCTTTGGGGAGTGAAGGGCGGGGTATAAATCCAATCTCCTTCTCCTCCTCCTCCTCCTCCTCCTCTCTGGACGTCTCTTGCCTTGAAAACTATGGGATTGCCATAAGTCAGCTGTGAGCTGGCAGTTGAGGAAAAAAGTTCAGACATGCACTTATCACATCAGAAGGCACAACTCTGGATTGGGACATGTCTGGAGATTTGGGGGAGGAACCTGTGGAGGGCAGGGCTTGGTGGAAGGGAGCAACCTCAGAGGTATAGAAGGCCACAGAATCCACTCTCGAAGGCAGCCGTTTTCTTCAGGGCAGCTGATCTCTGCTGTCTGGAAATGGGTTGTAATTCTAGGAGGTCTCCAGGCCCCACCTGGTGTCCAGCAATCCTGTCCCACTCCCCTCCAGAGCAGTTTGTCTATGTGGATTGCTGGCAATGCGATTGGGAGGATAAAGCATGAAAAAAAATGGGTATTTCCTACGGGAAAGCAGGCAGGGTTAAGGGAGCGGCAGACAGGGATCTCGACATACTTTTAACTCTGTTAGACACAAGGAGCAACCAAGACACCTCTCAGTGCCTGGCAGAAAGAGAAGGGATGCAGGGAGAAGCCAACATCACCTCGATATTGTTGCACAATGAGCAGTTTAGGAGCTTCAGGGCTGTGCCTTGGCAGATAAGCTCTATCCGTAACTTGTAGCTCACAGCACTTTTGTGCCTGTGCATTTGGCTAACAAAATCTTCTCAGTCACCAGAGAGGAAGGCACATATCCCTCAGGGTTAAAGTTAGATCACGAAAGGGATCTACTTGTGGAGCAGAGCATTACACATTTTATCCTGATTGGGAAACTTCAGCAGCCTTTGCTTTAAGTTGTCAGGAAGGGCATCCTGTGCCCAGACAGGGTTACTGCACTGGAAGTGCAGCAAGCCCAACGTGCAGCTTCTCAAGTCATGCAACAATTTTTAAAACTATTTAATTATTTGCTTACTATTTATTTACTCTGTATATACGCCACATTTTCCCCCAATAGTGGATTACACTGTGCCTCCATTTCACTCTCACTTCAACCCTGTGAGGTAGGTAAGGCTGTGTGTGACAGGCCCAAGGCCACATGGCAAGCTCGCATGCCAGAGTGGGGATTCAAACCTGGGTCTCCCAGGTCCTAGTCTGACACACTAATTCATACTGTACATGGAGGGGCCAGAATTACCATTATCCTGATGCCATGTATGAATATCCTTGTGCAACCAATCTGAACCCAGTTAGTTCAATCACTATTGATGATATGTCATAAACCATGCAGAGGCTGCAGTCACACATGCTAAATAATCCACTTTCAATCCACTTTCAGTGTACTTTCCAACTGGATTTTTACTGTGTGAACTGGCAAAATCCAATTGGAAAGTGGATTGAAAGTGGATTATTTAGTGTGTGTGACCGCAGCCAAAGATATCAAAGTAGTAAGTCTCCATTCAAAAGTCAATCATTCTTTCTTCTTTTAACAGTGTGCCTTTAAGCTGGAAATAGTGGTGATGGCAGATGTGAGGATGTGTGGGTGGCAGCTGTGACAAAACAGTGTGTAATTGTGCATGCGCTGTCATCTTCCCCCCCACGATCAGATCTATTAAGATGCAGACAAGCAATGTGTCAAATGTTCAAGTCCCTTGACCACCACTTCCAAACAGACATGAGGTAAACTAGAAAGTGATTAAGTCTCTGGGAACAGGGTGGATTCCTCACCATTTTTCCTATCCATTTCTGCTTACCAAATCCACTCATTCGTATGTATAAGGCCAATTTCCCACATGCTGCTGCTCCGCGCTCGCTCTTCCCTTTGCCCCGATCATACGTGTCAATTTCACACAATGTGTTGCATGGCCACATTTTGCGATTTCCCCCACATCTACCCAATCCTGTTTTTTGAGGATTGAGTAGATGCTGGAAAAATCGGACAAAGCTGCAGGGCAAAATGCGGCTGTGCAGCACATGGTGTGAAATTGACACATATGATCAGGGCAAAGGGAAGCATGAGCATGGAGCAGCAGCTTGTGGGAAATCGGCCTAAGTGAAACCCAATTGGGGGCAATTTGTAGTGGAGAAAAGGTGCAAGGGGAATGGGCTAAGCATTTGGGGTTCTGTAGTCTGAGATGTCCTCTCCTAGAGCAGCTGTTTCAGCTTCAAATGAACCCTGAGACTGCAGTTATATTTGTTTTTGTGTATGGTTTACCCCTAAGAAACATTTTATCCTAGAGGAAAGGGAGAAGTTTTCTTTAAACTGCAAATGCAACTCTTACAGGAAGTTTAAACTCTGTTCCCAGAGTCGCTGCAACAATACACCAGAAGAAGGGAAGAAAATGCCCTAGGGTATGTACTTAGCCAGCTCATTCCACTGTAATTCATGGTGTGGTCATGATGAATATGTCCCCAGAAGAACGCTAAGATCAGCTGATAACAACTTGCTGGTGTTCCCCAGTCTTAGGGAGGTCCAGCTGTCCTTGACTAGGGCCAGGGCCTTTTTGGGTCCTGGCCCCAACCTTGGTGAAACTCTCTGCTGAATAACATCAGGGACCTGCGGGACCTTGTAGACTTCCGCAGGGCTTATAAGGCAGAGATGTTCTGCCATATTTTTAGTTGAGGACAGCAACGGTTAAGACTGGCACCATTTTCTCTTTCCTATGTTCCCCACACCCCCTCCCTGCTGGCTGCAGGAACAGTACTGCAGCCAGCAAAAAGGGGTGGATATTGCCATCTGGTTTGACTTTTGTTAGTACTTTGTAACAATTTTATTTCATGATGACTGTATTTTATCTGTTTTAAAGTTGTTAATCATCCAGAGCCCACTTGCAGGGTTGGGCGATCCATAAATCTAATAAATAAATAAAATAAATAAATGAAGAACAATTATGAACCTGATGATGCTAGGAAATGGTTCATAAACAGTACTGTTAGTAAACCAGAGTTTTACTACAGTAAAAACAGTCCATGTTTTTTGTGCCCTACTTGTCTTCAAACACAAGCTGAACTCCCTACAGGCCATCAATATGGCCCCCTTCGCCTGTTCTACTAACCCCACATCTTCGAATAGCATATGTACATTCTCATTCTTGCTACATAGGCATCACAGGACTGCAATGTTTGATCATGTACCTGTATTCCAAAGCTTGCTCATTGCTTTCCCCAACCTCTTTAAATAAATACTCACCTCTACACCAGATGTTTGACATGACTCAAATATTTGGGGCTGGGAGTTGGGGAGAGTATGGTTTCCATCAGGCCTGTCAACCTGAACACCAGCGATCATCAAACTGGTGCCACTGGAAAGAACTGAGACATAATATTTTGAGAAGTACCGGGTACAATGGAAACATCTACTCAACTTTACATGGCAGTCCCGCTGAGGTGCAGAGTCTCGGCTCCAACCAAAAGTTAAGTGGGTTTGCAGGGTCACATAACACCCTGTTAGCTGTGATTTTTCTGTAGGTGAGCATGAATGGCTCTCACTCCACTACTTGCTGATGAACATGTCTGCATCTGTCATGAACAACAAAACACCTTCAGCAACATCACATTAAAAAAGCCAATCTAGAAATCCCACGACTATCATTGATCTGACACCTCCGATGCAAAAACTGCAGTCCTGCAGTCGCACATAAGTATCCAAAAATTATTGGCAGACCACAGAAGGGGAGGGGGGGAATACTCACTGATTGTACAAAGATGTTCAGCCATTAAACCAATTGTGCATGCAATACATGATAATGATTCAGATGCTCCTTAAACTGATGTCTGTATTTTTAATGGGGAATGGGATTGGTAAAGATTGGGGTCCAAATCGTGAAACCGTTATCTCCACTTTTGCAAATCAGGGCCTCAAACGCAAGATGAGAATATCCGCAGAACTGAAGGGGCAGGGTTTTGCACATCCCTTAAAAAAAACAAAAACACTTTATCTGCTTTTTGATGATGCACACAGGAAGCACACACTGCCATTCCTGATACATGCAGATGTATCCCTTTACAAGCGCCAGAAGTCACACTCACAGAAAAGACACCGCCAGAAGACATGGCAAGGGACAGAACGAATCTGCCCTAAGATTCCAGATATACGTTAAGAAAGAAAGAAAAAAAACAGGGTTATGATTATAGATATGGTGTGTGCCAAAGTGTTGATGCTTTCAAATAGGTACATCTCAGAGGGGCAGCGCTGCACACCTCTGACCTTTAGTTGGAGTGTTCAAACATTGCTTGTAATGAGGGCTACCAATGAAAGTTCTGTGCCGTGCTTGGCTGCACTTCCTATATGAGTGCCAGCAGTAAGATAAATGAAAGACTGGTTCACTGGAGTACTTGTGGTTTGGGGGCTATTGATTTTTGGTCCATTCTCTTTAAAAGTGAGATCTAAAAAGTTGACAGAGGGTCATTAATTTCATCATATACTTGTCGTCTCATCCATAACCAATCCGCGGACTGAGTGTGCCTGTCACTCTCTGTTTGCACTTTATTTGTTTGGCTTTTCTTGGTGGTTCCACATCCCCCCCGCACTCTTTTATTTTGTTTTCCTTTTTCCTGTTTCCTTCCCTTGAAAAAGAGCCCCGTTGTCTAAGTCCTTTTACAAAGATATTTAAAATTGTTATCACTTGTAACTCTTGTTACAAACGGTAACAATTTTGTCCTATGATAAAGTCTCCATGAGGTAATCAAAGGCAATCAAAATCTCCATGAGGTAATCAAAGGGACAGGAGATGCCTCAGTTGAACAGCTTTCATTTTGGGGATTAAATAATTCCCATAAAGGTTTATCAATCCTGTTTGTTCATTTTGATTGAACAAACATATGAAGAGCAGTACCTGGGTCTTATTTGGATAACTTAACAAAAGACTTATCCTACGGTTCCAAAAAATTCTATGGATTCATGACTATTATTTCTACACAAAAACAACTGAATTCAAAGAGCAGATAAACCAAATCATTGGAGCCCCCTCTAATGTATTTCAGAACAGACCCTAGAGACTCTTTCCAATATACAGATGAGAGAAAATGTCTGCTTGTCACATTCATTGTTGCTTCCATAAATTGGAAGATTTACCAGATGTGTACAGAACTGTCAACATTTGCTTGTAGCTGCTGACAGTCTCTGGATTTTCAGACATTCGGGATCAGATTAAGGCAGTGTGAAAGGCCTCTACCTGCCATCCCGGAAGACCGCTGACAGTCAGAGTAGACAATAGTGACCTTGATATACCAAAGGTATAAGCCATCTTGACATGCTAAAAAAACATATTTACTGCAGACGCAATCAGACCCTGATTTAGCCTAGCTTATGCCCATTGACATGACCAGGATTAAGAGAGTTTAACTCCACATTTGAAAGGGGTGTGTCTTCACAGAATAGAGTCACCAGCCAATAAAAGATTTTTAATGGTTATTTCAATTGCCCATTACATGATAAATCAATTAACTTCAATTTTTACCAAAAAAACCCTAAGCCTTTTTCAGACACAGGAGAAAATACAAGATAGTTTCCCACTTGAGAAGAGCCAACCACAATAACTCATTGCCAGAAAGAAAAAAGATCTTTAATAAGTTAATTTTCATTCCCAGTTTCAATTAATCCAGTACTCACAACATTGTGGGGGAGAAAGCAAAGCATACAAAGGGACAACGGGGCCTAATGTGTAAGCCCACCCTGCATTTGTGGCTGAGTGGATTGGCCCCTCCCACTGCCTTTGCCCCAATGTGAGCAACTGCACCTACAAATTGGTATGCCTAGCAGATGGAGAACATTTGATGGAGAACCCTTGAAAAACTGCATTTTCAGTCGTGATGGGAGTGGAGTCTCAGCATCTACAGTTTGTAAGCACTGAGACCATATAAGATGAACACACCAGGCAGGTTACAAGTCCAGCAAGGCAGCTGCAAATAAGGGGCGGCAAGGCCATTGCCCTGGGCCCTGGTCCTCTTCCTTGCATACTGACCCTTGAAGTAAGTAAGCAAGCACATTTGTTATTTATTTATTTATTTGAAAAATTTATACCTTGCCCCTCTTCCCTCATCAGGGCTGCCAAGGCAGCTAACAGCATCTAGTCATGCCAGCCACATGACCACGGAAATGTCTTTGAACAGCGCTGGCTCTTCGGCTTGGAAATGGAGATGAGCACCTCATCCCTAGAGTCAGATTTGACTGGCTTTCGAGCAAGGGAAACCTTTACCTTTACCTAATACACACACACACACACACACATATATATATATACATATAAAGGTTTCCCTTGCTCGAAAGCTAGTTGAATCTGACTGTAGGGGGCAGTGCTCATCTCCGTTTCCAAGCCAAAGAGCTAGCACTTTCCGAAGACAACTCCATGGTCATGTGGCCGGCATGACTAAACACCGAGGCACCCGGAATGCTGTTACCTTCCCACCGAAGCGGTACCTATTTATCTACTTGCAATTTCTTGTTTTCAGACTGCTAGTTTGGCAGGAGCTGAGGCCACAGACGGGAGCTCACTCCATCACGTGGCACTCGGGTCTCAAACTGCCGAGCTACCGACCTTCCATTCTGCAGCTCAGCATCTTAACCTCTGAGCCACCACAGCCCCTATACATAGACATATACAGGTAAAAAGGGGTGTGTGTGTGTATATATATATATATAATAAAAGCAAAAAACAAACATTAAAAACTAAACAAAAATACATCATTGAAACAATTAAAACAAGCTAAAATACACATACAATGATTAAAACGTAAGGCAGGAAGGAGGGATCACAGAGGGAGCGCCAGAAGAAACAAACGAGTCTTCATCTGCCACTGGGAGACAGCAATGGAAAGGGGCGGGCAAGTCCTTTCTGGTGCCATAGCTAAGAAGGCTCTCTTTTGGGTTGCCACCCACTTAATCTCAGGAGGCGGGGGGGGCACACAAAGCAGGGCCTTGGAAGAAGAAGAAGAAGAAGACCATAGTGGTTGGGTAGTAGGGTTGCCAGCCTCCAGGTGGTAGCTGGAGATTTCCTAGGGTTACAACTGATCTCCAGGTGGCAAAGATCAGTTCACCTGGAGAGAATGAAAAGTGGACTCAATGGCATTATGCCCCATTGAAGTCTCTCCCCTCCCCAAATCCTGCCCTTCACAGGCTCCACCCCCAAAATCTCCAGGTATTTTCTCTTAACCTAGAGCTATCGGATAGATTTAGGGGAGTATGTTGTGTACAGGACGGCACAGATGCCAGAATCAAAGGAGGAAGAGGAGGAGGAGGAAGAAGAAGAAGAAGAGTTGGTTTTATATCCCACCCTTCACTACCTGAAGAAGTCTCAAAGTGGCTTACAACCACCTTCCCTTCCTCTCCCCACAACAGACACCCTGTGAGGTAGGTGGGCCTGAGAGAATTCTGAGAGAACTGTGACTGACCCAAGGTCACCCAGCAGGCTTCATGCGAAGGAGTGGGGGGTCGAACCCACTTCTCCAGATTAGAGTCTGCCACTCTCAACCACTGGCCATTGGAGATTTGATTTAAATGTCCCCCTGAACTCAATGGGACTTGCCTCTGAATACACTTGCACAGGACATCACTAGGCAATATTTCATTTGCTCAGCATTTGTTTTAAAAGACACATTGTTAAAATACACGTTTTCATTTCTGCATCATCAGTCTCAAGTCGGAGGGGCCATACCCACTATCCGTTTTGGACCCCGACATAAAAGAGCCTAGAGAAAAGTCAAAGAAAGAATGATTAAATACTAGAGACAGTGGCAAGAAAAATCCAGCATTAATAATATCACAACCTGCCAGTAAATCTCAGGTTTATAGGTGAAGAAATACATTTCTACTTTAAAGTGTGTTTTTATATACCCTTGAGTGCCCAACTAGCAGAACTATCAAGGGAGCTCTACATGATTTAGAAGTTAATCCTTCAAATGGCTAACAATTGAATGCCTTGGCTGTTTGTAGTTTTCCTACTGCTGGCTAATTTCATTTTTGTTTCATGTGTTCAGCGGTCGAGCTTTCATTGTTCAGAATCTGACACGAAGGTTGGTAGGGTAGTTAATTCACATCAAAGGAGGCCGGGAGCGTTCACACCGTTTTCGGCTGGTTTTGACCAGACTTAGCAGGAGGGGAGAAAAGCCCATCTTAGAAGAAGGAAGAAATACAGATGCAAGTGAGATAAACTGCAAATAAAAGACTTGATTCTACAGTTTGGGAGTTGTGTAAAATGTGGTGTGTTTTTTAAATTGTGGTAAATCTTCATGCAATGCAAAAAAAAAAAAAGATTGTAGTATTATTAATACCACAGTTCTTGCCCCATCTCTTGTGTTTAATGACTCCTCTGACTTTTTATATACTGTACTATGTCGTGCCATCTCAGAGATCAATTGGCCGACTGACTACTTAGTCAGAGAGGCATAATGAAGGAGTCTGAGATACTGGTGGGTATAAATGCTCATAGATTGTACCGTAAACAAGAATCAGAGAAGTTATAAACCTCATTGAGACAATGGAAGGTTATGGGATTTCTAATATTATTAACAGTGCAATCCTACACTGTTACTCCAGTCTGTGGTGCTGGAGGAGAGTTTTATGGATATCGTGCAGACCACCAAAAAGACAAATAAATGGGTTCTAGATCAAATCAGGTCTGAACCCTTTCTAGAAGCTAAAATTACTACACTGAGGCAATCGTACTTTGATGACATTATGAGAAGACAAGGCTTCCTGGAAGAGACAATAATGCTAGGAGAAGTTGAAAACAGCCAGAAAAGGGGAAGACCCAACGGGAGACAGATTGACTCGATCAAGGAAGCCACGGCCCTCCGTTTGCAAGACCCAAAAAAAGCTGTTAATGATAAGCTATTTAGGAGGTCATTGATTCATTGGGTTGCCATGAGTTAGAAGCAACTTGATGGCACTACACACACACACACACACACACACCTCTGTCGAAATTCTACATAAGACTGCACATTAAGATTCAGTTTTCCCAAGCAAGAAACTCCATATTTGTCTCAAGTTTTTTTTATGGAAAGAATTTAGAGATGATGCTTGAACACTCCCCTTCTCACATCATTTCTCTGATAGGGATGGGGCAACTGGAGGCCCCTGGTCCAATCCCAAACACAACCCAGAAATCAAAGATGTTTAGAGGAAGTGACATACGTGACAACAGAACTTGTTGGTAAATTCTTTATCGAGATGAGGGTTGATATCTGGCCCATCCACTTACAACTTGCTTCTCAGGGCAAAAACACATGTTGTGTGGAGTTCCTTGATTTTTTCCCTTTTTTTAAAAAAAAAAACAACTTCCAGACATGGGGGCTGTAATCTAAAGGACACGGTGTGGGGAGAGAAGCTACAACTTAAAGGTTCTCAGAAACTTTCCCCAGTAGGAATTAAAGAAGCCTGGGATGGCAGCTTGAGTTACAAGATACAAGGGGAAAGGGTTAAATAGCCCTTCCCAATCCCCTCACTGGTCTTCCCATTTAATTTGCAGCTGCTGTAGCTACAATTTGGTTTTGTCTTTTAAATCCCCCCAAAATAATCACAGAACTACATATAATGTGTACTTCCTCACTTCTCAAAGTGACTCTCTATGGCAGGGGTCCCCAACATGTTCGAGCCCGCGGGCACCTTTGGAATTCTGACACAGCGTGATGAGCACAACCACAAAATGTCCTGGGACCTGCTTTGTTCAACATCTTTATCAGTGATTTGGATGAAGGGATAGAGGGAATGCTTATTAAATTTGCAGGTGATACTAAATTGGGAGTAGCAGCAAATATGGTAGAATACAGAGTCAGGATACAGGATGATCTTGACAGGCTAGAAAACTGGGCTAAAACAAATAAAATGAATTTCAGCGGGGATAAATGTAAAGTTCTCCATTTAGGTAGGAAAAATCAAATGCATAATTTTAGGATGGGAGAAACTTGTCTTGGCAGTAGTATGTGCAAAAAGGATCTAGGGGTCTTAGTAGACCATACATTGAACATGAGTCAGCAGTGTGATGCAGTTGCTAAAAAGGCAAATGCCATTTTGGGCTGTATCAACAGAAGTATAGTATCCAGATCACGCGAAGTGATGGTACCACTTTACTCTGCTCTGCTTAGACCTCATCTAGAATATTCTGTTCAGTTTGGGGCACCACAATTTAAGAAGGATATAGACAAGCTGGAACGTGTCCAGTGGAGAGCAATAAAGATGGGGTCTGGATGAGGTCTGGAGACCAAGTCCTATGAGGAAAGGTTGAAGGAGCTGGGTATGTTTAGCCTGGAGAGGAGATGACTGTACTTCAAGTACTTGAAGGGCTGTCATATAGAGGATAGTACGGAGTTATTCTCTGTTGCCCCAGAAGGTCGGACCAGAACCAACGGGTGGAAATTAAATCAGAAGAGTTTTTGGCTAAACATTAGGAAGAACTTCCTGACAGATCAGTTTCTCAATGGAACAGGCTACCCCAGGAGGTGGTGGGCTCCCCTTCTTTGGAGGTTTTCAAACAGAGCCTAGATGGCCACCTGACAGCAATGTGGATTCTGTGAACTTAGGCAGATCATGAGAGGGAGGGCAGGGAGGGTTTCCTCAGTGCTCAGTTCTTGTGGTCCTTTCTTATACACCCAGGGAAATGGTGATCGCCACTTTGGGGTCAGAAAGCAATTTTTCTCCAGGCTGGTTTGGCCAGGGATCCTGGAAGTTTTTTGTCATCTTCTGGGCATGAAACAGTGGTCACTGCGGGTGTGGAGGGGGAGGTATTTGTGAATTTCCTGCCTTGTGGACTAGATTACCCTGGAGATCCCTTCCAACTCTTTGATTCTATGGCTGCTTCAAGAAGCAGGGCCAGCCACAAAATGGCTGCCCCATCTTACCTTCAGTCACACAGTGAAGATCCCTGTGCTGTGGTGGCAGATGCTGCCAAAGCAACTTCTGTAAAAATTTGCACAGTCAATCAAATCTCCAATGGCCAATCAGAAGCCCTGCTGAACAAAAACCCCACCTTGCCCAGCTCACCTCTTCAAAACAGTTGACGAGCACCAGGAAAGGGGTCAGCGGGTACCATGACGGTGCCCACAGGTAACGCATTGGGGACGCCTGCTCTAGGGGATCCAGATGCTCATTCCACAGAAACTCCCATAAAAACTAAAGATAGTGTGGTGATGTATATTAACATTTGATCAATTCAAAATACTTTCCTCTTTCCCTAATCTCTATTTTTTTTTCTGTGTTTCCGAAGCACAATAATACCCCCAAACCCTATGCTCACAATGGAGGTACCTGAAGTGTACTCCTTCTCTGATTTCTTCCCTTGTCAATTAACAAATACCTGGTATCTGGTCTTCAGCTATCAATGCCTAATTCTTCTCTGCCAACCCTTGTTGTCTGGAATCATAATCCATTTTCTCTGGAGCAGAGTCATTAGCATCACTGGAAGGGCCTCAGAACAAGGGTGTCTGCAGACAAAGGGGTGAGTGTGTGTATGTCTGAGGCGGTGGTTTTCGACACCACCAAGAGATTGTTTTTTAAGGGATGGTGATTGGCTGTTTGGATTCTTTGACACATCGCAGACCCACAGCAAGGCCTCCTGCCTCAACTCAGATTTCATAGGTTTCCTAGGACATGGTGAGCCACAATCTTCACCGCACAGAAAGCAAAGCATTCCTATTATCGTATTTACCGGCACTCATTATCGTTGCCGTGAATGCAGACCGTAAGGAATAATTGGGTTTGGGCTGTAAGGAATCCCTCGACACAAAACCTCAAGTCTCTGGGTCATACCATACTTTTGTCTAATGTTCATTTTTAACATCCCCATTACAATCTCTCTTTCCATCCCCTCTCTCTTTGACTCACTGGGGCCACAATCCAACACAGTATTTAATATCCTTGCAGAGCCATCCAATGCAGAGTTACTCCAGTCTAAGCCAACTAATTTCAGTGGGCTTAGGCTGGAGGAACTTTGCATAGGATTGCACTCCCAGTAGTGTGTAGGATTACAGCCATCGCATATTAAGGTCTGAAATCTGCAGCAGTTTTAGACTGAATGCTTAAACCACTGTCTCTTTTCAGCTGATCAGACCACTTGAAACTGGCCAGATTTAAAGTAACCATCATTCACCAAGCCCCCTTATGTAGAAACAATGAATTGAACATATATAGGATAATATTATGATTCAACTACCCCCTTCTAAAACTGTCCTGATTTTTTGTTCTTGTCTCTAACAGCTAAGTGCGGGTCCACCTGCTGAAACCTATATCCATGGATCAGGCCCACATTGACAGAACAGAGTTTTTTTCTCCAAGCTTGGGGGACCTCCAAGTGTGCAGAAAAAGCTTAAACCTGTTTATTTATTTCAATTATACCCCACCCTTCTCCCCAATGGGGGCCCAAAGCAGCTTACATCATTCTCCTCTCCTCCATTTTATCCTCACAACAACCCTGTGAGGTAGGTTAGGCTGAGAGAAGTGTGACTGGCCCAAGTTCGCCCAGCGAGCTTCCAGGTCTCCCAGATACTAGTCCAACACTCTTGACCACTATACCACACTGGTTCTACAGTAAAAAGGGGTGTGAGGGTTAAAAGAACCCCAAAACACACCACTGCTGCAGTGAGGTAGGGAGGCCCGGGAGCGGCAGTGCTGGAGATGGGCTGGTGGGTAAGAAGAATCCTCTCCCTCCCTCATGGCACCTGAACAATTCCCCCCAGTCTTGCCAGTTAGAAGCTGAAGGGAAAGCTCAGGTAGAGTGGCTGAGGTGCTGGCTATGGAGGTAGGAAGGAGCCCCCTAGCTTATTACCTGTAAAACACAGCAAAGCATTGGTTTCCCAAATGAGGTTCTCCAAATTGAGCACACCAAACCGTCTTGTACTGAATAAGAACGTCAGTCAATCAAAGTTAATGTTGTCCACTCAGATTGTCAGGGGCTCTCCAGGAGCCCAGGTGGAGGTCCTTCACGTCAACTACAACCTGATCCTTTTAACTGGAGGTGCCAGGGATTGAAACTGGGACCTTCTGCATGCCAACCAGATACTCTGCCAATGAGCCATAGCCCCTTTCTTGAATATTAAGAAAATGATGTCCTAAAAACTTTAAAATATTATTAAGTACTAAGACATGTTTTCCCATAAAGGAGCTATGTTAAGCAAGATATGCAAAATGAACTTGGCAGGCTGCCTTATATCCATCATACCATTGGTTCATCTACTCAGACTGGCAATGGCTGTCCAGGGTCTCAGGCAAAGGCCCTGCACATCATCTGTTACCCAATCCATTTAACTGAACTTTGCATCTGTTGTTTAGATTTAGAATGCTGAAAATGCAACTTGTCTCTTTTTCTGCTCTTGCTTTCAGAATATTTTTTAAAAGTTATTTGTATAGATGTAAAAGAGGAAGATCCAACATGAGATGGATTACCTCCACAAAGAAAGACACGGCCTCCAGCTGGCAAGACCTGAGCAAGGTCTTGTTAATGACAGGACATTTTGGAGGTCATTAATTCATAGGGTCGCCATAAAGTTGGAACTGACATGATAGCACTTAACACACACACACAATTCTAACAAATGCTGGAACTACAAAGCAAAGTTTCCTGTTCAGTCCCTTTAGTAGCCGCTACAGTACAGACTAAGTTAAATGGCTTCTGGTAAGCTATTCACCAGTCTCTGCTCCTGTAGAAAAATAGTTTCTGCCACATTTTCAGAAACTTCTCTGCGGGCTTTGGATTTGGTATCCAGAACCTTGCCCTGCCTTGTCTCCAGCTGCAGTTCCTCAGTCCTTCAGTTTCTCATCACTAAACCACACTTAAATGTAACAAAAAAAAGTGTTCCTACTATATTTTATGTACATTTGCAATGCAACCTATCCATGGAAGAGGTGCATAACAACATTGAAAATAAGTTCTTTTAGTCATTGCTCGAGATCATCTGATCATAGGAGCTCTGAAAAGGAAAGTAAGAAAGAAAAGATGTTCTTAAAAAAAAACACCCTCAATTCTATAAATTTAATGCCATATGGGATGCCTTTCTGGAGTGTTTCGATAATACATAAGATATCTTGCTCCAAAACCTCAGTTTTTGTGATTTGTTACCACAGCCATTTTAATACACAACTAATTCCGCATTTTGCCATTCCCATTTCTTCTTCCCCTTTTAATCTTTTTCTAACTTCTTTCCTATCATGCTAGATTAAATCAAAGTCTGATTTTTTGATAATTCTGCAGAGGCCCAAGGCTGTAACAAGAGTGACACACTGGGCAGACTGGGCAGAAAAGCAGGATATATAAATAAATGCAAAATGCATTTCTATCCAGATTTGATCCTACTCTCCTTTCCGTTTGTAACAAACTACTGATACTTACAACAGCATAAAAATAGCAACATTTCAGAAGTGAATTATATTATAGAGTAATTTACCACTGAAAGAAACCTCTGCTAAAGTACAGCCACTAAAGGCCTACCCTAAAAATGTTGCTATTCTTCCCCTGCCCCAGTGCTGTACAGTTTAGCTGTGCTCATAGCCCTCCTTTCTGCCTTCCCGTCTGTTAGAACAGTGTTTTCCAACCTGTGTGTCGGGACCCAAAAGTGGGTCGCAAATCGGGTTGCCAGGTCCCTCCTGGCAACTGATGGGGGGACTTATCAGGAGAAAGAGGAAAGCCCAGGCCACATAGTCAGTGTAGCACAGGAAATGACATCATCATGCTGTAAAGTTGCTGTGACGCTCTGGTATTTGGGCAAAAACTCTTATCGTAAAAACAGCTTCTACCATAGAGTTTTCCCCCAAATACCAGAGTATCATCCAGATGTCATTAGCATGATGATGTCACTTCCTGTGTGACACCAGCTACATGGCCTGGGCCTTCCTCTTTCTCCTGGTAAGTCCCTCCACCGGCTAGTCGATTGGCAGCTGGTGGGAAGGGCCTCCACCAGAGTGTCTGGCAAGTCTAGTCATGAAGCTTCTGGACGTGAGTCTCAGGCCAGCCCTCCCTCATGGCTACTTACACCCTTTATATCATTCTTTCTCTCCTTGTCCTCCTTGTCATCTTCTTAAATTAAGAATATAAGAACACAAGAGAAGCCAATGTTGGATAAGGCCAATGGCCCATCTAGTCCAACACTCTGTCACACAGTGGCCAAAAATACCAGGTGCCATCAGGAGGACCACCAGTGGGGCCAGGACACTAGAAGCCCTCCCACTGTTGCCCTGCCCAGCATCAAGAATATAGTGCATCACTTGCCCCAGACTTAGAGTTCCTATCTATACTTTGTGGCTAATAGCCACTGATGGACTTCTGCTCCATATGCTTATCTAATTCCCCCTTGAAGCTGTCCATGCTTGTAGCAGCCACCACCTCCTGTGGCAATGAATCCCATGTGTTAAACACTCTTTGGGTGAAGAAGTACTTCCTTTTATCCATTATAACCCGACTGCTCAGCAATTTCATGGAGTCCCCACAAGTTCTTGTATTGTGAGAAAGAGAGAAAAGTACTTATTTCTCAACCTGCTCTATCCCGTGCATAATCTTATCAGCCTCAATCATGTCACCCCTCAGCTGTTGTTTCTCCAAGCTAAAGAGCCTTCCACCTCCCTTTTCATCATTAAGGAGGGGGAGATCTGTCTGGTACTAGTAACTTTACAGTAGTCGCTGGAAGAAGTGAGAGAAAGGCTGGAGAATTGGTAGGAGCTATTCAATGCATGGGAAAGCAAGAGGAGGAGGGAAACAGGTGTTAGCCATAGGTTGGGAAACAGGGGCCAAGGGTACCAGAAACCTTGGGTCAGCCCTGGATGGGTCACCATATCAAATAAATTCAGACTTCTGGGACACCAAATCAAAAAGGTTAGGAACCACTGTGTTACAGGACACCCTTTCACATCTTATGTCTGTATGTGATCTGCTCCTTCACAGGCCACTCCCACAAAGTCTGCTGCATGCCAGAAACCTGGAGAGTAGTGGGCCACAGGATGTGTCTGTTTGAGATGCATGAAGGTATCATGGGGTTGCTGGGACTCTCCCAGCTAGGATTTTCCTCTGATGGAGGACAGCTTCGCTGAACAGGTGCGTGGACCCCTCCAAGAACAGAAGGTGACAATCAAGACAAATGTTCTATAACACTTGCAGAGATGCTCAGGCTCGGTCCTGATCCACCAGTCATCTCCCACATACCCTGCACAGAGCTTGACAGAAATCCATGATACGAACAACTAAGGCCACTAGATTTTTGTTTTGTTTTACAGGATTATGAGGGGTTCTCTGTTTTCTTCCCCCTCCTCATTCTGAAAGACCTATTGGTTTTTCTTCAGCATTCAGAACGCCCTCTGACTTTGTACAGAGATAAATATGTTTTTTTCCAGGAAGTCATTAATTTTGGAGTTTGAGAAATATGAAATAGACAAAGTGGGTAATTTTTCACACTTAGAACAATTTCCCTATTATATTATGACTATTTTTCTTGCCCTGCTATAAGAGATTAATATGGTTGTTATTTTCTCCACTAATTGGCTTTACAGATTGCCATGGGAGGTGGCACCCAATAAAGCCAAAGGAGAGAAAACACAAACAAGCCCGAGTTACCCTGTAACAAGGGTGCCTATTCATTAAGAGGTAACACACAATTAAGGCAGGCTTCTGTGGAATTTTCCAGTTTCCAAATAGGTACCGTGTCTCCATAAATGATTTCTACCTGCCACAAGTTAACTACCATTTAAGGCTACTTCAGTGTTAAACAAGGCAGGGCTGAGGACTTGCATGGGGGGATCCCTTTCTCCTACGATTTCCTCTTTCCCTTCCCTGAAATACCGCATAGCCCCACCCCTTTTCCTACTTCCTTCTCTTATCCACACCCACCAGCCAACCTACTTTTATCTCCGCCTTGTCTTCAGCTTTCCCTCCTTCCATACCCCGTGCAGCCTTTAAGAACATAAGAAGAGCCCTGCTGGATCAGACCAATAGTCCATCTAGTTCAGTATCCTATATTACACAGTGGCCAACTGGTTCCTCTTGGAGGGCCAACAACAGGGAGTATTTCCTAAGGGAGTATTTCCAGTGGGGGTATTTCCTAAGCAGAATCAGATTCTCTAATCTGTAATTGGCTACCATATAGCGAATCCCGATAAAAGCCGATATTATTCAGTTTTTATTTAACCTGATTCGGCCAGGTCTGCATGCAGCAGAGAGAGACCTTTCCCCTGCACGCAGATCCTGGATCCAGCAGTTTAAACCATGGGGAAGGAGATGCCTCCCAGCCGAGTCCGCATGTAGCAGGGAGACACTTTCCTGCTGCACACAGATCCTGGGCCTGCTTCTCCTGGCCCGGAGTTTAAGCCACGGGGCAGGAGAAGCCTCCCAGCCAGGTCTGCATGTGGTGGGGAGAGACCTCCCCGCTGAATGCAGATCCTTTGCAAGCCACACCGCAAGTGAACTCCAGCACATTCATCTTTCCATGTTCACTCACAGCACGGCTTACAAAACACATTTAGAGGGACCTTCCCCTTAAATGCATTTTACAAGCTGAATGGCAAGTGAACCCAGAAGGGTGAACTTGCTGCTTTGTAGTTCACTCGCAACGCGGCTTGCAAAATTCATTTAAAGGGACCATCCCTTCTACTGCCCCCTATCCTTGCTTCATAACTGCTCCACTGAGCAGGAAATTGTTTAAATAGACAATTAGGTCACTCATAGTATCAGTGGCATCTTTGTGCATGTTCAGTTTTGGGGAAACCTGATGCAAACTGATTCAATGGTTTCTTGTGGCTACTTGGCATGAACCAAACAGACTGAGTGGGAGTAGAGAAATTGAGAGTAAGGAATGCATATACTCTGGGATCCTTTCAGTGGGGTTGCTTCCTTTGAAGGAAGGAAGGAAGGAAGGAAGGAAGGAAGGAAGGAAGGAAGGAAGGAAGGAAGGAAGGAAGGAAGGAGATGGAGAAGAGTTGGATTTATACCCTGCCCTTCACTCGGAATCTCAGAGCAGCTTACAATCACCTTCACGTCCTCTCCCCACAACAGACACCTTGTGAGATAGGTGGGGCTGAGAGACCTCTGAGAGAACTGCTTTTGAGAGAACCGCTCTTCAGAGAATATCTGTGAGAGAACTGGGACTGCCCCAAGGTCACCCAGCTGGCTGCATGTGGAAGAGTGAGGAATCAAACCTAGTTCTCCAGATTAGAGTCCACCGCTCTTAACTGACAAAAGTAAAACACTAAATCATCATGTGTAATTTTACAATTTTTGTGTGTTTTTATATAATGCTAAATGTGAATTATTAAAGTAATTTTAGAATGATTCATTAACACAAATACAAATTAAGCATTAACCATGAAGCTCAACAGTACATTCAGAATGATGTCACTTCTGTAGAAATATTTACAGCCAATAATAAGGTCTTATCTTAGGCACAAGGTCCTAATCTAATATACTTATTACAAAAACAACTAAGACATTATGGGAGTGAGGGGATGGGCACCCATCCTCCATATCAAGGAGTTCAAAAATGGCTGCCACTGCCCCAATGGGAGGCAATTTATCCCCCCCCCTCCCATAATGATCCCTGAACCTTCAGCTTGCACCCAACTATACAAAATCCTGAGAAACTCCTTCCATTCATTTCTTTTGTTTGAACAGAGGAAGTACATTTTTAGGCCTGATGGCTACAAAAACAATGCTAAGATGATGGATAGGAAAACAAGGTAAGAAATAGCTTTGAAATGCCTCAAATTTCAAACTCATGATATTGACATCAATATTTTTAAAGCCTTTTATGTTTAGAAGACTAACATTTCAAATGCATATGGTATACTAAAAGCCTAAAATGTCCACCCGACTGTCTTTTGGCATCCTCTGCATTCAGGAAAATGATATGCACATTACCTTAATTAAACGCAGCTATTCAGATTAGCCTCAGACCTCAAACTTGTGATACATTCCTGATGTGACTCTTGATGCTGAGTCAGGTGACAATCTGTGATCTAGAGCATGTTTAATAACTTGAGTAACATTAGCTTTAGGAAGGAAGGATGGTTTACTTATGAGGCTAGTCAACAACACCCATGGACATGGGTTTCATTTTCTCCTCTGAAAGTCTTCCTATGACCTTGGGAGAAAATGACCAGAGGTGATAAGGCTACACTGCAACATATCATGACAGTCCCAACTCAGGACCAAATGAAACATTATGTCAGAGATCTGTGATCTGGTTTACTTTAATAGCAAAAAGCAGCAGTGTAGAGGATCTGGATTAGTGACATGGGTAATTAATACTTTTGCCTGATAGCATTCGCCCTACAGAAATTGTCCCTGAACAGATATTAGTTCCAGCAAGGAAAAAGACAGGTATAATATGGGTGCCTGTCTTTTTCCCTTCCAGAGAGAGTCAATTTCTACTGGGGAAATGGTATGGGGGACAGGATCATCCCCTCCTACCTCATGAAGCCCCCTTGTTGCCACAGCCACTGCCTAAAGTTTAAAGTGCAGATTGTGATATAGATACCCATCAGAGTATGTATTTGGCCCTCGAAAAGACTACTGAATCATGCTTATATTGTTGAAATCAGTTACAGCAGAGACAAAAACATTCTCCAGAGTTGTAAACGTGGCCTAAAGAATCTAGAAATATGAACACCCACTGTTGATCAGCTAAACTCAGGTCTGCTGTGCAAATTCAACTCCAGTCTCCTAGTATACAGCTCAACCCCAGAATCTGCTTTCATTGTCAAGCCTTAGTATGTACATGTCGGATACTGTGCCTCCGAACACGCACAGAGTGCTTTTGAATCACCTCTAGATAACCACCAGATTCTCCAGCCTCATCAACCCTTGTTTTGAAGTCTTAAATTGGTCAATAGTAGACATGGTGATTAACCCAGAGCAGGGCCTCTGGGGAAACTTGTATGTTGCTTATGTTTTTACCCTAACAAGGCAGTTCCAGAAGCCTCTTTAAGCCTGGAAACCGACTTAGAGTGTAGAGGGTTAAACCCCCTTCTTAGAGTTGCCAGCTCTAGATTGCGATATTCTTGGAGAGTTGAGGGTGGAGCCTGGGCTGGGTGGTGGGTGGAGATCTCCTGCTATTACAACTGATCTCCAGGCGACAGAGATCGGTTCTCCTGGAGCAAATGACTGGTTTGGAAGGTGAAATTAATGACACCTGGCACCTGGTATATTTTGGCCGCTGTGTGACAGAGTGTTGGACTAGATGGGCCATTGGCCTGATTCAACATTGGCTTCTCTTATGTTCTTATGTTCTTATGACACTTGAACACACTGAAGGCCCTCCCCTCCCCGAACCCTGTCCTCCTCAGGCTCCACCCTCAACAGCTCCAGGTATTTCTCAACCTGAAGCTGGCAACCCTCCGCCTGGTAAGGGTGGGGTTTGGGAAGGGGAGGGACCTCAGCAGCTTATAATGCCACAGAGCCCATCCTTCAAAGTTGCCCTTTTCTCTAAGGAGATACATCGAGATGGGTAGCCGTGTGTAATGTACCCAGCACAGAACATGTGCTCAGACGGGTTCCAGCAGGTCAGACATGCGGCCGGGGGAAGTGCCTGAGCTTTGCTCCAGAGGACAATGGATGGTAGGCTCCTAGCTCCCTTCCAATCGGGGAGCAGGGATCCTAGGGGATAATCCAATCAATGTAAATAGCCAATCACAGGGTTTGTGTGTGGGGGGGGTGCGATTTTCTGTGGGAATAAAAGCCGGCCTAAGAGCCAGCTAAAGTTGTCTTGTTCCTGATCTAATAAAGTATGTGAGAG